>CANTUS010000010.1:8290000-9592500 GCA_947683365.1 Euphorbia pulcherrima
GAAAGCTGTCTTCACATCAAGCTGCTCCAACTCCAAATCAAGACTAGTAGCTAAACCCAAAATAGGTCTAATAGAAGTCATCTTCACAACAGGAGAAAAATCTCATCAAAATCAATTCCCTTTTTCTGATTGCATCCTTTAACCACCAATCTAGCTTTTTGCCTTACACTCTGATCGACATTTTTCTTGTTCTTGAAAATCCACCTATTTTTCAAGACTTTCTTTTCTTTTTGATGCTTTACCAACTCATAAGTCTCATTCTTCTTCAAGGAATCCATCTCTTCTTTCATAGCATTCAACTAAGACCCTTTGTTATCACTAGATAATGCTTCCTGATAGTTTTCTGGTTCTCCATCTTCTGTGACAAGATTGAATTCTGAGCTTGGATATCTTGTAGATGGCCTTCTTTCTCTAGTTGATTTTTGAATTAATGGTTGTTCAGGCTGTGGGGCTGACGATCCACCCCCCCCCCCCCTCATGAATCTCGTCATCTTGAGCATCATAAAACTGAACATTCTCATCATCATGCATATCATCATCAACAAGTTCTGGTGTATCATCAACACTAATCAGTTGTTCCTCGACATTATCAGGTCTTGCTTCAACATTCTCACTTGTTGGGTGCTCATCATAAGAAGGACTAGACACAAGAGAAACATCAGTAGTATCACCATGGATTATGTTTTGTTTTTTGGTTTGGATCTCATTTTGATCTGGATCAACGGTTGGATGTTTTGATGTTATGTCGGTCTTGCACGACCTCAAATCCGTTTGGACTAATCATCTCAGCCTTCTCGTTGGGATTGACTACAGTGCATTACGGGGAACTTCTTCCCGCCACTCATTTTGCTAAGGATCTTTAGATCATTAGGATCACACTTTGTTGTGATTGGAACTTTTAGTCCATTATTATTGCATTAGGTTGCAAAACATTTTGTTACATCCTTGTGATTTTTTTTGTTTTCTTTTTGTTTGTTGTTTTTTCTTTTCTTTTTAATAAATAGAGCCGATTTTATATCGAGCTCAACCTTTAAATAAATAAAAAGATTCTGTAGTGGAATTCAAACCTTTTATTCATAAACTTAGCACATCGCTCGTGCTTAAAGAATACTACATCCCTACTTCTCACTACTTCCTCCTTCTCCAAATTATAGACTCTATAGCCATACTCTTCATTACCATAGCCAACAAAAATGCATGTTTTAGTCTTGGAATCAAGCTTTGATCGCTCATGTTTCGGCACATGCATAAATGCCTTACATCCAAAGACTCTCAAATGCACATAAGTAAGATTGCTACCCCTCCATGCTCTTTTTGGAATGTCAAGACCAAGAGGAACCGATGGAGAGCGATTAATCAAATAGGACACCGTGTAAACTGCTTCAGCCTAGAATGTATTAGGAAGATTAGACATTCTTAGTAAAAACCTCACTCTCTCCATAATGGTTCTATTCATCCTTTTAGCTACACCGTTATATTGTGGAGTACCTGAAACTATCCTCACATGCCTAATGCCATGTTGTGAGCAATAACCCTTAAATGCATTTGAGGTATACTCACCACCATTTTCCGATCAAAGACATTTCAACTTTCTACTAGCCTCCCTTTCCACCATGGCATGAAACTTCTGAAAAGTCTCAAAAACTTAACTTTTTTGCTTCAATAAATAGACCGAAGTCTTCCAAGTTGCATTATCAATAAATGTGACAAAATACATATTGCTACTAATAGACTCACATCTAACAGACCACAAACATCAGAGTGAACAAACTCTAACTATCCTTCCTTCTTTGTAGATTTTCCTGCAAATGAAGCCTTATGTTGCTTTTCAGCCAAGGAATGCTCACAAGGATCAATGGAAACTGATTTATCAACAAGAATGATGGGATTCTCTTGCTAAATTCTTTATCCCTTTATCCATCATATTTGCCAATCTTTGATGCCACAAGTTGGGAGAATTCTTCTCTTTAGCTGCATACATATCACCATAACATACTCAAAAGTATGTCTTATACAATGAGCAACACAACTTGCCTCGAGCAACTGTCATTGAACCCTTGGACAACTTCCATTTGCCATCATCGAAGGTGTGACTAAAACCTTCATGATCGAGAACACTTGCCGCTAACAAATTCAAGCGAAGTCCAAAATATGGAGAACATTCTTCAAAGTCATCATGCACCAAACATAGGTCTTCACACGGATGTCGCCCTTACCAATAATGCTTGCCGAGCTCTCATTTCCCATTCTAACACTACCAAAGTCTCCAAATTTGTAGTTTAAGAAATATTCCTTCCGAGGAACACAATGTTAAGAAGCTCTAGTATCAACAAGCCATTCTGAAGCTGAATCATTAACCTAATGACACTTACAAACTGCACAAAGCAAATTGGTGCCCTCAATAGTCTTCACTACAGTTGCTGCAGTACCATTGTCATCTCCCCCTGATTGGGAATCTAGTTTCTTCTTCTATTCACATTTCCACTCGAAACAATTCTTTTTGATATGGCCAGACTTATCACAATAATGGCATACACGAGTCTCCTTTCCCTCTCTAGATTTGTACCTGCCTCTTGATTTACTATACCCTCTTAGACTTCTACTCTTATCTCTTCCTCTATTCTCAACAACAAAGGCGTGTGAACTATGAACTCCCGTCTCCTTTCTTCTTATCTCTTCATTAAACATGCTTTCTTTAATCACATTCAATGAAAGAACACCATCCGGAGCCGAGTTGCTAATAGTCACCATAAGAGTTTCCCAACTGTCGGGCAAAGAACTCAATTAGAATAAAGCCTGTAACACATAATCAAGAATGATTTTTATAGTGGTCAATTTATTGATAACATCCTAAAAGTCACTCAAATGCTCTGCCACTGACTTTTCATTTTTCAGCTTCAAACTAGAACGCTTCCGAATGAGCGAAGCCTTGTTGTGAGTGCTTCCTTTCATAAAGACCTTCTAGCTTCTTCCACAACTCAGATGGGTCGGACTCCATAGAAACGTGATTATAGATGCTTATATCAATGCATTATCTAATAGTCCCCAAAGTCTTCCTTTTCAACTTCTCCCATTCTTTATCTTCCATATTCTTGGGTTTGACTGGTTTAGAACTTCCAACCTCGGTCATATCGTAATCTATTAGATCAAATAGATCTTTACAAAATAGGATATCCTCCATTATGGGTCGCCATAGGAATAATTTGTTGATGTCAACTTGACCATGGAACTATTACTACTACACCCCATGATAACTCTGGAACTGATCTTTAACAACTCTGATACCACTTGTTGAGCACAAGGCCCCTTAGTTGCTGTTGTAAGAATGCAGAATAGCAACAACGACAAGAATCGACTAAATTCGACTAGAGTCAACAAGAATTGACTACAATCAACCAAATGTGCAAAGAAAATAAACAAGCCACACAATACCAAAGTTTTTATGTGGAAACCTCTCCGAGAGAAAGAGAAAACCACAGGATCGATAACGGAGTCCACCCCTACTGATTTTATTAATGAGTTGAGGAAAAAGAACTCAACAAAGTCTTACAAGTGTTTGCTTCCACGAACATCTATCACTCAATGAGAATAAGAAGAGAACAAGTGAGAAAACACCAAAATGAGCAAAACAGAAAATCTCCCCATGAACAGAATAATCTCGGAAAGTCAGTCTTTAGACAAGAATGTCAAGAACACTCTGACCAAATTTCACGGCAATCCAACGGCTAGAATTCCGACGATCGTCCGATGAGTAAGTTGTGCGCAACTCTCATTTAATCTCACTTTTCACTCTCTTCTGCCCCCCAACAAGACTCTTAGTCTGCTACAAGAGCATGCATCCTTCTACAACAAGACTCTTAGTCTGCTACAAGAGCATGCATCCTTAGTTATGACAAATGCATGAAACATAAAGTGCATGAATTTAGGCTGGAACCCCAACAAGTATCTCAACATGTAGATGAAATGCTTTCCCATGCATCAGAATCTCGGTAAAATGCACTTTTTGTCCAGATTCGGCAAGTTTTCTCCAAATCACTCTAAAAACCTGAATTAATAGAAAAGGTTGTAATAACGCTTAAAAAGACTAAATATTATAGAAAATTTTGCATAAAGACATATTTATTAGATTTACAACCTCTCATGGGGGTATGACAAATTCATATACAGAAATTTATATATTACATATGTAATAGAGAGATTAAATGATGCTTATCAAAAAAATTAAATGAAAACCTAAACGTATATAGGAAAAGTCTTTTTTTTAAGGATACAGGAAAAGTATTGTTTGAAAAACATAGTGGTAAAGAAACCCATTAAAAAACACGATCAGTACTATAATCACAGGGAAAAACATAATTGTGCTTCATGTTATTTTATATATAACTGTGTGCCTTGTAATTAACCGAGGAACATGTGTGAATTGATTACCGAGATCTATATTGTGTTTAAATTTTATTCAACAAATAGAGCTGTTAGGATTCTAGAACCCTTAACCTATAGGTTTTGGATGCTATGATATCATGTAGTAGAACCAGTTAACACTTAGCTTTAATGGTTCAGATTTAATTTCACTGCGGACCCTACAAACTTCTAAAACACAATCTGAACCATTAAAACTTAATGGATGGTTGAAATTAACTGAAATGTACAACTCCGCACATTCCAAACTTTATAGAATCTTGATCCAATGTGAAATCATAGCTTATATATTTTTTTCTAACACTTCTACCTGGCAAAAGGTTGACATGTGATCAATAAAAAATTTAAACATGCGGGCAACACATTCATTAAAATATTAATGAAAAAATCGGCTTGAAAAAAAATAATGTTTTTTGGTTACCTTCTAACTCCCATTTTTTTTTTCAATATCTAAAACAAACAATGCAAGAGATAAATATCGGCCTAACGCAGGTATGAGTCTATACTTGTATATATATTAATTAGGTTATGAGTACATAGCTTGACATAAATACCCTTGGATATACCTAATGTAAATTACATAAATATGCTATATATAATATATTACTAACATCCCCCTCAAGTTGAGCAGGGTTGGAAACCATAGCCAACTTGTTGCGCAAAATACGGAAGCTTGTGCCAGAAAGTGGTTTAGTGAGAACATCGGCAATTTGATCGTCCGTAGGAATGTAGCGAACAAAAAGTTTCTTGGAGGAGACTCGTTCTCTTACGAAGTGAAAATCAAGTTCAAGGTGCTTCGTGCAATTGTGGAAGACCAGGTTTGTCGTTAGATAAGTCGCACTTAAGTTATCACACCAAAGAGTAGGCGAAGAGGGCATAGAGAATCCAATGTCAGTCAGTATCACGCCAAGCCATGCTAATTTTGATGTCGTAGTGGCAAGGTAATGGTATGCGGCTTCTGTGGAGGAGCGTGAGACTGTACGTTGTTTGCTAGATGCCCAAGAAATGACATTCGTGCCATGAAAAATAGCAAAACCCGTAACTGATTGTTGATCATCAGGGTCACCCACCCAATCCGAATCTGAGAACCCCTGTAATTGAACTTGTGATTGGCGGGTATATCGAAGTCCAAAACAAGCAGTGGATTGTAGGTAACGTAGAATCCTCTTTAACGGTTGCCAGTGAGTCTATGTTGGACGATGCATAAATTGTGCGACCTTTTGAATGGAAAAGCCTATATCAGGCCTCGCAATGGTAAGGTATTGTAGGCCCCCAACTAGACTACGATATAGTATCGAGTTGTCAAAATCACCCTCCCCCGAAGCTGAGAGTGTAACGGTTAGACTGGCATATGTTTGAACACCCTTACAGCTCAATATATCAGCCTTTTTGAGTAGATCCCAAGCGTATTTGTGTTGATTTAGAAATAAGACCCCTGGTTACCTTTTAAGTTTGACCCCAAGAAAGTACTTTGCGTTACCCAGATTTTTTATAGCGAATTGTGTCTGAAGAAACCCAATAATATCCAACTCAGAATTTTTATTGTTGCTCATGACAAGTAAATCATCAACATAGATTAAGCAGAATATCACAATTGCACCATTACGATAGTAATAAAGGGAGACATCTGCTTTCAAAGCCTGAAAGCCATACTAAAGCAAAACTTGAGTTAAACGCTTGTGCCACATATGAGGGGACTATTTAAGTCCATAAAGCGACTTGAGCAATCGACATACATAGCCAGGCCGAGAAATATTAGTGAATCCCGGCGGTTGTGTCATAGACACTAGCTCATAGAGATCCCCGTAAAGGAATGCATTTGAGACGTCTAGATGAGTGATGGGCCAATCAAAAGATACAACTAGTGATAATAATAATAATCGAATCATAGCTGGTTTGACAACGGAGCTAAAAGTGTCATAATAATCGAGTCTCGATCGTTTATGAAAACCTTTCGCTACTAGCCTTGCTTTATGTCGTTCAATGGAACCATCAGGATGAAGTTTCATTTTGAAAACCCACTTACATCCAATAACATTCAAGCCGGATGGTGGAGGCACTAATTTCCAAGTACCATTATGAAGCAAGGCATTAAACTCATCCGACATAGCCTTTTGCCAACAGTCGTGTTTTGCTGCCTCTGTGAAACTGGTAGGTTCATTTGGTGCCATAATTATCAAGTTAGAATGTGGATTAGGCAATTTCCTGGTGGTTTGTCTTGTTGTCATTGTCTTGGGTGGTGGTGGTGTTTTTCTTTTGGAGGATTGGTAGGCTTGATTCTCGGGTAAGTAGGTTTACGTGAGGAATTTTAGGTGCGTGAATTTGAGATGAGGTGGCTTGTGGAATATATGGTTTTGGTATGGTAGCGGGTTGGGTTCGTATGGGGTTTGATGTTGAAGGGGACGGTGTTTGGGTTCGTGTCGAGGTTGGCATATTGTTGGTCAAAGGTCTGGTTAGTTTTGGGCAGTTGGTGACTTGTGACGGTTGATGTGGTATTGCTAATGGTTGTAAAATTCATTGTTGGGTTCGATGTATGACCAGATAACGTAGCAGGTGTAGCAATATCACTCAACTCCGAATAAGGAAACACCTGCTCATAAAAAACAACATGGCGTGAGACAAAGAATTTATTTGACACTAGATCAAACGATAGCCCTTATGAACTTTACTGTATCCTAAAAAGATGCATTTCCGTGAGCGATAATGCAACTTGTGAGGTGAGTACGGACGCAACCATGGATAGCATAAGCAACCAACAACACGCAAAGACATATATTCAGGTTCAGAACCAAATAACTTTTAGTAATGCGAAGCATTACGAAAAACAGCAAGAGGCATCCGATTAATAAGGTAAACTGCAGTATCAAAAGCAACGGACCAAAAACGCATAGGTAGATTAGGTCGATTCAACATAGATAGACCAGTTTCGACAACATGACGATATTTCCTTTCCGCTGCCCCATTTTGTTCCGGGGTATGCGGACAGGACATTCTGTGTTGTATGCCATGTTCGGCTAAATACCCCTTCATTGCTAAAAATTCCCCCATCCGAATGAAAGGTTTTAATGGGGCAACCAAAATACTTTTCAACTACAGAACGAAACTTTATAAACGTACTGAGAACCTCAGATTTGTACCGCAAAAAATAAATCCAACTGTATTTACTAAATGCATCATAGAATAATAAATAATAGGAGAAACCATCATATGATTGAATAGGGGAAGGTCCCCACAAATCTGATCATATTAAATCTAAAGGTGCAGACACAATAGAATCAGATAATGTAAAAGGTAGTTTGTGATTCTTGCTAACAGCACAACTAGAACATAAGCTAGAACTAGAACTATTATTCTTTGACAAAAATCAATATGCTGAAGACGTAGAAGACGACGAACAACTGGAATCGCTGGATGGCCAAGCCTCTCATGCCAAGTGGACAGGGAGGTAAGATGACACTGCACAGGGAAACGGCTACCCGGCGGAAGTGTATAAAGTCCATTCCTATTCAGGCCTCGGAGAAGAACCTGTTTCGAATTCAGATCCTTCACAACAAAAATTTTATCAAAGAATTCAACAGAAACACCATTAGAATTGGTTAGTGCACTAATAGAAATTAAATTTGTATTCGAATTAGTCACATGCAAAACTTTTGATAAATTTAAGGTCTTATTTAGAACAGGAATTGACAAAAAAACCAACACGTTTAATCGGAGGGGTAGAGCCGTTACCTAGATGAACTTCTTCTGGACTAGTGTACTCAGAATGAAGGTTCAAGTGTCCCAAGTCGGACGCCAAGTAATGTGTTGCTCCGCTGTCCATTATCCAGTTTGGTTCGGTGGGTTGGATATTAGTATGATTGGAATGTGGTGGCATTGGATTTCGGTTAGAGATTGGTCGAGGTGTCGGCATTGCCTTGAAAGATGTCCAAAACCATGACAATTATGGCACTTCATGGTACCAATATCAAGAGGAGCTTGAACCGATGGTTGGCGAGCATAATGTGAAGAACTCCGCTGATATTGCGGCTGGTAATAGTGGCTGTGCTGCTGCCCCCGGCGGTCAGTTTGTGGCTGGGTTTGCTGGAAATACCCGCGGCCACGATTGTTCCTTCCACGACCTCGCCCTTGATGCGGGTTGACCGTATAATGAGCCGTAGGAGTGTTGATGTCTTCAACCATTGATTTTTCCCGGGTTAAATGTCATTCCTCGGTTAAATGAACACCTAGCAAATCATCAAACGAAATGGTCCGAGTTACATCCGTATGACATATATCACGCAAAGGTCCATGTAAACCATCCAAAATGGAATCAATCAAATCCTCTTCTGACACAGGCTTTTGTAATGTACCTAATTTATCAGAAATCAGCTTTGCCCTTTGCATATAATCCGCTACAGATTCAGAATTCAGTTTAACCAGCGTTTTAGGTTGTTGTTTCAAATCACGGGCTAGGGATCTAGAGCCCGAAGCATAAGCCGATTCAAGTTAAACCCAAGCTTCTCTAGCAGTTCGTACTCCAATAATTTGGGGCAATAAAGAGGGTGTGATTGAATTAAAAATCCAATAGAGTACCTGCTGGTCCTGACAAAACCAGGTTTGATATGCGGGGTTATCTGCTCCCGAATCTAGTTTCTCGGCTGGAATTGCAGCAGTTCCATTTATATGGTTGATTAAGCCGCACCCTGTGATCATGGGATTAATTAGAGTTTTCCATAGAACAAAGTTTGTTGAGTCAAGCTTGACTGGCAGCGAGTGAGTAATCGAAGGAGTAGAGATGGCAGCCATGGTCTCGGTTTGATTGGCCGAGACTGCAGCGGAAACAACTGTAGCGGCAGTTCCAAAGTAGCCATTGATTGCGACTAGAGCAGGCGAAATCGGCAACGAAAATATTTGAGATCGGCGGCAAGAGATGGGCGGCAAGACAGGATCGGCGGCGACGAGCCAAAAACAGTTCTGATTAACAAGATAAATATCGGCCTCAATACCTAACGCAGGTATGAGTCTGTACTTGTATATATATTAATTAGGTTATGAGTACGAAGCTTTACATAAATACCCTTGGAGATACCTAATGTAAATTACATAAATATGCTATACATAATATATTACTAACAAATTAATAGTCCAAATCACAAGAATTTAAATGTTGATTATATTGTATTTATATTCCTTTCGCCTATTAAGTTTTCGAAATGATTTATGATTTCACCCAAAGTATTGATATTTATCTATTTAGCTTTTATTTCTTGGGTAATGTTTTGCCTTTTATTTTCTGTGTTTCTTTCAACATTAACTTGGATAAGACCGTATTAGTTCCTCTTTCCTTTCAAGGTATGATAACTTTCCTTTTTTCTTTAATTATCACTATTACTAATGGATTGAATTTTATCCTGCTAATTTAATGGTGACGAAGGGTTAGGGATGACAATGGTTTAGATATGGATATCCTACAACATATTCTACAGTATATTTCTACAATATATTGCATACAAGTATATAGATATGGATATCCATATCCAATCCATTGCCATCCTTACAAAGGGCAAAATAATTTAACTTTGTAAAAAACTAAGTCACAATAGCCTTCACCTATTTTCAAAATGCAACTTTTATAGAATGAATGTATACAAAAACTATTTACCCATTTTTTTTCATTTGTTGAGTCCTGTTAGTATTTCTAATAGTTATTATTTTCATAAGCTTC
This sequence comes from Euphorbia pulcherrima, assembly GCA_947683365.1. NCBI lineage: Eukaryota > Viridiplantae > Streptophyta > Magnoliopsida > Malpighiales > Euphorbiaceae > Euphorbia > Euphorbia pulcherrima. Next base: position 8,300,124 of record CANTUS010000010.1, read on the forward strand.
TGTCAGCTATATATTGTAATGATGATTTTTAAAAAAAATTTGCCTCATATGGACTTACAATAATAATAATAAAGGAAAGCCTTATCCCACCCCTCTCGAGTGTGGACTCGAACCTGCGACCTCTAGGATCACAGCTTCAAGGCTCAACCACTGGATCAATCCTTTGCCACATCCCCATTATTTAATGTGAACATCCCCATTCAGATAGTCATTGTAATCTGATTCTTCTCCTCCAAATTCATTTTGGTAAAAGAGTGTACTGTGTACCAACTGAATTCAGTTGTTAATGTTCAAATTAATGATATTAATTCTGTGAATGAATTTGGACCCTAAAAAAATACAGAAAACTAAAGATTAACAACTCTTGAGATCAAACTATACATGCATTTTCAGACATTTCTGGTATATAAGTACATGTTGTATGGCTAACAAATACTTACAGAACAAAACTCAACTCAACTCAACTCCACTCTTTATAATTTGAATAAATTTTTAAAAATATGGCAGCCGTCACTATTAGCAATCTTTTTCATTTTGTACATCAAATGTCCTTCTGTAGAATCCCAACCCGCTATCGAGAAAAAATTTCCAGCCATTTTCGTAGTTGGCGATTTGGTCATGGACACTGGAAATAACAACCATATCCCTACTTGGCTTCAGGCAAACTACATCCTGTATGGTCAAAACTATGTGTCGGGTTTGCCAACCGGAAGATTCTCTAATGGAAAACTTCTTTCTGATATGTTGACTTCTTTTTTAGGCATCAAAGAATCTCTTCCTCCTTTCTTGAACCCGACCCTTTCAAATGATGATCTCGTGACAGGTGTCAAATTTGCGTCCGCGGGGTCCGGTTTCGACGATTTGACTAGTGTTGCTAGTAAAGCTATCCCGGTTTCCCAACAAATCGAAAACTTTAAACTCTACATTGTTAGACTAAAAGGGCTTGTTGGAGAGGATAAAGCAATGGCAATTCTTAAGAGTTCTTTTGTAGTTTTAAGTGCTGGATCGAACGATTGGTTTTTCAATTATTATGACATCCCTACGAGACTATTGACCTTTGACGTCAATGGATACCAAGATTTTCTATTGGATAGGGTTAAAAACTTCATCAATGTAAGTCTTCGATCGATTATGATTAAGATTGTGTTTGAGCTCTAATAATGTGCATAGTTAATTACATTATATACCCGGAAATTTTTGAACTTTTCAGGAGTTGCATGGAATCGGTTGTCGCTCGATAATGGTAAGCGGGCTAGCTCCAACAGACTGCTTTCCTTTTCAAAAGGAGTTGAGGTTTGAAGACAAATGTATTGAGAATCAAGACAATGATTCTATTGTTTACAATCAAAAGCTTGTGAATATGTTGTCTACATTGCAACCGTCTCTCCCAGGAATTAAACTCGTGTATAACGACTTCTATACCCCGGTCATCGACATGCTTCATAATCCCAAAAACTACGGTAATGAAGCTTATTAGTTATAATAACTTATAATTCTTAACATGCACACAAAATTGTAAAGTATTTTTTGTTGTTGTTTTGATGCTCAGGCTTGGTGGAAACATCGACTGGATGTTGCCGTTAATTTGTTATCGGTTTGCAAGCGAGATAATGTGGGCACATGTCAAAATCCCGATGAGTATTTATTTTGGGATGGAGTTCATCCAACTTTAGCAGCCTACCACCACGCTTTTGCTTATATGGTGAAAAACTTTCTTCCACGGTTCCTATAGAACCACACAACTTTCATAGTCTTGCGATGTGAAATTCTACACACAAATTAGAGCATATATAGTTCAATTTTGTGTCAATTTCAATATTATTAGTGCTTTTTTCAGAGCTTAACTACACATCCTGTAAGGCGTCATATGGACACATGACTTCATGAATTACTATATTTTATTGCAATTGTATAAATTCGTATGCAGCACAAATTTGAAAATATTCTTACTTCCAGTTTCAATACACTTCGAATGCATATAACCTTTGCCAAACAGATGGATTTGGTTATGGGTATCAAAATTACAGATCCAATGGATATGAAGCGGATCTGGGTCAGATATATAAAAATTGATCTGGACCAAGTTCGATGATGCGGCCGGTTGATCATAACCCGGTGTTAAGTATAAGAGAAAAGGAAAGAGAAACTAGGAGATTTTATAGTTACTATAGTATTTTACAGTTTACTATTTCTGTTAATTCTGCCGTTTGAATTCCCTAAGGCCATGTAAGCCAATTAGTTACACTATTTTGTCGTTTGTGTGTATTGCACTACATAAGCTGGGATTTCATCCAGCAGAGCATCAATGAAAAATATATGAAAACTATTCCCTCTCTAATTCAAATTTCCCTCTAATTCTTCTTCTCTCTCTACCTCCCTCCTCCTTCTTCACTACCTCAATTTCCTCTATTTGTAGTTAACTAATTTAGATCAGGTTCTGACCTGACAATTTGGTATCAAAGCCACCGATCTTCGGCCACCGTGAATGGTTAAGAATACTATCGCGAATCAGAAAATGGAAGCAGTAGAGAACCAACTAGGGGAGATCACGGAGAGATTAAACAAACGCGATGAGGATAATGCGATCCGATTCGAAAGGTTAGATGGTAGCTTGAATCAATAGGACAAGAGCGATTTGAGAGTGTTCAATAGGAGTTATGGGAGCTGAAGAAACATCGTTGGAGCACCACCAAATATCTCAAACGCGAAGTTCATGATTCTGATAAACAGCTTACACAGTTGATGAAATCCTACTTCGATCCACAAAATAACCTTCCAACCTCGCCAATTCCACCCAATCATCCTCACCAAACCATACCAATCCATTCAGAAACCTCAAACCTCTCCATCCTTACTAATCCTTCCTCGTCTAGAGGAATACTTGGCAGTTATCAAGGTAATGGTACTGGATCTGAACAACTTCCTCTTAAAACTCCTTATTACAGCAAATTGTTGCCTAAGTGCGATTTACCTGCATTCTGTAGATACGAAGTGGATGCTTGGGTGAGTAAATGCACGAAGTATTTTCAGCTATTTAAAGTTGCAGAAGACAGGAAGGTTGAACTTGCAGGATTCTATATAAATGGCAAGGCAGAAAAGTGGTTTAGGAATTGGATTCCTTACCATCCTGAAATCACTTGGGAGAGTTTTGGAGAGGAAGTGATCAAGCGATTCAAGGAGGTTGAGGTGCTATAAGTGGTTGAGCAGCTTAGTAATCTGAAGTAGAATTCCTCTGCAGCAGAGTATCAGGAGAAATTTCAATCTATGAAGCTGTTGATGGAGAAAGAACACCAAGAGTTGAAGGAATCCTTCTATATTCAAAGTTTTACTAGTGGTCTTAAGCTAGAGATAAGATCTACAGTAAGGATCCATGAGCCAAGAGAGCTCTATACAACCATCAAACAGACCAGACTGCAGGAGCATTTGATGAAGGATATAATGGAGGCAGTCAAGCCTAAAACTACCTTTAAGAATCCCTATACACCTAAACCTCAACCAAACACTCAGCCAAACACTAAACCACATAGCCCTACACCTTCAAAACTACCTGAAATCAAACTACCTGAACCTAAGCCCCAAATTAACCAACCAAACACCAAAAGAACTCCTAGAGCTTGCTAGAAATATGGAGATCGCTATTTTTCGGGGCACCAATGTAAGAAAATTATGGCTCTAGCCATGGAAGGGGAGGACATTGAAGAGGTTGAGCCTGAGGAGTTGATTCAGGAAGTGACGGAAGAGGAGGATCTAGGGATTAATAAGGAGGAACAGGTGCATGTGTCCATTAATGCTCTAGATGGGGGATTATAAGACACAACTATGAAATTAAGAGGTACACTCAATAGGAAACCTATTCTGATTCTTATTGATAGTGGCAGCACTCATAGTTTCATAGATGCTAAGATTGCTAGAGAAGCAAAATTGCCTTTGGTGGCTGTTAGGCCAATTCTAGTGACTGTGGCTGATGGAAGGAAGTTAACTGTAACTCATAAATGCTTGGAATGTGGCTGGTACATTCAGAGTAACCAGTTTAATTTCACCTTAATGGTTTTCGAGCTTGGGGACTGTGATGTGATACTTGGAGTGGATTGGATGAGAGCTCACACTCCAATTACCTTTGATTTTACTGGCAATAAGTTGCAGGTTAACAAGGATGGAAGGCAGGTGAAGTTATTTGGTATGAAGGAGGAAGTGGCCTTGAGGATGATGTCATTGAAATCCATTAACAAACTCATCACTAAAGGGAGGGAAGGAGTAACATCTAAGCTCTTTGTAATGGTAGTAGGCCTTGAAGTTAGCCCACTAAACCTAAACCCCAACAAACCTGAACCTGAACTAATTCACCAATTACTCACCAAATAGCAACCCCTTTTTGACCCACCTAAATAGCTACCCCTAAATAGAGCCCACAACCATACCATACCACTTAAATCTAGGATCGAACCTATTAATATCAGGCCCTATAGGTATTTACTATTGAGAACTGACAGTCAGATTGAACATGCATAACATGCATGGAAGAAATTCAAAATTTTAACCCTGTCCCCAGTAACTCTTATTAGTTGCGTATAAATTAAATAAAGCCTTAACTAAATAATTCTCTACCTAGGTTAGCATGCAAAAGGACAAGGCATACCATAATTCCAAATTATATCCTTGTACATTTATTTTATACTAAGCATGTTATAACTCTAAGCTATAACCTAAGCATGTTATAACTCTAAGCTATAACCTACGCATAAAATAAACTAAGCATGCAAAACAACCTAAGCATTATTATTAAGTCTAAAAACACTTAAATAAAAAGACCTAATAATTAAAAAAGAAAGAAAAAGAACTTACCAGTTGAAGCGTGCTTTTGTAGAACCTTCTTGCACAAGCCTCCAAGCGTAGGATAGCCTCTATCAGTATCCACACGAACCCACGGATCAAAACCTCCCCGAGTGGAAGAACTAAGAAGCTTCGAGTAGTTGCTAGACCACTCCAGAAGCCTCACCCGAAAATATATACTAGAGGTGCTTAAATAAATTTAAGCTCCTAAAAAATAACTAGCTCGATTACCCCAGAGATTATTCTTTGCGAATCTCAACTAGGGATTTCTACGAAAGGAGAGGGGACAACCTATATATAGGCTTGGGGAGCAAAATTTTTCTCCCTATTAGCAATGTGGGATGGGAGTAACACGGGTTGCACACGCGGATCCAAAGGAACCACGTGTGACCCGCTCACATGCAGCTATGCACGCTACATGTGGCAGGCTTGGCTTGCATCCAAGCTGGGCCTCGCACGGCGCCTTTTCATGCGCTGCTGCGAACACTACCTAGCAGTGTTCGCGCACCTTTCGGTGTACTCTGCGAAACCGAACTTTGTACAAAATATATCTCACTTTTTGGTTTTAACTCACCAATGCAAAATTCCCTTTTAATCCTTTCAAATAAATATTTATTTTTGACTCTAATAAATTATTTACCAGTCAAAATAAATTTCTTGGTACAACTAAAATTGATCTAATCAATTATAATTTATTTATGACTCTAATTAATTAGTTACCGGTCAAAATAAATTCCTTGGTTTATCCACAATTGATCTAATCAATTTGAATCAATCAAATAATAATCCAATTATTATTTAAGTTATATTTTCGTAATCAAATAAATCTATTAGTTCTTTACTTAGTCTGATGAAGGTCCAATGTATGTGACCTCATAGGATCCCAAAGTATTGATCTGTTAAGGCTTAACCAACCCTTGTTCTAATGGAACCATTGGCTCGATGCTCTAGACCGTGAATAGAACTCGATTACCTTAAATGACTGTAGTACGCCTCTAGCAAAGGTCTACCATCCCCCATTACTCGGAAGGTCATTTTATGCTTATGACTTAATCCCTGTTAATGCAATAGTTATCCAGTGCGATAAATTCCTTCCATTCTTTAATAATAGTACCATCTGGTTTATAGGGTTCGGTTAAATTGTTAACCCACTAATAGCGAGGTTGCTCTAAGCTATCCCAGTAGTTTAATTGTTACCGAAGTGTATTGCCTTTTACCATAGTGTGTTTGACTAGAAACCATTTCTATCAAACATATACTCTGATCAGAGGTTTATGGCAATCATCACTTCAACAAGTAGCCCGGTATAACTCCTTAATATATCCGGAGTGATGGATTCTTTCTGACTACTCAGCTTACTAATGTGCTTTCATTACTATACCCTTAATCACCTATAGCACCCTGTATTAATGAGTGCATAGTAATGACCCAAAGTATAGCAATAGTACCATACAAGGTAACTAGCATCTCAAGTACGAGCACATTTGCAAAGCTTATTGCATGAAGATAAACACTAACACATTGATATATATACCAAGTATGTATCTTACAGCGGTCTCCAATATATCTCTCCAGATATATCCATGTGTCAAACTTAAGGCACCACCTTTAGTCCTTAGGAGATTTACTGCTTGGAACCTTTCCAAGAAAGTTGACCACATTCTAGTCTTTCTGCGTCATCAATATCCTTTTTTGATGAAGCTATGACTAGGGATAGTTTAGACATAGTCATAATTGCACATGAAGTAGGTTCCACCAGATATAGTCCAACTATAATTTCTCTGACTTCATGCTATGATGTGTCAAGGACTTTTGTATACATACATCAATGAATATATTCAACCAGCTATAATATATATACATAGAAACACATTGATATAAACAAAAGAACAAATGCCTTTATTAATTAAACAAATTATTCGTACTAATTATATAATTAAGATATATCACCCTAATTGCCTTAAGGGAATACATCATATCAAACATTCACATCATCAGAAGGGAGAAATTGAAAGGCTGGTAGAAGAAATGTTGAGAGGAGTGGTGATTAGGCCTAGTCAAAGTCTTATGCTTCTCCTGTGTTGTTGGTAAAGAAGAAGGATGGGACATGGAGGTTTTGTATGGATTTTAGGGAGCTCAACAAGGGAACTATTAAGGACAAGTTTCTTATACCCTTGATTCAAGAGTTAATAGATGAGTTACATGGGGCTTGTATATTCTCTAAAATAGACTTAAGAGCTGGATATTACCAAATCCGAATGGAGGAGTCTGATATTCATAAGACTGCTTTTAGGACACATTCTGGGCATTATGAGTTTGTAGTGATGCCTTTTAGGCTAACTAATGCACCAGCTACCTTTTAGTCTCTTATGAATTCTATTTTTAAGCCCTACTTGAGAAAGTTTGTTTAGGTTTCCTTTGAAGATTTTCTGATATATAGCAAGGACCTGAATCAACATTTGGAGCATTTAGAAAGTGTGTTTAAGGTCTTACTTGACAACCAACTTTATGCTAAGATGTCCAAATGTGAGTTTGGGGTGCCTTAAATTGCTTATTTGGGGCATATATTGTCTGGACAAGGGGTGGCCACTAATCCATATAAGGTTTCAGCCATGTTAAGTTGGCCAATTCCTAAGAATATCAAGGGCTTGAGGGGATTCTATAGTCTTACAGGATATTATAGAAGATTTGTACAAGGGTATGGTGTATTTGCTAAGCCTCTCACTCTAAAAAGACCAGTTCATCTGGAATCAGCAGGCTTTAGATGCATTTTTCACTCTCAAGCAGCTCATATCTCAAACTCCTATCCTAGCCTTACCTGATTTTTCTAAGCCCGTAGTTTTAGAATGTGATGCAAGTGGGATTAGCATTGGAGCAGTTTTCATGCAAGACCACAAACCTATTTGTTACTTGTCAAAACCCCTATATCGTAGGAATCAGAAGTTGTCTGCTTATGAGAGGGAGCTATAGGCCATTGTGTAACGAATCGAAATTTCTAAAAATTTGCTTATAATAAATTACAATGGTATTAAAATATCATGGAAATTATTTTTATTGTTATTATTGTTATTGGATATAAGGCATGAGGAAATAAGAGCTAATTAAGTAAGAGGGATGAATTAGGCATTTAATTATTTGTCCAAGGGCAATATTGGAAATTGAAAAAAAAACAAATACATTAAAACCTCTTCTCTTCTTCTCCATCATTTCTTCATTTCCTTCTCCTCCATTTATCCCTTATCAAATTCTCCCTAATCCAAAAACTTCCGATTTCTTCGATTCAACTTCGAATTCTTGTTAGAAATTGATCTTTAAGCCCTCTATCATCATTAATTTCAGTCAATCAAGACTAGAAGAGGAGGATTTAAGATATTAAGATTCAGATGAATAGTAACCCAAGTTTGAGGTGAGTGATTTTTGGTAAAATTAAAGCTTAATTAGTAGAATTCATGGTAGATTAAGCATATTTATGGTATTAGGAAGTTTATTTATACAATATGTTGATAGAATTATGTATGGCTATTGTAGAGGAAGCAAGTACAAGCAAATCAAAGGCAAAAGGGGTAGAAGAGAGCTAGAAAGAGCATAGAAAAAGGTTTGTGTCTCAAATTTCGATTTCTCGGTTTTTCGGAAAAATTTCCAGATTTGTATTCCTGTTTTGTTTTAATGTTTTCTCTTGTTATATAAATCTAATTTGAATTACTCTTGATTCTATTGATATTTACAAGAAGTAAGGAATATATGTTCAGAAGGAACCTTGTTGAATTTCGTTCGTTTTCAATGTGAAATTTTCGTTTGAAGTTGAGTCATGAAATCTGTTTTTTGGAAAATCTCAGCTTTGTACACTGTTTAGTATTTTGATTATAACTTTGGTTATGTAATTTTGATTTCCGTGATTCTGGTGGTTTTGGAAATCTGAGACATGTGGCTAATTATGTTTAGAAGAAAGTTCTTCGATTGGATGATGTTTGAATAGTGAAAAATGCAGAGGAAGTCAGGTTACGAAACCTGGAAAAATTTTGGAAAGTATGAATATTGATTTTATTGAGTTTTAATTCAAGTTTGATGCTTAAAAATTTAGGATTTGGATTTCTTAATTACTGAAGTTATGTTGAATTATTATTGATGGTTTATACTGGAATTTTTAAGATGTTACTTTGCTTTATTGCCCTTATTAAACGAGTAGAATACGGGTCAGGGTAGATTGGCACCAATAAAGGGGGGTACAGTACTGTACAAACAATTGAAGCTTTGGCTTCGGGCTTTGGCCGATATTATGATATATATGTATTGATATTGAATCTTCGGCTTTGGGCTTGACCGATATGTTGATTTTGAAGCTTCGGCTTCGGGCTTGACCGATATATTGATTTTGAAGCTTCGGCTTTGGGCCTGTCCGCTCCCGTATCCATTTTACCGTTATTCAGGACTTGTTTACTTTGGGCAATATGTGGTTAAAGTGTTTGGAAAAATTGGATACAAATTTGATTGTACTTTGAAAGGATTACTATATAAGTTTTATGATTTGGTTCCACAAAGTTGGTTAATTTGTTTTTGACTAATGAACAATCTTGGTTTCTATTTTAAAGTGTTAAAAATGTTCAAAGTTATTGTATTTCTTTTATGGACACCACTAAGCAAATTGCTTAGCGTGTAGTTTTTTTTCTAAACGTAGGTGGTGAACTTATAGATAGCTTGGACCAAAGTGGAATAAGTGGATCAACTTGAAGAGCAAATAAAGAAAAACTCGAGGTGGATTTGTTATTTAATATAATATTATGGTTTGTAGAATAATGGCATGTACTAGATAGTGTGAGAAATATATAGTGGTATTGAGAAATATTTGGAGAATAATTAATATGTGGAGAAATAATTGGGAGTCTCAAACATTATATTGGTATTTGTACATATTGTAATCTATAAGTATTGAACTTTATATTATGGAGTAGAGTTGTTCATTGGGTGTTTATAGTTACCGTGGCACTCCCTATAGGGGGTGTTACACTTGTTGGTATCAGAGCGAGGTTTAGGCGATTCTAGGACTAAGATGTACATGCCAATTAGGATATAAATTTGTTATGTTAGTTGTTTGATCCACTTTGGTCCAATTTTCAGGAATAAGTTATGGCTAGTAGTAGTCACAAAACCGGAGTGAGGAAGAGGATGCTGAGAGTACGGTCCGTATTAAACAAGGGGATGAACAAAGACGTGAACCTCCACCAGTTCATGGCTTTCTCGAACAACTTATTCCAGCACAAGCTGCTTTACTTCAGCGTATGACTACTAAAGTAATCACACAAGTACTTCAAAACTTACCAATTCCTCAAGTTCCTGTAGTACCTCATATTGAAAGAAGAGAGGAGAGAACTCCTCTTGAAAGAATCAAAAGGCTTCCGATTAATGACTTCAAAGGGGACACAGTGAATCCTGTAATTGTAGAAGATTGGCTTAATCATACTAAATGGTGTATGACTAGGCTTCATTTTATAAATGAAGAGAGATCAGACTGTGTGCAAGGTCTACTCAAAGAACAAGCTAGGAGGTGGTGGGATAATATTGTGAGAGAAAGGCGACCTGAAGAAATCACTTGGGGCCTTTTCTTGGAACAATTTGACAAGAAGTACGTTAGTGAACGATTTAAAGATGAGTAGAGGAAATTGTTCTTGTCTTTGAGATAGGGACGAATGACTGTATCAGAATATGAAGTTCAATTCCTCAAACTCGAGAGGTATGCCCATGATATTGTTGACAGTGAAGTAAAGCGATGTAAGAGATTCGAAGATGGGCTAAATGATGAAATTAGAGTCCATTTACTTGCACAAAGGATTAGAGTGTTCAATGACTTGGTTGATGCTGCTACGGGCATTGAGAAGATCAATTCAGATAGACAACAAAGAATGGCAAAAAGGTCTAGATTTTAAAAGGGATTGCAGGGTCCAGTTAGTTCAGAATCTCCAAGTAAGAAACAGAAGGGAACATCAGAATAAACACAATATCATTTTAGAGGGTTTTCATCGAGACAAACCATGAGTACGGGATCAGTGGCTATTGTACCTTCAGGTCGAGGCAGAGGAAATATTCCATAATGTTCTAATTGTGGAACGATGCATATAGGGGAATGTTGGGGAAAAGGTAGAGTCTGCTTTAAATGTGGCTCGAAGGAACATTTGATTGTAAATTGTCCTCAAAGATAGATAAGTACATCAGCACCTACAGTAGTTCCTACTCCTACAATGCAAGGTGGAAGAGGAAGGGGAAGAGGAAATGCTAGTGAGATAAGTGGACATAATGTGGCTCAACAAGCACCGCAGAGTGGTAAACCGGGAGGAATGGCACGAAGTTATGCAATCCGAGGGCCTGAGACTAGAGAATCTACCGAAGTTATTATCGGTAAATTTTCATTTTTTAATCACAATGTTTATGCTTTGATAGATCCTGGTTCATCTCATTCATATATATGTACTGCATTAGCACAAGAGAAAGGGTTGCATGTAGAAGAATTAGGAGAAAATATTGAAGTGACTAATCCTTTAGGACACAGTGTGCTAGTAAACAAAGTGTACGTGAATTGCCCTATTTTGATTCAACATCAACTTTTCAATACAAATTTAATTGAGTTACCTTTCAGAGATTACGATGTTATCTTGGGAATGGATTGGTTATCGGAACATCGAGCTGTGGTGGATTGCAAAAACAAAAGAATGTCACTTCAAGTTTCTGATGGAGAAGAAATAGTTATCCTGGGGGAAAGATCAGATTATCTCTGTAACATAATTTCTTTTATGAAGACTAAAAGGTTGGTTAGGAAGGGATGTCAGGCCTACCTAATCTTCGCTCTAGAATCGAAGAAAGGTGAGTTAGAATTGCAGAATATTCCTTCGGTGTTTGATTTTCCTGATGTATTTCCAGAAGAACTACTGGGGTTGCCACCAAAAAGAGAGGTAAAATTCGCAATTGATGTACTGCTGGGTACCACACCAATATCTAAAGCACCATACAGAATGGCACCTGCTAAGCTGAAAGAGTTGAAGATCCAGTTGCAATAATTGTTAGACAAAGGATTCATATGCCCGAGTATATCCCCGTGGGGTGCACCAGTGTTGTTTGTTAAGAAGAAAGATGGGTCACTCCGATTATGTATTGATTACCGGGAGTTGAATAAATTGACAGTGAAGAAAAAGTATCCATTGCCAAGGATTGAAGACTTATTTGATCAACTCAAGGGTGCCAAATACTTCTCTAAGATTGATTTGAGATCGGGTTACTATCAGATGAGAGTGAAAGGTGATGATATTGCAAAGACGGCTTTCCGAACTAGATATGGGCACTATAAATTTTTAGTGATGCCATTTGGTCTAACTAATACACCAACAACATTTATGGACCTTATGAACCGTGTCTTTTACTTGTATTTAGACAGGTTTGTAGTGGTTTTCATTGATGATATTTTGGTGTATTCTAAGTCATGGGAAGAGCATGATCAACATTTGCGGATAGTCTTCCAAACTTTGAGGGAAAATAAATTGTATGCCAAACTTAGCAAATGTGAGTTTTGGCTTGAAGAAGTTTCTCTCTTAGGCCATGTTGTTTCTGCAGAAGGAATTAAAGTGGATCCTAAAAAGATAGAAGCAGTTATCAAATGGAAACCACTAAAGAACCCTACAGAAGTCAGAAGTTTCCTTGGCTTAGCAGGGTATTATAGAAGATTTGTGAAGGGATTTTCAGTCATTGCTGCCCCACTGACGAAACTACTTCAAAAGAATGCAGAATTTGAGTGGAATCACAAGTGTCAAGAAAGTTTTGAAAAGTTGAAAGCAATGTTGACAAAAGCACCCATCCTTACCCAACTAGAGCCTGGAAAAGACTTTGTAATCTATAGTGATGCTTCACATAGTGTTTTGATGCAAGAAGGAAAAGTGATTGCCTATGCTTCCAAGCAATTGAGGAATCATGAAAGGGATTATCCTACTCATGATTTGGAAATGGTTGCAATAGTCTTTGCCTTGAAAATTTGGTGACACTATCTTCATGGAGAAAATTGTTATATTCATACTGATCACAAAAGCTTAAAGTATTTGTCAACATAGAAGGAGTTGAATTTAAGGCAGAGAAGGTGGATGGAATTTATTAAAGATTACGATTGTCTTATTGATTACCATCCAGGAAAGGCTAATGCAGTGGCAGATGCTCTCGGTAGAAAGACAATGATGGCACTAAGGGCTATGAATACAAGGTTAGCTCTTACCAGTAGCGGAGACTTAATTGCAGAATTGAAGGTTCAACCTGCACTACTACAATAGGTTAAGCAAGCATAAAATGAAGATGACGACTTCAAGGTTATTCGAGCAAGGACACAAGTGGGTATCGTAGACGACTATATGGTTTGAGAAGATGGGTGTCTATATTTTAAAGATACACTATGTATGCCAAATAATGAAGAATTAAAGAAGAATATCCTATAAGAGGCGTATAGTAGTCCTTATGCAATGCATCCAGGAGCAAACAAGATGTACCAAAATTTGAAGGCCATTATTGGTGGAATGGAATGAAGAAAGACATTACTAACTAGGTTGCTCAATGTCTAACTTGTGAATAGGTGAAAGTCGAACATTAAGTTCCTTCTAGATTGCTGCAACCAATAACAATTCCAGAATGGAAATGGGAAAGAATCACAATGGACTTCGTGACGTCTTTACCATTTACACAGAAGAAACATGATGCAGTGTGGGTTGTTGTAGATAGATTGATAAAGTCTGCCCACTTTCTTCCAGTTAGGATGGATTATTCACTTGATAGGTTGGCTCAGGTATATGTAGATGAGATAGTAAGGCTACACAGAGTGCCTATTTCAATCATTTCTGACCGAGATCCAAGATTTACTTTGAGATTTTGGAAGAAGTTGCAAGAAGCCTTAGGTAGTAAACTTCATTTTAGTACTTCATTTCATCCTCAAACAGATGGTCAATCTGAAAGAGTAATTCAGGTGTTGGAAGACATGATGAGAAGTTGTATCATTGAATTTGAGGGGAGTAGGGATAAGTATTTATCCCTCATAGAGTTTGCCTATAATAATAGCTATCAGTCAAGCATACAAATGGCGCCATATGAAGCATTGTATGGAAGAAAATGTTAAACTCCATTATATTGGACCGAACTTAATGAAAACAAGATTGAGGGGGTGGATTTGATTCAGGAGACAAAGGAGAAGATAAAACTTATTCAAGAGAGATTGAAGACTGAATCTGATAGACAAAAGTCTTATGCTGATCTAAAAAGAAAAGACATTACTTATGAAGTGGGGGATAAAGTATTTCTCAAAGTATCTCCTTGGAAGAAAGTCCTGCGATTTGGCAAGAAAGGAAAGCTCAGTCCGAGATTCATTGGCCCATATGAGGTTATAGAGAAGGTTGGACCTGTAGCTTATCGGTTGGCATTACCCCCGATGCTCGACAAAATTCATAATGTGTTCCATGAGTCGATGTTAAGGAGATACAGATCAGATCCATCACATATCTTATCTCCTGATGTCGTAGGAATCAAACCCGACTTGACGTATGAAGAGGAACCGGTAAAAATCTTGGCGAGAGAGGTTAAACGATTGAGAAACAAGTCTATTCCTTTGGTAAAAGTACTTTGGAGGAATCATAAGGTTGAAGAAGCAACTTGGGAACCGGAGGATACAATAAAAACTCAATATCCGCAACTATTTTCAGGGAATTTTCGGGACAAAAATTCATAAGAGGGGGAGAATTATAACGAACCAAAATTTCTAAAAATTTACTTATAATAAATTACTATGGTATTAAAATATCATGGACATTATTTTTTTTGTTATTATTGTTATTGGATATAAGGCATGAGGAAATAAGCGCTAATTAAGTAAGAGGGATGAATTAGGCATTTAATTATTTATCCAACGGCAATATTAGAAATTTAAAAAAAATTTTAAAAAAAATAAATACATTACATCCTCTTCTCTTCTTCTCCATCATTTCTTCATTTCCTTCTCCTCCATTTATCCCTTATCAAATTCTACCTAATCCAAAAACTTCCGATTTTTTTGATTCAACTTCGAATTCTTGTTAGAAATCGATCCTTAAGCCCTCTATCATCATCAATTTCAGTCAATCAAGACTAGATGAGGAGGATTTCAAATATTAAGATTCAGATAAATAGTAACCCGAGTTTGAGGTGAGTGATTTTTGGTGAAATTAAAGCTTAATTAGTAGAATTCATGATAGATTAAGCATATTTATGGTATTAGGAAGTTTATTTATACAATATCTTGATAGAATTATATATGACTATTGTAGAGGAAGCTAGTGCAAGCAAATCAAAGGAAAAAGGGGTAGAAGAGAGCTAAAAAGAGCATAGAAAAAGGTTTGTGTCTCAAATTTCGATTTCTCGCTTTTTCGGAAAAATTTCCAGATTTGCATCCCTGTTTTGTTTTAATGTTTTCTCTGGTTATATATATCCGATTTGAATGATTCTTGATTCTATTGATATCTACAGAAAGTAAGAAATATATGTTCAGAAGGAAGCTTGTTGAATTTCATTCGTTTTTAATGTGAAATTTTCGTTTGAAGTTGAGTCATGAAATCTGTTTTTCGGAAAATCTCAGGTTTGTACACTGTTTAGTATTTTGATCATAACTTTGGTTATGTAATTTGGATTTCCATGATTCTAGTGGTTTTGAAAATCTGAGACATGTGGCTAATTATGTTTAGAAGAAAGTTCTTCGATTGGATGATTTTTGGATAGTGAAAAATGCAGGGGAAGTCAGGTTACGAAACCTGGAAAAATTCTGGAAAGTATGAATATTGATTTTATTGAGTTTTAATTGAAGTTTGATGCTTAAAAATTTGGGATTTGGATTTCTTAACTACTGAAGTTATGTTGAATTATGGTTGATGGTTTATACTAGAATTTTTAAGACGTTACTTTGATTTATTGCCCTCATTATTTGAGTAGAATACGGGTCAGGGTAGATTGGCGCCAATAAAGGGGGGTACAGTACTGTACAAACAATTGAAGCTTTGGCTTCGGGCTTTGGCCGATATTATGATATATATGTATTGATATTGAAGCTTCGGCTTTGGGCTTGACCGATATGTTGATTTTGAAGCTTCGGCTTCGGGCTTGACCGATATATTGATTTTAAAGCTTCGGCTTCGGGCTTGTCCGCTTCCGTATCCATTTTACCGTTATTCAGGACTTGTTTACTTTGGGCAATATGTGGTTAAAGTGTTTGGAAAAATTGGATACAAATTTGATTGTGCTTTGAAAGGATTACTATATAAGTTTTGTGATTTGGTTCCCTAAAGTTGGTTAATTTGTTTTTGACTAATGAAGTTTTTTTTCTACAAGTAGGTGGAGAACTTGTAGATAGCTTGGACCAAAGTGGAATAAGTGGATCAACTTGAAGAGCAAATAAAGAAAAACTCGAGGTGGATTTGTAATTTAATGTAATATTATAGTTTGTAGAATAATGGCATGTACTAGATGGTGTGAGAAATATAAAGTGGTATTGAGAAATATTTGGAGAATAATTAATATTTGGAGAAATATTTGGAGTCTCAAGCATTATATTGGTATTTGTACATATTGTATTCTATAAGTATTAAAATTTATATTGTGGAGTAGAGTTGTTCATTGGGTGTTTATAGTTACCATGGCACTCCCTATAGGGGGTGTTACACATTGTGCAGGTTGTTACTATATGGGGGCCCTCTTTGGAGAACTCATCTTTTATTACTAGAACTGATATCCAGAGTATTAAGTTTTTACTGGAGTAGAAATTTCATGCTCATTTCAGCACAGGGGAGTGATTAAGCTGTTAATATTGGACTATACCATCCAATATAAAAAGGGGAGTTAGAATAGAGCAACTGATGCCTTGTCCAGGAAGTTGGAGGGAGAGGAATTCCAACTGCATGCTATTTCTATTTTAATTTCCAGTTGGATGGAGGAGGTACATTTGTCTTATGAGAAGGATGAATGGGCCACCGAACTCATACAAGAACTCTCCATACAGCAAACTAGTGTATGGTCTTTTACTTACTCTAAGGGAGTATTGTATTACAAGAAGAAGATTTACATTGGTGGTTCTACTGACTTGAGGAGTAAGGTAGTGAAGTCTTGCCATGATTCTCCTATTGGGGGTCATTCAGGTATAAGAGGGACTTTGGTTAGGGTGCAGTTGTACTTTTACTGGCCTAATATGTCTGATTTTATCACTGCTTGGGTCAATGAATGTGATGTTTACCTTAGGTATAAGGTAGAGCATTGTACCAATCCTCGGCTCTTACAACCTCTGCCACTTCCAACTACTGTTTGACAGGATGTATCCTTGGATTTTGTGGAAGGGTTGCCTAAGTCCAATGGGTTTGATACTATACTGGTGGTTGTGGACATATTTACTAAGCATGTGTGAGCACGGGGATTTTACAGTCCCTCTCGTGAGACGATGATGACGTGTCCCTAATTTTAATGCATCTTAATAAAAGTTCTATTTAGAATTTTTATTACCAGTATAATATTCCTCGCAAATTTTATACTTGGTAGAATCCAGTTCAGCGTGGCCAGCAACGCGTTCGGTAGGAGCTTGAACTGATGATTTACATCCAAATTAAAAATACCCAATTAAAATATCATTAAAATTTAAAATGATGCCTTTTGACCCACTTTTGACCACTTTTTGCGACTTTTAAGCTCTTAGGCCCGCTGGCTGTTGGCTTGCCGGAGGCTGATGCCATTAGCGGCATCAGCCATGTTGCCGGCGGTATCACCATGTTGCCGGCGATATGGCCTAAAATGGGCCCCCGCACAGACATCTTTTTTGCCACTTTCGGTGGAATTGGTCAAAAAGGTCTTAAAAAACACCCTAATTTGCTATAAAAACACACCTTAGGCTCTTATGGGAGAGTGAAGGCTGAAATTAGAAGGAGAAGGATTGAAGGAAAACTTAATTCTAGAGTGGGAAAATATATTTTAGTCGGGTAAGAATTAGAGAACGTAGGAAAAAGGATTCGAATCCATTTTTCCAGGTTTTTCTTCTTTGAACTCTCTGATTGTGAGCTTAAAATCAGTAGGTATTTTTGTTAAAATCAACTTAATAGGATTTAGAGACTTATAAATCTTAAATTTTACTACTAAATCATCGTTACAAGCTCCCTGAAGGTGTTTCTTTTCGGTTCACGAAGAGGTGGATTCCCGACCCCGAGGTAAAAATTCTGAAGATCATAGCTTTTTGGCATTAATATTACTGATTTGTGCTGATTCTTGATGATTTGTGCCCATTTTTAGGTTTATGGTCATTTTTGACTGCTGCCTGATGCTGCTGTAAGAAATTGAGGTCATTGGAGATATGTGATGTTGCCGACGGTATCTCCCATGTCGCTAGAGACATCACTAATACCGCTGGTGGCATCATATTCCCTAGAGACCTCACTTTCTCGTAGGACCCTTCCTTTATGGTACTCAGAAACCCATGTAGCCTGCCTGCACATTGATGCCTCTAGCGACATCATTGATGTCACCGGCGGCATCAGCTATATCGCTAGCGACATCAACCATGTCGCTGGTGCCGTCAGTCGTATCGTCGGCGGCATGACTTTTTGGACATCTATTTTTATTTCGTTCGTTTCCGACCTAGTTTATTTTCTGAAACTAGGATACACAGTGCCATGATGGAGGTCTAAAACCTTCAAAAAATAGACCCCACCCCATAACATATGGCATTTTCACTAATAATCCGGTTAAAACAACGATCGGTTCTAAAATTTGGTTAAAAATGGAATTTTCCTGCAAATGCCATTCAAATCTCAGTTTAGCCATCCAACCGGGCTTTATAATATTATATACATAATATTCCATGTTCACGCTAACTTGGGTCTTGTTTGGTTTGCTAACTATATGTGGTTCGTGAGATATCTCGTACGACGTACCGTATCTGTGCTAACCATTTTCTGTAGGTAGATTTATATTAGGCCTCGGGTATTTTATTTATCGCATAGAAAAATATATAGGACTTGGAAGCCTTGTAATAATTTTATTTTCCACATTTAGTTTTGGATGATTGTAATAATTTATTCATTGCCACAACTGCCTGATAAACGCGAAAATAACATAATAACTGAAAACACAAATAAAAAGGATGGATTAAACCGATTAAGAAAAAATGAAGTATCTTAACTTGTCCTAATGAAAAATAGATAACATCATCCGAACTTGGAATCTCTACTTAAGGTATAGTCCAACCACCCGGTGGGAAAATCGTACTAAAAATTTCCCGGTGAGCTGAACCGGGTGGCGACTCTGTTTTAAGTACGGGATTCCAATCTCATATCTTTTAAGCATTAAAATATGCAAAACCATTTTTCAATCACATCACTCGCATCCCCCGTTACTTAAAGAGGCCGGCCTAATCGGCCCGGCTTTGCAGCCGCCTTGTAGAACGTCATACGATCACAGTGGCGACTCTGCTGGGGACTGATCTCTTTAAACTTGAACTTGTCTTTTCATAAAGTTTAAAAGATTTTTGATGAAGTATTGAAATCATTGGCCAAATTAAAACTTCATTCTTTTTTATAACGTTTTATCCTCACGCGTGTAGATAGTTTGGTAATTTTTAGGTGCCCCATTTTACCTGAGAAGCTCATGAAAGTATCAATCATGCCCTGTTGGAATTGAGGATGCCTAGTGGGTGGATCACTCATTTTAACCAATATGTAAACTCCTACTATCGCACCTATTTGGGTAGTGGTTGAGTAACGTGGAATCAAGGTAAATGAGAACCTTCTACATTAACAACCCTATACCAAAACCGCGTTAGAAAAAGCCTTAGCACATCATTCCTTTAGGATCACTAGAACAAAGAAAATAATTGGGATGCGCTTCTTTCACCATTACCGGTGAAGAAGCCAAACTCCATCCTTCCAAAGAGGCATTATGCGAGAGCCATAAGGTTGGAAGAGGGATAATTTGTGTGCTATATGCTCCGTAATCATACATTCCCGTGCATCGACTTCAAGAGCCAAAAAATGAATCAACTTACCCTTACTACTTCCGCTTATGGAAGAAGTTTAGCAACATACGTAGGACTTCTCTTATACCTCTGTTGTGTCACCACATATCACTATGTGTGGCGCGAGATATAAACATCCCACATATGTTGGAGGGATAAGCCATTGTATCATCCTTAACCACATCTACGTATAGCCATACATATCATGCACCGCTTCCAAAAAAAACAAAAATAAAAAGCATACATACCATCCATACCATTTACAACACATTCATGGTCTGCCCACGATTCATAACCCCAAGTCTTCCTCCTGAACCCAAACCTTCATAACCAGCCATATCTCTTCCTTGCAATAATAACTCTGCCTCACCCAGAGAACAGACTAGTCTTCCCCCTACCTTAGGAGCGATAGCTCACCCTCTATCAATTGGGTCGGAAATCACCGCCACCATGACCCAATTTATCTGTTCTGATTTCTTCCATAACACTATTCAGGAACAAATCTAGACAATAGTGCAGTTGTTTGTCAGGCAAGCCCTAACAAGTGAGAACGCCGGTTAGAATTTAGAATCAGACTGTCAGCCCTAATATCAGAATGAATTTATTCAAAATGGTTCAGATCATGTTCCATTTTGTCCAACGGGAGCATAGCCTATACGGTTTACTCAGCTTCCTGTCCAGCCAGTTCAGACTCGGCCGTAGCCCAGCCTATTCCAACTCGACCAAACTTTTGTGACTCAACCAACTCTCTCTTTATTACCTACAAGCCCAAGGCATATGGCCCAAAACTCAATCCTTCGACCCCGATAAGCTCATCCAGCAAATCTCAGCTCTCCCAAGAGAACCAACCCAACCAGCAATGCCGCCACCTTCTTTTGACTCAACACCTTAGGGGATGATCTACTAGCTAAACCTTTTCGACAATGATCTGATGGCTGGTCCTCGACTTGATCAACCGACTCCTTATCCCTATAGTCAGTTTGAAAGCCACAACCATGTCACGCAATCTTTGGGCATGATACCTGAAGCCATGCATCAAACAGCCAACGGCCAGCTCGTACAACCTCGGGACATGATATATGAGGTGGAAGCTTTCTTACACCAACTAGTGCCGGCTTGCCAAAAGGAAAGGGAACCCCAAGGAAATAACAGTCGAGTCTCCAAGGGTTCTAATATACGTCAGGCAGAAGGCTATAATGGGCTAGGAGTGTTGCCATCTCAGGTCGAGGGGAATCAAAAAGCCTCGCTGGCACCTATCCTAACTAATATTGTAAACCCCTGGGTTTTACCCCTCAATGTGATTTTCACAAGATTAAGAAGAGACGGTCTCATCGAACCCCTTCGTGATTACAAAAACCCAACGAAAGACAAGAAGGGAAACTTTTAAGGGTATCATGCCCAGTGGGGACGTCGCAAGAATGAATGTCGAACCCTGGCCCGAGCTATAAATCGTTTGGTGAAAGAAGGAAAGATAACCAAGCTGGATAGGATGCCTGGGGTCACAAGGCTCATCGACTAGGAAAGTATGCCTATTTTTGGTACACTTAAACAAGCAAATGGGCCATATATGCTCACTAGGGTTGTTAGTTCTAAGGATAAGGTAGATAGAAAGAGGAAAATGTACCTTGACAATAGGGCTAAGAGGGCCAGATTTAAGCTAGCTGGAAGAATGGAAAATGTTTGGCTTTGAAAAAAATGATGATGTCCAGGCAACAGCCACCCAAGCTTTTCTGACAAGGGCTGCAGTCCAGTCTAACCGCCCTCCTTTTACCCTAGAGAAGGCCCCCAACACTTCACTCTCGATCAATTCTCATTAGATCTGTTCGCTACCAAACTTTGAGCTCCATGAACAACTTCTATTTTTCTTACTTATGCCATGTCTCTACCATTTGATCCATGGATTCATATGAGCATACACACGATGCTTCCAGTATTCAAGATATTTTACTGCATGAAATTAATTTGAGTACAAATGAAGTCTCTTATGTGGTAATCGAATCCAATAATTAACTCCTGTCAACATATGTGAGATAATAAAGTGCTTAAAGACAGCGATAATGCTTTTTCTTGGTCCCTAGATCAATAGTCAGATTGTTGAATACCACATGTATCTTCCAGAATTAACTCAGCAACCCCATAATGGTACACCTTCAAGCTATCAAAGAAGTATTAACTGGTCCCCTAAAATGGAAAATCGAGGCATACACCCACCAATAATTGATGAAGCCCAACCTCTATCAAATAAATATCATAGCAGAATCTCAGACCAATGTCACCACTAAGGAAAATGATCAAATTTGCAGAGAAACACATCTTCACCTAACACAAATTAACTCGCACCAAACCCCTCGACCAACAAAGGTCAGGGGGCAACCACAGCCTAGAGCATAAAGTGTGAGGACAAGCACCTTCATCCCATGAGCCCCAAAGATAAGCACACAACCGAAGTCGCAATCAGCTTACCAAATAAAACAACAAAATAAGCTACCACCTCACCTTTCAAAGGCACCAAGTAAAAGGCCCCTAAACCAAATATCACTTGGTCATAACCCTCCACCACCGATACATGGGGCAAATTTAAGCCTAAACAAGAAGGGTTGTATAAATTGTAGGCTGAAGGAGCAATCAGAATAGCAATCAGAATGACAATTGAACCAATAAAGAAGGCTCTGTGTAAGCACCAAAACCTCAATAAACTAGACTCCTTGGAACGTGGACAATCGAAATCAAAACAAGGTTGCCCGATGTAACTTTGAAGGTCAGAATGAATCGAGTGATCTAGGCAAAAACTGAATGGACACTAAGAACCTTAGAGAATCTGTAAAGGCACAACCAAGCACACATCAATAAATCAGCCAACGCCCTTGCCCAGAGTCATAGGCGCAGCACTGAAGCATCTGAGACCTTCCGATATCGATGTTAAGTTCAGATCAAGTTGAGAAGGCTGTCATGTGACTAAAGATGGTACCAAATAAGCGAGGCTATTAAAGTCATGAGCATAGGCAAGAGTAAGTTCATTAATCTGGTCAACTAGGATAGGCTTAAGCATTATCAGGTCTAAACAAAAGAAATAAATCAGAAAAGCGGCACTCTAAAAAAATATATATAATAATCGCCCACCTGTCGGTGTTCTACTAATCGGATAAAAATTAGGGTGACACTTAATAATTGGTATCCTGTAAATCGGCAGTATAAAAATTAGGGGATAAGTCAATACCGCTGCTGAACTGAAAACCCAAAAAGGGTGGTTCAGACGAAAATTAGGGCATGAGAGAAAAATAGTGAGATGTTAACTTGAAAACTTGTAAAGGCTGGTTAGCACTAAGGGTTCCATTAATGGAAATGATTGCCAACATCATGTACTCAAATTAGATTCACTCGATAAAAGTGTCTTTTATACTGAAACCTCTATGTTTGTGATTGTATGAATGTCTAGCGACCAAGTGATGGAAACATCACAAGTAAGCTTAATCGAGGATGCTCCAATCTCATCAGTGTTAAAAAAAATCCGGATACACTAAAAACATCTAGGTCTATGCAAAAGTCGAAATAAGTCTTCTAGGTCGAAAACCCGAAAGGGCAGTCTATGCAAACATTAAAGTCATGATGGAGCCTAAATTTCTTCAGTTCCCTCAAATCTACGTTCCCCAGGCTTCACAGGAAGCTCTATAGCTGTTAAGTATGGCTCACCGTATCAGAATTTATAGAAATGGCCAAATTTGTGTTTTTGGAAAGTTGATGCCGCCGGCGATATGGGCGATGCTGCCGATGACATGGAAAGTTTTGGGCGATATTAGTTGATGCCGCTAGCCATATGGGTATAGGCAATTTTAAGGTGATGCACCTGGCAATATGAATGATGCCGCCAGCGATATGGAATTGAATTTCCCGGTGACATCAGAAGAAATTTTATCATTTCAGATCCATACAAAACCTGTAAATAGCCCTATACTACATTTTCGAAAGCTAGTGCGAATGCCAATCAATTATATTCAATGAAAGCCCGGGGGCACAAACCATTCAAATATTTTGGACATCTAGCCTACAAAACCAAAACCAAAAAACAAATCCCAATTATTCAAACCTAATGTATTGTGGGTACAAGCCAAAATCCGGAATAAAAAGCAAAATGACAGCATAATCTGGGCATGCCTGCCACTGCCGGCCGGGTGAGATAAGACATCCTCAGGGCTCACTAGCCAATCATCAACATCATCCTCCTCTCTTCCCTCAGTCATCAAGACACTACTAGACTCCACGAGCGCGTTAAACAAGCTTCAGCCGGCGGACATCTTCACTCCCGTATGACTGGTGCTACCGGGGATCTAGATTTTGCTTGCTCCTCCGTTCCTGAATGGTAGCCTCCAGCTGACCCTCAAGATCGCTCACACAATGCCATAGTTCTACAGTCTCCTCCTCGTATCTCCGCCGGGTCACATCAGCGTCTGATAAGGAAAGGGCCAAGAAATCCTGCAAACCAAGGAAAACATCAATAATACACTTCATTCATAGCATTCATGCATGCATCTTATCTTATTTTGGTATGACATAAACAAGGAATTTACCTGAACAAGCAATGATTGCCCGATAAGCGTGTCCCGAAGAGCAAAATTGTTCTCTGCCAGTTGCTCCACATGACTTCGCGCCACCTGAAAAATCCGAAAGGTAAATCTTTAACTACCCACATCCAATGGTAAACAAGAAAGCAATTATCAGGCCTTACATAAGTGGTGCTTTCTGGCATAAAGATCGGAGCATGCCGGCTCGAGCCTACGTTCCTAGGTTAGAGCTCGCCTCGGGAGTCCATCAGTAGGAACTGGGTTTCCATTGGGTTGACCACACGCCCTTTTACAAAATTTATACGCTCTGGTACCCCATAGTACTGCATTCCACTCTGGTTATCCCGACCTCTCTTCCTTGCAGGTTCCTAAAAAGCACGAAAGACATACATAAGTGACATTCCTAAACCCAAATGATTGCAAATCATGCACATAAACACAATCATACCTTAAAAGAGTGGTGCCCTCCTTGGGACATTGGCACACTCCCGCCAGCTACATCCGCGCCTACCTCATCCTCCCCCTCAGGCTCGATCCTAACATTGCCTTCAATCTACTCCTCTTCCTCCTCTTCTTCCTCCTTCTCAATGTCCACACTACTTTTGAGCTGCCTCTTCTCCTCCTCTAGCCTTTGCTCATTGTGGTACTCAATGGTATCATTCCTATGGCTGCGGGGGCACAGGGGGAGTAGGCAATACTGGTGCTGCACATAGGTGCCCGAAATGCTTAGAATGACCTGACCATCCCCCTTGATATATTCATCTTGGTCAGTCGAAGATGTAATCACTAGATAGGACCACCATAAGCCCCTAGGAGGATCGACGGGCACCAGTCTATCGGTGATTAGGACAAACCTCCAGCCCTAGACGCGCTCCCCCAAGTACCACTATTGAGATAAGGGGCACTCTACGACAAACCGACGATCGTCCACTCCCTCCTAACCCTTGCGACTTCCAGCAGGGGCTCTACCCCATCAAATGGGTCTAGGATAAGCTACACAAACAATCAACCAAAACAACTGATATAAATTCATAAACGCATTTTGTTTTGTTCTAAGTGTAAAAACAAGGACTAAATCAAAGATCGCATACCGAGCTCAATCGCACACTCCTCAAGACCTCCTTGTACTTTATGGGGTACTTAGCCTTTCCGCCAATACCACACACCAACGGGCAAGGAAATGGGAACCTAGCTGCATGGTCTTCTTGAACTCGACCGGTGGAAGGATCTGATGCTCAGAAGCCCAGGCCTGCACAAGTAGCAATTATTCAGCTTAAATAGTAAATGAGACGTGCACAAACAAGCAAAATGCTTCTAAGAAGATATACCTGGAGTAGTAGATGCCAGAGGAAAGGGCCATCCCCTTCTTCCGAGCACCCGCATCTAGCCCGTGGTACATCTATGCCAAGATGGCCCTTAGCCAATTCTTCTTCCTGATCCCCGCAACATCCTCCACAGCAGATATCAACCTGTAGTTAATCTTGCTCCCTGAGATCAAAAAAACTAGCAGGGTGAGTAAGGAAATCATGAAGGAGCGGATGCAAGCATCTCTCTCATCCTCAGGCACCACATCTGCCCTAGTCTAGTGCTAGTGCAACTCACCATAAGATAGCCGCCCTGAGATGGGCTTCAAACCAAACAGCTCCTTCACCCGCCTCACCATGGGCCTCTTGATGTGATATTTATCCATATAGGCATCAAAGTGAATAACCTCATCCGTCCAGGGAAGGCCGATCATAGCTACGACATGGGAGGGCATAATTGTCACTTCCCCAAATGAGAAGTGAAAGGTGTGAGTGGTTTCAGACCACCTGTCTATAAGGGCTATCACGACCGGATGGGAGAGTTTGGGCATTAACATCAGCATGATTCGGGCCAAGTCCCCGAAGCCTATCTCACTGATGGCTAGCGCTAGTTTAGGATCCTTCTCCAAAATATGGTGCCACCACTCGCCAATGGTGCCTATACCTCCAGTATAAGTTAGTCCGTACGGCTGTAAAAATTAGAAGCAAAATAGAAAAGTCCCTATTTATTTTCTCATTGCTGGTATCTGGTGGAAGGGTGCTGATGTCACTTCTGCTAGAAGCGATGTCGCTGGCGACATCACTTTTAGCAGAAATGACATCAAGCCTTCCTAGGTCATTTTAAATAGCCTGATGCTGCTGGCGACATCACTCATGTTGATGGTGACATCACAACCTATGAGCAAAACCTATTTTCCCCGAAAATTGCATTCATTACACCAAAAACACAAAAATCACAATCAATCAAATAATAAGCCTAAACAAATAGTTAAAATCGAACCTAAAACATGAAATATTAGTTTGTAATCAATCTATTTCACGCTTATGACTCCTATTATGGCCTGATTTCGAGCCTAAGGCCCAATCAAAACTTAACCTAAAAAGAAGAAATTCGAGTTTTACAGGATTACCTGGATGTAGAAAAGATGTTTTTCCTTCTTAGGAGTTAGATTGGTGATGGGGGAATTGATCCCTTACCCATACATCTTGGTTGTCTCCTTTAAGCTGTAAGCAACAAGAATCGAGAGAATTTTCAGCCCCTCGACGGAGGAATCAGGCATATTCTCCCTAGCCTTAGTAGATTTTCCCTTGAAAACCTTGGCAATTCTCTTCATGATTGGAATGACGGAGAAAATGAAAGATTTGGAGAAGAATGGAGCATAGAGGTAAATTTTCTACAGAATGAAGAAGAAAGGAGTTTTACTTCCTTTTAAACTGCCGCACAGAATTCGAGGAGTTTTAATTTATCTGAAACTGCCCAACTTATATTGCCAGTGACATCAATCATGTCGCTGGCAACATCACCTTCTTCAATTTGAATTTTGAATTTTTTTGACTAGTCAAAGCTGTCGTGTGGCACTCATACCGCCGACGTATCATTCCATACCGCCAGTGACATCATCCATGTCACCGGTGATATCAGCTATCTTCATGCCTTTTTTTCAGCCATCCTCGGTGAAATCCAGGCTCTAGCCCTGACATCCCAATACTTGCACAAAGCCATAATTGCAAACCTAATACACTCATCCTATACGCTACCCAGAGATTACGACATGACCCTGTACATATCACCCTTCGGTTCACTCCAGAATGCCAAGTAAAGGTCCCTGATATAGTCTCTACACGTACCACCCTTTAGGTTCACCCCAGAATGCCAACTGAAGGTCCCTGATACGGTCTCTACATGTATCACTATTCAATTTCACTCCAGAATACCAACTGAAGGTCCCTGATATAGTCTCTACACATATCACTGTTAGGTTCACCCCAGAATACCAATTGAAGGTCTCTAATACAGTCGCTATACGTATCACTCTTTGGGTTCATCCCTAGAATGCCAACTGAAGGTCCCTGATACAGTCTCTATACGTATCACCCTTGTTGGTTCACCCTTCAAATGCCAACTGAAG
Source organism: Euphorbia pulcherrima (assembly GCA_947683365.1). NCBI lineage: Eukaryota > Viridiplantae > Streptophyta > Magnoliopsida > Malpighiales > Euphorbiaceae > Euphorbia > Euphorbia pulcherrima. The sequence continues at coordinate 8,327,971 of CANTUS010000010.1, forward strand.
GTCCCTGATGTAGTCTCTGCTTGTATCACCCTTTTGGGTTCATCCCTAGAATGCCTACTGAAGGTCCCTGATATAGTCTTATACATATTGCCCTTGTTGGTTCACCCTTTGAATGCCAACTGAAGGTCCCTGATATAGTCTCTGCACGTATCACCCTTTTGGGTCCACCCTTAGAACGCCAACTGAAGGTCCCGGCATGACCCAGTACATGTCGCCTTTGGGTTCACCCCTCCAAAATCATAACATGACCTAAAACTACACTCCATAATCCACAAAGCTCAAGTCTGATCGAGGGACAATCAATCCATAAAGTATAAGTCCGACTAAAGGGCAATCTCTCCACAAAGCATAAGTCCGACCAAGGGACAACCACTCTACAAAGTGCATGTCCGACCAAAGGACAATCTCTCCACAAAGCATAAGTCTGACTAAGGGACAACCACTTCGTAAAGCATGAGTTCAACCAAGGGATAACCACTCCATAAAGCATAAGCCTGACCAAGGGGCAATCTCTCCACAAAGCACAAGTCCGACCAAAGGACAATCTCTCCACAAAGCATAAGTCCAACCAAGGGACGATCTCCCCATAAAGCGCAAGTCCAACCAAAGGACAATCTCTCTACAAAGCACAAGTCTGACCAAAGGACAATCTCTCCATAAAGCACAAGTCCGACCAAAGGACAAACTCTCTACAAAGCTTAAGTCTGACCAAGGGACAATCTCCCTGCCAAACATAAGTCCAACCAAAGGACAATCTCTCTACAAAGCACATGCTCGACTAAAGGACAAACTCTCCACAAAGCACAAGTCCGATCAAATGACAATCTTTCCACAAAGCGCAAGTCCAACTAAGGGATAACCTCTCCACAAAGCTCAAGTCCGACCAAGGGACAACCACTCTACAAAGCATAAGTCCGACCAAGGGGCAACCGATCCACAAAGCATAACTCCGACTAAAGGGCAATCTGTCCGCAAAGCATAAGTACGACCAAGGAATAACCACTCTATAAAGTGCAAGTTCGACCAAGGGATTACCTCTCCACAAAGGTCAAGTCTGACCGAGGGACAATCTCCACGCAAAACATAAGTCCGACCAAAGGGCATTCCCTCCACAAAGCATAAGTCCGACCAAAGGGCAACCACTCTACAAAGCATAAGTCTGACCAAGGGGCAATCTCTCCATGAAGCACAAGTCCGACCAAGGGGCAACCACTCCACAAGGCGCAAGTCTGACCTAGGGCCAAAGAATTCGTCCATCAGGTATCATTCCTATCCCTTGCTCTTTCATGCGATCATACTGACCTGTGGTAGTAGGGATCCCCCGAGGGGCAGCCTGTGAGCGTGGGATTTTGCAGTCCCTCTCGTGAGACGATGATGATGTGTCCCAAATTTTAATGCCTTATAATAAAAGTTCTCTTTAGAATTTTAATTTTCAATATGATATTCCTTGTGAATTTTATACTTGGTAGAATCCAGTTCGGTGTGGCCAATAATGCGTTCGGTAGGAGCTTGGATCGATGATTTACACCCAAATTAAAAATACCCATTAAAATATCATTAAAATTGAAAAAGATGCCTTTTAACCCACTTTTTACGACTTTTTAGGCTCCTGGGCCCGCTGGCTGTCGGCTTGCCAGAGGCTGATGCCACTAGCACCATCAACCATGCCACCGCCGACATCACCATGTTTCCGGCAGCATCAGCCATACCTCCGATCCCATTGCCATATCGCCTGTGGCATGGCCCAAAATAGGCCCCTGCATAGACAGCTTTTTTTCCACTTTCGGTGGAATTGGTCAAAAAGGTCTCAAAAACCACCCCAATTTGCCTATAAAAACACATCTTAGGCTCTTGTGGGAGAGTGGAGGCTAAAATTAGAAGGAGAAGGATTGAAGGAAAACTTAATTCTAGAGTGGGAAAATAGATTTTAGTGAGGTAAGAATTAGAGAAGGTAGGAAAAAGGATTATAATCAATTTTTCCTGGTTTTTCTTCTTTGAACTCTCTGATTGTGAGCTTAAAATCAGTAGGTATTTTTGTTAAAATCAACTTAATAGGATTTAGAGACTTAGAAATCTTAAATTTTACTACTAAATCATCGTTACAAGCTCCCCGGAGATGTTTCTTTTTGGTTCACGAAGAGGTGGATTCACGACCCCAAGGTAAAAATTCTGAGTCTCATAGCTCTTTAGCATTAATATTGCTGATTTGTGCTGATTCTTATTGATTTGTGTTCGTTTTTAGGTTTTCAGTCATTTTTTACTACTGCCTATTGCTGTTGCAAGAAATTAAGGTCGTCAGAGACATGTGATGCCACCTTCGGTATCACCCATGTCGCTAAAGACATCACTGATATCGCTGGTGGCATCACATTCCCTAGAGACCTCACTTCCTTGTGGGACCCTTTCTTTACGGTACTTAGAAAGCTATATAGCCTGCCTGTATACTAATGCCTCTAGTAACATCATTGGTATCGCCAGCGGCATCAGCCATGTCACTAGTGACATCAATCATGTCGTCAGTCGTATCGTCGACATCATGACTTTCTGCATAGCTATTTTTATTTCGTTCATTTCCAACCTTGTTTGTTTTCCAAAACTAGGATACACAGTGCAACGATGGAGGTCCAAAACCTTCTGAAAATAGACCCCACCCCATTATATGTGGCATTTTCACTAATAATCTGGTTAAAACAACGATTGAGTCTAAAATTTGGTTAAAAATAGAATTTTTCCGCAAACACCGTTCAAATCTCATTTTAGCCATCCAACTGGGCTTTATAATATTGTAAATAAAATATGCCATATTCATGCTAACTCGGGTCTTATTTAGTTTGGTAACTATATATGGTTCGTGAGATATCTCGTACGACATACCGTATCTGTGCTAACCATTTTCTGCAGGTAGATGTATATTAGGCCTTCGAGTATTTTATTTATCGCATAGAAAAATGTGTAGGACTTCAAAGCCTTGTAATAATTTTATTTTCTGCATTTATTTTTGGATGACTATAATAATTTATTCATCACCTTAACTGCCTAATAAACGCGAAAACAACATAATAACTAAAAACACAAATGAATAGGATGGATTAAACCGATTAACAAACAATGAAGTATCTTAACTTGGCCTAATGAAAAATAGGTAACATCATTCGAACTCAGAATCTCTACTTAAGGTATGGTCTAAGCACCCGGTGGGAAAATAGTACAAAAAATTTCCTGATTGAGCTGAACTGGGTGGCGACTCTGTTTTAAGTACGGGATTTCAATCTCATATCTTTTGAGCATTAAAATATGCAAGACCATTTTCTAATCACATCACTCGCATCCCCTATTACTTAAAGAGGCCAGCCCAATAGGCCAGGCTTCACAGCCGCCGCGTAGAACATCGTCTGCTCACAGTATGCCCACTTCATTGCCTTGTCTAATCCTTATACTGCAGCAGTAGTAGCTAAGGCCTTCCTTATTAATGTCTTTAAGCTCCATGGAATGCCTGGAACTATTGTTTTAGATAGAGATAAGGTTTTCACTGGCCTCTTTTAGAAAGAAATTATGAAATTTCTGGGAACCCAACTACTTTATAGTATTGCCTATCACCCCCAAATAGATGGACAAATAGAGAGGGTGAATCAGTGCTTGAAGAATTACTTGCGATGCTTGTGTTTTCTCACCCCCAAATAGTGGGCACAGTGGTTGGCCTTGGCTGAGTTTTAGTATAATAGTTCCTTCTATAGTGCCTTGAATATGACCCCATTCTGGGCTCTTTATGGGATCAAACCTCACTTACCAGCGATTTCCCCTTTAATATCCTCAGTTGTTGTAGTGGAGGAGGTGTTATAGTAATGCAAGGAGATGGATTAAGCTCTCAAGGAAGCTTTATTTAAGGCTCAGGGTAGAATAAATCAGTTTGTAGATAGGCATAGAAGTGAGGGGGAATTCCAGTTGGGAGACTGGGTCTATCTTAAGATTCAGTCTTACAAGCAACACACTCTTGGAATCAGGGGTTTCCAGAAGTTAGCTGCGAGGTACTTTGGTCCCTTTCAAATCATAGCTAAGTTGAGTCCTTCTACTTACAAGCTGCAATTGCCCCAACATGTAGGATTCATCACGTGTTCCATGTTTTCTTACTGAAGTAAAGACCTAAGGGAATTATAACTGCCTTATCTACCCTTCCTCCTATTAAAAATGGGCTACTGCCAGTTTTACCTGCTAAGGCTATCAATACCAGGCATGTGCTCATTCAAGGTAAGGAAGTCTATCAGATGTTGATAATTTGGGAAGGGTTTTCTACTATTGATGCAACCTGGGAGAATGCAGATAGTTTTGGCAAGCAATTTCTAGTTTTCTACCATTCTCAAGGAAAAGAATGTGCTCAAGGGGGAGGCCTTGTTAAGTATAAGAGAAAAGGGAAGAGAAACTAGGAGATTTTACACTTACTATAGTATTTTATAGTTTACTATTTCTGTTAATTCTAGCCTTTGAATTCCCTAAGGCCATGTAGGCTAACTAGTAACACTATTTTGTCTTTTGTGAGTATTGCACTATATAAGCTGGGATTTCATCCAGCTGAGCATCAATGAAAAATATATGAAAACTATTCCCTCTATAATTCAAATTTCCATCTAATTCTTCTTTTCTCTTTACCTCCCTTATTCTTCCCTACCTCAATTTCTATTGAATTTCTGGTTCAAAAATATTCTTTCATCTTCCTCTTTGTACTTCTTGATATGGAATGAATTAGGAACTTCTGCTTCTTTCTTTTCTTCAGAGTTTTCAACTTCCGAAGCTGGATCTTTCGGAGTGTAGCTTTTCTTTCCTGCAGGGTTAGTCTCATCGAAATAGACTCTACCATAGTTTGGGTTTATTTATTGAAGACTCTGTAAGCCTTACTTTATGTTGAGTAGCCAAGGAAAATTACTTCATCAGATTTAGGATCAAATTTTCCTAGTTGCTCTCTATCATTAAGGATGCAGCATTTACATCTGAATGCCTTGAAATACCCAAGTTTAGGTTTTCTTCCCTTCCATATTTCATATGTGGTCTTTTCTATGGCTTTTCTAATGAGAGCTCTATTTAAAATATAACATGCTGTATTCACAGCCTTTTCCCAAAAATATTTTGGCAAACAGTTTTCACTGAGCAATATTCTAGCCATCTCAACTATTGTCTTATTCCTTCTCTCAACAACTCCATTCTGTTGAGGAGTGTGAGATGCAGAGAAGTTATGTTCAATGCCCTGGGAGTCACAAAAATCAGCAAAATGCTTATTTTTGAACTCTCCACTATTATCACTCTGGATGCATGCAAGCTTATGCTCTATTCTACTTCTATCCGGATGAATGTTTTAGAGAATTGGTCAATGGATTTATCCTTCCTTGCAAGTAAGAGAACCAAGATATATTGAGAATAATCATCAACAATGACCATAGTGTATTCTCTTTAACCTAGACTCAATGGTTTGATTGGACAAAAAAGATCAATATGCAAGAGCTCAAGTACTCTTTCAGAAGAAATGTAGGATATGGAAGGGAAACTTTTCTTATGCTGTTTACCTAATTGACATGCAGTACACAGATGATCCTTATCAAAAGCAACCTTAGGCAAACTCGCTGCCTAAAAAATGAATGATCAAGATAGGCATGTTCACAACCCTGCTTTCTACTCAGTGCTATAGGACACAATGTTGAAATGACAAGGTAGTGGTTATAGATCCTTTCTGAATAAGGACTAGTTTTGCTAGGGCATGTTGGAGGAATCTAGGTGTCTCTGGCCACTGTGTGGAGAATTTATCTCCAAAATAGTTGGCTGTAAGCCATTTCTTTAGGTTGTATTTGACCAGGAGCTCATCCCCATCATTCCTTAATTGGACTCCTTCATTCTTCATGTTGAGATTTCTGACGAAGAATTCTACCATGACAGTAATTACTTTCCCTTGAACTGAAGTTCTGAGAGTATCATAGTATGAGTGAACTCTTAGATTGTCATAGAATTCTCTTACCAAATCCGGATAGGTAGGACAGTTGATCTTGAGGAAATCATCAAGGGATTGGTCCTTGATTAGTTGCGAGTATGGGTCTGTGGAGAATAGAAAATTATCTCCTAGATAGTCGGTTGGTACAACGGAGTCCAGGCTTTTCCGTTTAAGAGGGGCGAAATCCTTATCTTTGAGATCAGATTCATTAAAATTTTTGGGACTAGGACTAGAAGGTTGATTTAAAGCCATTTCAAGATTTTGTGAATGTTTTGAGAATTAGGGATCTGAGTTTTGAAAATTGCATAGCAACAGTAGAAAATTACTTGCGTGAAGAAGGAGAAGTATTTTTTAGGGTGGAAGGTGGGGGGGGGGGTTTTATAGAATTCCCAAAGTGGGGGTATAAAGGTAATCTAAACACTGTTATTTTTGACTAGATTGATGATGTAGCAGGTAAAATTTATGAGAGAGGTAAATGCCGTTTAGCTGAAGAATCGAAACAGTTTATTTTCAAAGATAACTGTTGCTTTTATCGCGCATGGAATGCCCAATAAACGTTCGAAATTCAAAACATTTACAGTTACTTTTCAGCACTTTTACAGGAGTTTATCCTTTTTGTCTATTGAGCTGGCAGTCTCTACTCTGGATCTAGAGTCAAAATTATTTCTTGTTTTCTTCTTGACTCATTGACTTGAAAAAGTCCAAACTAATCCCTAATTTGCTTCCAAATTTTCTTTAAAGTGGATTGGACATTCCAATTGATTCCCTTAGCTTGTTTAATTGATCTTTACTTAATGTCTTAGTAAAGATATCTACTCTTTGATCATTGGTTGGAATGTATACCAGTGCAACATCTTTCTTTATCACATGATCCCAGATGAAATGATGCCTAATGTTTACGTGCTTTATCCAGCTATAAAGTACTGGATTCTTTGACACATCAATGGAACTTTTGTTGTCACACATCACTTTAACATATCTGGATTGAACTCCATAATCTTGTATTTATTTTTGATCCATAGGAGTTGAGCTACATAACTTCTTGCTGCCATATATTCAGCTTTTGAGGTTGATAAATCAACTGAAGTTCACTTCTTGCTATACCATGATACCAAGCAATCTCCAAGAAAGTAATAGCCTCCGAATGTGCTCTTCCTCCCAATAGTGTCTCTGCCATAATCTTCATCAGTGAAGCCTTAGAGTGTGAAATTCCCATTAGTAGGATACCATAATCTAATTTCAGTGGTTCCTAGAAGATATCTTAGGATTCTCTTTACTACTTTGAGATGTGAATCCTCATAATTGGATTGATATCTTGAACATTAACAAACTGCATAATGTATGTCAGGTCTGCTAGCTATCAAGTACAATAGTGATCTAATCATTCTTCTATAGAGCTTCTAATCAATTGCTTCCCCTTCATAATCCTTTGATAGGATTGTATCTGATCCCATGGGAGTGGACATTAGCTTGCTTTTGTCCATTTCAAACTTTTTCAAAACTTCCTTGGTATACTTGGATTGATTGATGAAAATCTTATCCAGACTCTGCTTGTTTTGTAGACCAAGGAAGAAATTGAGTTCTCCCATCATTGACGTCTCAAATTCCTTCTGCATTTGAGTGTTGAATTCCTCACACATCTTTTCATCTGTTGCCCTAAAGATGATGTCATCAATATAAATTTGGACTAGAATCACATCATCCTTCTTCTTTTTGATGAAAAGAGTTGTATCTGCACTGCACCGTATGTACCCCTTAGATATGAGAAATGTAGTGAGTCTCTCATACCAGGCTCTAGGTGCTTGCTTTAATCCATAGAGGGCTTTCTTCAGCTTGTATTCATGATCCGGATGCTTTGAGTTTTTAAACCCAGGTGCTTGTTTGACATAGACTTCTTCTTGAATGACTCCATTTAATAATGCACTTTTGACATCCATTTAGAATAGTATGAATCCCTTGAATGATGCAAAAGCACATGGAATCCGGATTGCCTCCAATCTTGCTACATGAGCAAAGGTTTCTTCAAAGTCATTGCCTTCCTGCTGATTGCATCCTTGGGCAACCAATGTTGCTTTGTTTCTTACCACCACTCTGGATTCATCTAGCCTATTCTAGAACACTCACTTGGTGCCAATGATTGACTTTCCCTTTGGTGGTGCCACTAGATTCCATACATCATTCCTGGTGAATCGATCTAGTTCTTCTTGCATGGCCATCATCTAGCTTTCATCTCCTTCTGCATCTTGGAATTTCTTTGGCTCAATAAAAGAGACAAAAGCAGCATGGCTCAATAACCAGTTGATTTTTCCTCTGGTTTTCACTGGATTTTGGACATCATCCAAAATGGCTTCTACATGATGATTTCTGTTCGTCCAAATTTCTATTTGAAGAACTATATGCTGGTTTGGAGCTTGTTCCTCAACTGCTATAACCACTTCTTGATTGTCCATAAACTTTATCTCATGGTGATTAAGATAACTTTGTGGAACTTCTGAGTTCAGATTCATTCCTTCATCTTCTTCCTTATATCTCTTGATCTGGAAGGAATTTGGAGTCTGCACTTGTTCTTTTTCTCCAGTGTTTCCAACTTTCGGAATTAAATCTTCCGATTTTGAGCTTCTTCTTCCTGCATGGTTAGTCTTTTCAAAATCCACATGTGTTGATTCTACTACAATTTGGGTTCATTTGTTATAGACTTTGTAAGCTTTACTATGTATTGAGTAGCCAAGGAAAATTGCTTCATCAGATTTAGGATCAAAATTTCCTAATTTTTCTTTATCATTCTGGATGTAGCATTTACATCAAGAGGCTTTGAAATACCCAATTTTTGGTTTTCTACCCTTCCAGATTTCATATGGGGTCTTTTCTAAGGTCTTTTTAATAAGAGCTCTATTTATGATGTAGCATGTTGTGTTTATGGCCTTACTCCAAAAATATCTAGGCAGATTGTTCTCACTTAGCATTTTCTGGGCTATATTAACTGAGGTTCTATTTTTTCTTTCAACAACCCCATTTTGTTGAGGGGTATGAGGAACAGAGAAGTTATGCTCTATACAATTGGAGTTATAAAATTCAGCAAAGTGCTTCTTTTTGAACTGTCCTCCATTATCACTCCCGATACGTGCAATGCTTGTGCCCTATTTTGCTTCTATCTGGATGAATATTTTCGAGAATCGATCAAAGGCTTCATCTTTGCTAGCTAGCAATGCAACTCAGATATAGCAAGAATAATCATCGATAATGGCCATGGTGTATTCTCTTCTACCTAAACTCAATGGTATGATTAGACCAAAGAGATCAATATACAAGAGTTGAAGAACTCTTTTGGAAGGTATATATGAGATGGAAGGGAATCTTTTCTTATGCTGTTTTCCTAATTGACATGCAGTGCATATGTGATCCTTATCAAAAGCTACCTTATGCAAACCCACAACTAATTCCTTTTTGCTAATTTGGACAGGAGGTTCATGCTTACATGTCCCAACCTCCGGTGCCATAGCCATGATTCTTCTTCTTTAGACACCAAGCATATATTCTTTTTCTCATTTTTAATGTTTACAGCATAGACATTATTTACTCTAGGTGCATAAAGAATGAGTTGGTTGGACTTACTATCATAGATTGAGCATCCTCGGGAATTAAATATGACTTTTATTCCTTTTTCGTAGAGTTGGGCCACACTTAGGAAGTTGAATTTCAGTCCATCAACCAATGAGACATTTTGTTCTTTAACTCAGATCTAATGGTTCCATGACCAATGATCTGTCCCTTTTGATTATCTCTAAAGCTTACTTTGCCTCCCTTCTTCCAGGTTAATGTGATGAAGGCCTTCTCATCACCCGTCATGTGCCTTAAGCATCCACTATCAATATACCAGATGTGTTAATCTACGATTGATCTGAGGCATACTTTAGTGTTTGCTGTTTGCTGTTTCTGAGTCTAATTCTTTGATTTGCACTGTATCTTGCTTTAGAGGCATTTCTTTTAGATTGGTCTGCTTCTAGATCAGTTAGAGCTATGAATGTGCAAATGGCAGTCTCCTCTTCTTCTGTTGAAGATGAGCTGCTACTTTCTTAGTGTTGCTCCAGGTAACTACCATTACCTTCTTTTTGAACTTTTTGGTTCTCTTAAGCTTGGTACATTTTATTCTAAGATGGCCTTTTTCTCCACATTTAAAACAGGCAGCTTATTTTTTCGGATCCTTCATTTCTTTTGAATTCTTTTTAGGTATGTCCCTTCTAGATGTTCCTTCTTTTGATTTTCGGGATTCATACTTTCTTGATTTCCTTCTTTCGTTTGTATGAATCTGTTGAGTTTTCTAGTGAACAGAGCAAGTTGATCTTTGGTGCTTAGTGATTTAGTGATTTGCTCTTCTTCTCTGGATGAAGCTGATCCGGTGGATTCTGCCTTCAGTGCAATGGCTTTCTTCTTCTCCTCAGGCTTCTTTTCTTGTTGGCTTTATCTCTCCAAGGATTACTCTTGGGTTAATAGATTGCTCATGAGCTCATCATAATCATAGAAATTTAAGTCACGAGCTTCCTTAATGGCAGTCTTCTTGCTATCCCATTCCTTGGTGAGACTCCGGAGTACCTTCTTTACCATATCTACTTTAGATATTTTCTTTTTCGAGCCTCTTCATCTCATTTACTAGATTGGTATATCTAGTGTTTATGCTACTAATTGATTCTTTTGACTCCTTTTTAAGGGTTTCAAGCTTTTGCTGGTGTAGATCAAGCTTAGCTTCTCTAACTTTGTTACTTCCTTCATAGGTTACTTCTAGCTTTTCCCAAATTTCCTTTACAGTCTCATATCTAGATATTCTATTAAATTCATCTACACTAAGGGCACAATGAAGCATGTTAATAGCATTTTTATTTTCACCTTTATTTTCACCCAACTTTTTAAAATCATTCTCATCCCACATACTTGATGCCTTTCAAGTATTCATACCCTCTACTTCATAAGTAAGCTCATATGGACCATCTTTAATAACTAACCATGCTTGCATGCTTTGTGATTGTAAGTTTTTAATCCGGTTCTTCCAGAATGTATAGTGTTGACCGGTGAAGAGTGGAGGATGGGTAATGGACCTCGGGAGGGAGTTATGAGTTTTGGAAACTTGTTTTGATATTTCAATTAAAATATATGGACCTTTAGCTTGAGATTGTTAGATCTCTAGTTTGTGCACTAGCTCTGATACCTCTTGTTGGTCCCTGTGAGGGTCTTTATAAGGTTAGAGGGGGTGAATGACCCTTTTTCATGGAACAAATAAACTTTAAAAAGTCTTATTGTAGCGTGTTTGATTATGATCTAGTTGATGGATTCGAATGATGCAGTTATGCTAATATAATGCAATAAATAAAGAGTTAAAGAAATCAAACACAAAAGATTTTATCCTGGTTCAACCGCGCCTACTCCAGCCCCCAGAGTTTCCTTCCTTCGATCTTTTCCACTAGTGGATTCCTTTTCAATTGGCAGGAATCAAGCCTTACAGCTTATCTCAGGGATGGTAACCCCTTTCAGATGTAGGATATACCACTAGAAGCACCAACTCCTAGCCGAGTCCTTTAGTCTTTAGTAGGATATACCACTTAGATTTCTACCCCGAATCTAAACTAAGTCCTACAGGGAGTTCCCACTTAAAGCACCAACTTTAAGTTGTATCCCAATCTTAAAACTCACCTGAGTTGGAGATTCGTACTCTCTTGTTTTCACAAAGGTTTTGGTTTTGGATTTCCTTAAGTTTATAACTCACTTAGGAATCCATACAACAAATTTTAAATTGATTGATTCTTGGAGGGAATTGTAAACTGATTGAATGCTTGTTCTTTGTTACTTATTTTTGTGAATCAAACAGCCAGCCTTCTCATTTGGTGAAGCTTCCCTTTTTATAGGCTTCTATCATAAATGTAACCGTAGTGGGTTATTGAGCTTGCATTAAATCTTCACCCTTGATCAGGCTGTATGTGGTGCTTCTGGAGCAGTTGATTAATCCGTTAGACTCAAAGTTGACCCATTTAAATCCTTGGGATTGAGTCTGAAAAGTTGTCAGTGATCGTTTTCCTTGGCTATTTGTGATGCACCAACTTTTAACTAGTGGTCCATTCCGTGTGCTCCACGCGCCTTTTCCATTTATCTAGGTTAAAAAGGTTATTACCTTTTTCTCTTTCTACGGTCAGCTCTTTGCCCTTTTCTTGGGAAGGGATATTTGATGGCAGATAAGACCAACTAGAGGGAAGGGAATTATTTTGAAATCATTCCCTTTGTCTTGAACGGAATCTTCCAGATAGCTTCAATCAACCTATCTTCCGGATGATGTTGTAGGAAGTTAGCAATTTGTTTCCTTTCCAAACTCTAACAGGATGCTAATCCACTTATGCTTAGGTAATAGTCTTTACTTGAAAGCTTGTCTTGGATTTGATGAAAACTCAGTTGTCCGGATGTAATGACTCAAGTCTTGTTGTACTTACATCTTGTTATATTTAGTTATCCGGATAAGTTTTCCTTAGGTTTTATTTACTTCAAACCTGATCCGGTCTGTTTTATGTTTCGGATCATTGTTTCCCAACAATTTCCTCTATTTTTTAGTTAACTAATTCCGATTAGGTTCTAACCTGACACCCGAAACCTTTAAACAATGAGCACCGATCGATTTTAACCTTCAGTAAACAAGAATTTTCCTACATTGACTAATAAAAACTAACTATACTAATACGGGCATTCTACTAATAGTTATAATCCGGATTCACAGACCCAAAAACTATATACTAAGATCATACTCTAAGAACTATCTGAATTTTTCTCTGAAACTACAGAAGCTCTAGGTTCTAAACCCTATTTAGTAGCATGCAAATCTCCAACTCCATCTTTTAAATAAGGATTCACAAATATCTTCTTAAACTTAGCATCACTCAACTTCAGACACTTAACCAAACCAGTTTTTTTCTTAACCAAATTCTTACTTTCAATTACCTTAAGCACTTTCACTCGAGGCTTCAACCTCCTCTCGACACTATAAGTAAGCAATTCTGAGTGGCTAATAATATCATTAATACCCAAATTCTCCACATTAACCAACAACTCAATTATCTCCTCGATTTTCCCATCTGATAAACCAAAAGACGGAGGTTGTTTCTTAGATTGACTAGAAAAGTTATGGATAGTAACAAAAATTCCTAGAAATTTGTAAAGGCCATATCCCGTAACTCTTTAAGTACTCTATATTGGGAACTAATATTGTATTCAAATCAAAAGCCAGAATCTTTCCTATCCAAGAATTTTTTAAAAATCTAGTAATATTAGCATTAGGGCCTAAAACATTCTTCAAAGTTAAAACAGAGTGAAGAATCTTATCAGTAGGGATATTCAATAATGATGGTGAAGCAGAGATAGTTTAAGTAAAATCTATAGAATTAAGACCAATGTCTTGAAATACCTTGAATTTGGGTGTAATAGTTGAATCAACATTAGCAGAAAGACTAAGGGGAATTTCGGACAACAGATTCAATCTGATTCTTGGAGAACCCAGATTGATTGAGGAAATTGAGAACGGAATCAATGTTTTTAGGGTTTTTGAGGAAATTGGTGGTGGAGGAGGAAGCATTAGCGTCAGATTTGGGGGAAAAGTGGTGACGATTAACTAAGAAATCAAAAATTGAGATTTTGGGGGTTGAAGTGGAAAAGGAAAGAACATATATTGATTCAAAGATTGGATATTTATGGAGATAAAGAGAGTCGTCGAAAGGGAGAATTCTGCGTTTACAGAGAAACATGCTGCTCTAGGGAATGTAGTGTGATGTTGAAGCTAAAACCCTAAAATGGATAAAAAAAATAGTGTAACAGAGATCAATATGTGAAATGAATCAATAAGTTAATCAATTGTACATTGTAGTCATTTTCGACCAGCGTTGAAAATGTTGCTGGGATTCCTGAACCCAATGGGCATCTGCTTCGATGGGACGGGGAATCCCCAATAAGAATCCTTATGGGGTAGAGATGGGGATTTTTTTTATCACCAAATCCTTAATGGGGATGGGGACATCATTCCCTAACCCAAAAAATCCTCGAACCCCGATAAAAAGATTAATTATTTATTTATAATAAGTGTAAACATTTAACTTTACAAAATTTATTGCATATTTATAAACAATTTATTGTAAAATGTATAACATAATACTTATTATCGATAATTTCTATATATTAGTATTAAAAAGTAACGCTATACTTAAATGAAATAACATTTAACAACATTTAATTATTTATTAGTCACTAAATAAATTTTTACAATTGAATTGATATTAATTATATTGTTTTGTTTGAAATCCTTATTGGGGAGATTCACCCACCACAGCTAGGTGCTCGGCCCGGATTGGATCTTGATGTAGTCAGAGCAAAGCTTCGGTGAACCAGATGAGCAACAAATAAAGGTATATTGTTTTGTTTATATTTTATATAATTATCTTCACTAATTATATATCTTGTATTAATTTTTTTAATGTATTGACATGAAATACTTTTAATTATATGTTACTTTGGCAAAATAATTTGCATAGTTTTTTGTTTAGTGGGGAATTAGGGAATCCCTGATGGGGAATGGTGTTGGGAAATAATGTTCCGGAAGAATTAATTTCAGAATAATCCGGATCAAGTTTGAATAAAACAAAAACTATGGACACATATCTTAAGGAACAAATCATGTAATCTCCTTAATCCAAAATGGAAGCATCAGGTATAAAACAACTCATCTGGACATTCATTAAAGATTACAAATATATAAGCACATTATGAAAACATCCGGTTAAAGTTTGGAAAGGAAACAAACTTTTAACTGCTCAAAATCAACATCCGGAAGAAGATTGATTGAATAGCATTCGGATACATATAAAGACTAAAATCATTTGGAAGACATATTTAACAAGATCAAGGGAAATATTTTAAATATAACTTTTCCTTCCACCTTTTGATCTAAAAGTCAAAGATCCCTTTCCCTTAATCAAGATAAAAATGACAGCTTGCACACTTTTGAAAAAAGGATAGAAGGATTGACACAGGAAAGAGAAAATGTAACAACCTTTACCTAAACCAATAGGAAAGGAGCGTGAAGCCAACACTCCAGATTTCTGGCATAAAAGTTGGTGGATCACTAAAATACAAGGAAAACGATCACTAACAACTTTCTAGCCTCAATCCCAAGGATTCAACGGGACATTTATTCAGTCTAACGGATTGATCAACGGATCCAGAAGTGCCAAATATTACCTAATCAATGATGAAGATTTAATTCAAGTTCAACAACTCACAATGGCTACATCTATGACAGAAGCCTATAAAAGAGAAACTTCACAAGTTGAGAAGGTGCTGGTTGTTTTGAAAAAGCATACATTAGAGAATTTGCTATCATAATCAGTGACATAATCCCTCCAAGAATCAAATTATTCCAAATCAGTTTGTAAAGTCCCAAGTGAGTTATAAACTTGAGGGAAATCCAAAACCAAAACCTTTGAGAAAAACAAAGGGTAATATCTCATACTTGGGTGAGTATTGAGATTCGGATATGGCTTGAAATTAGTGCTTTAAGTGGGATCTCCCTATAGGAATCAGCTTAGGTTTGGGTAAAAATCTAAGTGGTATATCCTACTAAAGACAAGAGGACTCAGCAAGGAGTTGGTGCTTCTAGTGGCATATCCTACATCCTGAAGGGGTTACCATTTGAAGATAAATTATAGGGCTAGATTCCTGCCAGTTGGAAAGGAATCCACTAGTGAAAAGCTAGGAGGAAGGAAACTCCGGGGACTGGAGTAGGCGGGGCTAAACTAGGATAAAATTACCATGTTTGATTTTCTAACTCTTTACATTATTGCACAACATTTCATATTTGCATTATCCGGATCTATTATATCAGGAACGTAATCAAACATGCTACACAAGACTTTTTAAAGTCTGCCTATTTCTGTGAAAAAGGGTCATTCACCCCCTTTGACCTTATTTAGACCCTCATAGGGATCGACAAGTGGTATCAGAGTAAGTGCTCAAAACTAGAGATCTAACAATCTCGAGCTAAAGGTCTAAATTTTGATCCAAGAATCAAAATGAGTTTCCAAAACTCACAACTCTTTCCTAAGGGTATGTCTATTACCCATTCTCCACTCTTCACCGATGAACACTACATATTCTAGAAGAATCGGATGAAGAACTTTATTCAAGCATAAAGCATGATGACATGGATGGCCATTGAAGATGGCCCATATGAGCCTGTTCACAAAGTAGAGGGTATGACTACCCGAAAGTCCTCAAGTTCATGGGATGATAATGATTATAATAAATTGCGTGAAAACTAAAATGCTATTAATATGCTTCATTGTGCTCTTAGTACAGCTGAATTTAATAGAATATCCAAATGCGAGACCACGTAAGAAATCTGACAGAAGCTGGAAGTGACCTTTGAAGGAACAAACAATGTTAAAGAAGCCAAAATTGATCTCCTACAATAAAAGCTAGAATCCTTCACGATAAAGCCCAAAGAATCCATTAGCAGCATGAAGACTAGATACACAAATATAGTAAAGAGATTAAGAGGCTTCGGAAGGGGATCTCTGAAGTACATATGGTCAAGAGAATACTCCGGAGTCTCACCAAAGAATGGGACAACAACAAGACTGCCATTGAGGAAGCTCATAACTTAAACTTCTATAGTTATGATAAAATCATTGGTAATCTCCTAACTCAAGAGTTATCCTTGGAGAGATATAGCAAATAGGAGAAAAATCCTGAAGAAAGAAAGAAGGCCACTGCACTCAAGGCAGATTCTGCCAGATCAGCCTCCTCTGGATCAGATAAGCTACCAAAGGAATTTAATTACAACAAAGAAGATATGGCTATGCTGACCAAATATTTTGATAGATATCTTAAGAATAAAAATAGAAGGAGATCCAGAACGTATGAATCAAAACGATCAAAGGAAGGCCCTTCAAGAAGGGATAAGCCAAGAAAGGCTCCGAAAGAAAAGAAAGATCCCGAAGAAGATGCTGCCTGCTTTGAATGTAAAGAAAAAGGCCACTTCAGAACCAAATGCCCCAAGCTCAAAAGAGAAAAGAAATATAAGAAGAAAGCTATGGTGGCCACATGGAGCAATAGTGAAGAAAGTAGCAGTTCATCTTCCACAGAGGAAGAAGAAATAGCTAACTGTGCATTCATAGCACTGATAGATCCGAAAGAGCAATTTAGAAGAAATCCATCCAAGCAAGATATTGAGCAAATTGTGGAGTCAGAATTAGAGATAGCCACTATTGAGGTAAACTCTCACTCTAATTCTGTTTCTAACCTTGATCTTGCTAGACCTTTAGGGGTTGTGATCCAAAATGTGAGGAAAAATACCAAAGTCATCAAATACCTACAAAGACAAGTGTTGGAGCTTGCTGAAGATGTTGAAGCAATGATATAAGACATAAATCTAGTAAGGACCACAAAGCATATGGATGTGGTTGAGGAGAATTTCCTAAAAAGTCAAGTTCAGTTCTTAAGTGCAAACTTAACAAGGCTTGATAGGGAGCTAACCCTAATGAAAGAAACATTCGAAAGGAAATCAGATCCTTCATAAAGAAGAAAAAATCTAAGGCAAGCAGCACTAAGAAATTCAAATAAAAAGAATCTGGTGCCCCCAAATAAAAAAAAAGTTAGCAGACATCCTCAAGCATAGAGATTCACAGTTGTTCAAAAGGGAAAAGCTATGGCCACGTATGTTGATTAACCTACTAAGCAAAGAAAAAACCATAGAGCAGAAATTGCACCTCCAACCAGCTTCCAGATACACACCGGACAGACAAGTATACAAGAAGCTAGATATGTTGGAAACTATGGAAAGGAGGATCTTAAAAAGATCCAAAAGAAGCATGAGCGGAGCTGACCCATCTCATAGTGCATGTTTTGTGGGAAAAACAATCATATTACTAATTTATGTAGATTAAAAAATGGTTATTATGATGTTTATCCTTGGCCTGGAATGGTTGATAACCCGAGAGAACCTAAATCTGATTGAGTACCCAAACTAACTTGATCTATTTTGTAGGTATGCCCTAGATCCATAGTAGATCAACACACATAGTACATTGATAGTGGATGCTCAAGGCATATGACTGGTGATGAGAAAGCCTTCATCACTTTAATTCGGAAGAAAGGTGGAAAGGTAAGCTTTAGAGACAACAAAAAAGGATAGAACATTGGACACGGGACTACTGGGTCTAAAATAAGCATAGAAGATGTCTCATTAGTGTAGCACAACTCTGTGATAAAGGAATAAAAGTTACCTTTGACTCTAGATGATGCTTAATCTATGATAGTAAGTCAAATCAACTCATTCTTTATGCACCTACAGTTAATAATGTTTACTATCTTAATAATAAAAATGATAAAAATAATATATGCTTGGTGTCTAAAGAAGAAGAATCATGGCTTTGGCACCGGATGTTGGGACATGTAAGCATGAACCTCCTATCCAAATTAGCCAACAAGGAATTAGTTGTGGGTCTGGCTAAGTTAGCTTTTGATAAGGATCATATATGCACTCCATGTCAATTAGGTAAACAACATAAGAAAAGATTCCCTTCCATCTAATACATACCTTCCAAAAGAGTTCTTGAACTCTTGCATATTGATCTCTTTGGTCCAATCAAACCATTAAGTTTAGGTAGAAGAGAATACACCATGGTCATTGTGGATGATTATTCTCGCTATACCTGGGTTGCTTTGCTAGCTAGAAAAGATGAAGCCTTTGATTAATTCTCAAAAATATTCGTCCGGATAGAAGTAAAATAGGGCACAAGCACTGCATGCATCGGGAGTGATAATGGAGGAGAGTTAAAAAATAAGCACTTAGCTGAATTTTGTGACTCCAAAGGTATAGAGCATAACTTCTCTGCTCCTCGCATACCTTAACAAAATGGGGTTGTTGAAAGAAAAAATAGAACCTTAGTTAAGATAGCCTAGAAAATGCTAAGTGAGAACAATCTGCCTAGATATTTTTGGGGTGAGGCCATAAACACAACATGCTACATCATATATAGAGCTGTCATTAGAAAGACCTTAGAAAAGACCCCATATGAAAACTAGAAAGGTAAAAAACCCAAAATTGGGTATTTCAAAGCCTTTGGATATAAATGCTACATCCTGAAAGATAAAGAACAGTTAGGAAATTTTGATCCTAAATCTAATGAAGCAATTTTCCTTGGCTACTCAATACATAGCAAAGCTTATAGAGTCTATAACAAATGAACTCAAATTGTAGTAGAATCAATACATGTGGATTTCGATGAGACTAACCATGTAGCAAGAAGAAGCTCAAAATTAGAAGATTTAATTCCAAAAGTTGGAAACACTGGAGAAAAAGAACAAGCGCGGACTCCAGATTCCTTTTAGATCAAGAGATATAAGAAAGAAGATGAAGGAGTGAATCTGAACTCAGAAGTTCCACAAAGTTATCTTAATCACCATGAGTTAAACTTTATGGATAATCAAGAAGAGGTTATAGCAGTTGAGGAACAAGCTCCAGACTAGCATACAGATCTTCAAAGAGAAATTCGGACGAACAGAAATCATCCTGTAGAAGCCATTTTGGATGATGTTCAAAATCTAGTGAGAACCAGATGACAACTCAACTGGTTGATGAGCCATTCTGCTTTTTTCTCTTTCATTGAGCCAAAGAAATTCCAAAATGCAGAAGGATATGAAAGCTAGATGATGGCTATGCAAGAAGAACTAGATCAATTCCCTAGGAATGATGTATGGGATCTAGTGGCACCACCAAAGAGAAAGTCAATCATTGGTAACAAGTGGGTGTTTCAAAACAAGCTAGATGAATCCAGAGCGGGGTTAACAAATAAAGCAACATTGGTTGCCCAAGG
Source organism: Euphorbia pulcherrima (assembly GCA_947683365.1). Lineage (NCBI taxonomy): Eukaryota > Viridiplantae > Streptophyta > Magnoliopsida > Malpighiales > Euphorbiaceae > Euphorbia > Euphorbia pulcherrima. Next base: position 8,347,837 of record CANTUS010000010.1, read on the forward strand.
ATACAATCAGCAGGGAGGCATTGACTTTAAAGTAACCTTTGCTCATGTAGCAAGATTGGAATCAATCCGGATTCCTTGTGCTTTTACAATATTCAAGGGATTCACACTATTCTAAATGGATGTCAAAAGTGCATTCTTAAATGGAGTCATTCAAGAAGAAGTCTATGTCAAACAACCACCTGGGTTTGAAGACTCAAAGCATCCGGATCATGAATACAAGTTGAAGAAAGCCCTCTATGGATTAAAGCAAGCACCTAGAGCCTGGTATGAGAGACTCACTACATTTCTCATATCTAAGGGGTACATACGGTGCAGTGCGGATACAACTCTTTTCATCAAAAAGAAGAAGGATGATGTGATTCTAGTCTAAATTTATATTGATGACATCATCTTTGGGGCAACATATGAAAAGATGTGTGAGGAATTCAACACACAAATGCAGAAGGAATTTGAGACGTCAATGATGGGAGAACTTAATTTCTTCCTTGGTCTACAAAACAAGCAGAGTCTGGATAAGATTTTCATCAATCAATCCAAGTATACCAAGGAAGTTTTGAAAAAGTTTGAAATGGACAAAAGCAAGCCAATGTCCACTCCCATGGGATCAGATATAATCCTATCAAAGGATTGTGAAGGGGAAGCAATAGATCAGAAGCTCTATAGAAGAATGATTGGATCACTATTGTACTTGATAGCTAGTAGACCTGACATACATTATGCAGTTTATTAATGTATAAGATATCAATCCAATTCTAAGGATTCACATCTCAAAGTAGTAAAGAGAATCCTCAGATATCTTCTAGGAACCACCGAAGTTGGATTATGGTATCGTAGTAATGGGAATTTCACACTCCAAGGATTCACTGATGTATATTATGGCAGAGACACTATTGAGAGAAAGAGCACATCCAGAGGCTGTCACTTTCTTGGAGATTGCTTGGTATCATGTTATAGCTAGAAGTGAACTTCAACTGCTTTGTAAACCACAAAAGCTGAATATATGGCAGCAAGAAGTTGTGTAACTTAACTCCTATAGATCAAGAAATAATTGGAAGATTATAGAGTTCAATTCGGATGTGTTGAAGTGATGTGTGACAACAAAAGTCCCATTGATGTGTCAAAGAGTCCAGTACTTCATAACAAGATGAAGCACGTAAACATCAGGCATCATTTCATTTAGGATCATGTGATGAAGAAAGATGTTGCACTGGTATACATTCCAACCAATGATCAAAGAGTAGATATCTTTACTAAGCCATTAAGTAAAGATCAATTCAACAAGCTAAGGGAATCAATTGGAATGTCCAATCCACTTTAAAGAAAATTTGGAAGCAAATCAGGGATTAGTTTGGACTTTTCCAAGTCAATGAGTCAAGAAGAAAACAAGAAATAATTTTGACTCTCGATCCAGAGTAGAGACTGCCAGCTCAGAAGAAAGAAAGGACAAGTGGCAATAAAAGTGCTAAAAAGTAACTGTAAATGTTTTGAATTTCAAACATTTATTGGACATTCCACGCGCGGCAAAAGCAACAGTTATCTTCAAAAATAAACTGTTCCAATTCTCCGGCTAAATGAAATTTACCTCTCTTATAAATTTTACCTGCCACATCATTAATCTAGTCAAAATTAATAGTGTTTGGATTACCTTTATACCCTCACTTTAGGAATTCTATAAAAACCCCAAAAAATCCTTCTCCTTCTTCACACAAGTAATTTTCTACTGTTGCTTTGAGAATTTCAAAACTTAGAACCCTAATTCTGAAAACCTTCACAAAATCTTTAAATGGCTTTAAATCAACCTACTAGTCCTTCTCCCAGAAATTTCAAAGAATCTGATCTCAAAGATGAGGATTTTGCCCCTCTTAAACGGAAAAGCCTGGACTCCATTGTACCAACTGACTATCTAGGAGATAATTTTCTATTCACCACAGACCCATACTCGCAACCAATCAAGGACCAATCCCTTGATGATTTCCTCAAGATCATACTATGATACTCTCAGAACTTCAGTTCAAGGGAAGGTAATTACTGTCATGGTAGAATTCTTCGTAAAAAATCTCAACATGAAGAATGAAGGAGTCCAATTAAGGAATGATGGGGATGAACTCCTGGTCAAATACAACCTAAAGAAATGGCTCACAGCCAACTATTTTATAAATAAATTATCCATACACTAGCCAGAGATACCTAGATTCCTCCAACATGCCCTGGCAAAACTAGTCCTTATCCAGAAGGGATCTATACCACTGCCTTGTCATTTTAACATTGTATCCTATAGCACTGGGTAGAAAGTAGGGTTGTGAACATGCCTATCTTGATCATTCATTTTTGAGGCATCACACAAATTCTCATGGTGCCCTCATCAGCAGAATCCTATCAGCAAGCAAAATCAATTTAACCGGAGTCCAATCCGTCCAAGGGAAGGAGATTCTGGAAAAGAACTTCAGAAAGCTAAGTTTTGGAGAAACTTGGGAAGAAGAAAAAGCTATAAGATTAAGGGAAGAAAATAAGGAGAAAACTAGAGCCTGGAAGGCAGGAGCTGACATTGCTCTGCAGGCCAAAAGAGCGAGAACTACTAAACCCAAGGCTCAAAGAAAGGTCAACTTAAAGTCTGTAGTAGAATTCCTCTCACACAACTAATGAGGACCACACCGGAACATCCTAAGAAGCCAAAAGGGAGGCTTATAAAAGCTACTGATAAACTGAAGAAGCTAGTTTACGAACTGGAAGCAAGGGAGAACATGGCAGTAGTAACTGCTGCAATAAGGGAAGGATATAAGAAGGGGCAAAAGTGAAGTATTAAAGATATCCCAATAGAGGAGAATGAGTGTGACAGTGAAGAGACCGAAGATGGGGAACCAGCACTCAAAAGGCAACTCTGGAAGAGGGGATTAACATTTTGAGAAGCATTAAAGGCAGAAAAAACAAGTGCAAAGCTCCCTATCAAGAAGCCTACTTCTAGAATAACCATTAGGGAATCAACTCCCAAAGTAGCCCCTTCGGTTGATTTAAACAAGGGAAAAGAGCTAGTGGTATTTACTGAGAGGTCAATTCCTCAGGATAATATATTTTTGGAAGACCCCTATTTTGTTGAATTGATGTCTGCGGTCTGGGACAGCCAAAAATTAAATCAAATATCTAAGGAAGGACCTGGAGACTCATCACCAATCCTCCTAGCACCAAAAGACCTTAAGCTTCTTAAAGAAGCCAAGTATTAGGATGAGGACCTATTCAACTTCCAAGCAAGACCAAGACATCTTCCTGATAAATTGTTGAATGTAGAGCCAGAAGTGGTGGACTTAGAAAGTCCAACAAAGGCAATTGGAGGGGATGGTGAGGATAATTCCACCATTTTGGGAATGAGATGATAGTAGTGGTAAGTCATATTCAAGCATTAGGAGGGGAGACTGAGGATAATTCTAATCCTCTGGATGTTGGGTCAGTAGAACAGAATGAAGCGGAACAAGCAGATTCTCAATGGATAAATCAGGTAATCCTTCTTCCATCTATCTTTGCTAATGAAATTCCTGCTGCTGATGCCGTAAATATAGAGGAAAACTTAGGTGTAGAAACCCAAACTACATCGAAGGATAACTAGTCCATCCCGGAACATAATTTTTCAGAGGAGGGAACTTATCTGGGACCCAAAGAGCACACTTCTGAAGTGGACTGAAAGGGAAAGGCTAGTTCGGAGGCTAGGTTGGGAGAGAAGAAAGAAGAATAAAATCAGCCTCCAAGGAATCTAGTGATGAGGAAACATTCGATTTAGAGGAAACAGAAATAAGTTCCAGCTCAGAGGAAACATCCTCCTCTGAAGAACCACCCAAAAAGCCTACTTCCAAGCAAAATCCTGCAACATTTGACAAGCTTACCACTACCATTAAAATGATTCAAGAAGTCGCAGTTGAGAATTATGAGGGGAGCCATATCAAAAGGACCCTTCAATGCATTTGCTCTCAACTTAAGTCCGTAGAGAGCATCGTTAATGATAAATCATTTGCTCTGGCCTTAAAATCTGAAATAGGAGAAATTAAGGGGCTTGTGTTGAGTATTGAAAGAAGACTGCAAGGGTTTTCATCAATAGAGCAGATTGTAGAGGCCTCCTTATCCAAAGTCACTCTGGTGCTCAATCAAATTAATACCGATATTGCAGGAGCAAATTGCTTTATAGATCAGGCTATCACCAAACGAGATCACAATTGTGCAATTCTAATGGACAAAATCACCTCTGCCTCTACAAAAATTACAACTGAGTTCAAAGTATATATTGATAGCCAGTTTGAAAACTTGGAAAAATTCATTCCTTGAGCAGTTGTAGAAGAAGGGAAAGAAATTACCTCCGGGGTTTCTCTGCTAAATGAGGAGCATCAAGCTACACAAGAATTGCTCACAAATTTTCTTGATGAAGCTCTCCATAAACTCCTATAGAAGCAAGTGGATGAGATCAGTGATGACAGTGGTAGCCATGCATCCGAAACTAATGATTTAATCTAAAATTTTAAGAGGCTTTTCATAAGGATCCCACTACGTTCAACATAACCAGCCACAATGTCTAGAGAGACATCTACCAAGATATTGATGATTTAAAGTCAAGTACGGCTAATCTATCCATCTCCTCTTTCGAATCTTCTTCCTTTGCTCTGGATAATCTTCTCATTCTCGTGGTCAACAATTTAGTCCAGCACATAGGAGATACTAGATTCTTTGAGTACAAGTGCGGTCTAACTCTTCTCAAGTGCATGTTCCCATATTTTAATAAGGAAGACCAAGCTCATGCCTCAAAGATGATCCCTTCAATGATTAAATCATACAAGGAGCTTCAGAATTCCATAAGGCCACTCAGCCTTCTTCTGGTAACGGTTGATACAATAATTGAAAAGCGCCTACAAGGTAATGTAAACTATTTTGTCTACTCAGATGCTTGGCCAAAGAGCTAGGATGGAAAATCTTATATAATTATTAACTCCCAACCTGATGCAAACCAAAAGGGGGAGAAGAGCAAAGGAAAAAGGAAAGAGGGGGAGAAGGACAAATGAAGATATCATCCTAAGAATAACTCTTTTTTCTACAATGTAAAAATTGTAATAGCTAGTTCTATTTTTACTATTATATATATATATATATATATATATATATATATATATATATATATATATATCTATGTTTTTAATCCGAAACTTTATGAGGTTAACTATTATTAATAACAGAAGTATATATAGTGAGATTCTTGTACTAAAAAATGCTTCCAAGTACAATCTGTAATTGTACTTCAAAAATCTAGAAGCTAAACTCAAAAATACCGGGGCAGCTAGGATGCTTAGATTATGGGGGAGTAAAAGTTGTAAATGACTAAGTATCAAAAAACATACTTAGCTCATAAAACCCCTTCTCCATGTGCTTATTTTTTATTTCCATCAAATGGAGGAGATTGTTGGGAAATAATGATCCAGAATAACAGTCAAGTAACTTTCTGGATCAAGTTTGAAGAAAATAATAAAACTTGTAAGAACTTAAACATGTAATCTCCTAAATCAAAATAGAGGCATCCGATCCAAGTCAAGCTATAAAGACATCCATTGAAGATCATAAGTACCTAAGCACATAATGGAAACATCTGGTTAAAGTTTAGAAAGGAAACAAACTTTGAACCTCTTAAAATCAGCATCTGAAAGAACTGATTGTATTAACATCCGGAAGAAGACAGATCCGGAGATATTAAGTCTGGAGACATCCGGAAGACTTAAATATCTAGACAAAGGGAATAATTCAAAAATTACATTCCCTCCACTTATTTGGTCAAAAATTCAAAGAACCTTTCCTCTTATGAAAGATAAAAGTGACAGCTTGCACTTTTCAGAATAGGATAGAAGGACTAACACAGGAAAGAGAAAAAGATAACAACCTTTTTCACCTAGACCAATAGGAATGGTGCAGGAAGATCATGACTTCGGACCTCTAGCATAAAAGTTGGTAACACACTAAAATTTAAGGGAAATGATCACTGATAACTTTTCAGCCCCAATCGTAAGGATTAAAATGGGTTAAAATCTGAGTCTAACAGATTGATCAACGGCTTTGAAAGTGCCACATTTTACCTGATCAATGGTGAAGATTAAATTCAGTTTCAATAACCCACAACAGCTATATTTATGATAGAAGCATATAAAAGGGATGTTCACAAGTTGAGAAGGTGCTGGTTATTTTAAGAAAGCATTCAAAAGAGAATTCGCTCTTGCAATAAGTTACATAATCCCTCCAAGAATCAAAAAATTCCAAATCTATTTGTAAAGATTTCTAAGTGAGCTATAAACTTGAGGAAATCCAAAACCAAAACCTTTGACAAACAAAGTGTAAAAAGTCTCACACTTGGGTGAGTGGTGAGATTGGGATATAGCTTAGAGTTGGTGCTTTAAGTGGGATCTCCCTGTAGGACTCAGCTTAGGTTTGGGTAGAAATCTAAGCAGTATATCTTTCTAAAGACAAAAGGACTCAGCTAGGAGTTTGTGCTTCTAGTGGCATATCCTACCTCCGGAAGGGCTTACCATCTGGAGATAAATTTTGAGGCTTAATTCCTGCTAGTTGAAAAGGAATTCAATAGTGAAAAAGCTCAGAGGAAGGAAACTCTGGGGGCTGGAGTAGGCAGGGTCGAACTAGGATAAAACTCTGTGTTTGATTTTCTCACTCTTTACTTATTTGCATTATAATACATACTTACATCATCCAGATCCATCACATTCGAAACTTAATCAAACACGCTACACTAAGACTTTTCAAAGTCTGTTAATTCCGGGAAAAAAGGTCATTCACCCCCCACTTACCTTATTCAGACCCTCACAGGGACTAATACGCCCAAATAAGATCAGTTGAGAGCCTAGTGAAAAATATATCAATGACTCTGGATCTTAAAGTTGAATTAAGGGAGATAAAGTAAAGTGTTCAGAATATTGAGAAGAAGGTAGAGGCTTTGCTAATTGCTGAAATTATAGCTAAAACCTCTCTCTAAACAATTACTCTAATGTTGGAACAAATAAATTCAAGTATAGCAGGAGCAAATCGCTCTACTGATCAAGCTCACACCGGAGTAGACAACAATTGTACAACTCTGATGGATAAAATCACCTCCTTCTCCATAGAGATAACAACTGAGCTCAAACAGTGTTTGGATTGCAAGTTTGAAAACTTGGAAAAATTCATTCCGGGAGCAATTACTGAAGGAGGAAAAGGAATTACTTCTTTACTTAACTCACTCAATGAAGAACATCAAGCTGCATAGGAGATGCTTGCTAATTTTCTCGATGAAGGATTGCCCAAACTCCTTTCCAATCACATGAGCAATATCAGCACTGAGTTCACAGGATAGATTAATGGCACTAACACCTTAATCAATGGTTTAAAGGAAGAATTTCATAAGGATCTCTCCATAATCAATTCTAGTATCCACAACATCCGAAGAGATATCTACAAGGATATTGATCTATTAAAGTCAGGTATGGCTAATCTATTCATCTCCCCCTCCGGATATTCACCTTCTCCTTCAGATAGTCTTATCATTTTGGTTATTAGTGACTTGGTCAAACAAATTAATGACATCGGCTTCTTTGGCTACAAATGTCATTTGACCCTTCTTAAGTCCCTCTTCCCATACTTTGAAAAGGAAGACCAAGCGCATGTCTTAAAGATGATCCCCGACATGACCAAATCCTATAAAGAGCTCCGGAATCTACTAAGACCAGTCTATCTCCTTCCAACAATGGTTGAGACAATTATTGAGAAGCGCTTACAAGGAAATGTGGATTACTCATTATACTCTCAAGCATGGCAAAAGAGTTGGGATACTCACACATTCATGATCATAGACCCCCAAGCTGACGAAAACCAAAAGGGGGAGAAAAGAAGAGGCAAAGAAAAAGAGGGAGAGTCATCTATAAAAGGAGGAAAATAAAGAGCAGATCATTTTATTAGAATAGCTATTTTTTCAATGTAAAAATATGTAATAGCTAGTTCTATTTTCACTTATATATACCTTTGTAATTATAATTCAGAACTTTATGAGGTTAACTATTGTTAACAACAAAAGTATATATAGTGAAAATTAATTCTCAAAATTGCTTCTAAGTATAATCTGTAATTTTACTTCAAAAACCTAGAAGTAAGAAATCAAAAATATTAGGGGAGTTAGGATGGTTAGATTATGGGGGAGTAAAACCTGTAAATGACTAAGTATCAAGAATCATACTTAGCTCATAAAACCCCTTTTTCATGTGCTTAGTTTTTATTTCCATCAAATGGGGGAGATTATTAGGAAACAATGATCTGAAAGAATTAGTTCCAGAATAATCAGGATCAAGTTTAAAGAAAATAAAAACTATAGACACATATCTTAAGGAACAAATCATGTCATCTCCTTAATCTAAAATGGAAGTATAAGGTCAAAAAAACTCATCTGGACATTCATTGAAGATTACAAATACTTAAGCACATAATGGAAGCATCCGGTTAAAGTTTGGAAAGGAAACAAACATTGAACCACCCAAAATTAGCATATGAAAGAAGACTGATTGAATAGCATCCGGATACATATAAAGACTAAAATCATCCAAAAGACACAGTTAATAAGATAAAAGGAAATGCTTCAAATATAACTTTTCCATCCACCTTTTAGTCTAAAAGTTGAAGCTCCATTTCCCATGTGCAAGACAAAAATGACAACTTGCACACTTTTCAGAAAAGGATGGAAGGACTGATAATGGCTAGAGAAAAGGTAACAACCTTTTCTACCTAGAGTAATAGGAAAGGCGCATGAAGTCAACACTCTGGATTTCTGGCATAAAAGTTTGTGGATCACTAAAATACAAGGAAAATGATCACTAACAACTTTCCAGCCTCAATCCCAAGGATACAACGAGATATTTATTTAGTCTAACGGACTGATCAACGGATTCAGAAGTGCCACATATTACCTGATCAATGGTATTCAGGTTCAACAACTCACAATGACTACATTTATGACAGAAGCCTATAAAAGAGAAACTTCACAAGTTAAGAAGGTGCTAGTTGTTTAGAGAAAGCATACATTAGAGAACTCGCTATCATAATCAGTGACATAATCCCTCCAAGAATCAAATTATTCTAAATCAGTATGTAAGGATTCTTAAGTGAGTTATAAACTTGTGGAAATCCAAAACCAAGACCTTTGAGAAAAAATTGTAATATCTCATACTCGAGTGAGTATTGAGATTGGGATATAGCTTATAGTTGGTGCTTTAAGTGGGATCTCCCTGTAGGACTGAGCTTAGGTTTGAGTAGAAATCTAAGTGGTATATCCTACTAAAGATAAGAGGACTCGGCTAGGAGTTAGTGCTTCTAGTGGTATATCCTACATCCGGAAGGGGTTACCATCCGAAGATAAATTGTAAGTCTTGATCCTGCCAGTTGGAAAGGAATCCACTAGTGAAAAGCTCAGAGGAAGGAAACTCTGGGGACTGGAGTAGGCAGGGCCGAACTAGGATAAAATTACTATGTTTGATTTTCTAACTCTTTACATTATTGCATAACATTTCATATTTGCATCATCCGGATCCATTATATCCGGAACATAATCAAACACGCTATACAAGACTTTTTAAAGTCTGCCTATTTTTGTAAAAAAATGGTCATTCACCCCTCTCTGACCTTATTTAGACCCTCACAGGGACCAAGAAATGGGGAAAAATTTTCCCTGAATCCTTAATGGCGATGGGGATGAGGAATGCATTCCCTGCCCCGATAAGCCCCACTTTCAGTGCCTATTTTCCACGGTGTTTGATGATACATTCTAAGCTTGTTTGTACTTCTAGAAACCTATAATCTATAGGGTTAGGATGTTGGAAGCTTTCATTTGCAATCCCTTTGTAGTTGAGCTTTGGTTTGTAATTGTACCATTTTGGGTATTCTTGAAAAATGATTTGATATTTTCCCTACAAAGGGCTAAAAACCACATTTGTTTTGTACACTCCCAAAAGGGAAATATTTGGTGATGCCATACGACTTAAAATGGACTCGGGGCCTAATGTATCAGTACCCCTTAACTTAACTTCAAAAGTTAAATGTCACTCTGAATTACAAAAGGTATAGTCAGCCCTCTTAACTTATCAAAAGTGAACCAGATAACCCCATGAATGCAACTAAATCAGTCACATTTCAGAGAGTGTACAATACTCCCAGCCACATGTATAATTTTGAAAAGTCAAATCAATGGAAACGTGGCACATGATATATACTTTAAAATTTTCAAAGATAACCCTGAAATTATCTCATTACAATCCCTAATCTTTTAATTTGTTCATTTACGCCATCTTCTTCGTCTCTTCATTTCAGCCTAACTTTTTTTGAAAAATCAATTAAATTTCAAGGATAAGAATAAATTGATTGAGATGAAATTAGGGATCAAATTGATACCATGAGAATTATGTGTGAAGAAAATATCAAACAAGAAGAGCCATAATAGTTGCTTTCATTCATTAAAAAAAGCATTAAAATTTCAACTTTTTCACTAACAAAAACTCATAACAAATAGCTCCAACTCTAAAAAAAGCCAATACCATTGAGCAATAGTGCCACCGCCGCAACAACACTTCCGCTGCCGCTAACCCTGCTTCAGCTCCACAATAATTGCTTTTATTTTGATCTTTTTCTTGTTTTTATGTTTTTATTTTCTTTATCATTTTAAATATTTCATTTTGCATAGTAAAAAAAGAAAAAGATTCAAAAATTGTGTCAAATGACTTGAGTTCTTTCTTAACTTTCTGTAATGATCTGTTTGTTCTCTAACATGTTGTAAAGAAATTAGGAAAAAAAGAGTAGGAATATAGTGTAAATGGCTAATTAGATTATTAACATAACTGAGTTAACAAACTGTAGCTTGTCACTAAGACCCGATTTGAGTATTGTTATTCAAAATATTTGATAACCAAAAGTCACTTTGTAAGATTCTTAGTCCCAATTGAGTGCAGAAAAGTGAAATATAGTTAATTTTTTTGAGTGCCTTAACCTAGACTTGGTTTGTATTCAGTAAGTCTATTTGTACCACAAGACCTTCATCGAGACTTTAAGATAATTCTAGCATTTATCTTTGTAGTTATTTTTTTGCTGCGAGTTCCATAATTAGACGAAATGAGATTTACTTGGCTCACAACCAGGTTTAATTTCTTTCGTAGGACTGCTAGAGGAAGAAATATCCATGGCTAAAAACTAGGAGAAGACTCTTTCATTGGAGAGCAAAGAGAGTGGAATGGGAAGTAGGGAATGCAAAGGGAATCGAAGCTCAAATGGCAAAGTACATAAATGGGAATTGAAAGGGATTAGCAAAAGCTAGCAAACCTAGTAAAGTTCACAAAGCAAATCCCAAATTATGGCTAGATGTGTATTAGGGACCCCACTAAGTGAAAGTGAATTTTATCTCAATAAAAGGTCGAAATGAAGTCATCTTATGTCTACCGAGACACCCTAGATACAAAACTTAGGTAAATTTTGAACTTCAATAATTAATTGCGTTTATACTTAGAATTTGGTGAGAACTCTTGGGCTGAGTCTCAAACAAGGTTCTTATCTCAAGGACATCTTTAGTTGGAATTTCAGTTGTTAATAAGGAGTCTCAGTGCAAGTCTCAGTGAAAGAAATCAATCTATGTGAAATTGTTGAGGGTCACTTGTACAGTTTAAATTTCTTTTCTTCATGGTCTTTTAATGCATACTTGAGGCAAGGATGGAATAAGTGTGGGGAGATTTGATAGCTTGTAAATCCAACATGTTTTATGCTCGTTTCCATGCATATCATTGAGACCATATTTTGGTTTAGTCATTGTCTTTCATTGATTTTATCCCTGGTAAATTTAGTGTTAATTATCAATTCGTAAAAAGATCGCTTTTAGGTCATGCTGTTTGTCATATCTTAAGAATAACATTGTTAAAGATTGTTCCCTATACAAGCGACCCTTGTTTATCATTAACTATAAGTTTTTGTTATGTAGGAATTTATTTTTGGTGGTCTCGACAGCCATCAAAAGTTCAGGGGATAGTAGACAATTTGTCAATAATTTGCATAAAGTTTAATGATGTAATTGGCCATTTAGGCCAAATACATGGGGAGCCCCCTGAACTTAGCATCAAAAGTCTACTGTCCCCCTCAACTTTCAAAAGGTTCTTTCAACCCCCTCAAGTTGGAAAAAATGCATCTCTTAGCCACTTATTGTTGCCATGGCAGCTGACGTGGATTATGTTGAAAAGTCAAGCATGAGATTTAATAACAAAAGATATGCTCAAGATTAGACAAATTGTTCACTACAAAAAAATGACATAGGAAGACTACTAAATTTGTCCCAAAAAGTAAGAAAAATTGTCTTCTATAATTTTAGGGACAATATTTTTGTCCTCAGTGATCATTGCAAATTCCTCCATCCCTGATTGCTTTGGGGACGAAAAAGTGACTATCATCCCTAATTTTGAAGACAGATGTTGTCTCCTAAAATAAAGACAAATTTTGTCCCTATTGGAAGAGACGAATGTCGTCCCTGGAAAACGAAGACAACTTTTGTGCAAAAATTAGAAGACGGATAATTGTCCTTAATAAGAGGGACAATTGTTGTCACAAAAAAATTGGGACAACTTTTGTATCTGCGAGGATAACTATGTGTCCTGAAATAAAGGGACAAATGTCGTCCCAAAACAAAGGAGATAATTTTTGTCCGTAAAACAGAAGACATTTAATTGTCCTTAATAAGTGGGACAATTGTTGTCTCTAAAAAATAGAGACAATTTTGTCCTTGCATTCGAGAACAATTGTGTGTCCCAAGCAAAGAGACGATTATGGTCCCTAAAAAAGGAGACGATTTTGTCCTAAAGATAGAGGACAATTATTTGTCTTTAATCAAGGGGACAAATGTAGTGTCTATATGGAGGAGACGATCTTATCCCATGAATAGAGAACAAAGATGTGTCTTTAATGAAATAAAAAATGTCATTCTTATCGAGATGAGATGATTTATTATGTGCACTATATATATATATATATATATATATATATATATATATATATATATATATATATATATATATATATATATAGTGCAAGCAAAATAAATAACCAAATAAACTTTTATTTATATTTAAAGACATACAAGAGTATTTTATAGAATCAAAAGACAATAATATTGATTGACAAATCTAAATAATAAGACACTCCAAAAGATATCAAGTTCAAAGAATTTCAATCCAACTTCTAATCTTCAGTTTCAAATTTGTATGTGAACTGCACTAAGAACACAGGTAGAGCTCCGATGGAGATAGTACTTTAAGATACACATCAATTTATTTGTACCTCACATACTTGAAGTTGGATCTGGTGAGCTGCAATTAATAGGAAAAACGTAGAATAAGTTACGAAATTATTAACCAATAACTGTCAATATACACCAAATTATTATTCAAACTAACAATATAAAGAACATTTAAATCAAGTTATATGCTGTGGGAATAAGAGAACCTTTATAAATCCGAAAATCCACAAGCTATGATTAAAGGTGTACCTTGATCAATGAAATATGTGGACCTATGTTGCTTGTGCTCAAGAGAGAAGGCAATCTGGTAGGTTGAATGAATTCTGCTCGCCACTTTGGAAAGCCAACGACTTGAAGTCGCTTCATACGGAGAGGTCGATTGAGCGTAAGGAGGACAAGAGTGATAACAGGTTGGGAAGGAATCGGATTTCAAGATGAATCAAGGTGAAATCAGCAGTTTGATGTGTGAGAGTGATATTAGGGATTTGAATTGAAACAAGAGATAAAGATGGATTTTTACTAATGTAATGAATGTGAAGGAAGAATCATCTCGATAAAAATTGGGAAAGAGCGAAAAAGCATGTAATTTATACCATTAATTGTCATTATTTCAATAAGATGTTTGTATTAGTATTTATTTGTGCTTTCTTTCTATATCACAATCTTTAAATTTGTGCTTTTTTATATTGATTTTATAATAAGTTTATGAAGTAAAAAGATTTTTTGAAACAAATTCAGCAAAGGAAAAAATAATATATGATTAATAAGTAGTTAACATTGTTGTGTGGATTAAGAACGTCATTTACTTTTCAATCTATATTATTATTATATAATATTACCTATTTCAGTTTATATAATTATTTCTTATTCAGATTTTTTCAATTTTATATATCATGTTCATTTTATTTTTTTTATAAACCATATTATTTCAAATTATTATATTTTTATGAAGTAAAAAGATTTAATAAGAAAAGAAACAACCAAATACAAGTGGAAACTAGTTAATAGAAATGGAAGTTTGGAATTCAAACCTACAACTTCAAGTACTTACACAAATGGAAATCCACAAGTAAATGTGAGTCATTTTTCTGAAATTCTTAACCTTATATATGGAAAATTATATATGGTACCGGATATTTAATAATCATCCTGGATCCAACGATTGAGTGATTACTAGAGAATATTTAATTAAGATGAGAAAATGTTTATTTCAATTCATCATTTCTTATTAAAAAAGGTTTACGCCACTTATGTTAATTTTGATTTTTTATTATTTCTTTCACAAAGGGCCACTTAAGATTAAATGGCATTAAATTGTATGAAAATTCAAAACTGAACACAGTAAATCAAAGAATGAATGTAATTGAAATTGAAATGCCCAATTCGAAATTGACATGTATGAAAATTCAAAAACTGAGCAAAGTAAATTAAGAATGAAAATTAGGTCAATTGGTAATGGAAACGAACAGAGCTTCTGGATGGCAATGTAGAAAAAGGGGAAGTGTGTAGGGAAGAAGAAGAATGAGTAGGTCAAGATTGGTGTGACATTATAGGAGAAGAATTGAGCAATAGTGAGATACATAGAAGATGGATAGAAGATGAGACACATAACAGATAGGTAGGCAACGTGTAGTCATATAAAATTGTCATCAATTCCTTGTACATTTATGTATTTATTATATTTGAAAGCAAATGGTCCCCTATTTCAAGTAAAAATTAAATTTGGGCATAGTAAATAAAATGGTCATCTATATTACTCTTCTATTACAATTAAAGACAATATTAGTATAGGGGTATTCCTTATGCTTCTTATGTCATTTATTTTGTGGTGTGTAACTCTCCATTCATCTTCAACCTTTCATTCATTTCATCTTCGTCTAGTTCTTTTATTTCTTCCATATCTCCAATTCTACAACAAATCAACTTCCATTTATTTTTTTACAAAATTAAAAGAATAATTAATATGATTAAAATCAATTAGTAGCAACCAGACATGAACGAAGGTTACCGCTCCTCCGTAATACTTGCTCCCTTGAACCTTTGTTCCCAATTTGGCCTCCGAATATTACAAAGAAGAAAAAGCAATGTTCTGTCCCGCCAACAACACATACCATTCGGTCCCCAGGAATCGCTGTCAGAACTTCGTCGGTTATCATTTTTGTAAATTTTTTTCAATTTCCTCATTATGAAGGATGAATTATCAAAATTCGAAATTAAGTGAAAAAAAGTTACTTTTTTCATGTAAATTTTTATATTTTCTACTTGATTTTAACATGAATTGAAGGTTTGAAAATCTGGATATTTTCAATTTAAATGCAGAAGGTGCCCGAGCTGTGTTCAATTTGAAGAAGAATGTAAAAAATGTCCATTTGGTCCTTCTATTTTATAGATTTTTTGAAAATTTTATAAGTTGTGCAATGTGTCGAATTTCAATTGGTTTGACTTTTCAAAAATTTACATGTGGCGCAAGTAGTTTACACTCTCCGGAAGTGAGACTGGTTTTGTTGCACTCGAGGGGCTAAGAGATGCATTTTTGCCAACTTGAGGGGCCTGAGAGAACCTTTTAAAAGTTGAGGGGGGCAATAGACTTTTAATGCCAAGTTCAGGGACTTACTATGTATTTGGCCCCCATTTTATTATAAAATCGATGCTTGATGATGAGCATGGTTGTCAGGGCCATCCCGGATATTTGCTGGGCCCTGAGTAAAAACGAAATATGGGCCCTTGTACGATGGCGAATCTAAATTTTTTTTACATTGGTGTGAATATATAATAAAAAATATTATATTATAAATTCAGGAATAATAAATTATAAATAAAACAGTAGAGCTGTAGATAAATTTTATAGATATATATAGAGGAAAAAATCTATTTTTTCCACAATAAATGGGTAGTTTTAATATTAATATTCTGTCCAATTGTAATTTTTAACGGGGACCAAATGTAATATGACAATAAATTTATGACTGTTAGAAAAAAAAAGTGGCATCCAAGATCCTCTATCCTGGCTTTAATGAAAGTATGTTTAAAAAATTTGAACAACAAATTCAATAATTTACTAATAAACAACCAAAATACTAAACTTTCATATATATCAGATTTAGGGTTATGATATTGTCATTTGGAAATTTTTGTTATCCAAGCACTGTATGAAACAAATTTGAATCAAATTTTCAAAAGATATATCTACAATCTAATTCGATTTCATTGATTATTGATATTTTTTAAGGATTTTATTAATAGTTTTAAAATTTATTTGATAACATGTATAATGTATCCTATACTCTAAAATATATATTTAAACAATTATACTAATACTTGTTGCTATTTGAAATACAAAAGAATCAATCAAATTTGTATACCAAAATTGTTTGTTAGCTAGAAAAAATTAGTAAGCAAATCAGTCAATCTCTATGTAGGCTCTAACTAAAAAAACTAAAACAAAATTTTCTTAAAATGTTAACGTTACTTCGTTTCTAACTTATGGTAAAATGATAAATACTCAAAACTCTTGTTTAGTTTTAGAAACTTGAGATAAAAAAAAAATTTCTTAATATGCACCACGATTAAACAGATTATGATAAAAACTTATAAAGTTATTAATTTAGTTTTAATGAACATGCTTTGATGTTAATATTCTTTAAATAATAAAGTCATTGTAACAATAAAAAAAATTAAATGTTAATATAGTATAGATTAATATGTAAATATAAATAATGAAATTATAGCTTTATTGAAAAGAAAAGAAAATATTATTTGAAACATTATTATTGAATTCTTTACTTCTAGGCAAACAAGCTCAAAAAAGAGCAATATATTAAACAAAAGAGAATGAAAAAAAGAAAGGAAAAAGAGGGTGTGAAAAAATGACAGATGAAAAACAAAGGGAAGAATGGACGAAATAGTTCCAACCGTGTGCTCTGCGGATACCAAACACTACGCCCTTCCGCTCAACCAAATTAAATCTGATATTCTCTTCCTTCGCAGGCATATATATAGTAAATTTCTTTATACTCCCATTTTTTCCTGAACTAAAATTTGAGGCCCCCGGAAACTTGGGTGGTCGCTCACCTTGCTCCCCCTAATAGCCTGCCCTGTTGCTACTCATATTCCATACACCTCTTTACCGAAATCCGTCAAGGAATCTGGCTGCAAAATTGTGTAATTACAGAGAGGTTTCCAATTGACCCTGAAGTGGAGTTGCAAACAGCTATCCGTGACATCACAATAAAAAGAAGCTCAGACACTTTAATGAATCATTTTGCTTTAGTCTATTATAATCTAAAGCCAAAGAATGGTGAATCTTTGGCCCCATCAAAATAATGGACAACCTCTCCCTATACCCCCTCCCTCCAAAAATTAGGGAAAGGAATAGAGGTGGAAGCTTTCAGTGCCAACTCTTCCTTTTCCTGATGAGTCAATTTTTATTCATGGACTAACAAGGACCCTTGTATTTCATTGAGCGACATTTCATCAAGGTCATCCTTATTAGCTTCTTCAATAGCACATACAACATAGTTGAGTTTCGGCGTCATCGAGCTAAGTATTTTATCGATTACTTTCATATCTTCAATTTTTTCTCCATGAATACGTAATTTATTAGTGATTCCCATTATTCTTGAGAAAAAATCAGTCACTGATTCATCATTCTTCATTCGAAGTGTTTCGAACTCCAATCACAATGCTTGAAGTCGCTGCCTTTTAGCCCTTGCTGAGCTTGAAGTTTTCTTTCCAGGGATCCCATGTCTTTGGAGGTTTCTTTTGAAAGAATAGTGTACAAACACATCCGTTAATTGCTTGGAACAAGTAATTTTTCGCCTTCAAATCCTTTATCTTCAAACTTTCTAACTCAGCCTTTTTTGCTTCTGATAAAACCACATCAGCTGCTGGTTGCTCTATGCCGTCAGTTACAACCTGCCACCATTAGCATGCTCCAATGGTCATAGTGACTTTCAAAGCGTGGGACAGCAGGCTGAATGAAATTTTCTGAAGGCATATTGATGTGAAACACAAGCTACTGCGTATAAATAGTTTCTTTTTTGTGGCTATGGTAAGACTGATAACGTGAATAAGAATAACAGAAGAGATAAAGACGAAGAGAAATTGTTGTATTATTGAATAGATAATTAGCCATATAAATAGGCTTTTATATATATCAGTAATAAATCCACTAAGACTCCAACTAGCAGCATACCTCCTATGATGCTGGAAACATGATCAGATCAGATCAAATAAAATCAAACTAAACTGATTTGACTTGGTAAAACTAAAACACTTAAATACTAATTAACTAATTAATTTCCAACAAATATAATAAGTCCTCTAACAGAAAATAAAATAGATTTCTTATGTGGATCCAGATCCTAATTTTGCAAGCCTGACTAGGCCTGGTTTGCCCTCAAATGATGTGTCAAATCTATAACTCGTAGGCTTTGGAATCTGAAAGTTTGGACTTTGTTGATGGGCCGTGAAAAGTATTCGACTTCAAAAGAAGGATTTGGAGATCAGTAAGTGATCCAATCCAATAAGGGAAGCTATTAACTAGCCAATTGTTTGAAAAATCAATTCACCACAAAGATGAAGAATGTTGGGAGAGAATATGGAGAGAGCGTATTTATAAAAGAGATTAGTTGTTGAATAATACTTCTTTCTTATTAAACTTGAAAGAAAGGTTACATTTTTATACTAAAAACAATGAGACTATTCAAACATCAGAATTAATACGAAATTAACTATGAAACTAGATGACTCTTTAAAACAATCATAATTCTTCTAACCGTTGTGACTCTTGGGACTTGAGACCTATGACCATTGGGTTCTGTAACTCCATATGCATTGAACCTGGACAATAAGTTTATTTCCAACACCCCCTCTTAAACTTATGTCTTCATAACTCCCAAAAGCGATCTCAATCGACTAAAGTCGACATGTTTTAACGCCTTTGTGAAAATGTCCGCAGCTTGGTCTTTGACGACACATGCTTCCATTCAACTTCTTTGTTATTGACACAATCGGGATGTAATGATACTTTGTGTCAATGTGTTTGGTCCTCTCATGAAAAATTGGATTCTTTACAAATGCAATTGCGGATTTGTTGTCAACAAACACGTCCGTAACTTCCTCTTGAACAAAATTGAGAATTTTTAACTATCTCCTTAATCATATAGCTTGACAAACACAAGATGCTACTACAACATGCTCAGCTTCACATGTAGACAATGTGATAATTGCTTGTTTCTTCGAACTCCAAGCAAAAACTGAATTTCCAATAAAGAACACAAAACATGTTGTGCTTTTTCGATCATCAATATCTTCTCCCCAATCACTATCACTGAATCCGTATAACTTGCTATTGTTTTGAGAGGAATAGAACAAACCATAAGAAATAGTACCTTTAACATAACGGAGGATTCTCTTTGCAGCATTCAAGTGACTTAATGTTGGAGCCTCCATGTAACGACTCACTAATCCTACACCATACAAGATAGCTGGTGTTGTACATGTTAAAAAATGCAGCCTTCTGACTGATCACCTGATCATAGTTGGATCTACTTTAGCTTCATTGTCATCCCTCAAAAGCTTAGTTCCGCATTCCATAGGATTAGAGACTGAATTACATTTGTCAATTTTGAATTCCTTTAAAACAGCTTCCGCATATATTCTTTGTGAAAGAAATATGCCTTCATCACTTTGTTGCACTTCAATGCCCAAATAATAAGATATCAGCCCCAAATCAATCATCTCGAAGTTCTTTGCCATAAATTCCTTGAACTCCTCAATCATCTTCTCATCGACTCCTATAAATATCAAATCATCAACATACAAGCACACAAACATCATTTTTCCACTTGGGCTTTTCTTTACATATAAAGCACGTTCATAAGGACATCTTGTGAAACCATTCCTCTGAAAATACTCATCAATGCATGAGTACCAAGCTCTTGAAGCTTGTTTGAGACCATACAAGGCTTTCTTCAACTTTAAAACTTTGCCTTCTTTACCTTTGACAACATATCCCAAAGGTTGTTCTACATAAACCTCTTCTTCAAGAGTTCCATTCAAAAAAGCTGATTTCACATCCATTTGGTGAATTTTCCATCCTTGTTGTGCCACCAAGGATATAATCAGTTGGATTGTTTCTATCCTAGCCACCGGTGCAAACACCTCTTCATAATTAATATCGGCCTTTTGAGAATAGCCTTGTGCAACAATGCGAGCTTTGTACTTCTCAACATCGCCTTTTGAATTTTTCATCACCTTATAAGTCCACTTGACACCAACTGCTTTCTTTCCCTTTGGAATTGAGGTCAGCTCCCATATGTCATTCTTTCGAAAGGAATTTATCTTCTCATCCATTGCGAATCACCACTTTCCATCTTCCAAGGCTTCTTCAAATTTGACAGGTTCTATATCAGCAAACAAATAAAATAATGTGGTGTTATCGACTTTAGTTGTTTCTGTTGGTCTAGATTAAGATTTTATCAGTTAAAACGGTGTAGTGGAAGTTCAAAAATTAATCTAGTTCCCTGGATCTCCTAAGCATAACATGATTGATAATAGTGCTAGTCTTAAATTATTCTAGGTCACAAACACTTATTAAAAGGACCTAATAATAATTTAACCACTTACCAGTTGAAGCGTGAACCCAATGTCGCTAGAATGACCCCTCAGCTACGTGCACAGGCTCCATTGTAGAAGCCCTTTATAAATAGTCCACATGAGCACCACCGACCAAAACCTTTTAGAAAGGAAGAACCGATAAAAGACCGGAGAATGGCTAGCTTCCTCCTACTAATTTATACTGTAAGAAATTCCCTTAGTTTTCTATTCTAAGTAAATACGCCTTTCGACGGATTACTTTTAGGAATCAAAACAACTAAGAGAATAAGAAAGCAAGAGAGGGATTATAAAATCCAGGACGAAAAATAATGAAGGAGGAGGCCTCTATTTATAGTGGTTAGGAATTATTCATAGGACAATAAAGTCCCTAACCTCAACCAATCAGAAATAAAATAAAAAGGGTAATTAGGTATTTAACAAACCTAATAGAGTTAGAACCAAACTCTAATGGGGAGTTTGCTTGGGGAGCAAACTCCCCATCCTCATCCATAACTATTGGCCGAATGGCCAGCAGTTTAGGCTGGGCCTGCTTAGGCGCGCTGGCCCACAACCGATAGCAGCACAGCCCTTCCGGGTTATGCTACCCAAAGTTATGCACTGGCCTATTAGATCGTGCACCTGGGTAGCCCAATAGCCTGTGCATGGCACAGCGCGCCTGTTGGGCCTCGCACCAGCGCAGCCTAGTAAGTCATGCTCTAGTGCGCAATAGGCTGTGCATTGTAGCCCATTATCCCCAAGGCCCCAATGCGGGCCTTGAGCAATATTGTTCACATATAACACTTCCTTGGCCCGCACGCAGATCGAATCTAAAATTATCCAGTAATTTGCTCATCGATCTACTTGCCCCAATTCAA
Organism: Euphorbia pulcherrima; assembly: GCA_947683365.1. Taxonomy (NCBI): domain Eukaryota; kingdom Viridiplantae; phylum Streptophyta; class Magnoliopsida; order Malpighiales; family Euphorbiaceae; genus Euphorbia; species Euphorbia pulcherrima. Next base: position 8,369,623 of record CANTUS010000010.1, read on the forward strand.
GCAATACCTAATATGCTTTAACTATATTGTCTTTTGGTTCTTAATCCCCTTGTTTATTTTATCCTCCTCATTATTTATCAGGCTCGTTGGTCCAACCAGTGAATATTGGTCTAACCATATTTTCTTGCTCTTATAGATTAGACCTAGTCTAACGATACTTTACTTAGCTCGGTCATACCTCAAAGTGTGTGACCTTATAGGATCCCGTAATATCGAGCCACTAAAAGTTTAACCTAGCTCAATCCCATTTAGGAATTGATGAGCTCGGAGCTCCAGACCGTTATGGACTCAAATTACTTTGATCGGCTATAGTGGCCTCTAGCCAAGGCATATGACCCCTCAATATTCAGAATGTCACGTGCATGTGACTTAATCCTGGTTTTGCAATAGTATTAATACAATTCACTCCTTCTATCAACTATTAATTACTATTTGGTTTCTAGGACTCGGTATAAGTGTTAGTCCACTAGTAGCTTTAATAGCTACCCTAGTAGTTTAGTCTTACTACCGAAGTACACTACTCAACAATTTAATGTTTTGATCAGGATCCCATCCCATCAACTCATACTCTAATTAGAGGTTTATGAGTATGTCACTTTTAACAAGTGGCCAAGGTACATCTCCCTTATATTGCTATAATAGAGTGATAGATTCCATCTTGACTACTCAGCTCACCAACGGACAGACATTAACAATGCCCGTAATTATCCATGACATCTAATCTTATAGAATGTATAGGTATAATCCAAAGTATAGCAACATCTAAACAAGTTAACTAGTATCTCAGGTCTAAGGATATTTGTGTTGCTGTTACAATGAGATTATTAAAACACCAACACACAATATAGATTATCTAGTGTTGTCTCATAGTGGTCTCCAATGTATTTCCCCGAACACATTCATGTGCTAACCCAAGGTACCACCCTCTAGCACTGGAGATATGCTACTCTGAATCATATTCAAGAGGTATGACGACACATGCTAATCTATCCATATTCATCAATGTCTAGCCTTGATGATACTATGACTAGGGATATTTAGACAAGTCATAATTGCACACGAACCAGTTCTCACCAATATAGTCTCACTATGCCCTTGCAATACGTGTTATGATTATGTCATGGACTTTTGCAAACACATCAATGAATATATTCTAAACTAGTCATAATATATAATAAAAGAATGTCTTTATTAATATAACTTTGTTCGTACAAATAAAACTAACTAAGATATATCGCCCTATTTACCTCTAGGGCATACATCATGTCTAAAAGTCTCCCACTTACACTAGAGCCAATTAGCTATGTGCCGTAAGCCATAACTATTAACATGTTAGTCATGCTTAATTTGTGTCAAGGACTTGGTTAGACCATTTGCCAAGTTCTGATCTGTGGGTATGTATTCCATCTATATATCCCTATCCCTTATCATATTTTGAACTATATGATATTTTCTATGTACATGTCCGTTTCTATGACGAGACTGTGGTTCTTTTGCCTAAGCAATAGCCCCAGTGTTATCATAATATATTACTATTAGAGCCTCATTGTTAGACACCACACCGAGATCACCGATAAATCTCTTTATCTAGATAGCTTGTTTTGCTGCTTCTGAAGCAGCAATTTACTCAGATTTAGTGGTTGAATCAGCAGTCACATCCTATTTGGAACTCTTCCAAACAACTGCCCCTCCATTTAACATAAACAGGTAACCTGGTTGTGACTTGTAGTCATCTCAGTCAGATTCAAAACTCGAATCAGTGAATCCCTTTACTATGAGATCACGTCCTCCATATCCTAAGAACATTTCCTTAGATCTTCTTAAGTACTTAAGATATTCTTAATGGCCTTCTAGTGATTCTAAGCTAGATTAGATTGAAATTTGCTTGTGATGCTCAACGCATGTGAGACATCAGGCCGTGTACATACCATAGCATACATGATAGATCCTATTGCAGATGTATATGGTATTTCTTTCATGCGCAATCTCTCCTCTTGTATTCCCAGACACTCAGATTTAGAAAGGTTAATTCCATGAGACATTGGAAGATAACCTCTTCTTGATCGCTCAAGGCTAAACCTAGTCAATACCTTATCTATGTATGTATCTTGTGAAAGACCTAACAGCCTCTTGGATATGCCTCTATAGATCTTTATACCTAGTATAAATGCTGCTTCTCCAAGGTCCTTCATGGAGAACTTTCTTGACAACCACGACTTTACCATTTGAAGAAGAGAAATGTCATTTCCTGTTAGCAGTATGTAGTCAACATATAGCACAAGCAAAATGACTGCACTCCCACTAACTTTCTTGTATACACAAGGCTCATAAGCGTTTGATAAAAAATTATAACTCTTTGATCATATCATCAAACCTTATATTCCAACTCCTAGATGCTTGCTTAAGTACATAAATGGATCTTTGCAGCTTGCATATCTTCGAGCCATTTTGAGATGTAAAACCCTTAAGTTGTATTATATATACATCCCGATCCATTTTTCCATTTAGGAAAGCGGTTTTCACATCCATCTGCTAGATCTCATAATCATAATGAGCAGTAATGGCTAAGAGTATCCTTGTGGATTTAATCATGGCTACTGTGAAAAGGTTTCATCATACTCGATTCCTTCTCTTTGACTATAACCATTTGCCACCAACCTTGCCTTATAGGTAATTACATTACCATCCATGTCAGTTTTCTTCTTGAAAACCCATTTGCAACCTATAGGTCTTACCTTATCAGGCGCATTAACCAATTCCCATACTTGGTTCTCATACATGGAATCCATTTTCGATTTCATGGCTTTTAACCATTTATCAAAGTCTGAGTACGCCATTCCTTCCTTGTAGGTCTTAGGTTCATCATCCTCCATTAGAAAGATTTATTTATCATCCATGATGAAAACCCATATCTTTCAGGAGCATTGGCAACCCTACCAGATCTACGCAATGGTTGTTGTGTAACAAGTTGTTCCTCGATCATACTTTGTTGTGTATCAGGTGTAGAAATTATCAGTTGATTATCTTATTCACCTGCTGGAACCTCAAATTCAAGGTCACTCCCACTAGCTTTTGCAAGCATGTGTTCCTCCTCAAAGAACTGAGCGGTCCTAAAAATAAATACCTTTAGTTCCTTAGGATCATAAAAGGTACATCCTACTGTCTCTTTAGGATAACCTATGAACAAGCATTTATCAGCCCTAGCTCCCAGATTGTCTGACATTATGCTTTTAACGTAGCCAGGATATCCCTAAACTCTCATGTGAGAATGACAGGTTTTCTTACCATACCACCTTTCGTATGGCTTTGTATCAAGTGATTTTGAGGGCATGGTTTAGTATATAAATTGCGTTCTCAAGTGCGTATCCCTAAAAGGATTTGCTGATACTTGCTTAGCTCATCGTGGACCAAACCATGTCTAACAAAGTTCTATTCCTCCTCTCAGACATGCCATTGTGCTAAGGAGTATAAGGAGGGGTCCATTGGGGTAATATTCCATTATACCTTAGGTAATCTTGAAACTTTTGGCTTAAATATTCTCCACCTCGGTCTAACTATAGTGCCTTAATATTCTTTCCAAGTTTTGAACTTTTCAAAACTATCTGATTTGTGCCTCATTAGGTACAAATACCCCGTATCGTGAGTAATCATCGATAAAAGTTATAAAGTAGACGAATCCTCCATGTGTAGACACATTTATTGGACCACATACATATGTGTGTATTATTTCCAATGTACTTATGGCACGTTCTCCTTTTCCTTTAAAGGGTTTCTTTCTCATTTTGCCTAATAAACAAGGTTCGCATGCCCCATAAGACTCCCAGTCTATTGCCTAAGTCACCTCCTTTGTGTAACTTAGTTAAGTAGGCTTCATTTATATGGCCCAAACGACAATGCCAAAAGTAGGATGATATGTCTTTATCTAATTTCAATCTCTAAGCATCATTCATGTTAAAAATGTCAGCTTTAGTATTTAAAACATATATGCCATCAACCAAAACTCCATTGCCATAAAGAACACTATTTTTACAAATTTGACAACCTTTATTATTAACTAAAACTTTAAATCCTTCTGCCGCTAAACACGCAACAAAAATAATATTCTTAGTAACAATTAGAATATAATAGCATTTATTTAATTCTAAAACTAGGCCACTTGGCAATTTGAGACTATATGTTCCTAAAGCTGATGTAGCAACCCGTGCTCTATTTCCAACTCATAGGTCCAACTCTCCTTTAGCCAGCCTTCTACGATTCTACAACCCCTGCACAGAAGTATAGATATGAGTACCACATCTAGTATTTAATACCCATGTAGACTCATAAGGAACTATAGTGAAGTTTTCAATCATGAACATACCTAAAGTAGTTCCCTTCTTAGGGCTCTTCTTCACATGCTCAAAGACAGGTGCCTTGCAATCCCTTTTCTAGTGACCTAGTTTTCCACACTAGAACATGCAGCTCTTTTCTTATTTTTCTTCTTCTTACTGGTCCTTTTCTTAGCTTTCAGCCCCTTCTTTTTCTAGGTCTTACCCTTCTAAGGTTTGGTTTTCTCAACCTGTAATAGATTTTTCTGATCCTGCTTGATCTTAGGTTTTACAGTTTTCAGCATGTTGATCAATTTTGGGATTGTCGAACTAATCTTTTTCATGTAATAGTTAGTCATAAACTGTGAATAAATTTCAGTGAGCGAAGTCAAAATGAGATCTATGCTCAACTCATGATCCATGACAAAACCTAATTGACCAAGCTTCTCGGCATAGCCAAGAAATTTTAAAACATGTTGAGACGCTGAAGCATTGGCTTGCATCTTAGTACCAAACAAAAGTCTTGAGGACTAAAACCTCTCTGTCCTTGCTTGCTCATAAAAGAGTTCTTAAAGATTAATAAACATGGTATCGAGATCTATATTCTCATGCTATTTCTGGAGCTCAGGATTCATGGTTCCCAACATCAAACATGTTGCGAATTCACTATCTTTCCTATGCTTCTTCCACGTCTCATGTTCCTCATGATCGCTAGCATCATATTCATCAGGATGGGGCCCATCTAAAATATAAGCCAGACCTTCACCTCTGAGGACAATCCTCACCATCCTGAACCAATCAGTAAAATTGGTACCATCCAATTTGTTTTCAAGAATAGTGCAAAAGTTTATGTTTGTAGCCATATTTAACCTAGATATAAGAAAAGAATTATTGCTTTAGACTTAGTTCTTGTACATGCATTTAATTTAAGGTCTTTTAATTAAATACATGTTCCTGCTATTTTATCAAGGTTCAACTCAAAAACATAATAGCCCCTTCTATTGTCTTTCGAGAAACATAGTCCAACCATTTTCCTTAGTAGGTAGCATTTATAACTTATTTAAGCTAACCCCCGCTATCACGAGTCAAGCTAATCTAAATAGCTATAAGAGGATCTAGTCCATTTGCATCTAATGCAATTGCTAGTCCATTTGAGTTCCAACTAATGGACGTGCATAACCAATTAAAGGACTCCTCAAATGATGTGTCCAGCTCGGGATTAAGTCCGATATTATGGACAACTAACCCAGTTCGGTTAAGACTTAACCCTATATCAAATCATGTGAACAGATGATGTTAAAGAAAAAGGCACGATGTGCGTGAGTAATTAATTCAATAAAAAGGCCCAGAAGCCCATATTCGATTATTTAGGAAGGCTAATTTTGCTTAATATTTTAATGGGGATTTATTGGTGTAACAAGTCTAGCCAAATCTAGGACTTATACATGGACATGATTATGAAACTATAACTGATTCCAGGCTAAAAGGAATTAGTAGGTCCAACCTAGGGATCATGCTCAACTGGTAATTCATAATCATTCCATCATGCCAAGACTCAACATAGCATGCAAAACAAACAAGTGAGTTCATTGTTCAAGTTCTTGCACCCATGTCTATATGTTTTAATTTAACAATTTAAACTTTCGTTTGTAAAACCATATAATGAATCCAATTCATTATACTAGAAATCAACTAATTCAAAAAGTCCCTTTGGTAATTAGAATCTAAAACCGATGAGAATTCTAAGGCAGGAGAGGCCCCCTTGAAGTGAATAAGCAGCAAAGTCCAATCCTTGTCAGGATAAACATAGGCCCTTCTGACTCAGTTAACCATAGACTAATTAAATTAGAGATTTCGTTCTTTTCTAATTTATGAATTGTACCAAATAATTCAAAATATAAAGAATTTACAATTTCAAGTAAAACATTATTAATTTCTAGATAACTACCCTGGCTAAGTTTGAGCAACACTTAATCCAGTTATCACAGCATTTTCTATTGCAAGAAAGAAATTCACTAGTACAGAAATGGCCTATAAGGACGCACTTTTTCAGACGGTTAAGGCAAAAACCGTATGAAAAAGCATTTTAAAAAATGCGGAGCTATATTTAGTAGAGCATTGCTGACGGTTCCTTAAATTTAACCATCCGAAATGGTGGTTTTTATTAGTCTGAACGGTTCTTAATGAAGAACCGTCTGGATTGATATTAGATTACCGACGGTTCTTAAGTGAACCGTCCAGATTGTTAATAGTATAACCTAAAATTTTGCCCAAAAACTCTATACCCCTTTCGAAATCAATTTCTGCAGCCTTAAGAGTAACCACAAGACCTCGATCTCCAAGACCTCGCCGTCGTCTTTGTCACCGCCACTGCCTTCTCCACCGCCATTGTAGTCTCCTCCGTTATTTTCACCTCCTCCATCGCACGCACCTTAAGTAACTGCAAGACCTCTACACCGGTGGAGGTTTGTTCTTTCTCTTTCATTCCTTTCAGCTATTTTTTGGTTAATTTTTGGATGGCTGATGTATTATTTTGGAAATTATTCTACAAGAAGCCACCTGATGGACTGCTCAAGATCTGCGAGCGAGTTTACGTTTGCCTCTTTTTAATTTTTAGGTTTTTAATTCTAAATTTTGAATTTCGTTTCTTCGTGTTTGACGAAGTTGTTGGATCATCTGATGGTCTGTGTTTAGTCATTAGGCATTTTGTTTTGATTTTTGTTTTTGGTTTCTGAGTTAAGAAATAGTTTACTTCAATTATTGAGTATGAAGTATAATTCATTTTACTCTTAGCATTGATAAAAGCAAAATGGGGGAGGAAATTCCATGTCATTTAGTTTGACACCTTTTTTCAATAATGGTTGAAATCGCCATTGTGTTGTTGTTTACTATATAGTCTTTTTTGCATAAAAGTTCATTGTCCTTGAAGTGAGGTGCATTCTTTGATAATTCAATATAATAATTTGTTGGCTTTTGTAAAAACTTAATAAAATTGTATGATGCTTTCTCCTCATCTATAATTTTTCTTTCTGGAGCTGTAAGGTTCTTAGTAAATAAGCTCTAGATCTTAAATTGATTTTTTTCTGATTCATGGTAATTCTATATGGGAACTTAATTTTCAGGTTACTGATTATACTGTAGGAGGTGTAGTAGCGTAAATTACTATATATTGTTGGTCTATATCTTTTGATATTGGGGGATGCTGCTAACTTGAGATTCATACCCGAATGCTTGTGTTACATTTATCATCATGTATCGGTCCTGACACTGTTAGCTGTCAAGAATGGTTCTATTCCTAGCTGTCGTATATGTCTCAAGAGCGATTGCAAACCAGGTGATCTGCATCCCTTATGACTTCTCAGTTTATCTGTTTTTCAATTAGGTGATTGATGAATTTTTCTTGATATTGATCAAGTGGTTTTGGTGAGAGGAGGACTGGTAATCATGCGTTTGAAATTATTGGACCTTACATGTAGACTAATCTCATCCTCAATAAGGTTATGTTATACGGTTTAAGTTAACCTGAACAATCATATATTTTCAACCCTATAGTAGCAGTTCCTTACTCAGCATGGAAAATCATTCCGTTGCTATTCACTTTACATAAGGTCATTGTCGGTTTAAGTTAACCTGAACAATCATATATCTCTGCGTTGATTTTTCTGATTTTCTCTTCCATGTGACATTTCAACCATAAGTCAGTCAAATCACCATGAATGCAGGATTCAGAAGATCCAAATAAAATGTTAGTCTCTCTCTCTCTCTTTTCAGGCTTCGTTATGCTTTACTTTTTCTTTCAGTTTTTTGTGTATGAAAATTTGAAGTTTATCTTTCTTGGTTGCTTGCGAATGTAGAAATGGCTGTAAAGTGAAGTATTCCGAGCTTAAAGCTAGATAGAACTATTTAAACCAAGCTGTGAAGATTTACAATGAACATTTTGACAAGATTCAATCAGATAATGCCAATCTCAAGAAAGGTAAGATCTATTTGTTTTAATTTCGAAATCCAATTAAGCCTGCAACTCTTAACTATTGATTGAACACACAATAGTCATTCATTTTGGAGTTAATCGATTGGCTCCCTGCAGGTGTGATTCACTAAACATTTCTTCTGAAAACATCGAGTTATGAAGCATGACAGGTGCTTACATTTGTATCCCTTCCCACTTTTATTGTAGAATATGTTTATTAAGCTTGAAAAAAAGTATGCTTTTCCATTTCCCTGTTTCTCCTTTTGAATTGTTATGTTTTAAAGATGATTCAATTTATTTTTAGGCAATAAGTTCAAGCATTTGTCAATGCTGCATACAAAATTTTGATCTTGAAATGAAAATAAACTTGAGCATCAATATAATTGGTTTTTATTTTATTTTTAGTGTATCAGAATAATTGAATTATCAATGAAAAAATTGTTTGAACCATTTGGTGACTTCATTCATCTCGTTTTTGAATCATATAGAAATTTCATTTAGTTTTGAATTTACTTCTATATTTAAAGTTTGGCTATCAAATATATATTAGTTAATAACTAGCATAAGCTCCCTTCAATCCAAATTATATGAATTACAAATATGCAAAAAAAAGAGGTAATACTATCAATGGAACTGTTGAGCATTACGGACGGTTCTTTCAAAGAATCATCCGCACTGCTCCTTATTCCAGATGATTCAAAACCGTCCGCAATAAGGCCTGATCATTCCCGTCGTGGGCTGTGCGGATAGTTCAGAACCGTCTAGAAAAGCCCAAAATAACCATCCGGAAAGTCCAATTTTGTACTAGTGATTCCTAGGCATGACATAGCATACTCGAAAATATTTCTTAGAAAATCAGACCTAGCATATTTCTAGTCAATTATTCAATCACATTAGACAGGCTCTGATACCACTGTTGATCTAGATTAAGGTTTTAGCAAGTAAAACAGGTGCAGCGGAAGTTCAAATATTAATCTAGTTCCCTGGATCACCTAAGCATAGCATGATTGATAATAGTGCTAGACTTAAATTATTCTACGTCATAAACACTTATTGAAAGGACCTAATAATAACTTAACCACTTACTAGTTGAAGCGTGAATCCCAATGTCGGCAGAATGACCCCTCAGCTACGTGCACAGGCTCCAAAGTAGAAGCCCTCCATAAATAGTCTACATGAGCACCACCAACCAAAACCTTCTAGAAAGTAAGAACCGATAAAAGAGCGGAGAATGGCTAGCTTCTACCTACTAACTTATTCTAGAAGAAATTCCCTTAGTTTTCTATTCAAGTAAATACGTCGTTCGACGGTTTAATTTTAAGAATCAGAATAACTAAGAGAATAAGAAAGCAATAGAGGGATTATAAAATTCAAGACAAAAAATAATAAAGGAGGAGGCCTCTATTTATAGTGGTCAGGAATTATTCAAAGGACAATAAAATTCCTAAACTCAACCATTCAGAAATAAAATAAAAGGGTAATTAGGTATTTAACAAACCTAATAGAGTTAGAACCAAACTCTAATGGGGAGTTTGCTTGGGGAGCAAACTCCCCATCCTCATCCACAACTGCTGGCCGAATGGCCAGCAGTTCAGGCTGGTCCTGCACAGGCCGACAGCCTATAGTAGCACAACCCTTGCAGGTTGTGCTACCGAGCGCTGTTTGCTGGCCTATTAGGCCACGCACCTGCACAGCCTAATAGGTTGTGCATGGTGCATTGTGCCTGCTGAGCCATGTAGCATCGCAGCCCAGCAAGTCACGTTCTAGTGCATAGTGCGCTGCGCATTACAGCCCACTATCCCCAGGGCCTCAATAAGGGGTCTTCAGCAGTGTTGCTCGCATAAAACACTGCCATGGCCCTCACGCAGATCGAATCTAAAATTATCCAAAAATTTTCTCATCGATCTACTTGCACCAATTCAAGCAATACCCAGTATTCTTTAACTGTGTTTTCTTTTGGTTCTTGATCCCTTTTTTTATTTTATCCTCACTATTTATCACACTCATTGGTCCAACCAATGAATATTGGTCTAACCAATAAGTTATGGTGTAATCATATTTTCTTGCTCTTCTAGATTAGACCTAGTCTAACGATTCTTTACTTAGCCCGGTTGTAACTCAAAGTGTGTGACCTTATAGGATCTCCGTAATATCGAGCTGTAAAAAGTTTAACCTAGCTCAATCCCTTTTAGGAATTGACCGTCTCAGAGCTCTAGACCATTGTGGACTCCATTCCCTTTGATCGGTCATAGTGGCCTCTAGAAAAGGCATATGACCCCTCAATATTCGGAACAACACGTGCATGTGACTTAATCCCGATTCTGTAATAGTATCAATATAATTCACTCCTTCTATAAACTATTAAGTACCATCGGGTTTCTAGGACTTGGTTTAAGTGTTAGTTCACTAGTAGCTTTAATAGCTACCCTAGTGGTTTAGTCTTGCTGCCAAAGTAAATACTTAACCATTTATTGTGTTGATCAGGATCCCATCCTATAAACTCATACTCAGATCAAAGGTTTTCGAGTGTGTCACTTCTAACAAGTGGCCAAAGTACATCTCCCTTATATTGCTATAATGGAATGATAGATTCCATCTTGACTACTCAACTTACCAATGGATAGACATCAACTATACCCGTAATTATCTGTGACATCCAATCTCATAGAATGTATAGGCAAAGTATAGCAACATCTAAATAAGTTAACTAGTATCTCAAGTCTAAGGATATTTGTATTATTGTTGCAATGAGACGATTAAAATACCAACACATAATATAGATTACCGAGTGTTGTCCCATAGCGGTCTCCAATGTATTTCCCTGTATACATTCATGTGTTAACCCAAGGTACCACCGTCTAGCAATGGAGATATTCTACTCTAAATCATATTCAAGAGGTAGGACGACACATGCTAGTCTACTCGTATTCATCAATGTCCAGTCTTAATGATACTACAACTAGAGATATTTAGACAAATCATAATTGTACACGAACCAATTCTCACCAACATAGTCTCGCTATGCCCTTGCAATACGTACTATGATTACATCATGGACTTTTGAAAACATATTAATGAATATATTCTAAACTAGTCCTATTATATTTTCACAGTCATTGATATAACAAAAGAATTTCTTTATAATATAACTTTGTTCGTAAAAATAAAACTAGGATATATGGCCCTAATTGCCTCTAATGTCTAACAGTTTCTGTATAAATATCATATAAATTTCTCATGCGAGGTTGCCTTTCAAATGAGCTTGGCTAAGCCACAATTGTAGCATTCTGTTCGTCATAAGTCGCATTAGGTAATTCCTATCCGTCATAAGTCATATTCTGCCTATTAGCGCATGTCACATTATGTCTGTTTAAGTCGCATCCACCTGCAACTAAATCATTTTCAAAGAAAGGAAGAAAATCATAATTCTCATTATCTAAAACATTCTAGTTCCAGCAACTTCTTTCATCAAATTTTGCATCTCGGCTAGTGACACTTCTTCTGGTCTAAGGATTATAGGACTTATAACCCTTTGAACTTGGTAAATAACCGATGAACACCATCTTCTCACTTTTTTCGTCAAGCGTTTTTCTTAACTTATCAGCTACATGCACATAAGCAACACAAGCAAATACTTTTTATTGGGAACTGACAGTCAGATTGAACATGCATAACAGGTATGGCGAAAATTCAAAATTTTGTCCCTGTCCCCAGGAACTCCTATTAGTGGCATATAAATTAAATAAAGCCTTAACAAAATAATCCTCTACCTAGGTTAGCATGCAAAAGGGCTAGGCATACCATAATTCCAAATTATATCATAGCATGTATATTTTATGCTAAGCATGTTATAACTCTAAGCTATAACCTAAGCATGTTATAACTCTAAGCTATAACCTAAGAATGTTATAGCTCTAAGTTATTACCTAAGCATAAAATAAACTAACCATGCAAAATAACTTAAGCATATTTTTAAGTCTTAAAATGCTAAAAGAAAAAGACCTAATAATAAAAGAGAAAGAAAGAAAACTTACCAGTTGAAGCATGCTTTAGCAGAACCCTCTTGCACACGCCTCCAACCGTAGGATAGCCTCTATGAGTATCCACACGAACCCTACCAATCAGAACCTCCTCGGGAGGAAGAACTAAGACCCCTCATGTAGTTACTAGACCACTCTAGAAGCCTCACCCAAAAATATAAACTAGAGGTGCCCAAATAAATTCAGGCTCCTAAAAAATAACTTGCTCAATTACCCGAGAGACAATTCTTTTTAAACCTCGCTTAAGATTTATGCTCTAAGCTGTGGTGCACTTTGAAAGGGGAGAAGGGGTGCCTATATATAGGCTTGGGGAGCAAAAAAATTGCTCCCTAAAAGCAATGTGGGATGGGAGTAATACAGGTCGTACACAGCGTGTTGTGCTCGCTGTGTGCCGCAAGGCAAAGCATGCCGCGAGCCCAGCTCGCGGTGCCCTTTCACGGGGTACATTTGTGCAGCCCATGAACATGGGCTACCGCGAACACTGCCCAGCAGTGTTCGCACACCTTTCAGTGTACTCCATGTAACCGAACTTTGTATAAAATATTTTATACTTTTCAGTTTTAACTTGCTAAAGCAAAATTCCACTTTTAATCCTTTCAAATAAATATTTATTTTCTAATAAATTAGTTACGAGTCAAAATAAATTTCTTGGTCCAACCAAAATTGATCTAATCAATTATAATTTATTTATGACTCTAATTAATTAGTTACCGGTCAAAATAAATTCCTTGGTCCATACAAAATTGATCTAATCAATTTTAACCAATCAAATAATAATCCAATTATTATTTATGTTATATTTTCGTAATAGAATAAATCTATTAGTTCTTTACTTAGTCCGATGAAGGTCCATTGTGTATGGCCGTATAGGATCCCAAAGTATTGACCTGTTAAGGCTTAACCAACCCTTGTTCTAATAGGACCATTGGCTCGATGTTCTAGACCGTGAATAGAACTCGATTACCTTAAACGACTGTAGTACGCCTCTAGCAAGGGTCTACCATCCACTATTACTCGGAACTTCATTTATGCTATGACTTAATCCCGGTTAATGCAATAGTTATCCAGTGCGATAAATTCCTTCCATTCTTTAATATTAGTACCATCTGGTTTATAGCGTTCGGTTAAAGTGTTAACCCACTAATATTAAGGTTGCTCCAAGCTATCCCAGTAGTTTACTTGTTACGAAGTATATTGCCTTTTACCATAGTGTGTTTGACTAGAAACCATTTCTACCAACACACATACTCTGATCAGATGTTTATGGCAATCATCACTTCAATAAGTGGCCAGGTACAAGTCCTTAATATGTCCGGAGCGATGGATTCTTTTCGACTACTCAGCTTACCAATGTGTTGTCATCACTATACCCGTAATCACCCGTAAGACCCTAAATTAATGAGTGCATAGTAATGAACCAATGTATAGCAATAGTACCCCACAAGGTAACTAGTATCTTAAGTATGAGGACATTCGCAAAGCTTATTGCATGAAGATAAACACTAACACATTGATATATATACCAAGTGTTTATCTTACTGCGGTCTCCAATAGATCTCCCAGATATATCCATGTGTCAAACTTAAGGCACCACCTTCAGTCCTTAGGAGATTAACTGCTTGGACCCTTTCCAAGAAAGTTGACCACATGCTAGTCTTTCCACTTCATCAATATCCTTTCTTTATGAAACTAAGACTACGGATAGTTTAGATATAATCATAATTGCACATCAAGCAAGTACCACCAAATATAGTCCAACTATAATTTCTCTGACTTCATGCTATGATACGTCAAGGACTTTTACATACATACATCAATGAATATATTTAACCAGTTATTATATATATATATATATATATATATATATATATATATATATATATATATATATACAAGCACATTGATATAAACAAAAGATTAAATGCCTTTATTGATTAAACAAATTAATCATACTATTACATAATTAAGATAGCCCTAATTGCCTTAAGGGCATACATCATATCCAACACTTTTAAATGGGAAATATTTGGTTTCTTACCACTCCACGCTTCTTGAGGGTTCTTATCCATCAACTTCTTTGTCAGACTTTTAGTATTAAAGTACACCGTACAAGCCACAGTTTCTGCCCAAAACTCATTTTGCAAGGCTTTGCTCCTCAATATACTATGAGCCATATTCAAAATGGTCCTTTTTTTCAGCTCCACTACTCCCTTCTGCTTTAGTGATTTAGGGATTGTAAGGAAATACTAAATGCTTGAATACTTATAAAATTAATTAAACTTCCGTGAAGTAAACTCTCCTCCATGGTCAGTTCTAAATGACATAATCTTCAAGCCAATCTCATTCTCCACTTGAGCCTTAAACTTCTTAAAGACTTTAAATGTTTCACTTTTTTTCTTCAAAAAATAAACCCAAGTTTTGCGAGTATAATCATCAATAAACAACAACATATACCTGCTACCACCATGAGAACTCGGATTTATAGGACCAGAAATATCAACATACACTAACTCTAATGGCTGAGATGTGCTAGAAAAGGACTCTTTAGGAAAACTCTTTCTCGATTGCTTCTCATACATACAGCCTTCATAAATCTGTTTAGGATGATTTATGAAAGGTAATCCGCTCACCATTTCTACACATATGCTCCAAGCCACCAAAATTTAAGTTTCCCGTTTTGAGATGCCACAACCATGCTGACTCAGAAAGAGACTTTCAAGCACTTTGGTCTGTCACCGTCAATTTTTAGCTTAAACATCTTATTCGCTGACATTAGAACTCTAGCAATCATTATTCTCCCATTACAAACAATCAGCTCACTTCTCTCTTTCATCTTCACATGATAACCTTTCTTAATAAGTTGTCCAATTTAAAATGTTGGACTTTAAAGCCAAAACATAATAAACATTAGAAATAAATTCATGATCACCATTTTTTAGTTTGATGAGTTTCTCCACTACCCATGACTGGAACTTTTTATTTATTACCAAAAGTAATATTCCTTTTCGGGATTTCATCAGGATTGCAAAGTAATTGTTTATTACTAGTCATATGATTGCTAGCTCCGAAATCAAGATACCACGACTCATATGTTTTCTCCGAATCTCCGCCATAAGACAGCAACAAAGGTGCATTCTCACCTTCTTCAACCTCCACTAAGTTTGCTTGATCATCATGGTTACCATCAAAATTGCACTCAATTGTATAATGCCCATATCCTTCACAATTTTAACATTCGACATTAGATTTATCATAACCGCAAACTCTACCTCCTCTTCTTTGTCCTCAAGAATTCCATTGAGGATTTCTTCCTCCTCAACCTCTAGTTGAGTTTTGTTGTACCCAACCATTGTTGGGAACTGACAGTTAGATTGAACATGCATAATAGGCATGGCAGAAATTCAAAATTTGTCCCTATCCCCAGGAACTCCTATTAGTTACATATAAATTAAATAAAGTCTTAACTAAATAATTCTCTACCTAGGTTAGCATGCAAGGGCTAGGCGTACCATAGTTCTAAATTAAATCCTAGTAATAATATTTATATTAAATATATTACAACTCTAAGTTATAAGTTAAATATAAATAAATTAAGCATGCGTTATAACATAAACATAATTATTAAGTCTAAAAAAACTTAAAGAAAAAGACTTAATAATTAAAAGAGAAATTAGAAGACTTACCAGTTGAAGCGTGCTTTAGCAGAACTTCGTTACACAAGCCTCCAAGGTAGGATAGCTTCTATGAGTATCCACACGAACCCCACCAATCGAAACCTCCCAATGAGGAAGAACTAAAGAACCTTGAGCAATTGCTAGATCACTCTAAAATTCCCACCTAAAAATATATATTCTAAAGATTCAAGATCCACTTAAATTTGGTGCGATTGAAATGGAGAAAAAGGGGGGCATTTTATAGGGGGAGCTAGGGCTCCCCGTATTTAATACGGGATGGGGAAAAATCTCCATCCCGCCTTTGGCAACATACGAATCCTATGGGATCTGCGTGCTGCCCACATTGACCTGACTTGCTCCGCAAGTCGGGTCATTGCCACACAAGGCAGGCTCCTATAAGCCTACCTTGTCCCCCTGGCTGTGCCTCACCGGCTCTCCGACGAGCCCAGCTCATGGGTGGCCTTACTGCAGGCCAGCGCAATCCTAGATTGCGCTGCCTACAGCCCTACGAGTGCTCTTGCACTCGTGCGGGCTCATGTAGGCCCGCAAAGCCTTCGTGCTTGTGAGTCCTATTACCGAAGGGTCCAACCCTAAAATTTTGCAGTTCTAGCCTTTTCTCAAATTCAAATAAATATTTATTTTATGACCCTAATAAATTTGTTGCCGGTCAAAAATAATTTCCGTGGTCTATCCAAAATGATCTAATCATTTTTAACCAATTAAATAATAATCCCATTATTAATATGTTGTATTTTCATAATAAAATGAATCTATTAGTTCTTTATTCAGTCCGATGAAGGTCTAATGTGTGAGACCTTATAGGATCCCGAAGTATTAAGATGTTAAGGCATAACCAACCCTTGTTCTAATAGAACCATTGGCTCGATGTTCTAGACCATGAATAGAACTCGATTACCTTAAACAACTGTAGTACGCATCTAGCAAGGGTCTACCACCCCCTATTACTCAGAACCACATTTGTGGTTATGACTTAATCTCGGTTAATGCAATAGTTATCCAATGCGGTGAAATCCTTCCATTCTTTAATATTAGTACCATCTGGTTTATAGGGTTCGGTTAAAGTGTTAACCCATTAATAGCAAGGTTGCTCCAAGCTATCCTTGTTATTTACTTGTTCCCGAAGTATATTGCCTTTTACCATAGTGTGTTTGACTAGAAACAATTTCTATCAAACACATACCCTAATCAGAGGTTTATGGCAATCATCACTTCAACAAAGCGGCCAGGTACAACTCCTTAATATATCTGGAGCGTTGGAATCTTCTCGACTACTCAGCCTACCAATGTGTTGTCATCACTATACCCGAAATCACCCGTGACACCCTAAATTAATGAGTGTATAGAAATGACCCAAAGTATAGCAACAGTACCACACAAGGTAACTAGCATCTCAAGTATGTGGATATTCGCAAAGCTTATTGCATGAAGATAAACACTAATACATTGATATATTCACCAAGTGTTTATCTCACTGCGGTCTTCAATATATCTCCCAGACATATCCATGTGTTAAACTTAAGGCACCACCTTCAGTCCTTAGGAGATTGACTGCTTGTACCCTTTTAAAGAAAGTTGACCACATGCTAGTATTTCCGCTTCATCAATATCTTTTTTGATGAAACTATGACTAGGGATAGTTTAGACATAATCATAATTGCACACGAAGTAGGTTCCACCAAATATAGTCCAACTATGATTTCTCTAACTTCATGCTACGATACGTCAAGGACTTTTGCATATATACATCAATGAATATATTTTAACTAGCTATATTATATATACAAACACATTGATACAAATAAAAGATTAAATGCCTTTATTGATTAAACATAATATTCGTACTATTACATAATTAATATATATCGCCCTAATTGCCCTAAGGGCATACATCATATCCAACAAACTCCCACTTGCATTAAGGCCAATTAGCCATATGTCTTAATCCATATGCTTTAACATGTTGGTCATGGTTAACTTGAGTCAATGGCTTTGTCAGACCAATCAGTGGGTACATATTCTAGTCTTATTATCTTAGCATCAACAATCTCCCTGATTTTATGATACTTACTGGATGCATGTCTGTTTTTCTAATGAGACCGTGGTTCCTTTGCTAGAGCTATAACACCATTGTTATCACAATAAAAAGTAATTAGATCAATAGACTCAGGCATCACACCGAGATCACCAATAAATCCCTTTAACCAGACAACTTCTTTTGCTGCTTTGCATGTAGCAATGTATTCAAATTCCGTGGTTGAATTTGCAGTAGTTTCTTGCTTGGAACTCTTTCAGTATACTGCGCCTCCATTTAACACATACACAAAACCTGACTGAGACTTAAAGTCATCCTTGTCAGATTGAAAACTCGCGTCGGTGTAACCTCTGATTTTGAGGTCACCTTCTCCATAAATCAAGAACTCATCCTTAGTCCTTCTCAAGTACTTAAGAATTGCCATGACGGCCATCCAGTGCTTTTCACCTGGTTCCGACTGATATCTACTTGTAAAGCTTAAAGCTTGAGAGATATCTAGCCTAGTACATATCATAGCATACATGATGGATCCCATTACGGATGCATAGGGTATATCATTCATGCGCATTCTCTCCTGAGTTGTCTTCGAACACTCAACCTTAGATAGGTTAATCCCCTTTGTCATTAGGAGATAACCTTTCCTAGAATCCTCAAGGTTGAACCTATTCAATACCTTGTCTATATATGTACTTTGAGAAAGACCTAATAGCCTCCTGGATCTATCTCTATAGATCTTTATACCTAGTATAAATGCTGCCTCACCAGGGTCTTTCATGGAGAACTTTCTTGACAACCATACTTTAACATTTTAAAGAAGAGAAATGTCATTTCCTATTAGTAGAATGTCATCAACATACAATACTAGAAAAATGATTGCACTCCCACTAACCTTCTTGTAAACACAAGGCTCATTAGCATTTGGGCAGAAATCCAGTTCCCGAATTATCTGATCAAACCTTATATTCTAACTCCTGAATGTCTGCTTAAGTCCATAAAGCTTGCATACCTTCGAGCCATTCTGAGATGAAAAACCCTCAGATAGTGTCATATACACATCCTGGTCTAAATCCCCATTCAGGAATGCTGTTTTAGCATCCACCTACCAGATCTCATAACCGTAATGAGCAGCAATGGTGAGGAGTATCCTAATGGATTTCAGCATGGCTACTGGTGAGAAAGTCTCATTATAGTTGATACCTTCACGTGGACTATAACCTTTCATAACCAACCTTGCTTTATAGGTAATTACATTACCGTCCATGTCAGTTTTCTTCTTGAAAACCCACTTGCACCTAATTGGTCTAACTTCTTGCGGTGCATCAACCAAATCCAAAACTTGGTTCTCGTACATGGAATCCATTTATGATTTCACGGCCTTTAGCCATTTATCAAAATCTAAGCTTTTCATTGCGTCATCATATATCCTTTGTTCATCATCCTCCATGAGATATAGTTCTTTATCATCCGTAATGATAAAACCATATCTATCGGGACCTTTATGAACACTACCTGACCTTCACAATGAATGTGTTTTGACAGGTTGTTCTTGGATCACACTTTCTTGTGCATCTAGAATGGGATCAATCAGTTGATTGTTTGTTTCCTCCTCTTGAACTTCCAGTTCAATATTGCTCTCACTAACTTTTAAAAGTAAGTGCTCCTTTTCCAAAAAGTGAGCATTTCGAGACACAAATACCTTTTGTGCTTCGGTTTAGACAGATATCCAATTATTTCCTTTGGATATCCAATGAACAGACATTTATCAGCCTTGCCATTCAGCTTATCTGATGCTATCCTCTTTACCATAGTAGGACAGCCCCACACTCTTAACTGACTTAGAGATGGCTTCTAATTACACCATCTTTCATAAGGTGTAAAATCAACTGATTTAGAGGGCACTCTGTTTAAAACACAAACCGCGCTCTCTAGTGCATATTCCCAAAAGGATTTACTGAGTTCTGCATGGCTTATCATGGATAAAGCCATATCTAATAAAGTCTGACTCCTTCTTTCTGACACTCTGTTGTACTGGGCCATATAAGGAGGGGTCCACTAGGGAATTATTTCATTTTCCTTTAGATAATCCTGAATCCCCTAACTTAAGTATTCCCCACCTCGATTTGATCAAAGTGTTTTAATACTTTTCTTAAGCTGTTTCTCTACTTCAGCTCTGAATAGTTTGAACTTTTCAAAACTTTCAGACTTATGCTTCATCAAGTACAAATAACCGTATCGTGAGTAGTCATCAATAAAGGTTATGAAGTAGGAGTATCCTTCTAGTGCCTGAACACTCATTGGACCACACACATCAGTATGTATAAGTTCCAATGTACTCGTGGCCCCGTTCACCCTTTCCTTGAAAGGCTAACTTTGTCATTTTTCCTCTTAAACAAGGTTTGCAATCACCATAAGACCCCAAGTCTATTAGGCCCAAGTCTCCACGCTCAAACAACTTGGTTAAGCGATCTTTGTTTATGTGGTGGCCTAAATGATAATGCCATAAGTAGAAGGAATTCTCATTATCTAATTTAACTTTCTTCACATTGTTTATATTGAAAATTTCTGTTTTAGTATCAAGAATATAAATGCCACCTTTTAACATCCCATAACCATAAAGAACATTAGTCATACGAATCTGACAATTATTATTCAAAAATAAAATCTGAAAGCCATCTGCTGCTTAACACGCAACAGATATAATATTCTTAGTAATGCTCGAAATATAGTAACAATTATTCAAAACTAAAACAAGTCCACTTGGCAAAGTAAGATTGAAGCTCCCTACAGCTAATGCAGCAACTCCGGCTCCATTTCCCATGCATAGGTCCATCTCCTACACAGAAGTACAGATATGAGAACCACAACCAGTATCTAATACCCAAGTGGATTCACGCGGAAAAGTAGCAAAATTTTCAATTAAAACATACCTGAAGTAGATGCCTCTGTAGGCTTTTTCTTCAAATGCTCAGAAGCAGGAGCTTTGCAATCCCTCTTCCAATGTCCCGGTTTCCCACATTGGAAGCATACATATTTAGATGCCTTCTTTTGTTTCTTCTTTTTACTGATTCTTCTCTTGGCACCTAGTGCCTGCTTTTTCTTCTTCTTCTTAGAAGCCTTGCCTTTCTCAAACCAACAGTAGAGGTCTCTGATCTTTTATGATCTGAGATTCTACTATTTTCATCCTGTTGATTTATTAAGGGATAGTAGAATTAATCTTGTTCATATAATAGTTAGTCACAAAGCCTGAGTAACTATCTGTCAAGGACATTAACACAAGGTCAATGCTCAAGTCATGATTCATCTCGAATCCTAATCAATTCAGCTTCTCAATGTATCCCAAGAGTTTTAGTACATGCTGAGAGGCAGAGACGCCAGCCTGCATCTTAGTCCCAAAAAGGAGCTTGGAGGTCTCATACCTCTCTATCCTTTCCCTCTCCAAAAAGAGCTCTTCAAGATGGAGAACCATGTCCTCCGACATTTTTCAATCTGAATGGCATTACCTTGTAGCAATACACCCCTCATTCAGTGATGAACGTTATTTTGACTTTGTCGATAATATTAACCAAAATCTAATTATACCCCGAGAACCCATTCATGATTGAATACATAGCCGCCCTTGCGGTGCTATCAATTCGGACATCGATGTGCGGGAGTGGGAAGTCGTCTTTCGGCGAGGCTTTATTGAGATCTTGAAAATCCATACAGACCCGGACCCTACCATCCTTCTTCAAAACTGGGACGATATTGGACAACCAAGTCGAGAATTCTACCACTTAAATAAATTGAGCTTTAATCAACCTTGAAACCTCTGTCTTAACCTGATCTGCCCATTCTAGTCTTAACTGGCGGAGTTTCTGCTTGACAGGCTAAAATTTAGGATCAGTTGAGATTCTGTGTTCGGTAATTTATCGGTCAACCCCAGGCATGTCTTCGTACGACCAGGCAAAAGCGTTAACATGATTTTTAAGCACTTTTATGATCTCACTTCTTTCCTTGGTAGTTAAATCTTTGGAAATGGTCACCATTTTGGGATTGTCATCTGTACATAGGTTTATTTCACTTAATAATGTATCACTAATGCCAAAAACATTATGCATATTATTATGTGAATGCATGGATCCATCAGGAAAGACATCAAACAAGTAAGCAAAACAGGAGTTATTCATTGCATTCAAAGCCTCATAAGCAGCATTGTTTGCATTAAACACATTAGAGATATTAAGAATTACATCGTCCATATCCTCCTCCACAGGTGGAGGGACTTCAACATCAATAGGAGGAGCATCCTCTATATTGTCTATCAGAATAGCGCCCAGGTCTTGCTCTAGAGTGGTCTTTTGGGCAATGGTGAGTGATGGCCCCCCAGACAGGTCAGCTTTCTTGGCGAGAGCCCTGGCAAGTTTCCCTACTATCGCTACCATAACATCTTCTTCCCCTGTTCCCTTACTCTTCTAGCCTTTCTTCATCAGTAGTGCCATAGCTTCAGCTACGGTTGCTATAGCATTTTCAATTTCTAGATCGGTAGACTCTTCATTGCTTCCCTCAGGCTCATCTTCGGGATGCATCTTACCTTTTCCCTTAGCCTTATCAAAAACAATATTGACATGCATATCAGTCTCAATAGGTATGGGTTCAGCTAAAACTATCATGCGACCGATCTTGAAGTCATAGACATCTTTAAAGATTTCAAAGCCAGGCCATATTTTTCCGCCATACTCGATTGGCTTAGGCTCTCCCTTGTAAGGCCTCTTGCCTTGGATCTCACAAACAGTGACCATGCAGCAGTAGCAAGAGGGGACTTGGCGAAAGGCTTTTCTAGGCTTACATCCTAATCCTGCTCGATGGGTAAGGATTTTTGGCTCCAATGCCTCAATAATTCCCTATTCATGTATTCTGCCACCTCTGCCAGGCTTGTAACTAGATTTATTCATTAGTTTACCCATACTCATATAAAGGTAGCTGTGCCAAAGGGGAGAAGACTTCTAATCTTTGCTAATCATGGCAATCTGAAGGTCATTTTCTAAACTAGCTTTGGCTTCCATAACAGCCATAACAGAAGCAAGATCGGCCTCTATAGTCACCATTCTGTCTTCATGAATTAGCTTGATTTTCTAGTATAGTGTAGAGGGAACAGCGCCTAAAGCATGAAGCCATGGTCGACCAAGCAGTAGAGAATAAGTAACAGGGATGTCAAGTATAATGAAATGCACATTGCTTGTCACGCCTTCTACAGTAACCTATGCCTCAAAGGTCCTAATTACATTAAGCTTTGAATCATCATACGCTCTAATAACTGTGCAGGATTTTTCAAGCATCTCCTCTGACAATCTTAGATAAGGAAGGATTTTTAGAGGGCACAGATTTAGAGCGGAGCCATCGTCCACCATGACACACGGGATATCCTAATCGAGGACCTGGATTCGGATGAATAAGGCCCTATTATGATCCCTGCCTTCAATTGTAAGATTAAAATGCTCGAACACGATCTGAGACCCTTTTATCGAGGGAATGCCTTCCCCAACTGTGGCGCACATCTCAATGACCAAGGAGGCTGAATTAGCTTCTTAATCGAGGAGTCATTTAATCAAGCCCCTATGATACCCTTCGAAGCCGATTACCAGCTGCCAAATACTGTATCAGGCTTGGGTGTTTTTTATCTAGGTAATGAGAGGGTCAACCTCAAAACTGGTAGGGATAGGCGAAGGTGTAGAAGGAGGTCTTGCAGTAGTTCTAACTCTGCCAGCAACCGAGTCTTTCTTTAAGCAAAGATATCGATCTTCAAGCTGATATACACCACCATTCCGAGTAATATTAAGGACATCATCGAGCAAGACACTCTTAGTAGCTCGTGTTTCAAATAGATACTGTTGCTCCTCGAAGTCTGAATCTGGGTTTTAAAGTTCATACTTATCCACGATAAAAAGGTCATTTTGATCAACCTTGAACAATTCGGTGCTTATGGCCTTAGTCTCTCTAACCGATTCCTCATCGCGATTGGAGTAGTCCTCCCTCGAAATGAAGGAATCCACGCTAAACAACGGTTTTCTCATTCTTCTTACCATAAACGGTTTAGACCTGTGGCTCTCTTACTTCATCTGGTTTGGATCAACTTCCATCTTCTGGACAGAATTATCCCCTGGTTTGGCTTGGTTGATTAGATAAAAGACCGAATAAGATGAGAGACTTGAATCGATGACCAGGATAGAGTTACTGTTATCCGGCCTCTGAGCAATGAGATTGAATATTATGGCTTTAAATAAATTGGACTAGACAATGCCAACCTTATCCCTAAAATTTGGCAAAGGATTATTCATAGTGCTCGAAGCTCTGTTCGGTTTAGCGATCTTTGCTTCGCTAACCAAGCATTGAATTGCTGAGAGCAGGGATTTGCAATTTTGGTTTAGTGTTCTACCTGAACATGATAGTTACAGAAGTTGTTTTTATCCTCGGGTCTAGCTGGCTTGTATTCCTTAAGGGACTGTATAAAACCCGCTTCCCTCAAACATTGGAAGATCACCCGTAAGAGCAGCTTATAAGGGTTAGCCAAAATAAAGGGGGGCGAGGAGGCTGAATTGCGATGACCGACGGTGGAGCTGAGGTGATTGCGAAGGGCACAGTAGGGTTTTGAGAAACATCTTGGACTGTAGCTGGTGTTTTAGGCTTAGCTGGCGCCAGGGATAAGGGTTAGGCTTCATTCTTTCTAAACCACGGTTTCCTTGCTCTCTCAGCCTTTTCACGCTCTGCCTCACACTTGATTTTCTTGGCTTTCTCGAATATAGCCTTATAGGATAGAAAAGAATCAGTAGCTATTTCTCTATGGAACAGGGGGAGAGACCCTTTGAGGAGTTTGTCAATCATTTCCTCAAGGCTTAGCTTGGATTTCATTGAGACCTAAGTCGACATCCACCGATTGAAGTATTGCTTAAAAGTTTTGTTGGGCATTTGACGGACCCTCTCAAAATGCTGGAGGGTTATTTCCATTATAGTATTAAAACCATAATGCACTTTCAATGCCTCGAATAAGAGATTATAGTCGGCGACAATATAATACGGTAAGGTGTGATACCATTCAAGGGTAGGACCCAAGGGAGCTCGGAAACATTTTAGTAAGCACCTTATAACTTAACTTCTTCATACTCATTATTCTTTCATACATTATAATGTGAGAGGCAGGTGCTCTAAAACCATCACAATGAGCCATGGTCGGTATGGTAAAATTATCAAGGACCCAGTCTTCGTCCCTTTCAGATTTTTTATCGGTGATGAGGCGGTAGATGTAAGCTTGGAACTTGAGTGTCACGCCCAGAGGCTGTGTGACCTGGTCACTAACCAATTTATGAGAGATAGCAGGGGCTTCAGTTATCACGCTTGGAGAATGCGTGACCTAGTCATTGATAGTTTGAGAAGCTATCATTTATCGAACAGTAGAGTGATCCCCTGGCGTCCCTGGCTTCTATGAGCAGCACTAACAATGCCTACTCCCCTTGTATCCCCGTATCCATAGGAATAATATGATTGAGTATCATAATAAGCAAAGGCTGGAGGAGGAGAAAAGGCGCCTCAAACGTGTTATGGATGTCGAGCAGGAAGAAGATGAGGAAGATGAGGAGCTTGAATGTGATGTCGGGATTGAGCCTGAGGGGGAGGATGAGGCAGGTGTAGACATGGTCGACGGGAGTATGCCAATGTCCCAAGGGGGCAGCGCTCTTTTAAAGTATGAATGCATTTATGTGCAGGATTTGCAATTCTTCACGAACACTGCTGATGTGTATCTTTTGTGTTTTTTAGGAACCCGCGAGGAAGAGAGGCCAGGATAACCAGAGTGGGACGTGGTACTATAGTGTACCGGATGGTATAAACTTCATAGAGGGGCATTTGGTCAACCCGATGGAAACTACCTTCCTGCTGATGAATTCTTGGGGTGAGTTCCTCCCTAGGAATATAGGCTCGAGCCGACATGCTCCAATCTTTATGCCAGAAGACACCACTTATGTAAGGCCCGATAATTATTTTCTTATTTACCCTTGGATATGGGTGTCTAATGATTTGCGTATTAGATTTTTCAAGTGGCGCGAAGCCATGTGGAGCAGCTTGTAGAGAACAACTTTGCTCTCCGGGACACACTTATCAGGCAATCGCTCCTTATTTAGGTACATTCCCTATTTATGCCTATGTTAAAATAAGATAAGATGCATGCATGGATGCTATGAATGATGTACATTATTGATGTTTTTCCTTGGCTTGCAGGATTTCTTGGCCATTTCTTTATCTGATATCGATGCAGCCCAGCGGAGATATGAGCATGGGACTGCAGGACTTCAGCATCGTGTGAGTAACCTTGAGGATCAGCTGGCTGCTACCATTCAGGAATAGAGGGGCAACCAAAACCTGGATCACGCGTACCACGGTCACAGGGGGTGATGACGTCTGCCTGCTGATGCCCGTTTGATATGGCCGAGGAGTTTAACAGTGTACCCATGATAGAGGGAAGGGAGGAAGATAAGGATGAG
This sequence comes from Euphorbia pulcherrima, assembly GCA_947683365.1. Lineage (NCBI taxonomy): Eukaryota > Viridiplantae > Streptophyta > Magnoliopsida > Malpighiales > Euphorbiaceae > Euphorbia > Euphorbia pulcherrima. The sequence goes on from CANTUS010000010.1 coordinate 8,396,177, forward strand.
GTTGGTGATTGGCTTGTAATCCCTGAGGACATTTCATCCCGCCTGGCAGGCAGTGGCGGGCATGCTTAGTTTTATATTTTTGTTTTGCTTTTCAGATCTTTGTTGTACCTTTAATATATTGGGGTTAGAATAATTCAGATTTATTATTGGGTTTTGCTTCTGTGGTCTAGATATTCAGAATTTTTGAATGGTTTTTGCCTTCAGGTAAATAAAATGGATTGCATTTGGATAGGTATTGGAAACGGGTTATAGGATTGTTTACAGGTTTTGTACAGGTCTGTAATGAGAAAAATGCTTATGATGCCGCCAAAAAATTAACTCCATGCCGCCGCCGGCATGACCCATATCGCCCACACTCAACTAACTAAAATAATATATACAGGGCTGTCTGAAAGCCCATATCGCCGGCAGCTTCAGTTGATACCGCCCAATTTGATCCACATCGCCGGTGTCATCATTTACATCGCCGGCAGCATCATTTACATCACCGGTAGTATCATTCTCTAGAAACCTGATTTCAGCCATTCTGCCAATTCTTGTCATGGCAACCCACAATCAATAGCTACAGGGTTTTTTGTAAAGTCTGGGAAATGTGGACTGGAAGAAGCTTGAAAAATTCAGGCTTTCAGGGTTTTGATATATTATGGCGTGGCCCATAAGCCGTGAGTTCCTTTGAGCGGCACTGTCTTTGCGGGATCCAATGGACCACATCTTTTGATTTTCATCTTTCAAGCTATGCCCTTGCTTGAAGTGTTCCACGCTATTTTGGGGGTACCGTGTCCCAAATGCATGACCCTGCACTGCTGGAGTTTCATTTTGGTGTGGATGGAATTCCTCAAAGGTTATGGAACTTAGATTCTGTAGACCCATTTCTCTCCCAGTTTCCTCACTAACCTAGGTTTCAGCTTGGAGCGGTTCTAGAGTGGTGTCGTGGGGCGCCCCGATCTTACCTTGCTTAGCCATCAATGGTGGCATTACAACTCTTGGCGGAGTTTATGTGTGGAGTGAGCCAGATTGCCCTGCTCAGGCTAATTTCACTCATTAGTCCTATATCGACAGGGGCTTCTCCCATGGCTGTGGGGTTGGCTAATTTTTTGCTAAACGTGGATACTGCTTCCGTTGACCCATCACTTATCGGAGACCAGCTCATATTACTACTGGTACCTTTTGTTCTTTTTGACTCCTCGCATTTCTTTCCCCAATCCTTACCTGAATTTGAATTATAGTTATGGCTGATGGAGAAACTGAGGCTGAGGGAAGCACCCACGAGGGAATCCGAAGAAGTACCTTCCCGTTCATCTGTGGGAGAGGGGGCTTATGCGGGCTGATTTTGTTGAGCTGACATATGATGATTGGGTGCCAATTTTGAGGAGTTATACTGACATGAAGGTCCAGTGGGTTAGTCCATGGTGGTGGATTCAGGACGTGGTTGTAGAATCCTAGGGAGCCTATGTTCAGTTGATAGGTCTTGAGAAATCTTAAATTTATACCCCTCATCGGCTGTGCCGCCAGTATGGGAAGAGATAAAGAATCCCAATCAAGCTGCCCCATAACTAGATCAGAATCTACAAAGCTAGGTGGGTTAACCACATTCGGGAGAAGTGGTCCAGGGTAGATATATTTGAGATTCTGGATTATGATCACGTGGAGACCATCGAGACCAATACACATTATAGAGGATGGCTTGCTGAGATAAGACACTTGCCAACCCGTCAGAAGCAGTCGTGGGCTTGCTTTGAGGGTAAGCATGTGGAGTAAGGGGAGGAGCCCCTTTTTACTACTACATCAAGACAGATCTCTAGGTACTGTGATGATGATGTGGGAAGTTCAGTTTGAGATGCCCTTCTATCAGTCTTATCTGTCGTATAGGCTAGACGAGGCTATCGACCTATTGGACTGCTTTTTTATTTTTTTTACATTTGATATGGAATAAAATGAACTCTATCCGAAGCTTGCTGGAGTTGTCTTAATCTTATGAATACATGATTCACACATAAGCCTAAGCATTTAGGTTTTAACAAAAGAGATACTTTCATTAATTGGGATAAAACAAAGTACATGATGTTTGGCTGACATTCCAATTGACTTAACTCCCGGTGCCAACTAGCCTATATCGGTTTTCTAGAAGGTACACGCTCTTCGCTTACATACCCTAACTTTTGCCTAGATCGCCCTTTTTGGGTTTTCAATCTAGCGGGTTTGACTCATCCCCTAATTTTTGGACGGCCGATTTGTAGGATACCGATCATCAGGTGCCACCCTTATTTTTGTCCAATCAGTAAAAGACCAAAAGGCGGTTGATTATCATGTATATATTTTTTTAAAATTAGATATGATAACACTTAGGCTTGTCTTGGTTCACGAGATTCAAAAACGCGTTCCCATCCATGTCCATACGCTTAACTGCCCCTTTGCTAAGCAGCTTCTTTATTACATACGATCCTTCCCAATTTGGCCTGAATTTACCCCCCCATATCAGTGGTAGAAAGTTTCAGCTATTTAAGGACCAAATCACTAGACTTCAGGGGGAATTTCTGATGTCTTACCTGACTATTATATGCTCGAGCCATACGTTACTGGTACATCTGGGGGTTGTCGAGGGCCTTTAACCTCTGCTCATCCATCATGTTCAACTACTCAAATCTTTCCTGGGTCCATTCATATTCTTTTAATTTAGCCTTTAGAGCAACTCTTAAGGAGGTCACCTCAGTTTCAACTGGCAAGACTGCTTCCATCCCTTAGACTAGGGAAAATAGAGTTTGGCCTGTCAGGGTATGAATGCTGGTGCGATATCCCTAAACAGCAAAATGTAGATTATCTAGCCAGTCCTTGTAACCGACTATCATCTTAGAGAGAATCATCTTTATCGATTTATTAGCTGCCTCAACAGCCCCATTAGCTTGCGGTCAGTATGGGGAAGATCTATGGTGCTCAATCCTGTATTTCTCGATTAGAGAAGTAGTTGCACCTTAAAATTGTACCCCATTGTCCGAGACTATAGGGTGTGGGAGTCCATACCGAGCATAGATGTGCTTCTCTATGAACTTGGCCATCTGCGTGACGGTGACATTAGTGAAAGATTCGGCCTCCACCCATTTCAAGAAGTAATCTACTACTACCACAATGAATCTCTGGCCGTTTGTTGAAGAAGGACGAATTTCACCAATTATGTCTATCCCCCATACCAAGAATGTCCAAGGGGTGGATAAATGATGGAGTTCGACGGGCGGTAGATACTGCATATCTCTGTAAACCTGGCATTGGTGGCATCGATTGACCTGGGCGATGCAATCGGCTATGAGGGTGAGCCAAAAATACCCCATCTATTGGATTTTCTTTGAGAGAGCAAGACCGTTCATATGGGGGCTATAGTCACCGATATGGACTTGGGTTATTACATTCCAAGCTTTAGAGTCAGTGAGGCAATAGAGAAGCAGGCCAATGTTGGTGCGCTTGAATAGATCATTATCCATAATACAGAACTGGATAGTGAGCCACCGTAGGGTGGTACGATCTAAGTTAGAGGAACCCGATGGATATTGGCCAGTCTAAAGGAGCAGGATGATATCAGAATACCAATAAGGTTCGGATGCGATAGCGAGGATCGAAGGAGCTGATTGAACCTGGTATGGAACCTTGGTGGACAACATAACCAATGGGGGATAGGCTGCTGCTGAGGTCCTTCCTATATAGATGCAAGAGTGGTGAGAGCATCGGCCATTTGATTCTCATCCCGAGGGATATGTCGGTATAAGCATGAGGTAAACCTCTCAAACAATTTGCGGATAGCTTCAATATAAGGATGGAGAGATTTCTCTACAATTTCCCAATCTCTGAAAACTGGACGGACAACTAAAGCCGAATCCCCAATGATAGAAACGCGGTGGGCCTGAACCTGAAGAAGAGCTTCAAGGCCGAACAGACAAGCTTCATACTCAGCGCTATTGTTGGTGATAGTGAATTTTAAACGCTTGAATAATGGGATTATCTCATTATCTGGTGTGAGGATGATAACCCCGAGACCTACACCCTGATGGTTTACATCGCTGTCGAAGTACATTGTCCAAACATTGTCAAGGATTGTAATAGAGGTGAGGAGGCAAGGTGCTCATTAGGAAATTCCAAATTTTCCTTATACTCAGAGCTAAAGGGTTGATTAGCTAGGAATTCAGCTATGGCCCACCCTTTAATAACCTTTCGAGTCACATATTTAATGTCAAACTCAGATAGGAGAAGTAACCATTAGGATAATTTGCCGGCTAGAGTAGGATTGACAAAGAAACTTCATTGGATCAATTTTGGCCACGGCTTGGACACGATAAGATTGGAAATAATGTCACAACTTCTTAGTGAGCCAAACCATGGTAATGCAGGTCTTTTCTGCAATCGAATACCGGGTTTCATAATCTAATAACTTCTTGCTCAAGTAGTAGATGGCATGTTCATGCTTATCAGCATGTTCCTGGACATGCATGGCCCCGATAGAAGTTTCCTCGATAGCCAGAAAAAGGATGAGTGGTTTCCCTGGGATGGGGGGTGTCAAGACGGGTGGATCAATAAGATATGCCTTAATTCTGTCAAATGCTACTTGGCAGTGATCATTCCATACTATGGGTTATGGTTTTCTTAACAGCTTAAAGATGGGTTCGTAAATAGTAGTGAGGCGAGTGATGAACCGACTAACATACTGCAAGGGCCCTAAAAACAATTGGATTTCCTTATCTGTCTTAGGTGGAGGCATGTCCCTGATGGCTTTGGCTTTGTCTGGATCCATTTCAATCCCTTTTTGGCTAACCACGTGCCCCAACAGCTTGCCAAAGGTAACCCCAAACACGCACTTCTTTGGATTTAGGAGGAGGTTATACTTTTCAATACGAGTCATCAACTTGTCAAGAACAGCAGGGTGCTCGTCTCGAGTAGCGGACTTCACAATCGTATCATCCACATACACTTCCACTTCTTTATGGATCATGTCATGTAAGAGGGCAGTTACAGTGGGCTGATAAGTGGCCCCGACATTTTTCAATTTGAATGGCATTACCTTGTAGCAATACTCCCCCCATTTAGTGATGAACGCTATTTTAACTTTGTCAACAATATTAACTAGAATCTGATTATACCCCAAGAACCCATCTATGAATGAATACATAGCCACCCTGGTGGCGCTATCAATTAGGACATCAATGTGTGGGAGTGGGAAGTCGTCTTTCGGCCAGGCTTTATTAAGATCTCGAAAATCTATACAGACCCGGTTCAGCAATCTTTGCTTCGCTAACCAAGCATTAAATTGCTGAGAGCAGGGCTTTGCAATTATTAGTTTGATGTCCTACCTGAACATGATAGTTATAGAAGTTGCTTTTATCCTCAGATCTAGGTGGCTTGTATTCCTGAAGGGATTGTATAAAACCTGCTTCCCTCAAACGTTGGAAGATAACCTATAGGGGCAACTTATAAGGGTTAGCCAAAACAAAGGGGGGCCGAGGAGGCTGAATCACGGCAACTACTGGTGGAGCTGAGGTGAATGTAAGGGGCCTAGCAGGGGTTTGAGAAACAACTTAGACTACAGCCGGTTCTTTAAGCTTAGCTGGTGTGAGCGGAGACTATCCGCGCGTCTGCAGCGCGGGTCCAGACCGGGTCGGGCCAGCCCATTTTTGGTGTGTTGGGGAGATGAGTGTGATGTGGTTGAAAAGAAAATGATTTTACATATTATAATGCTTAAAAGATACGAGATCGAAACCCCGTACTTAGAATAGAGTCGCCTCCCGGTTCAGCTCAACCGGGAAATTTTCGGTATAATTTTCCCACCGGGTGGTTGGACCATACCTTAAGTAGAGATTCCGAGTTCGGATGATGTTATCTACTTTTCATTAGGCCAAGTTAGGATACTTCATTCATTCTTAATCGGTTTAATCCACCCTATTTATTTGTATTTTCAGTTATTTTGTTGTTTTCGCGTTTATCAAGCAATTAAAGCGATAAATAAAATATTTACAATCGTAAGAGAAAAGTAAGTGTGGAAAGTGGAATTATTACAAGGTTTTCAAGTCCTGTACATTTTCTACGTAACAAGTGAAATACCCAAATGTCCGATATACATCTACCTGCAGAGGATGGTTGACACAAATATGGCATATTTTATTCATAACATCATAAAGCCCGATTGGATGGCTAAAATGAGATTTGAATGGCGTTTGCGGGGAAATTCCTTTTTTATCCAAATTTCAGATTCGATCATTGCTTTAATCGGATTACAAGTGAATATACTACTCATCGCGGGGCGGGTCTGTTTTCAGGAGGTCTCGAACCTCCATCGTTACACTATAGGTCCTAGCTTCAGAAAATAAATTAATTTGGAAACAAACGAAGACAATATTGTTGTCCAGAAAGCCATGCCGCCGTGGGGCATATGATGCCGCCTACAACATAGTTGATGTCGCTGGCGGCGTGGATTATACCGCCGGCAACATCGAACGTGTCATGGGCGACATCAGCATGCAAACAGGCACAGGGCTTTCTGACTACCGTAAAAAAAAGGTTCCGCAAGAAAGTGAGGTCTCCGGGGAATGTGATGCTAACGGCGGTACCAACGATGTCTCTCGCGACATGGGTGATACGGCCGGAAACATCACATGTCTCCGGCGACTTCAATTCCTAGCAGCAGCAGCAGTTTGCAGTCAAAATGATCGAAAACTTAAAGCGAACACAAATCAACAAAAAATAGTGCAAAACAATAATAATAATGCCAAAGAGCTATGAGACTCAGGATTTTCACCTCGGGGTAGTGAATCCAACTCTTCGTGAACAGAATAATAACACCTCCGGGGAGCTTGCAACGATAATTTGATTGTTAATTTGAAGTTTTTAAGTCTCTAAATTCTATCGAGTTGATTTAACCCAAAGACCCACTGATTTAAACTCACAATCAGAGAGTTCGAAGAAGAAAAATTGGGAAAAATGGATTAGAATCCTTTTTCCTGCCTTTTCTAGTTCTTATCTCACTAAAATCTATTCTCTCGATTTCGGCCTCTTAATTGCCCAATTTTAGCTCCTTCCCTCTATAATTTCAGTCCCCCCTATGTCAATTGCAGTTTTTGGGTGCCTTTTATAGGCAAATTGGGGTATTTTTTTGAGACCTTTTTGACTTATTCCGCCAAAAGTGGCCGAAAGGCTGTCTGTGGAGGACCCATTTCGTGCCATGTCGCCGGCGACATGATGATGTCCCCGGCGGTATGGATCATGCCGCCGGCGGTATGGTGATGCCGCAGGCGGCATGAATGATGTCGGTGGCGACATCATTCTCCAGCATACCGACAACCAACGGGTCAAAAAGCCTAAAAAGTCAGAAAAAGTTTTTTATTAGTGGGTGGAAAGCTATCTTTTTGAATTTTAATTATATTTTAATGGTTATTGTTTAATTTGGGTGTAAATCATCGGTTCAAGCTCCTACCGAACGCGTTATCGGCCATGCCGAACTGGATTCTACCAATTATAAAATTCACAAGGAATATTATTTTGGTAATAAAAATTCTGAAGAGAACTTTTATTTTGAGGTATTGAAATCGAGTACACGTCATCATCATCTCGCGAGAGGGACTACAAAATCCCGTGCTCACATGCTGCCCCTCGGGGGATCACTACTGCCATAGGTCAGTATGATCACACGAAAGAGCAAGGGATATGAATAATACCTGAGGGATGACTGGTTTGTCCCTTAGTCGGACTTATGCTTTGTCAACAGTTCGTCCCTTGGTCAGACTTACGCTTTGTTGATCGTTTGTCCCTTGGTCGGACTTACGCTTTGTCAACTGTTCGTCCCTTGGTCGAACTTACGCTTTGTTGATCGTTTGTCCCTTGGTCGGACTTACGCTTTGTCGACTGTTCGTCCCTTGGTCAGACTTACTCTTTGTTGATCGTTTGTCCCTTAGTTGGACTTACGATTTGTCGACTGTTCGTCCCTTGGTCGGACTTACGCTTTGTTGATCGTTTGTCCCTTGGTTGGACTTATGCTTTGTTGATTGTTCGTCCCTTGGTCGGACTCACGCTTTTTTGACTATTCATCCCTTGGTCGGACTCACGCTTTGTCGACTGTTCATCCCTTGGTCGGACTCACGCTTTGTCAGCTGTTTGTCCCTTGGTCGGACTTACAGTTCATTGATTGTTTGCCCCTTGGTCGGGCTTACGCTTCATCAACTGTTCGTCCATTGGTCGGACTTATGCTTTGTTGACAGTTTGTCCCTTGGTCGGACTTACAATTCGTGGGGGGTTTGCCCTTCGGTCGGGCTTTTGCTTTGAATAGAGAGGTTTACCCCTTGATCGGGCTTTTGCTTTGAATAGAGAGGTTTGCCCCTTGGTTGGGCTTGTCACGTCATATAGTGATTGTCCTTTGGTCGGACTTTTCACTTTAAAGAGATCGCCCTTTGGTTGGGCTCGTGTTTGGTATAGTGATTATCCTTCGGTTGGACTTTCACTTTGCAGATATTGCCCTTCGGTTGGGCTCATGTTTTGGTATAGTGATTATCTTTCAGTTGGACTTTCACTTTGAATATAGAGGTTTGCCCCTTAGTCGAGCTTGTCACTTCATATAGTGATTGCCCTTTGGTCGGACGTTTCACTTTAAAGAGATCGCCCTTTGGTTGGGCTCGTGTTTGGTATAGTGATTGTCCTTCAGTTGGCTTTCATTCTGAAGAGATTGCCCTTCAGTTGGGCTTTCATTCTGAAGAGATTGCCCTTCACTTGGGCTTTCGTTCTGAAGAGATTGCCCTTCGGTTGGGCTCGTGCTTGGTATAGTGATTGTCCTTCGGTTGGACTTTCACTTTGCAGAGATTGTCCTTCGGTTGGACTTTCACTTTATAGAGATTGCCCTTCAGTTGGACTTTCACTTTGCAGTGATTGCCCTTCTATTGGGCTTTCGTTCTGAAGTGATTGCCCTTCTGTTGGGCTTTCATTCTAAAGAGATTTCCCTTCGATTGAGCTTTCATTCTGAAGAGGTTGCCCTTCGGTTGGGCTCGTTCTGAAGAGATTGCCCTTCAGTTGGGCTCGTTCTGAAGAAATTGCCCTTCAGTTGGGCTTATTCTAAAGAGATTGCCCTTCGGTTGGGCTCGTTTGAAGAGATCGCCCTTTGGTTAGGCTTGTTCTGAAGAGATTGCCCTTAAGTTGGGCTCGTTCTGAAGAGATTGCCCTTCGGTTGGGCTCATTCTGAACAGATTGCCCTTTGGTTGGGCTCATTTGAAGAGATCGCCCTTTGGTTAGGCTTGTTCTGAAGTGATTGCCCTTATGTTGGGCTTATTCTGAAGTGATTGCCCTTCGGTTGGGCTTTCGTTCTAAAGAGATTGCCCTTCGGTTGGGCTTTCATTTTGAAGAGATTGCCCTTCGGTTGGGCTCGTGTTTGGTATAGTGATTGTCCTTCGATTGGACTTTCACTTTGCAGAGATTGCCCTTCGGTTGGACTTTTACTTTAAAGTGATTGCCCTTCGGTTGGGCATGTTCTGAAGAGATTGCCCTTCTGTTGGGCTTCTTCTGAAGTGATTGCCCTTCGGATGGGCTTTCATTCTGAAGAGATTGCCCTTCGGTTGGGCTTTCATTTTAAAGAGATTGCCCTTCGGTCGGGCTCGTGTTTGGCATAGTAATTGTCCTTCGATTGGACTTTCACTTTACAGAGATTGCCCTTCGGTTGGGCTTGTTCTGAAGAGATTGCCCTTTGTTGGGCTTGTTCTGAAGTGATTGCCCTTCGGATGGGCTTTCGTTCGAAAGAGATTGCCCTCAGTTGGGCTTTCGTTCTGAAGAGATCGCCCTTCGGTTGGGCTTTCGTTCTGAAGAGATTGCCCTTCGGTTGGGCTTTCGTTATGAAGAGATTGCCCTTCGGTTGGGCTCGATCTGAAGAGATTGCCCTTCAGTTGGGCTCATTTTAATGAGATCGCCCTTCGGTTGGGCTTTTGTATTTTGGTATAGTGATTGTCCTTTGGTCGGAATTTCACTTCGAAGAGGTCACCCTTCGGTTGGGCTTTTGTTTGGTACAGTGATTGTCCTTTGTTCGGACTTTCACTTTGAAGAGATTGCCCTTCGGTCGGGCTCACTATAAAGAGATCGCCCTTTAGTTGGGCTCATTTTGAAGAGATTGCCCTTCAGTTGGGCTCGTTTGAAGAGATTGCCCTTCAGTTGGGCTCGTTTTAAAGAGATCGCCCTTCGGTTGGGCTTGTTTTGAAGAGATCGCCATTCGGTCGGGCTCACTATGAAGATATCGTCCTTTGGTCGGGCTCATTATGAAGAGATCGCCCTTTGGTCGGGCTCATTATGAAGAGATCGCCCTTTGGTCGGGCTCATTTTGAAGAGATCGCCCTTTGGTCGAGCTCATTTTGAAGAGATCGCCCTTCGGTTGGGCTGATTTTGATGAGATCGCCCTTCGGTTGGGCTTTTGTATTTTGGTATAGTGATTGTCCTTTGGTCGGACTTTCACTTTGAAGAGATCGCCCTTCGGTCGGGCTCACTATGAAGTGATTGCCCTTCGGCTGGGCTTTTGTATTTTGGTATAGTGATTGTCCTTTGGTCGGACTTTCACTTCAAAGAGGTTGCCCTTCGGTTGGGCTTTTGTTTGGTACAATGATTGTCCTTTGGTCGGACTCTCACTTCGCAGAGATCGCCCTTTGGTTGGGCTCATTTTGAAGAGATCGCCCTTTAGTTGGGCTTGTTTTAAAGAGATTGCCCTTCGGTTGGGCTTTCATTTTGAAGAGATTGCCCTTCGGTTGGGCTCATTTCGAAGAAATCGCCCTTCGGTTGGGCTTTTGCATTTTGGTATAGTGATTGTCCTTTAGTCGGACTTTCACTTCGAAGAGGTTGCCCTTTGATTGGGCTTTTGTTTGGTACAGTGATTGTCCTTTGGTCGGACTTTCACTTTGAAGAGATCGCCCTTCGGTCGAGCTCACTGTGAAGAGATCGCCCTTTGGTTGGGCTCATTTTGAAGAGATTGCCCTTCGGTTAGGCTCGTTTGAAGAGATTGCCCTTCGGTTGGGCTCATTTTGAAGAGATCGCCCTTCGGTTGGGCTTGTTTTAATGATCTAGTTTAGAGGGGCAACATCGCCGGCGACATGACTGATATCGCCGACGGTATGACTGATATCGCCGGTGGCATGGGTTGATGTCGCCGGCGGTATGGATGCCACGTGGCAGCTTTAACTGGTCAGATAATTTCAAAATTTGAACTGAATGAGGCGATGTCGCCGGCGACATTACTAATATCGCGGGCGGCATGAGTTGATATCGCGGGCGGCATGGGCGAATAGTTTCAGATAAATCAAAACTCATTGAATTCCGCACGGCAGTTTATAAAAGGGAATGGAACTTCCCTTCTTTCTCACTATTCACAAACCGCATCCCCCTCTCTTCTCTCCCAAAGCTCTTTGATTTCTGTCTTTGTTTTTTCAAATTATGAAGAGGATTAGTAAGGCTTTCAGGGGCAAATCCAAGGCTAGGGAGAGCCTGCCCGATTCTTCCGTCGAGGGATTGAAAATCCTTTCTGTTCCAATTGCATACGGCCTGAAGGAGACGGCCAAAATGTATGGCTATGGCATTAACTCCCCTATCACCAATCTGACTCCAGAGAAGGAGAAACACCTCTGTTATATCCAGGTAATCCCACAAAAACCCGAATTACTTCTTTTCGAATTCGATGTGATTTTGCTTTAGATTTGAAAACATGCCATGATAGGGGTTTAAAGTGTGGAATATATCAGTCATATTGCATGCTTTAGGATCGATTTTTGCCTTGTTGTTCGATTGATTGTGATTTTTGGCACGATGGGTGCGATTTAGGGAGAAAACTGGTTCTGCCCGCACAGAGTGATGCCGCTGGCGGCATGAGTGATGCCACTGGTGACATCAATGTTGTTGCTGGCGGCATCAGTCCTTGAAGGGGCTTTATAGGAATCTGATGTCGATTCTGTTTAAAGTGATGTCGCCGGCGACATGAACCATACCGGTGGTGGTATGGGCTGATGCCGCCGGCGATATTGCTTTTAACAGTGGCGACATCAGCAGCTTTTCTGACAGAAATGAATAGAATTGACCCATTTTGTTTTCAATTTTGCAGCCATGTGAACTGACTTACACAGGGGGGATGGGTACCATCGGTGAGTGGTGGCACCACATCTCAGAGAACGATCCTGAGCTCGCCCTTGCAATTAACGAGACAGGGTTTGGAGATTTGACGCGGATCATGCCCATGTTAATGCCTAAGCTTCCTCATTCTTCAGTAACGGCCCTGACTGAAAGGTGGTCCGAGACCACCCATACCTTCCATTTCTCCTTTGGGGAAGTTACAATTACCCCTTCTGATGTGGTAGCCATGACCGGCCTTCCTTGGACGGATGAGGTTATTACATGGACAAGTACCATATTGAGAGGCCCGTGGTGAGGTGGGTAAAGGAGTTGTTCGGTCTGAAGCCCATCTCTGGGCGGTTGTCCTATGGTGAGTTGTACCATCATTAGACCCGGGTGGATGTGGGACCCGAGGAGGAGAGGAAGGCTTGTGTCCGTTCCTTTGTGATCTCACTACTCACCGTGCTGTTCTTCCCAATCTCGGGGAGTAAGATCAACTACATGCTTATAACCGCAGTGGAAGATGTGCCGGGAATCAGGAGAAAGAATTGGCCGAGGGCCAGCTTGGCCCAGTTGTACCATGGGCTGGACGTGGGAGCCCGAAAGAAGGAGAAAGCCCTTCGCCTTTGCCATCTGCTACTCCAGGTATAACTTTTTGTAGATATTTTCCTTGATAGCATGTGTTCTCGTTTATTGCATGACATTTTTTGGATTGATCGATCGGTCGTCATTTGTGCAGGCCTGGGCCTTTGAGCATCAGATCCTCCCACCGGTGGAGTTTAAGAAGGTTGTGCCACCGGGCTCTCATTTCCTTGCTCGCTGGTGCGGGGGTATCGGCGGGAAGGCCAAGTACCCTATGCAGTATAGGGAGGTCCTAAGGAGCGTGCGGTTGAGTTCGGTATGCAAAATTTTATTTATTTATTTATTTATTTGGTCTATGGACTTATGTTGGTTGTTTTGATGTAGCTCGTCTTGGACCCGTTCGATGGGGTGGAGAACTTGGCTGAGGTTGCACGGGTCCGGAGGGAGGTGGATGACCGCTGGTTTGTTATTGAGTGCCCACTGTCCCAGCAGTGGTATCTGGGCGAGCTCGTCCGTGGTTGGAGGTCCCTTCCGGTTGTAGATAGACCGGTGCCTGCCTATCCTCCGTGGGGCTTGAGGTGGCCTCATTTGGTGATTTCTGCTGAGGCCGACAAAGCTGATTATATTGAAGGGAATGGCAGAGTGATCCCTAGCGTTCCTGGCCTCTACGAGCAGCTTTTTCAGTGCCTACTCCCTGTGTGTCCTCGCATCAACGGCAATGATACAATTGAGTATCACAACGAGCAACGATTGGAGGACGAAAAGAGGCGCCTCAAAGGCGTTGTGGATATTGATGAGGAGGATGATGATGAGGATGAAGCGCTGGAAGGGGATGTTGCGGTCGACCCTGAGGGGGATGATGAGGTAGGTGCAGGTGTAGCTGGCGGGAGTGTGCCGACGTCCCAGGGGGAGCAACGTTCTTTCGAGGTATGATTATGCTTGTGTGCATGATTTTGAAGTCATTTAGGGATGTTATTAACGTGTGACTTTCACGTTTTGCAGGAGCCTGCGAGAAAGAGGGGCCGGGATAACCAAAGTGGGACCCGACATTATGGCGCACCGGAGGGCATGAACTTTGTAGAGGGGAGATTGGTCAATCCGTTGGAAACAACCACCTTCCTGTTGATGAACTCCCGAGGCGAATTCTCTCATAGGAATGTTGGCTCGAGCCGGCAAGCCCCGATTTTCATGCCTGAAAATACGACCTACGTAAGACCTAATAATTATTTTCTTATTAAGTCTTAGATGCGGGTGTCTAAAGATTTGCTTTTTGGATTTGCTAGGTGGCGCGGAGTCATGTGGAGCAACACGCGGAGAACAATTTTGTTCTCCGGGATACCCTTATTGGGCAATCGCTTCTCGTTCAGGTATTTTATGCACATGTTAAGATGGGATATATGTATGGATGCTATGCATGACATGCAAGGCTGATATTTTCTCCATTTTGTAGGATTTTTAGCCCTTTCTTTGTCTGATGCTGACGCAGTCCGGCGGTGGTATGAGGAGGAGACTGCAGCTTTACAGCGCCGCGTGAGTGATCTCGAGGGTCAGTTGGCGACCACTGCTCAAGAACAGAGAAGCAAACAAAAACTGGACCGTGCGCACCCTGGGGGTACCAGTCGTAGGGGGGTCAAGAAGTCTGCCGGCCGACGTGCGTTTACCGCGGCTGAGGAGTCTAGTAGTGTTCCCATGACGGAGGGAAGAGAGGAAGACGATGTTGACGATTGGCTCGCAAGTCCTAATGACGTTTCATCCCGTCCAGCCGGTAGTGGCGGACATGCTTAGTTTTACTTTTCATTTTTGTTTTGGCTTTGAGTTCTTGTTTGTACCTCCGCTACATTGGGCTAGATGATTTAGTACAATTTGAGCAATTTGCGCCTTCGGGCTTTTATTTTGAATATAAAAAATGAATTACTGTTTGATAAGTCATTGGAAACATAGCATAGGATTATTTATAGGCTTTGTACAGGTCTGAAATGGCAGAAATGCTTCTGATGCCGCCCAGAAAGTTAACTCCATACCGCCGGCGGCATCACCCAAGTCGCCCAAATCAATCCAATATCGCCGGAGGCGGTATCATGATATCGCCGGCGGTATCACTCTCATCGCCGGCGACTTTAATCTTCCAGCAACCTGTTTTCAACCATTCCGTCCGTTTCCGTCATGGCAACCCATAACCAAAAGCTATGGGGTTTTCTGCAGAGCATGGGGAACACAGATTTTGGGCTCCAATTTGACCCCGTGGTTTGCATGGACTATCCTTTCGGGTTTTTGCCCTAACAGATTTATTCCAACCTTTGATCGTATAGTGTCTTTGATTAAGCTTACTTGTGATGTTTCCATCCTTCGATCGCCAGGCATTCACATAATCACAAACACAGATGTTACAATATGAAAGACACTTTTATCTAGTGAATCCAATTTGGGTACAAGATTTTGGCAATCATTTCCATTAATGGGACCCCTGGTGTTAACCAGCCTTTACAGGTTTTCAAGTTAACATCTTATTGTTTTTCTCTCGTGCCCTAATTTTCGTCTGAACCGCCCTTTTCGGGTTTTCAGTTCAACAGGCATTATTGACTTAACCCCTAATTTTTATACAGCCGGTTTGCAGGGTACTGATCGTCGGGTGTAACCCTAATTTTTGCCCAGTCAATAGAAGACTGACAGGCGGGCGATTATTGTATATATATATATATATATATATATATATATATATATATATTTTTAGTGTGCCGCTTTATCTGATTTATTTCTTTTGTTTAGCATGATAATGCTTAGGCCTGTTCTAGTCGACTAGATCGATAGACTCACCCTTGACTATGCTTATGAATTTGGAATCATCCTTAGCCATATGACAACCTTCTCAATCTAGTCTGGACTTTTCACTAGTATTGGAGGTCTTCGGATGCTTCAGTGTCAGGCCTATCTCTCGGCAAGGGCGTTGAGTATCTGATTCACTGTTGTGCACCTGGTTATACCTTTGCAGATTCTCTAAGTTCCTTGGTGCCCGTTCGATTTTCGCCTGGATCACCCAGTTCATTCTGACCTTCAAAGTTACGTCGGGAGTTTTTGGCTGACCTTATTGCAAGCCGTTTAGTTTGCGGGAGTTTTTGGTGCTTACACCAAAGCTTCATTGATTGGTTTGATTGTTGTCCTGATCGCTATTTTGATTGCTCCTTCAATTCATGGTCTGCAGAGCCCTTCTTGTTTAGGTCTGAACTAGTATTCTGTATTAGTGGTGATGGGTTGTGAACAAGTGATGTTCGGCTTAAGGACCCTTTGTTTGGTGCCTTTGTAGTGGTTGTTTGCCTTATTGGTTCATTTGGTAAGCCGATTATGACATTGGTTGCGCGATCGTCTTTGTGGCTTGTGGGATGAAGGTGCTTGCCTTTAGACTTGGTGTTCTAGGTAGTGGTTGCCCCCTGACCTTTGGTAGTCGAAGGGCCCAATGGGATTGATTTGTACCGGGTGAAGATGTGTTTCTCTTCAAATTTGGTCGTGTTCTTGGTGGTGATGTTGGTCTGAGATTTTGGCTACGATGTTTATTTGATGGAGGTTGGGCTCCGTTGGGTGTAAGCCTTGATTCTCTATTTCGGGGGACCGATTGATACTTCTTTGGTGGCTTGAAGGTGTACCGTTGTAGGGCCGTTGAGTCAATTCTAGAAGGGACCCATGGCATTTCAACAATCCGATTATTGCACTGAGCAAAAGCATTATCATGGTCTTTAAGCACTTTATTATCCCTCATGTGTTTGACAGGGTTTAAATTATTGGATTTGATTACCACATAATGTACTCAATTTAATTCCGTTTAATAAAAATATCTTAAACACTGAAAGCGTCGTACGTATGCTCATATAAAGACGCTGATCAAAGGATACAGACACAACGTAAGTAAGAAAAATGGAAGTGGCTTATGGAGCTAAAAGGTCTGAACTCTAAGGATTGCAAATCGGGATTCTTCGTCCTCACCGTCAGAGCGCGATTTTCCCCCACCGTTTGAGTAGATGGCCTTGATGAGATCTTAAGGAGCTTTCTGTTGTTTGGAAAAGCCGGGATTAATCATCCGTGTCTGGTTGCCAGATTCTAGTAAGGGGTAGGATGCCCTTTCAGGGTCGGTAATCTTCTTTTCATCCACCAGTCATTGGATGGTACGGACCAAAGCTTTGCACTGGTTGGTGTTATGACCCGACAACATGTGATATCTGCAAAAGCCTTTTCCTTCTTCTCTCATGGGGGGATTGAATTCGTGAAGAGGTTTAAGAATCCCAGCTTCATTTAACCCGGTGAAGATTACATTAAGTGGTAGTTTCCACGGATTGGTTCTATACTTAAGACCGTCGTTTGGCCGAATAATGGCAACTGGTGCCGACTTCTGATAGGTCTCTTGGTCCACCATGATTTGAGGTGGGGGTGTGGGTGATTCAGTGTTTTGAAAGAACTGGTCTTTCTCTGATTGAACCCTTCCCTCTTTTTGATAGCAGTCTACTGTCATCAATTGACGTGAGAAGTCTTCAACTTTGTGTTGCATGACTTGGGCGTATTGAGGAAGCATCGGGGCAGCGGGGATTTTAAATTGTGATGGGGTGACCAAAGTTGGTGGCAAGGTGTTAAAGAATGGTGGAAGAATTGGACTCTGGGCTCCTTCTCTTTGTCCAGGGTAAGCGGTTGGCGATGATTGCCAGAGTGTATCGCCATCAGGTGTCATGCCCGGAGATCGCATGACCTATTCGAAGTCCTGACTTTCTAGGACCTTCTTGACGGATACACACACTATCTCCTGAATGATGTTTCTAAACTGATCGGAGTTCAGAAACTGAATGATAGCAGTGGTGATCTCCGATCCAAGAGATGGCGGGTGAGCTGTTGCCCCTACGGTGGAGGGAAGGCTAGCTTGTCCTCGGGATGAGGTACGGTCGTCATCATGGGGAAGAAACATGGTTGGTTGTGAAGGTCTTGGTTCAAGAGGAAGGCTGCTTAGGATCACGAGTCGCGGATCAGACCATTAATGGGTTGTAAATGGTATAGATGGTATGTATGTATGTCTTTTTTTTTGGAAGTGGTGCGTGATATGTATGGCTGTACACAGATGTGGTTAGAGATAATGTGTTGGCTTATTACTTCAACATACGTGGGACGTTTGCATATCACGTCTTACATAGCAATAAGTGGTGACGCAATAGAGGTACAAGAGAAGTCCTATGTATGTTGCTAAACCTCTTCCATGAGTGGAAGTGAAAAGGGTAAGTTGATTTATTTTTGGCTCTTAAAGCCAATGCATGGGGGTGTATGATTATAAAGCACATAGCATGCGAATCGGCCCTATTCCAACCTTATGACTTCTGCGTAACACCTTTTTAGTAGGATGGAGTTTGGCTACTTCACCGGTAATGGCAAAAGAAGCGCGTCCTAATTATTTTATTTGTTTTAGGTAATCCTAAGGGGAAATGATGTGCTAAGGCTTTTTTTTCTAACGCGGCTTTGGTATAGGGTTGTTGATGTAGAAGGTTCCATTTACCTTGATTCCACGTTACTCAACCATTGCCTAAATGGGCACGGTCACGGGAGTTTATGTGTTGGTCAAAACGAGTGATCCACCCACTAGGCATCCTCAATTCCAACAGGGCATGAGTGATACTTTGTGAGCTTCTCGGGTAAAATAGGGTACCTAAAATTACCGAACTATCTACACGCATGAGGACAAGACGTCATAAGAAAAGAATGAAGTTTTAATTTAGCCAATGATTTCAATACATCATCAAAATCTTTTAAACTATGAAAGAAGATTCAAGTTTAAAGATCCACAGCAGAGTCGCCACTGTGAGCGGACGACTATCCGCGCGTCTGCGACGCGGGTCCGGACCTGGTCGGGCAGGCCCATTTTTGGTGTGTCGGGGAGATGAGTGTGATGTGGTTGAAAAGAAAATGATTTTGCATATTGTAATGCTTAAAAGATATGAGATCGAAACCCCGTACTTAGAATAGAGTCGCCACCCGGTTCAGCTCAACCGGGAAATTTTCGGTGCTATTTTCCCACCGGGTGGTTGGACCATACCTTAAGTAGAGATTCCGAGTTCGGATGATGTTATCTACTTTTCATTAGGCCAAGTTAGGATACTTCATTCATTCTTAATCGGTTTAGTCCACCCTATTTATTTGTATTTTCAGTTATTTTATTGTTTTCGCGTTTATCAAGCAATTAAAGCGATAAATAAAATATTTACAATCGTAAAAGAAAAGTAAGTGCGGAAAGTGGAATTATTACAAGGTTTTCAAGTCCTGTACATTTTCTACATAACAAATGAAATACCCAAATGTCCGATATACATCTAACTGCAGAGGATGGTTGACACAAATATGGCATATTTTATTCATAACATCATAAAGCCCGATTGGATGGCTAAAATGAGATTTGAATGGCGTTTGCGGGGAAATTCCATTTTTATCCAAATTTCAGATTCGATCGTTGCTTTAATCAGATTACAAGTGAATATACTACTCATCGCGGGGCATCTGATGCTGCCTACGACATAGTTGATGTCCCTGGCGGCATAGATTATGCCACTGGCGACATCGAATGTGTCACAGGCGACATCAGCATGCAGACAGGCACAGGGCTTTCTGAGTACCGTAAAAAAAAAGGTTCCGCGAGAAAGCGAGGTCTCCGAGGAATGTGATGCTAATGGCGGTACCAACGATGTCTCTCGCGACATGGGTGATACAGCCGGCAACATCACATGTCTCCGGCGACTTCAATTCCTAGCAGCAGCAGCGGTTTGCAGTCAAAATGACCGAAAACTTAAAGCGAATACAAATCAACAAAAAATAGTGCAAAACAATAATAATAATGCCAAAGAGCTATGAGACTCAGGATTTTCACCTCGGGGTTGTGAATCCAACTCTTCGTGAACTGAACAATAACACCTCCGGGGAGCTTACAATGATAATTTGATTGTTAATTTAAAGTTTTTAAGTCTCTAAATTCTATCGAGTTGATTTAACCCAAAGACCCACTGATTTAAACTCACAATCAGAGAGTTCGAAGAAGAAAAATCGGGAAAAATGGATTAGAATCCTTTTTCCTGCCTTTTCTAGTTCTTATCTCACTAAATTCTATTCTCTCGATTTCGGCCGCTTAATTGCCCAATTTTAGATCCTTCCCTCTATAATTTCAGTCCCTCCTATGTCAATTGCAGTTTTTGGGTGCCTTTTATAGGCAAATTGGGGTATTTTTCGAGACCTTTTTGACTTATTCTGCCGAAAGGCTGTCTGTGGAGGACCCATTTTGTGCCATGTCGCCGGCGGTATGGATCATAACGCCGGCGGTATGGTGATGCCGCCGGCGGTATGAATGATGTCGGTATCATTCTCCAGTATACCGACAACCAACGGGTCAAAAAGCCTAAAAAGTCAGAAAAAGTGGTTTATTAGTGGGTGGAAAGGTATCTTTTTGAATTTTAATTATATTTTAATGGGTATTATTTAATTTGGGTGTAAATCATCGGTTCAAACTCCTACCAAATGCATTATCGGCCACGTCGAACTGGATTCTACCAATTATAAAATTCACAAGGAATATTATTTTGGTAATAAAAATTCTAAAGAGAACTTTTATTTTGAGGTATTGAAATCGGGTACACGTCATCATCGTCTCGCGAGAGGGACTGCAAAATCCCATGCTCACAGCTGGCGCCAGGAATAAGGGTTGGGCTTTATTCTTTCTAAAGCATGGTTTCCCCGCTCTCTTGGCCTTTTCACGCTCTGCCTTATGCTCGATTTTCTCAACTTTCTCGAATACAGCCTTGTAGGACAGAAGAGAATCAGTAGCCGTTTCTCTGTGGAATAAGGGGAGAGACCCTTCGAGGAGTTTGACAATCATTTCCTCAAGGCTTAGCTTGGATTTCATTAAGACCTGAGTCGTCATCCACTAATTGAAGTATTGCTTAAAAGTTTTGTTGGGCATTTGACGGACCCTCTTAAGATGTTGGAGGGTTGTTTCCATCATAGTATTAAAACCATAATGCACTTTCAATGCCTCGGATAAGAGATCCCAGTCGTCAACAATATGTTACGACATAGTGTGATACCATGTGTGGGCAGGACCCCGAAGGGAGCAGGAAAACGTTTCAGCAAGCACCTTATCAGTTAACTTTTTCCCGTGCATTATTCTTTTATACATTATAATGTGAGAGGTAGGTGCTCTAGAACCATCATAATGAGCCATATTCGGCATGGTAAAATTGTCGAGGACCTAGTCTTCATCCCTTTCAGATTTCTTATCGGTGATGAGGAGGTTGATGTAAGCTCGGATCTCAGGTGTCACGCCTGGAGGCTGCATGACCTGGTCCCTGACCGATTTATGAGAGATAGCCGGGGCTTCAGGTGTCGCACTTAGGGAATATGGAACCTGGTCATTGACAGTTTGAGAAGTAATCATTTGTCGAACAAAAGCGGCTACCTCAGGTGTCACGCCTGGCGGCTGCATGACCTGGTCGTTGAGTGTCAGAGGTAGCAGAGGGCGAATGGTCAGCTGGCTCGCAAAAGGATTTTAGGGGTAGGTGGTGCCTTTAGGAGTTACAATGAACTGCGGGGGTGTGAAAGAGGGTAGTGGCTGAGAAGCTGGGCACTGGTGAGTAAATACCAAGGGAGTAGAGCTTTGAGCGAAGGGTCTTGGATTAAAAGGCACAACTGATGGAACGGTCGAAGTTGATAAGAAAGCTAAAGCTTGCCCAAACTAGAATGGGCTTACTATAGGCTCGGTTGATTGAAACATAGGTACAATAGGTCTTGTCCCTACGAGACTGGTCAACATCTGTGCCGAACCATTCTGGGCCTGAATATCGGATGTCGATACTCGATCAGAATTTCTATCTTCGAGAGTTTGCTTAACGGCAGCCTGAACAGTGGTTTGGATAGAAGCTTGAAAAGCTTCTGAGTTTAGGAATTGTGCCATAGCGCTGGCAAAGTTGAAACTGAACGGTGGCTGGGATCCTGTTCCCGAGCTGGAAGTAGGGCCAAAGGGCTCTTCAGGAGGAGGGCTCCCTTCGTTTCTTAGAAAAGACATGGTTGGTTGGGAAGGACTCTAGTTTAACTGAACTTGTTCCAAATCTAACTCCCCACTAGAATCGATGTGTGGAATTCCTTCGACTTCCATGGTGACAATCGGGGTGAGAGGATGACGTATCAATCGGTGTTCTATCCTTTTCCAAACCGGGGTGCAACGATCAGCACGCCTCCTCCTAGCTGAAATGATAGGTTTCGTATCAGATCATGAATGGGTTTGCGAATGGTATGGATGGTATGAATGCCTTTTTTTCTTTGGAAGTAATACGTAATACGTATGGCTGCATGTATATGTGGTTAGAGGTGCTGTAATGGCTTATGCCTCCAACATATGTGGGACATTTATATCTCACATCATACATAGTGATATGTGGCGATGCAATGAAGGTACAAGAGAAGTCCTACGGGTGTTGTTAAACTTCTTCCGTAAGTGAAAGTAGTAAGGGTAAGTTGCTTCCTTTCTGGCTCTTGAAGCCGATGCATGGGGTTGCACGATCACGGAGCACATAGCACGCAAATCGTCCCCCAACCTTATGACTCCAGCATAATGCCTTTTTGGAAGGATGGAGTTTGGCTTCTTTACCGGTAATGGCGAAAGAAGTGCATCCCAATTATTTTATTTGTTCTGGTGACCCTAAGGGAATGATGTGTTAAGGCTTTTTCTAGCACGGCTTTGGTATAGGGTTGTTGATGTAGAAGGTTCTCGTTTACCTTGATTCCACGTTACTCAACCACTCCCAAATAGGTGTGATCATAAGAGTTTATGTGTTGGTTAAAATAAGTGATCCACCCACTAGTCATCCTCAATTCCAACACGGCATGAGCGACACTTTGCGAGCTTCTCGGGTAAAATGGGGCACCTAAAAATTATTGAACTATCTACACGCATAAGGATTAAACGTTATAAAAAAAATGAAGTTTTAATTTGGCCAATGATTTCAATAGATCATCAAAATCTTTTAAACTTTATAAAAAGAAAGTTCAAGTTTAAAGAGATCAGTCCCCAGCAGAGTCGCCACTGTGAGCGGAGGACGTTTTACATCGCGGCTGTGGAGCCGGGCCGGTGTGCCTGTCTCTTGAAATGACGGGGAATACGTATGATGTGATTGGAAAATGGTTTTGCATATTGTAATGCTCAAAAGATACGAGATCAAAATCCCGTACTTAAAACAGAGTCACCACCCGGTTCAGCTCAACCGAGAAATTTTTGGTACCATTTTCCCACCGGGTGGTTGGACCATACCTTAAGTAGAGATTCCGAGCTCGGATGATGTTATCTATTTTTCATGAGGCCAAGTTAAAATTCTTCATTCTTTCTTAATCGATTTAATCTGTCCTATTTATTTATGTTTTCAGTTATTTTGTTATTTTTGCATTTATCAAGCAACTAAAGTGACGAATAAAATATTTATAGCCATTCAAAAATAAGTGCGGAAAATAAAATTATTATAAGGCTTCCAAGTCTTATACATTTTCTATGCAATAAATAAAATACCTGAATGTCTGATATACGTCTACCTGCGGAAGATGGTTAGTACAGGTAGGACATGTTTTATTTACAATATTATAAAGTCCGGTTGGATGGCTAAAATGAGATTTGGATGGCGTTTGCAGGGAAATTCCATTTTTAACTGAATTTCAGATTCAATCATTGCTTTAACCAGAACATAAATGAAGATGCCATACGTTATGGGGTGGGATCTGCTTTCAGGAGGCTTTAGACCTCCATTGTTGTACTATATGTCCTAACTTTGGAAAATAATATAGTTCAAAAATAGACAAAAAAACTGTTGTCTAGAAAGTCATGCCCACGACGATGCTACTTATGCCGCCGGCGACATCATTGATGTCGCTGGCGACATGGATGATGCCACCGGCGACATCAATAATGTTGCTGGCGGCATCAGTATGCAGGTAATTTATATGGCTTTCGTAAGGAAAGGGGCCCGCAAGAAAGTGAAGTCTCTGGGGAATGTGATGCCACCGGCGGTATCAGTGATGTCTCTAGCGACATGGGTGATACCGCCGGTGACATCACATGTCTTCGATGACTTCAATTTCCTACAGCAGTAGTGATGACAGTAAAAAATGACCGAAAATCCAAAAATGAATATAAATTAATAAAAATTAACACAAATCAGTAATATTAATGCCAAAGAGCTTTGAGACTCAGGATTTTTAGCTCAAGGCCGTGAATCCACCTCTTCGTGAACCAAAAAGAAACGCCTCCGGGGAGCTTGTTACGATAATTTAGTAGTAAATTTATGTGTTTCGGGTAATTTTAAGCTCACAATCAGAGAATTCAAAGAAGGAAAACCAGGCAAAATGGATTGGAATCCCTTTTTCTGCCTTATCTAATTCTTATCTCACTAAAATCTATTTTCTCATTCTAACATTAAAATTCTAACATTAGATGGTACCCCCTCCTCCAATTGCAGCTCAAGGTGTGCTTTTATAGGTGAAATGGGGAGGTTTTCGAGACCTTTTTGATTAAATCCGCCGAAAGTGGCTGAAAGGCTGTCTGTGCAGGGACCCGCTTCAGGTCAAGCCGCCGGCGACATGGAGATGTCATCTGTGGTATGGATGATGCCGCCGACGACATGGTGATATCACCGGCGGCATGGCTGATGCCGCTGGTGGCATCAGCCTTAGCATACCGACAGTCAGCGGGCGTAGGAGCCTAAAAAGTAACCAAAAGTGGTTTAATAGTTCTAGCCTTTTCTCCAATTCAAATAAATATTTATTTTATGACCCTAACAAATTAGTTACCGGTCAAAAATAAATTCCTTGGTCTATCCAAAATGATATAATCATTTTTAGCCAATTAAATAATAATCCAATTATTAATATGTTATATTTTCGTAATAGAATGAATTTATTAATTCTTTATTCAGTCCGATGAAGGTCCAATGAGAGTGACCTTATAGGATCCTGAAGTATTGAGCTGTTAAGGCATAACCAACCCTTGTTCTAATCAAACCATTGGCTCGATGTTCTAGACCGTGAATAGAACTCGATTACCTTAAACGACTGTAGTATGCCTCTAGCAAGGGTCTACCATCCCCCATTACTCGGAACCTCATTTGTGTTTATGACTTAATAGCGGTTAATGCAATAGTTATCTAGTGCGATAAATTTCTTCCATTCTTTACTATTTGTATCGACTGGTTTGTAGGGTTCAGTTAAAGTGTTAACCCACTAATAGCGAGGTTGCTCCAAGCAAGCTACCCCAGTAGTTTAATTGTTACCAAAGTATATTGCCTTTTACTATAGTGTGTTTGACTAGAAACCATTTCTATCAAACACATACTCTAATCAGAGGTTTATGGCAATCATCACTTCAACAAGCGGCTAGGTACAACTCCTTAATATACCTGGAGCGATGGATTCTTCCGACTACTCAGCCTACCAACGTGCTGTCATCACTATACTCGTAATCACCCGTGACACCCTAAATTAATGAGTGTATAGAAATGACCCAAAGTATAGCAACAGTACCACACAAGGGAACTAGCATCTCAAGTATGAGGATATTCACAAAGCTTATTGCATGAAGATAAACACTAACACATTGATATATTTACCAAGTGTTTATCTTATTGCGGTCTCCAATATATCTCCTAGATATATCCATGTGTCAGATTTAAGGCACCACATTCAGTCCTTAGGAGATTGACTGCTTAGACCCTTTTCAAGAAAGTTGACCACATGCTAGTCTTTCCAATTCATCAATATCCTTTTTTGATGAACTTATGACTAGGGATAGTTTAGACATAATCATAATTGCACATGAAGCAGATTCCACCAAATATAGTCTAACTATAATATCTTTGACTTCATGCTATGATACGTCAAGGACTTTTGCATACAAACATCAATGAATATATTTTAACCAGCTATAATATATATACAAACACATCGATATAAACAAAAGATTAAATGTCTTTATTGATTAAACAAAATATTCGTACTATTATATAATTAAGATATATGACCCTAATTGCCTTAAGGGCATACATCATATCCAACAACCATAACCTCTACCTCTTCCTTGCGACCAACCTCGACCACCACGACCTCAGACTCTTCCTCGACCGCATTCTATACTACTTTCCGCTTGGGTAACTTTTTACTTCTTCTCTTCTCTCTCTCTCAGGCAATTTCAATTTTGCCTGTAACATCTGAGTGATTAGCTCTTCCCTCTTCTTCAACCTTTCCTCATGGCTTTGTAGAGAACCCAAGAGTTGTTGATCTAACGTTATAATCTCTAAGTCTTTTGACTCTTCGATTGTAGCCACCACATAATTAAATTTTGCCGTTAACGAATGCAAAATTTTCTCTATCACTCGTACGTCTTCCATTGTCTCTCCATATCTCTTCATTTGATTAAAAATCAACTGAACTCTATTAAAGAATTCCTCGATCTATTCAGAATCTTTCATCTTCAAATTCTCATAGTCACTCCTTAGAGTTTGCAAACGAACATTAATCACCTTATCTTTCCCTTTGAATGCATTCTCCAGGATCTCCCATGCTTCTTTCGCCTTAGAAGCAGTAAAAGCTTTCACAAACATATACTCATCCAAACACATATGAATGAGAGAGAGTGCTTGCTGGTCCTTCTTCTTCGTCTTCTTCAAAGACTCCATCTGTTGAGCACTCAATTGCTCCTCATTCTCGGGTTGTTCATAGCCTGCCTTGACCATATCCCAAACATCTTGGGAACCCAGCAATGTCTTCACTCTGACGCACTAAGCATCATAATTATGTTTGGTAAGTTGGGGAAATTTAATCATGTTGTTCATCATGATTCTGAATTTTTCGTTTGTCACTCACTGGTTTTCTTAAGTTGCTCACTGGCGCTTTTAGTCGCTCCCTGACGCTTTGATACCACTTTGTTGGGAGAGAATATGGAAAGAGCGTATTTATAAGAGAGATTAGTGGTTGAATAATACTTGTCTCTTATTAAACTTGAAAGAAAGGTTACATATTTATACTAAAAACAATGAGACTATTCAAACATTAGAATTAATACGAAATTAACTACGAAACTAAATGACTCTTTAAAACAATCATAACTCTTATAACCGGTGTGACTATTGGGACTTGTAACCTATGACCGTTGGGTTCTGTAACTCCATATGCATTGAACATGGACAATAAGTTTATTTTCAACAAACAATTGGCTAATAATTTTAGTACTTTTCGTTGTATTTGATTGTAACTTATGCTATGCTTATCATTCCAATTTGCAGCCTTTCATCCACACAGAAGGAACATTACCATATACCAATAAGGGTTGGTCCAAGTGGTAAGCGGCTTGGTATCCCTTAAGCAAGTCTCGAGTTCGAGTTCTAGTGAATGTAGAAAATCCTTATTGGGAGACTCACCCACCACAGCCAGGTGCGGGACCTGGATCGGATCTGAATATAGCTGAACTAGATGGGCAACCAAAAAAATTATATTAATAACAGCGTTGGTATATTTTTAATGAAAATGAGGACGTCATTTACTTAATTGAGAACACCTCAAAATAAACTCAAAAGCTCACTTGTTAGAAAGCCATGTGAGATGAAGGTTCTTTTAAATGTAAAAAGAAACTCTTATTTTGTCATCAGACATCTGTGGTCGAGACTTGTATCGATTTATTTAATTTTCAGTGTTCCCTGTTATCTATCTCGTGAGCATTCTTTTTATTTTACATACATATAAATTATAGTCTTTTTTATATGTAAATATAAATTATAGTTTAACCATATAGTTTAGTTGCACGGAATGCGAACTTAGTTGAGATGTTCCTGTTTATTAAATGTCCTCAGTTCCAGAAAAAAAAAAAAAAGAATTCAATAGATGTGGGTAGAAAAATCTTCCCGAGATCAAAGTGTCAAAATCGTGCAATAAAGTGTCTTTTGTAATTGACGAACCATGTGCCAAATCATCGAGGAACTGATTACAGATATCTATTTTTCGTCCAACTAGCAACGAGTCACATGTGATCAATAAAATATTTTGTCCATGCTCCAGCACAATTATTAAAAAAATGGAAGAAAATAATTAGGGGTGAGCAAACACCGAAAAAACCGATCCAAATTGGGAAACCGAATCGAACTGGCATGAATCGAACCTAACCGAAGTTATTCGGTTTGCTTATATACTTCCGATAATTCGGTTTTCGGTACGATTCGGTTTTTTAGTTAAAACCGAAAAAAATGAAAACAACCGAATTAGCTTTAATTTTTTTAATTTTTATATATTAATTTTTTTATATTTTTTTAGTTCAATTTGCATTTTATACTTGACAATAAAATTTTTCTTTTCAAATTAACAATAATTTATTTGGTTTGGAAGATATTTATTTTGATTTTGGTCATTTTATATATTAAATTTATATTTAAAAAATAAAAAATTAATTTGGTTGAAACCGAAACCGAATTGAACCAAACAAAAATAATTCGATTTGGTTTAGACCAAACCAAAATATATTCGATTCCAACTCCGTTGTTTGATCCTTGGTTTGGTTCGGTTTTTGAACCGAAAAATAATTATATTTTGGGTTAATAAAAGGCTCATTTCTCTTGCCATGAACTTCATTCTTTCTTCTCTAAATATTTTCCATGGCCTCGGTAGAAAATCATACAGAAAAAATCTCAAAGTGCAACAGGGTTGGTGATTTGTACCAATACGAGGGTTTTTGGAACTACAAGGGTTTCGTGAAAGGAACAATGGCAGCCCAAGAAAACTTTGAGGCTAGACCAACAGATATATTTTTGGCTAGTCATATGAAAACTGGCACAACCTGGCTTAAGTCTCTTGCTTTTGCTATTGCCACCAGAAAGACCTTTTCTACTAGCCCTTT
Organism: Euphorbia pulcherrima; assembly: GCA_947683365.1. Classification (NCBI taxonomy): domain Eukaryota; kingdom Viridiplantae; phylum Streptophyta; class Magnoliopsida; order Malpighiales; family Euphorbiaceae; genus Euphorbia; species Euphorbia pulcherrima. The sequence goes on from CANTUS010000010.1 coordinate 8,424,771, forward strand.
GCTCACCAAGATGCCTCACGATTGCGTTCCACTTTTAGAGTTCGATCTTTCTGAAAAATCTTTGACAAATCGCAATAACGAAATCCCACTTATTGCTACTCATATGCCATACACCTCTTTACCGAAATCCGTCCTGGAATCTGGCTGCAAGATAGTGTATATATGGAGGGATGCAAAGGATGTTTTTGTTTCTTTCTGGTACTTTATAGTCAAGATCGCGGAATCTATGAATGCTCTTGAACCTCCTCCTCCAATGGAAGAAGCTTTTGAGCAATTCTGCAAAGGAATATTTTATTGTGGACCCTACTGGAATCATGTGTTGGGGTACTGGAAAGCGAAGCTCGAGTTTCCAGACAAGATATTGTTCTTGAAATACGAAGATATGAAGGAAGATACGAGGGCTTATGTCAAGGAGTTAGCGACATTCATCGAGTATCCTTTCAGTTTGGAGGAAGAAGAAAATGGAGCTGTGGAGAAGATCATTAGCTTGTGTAGCTTTGATAGTCTAAGCAATTTTGAGGTGAATAAAACTGGAAAGCATCGCGAGGATACACCTCTTGCTCTTAACAACGAAGTATATTTTAGAAAAGGCGAGACTGGGGATTGGAAGAATGTGTTGACACCAGAAATGGGAGCTCGCCTGGATTCGATCATGGAGGAAAAATTAAGTGCGTCAGGCCTGCTAAAATAAATTATCTCAAGTAATATTTTAATCTATCTGGTATTAATAATGAGAAAAGAAAAAGATTACCGTGGAAATAGAAAACAAGCTAAACATTAACTCTATCCACCTTCTTTTCATTTTAATAAATCGAGTTGGTATTTGTCGAGCTTAGCCTTTACATAAAAAAATATTCTCCTTAGTTGCGATTAATTATTTTTAATTATCTTGATGGTTGTTTTGAACCTTTCTTTTGTTGTGCTTTTTGCTTTTTCTTTTTTTTCTACCTTTCTTCTATTTTTTTTTTCCTTTCTTATAGTTTTCTTTTATTTTTCTTTTATAATATTCCGGCATGGTGTATTCATGTATCTGCTTGTTAAAAAATATAATGAGAAAGAAATTCTTATAATTCATTTGTTTAATTAGGGTATGTGTTAATGAACAACATGCTTGCTACATTCTTGGTTATTTAGTCATTGTGTTATTATATTTAAAATTTTCATTGGTTTAGGTACCTTGACCTGGGATGGGTCTCTACTTTACCTGTTGGGCCTCCTTAAACTGGCAAAACATTTATTTACAATATTGAATCTGAACTAAATGATAGTAAACTGAATTGAATTAAATGGTACTAAATTAAACTGAATTGAAAGGAATATAAATTGAAAAGTAAATGGCCTAAATCTATGTTTGAAGTGAACAAGCATTAATGATTGACAATTTTTTTTCTTGGCCGGATGCATATTCTCTCAATTAGAAAATCAGTTTGCATAACATTTATATAAATTTTTATATCCCATCTCATGTTGTGACTATATGATTTTTTCTACATTTTCCTAAATATATTTTGTTGCTAATCTCCAAATCAGGTATTTATTTTTACAGTGAGAACAAATATTTGACAGGCCCGTTGTTTTACAATTTCCATAATTGTTGGAAATTGAATTTGCTGCTTTATATTTTGTGTATATTTGTAATATCATTGATGAAACAACCTATACCGTATACTAATCACCAAAATCGTAATCACAACATATAAATTTTTTTAAAATATTCATACTTCTTTATATATATAATTACTTCTAACATTATATCTTTTTACAAAACAATCTTATACAAAGCAAAACTAAAACCCGACCACGACCTATACTATATGTTTGTCATGTGAGGAGAGAGAGTGAGACGGAACACAGCCAGCCAATCTTTCGTCCATGATATCTACAGGTAATAAGCTTCTACAAACTTTATCACCTCTGAAAAATTTAGCGCTTTATATAAGGCGCAACTTAGTGAATATAAACAATCTATGAATTTATCAAACCACATGTATACACATTCAAAAAGTCAACATGTAGATATTCAAATACGCTTATGAATGATTCATTTATTTATTTGTTGTGAAATTTTCGGCCAAACTATTGCCCTGTGATACATATAACATTTGTAACAATTATGAATTGATTGTTGGTCGGCTATGTAACAATTGGTTGACCTTTCGATCCAGATAAATAATTGGTTGACCTTTCGGCCCATTTGTCAAATATTGCAATTAGTTGACCATGTATGTCTAGTTAAACAGAACATGTATTGCAATGTTTGATCGGCTATGTCACAATGTCTCTTTCACTTTTCATATATTCAAGTGCAAATGTCTGTTACACGAATCATTGAACTTACAATTAGCATATAATAATACAAATGAACATATATTCATACATATATCATATAATTGCAGCATATCAAATACAATTCTCAATTATACTCTACCAATAATTCACATTAAACCATTCACCAATATTCACTTATAGCCATATTTCACATATCAATATTATCTCAACACAACTTACATTTCATATCAAATATGATCACACAACATATCATTACAATTCAAATACAAATTTAAATCAAAACAATTCATATCACTTAATTCATAAAAGGATAATTTACACAAATCATATCAAATTTAACAACACATCAATACAATTCATATCATGTTTATACTCACAGATTATCCGAGCTAATTCTCTCGCGACGACTTGGACCTTTCTCCGGAATCTCTTCACTGTTTTGAGCTCCCATAACATACATATTTATATATCAAACATACATATATACATCTTATATCCTTTTGTAAATATATAAAATAAAGACTAATATAAACTAGAATAAAATTACTGTCTCTGTGACGTTACTGACTATAATCAATCATATCTCTCAAAGTACTCAACCAAATGACTTGATTCCACTTTCATTTTACTCTTAACTCATAGCTTTATAACATATCATAGTTTCATAATTTTATGATCACTTTTATATTTATTACGAATTTTATATTTTAAACTCTAATTCTGTACTGTTTTGCATGCACTTAGAACTAGTGTTCTTATGACCTCACTTTACTTCAAAATTCATAACTTTCTACTTACTTACTCAAATGCGTTGATTCTTCTTTTGTTTAATTCCTAATACACAATTACATAATATACTAAAACCACAAAATTTTCAAAGCCTTATACGATTTATAGTGAATTTTCCTTCGATGTCCCGTTTCAACCCATTCTACCTGGACAATATCTTAGTAAAACGACCATAACTTTCTACAAACAACATGAATCGCCTTGATTCTTTTTCTTACTTAAACTATACACATAAGGGAATATCATATCAAAATTTTTTAAGTAGTATAACAATTCCAGATTAATTTCGAAACTCACCTCATCTCTTTGATCATCCTATTCTGGACACTTCATTTTATAAAAATCATAGCTATTGATCTATCCATCTAAAAATCCCCAAATTTGGCAGAAGTAACCTAGAGATGCAGAAAATCAATTCGTCTTTTTGTCAAAACCTCAAATTTTCTAAGTAGTATAACAATCCTTGATTAATTTCGAAACTCACCTCATCTCTTTGATCATCCTATTCTGGACACTTCATTTTATAAAAATCATAGCTATTGATCTATCCATCTAAAAATCCCCAAATTTGGCAGAAGTAACCTAGAGATGCAGATAATCAATTCGTCTTTTTGTCATAACCTCAAATTCTATCTCTAACATCTCGAAAATCAAATCACAAGTGTAACGAGTTACCTGATTCTTTCATTCTCCCCCTTCTTCTACGTTTCTCTTTCTCTTTCTCTTTCTCTCTTCCTTCCTAACTTTAGTATTCTGAGTTTTTCTTTCTTTTGTGGCGGATTTCAGATACTTATCTCTTCCTTATCACTTCCACAATTGTTCATAGGCTAAAATGACCATTTTACCCTTCCTTTTCATTATATAATACTTACAATTATACTATACTATACTTATACCAATAATAAACAACTCAAGTACTAATTTAACTACCAACTATAATTTCTACTTTTATCTTCAAAAAATTTCAAATCCCTTTTATATATTTAAGAGTGTGTGTGTATTAAACCAAATATACCAAAATTAATATATTTATTATATATTTATACTTCACCTAATAATTTCTAATATATATGCATAAATGACTAAAATGATGTGTGAAATGGGATGTTACAATTGATTATAAAAATAGTAAACAGATTATATTATCCATGTTAGCGAATTCATATTTGCTAACTATATTCAGTGTTTTAAAAAGCTCTAAGTACTAGTCGGGCGGCCGGAGCTTGAAAACGCCTAGGCGGGGCCTGGACGGGGCCTAGGCGGGAGCTAGGCGTATTTGTATTTTTATTTTCAAATATTTATTATATATAATAATAATATAAATTCAACTAAAAGGCAAATTATAATAATATAAAGTATAAAAAAACATAATTTAGACTATATTTTAAAAATCATTAGGTGGCATAGAGCATATTGTTTCTTACTTTGAGACTCAAAATATTAATTTTATTGTGAGAACACTTTAATGTACTTTAGTTTTACCAAACAAACTACTTTTTGTTGGTAAACTATGATTATTATAAATAATTGTACTATAAAAAATCTAAATTGGGCGCCGCCTAGGTGGAAAAAAATCGGAATAGGCGGTGCCCAGGCGGCAATAAATCGGCCGAGCGCCTGATAGCGCCCTAGAAATGAAAAGTCAGGCGGCAAACTCAAAAATAGCGCATAGGCAGGGCCTAGTTGGAACTAGGCAGGATTTTTAAAACAGTGACTTAATGACACCCAAATAATCAACATATAGACACTTACCTGGGTACATGAATACTGAACATCAATATGTAATCAGCAAAATCATTGAGATTTTATTTCCTTCTTCTAGTAATAATTTAATTAATTACGCCTCCTATATAACAATAAACATACATGCTACACAAATCATAAACCAACACACAAACTGAAAATGGTTGCCAAATCCAATATTGTGATGCTTTTTGTTGTATTTGTCTTCCCTTTCTTGTGTGATGGTGCAATGTCCCTTAAGCAAAACCATGGTCGAAAGTGCTACAAAATAATTGCAAAAATACAAGAAGAGGATTAATAAGAAACAACATAACATCATTATTATAGAAATATAAATAAAAAATACAACCAAACCGAAACTGCAATATGGAATTTTGAACACCGGAAAGCTGAGTCGTGCAAGCACTGTCCTTAAAGGATACTTGGAGTTCCTTTCAGGGTTAATCAGCCTCTTCAATCAAATTGATTGGATCAGGAACAGAAACTCGAAATATATCCAAAATATTATAGAATAAAACAATTAGAAGTACTTGCCAGGAACGAAGCTGAAGCAGAGAATTGTGTTATATTCTGTGTCGAAAAAATGAAACTTCGTCTGCCTTATATAGCCCAATTTATGCCCGTTGTCCAACGTATATATGATAAGAAGCAAACTGATTTAAGGATTAGTTTGATCAAATCTTGCAAGCTGTTAATTGGCTTATTCAACAGATATATTAACTGACTAAATCAGGTGCTAAAGAGGCCGTTTAAGAAACTAATAAAATTGGTTTTATTATATTAAATGCCCAGTACAAAACCGTTTAATTAAAACATTAGTTGAAATAGTCAACTAAATAATTAAAACTAAGATATTTTCATGTTAAAATAATGTAAAATTCTTTTGAAATAAATAACCCACATTTTTCAATAGAAAGTCTTACGCTAAGCCTACTCTATTGAACACTAGACCACTACTCGTTCGACTTAATTCTTACCACATATACTTTGCTAAAAGTCCTATTCCGCCTTTTGGGCTAAGTACGTTTCCTCCTCCCTAACCTATGTACAACATATACGGCAAAAATCCTTTTCCACCTTCTGGGCCATCGAGAAGAATTAATTGCCCACCTCCTCCCAGTCTCATATATGGCACTACAAAAACTCCTCTTCCACCTTCTTGGCCATCGAGAAGAATTAACGGTCCACCTTCTTCCAGTTGCTTATATGGCATTACCAAAACTCATCTTCCACCTTCGGGCCCATCAAGAAGAATCAACAGTCCACCTCCTCCTAGTCGGATATACAACATTTACAGTGCCAAAACTCCTACTCCACCCGTGCCATCTAGAAGAGGTAACATTCCACCTCCTCTTGCTAGCTTATACAACCTATACAGTGCCAAAACTCCTAGTCTACTTTTTGCGCCATCTAGAACAGGTATTGTTCCACCTCCTCATGCTCGCTTATACAACATATATAGTGCCAAAACTCCTATTCCACATTCTGGGCCATCGAGAAGAACTAATACACCTCCTCCTACCCCGCTTAAAGAATAAGAAGGTTATATATTATAAAAAAAGTTGTTTTGATATGTAAGTTCTACTAATAAATACATATCACGTTAGTGGTTTTATTTACAGGTTTCTTATCTGCTAAGTTATATTATTGTAAGCCAATGTTGTTTCATATGTTTATTGTCTTAATTCTTCAATTCTCAAGTTTTGCCTAAAATTTGCAAAAGTACCAATGATACTGAAATCTGACCCGACAACAAAGGGAAATCGCAAGGGATGTAGGGGTTTGCTAAAATATTTATACTATTACTCTCTACTTTCATAATTAATTCTTTGGTCATTTTTTGAACTTTACATTTTCAAGGTCATATGTTCCTCTCAGTTCCTGCCCAACAGTCATGTTCTTTCTTTTTCTTTTTCTTTTCCTTTTTTTACTTTCTTTTGCATTTATCCCGCAAACCGTTGATTTTTTTCAATATGCCGCTTCAAAGTTTTTTATTCGTCTCATTTTTATCTTTGAAAGTAAATACATGGTAATATATTTTTTTCGAGTTTTTATTTTCGAAGATATGTAACAAATGATATACCAGCATTATATGTGCATTTTACCTGCATTATACGTGCATTTTACCAGCATTATACAAGCATTTTACCATCATTTTACAGGGTGTGAAAAACCAAACAAAACATAAGCATTTATTTTATGAAAGAAATCAAACAAAAACCACTTTATACCAGCATTACACTAGCATTTTACCAGTTGTGATCAAACAAAACATTAAACATCTATTTTATAATAGAAATCACATAAAAGCTACTTTATACCAGCATTTCACTAGCATTTTAAAAGGTGTGATTAAACGAAACATCATATATCTATTTTATGAAAGAAATCACACAAAAACAACTTCATACAAGCATTATACTACCATTATACCATATGTGATCAAACAAACATGAAACATCTATTTTATGAATGAAATCAATCAAAAATATTTTTTCCAAGCATTATTCCAGTATTATGCTAAGTGTGATCAAACCAAACATTAAATATCTATTTTATGATAGATTTCACATAAAAACTACTTTATACCAGTATTTTACTAGGTGTGAAAAATAAAACCATACATAAGCATCTATTTTATAAATGAAATCAAACAAAAACCACTTTATACTAGCATTATGCTAGGCGATTTGGCTGGCAGTTCGATAAGGGGTTGGTAGCTCCTCCATCGAATATTGCCAACATAATGGACGGTTCATTTCTCCTCCTTTGGATCGTTAAGGAGCAGCCGGCTAGGGCTCTATCTAATCCCTAGCCACTCTGGTTTTCTCTTCTTACCGGCGTCATTCTGATAATTCTTCAAGGAGGGTCCAGGTGCCCCTCCCATACAAATTTAATGCCTACTTCCACCGGCATTTTGGCCGGTAGTTTGACAAGGGGATAGCCCTCACAACTCCTCCTTCGGAGCATTATTGAGCAGGCGGGTAGGGCTCTCATCTAATCCCTAGCCGCTTAGGTTTCCTCTTCTTACTGGTGATGTTCTAGCAGTTATTTAAGGAGGGTCTATGTGCCCCTTCCTTTTTCTTTGCCAATGTTAGCCTTTGGCGGTTCCTCGTTGCCTACGGTGTGTTGCATAGGTGGTGCCTTTTCTTAGGCAGTAGTGATTATGAATCCTTCGACAGTTGCGATTCCTTTAATTGCAGCCGCTTGCATGCATTCGGCAGTTTCGGACTTGCCAGAGCTTTGGTTCCTCATCGGACAGATGCAGCGGCTCTCTTCGGACGGTACTACTTCAAGACCTTACCCTTGAAGTGGTTTTGATAAGTGACTTGGATTCCTTGGCCAACTACGGTTCTCCTCGAAAAGTGAATTTGTTTATCAGCTTGGATCTCTGCTTTGATCTGAGTCAACGGTTTGATGTTTCGACGTTGTGCCTATCTTGTCACGACCTCAAAACTGCCTTGAATTTTATGATGATATTGTCATCATCGCTACCATTAAGCCTCATCATCTCAGCCTTCTCACTGAGATTGGCTATGTCGCACTACGGGGAATTTCTTCCCGTCGTTCCTTACCATGCTGGCTACAAGTCAGTTGTGCTAGAAAGACTATTGCCGACTATAGAAATAAGATTCAATTACCGACTAAGGATGGGGAATCATTGGCTGTGAATGAGCAGATTACAGTGGAGAATCCAAAAACAACTGTCATAGAGGAATTTTTAGAACATCAACAGACTGGTAATAATACATTATTTACTTATTTACCTGAGGTTAACCTTATGGTAGGTCTTGATAGACAGAGTATTGGTGGTGAATGCTCAACATCAACGATGGAGCTACTGCAAGTATATTATATTAGTTAGGGTTAGCTACAATATAAATACAATATGACTAATATGCCCTTATACACATCTAATCTCTATTTAAACCATATATTGCTAACATGCCCCTCAAGTTGAGTGGGGTTGCAAACCATAGCTAACTTGTCTCGTAACAAACAGAATCATGTTGAAGATAGTGGTTTCGTAAGACCATCAGCCACTTGGTCATCTATTGAGATATAAAGGACAAATAGTTGCTTTGACGAAACATTTTTGCAAACCAAATGGAAGTCAAGTTCAATATGCTTAGGGCGGTTATGAAAGACTGGATTAGCCGTTAGATAAGTCGCACCGAGATTGTCACACCATAGAGTGGGTGATATGGGCATAGGAAATCCAATCGGAAAGTAATATATCAAGCCATGCTAACTCGGATGTGATGGTAGCAAGTGCCCGATATTCTGCTTTAGTGGATGAGTGGGAAATAGAGCGCTATTTGTGAGAGGCCCAAGAAATCGCATTTGTACCATGGAAAATAGCAAAGCCTGTCATAGAGCATCTATCATCAGGGTCACCTGCCCAATCGAAATCAAAATAGCCATGCAACTGAACTCAAGGTTGGCGTGTATAATGTAATCTAAATAATGCAGTAGACCATAGGTACCTCAGAATGTGCTTTAAAGCCTGCCAATGGCTCTGAGAAGGACAATGCATGAATTATGCCACTTTGTGGGCTAAGAAGGCAATATCAAGCCTTGTAATAGTCAAATACTACAAGCCACCTACAAGACTACGATAAAGTGTAGGATCATTAAATGACTGACCCCTTGAGGCCGAGAGTGTCAAGCTATTGGTGGCTGGCATTGTGACCCCTTTACAGTTAGACATGTCAGCTTTGGCAAGTAAATCTCGGATGTATTTGTGTTGATTTAGAAAAATAGCACCCATTCTTCTTTGAAGTTCCACCCTAAGAAAGTATTTAGCTGGCTCTAAATTTTTATTGCAAATTGAGATTGCAAAAATCCAATGACATCAACCGCGACCTTATTATCCTTGCCCATGAGTAGTAAATCATCCACATAAATAAGGCAAAAAAGAGTAATTAGACCCTTTTAAAATGAATAAAGAGATACATCTGCCATTGATGCACAAAAACCATAACTAATCAACACTTGTGTCAGTCGATGATGCCACACACATGGAGATTGCTTCATACCATAAAGGAATTTCAAGAGATGACACACATGATTGGGCCGAGAAGGAACAACAAAACCCTGTGGTTGAGTCATGTAAACTGGTTCATCAAGGTCACCATAGAGAAACGCATTGGACGCATCCAAGTGATTAATAAACTAATCAAAAGAGACCGCTAGAGATAACAAAAGTCAAATTGTTGTTGGTTTGATCACGGGACTAAATGTGTCATGATAATCAATACCTGGTCTTTGATGGAAACCTTTATCTACTAGACGTGCTTTATGATGCTTAATTAAACCATCAGGATGGAGTTTCAGTTTGAAAACCCACTTGCATCCTATGACGTTTGATTTAGAGGGAGGTGGAATGAGTACCCACGTGCCATTTTGTATTAACGCATTATACTCCTCAATCGAACCATGGTTCAATAGCAAAACAAAAAAGAAGGGAAATAAATATGGCAGTGACAGTGATCGAGCGATGTTAGGCATGGTGGTGGCGAGCCAATTTGCTCCGATACCAAGATAGAGTACTGGCGGTGAATGCTAAACATCAACGATGGAGCTACTGTAAGTATATCATATTAGTTAGGGTTAATTAGAATATAAATACAATATGACTAATATGCCCTTATACACATCTAATCTCTATTCACAACATATAATGCTAACATTGATCACAGAATTTACGGATAATTGAGTGATATTAGCAAGTCAAGTGATTCTGGTTCCAAGACTGTGCATTCAGGTACTAAAAATATGGATTCTACTCCTGCTGGGAGTCAGGGCAAAATTCAAGGAAAGAAATTGTGGGGTAATTTGGATTCGAAGGATGATCAACTTTTGGAAACAGTGGCTAAAGGGGGTTCGGATTCTCGTGCTGAGCTAATTATCCATGAAGAGCCATGGCAGTTTAGAGTGGTAAAAGAAGGTCTAAAATGCGAGGTGGAGCTAATAGATGGAGGGGGCAGACTAGTAGAGGGGCAGTGCGTCAAAATCCGAAAAGAAATCGAGAGCGTAAACCTCTACAAAAGTTTTCTCCTTAGTTGATAGTGCTTTTTTATCTACTTAATGGTTATTTGACATTTTTTTTGTTATCTTTGTTTCTTTTCTTTTATTTAATAAAACGAGCCTAGTTCTCCGGCCTCCACCTTTAATAAAAAAAACTTCTAATACCACCAACACATATTTTGATTCTAATAACACATGATAAGTCTACTAAACCGTACTATAAATATGACCACTACTTTTATTATCACATTTCAAATAACACAATGATTTCATAGAACAATTTAGGTATTTTCAACAATATTATTATTCTTATATTATATATATACAAAGAAAAATATATATTCTCAAATATTACAAAAATCTATTGTAATGAAATAAACAAGTTTCCAACATCTTAATACCAACATACAAATTTCTTATTCCAATTCTCTTTCATTACCACGTCTTTCATTACCACGTATCAAACGACACCTAAGAAGCTCATTAATTTAAGAGGAAAAAAATTATGAATCCCGTAGGATTATTTATACTTTGATGAGAAGATGAATGCTTTCTATTTAAGTAGGCTTGATGATTTTAATTTGAGATCCATTATCGAATCAAGGCGAGCTCCGATTTCTGGTGTCAACACATTCTTCCAATCTCCGGTCTCACCTTTTCGGAAATATATACTGTTATTAATAGCAAAAGGTGTATCCTCGTGATGCTTACCAGTTTTGTTCACCTCAAGATTGCTTAGATTATCAAAGCTACACAAGCTAATGATCTTCTCCGCTACTCCATTTTCTTCTTCCTCGAAGCTAAAAGGATACCCAATGAATTCCGCTAACTCCTTTACATAAACCCTAGTATCTTCCTTCATTTCTTTGTATTTTAAGAACAATATATTGTCTGGAAATTCGAGCTTCGCTTTCCAATACCCTAAAACATGATCCCAGTACAGTCCATAATTCAATATTCCCTTGCAGAATTGATCGAAAGCTTCTTTAATTGGAAGTGTAGGTCCAGGAGCATTGGTAGATTATTTAATCTTTGTAGTAAAATACCAGTAAGAAACAAAAACATCCTTTACATCCCTCCATATATACACAATCTTGCAACCTGATTCTCAGATGGATTTCGGTAAAGAGGTGAATGAAATATGAGTAGCAATAAGTGAGATTTTGTTATTGCGATTAGTCGCAGATTTTTTGGAAAGATCAAACTCTGAAAACGGAATACAATCTTGAGGCAACTTGATGAGCAAAGGTCAAGTGGAAAAGGTATTTGTAGTAGCAATTGCAAAAAGAAGAGCTTTAAGCTAGGTTGTGCTAGTTTTCATATGACTAGCAAAAAATATATGAGTGGATGTAGCCTCAAAATTTTCTTGGGCTTCAACTATTTTTTCTAGGCTAATGCATATCTAACTAACTGAACTTGTCCCAAAAAACCTACTGCCACCCTAAACTTTCAAAGTGACCTCGTAGCTCCCTCAACTTTTAAAAAGTACTCCACTTAGCTCCCTGGGGCCACATTTCAGCTTCTGATAGGTTTGGGTTTTCAAATATGTCATTTCTCTAATTTTTTCTTTCCAATCAGGAGCTGACACGTGGCATTCAGGTAGCTAAGTCGAGCACTTTTTGAAAGTTGAGAGAGCTACGGGGTCACTTTGAAAGTTCAGGGAGGCAGTAGGTTTTTTAGGACAAGTTCAGGTCGCTAGATATGCATTAGACATTTTTTCTAAGAATGGTTCATAGCTCTAAACCGTTATACTAGTACAAATCACCATCACCTGACCAACTTTTCTGTCGTGGACAACTTGAGATTTTTTTGTGTATTTTTTAGTGTTTCAAAAGCGCTAGGCGCTAGTCGGGCGGCCGGTACTTTAAAACGCCTAGGCGAGGTCTAGGTGGGGCTTTAGCGGAATCTAGGCGGGACCTAGGCAGATTTGTATTTTTTATTTCTAAATACTTATCATAGTAAATTATAATAATATAAAATATCAAATAAACATAATTTAGACCATGTTTTAAAAATCACTAAGTGACATACAGCATATTGTTTCTCGCTTTGAGACTCAAATTGACAATTTTATTGTGAGGACACTTTAATGTAGTTTAGTTTTACCAACTAAACTACTTTTTGCTGGTAAACTATGATTATTATATATAATGGTATCATAAAAAAATCTAAATTAGGCGGTGCCTAGGCGGTGCTTAGGCGGCAATAAGTCAGTCGAGCGCCCGATAGTGCCCTAAGAATGAAAAGTCGGGCGGCAAGCCCCAAAATATCGCCTAGGCGGGGATTTTTAAAAGAGTGGTATTTTTGTACTGAAGACATGTAGCAATTTGGAGAAAGAAAGACGGCTATGGTAGTGGATGAATAAGCAACAAAATAAGCAATTTATAAACTCATGGGATATATTACATTGATAGTAACCAACTTCATTTCAGTTGAGTTCCAAATCCTTCAGTACTTTATATATGTTGAAGTAAGAAAAATAAGTCTAATACATCGACAGCTCCCTTAACTTATCTCGTTTGCTCTACCACCCTCCTAATCTTTAAAAAGGCTCTCGAAGCCTCCCTTTACTTCCAAAAAAATGCACCAGTTTGCCACTTGAACGCCACATGTTAGCTTCTGATTGATTTAATTTTTCAAAGATGTTATTCTCCTAATTTTTGCCCCTATAATTAAAAGTTGACACGTCGCATTTATTAGACAAATTGGTGCAGTTTTTGAGAGTTAAGTGGCTACATGAACTTTTTAAAAATTCATAGTAGCTTTATACAGAAATAAATAAATCGAGGGAGCTAGTGATGCTTTGGCCAAAAATTGTTACAATTTTAGTGTAGTTGGATCGATTAGTTTGATCAATGTGATCGTGACATTTCATCAAATAAGTCGAGAGAGTGCGGAGTACACAATTGTTCGATTCCTGTTAAGATTAGGGGGTCCGAGAGCAGCGCCCCGGGTGCGGTTTCCAGGGGCAGCGCCCTTGGCGGGGTCTAGGGGCACCGCCCCCCGGCAGGGTCCGAGGGGCAGCAGCCCCAGGCGGGGTCCCGGGACAGTGCCCTGGGCTGGCTGAACGCACCCTTTGAAAAAATTATCAGAAAAATGAATTTTGGACCGAAACAGTGTGTCTATTGGGCACAACTGAAATCCAAAAAAACATGTTTTTTAGACATGGCTACTACCCGAAACAGTATGTCTATTGACATTTTTGTTATTTATTTCACCAAAAGGAATTTGGCAGATATATACAGAAAAACTCGGTTGTTTTTCACAGTAAATAAAGTTTTTGTTCTTGACAAATTTTCTTATTTTATCCAATTAAAAGTTTGATGAACCGACGAAATAAATTTTAATCTGAAATTATATTCGCGACTTTAAAAACACCTAAATAATCCCTGTTTTTCAAAATAATAAACTTCATTACTGAGAAAAAGTAAGGAAATGAGGTGACAAGTGTTCGTTGCGCTGGTAATGAAAAATGTGTGTAATTTGAGGGAAATTATACAAATGGTGAGGGATCGAAGGCCCTGCATGAATGACGTGTGTCCCAGAAATGAATAAAATAATGAAAATTAATAATTTTTATTATTTTATTTATTTTTAGGACACATGTCATTCATGCAGAGAGCCCCGGATCATTATATAATTTCCCCTAATTTGAAAGTTTGTTAAGCCAGAAAAAGAAAAAAAAAATCATAAATAGTAATTGGCTGGTAATGAAAAATGTGTGTAATTTGAAATGTTATTCAAGCCAGAAAAAGAAAAAAAAAAAAATCAGAAATCCAATAACATGGCATCAACTCATAATAGGATATTTGTGGATTATATCCAACAAAAGTGTCTTTAAAGCGAGTGAAAAGTGTTGTAAGAAATATAATATGCTTATAATTGAGAGTTGTGTATTATTCAATCCAATTATGTGGCAGCAACTTAATTGATTTTGTACTGAATTTACTTTATCTCCTTTACTCCAACTGATTCATTTGGTCTTTTAATTTAATTGTTATTTACATAATGTTTACATATTTATAAATATATATTTCTTTGTTTCCATTAATTGTGGAAAAGGTCTTAACTTAAAAGGTCATATGTTCGAGTCCACATTTAAGTGGGATGTGATGGAGTTTTCTTTATTATTATTGTAATCACAATGAGGTACTTTTTTAAAAAAATTAATACACCCAATATCTTTTCTATCTGATTTTTCCTGCTAGTGATTGTTAATACATTTTGCAAAGGGTTAGTCTATTGGTTGAGCTTTGAAGCTATGATTCTAGAGGACACAGATTCGAGTTTACATATGGGTGCAACAAGAGTGATTTTTCTTTGTTATTATTGTAAGCCCAAGTGGATAAAATTTTTTTTAAAAAAATACATTTTCACCGTTTTTCTCTTTCAATTTTTTATTTCAAATTTATACTTACTAATAAATCATGACTTTTGGTCTGTTGTGAGTTCAAGTCATTGCAGTTGGTACTGGAATACATTGTTGAAATTAAGGAATATATTTCTCTCAACATTCTGCAGAGAAGTTCATCAAGAGGAAGGTATTGGGCTTCTAAATGTTATTCTCTGCGTGCCGGTGCTTGTAGCATTTTCCCTTTCTATAAGCAAGTATGGTGCTGCATGGCTGTACCTAAACATCGGTTTGTTTTCTGGTTGGCTACCCAACAAAAACTTCTCACTAGGGATAATCTGAAAAGCCTGATTCCGACTGCTGACATTGAATGCCCTGTTTGTGGGATGGCTAATGAAAGCCACTCTCACTTGTTCTTTAATTGTCCTTCTCCCATGGCAATTTTGTCCAGAGTTAATGTTTGGGTGGGGAGGCATGTATTCTCTGCTAATACTGATCCGTGGTGTTCTTGGCTTCAGGTTACCAAACCTTCTCGGTTTAGGAATGCAGTTCTAAAGTTTGGCGTAATAGGAACTCTTGCGTTTCTTTAAAGTTTGTCAATCGATTGACTCTAGCTTTAAGCAAATTCGAATGTTAATTGGTTGTAGAATGAGCATGTTTAGGAAGAGGATCAAGTTTATAGATGATATAGATTTATACAATAGATTAATTGCATAAGTGTTTATGGCCTCTGCCTTGAGGCTTCTTTCTACAGATACTTTTGGTTGAGCTTTATAATAGAGATCATTTTCATCGGAAAAAAAAAGGAAATTGTATAAAATGCCCCCTCTACCATTCTTATTCATTAAATACCCCGTCTAAAAAGTTATTCATTAACTACCATGATCTAATAATTAAATTCATTAAATATCCATTAAACCCCAATTTCACTCTCCCCCTCATCATTCATCGTTTTATCCTTCATTGCTCTCATTTCACTGCCGCCGTCGCCTCATCTCCCGCTACCTCTCCCTCCGCCGCCATCTCCATCTTATACGCCTTTTCTTTTCTACCGTTATCTCCTCTATCTCTCCTTAATTGCTTTCATCTCCATCCCTCCACCACCTCCTCTGCTTCGCCGCTGCCTCGCCATCCTTCCACCACCTCCTCTCCTTTCCCGCCACCTCCTCTCCTAACAACGCCGTCTCCATCCGATCTGCCTTCTTTTTTCTAATTTTTTCGATCTAAATGTATTCTTCGTCTGAATTTCGTATTATTGATGATGAAATTACATATTGAAAGTGCAAAAATCTCTGATGTGCAGAAAGAGACAGTGAAAGAAATGAGAAGAAAGTTTTGCCAAAAATATATATTGGTAATATAAGTTTTTCGATATACATTTTCTGCAATTTTATGGTAGATTTTACAGAAAGAGATAGAAAAAGAAAAGAAAAGAAAAATTTGCAATTGTTCTGAACAGTAATAATTGTTCCATGTCTCTAGAAATAAAATAAAAAATTGGGACAAGATCATAGTCTAAAATACTGAAGTAAAAACATCCTCACCGGGTCATTTCTTGGGCCGGAATTCATTGATGGGCCTATACATGGGCTTTGGTCTTGGGCTTCATTAACTAAAATGGAAAGCCTTAAAAAGGCAGAACTTAATCCAACTGATTGTAGAAGAAGGCTAGTTGGTTAAAATGTTGCTACTATTTATTGTTGCCTACACCTTTTTTTTTTATCCTACTAGTATCTTTTTAGCTCATTAAATATTCAAAATTAAACACTTATAATTGTTTTTCTATATTTATATTAACTATTAATGCTTTTTCTACATCATGTATGTTAACATTTAGATTGAATTTAATCACAGATATTAAAATTAACGTTTAAAAACTGCACTATAAAAATTAATTTGAACCATCAAATAATTAAGGATTAAAAATACTCTAGATGTACTTCTAAAGCACATTTAAAATGCTGAGTTTAAGAATACAATAAAATTATAATTGTTTAGCCAACCATAACATATACTAACTCAAAAATTGATCAAGTAGATAAGGAGAGTAAACAAAAAGGTTACTTTATATGTTCTTCAATTTTCTCACCACCACAAATTAAATAATTAACATCTATAAATTCAAATCATTTCTCTCATATTGAAATCACCCAACTCATTATGTGCTTTAATAAAATCTAGCTACCAATTACATTTCTAATTAGCTTCATTTTTTTAAACAATATGGCTACTTCAAAAATTTTCATGCTAGTTCTTCTTGCTGCTTTGGTATTTTGGAGCATCCATTTTGGAGCAGCTTCTCGTATTCTTCTTCAAATGCCACCTTTGCCTTCAATCCCGAACATGCCAACCCCTACATTGCCCCGTCAATATGCCAAAACTTCCACAACCCGAACTGCTCACATTACAGACCACTCAACCATCTCTGCCTCCTCTCCCCAAGCTCGCTATGCCTCTATTGCCAAAAATGCCTTCTTTTCCTACCACTACTTCATTTCCATCCGTTCTGTTTCTTTCTCCTCTGCCTTCCCCTTCTTCACCTTGAATTTCGTTTTTCGTTTATGTTACCTTACATATACATGAGCTCAGGCCCGACCCTGACAATTAGAAGGTTCTAGGCTAAATAATATTAAAAGTAGTACAATGAGGCCCTTAATAAAAAAAAATTCCAATAGATATTTAATTTTTACAAAAACTAAGAGCATCTTTAGTAAATAGACTATTCCCAAAAAAGTCTTGACACATAAGTAAGAATAGATAATGAACTAAAAAATGCATCTACACTAGCTCTTCTATTTTCTCTTTCCTATATGATTTGGCATAATAAATGCTAGACATTGTCTATTTGATCTTCTACATGTAGACATTCAAATAGAAGACCAACTCATCAAATTAATTAATATTTTAATATTAATCATTCAAACTCTCCCATTTAATGTGAAATTAATTCCTTTTTTAATTATTTTATTATACAAAACTAAAAGAAATAGACAATCTAGTGTAGCTATCTTTCTAAAACACATTGTCTATTTTCAAAATCATTGACATGTCATCAATGTGGGTTTCTATTCCACATACCACATAATCTTAGAATCCACTATCTACTAAAGATGCTCTAAGATTTGAACTCTTAAACTCTTATAGTTATAACTAATGCTCTACCAATTATTCTAACATTTATTAATATTTATTTTTATTTTTTTAATAACAACTACTAAAACTTTAAACGAAAATATGTTTTTAGGCCCTTCCGACTATGGGCCTTAAGCGGTGGCACCTGCCCGCCACCCCTCAAGGCCGGCTTTGCATGAGCTATGGCTTGAATCTTAATTAGCTGTGTTCTTGGATCCAATTTCAGTATTACTTGTGTGATAAAAAAAATTTTCTTTTCAACTTTTTAGAATTGATTGTAAGTTATTATTTTAAGTACTCACATGATGTTTTTAAGTAAAATATTATGGTATTGTTGTGATATATATGATTATTTTCAGTAACATGGACTTATCTATAGAGCTCAAACTTTGTTAAACCATATAACGGTATTGTCATATTTTCTATATTCACATAGAAACAATTGACCAACCATAATGATTTCAAATCGCAGCAACAAATGCTAAATCTTAAGTTGACGTTAGATGGGTCCGAGTCGGCTATATTAATGTCCTGACACCATAAAGCTATATTCAATGCCATATGCTCATCAATTTCCAACAGTTGTAGATCTCATCAATGATTTTCAAATTATAACAAATGGAGAAAACACATCATAAGCTAAGTAGGAAGTTAAGAACAAATTCGTTTAAATATCAAAGGTGTGGCTCCTCCAAGTTGTCTCATTCAACCCGCTACCCTCTTAAATTTGAAAAGGTTTCCTTAACTCTCCTAACTTGGCAAAATGTACTAGTTTATCCATGAATGTCACGTGTCAGCTGGTTGGAGAGAGAAAAATCAGAAAAAATAACTCATTGAAAAGTTAAACCAACCAAAAGCCGGCCTGATGCATTTTTTGAAAGTTGAGGGAGCTAGAAGGATCTTTTCAAAGTTTAGAATGTAGTATGCGAAATGAGACAAGTTGGAGAAGTGCGTCCTGATCTCCTAGTTCATGTTTTGAATAAGGAGTTCTTATGTGTATTTGAGTCCATCTAAATTCCACCATGCATGTGTACACGTATGGACCTGAAATGGTAAAAAAATGGGTCTCATGGTGAAATTTCAATGGAGGGTTCATATTGCACGCAATCTTTGCTACTTTATATATAAAAATTACAACTCAAAATTGAATTTTATTGGAACATTTTCCGTATAATTTATTACCGATATATTTGCATAACACTTTAGTATATTTGGGTTTAAAAGAAAAAGAACTTTCACCAGCACGCTTATATTATTACGCTATAGATTCAATCTTAACCACTATATTAAGACAATCAATACAATATATTTGGCTTTTCATTGTAGTTCGTTTGATATTTGCATTATATTATAACAGCTTTTGTAATTTTTTATGAAACTAATGATGAAATTTACTCAATAACAAATATCCGAATTAGGTTGACACCATGATTTTACAGGCAAGCACGGAACTCAAATATTTTAAAAATGAAAACAACGCATTTAATTAATGATCATAATAATACTCTTGGCCATTGTTCTAGGCGTGTAACTAATGCTTTAAGTTCTTGATTTGTGCCTTTTTGGCACCCCCATTGCTCAGCACAACCGGTATATTGACATGGTATTCTACTAGGGTATATTTTCTGCTAGGGCTTTTTTTTGTTCAAATTTAGAATTGAATCCTTAATAGAGTAAAAGCTCTGATACCATATAATAATTTGAATACCTGCACAGAATAAAGAGCCTTTTATATAGACTGATAATGTAAATACACGTACATATTACACACGTGACATTACAAGAAGCTCTTTATATAAAGCTCATAAGTAAAAATAAAAATTCTTTTTTCATTTTTCTTCTTCTGCTTATTATTACAACTAATTTATCTTTTTATTTTCTCCAGACACGAAAAAGGAGAAATAATGAAAGTGTACAACTTAATCAAAAAAATTTGAACTTATTTTGAGGAGCGGATAAGCAATCTTTTTAAGCAATCCCGATGCATTTAATTTATTATCCATAATAGAATCGAGGTGAGCTCCCATTTCCGGTTTCAACACATTCTTCCAATAAACAAATCTTATAAAAAAAACAACAACTACAACAAACGAATCTACAAGGCGATACTTACCAGTCTTATTCACCTCAAGATTTCTCAGATTATCAAAGCTACACAAGCTAATGATATTCTCCACAACTCCATTTTCTTCTTCTTCCAAACTGAAAGGACAACCAATAAATTCCGCTAATTGTTTAACATAAAACCTTGTATCTTCCTTCAGTTTTGAGTATTTTAGGAACAATATTTGGTTTGGAAACTGAAGCTTCGCTTTCCAGTACCCTAAAACATGATCCCAGTATGGTCCATATAACGATACCCCTTCGCAAAATTGCTCGAAAGCTTCTTCAACTGGGGGAAGAGGTTCGGGAGTACTTTTAATCTTATTGTAAAAATACCATAAAGAAACAAAAACATCCTTCACATCCCTCCATATATACACAATTTTACGGCCAGATTCTCGAATAGATTTTAGCAAAGAAGTGTAAGGTATGTGAGTAGCAATGTCGCGATTAGTCGTGGATTTTCTTACGAGATCCTCTAAATAAGGAATGCAATCGTGTGGCATTTTGGTGATCAAAGGGCTAGTCGAAAAGGTATTTCTTGTAGCAATCGCAAAAGCAAGAGCCTTAAGCCAGGTTGTGCCTATTTTCACACAACTAGCCAAAAATATATCGGTCTGTCTAGCCTCAAAGTTTTCTTCGGCTGCCATTATTTTTTCCGCTGTGTCTTTATTGTGCCAAAAGCCTTCATACTGGTACAAGTCAACAAACAGACTTGAAATTTTTTGTGAGTGATTTTGTAGTACGGAGGAGGACATATTGCATTAGATTTAGAGAAAAGAAAAAGGTTTATGGTATTGGACGAATAGGAAATACAATGAGAAATTTATATACAGAATTAATAGCTATATGCCTTACTTGAAACTGTTGATTTTATGGATTTAATTACCTTACTTTGAAACTGATGATTTTAATTACCAGATATTTGCCTTGAGAATGAGCTCCGCTTCACTTGTTAGGCCCAATAATAGATTACGAGAAAAGATAATAGCAGTAGAATAAAAAAGATACAAAGATTTTACGTGGAAATCCCAAATAAATCAGGGAAAAACCACGGGACAAACTCCGAATAATTCTCCACTATAAAATAATAGTAGGTACACCAAGAGATTACAAAATAGTGGCACTCAAGTGTTTTCCAAAACCTCACTATTTTCTCTCTTACCCAACTCTTAGGAACCTCTTTCCTAAGTTTATATGCACAGATTATATTCTTATATCTGTGTTTTATCAATCTGTGGCAGAAATGAGGCAGAATGCCTCTCTATTTATCGGAATTGAAAGACGCGTGAAATGCTGTCTTTCAGTTCCTTAAATTGCGCCACCAATCACCACCGAAATTCGGTTTGTATTTTTCTTCTTTTCCTTTTTCTTTTTTTTATTTTAAATTATTCAGTGGGTCCCACATGTGAAGGGACGCCACTCAACAAATATCCCCCTCTCGACTACATTATGGGACTCTCCATCCCGATTGCTTTGACACACTGATCAAACTTTTCTTTTGGAACGACCTTTGTCAGCATATCGGCAGCATTGTTGTTTGTATGAATCTTCTGCAACTTGAACTCTTTTCCTTCAATGGCAAATCTGAGCCAATGATACCTTACATCAATATGTTTTGTCCGCGCATGATATATAGTATTCTTGCTCAAGTCTAGTGCACTTTGACTATCACAATAAACTATGTAGTCTTCTTCTTGCACACCCAATTCTTGAAAGAATCGCTTTAACCAAAGCATTTCCTTTCCTGCTTTTGTTGCTGCAATGTACTCTGCTTCAGTTGTTGATAATGAAACACACTTTGTAACCATGACTGCCATGAAATAGCTCCCCCTGAGAATGTAAATAAGTAACCTGATGTAGATTTTCTTTCATCAAGGTCACTAGCCATATCCGCATCTGTGTAACCAACAAGTGCTGGCTTTCCACCTCCAAAGGTTAAACATAACTTTGAAGTTCCTCTCAGGTATCTAAAGATCCATTTAACTACTTCCTAATGTGTCTTCTGGGGATTTGACAGAATCTACTCACAACGCTAACTGCATGAGCGATGTCTGGTCTTGTACACACCGTTGCATACATTAAACTGCCGACTGCTGAAGAATATGGAACATTTGGCATATCTTCTTTATTTTTCTCTGTTGAAGGGTAGGATTTCTTACTCAACTTGAAATGAGCGGTAAGTTGAGTGCTAACTGGTTTAGCATTCTTCATATTGAACCTTTCTAGTACCCGTTTAATATATTTTTCTTGCGATGACCATAGCCTGCTGGACCTCCGATCTCGGATAATCTCCATTCCAAGAATTCGTCGTGCCGGTCCTAAATCCTTCATGTCAAACGCCTTAGACAAATCGCACTTCAACTTACTAATCATTTTGGCATCTGGCCCAACGACTAGCATATCATCAACATATAGGAGAAGAATGATAAATTTTCCATCAGGGGATTTCTGGACATATACACATGGATCAGCTTATGTCCTCTTGTATCCTTGATTCACCATGAAGGAATCAAACTTTTTATACCATTGCCGCGGGGCTTGTTTTAGCCCATACAAACTTTTCTTCAGGAAGATACACCATGTCCTCCTTTCCTTTGACCTTGAAACCTGCTGGTTGTTCCATATAAATTTCTTCTTCTAAATCCCCATGCAAGAACCCGGTCTTTACATCAAGCTGTTCTAACTCAAGGTTCAAGCTGGCTACAAGACCTAGCACAACTCGAATGGAACTCATTTTCACAACTGGTTAAAAAATCTCGTCAAAGTCGATACCTTTCTTTTGAGTAAAGCCTTTGACAACCAATCGAGCTTTGAATCTCACTAGGTTTCCATCATCTTTCTTCAGCTTGTACACCCATTTGTTCTTGAGTGTTCTCTTCCCTTTAGGAAGTTCTACCAACTCGTACGTGTCATTCTTCTTTAAAGAATTCATCTCCTCCTGCATGGCCTTCATCTAACAATCTTTATCTTCACAAGATTGCACATCTTGGAAGCTTTCAGGCTCCCCCTCATCAGTGATTAAAATATAATCAGAACTGGAGTATTTTGTAGATGGTTGGCGTTCTCTGACTGACCTCCTTAATTGAGGTTCTTCTTTTGGTAGAATGGGGTTCTCTGGCTCCCCCTGCTCAATACCTTCTTCATTCGTATCTTCATCTACAATCACATCTTAATCCCTCACAACTGGCTCTTCTTCTCCATCTTGTTCTGATTGATGCATTCTTCTTTCTATGGCATCATCTGATAGAATGCTCTTTGGTGTTATATCGATAACACCGTCACTTGTAGATCTTTCACATATGATATCATTCTCATAAAATACAACATCTCGGCTCCGTACAATTTTCTTTTTCACTGGATCCCATAATCTGTAGCCGAACTCTTCATCTCCATAACCGACAAAAGCTCAAGGAACTGATTTATCATCAAGCTTTAGCCTTTGCTCTTTAGGAACATGCATAAATGCCTTGCATCCAAATACCCTCAAGTGCGAGTATGAGATATTTCTACATGTCCAGACCCTCTCTAGAATATCAAAATCCAAAGGTGCTGAAGGTGGTCGGTTGATAAGATAAACAACAGTATTGACAGCTTCTCCCCAAAATGACTTAGGTAAGGTAGCCATTTTGAGCATGGATCTAACTCTTTCGACAATGGTACGATTCATTCATTCAGCAACGCCATTGTGTTGAGGTGCACCAAGAATTGTCTTTTCATGCCTGATACCATGTTGACTACAGTAATCCTTGAACTCCTTGGAGATATACTCACCACCATTATCTGTGCGTAAACACTTCAATGGCACTCCAGTCTCCCTTTCCACCATTGCATGGAACTGCTGAAAGTGCTTGAATACTTCATCCTTTGTGCGCAGCAAATAAATTCATGTCTTTCTTGAAAAATCATCAATGAAGGTAAGAAAGTATCTTCTTCCTCCAATGGATTCTGTATCCATGGGACCACAAACGTCAGAGTGTACCAGCTCTAACTTATTATTTCTCCTTCTAGAGCTTTTCTGAAATGAAACTCGATGTCGCTTCCTAAATAAACAGTGATCACACGGGTTAATTTTTCCTTTGGCTAATGGGATGAGGGACTTCTTAGCCAGTATATTCAACCCTTTCTCACTAACATGCGCCAGTCGCCTATGCCATAAATTTGGTGAAGCATCATCTCCAGCTGTATTCAGTTGACTCGCACATATTGTTGTGTGCGTTTTGTATAGCGAGCAACACAATCTTCCTTTCGCCACCATCAACGATCCTTTGGTGAGTTTCCAATTTCCATTGCCTGTATGATTGTGATAACCTTCCTTGTCCAATACACTAACAGACAACAGGTTCAACTAAAGATCTGGAATGTGTCGCACATTTTTAAGTGTTAATGTGCATCCGACACTTGTCTTCACGCAGATATCACCGATTCCCACCATTTGCGAGACACTATTATTTTCCATTTTAATAGTACCATAATCGCCTGCTTTATATGTTGAGAAGTATTCCCTTTTTGGAACACAGTGGTATGAGGCACTAGAATCTACAATCCACTCGGTATCTGCATCTTCAACATGACAACAATCTGAATCAACAATCTGAATCATAAGATACTAAAGCCACCTTTCCATCTTCTTTTGTGACTGCAGCAGATGTATATTTTGTCATTATTATGACTTCGGTTTGTATTCTCTTGTTTAAAGAAACGGCAGTTCCTTTTGAGATGGCCCTGCTTTCCACAATGGTAGCATGACCTCTTCTCCCGGGACTTGGATCTATCTTTCAATTTTCCATTCCCACGACCTCTACTCTTGCTTCGACCCCTGTTTTCTGTGACAAGGACTTGTGAACTGGTACTGGCAACGTCTCTTCTACGAAGTTCTTCATTAAGTAGGCTATTCTTTACCATAGATATTGTTACCACACCATTTGGAGCTGAGTTACTCAGTGATACAATAAGAGTATCCCAGCTATCTGGTAGAGTTCCCATCAAAAGACATGCTTGCATCTCATCATCCAAGGACATACCGGTAACTGCTAACTCACTTATGAATCCTTCAAAGTCGTTCAGGTGTTGTGTGATTGATCGTCCCTCTGTCAGTTTCAAGTTCATGACTTTGCGAATCATGAACACTTTTCCTTGAGCATTTTTAGCCTCGTACATAACCTTTAGCTTCTTCCAGAGAACTTTGGGATCTGTTTCGTTCCTCACGTGGTTGTACAGGCTAGCATCTATCCATTGGCATACTGTACCCAATGTTTGCTTCTTCAAATTTATCCACTGCTGATCTTTCATATACATCGGCTTTGCGTCGTCACCCTCAATTGGATCATACAAATCTTTGCAATTGAGGTAGTCCTCCATTCTGGATTTCCACATTGAATAAATTGTATCCGTCAATTTGATCATTACACAGTCATTCGCCATGTCAAAAATTTAAGAATGGCAAAATTTTACTATACTCGAATTTCACTATTCACATAAATAGTGACTATATATGTGAATAGTACCATATACCCAAATATTACTTGTATATTAGAATAGTAACAGTATCGTATACTTAAATAATACTATTCATAAAAATGGCCGAATATGAATAGTATTATATATGAATACTATTACTAAGTTACTATTTTACTATTTATTCAAATTGCGTATCTGCGACGGTTTTTCGAACGGATTGCGCCACCGGATTTATCGTAATTTTCTCGTCGTCGTGGTATATTTATTTTTGAAAAATATATCTACGGATTTTACTGATAAAACAACCTTCGGCTCTGGTACCACTTGTTAGGCCCAATAATAGATTATGAGAAAAGATAATAGCATCAGAATAAAAAAGACACAAAGATTTTTACGTGGAAACACCAAATAAATCAGGGAAAAACTACGGGACAAACTCCGAATAATTCTCCACTATAAAATAATAGTAGGTACATCAAGAGATTACAAAATAGTGAGGCACTCAAGTGTTTCCCAAAACCTCACTATTTTCACTCTTACCCAACTCTTAGGAACCCCTTTCCTAAGTTTATATGCACAGATTATATTCTTATATCTGTGTTTTATCAATCTGTGGCAGAAATGAGGCAGAATGCCTCTCTATTTGTAGGAATTGAAAGACGCGTGAAATGCTGTCTTTTAATTCCTTAAATTGCGCCACCAATCACCACTGAAATTCGGTTTGTATTTTTCTTCTTTTCCTTTTTTTTATTTTAAATTATTCAGTGGGTCCCACATGTGAAGGGACACCACTCAACACCACTATCCGGCGGCTTGGTATCGCTTAAGTAAGGCCTCGAGTTCGAGTCCTGGTGAATGCAGAAAATCTTTATTGGGAGACCCACCCACCACAACCAGATACGTACCCAATTCGAATCTGGATATAATCGGACCAAAATTCCGGTGATTCAGATGGGTAGAAAAAAAAATTATATTAATAACAGCTTTGGTATATTTTTAATGAAAACAAGGACGTCATTTACTTAATAACGGCGGCATCCGAACTATTGGTATGTAAATAGTTTGTTACTCCTATATAAAAGCTAAACCTTGTATTGTCTAAATGATGAATTAAATTATGAAATTCTTTTAATTACTCCCTTTCTATTTTACTTTTCCATCTCAAAATGTCAAACACAAACAATTCTTAATAATATTTTGGGTAAATTTTAGAAAAGTACCTTGTGATTTTACGATTTTGTGAAATGGAGTTTATGAAAAAAAATTTTAAAAAGGGATCTGACGTTTCAAACCATTAACAATTAAAGGAATTTTTGTAACACCGTTACAATTGCTGACGTGGTAAGGAACATTTTTGGAAATTCAAAATTCTTATTCTCCATCAAAGCATCTTCAGCAGGCTGCAGTATTTTGAAATAAACCTAACATTTTGAAATTCCCAGGAAAACAACATCAAAATCAAAAACCTCTAAAAATAAAAAGGGAAATTATATGAATTTCTAAAAATATCTCTTGCCACATCACCATTTTTAACGGTGTTAGAAAAAATTCTTTAATTACTAACGTCGTGAAACCTCAAATTCCCTTTTGAAAAAAAAATTACATGTCCTATTTTGCAAACGCGTGAAACCATAAGGTACTTTTTTTAAGTTTACCCTAATATTTTAACTAAGAGCTTCATGAGTCACTTTTCAACACATACACTAACACAAACTATAAATAACCTTAATTAGGGAAATACACAATAATATGTAAATACACATTCAAACACATGAAATTACAAGGAGCACTTTATATAGAGCTCATAGTGACAAACAAATTCTTTTCTCCTCCTTAACATTACAGCATAAGTTTGTTTTTTTGGCCTAATGCATACTTAGCCCCCCAAACTTAGCACTTTGTATCAGGCGGTGCCTCCAACTTTCAACCGTCTTTACTAGCCCCTCCAAACTTGGCAAAAGTGTTCATTGCATCCCCCCTTAGTGTCACGTATCACCTTTCGATTTGAGAGAGGAAAATAAAAAATTTGACAGCTTGAAAAAGACAAACCAATCACAAACTGACATGTGACATTAAGGGGGGGGGGGGGGCTGTAATGAACTCTTTTGCCAAGTTTGGGGAGTTGGAAGAAACTTTAAAAGTTGGAGGCGCCATCTGATATAAAGTACCAAGCTTGGGGGGCTAAGTATAGATTAAACTTTTTTAGAAAGGAGAAATAATGAAGACTTATAAATCATGCACAAGAAAAAGATTTTGTTTTATTATTTTGAGATGGCGGCAATCTATTTAAGCAAGCCCGATGCCTTTAATTTGTTGTCCATAATAGAATCCAGGCGAGCTCCCATTTCCGGAGTCAACACATTCTTCCAATCTCCGATCTCGCCTTTTCTGAAAAATATATTGTTATTAACAACGATAGTCGAATCTGGTTGATACTTACCAGTTTTATTCACCTCAAGATTGCTTAGATTGTCAAAACTACTCATGCTAATAATGTCCTCAGTAACTCCATTTGCTTCTTCTTCCAAAGGAAAGGATACCCCATGAATTCCGCTAACTTCTCAACATAGTACCTTGTATCTTCCTTCATTTCTTCGTATTTCAGGAACAATATTTTCTCTGGAAACTTGAGCTTCGCTTTTCAGTACCCTAAAACATGATCCCAGTAAGGTCCATATAGCGATACTCCTTGGCAAAATTGCTCGAAAGCTTCTTCAATGGGGGGAAGAGGCACGGGAACATTCATAGATTTGTAAATTTTATTGAAAAAACACCAAAAAGAAACAAAAACATCCTTTGCATCCCTCCATATATACACAATTTTACAGCCAGATTCTCGAATGTATTTCGGCAAAGAGGTGTAAGATATGTGAGTACCAACAAGTGGGATTTCGTTGTCACGATTAGTCATGGATTTTTTTGTAAGTTCCTTCTCTAAATAGGGCATGCAATCGTGTGGCATTTTGGTGGGCAAAAGGCTACTCGAAAAAGTTTTTCTTGTGGCAATCGCAAAAGCAAGAGCCTTAAGCCAGGTTGTGCCAGTTTTCACATGGCTAGCCAAAAATATATCGGTCGGTCTAGCCTCGAAGTTTTCGTGCGCTACCATTATTCCTTTCACTAACTCTTTTCGGTTCCAAAAACCTTCGTACTTGTACAAGTCACCAAACCAACTTGAAATTTTTTCTGAGTGATTTTCTAAGGAAGAGGACATTGAGCAAGATTGTATTAGATTTAGAGAAAAGAAAGGGTTTACAGTATTGGATGAAAGGCAAGACAATGGGCTATTTGTAGACCGAATAATGGTAATACTATACAACAACAACCAAGCTTTGATTTTTTGTGTGACCCCGGGTCGCGTACTTGGCTGTGGTGGGTGAGTCTCCCAATAAGGATTTTCTGAATTCACTAGGACTCGAACTCGAGACCTTACTTAAGGAATACGAAGTTGCTTACCACTTGAATTCAAACCAAGCTTTAATTTGAGTATGCTAATTTTAAGTAAGACTATACAATAGTTAATTTATTTTTGTGAATTTTAGCCATCTCTCTATGTTTCTGAATCTAGAATACTATTACGTTAGAAGGTTTGACTATGTTATCTTTTATGTAAATATGTTGAGTGGAAAATATTTACTGGGGAAAAAAATCACAGTCCCAATTTGGTGTGATAAAATTCAGTTTTTATTACAAGATGAATAATACCCACTATTTTTAAAATCAAGTTGATTTTGAAAAATCTGACTCTCTTCAATTTTGTATACCCAATATTACAATTTAACTGCTTGTTTACGTTGTTTACAATTAATTGTTCATTATTAGGTTTGATATTTTCTTTTGTTTTTTAATATTTTGGAAGGTGTTGATATCAATAACAATATCTTTTTTATAAAAAAAATTTACCTCGTTGGATTTACAATAATAACAAAGAAAAACCTCACCCCTCTCGTATGTGGACTCGAACCTGTAACCTGTAAGGTCACAACTTCAAGGCTCAACCACTAGACTGAGAACACAAATGCTATGATATGATATATGACAGCTTCAAGCTTCAAGCCAAATTTCTGATTGATATGATATATGAAGAAGGTTGATCAAACCATTTTTTCGAACCGAGATGGACTTTATATACAAGTGAAGTTTATTATAAAATTGTTTAACTCAAAAATTTAAGCTAATAATTCTAGTTTCCTAGCACTCCTCCGAACGTGAATGACATTTAGGCCTGAAGCGGATGGAATAAAGGATCACTTTAGTATATATTTAAATTTAACCGAGAAGCGCTATTAATTCGAACCCTCGATAAACTGATATATTAGGCTTAACTAGAATACTTACCCACGTCGCAAACAATTAAGATTCAAGAATAGTACGGGCTGAGTTAACTTTACTCGATCACTCTTCCTTACTAATTCAACCAGCAACATTTAAACCAGTTGTTTACTATGATAGATTCAGGAGACAACCGTTATAAAAAATATCAAGTTGCACTTATTAAAACACACACTCTTGCTTTGAGTTGATTAAATCAATTTTCTACCAGAGATATGGACTTTTTACAGAGATGAAATTTGTCAAGAAAATATTTAATATCTAAAAGGTTAAACTAACTCAAACATAGTTTTTATACGATACTTCATGCAAATTAATTATATATTTTGACTTGGTGTAACATAACTCCATTTTATATATGCTGAAATTTAATCAACAAAAGGAGTTGTCAATAAATTCAAGTATCTACGGTATCATTTAATGAAACCCTTTTCAATATTTTAAAAGTCCCCACCTAGACCCGCCTAGGTGCTATGGAGCTTGTCACCCGACTTTTCATTCCTCAGGCGCTACCAGGTGTTGGACTGATATATTGTCGCCTAGGCACCGCTTAGTCCGACTTTTTCCGCCTAGGTACCACCTAATCCGATTTTTTCCACAATTTTTAAGATACCAATACTTATAATAATTATAGTTCAAAATATTCTCACCGTATTATTCTCATTTTGAATCTCAAACCGAGAAATAGTACACTATAAACCACAAAAAATTTGTTAGAATAAGAGTTCTTAAGGAATTGATTTTAGTGTTGATGTATTTTTACATAACAATAGATTAAAACTTATATTGTCATATGCTAAACTACGTTTTTGTAATATATTATTACATTATAATTTATTTTTTAGTTGACTTTATATTTTTATCTATTCATATATATTAAAAATTAAAAAAATCACATATCCGTTAGGCCCCGCCTAGGCGCTCAAAGCCCTGACCGCCTGACTAACGCCTACCGCTTTTTAAAACATTGACTGTTTTACCTACCAACTTAAGCTGATACGGTGATATTTAGCACCCAATCATAGTTTTTAAGATCCGACATAGCAAACAAACAAAATTGAAAAGTATAACGGAAGTAGATTAAGCCTTAACTCAAGTCAATTGATTTTGTATTAATTATTATATGCTTACTCATTTCTCAAGCCTATATTCTCAAGTCTCATGGACTCCCTACAAAACTATCTTAGGAAGGAGAAGAGCTCCTTACCACTTCATTCAACAACACTTGTAAATAACTGAAGAATTTTTTAGGTGTATCGTATGTAATTGTGAGACATTTTCTTACAATTAATTCATTTACTTATAACCAAATTTATAAAATTGTACAATGTGTTTGTCATAAATCACATCACAACTTAATTGAGCTTACATTTTACAAAATACGTTACCCAAAACAAATGTTATGTTAGGCCAATAGGGTTGTTTTATAATTAACAGCATTCCTATTGGGACTGGAGAGATATTGCAGACCATCTATGGACCGAAGAACTAAATCCTGTTTGATATTGCTGTGGTGAAAAGCTCTATTCATCACATACACTTTATAAAACAACATTTTTTTATTTTTGATACTAATTAATTAGGGTCTGTTTGCTGTTGAATTCCCAATCCAAAATTTGTTATCATAGATAAAGCTTGAAAATGAAGTTTTTCGGAATAACATGGGAAAACAATCCCAAACAGGCCCTAAGAAGATGATGATGCAGAAGGAACTAAAGTTCAATAATTTAGAAAGGCCAAATTTATCATTTGCCTCCTTGAATTTGGCATAAAAAATCAAATACCACCTTGAACTTTCAAAAGTCTCACCTATCCCCCTGAACTTGACAAAACTGCCCTAGTTTGCCCCCTCATTGGCACGTGTCAGCTTCTGATTGGAGAAAGAAAAATCAGAAAAAAATGACATATTTGAAAAGTCAAACCAACCAGAAGCTGGCACGTGGCATTTAGGGGGCGAACTGGTGCAATTTTGCCAAGTTCAGGTGGCTAGTTGAAACTTTTGAAAGTTCAGGGCGGCATCTAATTTTTCGTGTTAAGTTTAGGAGGGTCTTGATGCATTTGGACATTTAGAATCTAAAAATGATAAAAAAAAAAAAATATGCAACTAAAATAATGTACTCACAGAGCAGCAATATAAGGTTCAAAATTACTCAAACCTCAAGGGTTCAGAGGCAACAGTTTCTGAACTACAACTAAAATAATGTACTCACAGAGCAGCAATATAAGGTCCAAAATTACTCAAACCTCAAGAAATATCAATCTCTAGTTCAGAAACTGTTGCCTCTGAACCCTTAAAAACCTCAAGCAAATCTTCTACTTCATTACAATAAGGAATCACAAACTTCTTCATAAACTGTTCATCAGTAATCTGACAAAACGTCGTAAAAGCAGGTCGTTTCATAAGCAAATTTCTACTCTCAATAGCCCTAAGCACTCTTAGCCGCGGTTTATACCTCTTCTCGATACTGTAACAAAACAACTGTGGATTCTTAACAATGTAAGGAAACTCCACAACACTTAGCAACAGCTCTATTACATCCCTAATCTTCTTTTCGGATTTCGTAAATGCTTTCGGTGATCTCCTAAATGCAAACACAATATCATTCTCTGAAAATCCAACCTCTTGATAGAGCTTTAATTTGAGCTCCCAATTTTCTCTAGTCATTGAACTCACAACACTCACAGCACAAAGAAATGTCTTTGATTTCCTATCAACACCCATTTCTTCAACTTTTCTAACATAACCCCTGAACTTCTCGGGTTTCGAAAGAAAATTAACCGGAAATCTACAGACATAAGTAGCAATCTGATCAGTAGAAATCCCGTAACTCTTCAAGTATTCTATGTTGGGGACTAGTGTTTTGTCTAAATCATGTACTAGAAACCTGCCACCCCTAGTGTTCTTCAACAATTTACAAATATCAAAATCAGGGCCGAAAACGTTCTTTAGCCCTAGAATGGAAAGGCGAATTCGATCAGGACTTCTGCCTAACAGCAATGGATAAGCAGAAATAATCTCAGCCATATCAGTGGATTCAAAACCTAGGTCTTGAAAAGCTTTGATTTTGGGCTTAATACTTGTCTCAAGATTAGCTGAGAGAAGCCTGGGTGCTTTTTGGACGATTGCCTCTATGTGGGTCTTGGAAAACCCGGTTTTTTCGAGGAAATTTAGGACTGAATCGGAACGTTGGGGGTTTTTAAGGAACTTGGTAGATGAAGAGGAGAATTGGTGATTATTAACTAAGTTATCTGATATTAGGGCTTTGGGAGATTTTGGTGCAAAGATTGGGAATTTTTGGGGATAATTAGAGGTGATGAAAGAAGGAATTCTGCAAATCCAGGCGGACATTTTTACAAGTAATGAAAAATTGAAGCTAAAGCAAGCCTAAATCATAACACAACTTTGTAATAAAGCTCAGATAATGGAATTAAAAATTACCTTGGATTCATTGTGATAATACTTGCTTTTGAGTTCAGTTGCTGCAATATCAGAGAATAGCATCCAACTTGAGGAAATAGACGGTGAAGGTAGGAGACGAACGGATTAAGATGGGCTGGGCCTTCTTTTTATTTATATGGGCCGGGCCTTATTTGATAAACTTGCAACAGCTAATGCAAATAGTGTATGGAAAAGCACCTAAATGCACCAACTTGTGCAAAATAATTACCAAAATAATTCAAAAAAACGCGCGTCACTAATATAGAATTTTTCAAAATCTAATTAACCCAAATACGCTCTACATATAAACAAGGAATTGTCTTCTCTGGGTTTTCCTCATTGCTCTCATCGCGTCTCTGTTCTTTTGCTCTCCCTCTCCAACTCGATCGCAGCCCTTCCAAATTAAAATTCTATCTCGTTTTTCTCCCTAACAGAGATCGCGGTTCTTCGATTTTGCGTTTTCTCATCCTAAATCCATTTATTTATTATCGATTTCCATCTATAACTTGCCCCTGGGCAAACAATCAAAAGCTGTTCATCAATGTTTACAAGGTAATTTTTAATTATTTTATGTATCTAAAGTGATTTATGTCTGTTTATTTGAATTTGTTGCATACCTAATACAAAACTAATATAATTCTGTTATACATCTGATAGAGTGCTAATAAATGTCTGATCAAAGTATTTGGTGAATATATATTAGATTTATAATAGCATTGTATTACATAACACTATTATAAAAGTGTTGGACATAATCAGTGAGTAAGTCTTCATCTAATACAAAACTACTATATATCTATTATAAATGTAATATAAATGTATTATGTATCTATTACAAACCTAATATAAGTATAATAGAACTGATTAGTGAATCCAAATGATCCATTTATGTCTTTTACATGCTATAGAGGGAAAGAAAAACTATGTTACATGAGGTTTCTTAGGAATTTGGATTTTAGTATTGAATAAGAAGTCATAATATGAGGGAAATGATTTTGAATTTCTTGCTAGTAAAAGAAAAGAAAGATGGAAGAGTTGGAAGTTGAGAAAGATTTGCACTAGTTCACTCCAAAATTTACAGCAGCTTGGGTTCTAGGTCTTCAAGATGAATTTGAAGAAAATGCACAATAAACTTTGTGAAGAAGAAGAGAACCTACTTGTTGGTCCCTATGCGTACACTTAATGAGTCAGGGGGGTGAATGACTCACTCAGTAACTTATAAAACTTTTTCGCGATAGTTACTGGTCAGCTGAGTGAGGTCAACTTGCTGACTGAAATGGCTGGAAACTGTGAGTAAGTAAAGAACACAGAGATTTTTATACTAGTTCCGCAACTTGTGCTTACATCTAATCCCGAGAGAGTGTCTCGGCTTTAATTCACTAATGTCAACTCCTTTACCCTAGGTGGAGAAGCCTTTCACAAAATCCCCAATTACAGAAAGTACCCTCCAATCTGCAATAGCTCACCCGCTGACTAGAATACCCTCTTCTATCAGCAACTCAAAAGAGTTTAAAACAAGAGATGGACTCAACTTATAGAAATGTTGATCCAGTTACAAATGATCTAATATTACAATGGTTTGATCTATACTATTCTCTCTTGTTCAAGAAGATGTTTGTTGAGTTATGATTTTCTTGCTAGAATTCCTTTAAAGCTTGTAATTGGACAGAGTCTTTGCTTCTAAGAAATTTAGGTGTAATCACCAAATTCTAACGCTTGCCTTCTTGCTCCTTTTATAGATGGATTTGAGAAAGTAGCCGTTGAACTTGTCTTGGCATCTTCTGAAATTGACAGCTCAGTAATTCACCCATTGTTTATTCAAATCAATCCATTAAGAGATAGAATTGCACCGTTGTGAAATACATTTCAATCCGTTAGATCGAAATTCGAGCTCCAATTTGAACTCTTTGTCGTTTGATGCCAGTCTTCCTTTAGAGAGAACTCGCGCTGCCTTGCCATGTGTCTCCATCCCATTCCCTCTAGTTTTCTGATATGTTGCACAGTGCGCGATACAAGGTTGCAAGATCTACAGAATTGCTCAAAATAGTAATAAACTTTTTGTAGCTTTGCTTTAGAAGACTTTGTCACTTTCTTGATAAGTTTGAGTCTTGTCAAGGCATTAATTCTTTTTATCTTTGTCTTATTAATGTTCTTGCAAAAAGCAACACTAAAAGTAAAGATGCCATATTACCTTAAAAGGTAATGTCAGTACCTTTAACAGACTTAAGATAACTCAGTGAAATATTTTATCATAAAACATAGCTGTAACTGAATCTAAATACTAAGTGTTTTGAATGAGTAATACTAAGTCAGCGACTAAAGTGACTACTCAGCCCAGATACCACTCAGAGTTAAGATAGACAGCCAGGTCAGCGGAGACTTGAAATTCTACCCTTGAATTTACTAACTCCTATACAACCATGGACTATTTATTTTAACTTCATTATTGATTTAATTATCTCAATCTGAACTTAATTGTTATGATCGCAACTTAAGCACCACTGAGTCATCCACTGAGTCAGTCTAAACTTGTGCTTGGTTCAACAATCTCCCCCATTTTGATCAATGGCAATTAACTTGAGCGAGAATTAAATCAATAAGATATTTAGATCAGAGTTACCTTATACTCATGCTTGATATATCTTTTGTTTAGCTTCTCTAATCTGCTTAGAGTGAATGCTAACTCCTCCATAATTCTTAAATCTTCTAAGTTCAGCATTCCTCAAATTTTCTTCACATATTTTTGCGAATGATCAGAGCATATATGTATATGCAGAATAATATATAAAGTTAAGAAGATATTAACTTAGAACAGGAAATCATAATCTTTCATTCATAATGACTTGAGTACAGATAACAAAGAGTTAATCTATACTAAGTTTGACAATATAGCACTAATGATTACATAGATCCTATTCTAGTCCTTTGGCATTGGTGAAGCTCCAAGATTAGTTCTCCACTCCTCATAGGCTTGCTGATCCCACCTGCTCTTCTTCTCTTTAGGCAAAGCAATCTCCTTGCCTTTCCTCTTCCTGGTCTCAGAGTATTCTCGATGAATGCGCTCCAGGTCCTCAGATAGATTATACAAAAACTCAGCAATTCTTTAATCTTTTTCCTTCTCCTCCTTTTCTTGCTTCTCGCGATCCTTCTCCCTTATTGCCATTGCATCCAAAATGGCATGAGTTTGATGATAAAATGAGCTCATAGACTCTTCAAAAGATTCGAGTTGTCCATAAACATTAGAGGAAAAATTCTGGACCAGCAGCTCGTAGATTTCTTGAGATATGGCTTCTTGTTCTTTGAGAAAAGTGAAAAGGATGACAAGAGCATGAGATTGAGATAGATTGACCTAATATTGAGCATTCAAACCTTCTCTGGATATATGGCTGAGACATGTTATAACTTTAGCTTAGTTGTTTTCTCTCAGTATGCGCTCTAGCATTGGAGTGCTCCTGATATGAGTAGATATTTCACTATGGACCTTATCCAGGGCTTCTCCATTATTAACGACATGAGCTTATACTTGTTTGATTTGGTTTATGATGTGACCAAGTTTCTGGTGAAGAGTGGGTTCCAGTTTAGCATCTACCATTACAATATCACTACTTAGAGCATCAGAAATATTAAGCCTCTTTAAGGCATCCCTTTGAGTTCTACACTCCTTCAAGCACTTCCTCCTTTGCTTTCCTCAACTCAATCTGGATTCCATAATTCTTGGTCACTACAGTAATCAGAGCATCTAAGCCATCAATAACTGCATTTAAGCGAGTTGTGTTTTCATCGTTCTCCTTGCTCAGAATGCTATAGCCATCTAATACCTTCAGCATGGCTTCGAGAAGGGGATTGAACTTATCTATCATTGAATTTCTGAAATCCCTTTCATCATTCAGCACTTTGTAGTTTCTTTCATAGATTTTAGCCATTTTCTTTTTCAGCTCTGCAACTTCCAACTTCAGTCCAGCTGCCTGCCTACCTGCAATAGATAACAAAGGCAACGTATGGGATACAATGGCCTTAATAAGAGAAAACTAGGTAGGTATAGACTTCACATGCTCCTTTATCTCCTCAACTGCAACCATAAACCCTTTTACTGGCTCAATAGCCTTAGTGATTCTCCTCAGGAAATCCTCAGACAATAGAGATTTGGCAATTTTAGCATCAACTTTAGCATCAATCCCTAGTCTTAGAAATCTTTCCCTTCCCAACCTCCTTATATCTCCCAAAAGAGTAGCATTTGGATTAAATTGGGGTTGAGGTTGAGGTTGCTGTGCTAGTTGTTATTACTCAGGAATCTCTTCAACGATTGGAGGTCCTCTGACTGGAGGAGGGCCTTCCAAGTATAACACTTCTCGCACTGGAGATCCTGGTGGTGTTAGATAGGGAATTATGGTTGTTTGGTCAGTGTGAGTGGTTTTGGTCAGAGTTTGATGATGATGGTGTTTGGCTATTTGGTAATGGTAAGGCAGAGATAGGGGTAGGTGAGAGTGGTGTTTGGTTGGATGTGTTTGGGAAAGTGAAAAAATCTTCTTCTTCTCCTCTTCCACACCTTCAACAGCGGACTCAATGACCTGAGTTTGAGAATCCTCAGTCAGCTCCGTGCTCAACTACTTCATCCGCCATGTCCTCCAAATCACCATCATTTTCATCAATAACCACCTTCATCCTCTTGAATAATCCTCTTTTTTGCTCCTTCCTAGCCTCCTTAACTTCCTAAGCAGTCAATATGACCTGCTGGTCAAAGTTTAGCTTATATACTCTAACAGCTTCTACTTCCATAACTTCATCTTCTTCGTCCTATTCTTCCTGATCATCTATTCTATCCAAAGCCCTAATTACTTCATCAACAACTTCATTTACCTCCTTCTCAGCCAAGCTAGCCATTGCCTTCTACAAAACTTCTTTAGAATTATTTTTAGCTTTGGCTGCTGCTGCTGCTGCTTCTTCAGCTTTTCTCCTGATAGTAGCCTCAATCTCCTCCTGCTTCTTAATAATCCTCTCCTTTTCAGCAGCTTTAACCATCTTAGCTTCCTCTTCGTTCTGTGCAACTCTAGTCCCTCTTTTCACCATGATCTTTTTCTTCGGCTGACCTACCTGAGGAATAGGAGCTGATGTAGCTTCCTTTCCTTTTGTAGTCACTTCATCCAGCTGAGCTTCATCTGACTTCCTTTTTCTTTTTAGGGTCATCTCCTCCCTTAGCTCTTTCTTAGTAGCTTTTTCTTCTTCTTTCTCCCTGTAAGTCAATTCCTTGCTCTCAGCTTCCTTAGAATCCTTTGAGGATCTAGTCTTCTTAGGAATAACAATAGTACTGTGCTCGCTGAGCTCATCTTTTTATCCTTCTTGGAGTCGTTCCTAACCTCCTTCTTACTTTTTTTTTCTTTTCTTCTTCTTCTTTCTCTGCTCTGAGCTTGGTTATTCTTTCCAGCTCTCTTGCCATAAAAGCATCTAAGTTCAGATTTTCCTCCTGGGGCTGAATAGGCTTCATTTCCATTATAGACTTGGGATCCTTCAATCTGACTTCCCCTTTCTTTAGCTTTATATACTTGGTGTTGAAGGGTCTTTCATTTGCTTTGAGTCCATGGAAGTGAGCATTGCTCAGGATTTTAGACTTAATTACTTTTATTTGAATATTACTCCTCATAGCCTAGCCTTCCATAACCAGCTCATATGCCCTGTAAATCTCTATAACTAGTTGACCATATACCTTGTGCTTGCTGACCTTTAGAAATTTATGAAGAATGGCCATGGGCCAATTAATGCTCATGCCATTCGTCAGCGCATAAACGAACACATGCTCAAACTTTGAACAGCTCCTTGTAGAGCCTGTTTTTGGCAGCAACACCTTGGTTATAAGCTCATGAGCCTATTTCCCTTCTTTTGTGAACATAAAGGCAATCAGTTCACCCACCTTATAGTCATGGGGTACCTCATAATCAATCAAAATATCAAGATGATCTTCATCATTGTTGACTCACAGCTTTAATCCTCTTTCCTTCATTCCCAGCAACCCAACAATCAGCTTGGGAGTGACATACACTTTCCTTCCCATTATAGTAGTCACTAATAGGTCCTTCTGACCTTCTACTGGATGAATCCCATTGTAGAATCTGTCTACTATCTCGTCATAGCATCCATTGGGGAGTTCGCAGAATCCTCTTAAGTGGTGCTGACGTGCCCATTTTTTAAACTTCTCATCACTGTAGAAACTGAGCATATCTACAGTAGTGAGTCTAATTATCTCAATCTTTTCCATAAAGCAACAACCAGTTGGAACATACTTCGTTCCTTCAGGAATTTTGACTTCTTCTATCTTATCCATACTAATTGCCATCTAAGCTATATGGTCTCTAGTAGTAACCCAGTGAGTATCCTTCTTATTTCTCATAAATAGATCAAAACTTCTTCCTGAAGTGCTCACCATTGAATTAGCTTAGAGAGAGATGAAGAATTTAGGTATTTGGAGAGCAAATTGCAGAGAAGAGAATTTTTGGTAAAGTAACCTTTCCTCTCTCTCAATCTCTCCTCAAATAGCTAAAGACTCCTCGCATAAACCTGCAAAGCTACGTGTATGACTCATAATCCATGGTCTTTAAGATTTGATGGTTAGATTTTCATAACGTATACTGTAAGATTAATGAGGGCAAAAAACACGGGATAACTGCTCTGAATATGGATCGTTTCATAACTTCCTACCATTTCTATCAAGTTTAAATTTGAAAGATAACCGATGACAATTTAATGGTATCCAAAATTTCAAGCGGTAAAAGAAATACTTAACCTTTTTACTGAAGCTCAGAGTTTGCCCTAATTTGGTTAGCTCCAGAACAGGTCAAAGTGAAGTGTATTTCTTCAAATTGGATTGGACATTCCGATCAGCTGTCTTAAATTGTTGAATTGATCCTTTCCAATAGGCTTTGTGAATATGTCAACTCGCTATTCTTCAGTTGGAATGTAGTTGGGCTTGACTTCTCCTTTTAGCACCTGATCCTTTATGAAGTGATGTTTAATATTGACATGCTTCATCCTTCCATGCTGAACTAGATTTTTGGATAGGTCAATTGCACTCTTGTTATCATACATGACTTCAAGACAATTTGACTTTATACCATAATCCTCCAGTTACCGCTTGATCCATAGCAGTTGTGTTACACAACTTCCTGCAGCCATATACTCAGCCTCAGCTGTACTCAGAGCTACATAAGATTACTTCTTGCTATATTATATCACTATACAATCACCAAGGAAATGACAACCTCATGTGGTGCTTTTCCTTTCAAGTTTGTCTCTTCCATAGTCAGCATCTGTGTGTCCTCTTAAAGTGAAATCTGCATTACTTGGATATCACAAACCTGCATCAATAGAGCCTAGCAAATACCTGAGAATTCTCTTAACATCAGCTAAGTGATATTCTCTGTGGTCAGCTTGATATCTTGCACAATAATATACATCATATTAAATGTCAGGCCTACTAGCAGTTAAGTAAAGTAGAGAACCAATAATACCTCTGAAGAGCTTACTCTCTACAGGTTTACCTTCCTCATCTTTACTCAGAATTGTATTAGTGGCCATGGGTGTTGACATTGGCTTGGCTTTATCCATGTCAAACTTCTTGAGAACTTGTATGGCATATTTAGCTTGGCTGATGAAGATCCCATCATCACCTTGCTTGATTTGCAAACCAGGAAAGAAATTAAGCTCTTCCATCATTGACATTTCAAATTCCTTCTTCATCTATTGGCTATACTCTTTGTATAGCTTCTCATCAATTGCTCTAAATATGATGTCATCTATATAGATTTGGACTAGCAACACATCTTGATGTCTCTTCTTAATAAATAGAGTAGTATCTGCTTTCCCTCTAACATAACCTTTGCTGATCAAGAAGTTAGTCAATCTCTCATACCAAGCTCTTGGAGCCTGTTTCAGTCCATACAGAGCTTTCTTCAGCTTGAAGACATGATTTGGATATTTAGGGTCTTCAAGTCCTGGGGGCTATCTAACATAGACTTCCTCTTAAATGTAACCATTAAGAAATGCACTCTTCACATCCATTTGAAATAACTTAAAGTTCATATGGGATGTAAAAGCATAAAGAATTCTTATGGCTTCAAGTCTAGCTACTGGTGCAAAGGTTTCTCCATAGTCGATGCCTTCTTGTTGATTGTAGCTTTGAGCAACTAGTCTAGCCTTACTTCTGACAACATTCCCAGCTTTATCTAATTTGTTCTTGAAAACCCACTTGGTGCCAATGATTGACTTGCCCTTCCATTTTTCTACCAAATCCCGAACTTCATTTCTTCTGAATTGGTCTAGCTCTTCTTGCATTGCAATCATCCAATTATCATCAAATTTAGCATCTTTAAACTTCTTTGGTTCAATCAAGGATACAAATGCTGAATGGCTCATCATTCTATTCAACTGACCTCTTGTCAGCACTGGATTTTGCACATTATCGAGAATCTTATCAACTGGGTGATCTCTTCTTGTTCTAACTTCTTTTGGTAGATCAAGATCAGCTTGCTGAGCT
Organism: Euphorbia pulcherrima; assembly: GCA_947683365.1. Taxonomy (NCBI): domain Eukaryota; kingdom Viridiplantae; phylum Streptophyta; class Magnoliopsida; order Malpighiales; family Euphorbiaceae; genus Euphorbia; species Euphorbia pulcherrima. The sequence continues at coordinate 8,466,960 of CANTUS010000010.1, forward strand.
ATAGTCATTGGTTGAGCATTAACATCATCATGAAAGTTATTGGGAAACAATGATCTGGATAACAATCTAAAAACAAATCCGGATTAAGTTTTGAAAGAAACAAAAACAATGTATGTAATACTCTAAAATCCAAATGGAAATATCCTGACAAAGATTAAGATACAAGTCATCCATTGAAGAAATTAAATACCTAAGCACTAGAGGAAATCATCCGGACAAAGTTTGGAAAGGAAACAAACTTCTGTCCTTCAAGGCTAGCATCCGGAAGAACTGATTGAAGCTATCTCCGGAAGAAGATAGATCTAGAGAATATAGGTCTAAAAGATATCCGAAAGACCTATATTTCAAACATAGGGAAAGATACAAAATATAACTTTCCCTTCATCCTTTTGGTCTCTAAGTCAAAGATCCTTTCCCCTCTAGAAAGATAAAAAAAATTGACAGCTCACATTTTCAGAGAAAGGACAAAAGGACTTACACCGGACAGAAAAAGATAACTACCTTTTTCACCTAGACCAATAAGGACATGCGTGGAGCTCACACCAAAAAGCAAATGATATAAAAGTTGGTGCATCACAAAATGACAAGCAAAACGGTCACTGACAACTTTCTAGACTCAATCCTAAGATTTCAAATGGGTCAAAATAGAGTCTAACGGATTGATCAATGGCTCTGAAAGCTCCACATCACAACCTGATCAAGGGTGAAGATTGGATGAAAGCTCACCAACCACAACGGCTATATTTATGATTAAAGCCTATAAAAGGAGCTCTTCACCAAATGAGAAGGTCAACTGGCTGATTTATAAAAAAGCAAGTAATAAAGAATACTCATTCAATCAGTTGATATAATCCTTCCAAGAACCTTTTGATTCAAAATCTGTTGTAAGGATTCCTAAGTAAGCTATAACTTACGGAACTCCAAACCAAACCTTTGATAGAAACCAAAGTGTAAGATCTCCAACTTGTGTGAGTTGTGAGATTGGGATACAACTTAAAATTGGTGCTTTAAGCAGGAACTCCTTATAGGACTCCGCTTAGATTTAAGGTAGAAGGCTAAGTGGTATATCCTACAAAAGACTTAAGGGACTCAGCTAGGAGTTGGTGCTTCTAGTGGTATATCCTACATCTGAAAGAGGTTACCATTCGAAGACAAATTGTAAGGCTTGATTCCTGCCAGTTGGAAAGGAATCCTCTAGTGGAAACTCGGAGGAAGGAAACTCTGGAGATTGGAGTAGGCAGGGCCAAACCAGGATAAAAATTCTCTGTGTTTGATTTCTTTAACTTTCATTTATTGCATTGTATTGTCATAACTGCATCATTCGGATCCATCATCCAGATCATATTCAAACATGCTACACTAAGACTTCTTAAAGTCTTTATATTCCACGAAAAAAGGTCATTCACTCTCTCTGACCCCATAAAGACCCTCACAGGGACCAACAAAAGTTGATTGATTGGTCCAGGTCAGCTTCAATTTCTTCTTTTTCTTGTACTGGATCAGGTATAATCATGGGTTGACTAACTGATCTGCTGACTGAATCTTTTTCTCCTTCATCATCACTGGCTTATCTACCAGCATTGTTAGTTTCATCGAAATCTACATGGATGGACTCCTCTAAGATGCCAGTTCTCTTCACATACACTTTGTATACCCTACTATGTGTTGAGTAACCCAGAAAGATTCCTTCATCAGCCTTGGGGTTAAATTTAGCCAATTGGTCTTTAGTATTTAATATGAAACATCTACAACCAAAAGCCTTGAGATGACCAACCTTGGGCTTGCGCCCCTTCCAAAGTTCATGAGGCGTTTTGTTCAAAACTGGGTGAATTAAAACCTTGTTTAGAATATAACAAGCTCTGTTAACAGCCTCTCCCTAGGATTACTTTGGTAGATTGTTATCACTCAACATAGAATGACCCATCTCCACAATAGTGTAATTCTTTCTCTGAACAACCCCATTCTATTGAGCTGTATGAGGAGCAGAAAAATTGTGGTCAATACCATGCTTAGAACAGAATTCCTCAAACTATCTATTTTCGAATTCCCTACCATGGTCACTGCGAATTCTATTAATTTTAAGGTTCTTTTCATTCATGATCCGGGTAGCCAACCTAGAGAATGATTCAAATGTTTCATCTTTGCTACCTAGTAACACAATCCAAGTGAACCTGGTCAGATCATCTACAACTGTAAGGGTGTATTTTATTCCACCTAGACTTGTTGGCATAAAAAGCCCAAACAAATCCATGTGTAGAAGATCGAGAGGACGAGAAGAAGATATATTAGCTATGGATTTAAAGGTCTTCCTAAATTGTTTCCCAAGTTGGCATGCTGAGCAAAGTCTATCTTTATCAAAGGCTAGATTGGGTAAACCCTCAGCAAGTTTATTTCTAGCTAATTTGGACAGATTGGTCATATTGAAATGTCCTAACCTTCTGTGCCATAGCCATGAGTTTTCCTCCTTAGAAACCAAGCATATATCATTGGAGCCAAATCAATCATATAAACATTATTAATTCTAGGAGCATAAAGAATAGTTTCGCCAGAGTTACCATCAACGACTGAGCAGCCCACTGAGTCGAATATCACTTTTCTACCTTTGTCACACAACTGAGCAACGCTTAGCAAGTTGAACTTTAGGCCTTTCACCAGAGACACATTATCAATTGAAGGCTTTACACCTATAGTGCCATTCCCAACAATCTTTCCTTTCTTATTGTCTCTAAAACTGACACTTCCATTTCTTCTTCGCTCTAATGTGATGAACTGCTTTTCATCACCTATCATATGCCTCGAGCATCCACTATCCAAATACCACATTCTGCTGTCATTAGTGGATCTCAGGCTTACCTCAGAATGTGTTCCTTTATCTTTGCCTTGGTCAGTTGATTGTCTGGCAGCGGAAGTTGTTGGTTGATCAGCTAACTCTGAGTGAACTCGATCATCCTTAGCCATGAGGCACACATTTGCAGAATCATACGCCTCTTCATCTGAGGATGATGAATCTTGTTTAGAGTCACTCCAGGTAGCAATAAGGGCTTTCTTACTCTTTTTCTTCTTAAACTTGTCCTTTTTAGCTTTAGGACAGCTCGACTGAATATGCCCCTTTTCACCACATTCAAAGCACTTTATATCCTTATTATGCTTTTTGTTAAATTCCTTTCGTGGTCTATCCACTGCTCTCTTCTTATACTTACCAATCTTTCTGAACTTTTAAAAGTTCTTCTCTTTACCCAGATATCTCCTGAAATTCTTAGTCATTAGAGCTCTCTCCTTTTTATGTCCTCTGGATATCCTTCCTCAGAGGAATATTCTTCTTCATCATTATCATCAACTTTTGGGACAATAGCTCTGCTTGAGTTTTCTTTCGCTTTAGACCTATGCTTCTTGGACTCATCTTTATATTGCTTCAAGGACATCTCATGAGTCAGCAGAGTTCTAATCAACTCATTAAACTTGTAGGTCTTCAAATCATAAGCCTCTTCAATAGCACTCTTCTTGGATTCCCAATCTTGGGTTAAACTCCTCAAGATCTTTTTAATTGTTTCTTCTTCAGTGAAAGTCTTGCCAAATCTTTTCAGCTCATTTACAATATTCATGAACCTGGTGTTCATGTTAGAAATATCCACTTTAGGCTTCATATGAAACCACTCATAATCCCTCATAAGGATATTGATCTTGGATTCTTTCACCTTATCAGTACCTTCATAAGTAACTTCCAACTTCTTCCAAACCTCTTTGGTTGTCTCGCATCCAGAGTCATAATTAAACTCTGTAGCATCAAGAGCACAGTGGAGATAGTTGATAGCAGCTGCATTTTCCTTCAATCTGATCAAGTCCTGACTGTCCCATTCATCATAGTACTTATCTACTTTAACTCTATTCTTCATGATGGTGGGAACATAAGGCCATTCAATAATGACCATCCAAGCATGCATACTTTGGGACTGAATGAAATTCTTCATTATGTTCTTCTAGTAAGTATAATGCTCTCCATTGAACATTGAAGGCCTAGTAACTGACATGCCTTTAGGCAGAATATAAGCTTAAGCCCTTTCACTGGATTCTCCTTTGTACGCCATAGTCTTTGTCTCAAAGATTGTTAAATCTAGAAATGAGAACTTGCTCTGATACCACTTATTGGTCCCTATGCATACACTTAATGAGTCAATGGGGGGTGAATGACTCACTCAGTAACTGATAAAACTTTTTTGTGATAGTTACTGGTTAGCTGAGCGAGGTCAGCTTATTGAGTGAAATGGCTGGAAATTATGAGTAAGTAAAGAACACAAAGATTTTTATACTGGTTCAGCAACTTGTGCTTACATCGCGTCCCAAAAGAGTGTCTCAGCTTTAATTCACTAATCTCAACTTCTTTACCCTAGGCGGAGAAGCCTTTCATAAAATCCCCAATTACAGAAAGTACCCTCAATCTGTAATCACTCACCCGCTGACTAGAATACCCTCTTCTATCAGCAACCCAAAAGAGTTTAAAACAAGAGCTGGACTTAACTAATAGAATTGTTGATCCAGTTATAAATGATCTAATATTACAATGGTTTGATCTATACTATTCTCTCTTATTCAAGCAGATGTTCGCTGAGTTATGCTTTTCCTGCTAGAATTCCTTTAAAGCTCATAATTGGACAGAGTCTTTGCTTCTAGGAAATTCAGGTATAATCACCAAGTTCTAACGCTTGCCTTCTTGCTCCTTTTATAGATGGATTTGAGAAAGTAGCCGTTGAACTTGTCTTGGCATCTTTTGAAATTGATAGCTCAGTAATTCACATATTGCTTCTTTAAATCAATCTGTTAAGAGATAGAATTGCACCGCTCTGAAATACATTTCAATCGTTAGATCAAAAATTCAAGGTTCAATTTGAATTCTTTGTCGTTTGATGCCAGTCTTCCATTAGAGAGAACTCGCACTGACTTGCCACGTGTCTTCATCCCATTCCCTCTGGTTTTCTGACATGTTGCATAGTGCACGATACAAGGTTGGTAGATCTGCAAAATTGCTCAAAATAGCAATTGACTTTTTGCAGCTTTGCTTTGAAAGACTTTGTCACTTTCTTCATAAGTTTGAGTCTTTTCAAGGCATTAATTCTTTTTGTCTTTGTCTCATTAATGTTCCTGCAAAAAGCAACACTAAAAGCAAAGATGTCATATTACCTTAAAAGGTAATGTCAGTACCTGTAACAGACTTAAGATAACTCAGCGAAATATCTCATCGTAAAACATAGCTGAAACTAAATCTAAATGCTAAGTGTTTTGAATGAGTTAAACCAAGTCAGCGACTAAAGTGACTACTCAGCCCAGAAACCACTTAGAGTTAAGCTAGACAGCTAGGTCAGCGGAGACTTGAAATTCTACCCTTGAATTTACTAACTCCTATACAACCATAGACTATTTATTTTAACTTCATTATTGATTTAATTATCTCAATCTGAACTTAATTATTATAGTCAAAACTTAAGCACTACTGAGTCATCCAGTGAGTCAGTCCAAACTTGTTCTTGGTTCAACACTACTGTTAGGAGACATCTGAAACTTGCCTTCGTGCTGATGTAGGTTATTTGTAGAGATGATATTGATCTTGAGTTTGGGAATATGATATATCAACTACAAATCTGTCATATATCAGAAAAATATCAGAAAAATATCAGATACATATCTGATATATATCTATTATAATTCTAATATAAGTCTCTTTGTATTTTCAATGCTCATTGAATTGTTATATATCTACTATATATCTGATATATATCTGTTTCTGCTGTATTTTTTGTTTTAACACTGTTTTGAATGTTCTTCTGTATCTGTTATACATCTATCATATATCTACTACAAATCTTTTATACATCTACTACAATCTGTCATATATTAGAATTATAACAGAAATATATCAGATACATATCAGATATATTTCTGATATATATCTATTATAATTCTAATATAAGTCTCTTTGTATTTGCAATGCTCATTGAACTATTATATGTCTACTATATATCAGATATATATATATATATATATATATATATATATATATATATATATGCTATAAGTCTAATATAAGTCCTGTGAGCGGATGACCTTTTTCCCGCCCGTAAGGACCGTGTGAGATGCATAGCACAGGGGGTGGAAATGACAAGTGCTGTGAAGCGAGCTGAAGGATTGATCCTTATTTTAGCATGATGAAAACATGGATTGGTAAATATGATGTTGAATTTAAATCCAGTTTGCATGTTAAGGGATACGAGACTTGAAATCCAGTATTTTAAAATAGACACTACAAGAAATTTAGCATTTTATGACGCACCAAAATCGTCATGAAAACACGTTTTTTCGTCACCATAGATAATAGATGACGAAAAATCATCGTCGTAAGCTTCGTCACAGTATGTCCGTCGTATTTTGTTCTTATGACAATTTTCCACTTCATCATAAATTTTTTGATTTTATATGACGAAACATACATGTGTCATTGTAATTTTTTTGTTTTGTGACAATTATTTTGTCATTATATTAATATTTTGTTGTCATCTTATAGTAACTTTCGTCACTAAAGTTTATAATTTATATGACAAATTTACATTTTGTCATCTAAAATGTCAATTATGGTGACGAACTCTAAATGAATAGTAAACATATAAAGTTTTTAGTGACACTTCTATTGTCATAAATAAAGCCCAAGTTTGTCCCTATAGCATATGAGTTGTCACAATAAAGTAATAATATGTGACAACTTGAACTCGTCATGGTATGCATATTTTTTGTGACGTTTTTATATATCATTAAATATATAATATATTCATAATAGGTATATAATTCTTGACATTTTTTATCGTCACATGTGATTACCTTGGATGACAACATGCCTATCGTCATTAAATAATAATAATATGACAAAGTATTGCGTCGTCTAATAGATAATATAATGACAGTCTTAAATAATATTACTGACTAAATTATAATTGTTAAAAATAGGTATAAATTTTTGTGACAACGATAACTCATCATTGTATTAATATTTGTTGCTATGTTTTTATGCATCATATTATATCAAAAATAAATAATAAGAAACAACCATGTTTTTTCTAATAAAATGTTTAACAATAAACGTGAAAATAAACTTCTAAAAACTAAAATAATAAATAAAGTCTAGTAAAGATCATCTTCATTCTGCTTCTCTAGTTCTATCAACACGCACCTTGTAAATCAAGTATCTGCATGAAAATCAATAAGAGTTTAGCTTTATTAAGACATAAAAAATCAAAGCATGTCTATCTTTTGCATGTTCCAATTGTTTGAAAACAAAAAGTATCTACCAATATGAAGATTGTTCACCTGATTTTGAAGACCCAATAAGCCTTTCTCAATCTGTAAATCATAATAAGCCATAACTTGAGAGAATATATGAATTTATTTTTTCATTTTTGTAGATCTTATGCCACCATAACCCATTAATTCCCTGTAATTCAAAGAAAATATGTTAATTCATTATCTGAATAAGGATCCAATTGGTTTTTTAAAATAGTTGAAGAGAGCAACAATTAATCATTTTACATAACATAAAATTACTATGAAAAGTAGATAAATCAAATGATTTTCATACCGAATAGTTCGTTGGGAACCACCAACTTTAAGAATACAAGGAATATATGAATTTGACATAAGAATTTTAGAAATGAGAAAAAAGTACTTGAAAAAATTGTAACGGAGTTGTGAGATCCTAATGTTTTTCATAAGAATATCTAATAGAAATTGAGATGGATTAGTGCCACTAAAGGAAAGATATCCTAACTATATTATTGCATTACAATTCATTATTTCTCGTACTCCTATTTAGTTATTGTTTCCAAGTTATCCTTTAACCTAAAGGAAATATATCCTAACTATTATTATTACACTACAAATCATTATTTCCCATACTCCTATTTAGTTATTGTTTCCAATTCATCGTTGTATTCCTATTGAGTATTGTTTATTAGTTAGAATATTTTTAGGAAAATTTGTTACATTCTTTTTCTTGCAGTGTACTATCTCATTATCTAGCAGAATTTGTGAAGTTACCCAACTTGAAAATCTTAAAGTAATATAACAGTTTTTAGTAGAGAAAAGCCCCCATGAATTTTATGTAGGGTTGCTTTTCAAAATAAAAAGAATTCAAATGCATTATAATTAAATTATCTGAGGTTTTAATGCTCCATAATATTTTTTCACATTAGTTAGTTTTTCGGCCTTTATTTTCTCAGTATAAGCTCTATTTTTTATATCAAAAAGTTTTTTTTTGTTTACGTCATTAATGAATAAAAATCAAAACAATACATCATTATATAGACCAAAAAAGATTTAAAAAATATGGACTTATTAATTTAAATATATTAAGAATGATATTAAGGCAAGTTATCTTTATTTTATGATGAACATATACTATCCTAAAATTTTAAAAATTAAATTCATATGACAAATCAAATTTACTATGTTCTTTTCATTAAATAATGTCATATCAAAAAAGTTATTATAAAAATTGACAATTCACAGTCGTCACCAATACAAATAATAGTGATACTTATATATCGTCACCCAATATATAACAAATATACATGACCAAGTTAAAGTTGTCATGGTGTTTTTAATAAAATCATGGCACATATATTATCACAAAAAAGATATAAATAATGACAAAATTCATTAACATTGTAGTGACACATGTTATATTTTGTCATAATATATACCAAAAATATTTGACAAAATCTAAATGCCATCACTTAAAATAAAATATATGACAAAATAAATTATCATTTTTTTGTTAAACCATGATATAAAAAATAGTCATAACAACATTGTATATAATGACGGTTTAAAATCATCATTAATTATCATAATTGACACAAATATTATATATCGTCATAACAATGCATAACAATATATGATAGGAACTTAATAATGTCACTATAAAATAAATTATGTGACAAATTTAATATGTCGTATTATTGTTTCTCAAACTATGATGAATATGAAACGTCATAAAACATACTTTTACAATGACGGTGAAGTTGTCACTAATTAACTTTACTTTGTCACGGTAAATATTTCCCTCCAAATTTTTTTCACGAGTTTTTGCCTCCAAAATTATATATGACGATATTTCTTTTATCGTCACAAAATAATGAAATTGGTGACAATAATGCATATTAATGGTGACAATGAATTAATTTGTCATATAAAATTTAAAATAATGACCATTTGTATTTTTTGTTACATTAAAGCTACTTGCTATGACAAAATCATGTGCATCGCAAAATAAATTGTCATAATATACAGGATTTCTTGTAGTGAGAGTCGTCACCTGGTTCAGCTCAACCAGGAAATTTTGATACGATTTTCCCATCGGATGGTTAGACCGTACCTTAAAATAGAGATTCCAAGTTCAGATGAAGTTATCTATTTTACATTAGGCCAAGTTAAAATACTTCATTCTTCCTAAATCGGTTTTAATCCACCATGTTTATTGTGTTTTTGGTTTATATGTTGTTTCCGCGTTTATCAAGCATTCAAAGCGGTAAAAACTAATTATTACAGTCATCCAAAAATAAATGCGGAAATTAAAATTACTACAAGGCTTTCAAATCCTATACATTTGTCTATACAATAAATAAAAATACTCGAAGGCCTAACATATATCTAACCTAAATCTACCTACATAAAACGGTTAGTACAGATACAGCACGTTGTACAAGGTAAATCACACAAAGCGGCGTCCCCGGAGGTGGGGTTGAGGGGCGACAGCCCCCCGCGGGGGTCCAGGGGCAGCGCCCCCGGTGGCGTCGTCCAAGAGGCAGTGCCCCTGGCAGGGTCCGGGGGTAGAGCCCCCGGCTGGGGTCGAGCTACCAGGTTAGCTCAAAATTTTTTGATTTTTGAATATAAGTTCCCATTGAAAAATTCATTCTCCGAATGAATTTTAGGGAAAAGTCCATTTTGGACACAAGATCATTATTTTAACCAAATTATTAGTGAAAATGCCACATATTATAGGGTTTGGATCATTTTCAGGGATTTCTGGATTCCCGTTATACAATCTAAATACGAAAAATGAGAAAACTAGGTCAAAGGGGCAACAACTGGGATGCTGCCCAGAAACTCATGCCGCCGGCGGCATGGGTGATACCTCCGGCGGCATGGGTGATGTCGGTGGCGGCCTGAGTAAGGCCGTCGGCGGCTTCATATGTCGGCGATAATGGTGGAGTCGACGGCGGCATGGGTGATACCGCCTGCGGTTTTGAAATCTGCAAAAACAGATTCAGAAGGTCTGAATGACTGGAAACTCCAAAAAAATGAACCCGAAAAACCAAATAGCATAACAAACAGTAGGAAAATATGCCAAAGAGCTCAAGAGACTCAGGAATTTACCTCGGGGCCGTGAATCCACCTCTTCGTGATCCAAATGACACCTCCAGGATGCTCTAATGACGATTTGGGTAGTGATTTAAAGATTGAACAATGTTTGTCTCTAAAAACCCTATTAGATTGATTTTAACCTAGTATTTCTACAAGTTTTAATGTTTTCCTAAGAGATTAAGAGAAGAAAAACCAAGAAAATATGATCCAAGAACACTTTTCTTACCTTTTCTCTACTTTCTCTCACTAAAACCCTCCCTTTATCTCTCCTAAAGCTCTCAATCCAAATTTCAGCCAAGAGTCCCTTCTTCCAAACCTAAATGTGGTCTTTTATAGAGATGAAAAAGGATTTGGGCGAGTTGGACAAAGTTTTCACCGAAATGGCAAAAAACTCAGTCAACAGGGAAAAAGTGCAAACTGCCCGCTGGGCTCATATAGCCGGCGGCATGGCTCAGGCCGCCGGCACCCTGGGAGAAGTAGGCGGCTTTAGGCCCCTGCTGGCAGACTGCCAAGCGGGGCCCACAGCCTGAAAAGGCTAAAAAAGGGTCAAAGGCTGATTTTTATTTACTTTTTAAAGCCACTTTAATATATTTGAGATATTTTAGGGTATTTTGGATAAGAATCATCGGTTCGAGATTCCACCGGACGCGTAGTCGGACACGCCGAACTGAATACAAACATTAATAAAAATTCGAAATGAATTTTTAATGAGGGTTAAAATTCGAATATACGTCATCATCGTCTCGCGAGAGGGAGTATAAAATCTCGTGCTCAGAAGTCCCTTATAAGTCTAATATAAGTCTCTTTGCTTTTGCAATGCCCATTGAACTGATATATATATCTATTATAAGTCTGTTATAAGTATTATATTAGAATTATAATAGAAATATATTAGATTTGTAACAAGTTGAAAAAAATTGAAAAAAGTACATCACAATGTATGGCGTTTCGAAGATAAAAATGAGACGAAAAAAAAACTCTAAAAAGGCATGTCAAAAAAATGAACGGTTTGAGAGAATAAGGCAAAAAAATAAAAAAAATCTTTCCTATTCGCATGGGTTGCTCATGAGTGTATAAATGTAAAAAGGTAACTTAAAATGATTAGAAAGATATGATTTGCTTATTGGGTTATTTTGGTATTTATTTTTGGCAAATGAGTCATAAGTGACAATTTTCCAATAGTTTATCCTATTGTTTAATAGCCTAACACATTTGGACCCCCTATAGTTGTCCCTAAAAATCCCTCAACCCCATGAATTTATAAAAGTTTTATATAATCCCGTGAATTTCTTAAAGTGGACCTTATGGCCCCATGAACTTGTTAAAAGGACATCCCCTTGAACTTGGTAAAAGCGCCCTTTGATGCTGATATGCCTAGTTTTGCTCCAGTAAATCAATTTTCGCTTCAATCTTTGACGAAACAATCTTAGATCTAATATCTGGTAATATAATACTTGGCATATCAGCTTCAAGAGGCTATGAGGTTCGCTTTAACAAGTTCAGGAGGTTATGTGAAACTTTTATAAGTTTAGGGGGCTGAGAGATTTTTAGGGACAACTATATGGGATCCAGATGTATTATGCCTTGTTTAAATGATTAATATAGAGCATACACTAGTTTTGAGAATGACATTATTATAAAGGAGTTGGAGATTTGAACTTGAGTTCCATAAAACTTTTCTCCAATCCATCTATTTGTAGAAATGTAAGAAATTATAATAGCAAATAGTTTTATTGAAACGATGGTGGCACTGAAAAAATGGCCTGCAAGTCAATCAGGCAATACAGTTTTTAGGCAAATCCACATAAACTAAAAGAGAAAAAAAAACATATATAAGGTAAGTTCACTTTTATCTAATAACAACTAAATTTCAATGAGTGATTCCTTCTAGCCATTCTCCCATTGGTTCTCATTCAGAAGCACTTGCAGCACTCAGGTCCACAGAAAGATCAAGACTCTGAAAAATTCCACAATTATATGGAACAAATTAGGTCCTTTAATTTCAAACTGAATCGAGCTAAACTGAACTGTGTAAATTTATAACAGTCTGAAAATTAAACTGAACTGAACCGAATATTTAGAAGTTACCTTTCCAGTGATCTTGCTGTACATTTCAATGACATCATCTACCGTGGTCTCAAAATGAGTTGTCGCGTCATAACTCTGCAAAAAACAAGAACATGTTCAGTAATGGATTCAATTCAAATAGATTGAACATTGTTTGTCTTCACTTACTTGAGATATGAAGCAATTGTCAGCTTCGGGGCTATTAATAGGTTCGTATCTGTCATAAGTGTCATAGAATATCTCATCTATCGAACCAAGCAAGTCGACTCCAGGCTTAAGTTCAGCTTCGGGCGAGTCAGTCTCAGCTTCGGTTGATACAAAAGCTATGTACTTTCCTTTTGGAGCAACATTGTGAGAATAAGAACAGCAAAATAGGTACCTATAACATAATGTTGTATGAAGAATGGCAATAGAATTATTATGTAGAGAAAACGAGACAAAATTTTAGAAGCTTACATATCTGATTTTCGACCGAGTTGTTTCTGTGGCAGAATGAGCTGGACCGAGTGAGAATCGCTGGTGTTTTTAATAGGATGGCTCATTATACAAACAGCTCGGGCAACTTTCCCCACTTTCTTTACCTATTGCATGAGATATTGTCATGTGAGAGCCTTTTCGGTTTCTCGTGTTTATAATATCGAAACATAACTACCTAGTGTACGAGATTTATGGTTGTATAATATAGATGTTGTTAGAAGTTACCTTGTCTGTTAAATATGATGGATCACAAACAACTTTCTTGCATTTTGCAGTCTCTCCTTCAGAGGTCACACCGATAGCTTTCCCACTGTCGTCAAACTCTACCTATTGCCAGAAAAGAATAATCACATAAGAACATTTATTAGTATAAATAATAAACATAACTAAAAGACTATGGATACTCCAAGACATGAAAATTAGTAGATATAGAAAGTGGAAGCTATTATAACCTCAAGCAACAAATTGAAAGCTAGCTATTTGACGCAGCGATATATCTAACAAACAATAGAAAAAATGATTATAGTAGAAAGGCTGAAGAAATCGGAAAATCAACAACAATTGGATCTTCACAAAACTCCCAGAATTCGCAGATAAGAGAAATTGAAATTGAAAAAATATTCTGAAATTTTTACTACGGCTAAAACTGCCAATTGAAGATTTCACACGCCTTTATATAGCCTAGGGCAGCTAGGGTTAAAAGGTGTAAAAGTAAATAGCAAGCACACAAACTTTTAGGAAATTTCAGTTTAGTCCCTGAAACTGGAAAAACGTAAAATTGAAGGCTTAAACAATGTTTTTTGGCCTAAAAACCACGTAGGTCCCAAAATCGGACGGCACCAAAATCACCCATTTCTACTGTCCACATTCTCCTAGTAAACTAACACCCTCTCATCTACATCACCATTTCTTGCCACTCATAAGAAAACATGAGAATAGTATAATTCTATAGTAGATCTATATTTGTAAAGACTATGCTTGCTCTAACATAGCAGAGATACTATACGCGATTTCAAAACCATTATGTAATTTTTAGAGGTCGAGCCGTTAGCTTGCAACATCTCTAAAGACTGGACATAGCTAGATACCTTAGACAGAACAAATAGTAATGAACAAACTATGATGATTGCCAGAAATGGCTTTCTGGAAACAATTATTATACCACATACCTTGCATTCTGGCTTGTTCAGCATGTAAGTTCCGCCATATACAGCACTCAAGCGAGCAAATGCCTGCATTTTCCACAATGTTACCGTAAAATGTCAAACAAATCTATCTTTAAAAATGAATTCTCCTTAGAATCCAGCAAGAACTAACCTGAGGCAATTCACCTAGCCCATACAATGGATAGATATAAGGTGATCCTCCTTGAAAACGTGCTAAAGACTCAGCATACAGCTGTATCAAGCAAATACCAAAAATTGTTATGGTTTTATCAACCAAATAGTTATATATGAATTTGTTATCGATATAAGAATTGTTTCAGATTTATAGATGCACCTTCATTCTCTTCACAAAATCCAGAGCCGGCTGATCCAAGTAGCTATCGTCTAGGTGTAGTGCTAGTGCATGACCAATAAAGTCAATTGTATCATCTTCTAGTCCATATTTTCTGGATTGAAATATTATAGCACGTAATAATTATAATTCATGCCCAAATCAATGAGTAATCATATTGTGAAAAAATCGACATTAGATTTGTAATTTGATGGTAGACGCGAAGTTCTCCTTAAAGAATCTCTCAATTGATGTGAATAAATTGCAAATCATGTAGAAATGTACAGATAAAAACCGTACGAGATAATCTCTCTTGCTGTAACTTTGTTCAAGTCAAGCCCTTCATGGGATTTGGGATCATTTTCTTCATAGTCTTGGACATAAATAAAGAACTTTCGAGCACGCCGCTTCTCGAATAGTCCCATCAAGGGCGACTTCAATGCTTCAACATCATTTGCCGGAACTTTATGAATCTGAAAAAGCAGAATCTCTTCAAAATTTCTTCAATTTATTTCATAGTACTACTTCAATTTGCTTCTCTTCCGCACCTCAAAGATATATAAGCACAGGTGAACCGTACCTTTCCTTTATTGTATACAAAACTACCATCCACCGCCTTGAAGTTAAGATACTTGGTAACATCGGTATGGATCAGAACTCGAACCAGATTTCCATTAGCAATGATGAACTGCCATATTAGAGCAAGGAAATCTTATAACCAAAAAACTTATAAACCAGAAAGATAGATAGAATGTTTGATACGTATTCAATGACAGGTACCTTAGGACTCATATCAACGTTGTACTCCTTGCTTAAACCGAGGGCTTCTGGAGGCTTCTCGTCTCCCCTGAAGCGCTTCCAAAGCTACAATTATCAACAAATTTAAAGACAGGATAATGCAATCAGATACATACAAAACATAACCATCAATTTAATGAATTCGAGAATTCAATATCATGAGAATAAGAGAATATACCTGGTTAAGATTAAGAGATGTTGATTCACCTCCATAATAATCATTTCGGTCCATATGCAACACCTGTTTTTCAGGGCAAGATTCAGTAAAATGCTTGTGCCTATTACAACTATGACGGAACTTTTTTGACAATAAAACAAGGTTCTGTAGACCAGATCATTCACATCAAACCTCTCCATATCCTATCAAGACTGGATCAAGAAGCGTATATTCAAAACAAGAGCTTGATTAGTGAAAAATAGCCACTGATTTAGTAATACAACAACAACAACATTACCCCAACGCCTATGGCTCCCACACAAGCGGGGTAAGGGGGTCGGGTGTACGCAGCCTTACCCCCTATATTTACAGAGAGTTTCTAATCTGTAGCTTCACAGTAAAAGAAGCTCGTACAGTTTAATGAGTCATTCTGCTTTTTCCTGACTACCAAAATAGAATATCGCATCATTCAGATACACTGATCTCCAACGTATAAGTTAACATCATCAAATAAAGGTAGACAATACCGAAAGATCAATGAGATTACAAAATGGAATATGAAAAAAAAATTCAAGCAGATGATGAAACCCTAAGCCTAATTTGATATGTACCTTGAGTCCATCAACAGAAAGAAGACCGCTGAGAATGCATTCTTTGAGACCGGTACCGAGAACAATGACGTCATATTCTTCATCCATGATTAGCAATCAGGAAACCTAAAATCAAATTACAGAAGCAGAGAGAGATCCGAGTTTTTTTTTTTTTAGAGAAAGATCAGAGTTCGAATACGTGAGATTTGGTGTAAAATGAAAGAGAGAGACGTAGAAGAGAGAAATGGTGGAACGTATTGAGCAAGTCTTTAGCGGGAATTACCCGGAATAACGAACAAGTCATGTTAATGGGTATTTTGTTTTTATTTCCTTCAAAAAATATTGTGAAGGAAATAGTTTTAATATGCTGATAGTTCGATCAATTTGATTGAATAATCAGACTAAACTAAATTAACCGATAGCTAAACAGGGGAAATAATGTAAATTAATCCGAATCGAAATGAAAGAATCAATTGAACCAGTTCAATTAATTCGTTTTTACTTTTTATTTTCTTATAATGTATTATCCATTATGAATATAAATGAAAATAAAATGTTCTCATGGAAATGAACATCTAAGTAACATATAAATTTCAACCTTCACAACACAAGTTGTGGATAAGTTTTAGTGTTTTTGAATGTTGGAAATATATACGGATAGTAAGAATTATGATGTTATAATTTACAAATATTTAGTTTTTAAGATATAATAATTCGAGTGCACACTTGGGCGGGGTGGAATAAGGGTTTTCCTTATTATTATTGTAAACATGTATGAGATAAATTTATTGTGACCATACATTTAAAAGTTTGAAAACAAAAAAAAGCCAGAAAATAAAAGTAAGTTGGTTTTATAATGAAATGTAGACAATAATATGTGCAAATATAACTTTGCACAAGACTTTTTTGAATTTCTCAATGGTGGGTCTTGAACATGCATGTTCAAGATAGACTTGGGCTACGGCTGATGTTATAAGCCTCTAGCCAAAATTGATTTCACCTACAATGAGAGTGTATTTAGGCTATATTCTTTTGGAGTATAGTTTAATGTAGTTCAGTTCATACCATTTTAGTTCAGTTTAATTTAGCTATGTGAAGTTATAAATTTATACTGAAATAAGTTCAATTCAATTTAGCTCATTTTAATTCAATTTAACCTTCAGAAGTTGAAAAAAATACGGCCTTAGTTTTAACGGTTACTGCAGTTCCAGTTTAATGATATTGATAGTTTTTTCTTATTGGTGTGACTATTAAAACAGTTAAATTTGTTGTTGTTATATAGGGGATACCAAAACCTTAAAACTATTGTTTAATGTTCAAGTCCCGGCACCAGAGTCAGCCTTACAAATTTTAAGGCCTTAGGCGGAAGTATACGTTTTAATGATTTTATAATTCATTATAAAATAAAAATTAAAATAATAAAAATTAAAATCTAAAATTACTTTAATTTTTAATTTAATGATATTTATCATGTTTAATGATGTAAAAATGATATTTATCATGTTTAATGATGTAAAAAGGATATTTATCATGTTTAATGATGTAAATTAACTTAATTTATTAAAATAAACCAATTATGTTTAATTTATAATGTAAAAAATAGCTTTTTGAGAAAATAAAAAGAAATATGATAATATATTTATATAGATTAGTAGTTAACCGGCCCTTATGTTTTTTTAGGCCTTAGGCGGTGGCCTTAGTAGCTTCTACTATAAGGTCACCCCTGTCCGGCAGACCGGACCAAGTCCTCCAAATGAACATATGTTTTCATCTAAGCAAAGGAAAAATATGTAAAATTCTACTTGGAAAATACTAGTGTTGAGTTTTGAAATATAGATGTAGATAACTGGATAAAGATCCTTTAAAGTTCACATTTGAACGTTAGAGTACATTTCAAATGTTCTCGTCCATTGATTACAAAATGGATGAACGAGATTTTCTATCATTTCTTTAATAAATAAAAATTACTTTTCACTCTTACCTCACACTCTCTTATTGCATGGTGCGGTAACGGCGGAGAATCCTCACCCTAAATGACAAATACACCCATATCCTCTATATATTGCAATTTATTACAACCTAAAATGACAAATACACAGCCTCTAATATGAATATCTTTAAAAAAAAAAAAAAAAAAATCTTTCTAATAGCTTGACTTAATGAAGGCCTTTTACCCACACATATATACACAAATACAAACCTATACATATAGCGAGAGAATCAACCCAAGCAACCTGAAAAACTGCCATCTTCTTTAGTTGTTGAGGTGGAATGGAGCCATCAGATTCAATTTGGAAATGGCAACCTGCAAAACATTTTCAGTAAGGCATAAAATGTTTGTCTTATTTGCTATCAACTTATTCATACCAAATTAGGGTTTAAATCACATATAGCCATTCAACATATAGAAATATTTTCCCTAAATGAGAAGAATACCACGTTGTCCGTAAACAATATTTGACAATTTAAAATGTTCTTCATCTATAGGTATAACATTATTCAGTGCTAGTGATGCAACAACGGAAAAATGAAAATTTTATTGTCTTAATATGAGTAAATTGCAACCTCTGAAGAAAATCGGCTCCTCACAAAACTCATAGTAATCCCAATTACAAAGAAATTTGAGGAAAATTGTCTATAATTTTAAATTTCCAATTGATGTTCTTACAGAGCCTTTAAATAGGCGGCAAGCTAGGGCTAAAAGCATGAAACTGAAAAACACGAAATTGAAGGCCTAAATGATATTTTTGGCCGAAAAACTGTGTAGGTCATCAGGTTGAAAATGAGTATTGTTCGTTGGCCCGTTTTTGATGAAAAGAGTCACAAAATGCCAAAATCCATCGGTACCAGAATCACTCATTTCTACTGTCCACCTATTCCAAGTAAACTAATGACCTCTCATCTACATCAGCTAGGTAACGCCTAATCTCAAGGATCCTCGAACCAATTGCAAGCGAATTTGCTATAAAAAAAATATATAGGTGAACTTTTATTCGTGTTGAACCCTAAACCTCAAACTCAACCTATTATCCATCTATATTGCCATGAAGCTCTTTTGATTCAATAACTAGGCTACCGAGATTAAATAAAATGAGTACCCCAATCTGAGCAAGGTATCAAGATTTGAGCCTCCAAAATCTGGAGAATGGTCAACTAAGGTGCTTGTATTAGTGGTGGCTGAATCAAAAGACTGTCCTTGTTCAAGATGCGATCGCTCGGTTGGCATGTTCATCATCTGGTATATATAGAGAGGTGAGAGTGTGTAACAATAGGCAACACAAAAAATAACAAATCTTACAGACTTGATCCTTTAGCCTCTCGTTTTCTTCCATTAATTGTTGCTCCTGCAAAATAATTGAAACGTTAAAGAATGCAATCAGAAAATAGATTCTAGAGAAAAATTAGCAAATTTTTGTATTAATTACCAGCAAAATGTTACCTTAAAGCGTGTACAAGACATATATATATTCATCCTACCAATATTTGAAGTTTTTCGTAATAAATGGAGTTTAATTAAGGAATAAACTCTTAAATGCCTTTTAAATTTTAATTATATTATTTTGTGTCATGTAGAACGAAAGTGTCCATGTTGTTCGGTATATCCAGATTGAGGAAACTAATTAGTAGAAAATTTTAGATAAAATTAAGAAGAAAATTGATCGTTTATCCAAACTCAATTTGATAGTAAAAGATTTTCAAAGTTCACGGAGATAGTTTACAAATTGAAACCGGGGATACCGAACTAGCTGGGATGTCCGACCCTAAGAATTAACCGACCTCATTCTTATTAAAAAAAAGTTTACAAATTGAAACAATTTCGTTGGCATGTAAGTTGACATATAAAATACCTAAGAATAATTGTATTTATATTATAATGGTCTAATACATGCTTAGCCCCCCAAACTTGACACTTTATATCAGGTGGCGCCTCCAACTTTTAAAAGTCTTTATTGGCCCTCTAAACTTGGCAAAAGTATTCACTGCAAGCCCCTCCCAGTGCCGCGTGTCACCTTTTGATTGGATAGAGGAAAATAAAAAATTTGACATCTTTGAAAAGTCAAACTAATCACTAGGTGACACGCGGCATTGAGGGACTGCAGTGAACACTTTTGCCAAGTTTGAGGGGCTGGTAGAGACTTTCAAAAGTTAGAGGCGACACCCGATATAAATTGCCAAGTTTGGGGGGCTAAGTATGCATTAAGGCTATTATAATACTCAAAATTTCAGTTTTGTCATGCTTTGAAATTGCTAATTGTGCACTACACATACATTATATTTCTACAGCTATATATATATTCATGATGTTACAAATACAAGCTTTAATCATGAATTTATATAAATATGGCCATTCAAATATAGGCATATTACCTTGCTTTTTAGGTCATTGATTTCATTCATGATTGCATCATTCTGAAGCACAAAAAAAAACAAACACATGTAACGTTGTAAGATCAACTCATATCATTTGTTTCGCGAAATAAAATGAAAGAGTGCAAATAGAATGGGTAATATTCACATTTCATTCTATTCAGCTAACCAAACGACTTCATATTCTAAAACACAGTAAATATTATATAAAGATTGAATTTTGAAAGAACCTTAGTTTTGGCAATTCTTTTCAAGCCACCTTCAATTAACTTCTCCAAATTGTGCAACTGTGTAATGTCCAAACCTTGAAGCTCTTCTCCCCTCATATTCCTGTTTTTTTTAAGGCTCAATCCATACTTAGCCCCCTCAACTCGACAACTTTTATCACTAGACGCCTCCAACTTACAGATGTCTTTACCAACCCCCTCGACTTGGCGAAAGTGTTCACTGAAGCCCCTCAGTGCCATGTGTCACCGTGTGATCGGTTTGACTTTCAAAGATGTCAAATTTTATATTTTCCTCTCTCCAATCAGAAGGTGACACGTGGCACTGAGGGTTGCAGTGAACACTTTTGCCAAGTTCAGGGGGTTGGTAAAGACAACTGTAAGTTGAAAGTGTCAAGTGATAATAGCTGTCAAATTGAGGGGCCAAGTATGTATTAAGCCATTTTATTATTATTAATATTTTATCAATACTGTATATATATCAGACCACCAGCCGGGGCTGGCCGGCCTACAGCATCTTTACTTGGCAAATTATAAAACCAACTGAGCTCTTACCTGAGTTCTTGGGTTTTATCCGCTACTTCAATGTTCAAAGCCGTGAGTGAATTATTCTCAAGCTATAAAAAGGAGGACAAAAACATTGCTTTTAATAATAGACACAGAAAAAAATATAGATTTGATAGAAAAATAGTTTTCAATCTGCACTACAAAAATGTATTTGGGGCAAAATTCGATATAACTTCCAATTGTAAATATTATATAACAAACCCATCATTTCCTATCTGCTACGTAGTTTCCAAGCGCTCCTCGTGAAGTTCGAAGATCGAACCAGAGACTTCGGTAGTAAAAACAACTTGATGCACTATCATTTTACCAACTGAGCAACCGTTATTGTTGTTATACCATTATTTTTTAAAAAATTACTAATTAAATATTATAAGCTACTGAAACTTTAGGGTTTGATGTTACTAGTGAAGACCTTAGGAAAGTTGAAAAAAAAAGTATATTTACATGTGTTTACTTTTTCTATTCAATTTTAAACTTTACTATGGTCTTGAACTTTGGGAAAAGGAGCACATATCAGTATCAGGAAACGTCAGAAATAACGTGAGTTTACTGTCTAGGATTTCAGTGCTAAATTTCTGGAAATACGAAATATGAAAAATGTATATGGCCATGTTCTCTTGAACGACAATTCAATTCAGTTCAGTTCAGACCACTTCAGCTCAGCTCAGCTCAGCTCAGCTATGCATAGTTATTAATGTTTACACTAAAATACAGTTCAGCCAACTTCAGTTCAATTCAGCTTTCAAAAGTTGAAAAGAACATGGCCTAGATAAGAAATTATACCTGAAGCTCAAGGGATGGTTGATCCAACTTAGCTAGGGTCTTTGGATGAAGATTGTGCCGATCAATCACACCAGACATGCTTTATTACAAAAATCAAAGCAAATTAGCAAACAGAAGCAAACCTAGCTATGCAATAACTGCAACAACTTTATCATTTTATTAGGTTTTCAAAGTTACTGCTAGGGTTTTGAAAGATTTCTCTTTCTATGTTTTGTTCTAAAAAGTGTTGTTTGATCCTGAACATAGAAATCAAAACAAAACGTGTGTGTGGGTATATATATATATATAACCATTTTAGTTACTTGTTCTTGAATTGAACACAATTTCAATTTATTTTTTCTGTTATATTTACAACTATTTCCATTGATATATTTTTGTTTGAGGTTTAGTAACAGATAAAGCTCCTCACCCCTCCTAAGAAGCGCATTTAGTATGATTCGAACTGCGTTCTCCTCCAATTTGTTCAACATGTGTTGCCAACTGAACTATACCTTGTTAGTAAATATTAGTAAAATGTGACTTTTTCTATTATACTTTCTTAATGAATTTGAGGATATGTCTAGGGTAGAATCATACATTCCAACTAGGTTGGCACCGCAAGACAACTAAGAAAGACGGAGATTAATAAGAAAAAGAAAATATTACAAAAAAAAAGTGTAATACACTTATTTATTGTTGATGGACATCAACTTATTGCACCAAATTATCTTGTAATTAAAAGCCTATTCAGCCATAGTATGGTGGTAAAAACATCAATATCCGATCGAGAGGCTTATGATTTAGTCACGGTGAGATCAAATACTACACCCTTAATTGAAAATGAAAATACCAAAACATTAGTTTATAAATATTTCTCGAATTCCACTACAAAATATATTGAATAACATAACATAATAATGAAAGACTAATATCCAGAGCTAAGACTACAACAACAACATTACCCCAATGCCTAACAAGGCTCCCGGGGTAAGACTCATGTTAAAAAATGGATTACTAATAAAAAATGTTAATTAGTATTGTTTGTTTGGAATAAAGCATGTTGTCCCTATTTCGGTGTCCCCTTGAGTGTCTCTCGTTTAAAATTTGACACATAACTATTTTTCAGAAGAGATAAATTAAAAGGGAGGAAATGAAAAATATTATTACATTAAAAAAGAAGACACAGAATGGAAACACTCAAGGGACACCGAAATGTGGACAACAGATTATATTCATGTTTGTACCATGTTCAAGAACTATTTTTTCCGAAATAAAATTTGTTGTCCTAAATTGGTGTATCCTTGCATGTCTCTTCATTTATCCTTTGACATGTAAAATATTTGTATTATAAAAAACAAAAACTAAAAAGAAGGAAAGATAAATTGAAAATTAATAAAATAATAATAAAAATAGACATGCGTCTTCAATGAGTTCTAGGATCATGCAATTCTTCATTGTAGGAAGAGCTATTATGTGTGAAGCTCCTTATTCTAGTAGCTCAACATCGACTTTGTTATTTCGGGTATGGTAAAAGATTTTTTTTTTAATGGTGTGGAATAATGATCTAACTCACCCCAAAAGGGATCTCAAAGGCTCATGTTGCCTTCACACATATAAGGAGCAACATTGCCCAAGCTTCAACTAATGTGGGATATCCCACACACCCCTCTCACGCCCAAATCCATTTGGAGTGTAGAGCTATCAACAGGTGGTCAAACATCATAACTGAGCTCTAATACTATGTAGAGAATTTGTGGGTCTGGAGAGTTCTAAGCTTGAATGCTTGATAAATTGAGTGAGCACACAAGTGGGTTCATCTCATCTAACATACAAAACCAATTGGCTCGTGTTAAGACCCAATCGACAACCCTTATATACAACTTCTTGTCATTATCTGTTTCCCATGTGGGATATCTCCGACAAATGGAGGGGTGTTTTAAATGGTAATTCAAATATGCAATTTGCTATATCTCTTTAGATGATTAATGCTTGGAAGGTATTTTTTTAATTTGCGCAATTGCACTTACATTAAATAGAAATCAAAATCTCACTCACCCCGGATGTTGTTCGAACTTAAGACTTCTCGAAGCCACAAGTTTAGTTTTACCACTAAGATTTCACCACATTGCTTGGAAACTATAAAATAAAAGAAATATGAAGATTTTATTTCAAATGTGTGATTCTCCTCCAACGTGTTTTAGGGATTATATTTTATATACTAGCATGAATCTGATTATTAATTATGTTGTAATCTCTTCTCCTCCATTAACCTTTTCTTCTATAAAAAAAGAATGGTAAGTACATAAGAGTTTATTATAAACTCTTTCAACTTTCAATTCAACTTGTTGATGAATTGATGTAGCAGACAGTCTTCTGCATTGGGGACCCAATATTTTATGAGTACAACCTCATCAATTGATGTGATATGGTTACTATATAGAGATTAATTAAACTAGTAAGCTTACCTATTTCAGTACTACAATTTACTGGAGAAAAATATCCCTAGAACCCATAAAAGCTTCTGACATAAACTATAGACATGGAGCCATATCTTTATATTAACAACCACTGCATAAGACTTTGAAGAGAGAACACTATTTTTACACGACTACGAAAACTTCTAAGCACTAACGTTTATGTATTCCCGTTTTGGAAACCTAAATTTCTTTTATATTTGGCTTTTCCCGGTATGTGTTTTCTTTTCTTTTCTCGTTTTTGTGCTATACCCACTACTTGGACTAATGATATGGCTCATACTTTAGCTCGGCCCCGTTCATTCTGACAAGGTAACAGGGGTTTAGAGTTCACCACCCTTCTGTGTTGCTCATCTGTTTCCGTTATAATTTACACTCTTTTTCCTAAAAAAAACTTCTTGGTTAATTTCAATTCTACCTCTCTTTATGTTAATCTCCACCCACAGCTTCTTCTTCTAAAAAAAGTGAAATTTGTTCACAAAAACTTAGATATGCTGATCTTAATTCACAATTTCATATGAAAATCCCAGTTTTTGCAGGACCACAAGGTCATTATTTTCCAGATTCAAATCATCAAATTAAGAAGAAGATATGGACTAACCTTGAGCTAGCATACTCATAAAGCTTCCCGGTTGCAGAAAAAACAATCAGAGCAATCTCAGCATCACAAAGAGTTGATAGTTCATAAGCTTTCTTAAAAAGCCCTCTTCTCCTCTTTGAGAATGTTACTTGTCTTGCTGTTGTGTTATCTATCTTTTTTATCTGGATCTTTTGCCTTGTCATTTTTCTAACACACAAATTAAAAAAAATAGTACTTCAAATCATCATCTAAGAAATAAATAAGTGATTGATTTACTTGTAATTAATCAAGATGAGATCTTTGCAAAGAAATCAGTTAACCCACAACAGATGCAAAAATAAAATTTTATTAAAAAAAACCCCACTTAGATTAAGCTGTTTCTGTAAATGAGCACAAGAATCTGAAGAATAAAAGTACCCAACCCTAGTTAATACAAAAAAAAAACTAGCAGAGAAATGGAGAAAAGGAGAGCAATTTGTGAAAAAACCCACCTCAATTAGCTACAAGAAGAGAGAGAAAGGGAGAGTATACCTTTGAGAGAGTAGAGTGGCTACAAATTGAAGATGAATTAGCTAAGAGAAGGTATTGGCTATATACTTATATTATGGTCGGATCGTAAGCGGTTTAATATCGCTTAAATAAAGTCTCGAGTTTGAGTCTTAATGAATGTGGAAAATCCTTGTTGGGAGACTCACCCACCACAGCCAGGTATGCAATCTGGGTCGGATCTAGATGTAGTTAGAATAAATCTTCAGTGGATCAGATGTATAAAAAAAATATTATGAAATAATTTTTTTTTTTTTTGCTATAATTGGGTTTTTAGGACTGTAGGGGGGACTTGAAATCAGAAAGAAAAGCAACTAGTCCAATAGAAGAAAAGAAAGAGATAAATAAATAAATAAATAAAGAAGGTGAAAGAAAAAAAGATTCTTTATATAGCCAAGCAATGAAGAAGTGGTTGTGTTCTTCTTCCACTTCTGGTATGAAAAGAATTCCTTTTCAATGCAATATAAAAGTTATTGAAATTGACTGTTTATTTTGTGCTTTCATTTTTTATTTTCTTACTTCTTTGACCAATAAATGAGTTTCAAACTATATAGAAAGTAATATATTTCATTATTTTGACTTTTAAGTTTTCACTTATAAATTAAGTTCATATTCTTTTCCATTTATAAGTAGTACTAGTGAACTGAATTAAATTAATAAGTACTTATTTCAGTGTAACTTTATATATATGTAGTATTAATAAGTACTGAATTGAACTGAGCTGAATGAATTATAACTTGAAGAGAACCGAAAATCTTTATAATATTTGCTTTTTTGTAATTTTTTTCATTAAACGTTAGTTTTAAGCATTTGATAATAGGCTTAAAAACTCTAGTACCTCTCTCTTTCTTATTTAGATTTCAAATTCTCTACAATTATATATTTCAGTCAATCTTAACCATCTATTGAATTTTAATGGTCCAGATTCAGTTTTAGTGAATTGTGGGGTCCATAGTATAATAAAATCTGGACTATTAAAACTCAATGGATGGTTGAGATTGAATGAAATGTATAACTTTAGAGAGTTTAAACTTTAAAGATCTTTCAATAAAATTTTACTTTGTGGAGCTAACTTTTTTGAATTTTTTTTTAAGAAATTGTCCAATTACATTTACATGTGGAATATAATGGTACTTTCTAATACTTTTTTTTTGTGTATGCAAGAAATATTTATTTTATCTTTGATAACCTAAATAAATTGCAAAATTTCAACAGCATATTATTTCAATGATATAAAGAAAAAATAAAAAATGGTATTTTCCATGTATGTAAATTTATAATAATATATCATATTGATTTTTTAAAGGAAATGTTCATTATATATTAGTTTACTAACTTCACCAAAGTTATAATTAATTGTTGTGTGGGAAATCAAACAGTTTAAGTCCAATAATATTTTTTCCACAACAAAAAATGCACAAATATTTTACAATAGAAGGTATTACTTTTTTCCCCAGATACAATTTTCCAATATTTTGCTCATTTATTTAATTTTTTTGTTTCAAAAACATAAATATAAGATACAAATAATTTAAGTTTGTAATCATCATAGTACAAACCAAAGTCATGTATATTTATATTTTATATTTTTTTTGATACATATAGAAGTTTTCATTTGTCCGTACAGGCAAACCATACTGCCAAAGTTGCCATAATTATGACACACTTTGTACCCTCGTACCTATCACTTCTATCCACAATTTTCATATAATTCTTATAATTTAGTGGATTTACAACGCATCCCATTCATTTAAAAAAAAAGACATTTTCAATTTTATTAAAATTTTATATATTTAAAAGTCGCCATCATCTATAATTTAATATAATAAACTATACTCTCCACTAAAAAAAATTATAAAAATTGAAATTGGAGTTTGAAATGTTAGATTACAATTGATTTTAATCATTTTGGAGATAAAAGGTTATTGGCAATGGCTAACAATCAATCCACATACTCTTATTTTCATTTAATTAAAATACTATTTATAGTAGATAATTAATTATTTTTTAAAGTTAAAAATAAATATAAAATAATATATGAGGAATCAATTTTGACCTCGACACGAGCTCTTTCTATTAAATCACAAAATTAATATTGAGGTGTCATCTTAGCTCAAATATTTAACCATTTCTTTCTCTTTTAACTTTTTTTTTATAAAAAACATATGTGCAATTAACTACAACTAAACCAAATGAGCTCTAAAATCGATATCATTCTAATTAATATCCTTGGTACGTTTAAAAGTCTATTTATAATGGATAAGAATTCTCATAGTTTAAAATAAAAAGATGGTAAATATTTGATAATTAACAACAACTATATTAAATGGATCATAAAATTGATATTATTTATATTTTTCCTCCCTTTAAATGAAGTCTTGGTCGTGATTAAGAATTTTTTTGAAGTTGAAGATATTAATTTTAGAGAACATTTGAACAAATTTTCTTTATTCAATTAATGCTAGCATTAATAGTGTATTTGTGATGATGATTTTTGTCTCACTTTTTAGACAAATTTTATATAGGACCGAAAATATCCGGTCCCATATAAAAAAACTCCACTTTTTATCAACATATTCAATTTATTTCCATTTGTAGTCAAATATTAATTAGATTTAATGAGTATCTAAAATTTCAATATTTACCTAAAAATTTAGAAAGTCAACTGACCATTTTTTGACAAAGTTAAATTTTCAGTTTGTTGTTCATTATTTATGTATTGTCATATTCATGAAAAAAAAGTATGTAATAACACATTAAATTATTTTATTTCAAGAAAATAATTGATGATGAAGTGATTATAAAAGAGACTTATGAGTGGATAACATTGTACAAATTCAGAAATTGTATAATTGCCGCTACACATGTAGAATGAGGTGGAAAAGAAAAATTATTATCATACAATAATTCATTTTTATAAGGGTAAATTTTAAAAACTTGTCATATAGTTTAATCGTTTTGTATAAAGATGTTTGTAAAATTTTTTATTTTAAAAGCTGGTAAAAATATGCTTCTCAAAATTTTGAAACCCACATTAAAAGGAAAACCTTAGTTATTTCAATAAATTCAACATTCTTAAATTTCAACTATATTATTTGTGAATCATTTATTAAAATCTGAGTAAATTTCAAAAAATTTTATTGTGTTATGATTTTTAAAGTTATCGTTAATTTTTAATTAACATAAATATTTGTACTTCTCAAAATATTCTAAAATTTATCCCTAATATGCATTGTATTTTTATAAATAAATTTGCAAAATTTCACTTCAAAATATACAAGATTACCCTTTCAAATGTGGTTTCAAAATTTTGAGAAGTATGTTTTTGTTTACTTTTGAAACCACATCTACCCATTTAAAAGAAAATTTTCACAATAATCCTTTTACATAACAATCAAACTACATGACATGATTTTTAAGTTTACCCTTTTTATTATAAGAAGAGGAACTCTTAGTACAACAATATAAGTACATGCCTGAAAACTTGTTCAACCGTTATTTTTAACCTTTGCCACATTAACAATAAATAAAAAAAATTATCAACAGCAACAATTGTAACGCCAAGTATGAACAACTAAATCAAAGGATTTTAAGTGAAATGTACCAAAATACACCAAAATAATTACAAATAAAAAGACTATATTGCATGTTATACTACATATTATTTATGGAAATGCTTATTTTCCACGTTTTTTCTTTCTTCCCTTTTTTATTCCTTTTTCCTTTTTCCTTTTCCTTTTTCCTTTTTCCTTTTTCCTTTTTTTCATTTTTTGTATTTTTTCTTTTTAAATCAAATTTTGTTATACTTTAGATTTTATATTCATTTTAGTTGTATTTCATTGTTCCATAACCTTTTAATTAGCATTATAAATTGCGCTTTAAGTTGTAACTTTTCGTTTGAGTTGAAATGAATAAAAAATGAGTATGGTAAATTTAGTTATTTTTCTCTCAACTTCTAAAACTTAATTTGTTATTTCTCTCCAAAGCTTTCATTGTACAAGAGCGGTGAATTGTTCCTTGGGAGAGGATTGAGGATAGAGAAAATGGAGATAAAAAAAACAAGAAACTGATGGGAATAAAAGGTAGAAGCATAACTTCGGATCAATAAGCAAAAGACCCAAAAGTAAAGAAAAAGATCAAAATCTAACATTGCCCCTTCAAATAAAACACACTATTAAAAAAATATAAACAAAAATTTTACAAGAAGCTTAGAATATTCAAATCCATTTCGGGTTATCAATAGTTATATCTCACCATCTTTTAATTTTTTTATATATGGATTTAGGAGTTTTTATATTTTTTTTAATCTCTAAAACTAGATTAATATATATATAGTTTTATAAATAAATTCGCAGGCGTATACTTCAAGTATACATGTGATATAAAGCACGCAATGTGCACTTTATATCAAACTTATACCATGCGCATTTGTGGGAATGTGTGCGCTTGCAAATTCCCGCAAGTATATGTGGCATAAAAGCACACAAAATTTGATCTATATGCCGTGTTCGTTGATGCATGAAATCCTCTCAAGCGCATACATGCGCATTGCAGAAATTTCTTGAGTATAAGAGGGTATAAAGTGCAAGTTTCTAAAATGTTTCGCTCGGTATAAGAAACTTTATGCCTAACTTATTGTGTGAGAAAAAAATATCTTTTAAAATTATATCATGTTAAAGTCGTGGAAATAAAAATAAAATAAAATAAATATTTTAAATGTTCGTGTGAATAAATTTGATTTTAGGAGTGAATATAAAAAAAATGAAAGATGGCCATCAGGTAATTCTGAAAATGTTTATGATTTTCTTTTTGCAATAGCCTCCTGTGATAGTATTCGTGTAAAATACCCTATTTGTAGGGTTAAATTTGTATATATTTCCAATAATTAATTAAATTTGAATATAACTGCATTAAATTACCACAATGTATTAATATATATTTTATGATTACTTTGTTTATTTATTACTTTATCTTTTTCATCATTGGATTAAAATAATCATCAATGATAGAAAGTAGAAAGTAATGTGTACTTTATAAAAAATAAAGTAACTATAAATAGCACCATAAAAAGATTAAAATTAGGTTTGTTGCTTTTTAAATTGTGTGTCTTGTCTATGTTTCCTACTTCTTTCAAAACTGAAGTCATTTTTTGGTTCCCACAAGTAAAAATCAAGGAATGTAGGCCACATAAAAGATTATATAGCAATAGAAGGAAAAACAATTTTAGAGAAAATATATTTTTTGTAACATTATAGAAAAAATATATTATAACCTGTCGAACGCTGCTTTTGTGGTTTTATTCTTTTATTTATTAGCTTAGCTATCCTTAGAGAGAAAATAATACTTGAAAATTTCTGTAAACGTCTTATATAATCTAATTATAGTTGTTTATCAGTGTTACTGTAACTCTATAATTATTAAAGGATCTTTTTGAAATATATATTTCAAATACTAAAGCATTTTTTTTGTTCCACAGGGCAGGGCGGTATTTCTTTGGTGGTTCATTCTATCTGCTCCTTTCGGATGAGTTAATATAAGCGGTGAATCATTGAGGATGTAATATCACCCTCACTCTTTTATTCATGTGTTCTTATTTTCTTAAAAAAACTATAAATTAATTTTTTAGGTAGAATTCACATAAATTATTTAAAACCGCACAAACTAGTAGGCTATGAACCTTTTAAAATTCAGTTCGATTTAATTATAAATTTACATTTAATTTAGCTGAATGCAGTTAAAAAATGGAGTCTTATTATGAACACGTATTTTAGAAAAACATAGAAATTATAAGTTAATGAATTGCGAGTGGAGCTCAAAAATTTCACGGAAACTTCCTCAATAGAAAAAGTCATAATCAATTGTGTTGTTGAAAAGTATTTTTTTTTAATTATCTCTTCAACCAAAATAATCAGTGTACTATATCTATGATACTTATTACTAGTTATTAAAACCAATTATTTTCTTAACTACATTGAACCATAATTGAATTCCTTTATTAGTATTACTTTTTTAGTCTTGTTAAATTTTTTTTAACAAAAGAAAATACTTTTTTCTTCAAATTTAAAAATAAAGATATAAGGTCATATAT
This sequence comes from Euphorbia pulcherrima, assembly GCA_947683365.1. Taxonomy (NCBI): domain Eukaryota; kingdom Viridiplantae; phylum Streptophyta; class Magnoliopsida; order Malpighiales; family Euphorbiaceae; genus Euphorbia; species Euphorbia pulcherrima. The sequence continues at coordinate 8,498,559 of CANTUS010000010.1, forward strand.
ATATACTTATGTGTGTATTAAGGGTCAATTTGACCGTGGATTTTTGCATCTTTTTTCAATAGCTTTTTTAGAAAAGCTTTATTTTCAAACTTTTTTGAAAGCCGTAGATTTGATAAAAATACTTTAAAAGAGAAGATCAAAAAATCTCAAGAAAAATATCCATAAAGGAAAACATATGAAGATCGACCTTGGATTTTTACTTTTTTTAAACAATAAAGAAAAGTCGTCACCGAATTTTATCATGTTTTTACCCATTTTTTTTAAGAAAAGCGCGCTAAAAACGTAGCTTTTGCCGGCCTTTCTGTGCAAGAGTCCACCAATTGCAGAAGAGAAGATTAAGATACATATAAGCATGAAAAAAAAAAAAGGCTCGAATGGTATAATCCCTCTGTCGCCCCAGAATGAAAGGGCGATCTCGTCGTTCTTGGTCTGTGAAGATACGTTGTTAGGTGGAAAAAATAAATCAGATAGTTCCTAATTAATTAGTATAAACATCAAAATATTTTATTTAAACCCAAAATATGTAATTCTATTATAAATTTATGAGGGCAACTTAATTTAAAAATAGCTTAAAAATTATATCAAACTGGCCCTAAATGTAAAAATTGACTCAAGTGTTGACTTATAACATAATATTCATTTTTACTTGTAAAAATAAATTAACTAATTTTTTTATCCGATGTCATTATTAACGATATCCAGTTTAACTAGCCAAGGTTTATGCATATACAGTATACTTATTTTGTAGTTTAATTTGAGTTATTTTGGCAAGCTTTATGCATATACTGTCTAATTTACCTATGATTTGAAGAAAATGGTCAATTTATTTTACGCGTTCCAATACTAAGGGTCAATTTGATATTACTTATTAAGCTGTTGTCAAAATCAGTTGCTCTCACAAACTTTGAATGGAACTACATATTTTGACTTTAAACAACACATTTTGGGCAATTCTTATCAATTAATTAAGAACTACCTGACTTGTTTTTTCCAAAATTAAATATGCTACTTATAGAAAAATGTTGAAAATAGAGCTTTCAAAATAATCGGCTTGAAAAAACAATCCTAAATTTTTCGATTAATGAATTAACCCTTAGAGAGAGTTTGAATTTAAACCCAAGCATCTAGATAAACTTTTTCAGTTCACTCTCAATTTATTTACCGATGGTTTGATAGTGCAATTGTTAGTTATTTCAGTCAAGGAAATCCAATCATTTTTCATATTTTTCATTCGTCAAGTCCCATTTTAAGGAATTTATCGTGGTTCTGCTCTAAACATCTTTTTTATCTTTTATTTCCATATTAGATTGTATAGTTATTATATTAATTTCTCTACATCGTTTTTATTCTATTTAACTAACAAAATAAAAAAATTCAAAAACTAAAACATATATTATTAAAATAATTAATTCCTCGAAATAGGGTTCCCCATATTTAAAGAATCTCATTTTAGAGACATATCATATAGGGAATGGTCATATGTTATTTTGGAGAATCCAGTGCTCTTATTAACATTAAGAAGAATATGTACACAAGTAGAGAACAAACACATGCGTCCAAATCAAAACGTATTGTTGAGATGTCCAAGTCGGAATTATAAAGCGTTGAAATAACTGAACTGAGGGATTGTATACAACAAATTATTTGTTCTAATTTATATCTGATTACATTTTGTGTTTGTGATTATGTGCATATGGTCATGACTCTGCTGGACCCATTGTACTATTGTTACTTGTTTGTGTAGGCAACAATTTATAACATTATCCATATAAGTGTTTATTAATGTAAACAAATTTTGAACAAATCCCTTTTTGTGGTTGATGACAAATACAATGTAAAATTAGCAATTTGCAAATGATGGTCAGTTCAGCAAGACATTGTAAAATGGAAAAATGTTAAATTATTAAGGCAAAACTCATATTGAATCTGACAATTTTTTCCTCTTAACCATGCAAACTTTTAGATAAATCTCCTAATCACCTAAACTTAGAACAATTGACCCTCTTAACCCCTTTAAATTAACACAAATAACCTTCAAGCTCCCTAAATATGCACAAATAACCCTCCGTCAAAGGGTCATTTGTACCAATATAGACGGACTGAAAGAATCGTGCTAAATTAAAAGAACTCACAAGGACACCTGAAAATGTGCGCTGCTAAGAGGAAAAAGTTGGTAAGTATAAAGTATGGGTTTTGCCAATAACTAAAGCTCATAGTTATGCTTCATATTAGCAAAAAAAAAAAAGGCATCATTATGAGAAGAGTTTTGGTCTAAATTGAACAAGCGACCGCCAAGAATAATAATTTTGAGGTTTTAACTGGGCATAAAAATTAAAATAGTTTGGGCATATCATAAATTATTTATAAAATAATAAAATTAGTAGAAAATAATTATAAATATATCATATAATAGTTATCTGATAAATATCTAGTAATCGTTTAATAGCTATCTAGTAAACATCTAATAAATCAGGATTAGGTATATAGTAGATATTTAGTAAATATCTAGTAAATATTTAATAAATATCTAGTAGATCGGTATTAGATATGTAGTAAATATCTAATAAATCGGTTACTAGATATTTACAATATAACTGCTACATAATATTTATGTAATTATTTTCTCATATTTTTATTAATTTATAAATTATTTATATTATATATATATAAATAATTTGACTTAATAATAAATTTTATAAATATTTTAATGAGACATATATCCTTTTTAATAATTTTCCAAACCAAATTCAACTTCATTTAGTAGTTTAGTAGCAGATTGGGCTTAATGCCTATACCATCATTCCAGTTGTCCCATTCTGAAATTTTTAACTTCAATTTTGCAAAATTAAACAGTTTCTTTTAAGGATTGATTTTGCACTTACATAATTAATAAGACCAATTAACTGAAGATAGAAACAGACTTAAGTTAGTATTAACATTGAATGACAGATTTCACCTGATCAGATTGTTCTAATGTTCACTACAAACATTAAGAACGGCAACCCACTGAACGACTGAGTTGATATTTCGGATATCGATAAACTGCATTTCAAGTCGAAAACTTCTTCAAGGAGGTGGAGATCCTTTCCTTAAAGAGGCTATGAGTTGCTCAGCTGGCTGAAGAATATTAATTTTGACCACATTATTTTGGAGTGCGACGATTTAAATGTGGTTAGTGCTTTAAATAATTGTCTTTTCTTTCTCCTATAGGTCTAGTTCTTATGGACCGTAAAGTCTCTTTTAAGAGTTTTTCAGACTTACATTTAGTTTATGTCAGAAGGTTTGCAATGTTAGAAGGTATGCGAGCCATGCTGCCCATTTGTTTGATAGAGCTGCAAGTTCTTTGACAAGTATGTGGACTTAGTCTTTGTCCACCTTATATTAAAGCTGTCATTTGACTCTAATTATATGCTATTGACCTATTCATCAGTCAAAAGAAAATTAAAAGAGCACTGATTTTTTGTAAAATCTGGTACAATCTTGAAGGCAGAAAATAGGGAATACAGCCTGATACTAAAGAGCAAAAGTTTCTCAAGAAAAAATCAACACAGAATTGCATAGGCCAAATGACAAAAAAAAAATCTTCAGCCTTATGCAGTGAATAGTCTGAAAAACCAGGCTTGCAAGTAGATCTTTGAAGTCTCAAAAAGTACATACCTTGTCCTAGAACTGCTGCAAAATCATCAAGTATCATGCAATGACCAGGAAAAAAAACAACAGAAGAAAACACTAAGCCATTAGATTACGTACTTTTTCCACCTTTTATCCAAATGGTGGGCTGATTTGATTATTTTTAGTAAAAGCTTTTTTCAAGTTCAGATTAGATAAAATCCCGCCAAACTTAGCTGTTAGATTAACGAAAAAATGCCTGATCATATTCATTGAATGAATAGATAACAGCTAACAAACAACAAAGACAATAATGCGATGACACAGCACTAACTTATTGCTTATAAAGAATCAGAGACCAATGAAAATGTTATTATCATATTGTGAAATTAAAGACAAAAAGCTCAATCAAGCCTTGTGTAAGATTAGTGTCATACCTTACATCACTCTTGGCTCTCATAAATGACATCAAAACAGATGCACCTTTGCCTTACTTTCTTTTCATTCTTTGCATAGTTTTTACGGGCGCAAGGCGCACTGAGGCGCTAGAGGGTCAGGCGCACTGAGGCATCAGAGGGTCAGGTGAGGCAAGCGCCCGAGGGACTTGAGGCGCATATAAAAACAAGTGCAATAAATATTAGTCGCTACCACAAACAAACCTTCATTTTTGCATTGAGGCGCAAAAGACGCACAAGGAGCGCGCTTGATGAACCTCGCCTTGCCTGACCCTGCACGGAGCGCCTGAGGCGTGAACTATGAGTCTTTGACCTGTCAAGTGTCACATAAAACTTGAACAGCGCTTTGAACTCTTTCAATCAAAATTAACCAACAATTTCCCGGTTTGGGGTGATAAATGGTGTTTGAATTTGGCTTATATTCACTCTTTTTTTCTTTGATCTTGCCTTCATCAAATGACAACGTACTGCGTAGGTGTTTCGGGTGCCAAAGACCAGACTAAGTTGGCTGGTCAAGTCATAAAATCCATTGTTGATATAAAAGATTTCCGCTTCATCTGGAAATGAAAGCGAGAATTTCGCCACTTGAGCATACAAGCTAAGTGAAGTGCACAGTGCTTGTTTCTACACAAACAACACATGGCTTGTGTATGCCTGATGATTTCATTGGCTTAAAGTGCATCCGAGAGCCGCATCAACTTGGCAAAAGTGCATCTGAAAGCCGCCTGTCAGCATGATTGCACTTTTGCCAAGTCCAGGCGGCTCTCGGGTGCATTTTGTCCAGTTGATGTGGCTCTCGGGTCCTTATTTTGCCAAGTTGAGGGAGCTCACGGATACAATTCAAAGTTGAGGGTAGCAATTGGCCAAATGTGCAAGTTGGAGCGGCTTTAAATATGCATTAAGCCTTTAAAAAACATCTGATTTTCTGTGAAGCATAAGCCTTTCAAAAAATCTGATTTTCTGTGTATGTCTGATGTTTTGGTTAGCTGTTAATCTAGTTATCTTACAACCCTAAAAAAAAACTAATGCCCACTAACAGGTACTGCCAATTGAAAGGAGGGCGTTGCCTCAAAATTGAGATACATGCATATGCTTCACAGAAAATCAGATTTTTAAAGGCTTAATGCATATTTATAGACGCTCCAACTTGCACATTTGGCCAACTGCTACCCTCGACTTTGAATTGTATCCGTGAGCTCCCTCAACTTGGCAAAAAAAGCACCCGAGAGCCACATCAACTGGACAAAATGCACCTGAGAGCTGCTTGGACTTGGCAAAAGCGCAACCATTCTGACAGGTGGCTCTCAGATGCACTTTTGCAAAGTTGATGCGGCTCTCGGATGCACTTTTGCCAAGTTGAGGGGGCTCGCAGGTACAATTCAAAGTTGAAGGGGGAAATTGGCCAAAAGTGCCAAGTTTGAGGGGCTACGAATGTATTAAGCATTTTTCAAAGAGCAAATGATACTTTTGCGACCATTTTCTGCAAATATGCAGCTTCACCAAAGAAGCTCAGAGCACAAAGGATAGCTTCCATATCATGTTTAGCTAACCATTTCCATAGATCAGAAAATATCTTTCGTATCCTAGAAAAAAGAGGTAAACAAACTGCACAATGAAGCATACAATAAGCAAAATATAGTAAGCTTGTGGGTTTAGATGTAAGGGTAATGACATTACATCCAAAATAACATAAGCGAAAGCAGAGCCAGAAGAAATACTTTACCAAGTACAGACATGCCTATCCATTAGAGCTTAAAATGAACGCAGAAAAATGCAGAATAAGCCGAATACGAAGGCAGTGAAAGGTCTCTACTCTAGCAAGAAAAGAAAACAAGAAGCTGCAGCAGTTTTTCTATGGCAGAGCCAAACAAAGAGAATTCAGCTTGACATATCCATAAGAGCTTGACATATCCACAGCTTGTCCAGGATAAGCCCAATATGAAGGCAGTGCTAGGTCTTTAATCGAGCATGGAAAAATATGACAAGCTGCAGCAATATCTCCTATGGTAGTAGCAAACAAAGAGAAATCAGGCATAAAAGCATAAATGAACACACAAAGGCAATATTGTAGCTGTCTCACTCGAGATAAATAACATGCAGGAAAAAGACATATTTGATAATATCTGCTCTGTAACTTCCTGGTTCAGAAAAGCTTCTGAGCTTTACAATCATTTTTATAGTTCAATGATGAAATCCTTAAGAACAAGTGCATATTCAAACAATTGTGCATTTATCATGTTGTGTATCTACAAAAATATAAAAACAGAGAGATGCATGTACAGCAAGTGCATGTTTCTTTCGAAATATCAATCAACCACTTACCGAAATCCATTTCCAAGAGCCTTGTGCTTCTAGCAGTTGGAATGATCTCCACAACGTATACTCAATTTTTGTAATTTAAAGAAAGAAAAGGGTTTCACCTTATGATTGCTATGCCAACATGATCTAATATCATCTCACCTTTTCGCCATGGAATTATTCTGGACAGACCAAAGCGCCAAAGCCAATACCAAATGTAAGACTACAAGTGTGAGAGCACTCTTATCTCACATGTGACATGTCATTGTCTTTAAAGACAATTATCCAGTATGTGAAGTTTTAGCATTAAGACTTTAAGATAAAGCAGAATCAAGAAAAATTAATTTGTAACAAAAATGTATTGTAAGCTTGTTGATCGGAACAACTTACCTTTCCCTTAGAGTTCTAACAAACCCATGGCGATGCTATACTAACATATCAACAAATCAAATAAGCATTTAAAATTAGAGGGTACAAGCACATGAAATTGAAGCAAAAGTATTAAGAAAATAAAATTATTTCTTGAATGAAAACGGGGAATGCAGAACTGCATACACAACAAACATATACAACGCTCAGTTAGTAACACATTCTCTTTTACCATAAGTTCATACTTCTAATCGTCTAGTATGGTCAAGAGAGTAAACAAATTTCAGAAAGTTAAGACATCAAGGAAAATTATGCCTGCAACATATTACAATGGATTTCAATAGCAAGACAGACATGCAAAGGAAAAGATGATGTCTTTCCATGGTTACATACTACAATCATACAACAAAGGGCTACTAAAAAACAAAGAAAACATCAAAAAAAAGGAAGGATCTCACTTCACTAACTAGCCTTGACTTTATCATCACCAACAACAGAGAGTATTGGCAAGCTACTTAAGAACTCATCAAGACCCTCAAAAAACCCAATCCCTTCAATATTATCATCCTCCCCATTTCCTGCTCTATTGCTTGCATTAACTCGCGGGCCTGCCTCCTCCCCTTCATTACTAAACATAACATTCAAATCCAATTTCCCCAAATCCTTTGCTCCCCGCTTCTTCCCACTACTTGCTTCCCCCTCATTACCCCCACTAACTCCATTTTGCATAATCGCCTTTTTCGACCTCTCACTTAACGATCTCTTCACATTTTTACTAGGCATTTGCTTCCCTTTGGTGCTTTTCACTTTCTTCCTTTTCCCATCCTTGCCATCCCAATCATCATCAGACGACTCCTCATCGCCACTAGAGTCAGAAAGATTGATATAGTCGTCATCATCATAAATCACTTTAGCTGCGGGTCTCTTTCGAGGATTAGCCTTCCTTGCCGGAGTTCCAAATATTGCTGTTATCGGTGACCAATTGACACCAAAGCCACCTCCGCCTTTACCACGAGCGGTGAAGCCCAACGGGAAAAAGCCCCAACTACAAAAGTATGTATCGTTACTACCAACCGGCGGCGATGGTATCACCGCCGCATGGAACGCACTCTTACATTTCTGACACCTAAGCGCACAATCCTCATAACCTTTTGGATATTCATAGAGAATGTAGCAATATGGACATGCAGTCCAGAAGCTCGGTACCTTTGGCTCAGTAACGGATCGAATTGCACGTATCGCATCCGAACTCTGAGTAGCTGGCCGATTCGATTCGGTGGAAATCGGTCGGCTCGGTTCAGCTACCACATTAGGCTGAGCGGTGGAACGGTTGGATTCGGTAGCGGTAGGTTTAGATTGAGGCTGAGGAGTTGGACGAACTGGCTCGGCAAGGTTAGCCTGAGGCTGCGGGCGAACTGGTACAGGAACAGGACCTGGATCAACTGATCTAGGTTGAGCTACAGGGCGAGTTGGCTCAGGAGCTACGTGCTGAGCTATAGGACGAACCGGCTGAGTCACTTTAAACGGAGTTTGAATGCGATTACCTAACGAATAGCTAGGGCTTCGTTGATCATTTCCCTGTGAAGTCTGCCCTAGCGGAAACTCTTGAGCAGGCATAGCCATTTGCGGAAACTGCCCTAGTTGCCCTAATTGTCCGAGCTGACTCACCTGCAACTCGTTATCATACATTGCCTTCTTAGATGGGTCCGAGAACACCATCCAGGCCTCAGAAATCAACCTGAAAGCATGATCAGCAAACGAAAGCCTATTACGCGTAGGATTCAAGAGCAAGGCAAGCTTACGGTACTGAGTCACGATGAGCTCCAACGACTGAGACAGCCTCGGAAGCTGCAGGATCGCGTAATAGTCGAGGCTGCCGCCGCCGTTGTAGCTCGGTACTCTCAACTCGCCGGCGATAATGGTGTCGGCGACGGCGATGATTTGGTCGGCGAACTCCAGGAGCCTAGGGTCAGATTCCCGAGCTCGGATCGCGAAAGTCTTGGCCCCCTGAAAGTCTCGGGTAGAAATGAGCTTCTCCGCTATCGTTAACCACCGCTCCGCCTCTATTCTATAGCTGCTGCCATCCATGGTTGAAGCTTTCTCTCTCTAAAATTCTCTCAATTTCCCCCAAATTGAATTTATTAGGTCAAGAAGAAGGAATGCAGGAAAAAAGGTACTGGAGATTTTATTGGGTGGACAAAAAAGGACTTGCCATTTTGGAAGGAAATGTTTGGATTAGGTGATGTGGGCAAGGGTGTTTTGGTCATTCGATGGGCCTGTTATGAGGGGGCGCTCGTGGGTTTGACAGGAGGGGTAAGAAGTGGAAAAGAGGGATTAATGTGAGGGTAGAATTGTAAACTACTAAGGGGATTGTGATGTATAATAGTCATGTTTTAAATGCACAGTTTTTTGTTTGACAGTGAGAAGTGAGAAGTGAGAAGTGAGTGTGGACTTTAATTGCAGAGTTGACGAAATGTCTTAGGTTATTTTAGTTTAGTTGGGTTTGGAATTGTTGGAAGTTATATATTTTAATTTATTTTAATTATTTATTAAGTTTTAATGATTTAGATTGTGTTTTAGTGGTTTTTACGGTTTACTTGAAATAAAATTACTTGGTAAAGGATTTATTCTCGGCCCTTGTACATTGTTCGGACTGTTAAGTAGTGGTGGAGGGTGGGTGTAGGCGCGAATTGTCTGTGGATTCAGTTGTGAAGTGCGAGTTCTCGTCTCAGTCAATAGATGGCTTTAACGATCTGAATATGTGTTGTCTTTAAATGCCTAGTTAGATGTTGATTAGAAACTGCATATTCCTATATTATATGGCTTTTAACGATACGAACATGTGTTATCTTTAAATGTCTGGTTGGATGCTATTTAGAAACTACATATTCCTACATTTAATAAGTATAGTTCCGATGTTGTGGTCTTTAATGACCGGGATTCTTCTTGATGTTGCAATCTTGTAGCTATTAGTGATGTTGGATAGCTTTATTAGAGCTCGTTCTGGTTAATTTTGTTCAACGTTTTAATTTTATAAGCGAAAGCTTCCTTTCTCTCAATGATGATGATGATGGTGATGATGATGATGATGATAATAATAATAATAATAATAATAATAATAATAATAATAATATCTTATTTATGGGTGTGATACTAATAATATTAACTTTTTTTATTGCTCTTTCAATTGAGTCATATTATAAAGTTATACATTAAATTTCAGTTATTTTACTTTCAACTTAGTTTGCAGGAATGTGAATTTTAAGGGGTAAGCCCTATTTGTGTAGATATTATAAAGGAGTTTTGCTTATCTAAGCCTTAGAAGACAATCATTTTCTTGACCGAATATAGTGCATATTTTTTCTTAAAAAATAATAAAATACTAAAATTTTCGCACTAGATATGTGTTGTATGATTACACTATTATTAAATGTTAAAGGTGATATCCATTTATTGATCATATGTAACTCTCAACCATTTACTTATATTTATGTTATGTAACATGTGACCTTACAAGTTCAAGTCTTTTATCTATAAATATAGGTTACTGTAAGCTATACAAGATGAGTGAAGAATATATGAATTCCATATTACTTTCTCTCTATCTTTATTTCTTTTCCTCTTTGTTCATGTCACGTATATTCTTGTTGATTCATATTATTTCTAATATGTTATCAACACGAGTTTGCTCTTCAGTTTTATTCGATATGAGGAAAAATATATATGATCATGGGTATCATGAAGACGCCTAAAATTTGATCAATAGAGAAGTTTACTTTTGTTTAAAATTTTATTATAATTGTAAATTTTAATATTATGATTTCATCATAATAACTTTATTCATTCCCTTTTATTCTTTTGTTGATAGAATCTATGCACAAGAGGAATGATGTTTCTTCAACAATGATTCGCAATTTTCCTAGCCAGATTTATACAAACATACAAATCTACCCTTCTGAAATCATCAAGCAATTTTCAAAGTTTTGACTATTGGATCGTCAATGAGAATTTTTGAGGAGTTTCCCTATAAACTATGATATAAGGGAGTAAGGAACATGTTGGTTTTATTGTATTTGAGTTGAATTGAGATGTACAAAAATTGTTATTGTTGGTCCCTATACGTACACTCACTGAGTCAGAGGGGGGGGGGTTGAATGACTCACTCAAGCACTAGTGAGACTTTTTTCGCGATAATAACTTGCTCTACTGAGTGAGGTCAGCTCGTTGAGTGAAAACCTGGAAAATGCAGTAAAGTAAAGAACACTGAGATTTTTATACTAGTTTGGCAACCTGTGCTTACATCCAGTCCTGAGAGAGTGTCTCAACTTTATTCCACTAATCTCAACTCCTTTACCCTAGGTGGAGAAGCCTTTCACAAATTCTCTAATTACAGTAAGTACCCTTCAAACTACAATCGCTCACCCGATGACTAGAATATCCGCTTCTATCAGCAACTCATAAAGAGTCTAAACCGGAGCTGGACTCAACTTATAAAACGTTAATCCAGTTACAAATGATCTGATATTACAATTGAATGATCTATGCTATTCTCTCTTATTCTAAAGCAGATTCTAGCTGAGTTGTGCTTTCTTGCTTGAACTTTTTTTAAAGCTTGTATTTTGACAGAGTTTAGCTTCTTGAGAAATTCAGGTGTAATCACCAAGTTCTAAAGCTTGCCTTCTTGATCTTTTTATAGTTGGATTGAGAAAGTAGCCGTTGAACTTATCTTGGAATCTTCTGAAGTTGATAGCTCAGTAATTCACCCATTGCTTCTTCAAATTGATCCGTTAAGAGATAGAATTGCACCATTGTGAAATACATTTCAATCTGTTAGATTGAAATTCGAGCTTCAATATGAATTCTTTATCGTTTGATGCCAGTCTTCCGTTAAAGAGAACTCGCGCTGACTTACCACGTGTCTTCATCCCATTCCTTCTGGTATTCTTACAAGTTGCAGAGTGTGCGATACAAGGTTGGTAGATCTGTAGAATTGCCCAAATTGGCAAAAGACTTTTTTGCAGCTTCGCATTGGAAGACTTTGTCACTTTCTTCATAATTCTGAGTTTTGTTAAAGCATTAATTCTTTTTGTCTTTGTCTCATTAATGTTCCTGCAAAAAGTAACATTAAAAGCAAAGATACCTTTTTACCTTAAATAATAAGGTTAGCAGCATTAACAGACATAAAGTAACTCAGCGAAAATGATGTATCGAAAAGCACACAGCTGAAACAAAATCTAAATATCAAGCTCTGAGTGAATATTACTAAGTCAGTGACTAAGTATATACTCAGCCCAGAAACAGCTCAAAGTTAAACTAAATAGCTAGGTCAGCGGAGACTTGAAATTCTACCCTTGAATTAACTAACTCCCTTACAACAATAGACTATTTATTTTAACAACATTATTAATTTTATTTTCCCATTCTTAACTTAATTGTTGTGATCAAAACTTAAGCACTACTGAGTTATCCACCGAGTCAGTCCAAACTCGTGCTTGGTTCAACAATCTCCCCTATTTTGATCAATGGTAATTGACTAAGCGAGAATTAAATCAATAAGATATCTAGATTATAGTTACCTTATACTTATGCTTGATATGTCTTTTGTTCAGCATCCTCAATTTACTCAGAGTGAATGCTAACTCCCTCATAATTCTTGAATCTTTTGAGTTCAACATTCCTCAATGCTTCTCATATATTTCTACAAAGAATCAGAGCATATATATATATATATATATATATATATATATATATATATATATATATATGGCAAATAATGTATGAAGTTAAGAAGATCTTAACTTAGAACAGAACCTGTAATCTTTCATTAATTAATAACTTGAGTACAGATAACAATGAGTTAATCTATACTAAGTTTTACATTGAGCTCTAATGATTACATAGTTATTCTATTATAATCTTTTGTCATAGGCGAGGCTCACACGTTCTCTCTTCTTTCTTCATACACTTGCTGATCCCATCTAGGCTTCTTTTCTTTGGGCAGTGCAATCTCCTTGTTTTTCCTTTTCCTTGTCGCATGATATTTTCATTGTATGCGCTCTAGATCCTTAGACAGATTATAAGAAAATTCAGTAATTCTCTGCTCTTTTTCATTTTCCTCCTTCTCACACTTCTCACAATCCTTTTCCCTCATTACCATTACATCCAAAATGGCTTGGGCTTGATGATCAAACAAGCTCAGAGACTCCTCAAATGTTTCTAGCTGACCATAAACATTGGATGAAAAATTTTGCACAAGCAGCTCATATATTTCCTGAGATATCGCATCTTGTTCTCTGAGAAAGGCAAATAAGCCTACCAAAGCACGAGATTGAGAGAGATTAACTTGATATTGAGCGCTTAGACCTTTATTGGATATCAGGGTGAGACTGGCCAGAGCCTTGGCCTGATTATTTTCTCTAAGAATTGCTCCAGCATGGGAGTGCTCCTTATGTGAGTAGTGACTTCATCATGAATCTTGTCAATTGCTTGCCCATTGTTAATGACATTTGCTTGAACTTGCTTGATTTGGTCCTTGATATGACCAAGCTTTTGGGGAAGTGTAGGCTCTAGTTCAACATCTGCCATAACTATGTCACTATTCAGAGCATCTGAGATATTTAGCCTCTTTAAGGCATTTAGCACAGCTTCCTCTGAGTCGTTGACTCCCTTCAACATTTCCTCTTGCACATTCCTCAACTCAGTGTGTAGTCCATGATGCTTGGTTACCACTATCATAAGAGCGTTAAGGCCATCAACTACATCACTTAAAGGGCTGTGTTGTCTTTATTTTCTTTGCTCAGAATGCTATACCCATCTCGCACCTTCAGCATAGCTTCTAGTAAGGGATTAAACTTATCAATCATTTAGTTTCTGAGATCCCTTTCATCATTAAGCACCTTTCAGTTGCTCTCATAGATCTTTTCCATCCGCTTCTTGAGCTCTACAACTTTCAACTATAATCCAACAGCCTGCCATCCTGTAACAGATAACAAGGGTAATACATGGGATAATATTGCCTTTACCAAAGAAAATTGTGTAGGGACAGACTTGAAGTGGGCTTTTATCTCCTCAACAGCTTCCATAAACCCTTGCACTAGCTCTACAGCCTTTGCAATCCTCCTCAAAACTTCCTCAAATAGTAGGGATTTTGCAATTTCAGCATCAATCTCAGTATTAGTCCTAGAAACCTTACTCTCCCCAATCTCCTTATATCTCCCAAAAGCACAACTTGAGGGTTAAATTGGGGTTATAGTTGAGGTTGTTGATGTGGTTGTTGTTGTTCAAGGATCTCCTCAATAATTGAAGGCCCTCTAGCTGGTGGAGGTCCTTCTAAAAGTAGCTGTTCATGTACTGAAGATCCTATAGGTGAAAGATATGGGATGATGGCTATTTGATCAGAGGTTTGGTTGTTTATATTTGATTTAGATGGGGATGGAGGTGTTTGGGAACAAAGGGTTCTTTAGTTTCCTCCTTTCATCTACAACACCTTCAACAGCGGAGTCGCTGACCTGTGTTTGAGATTCAGCCAATGAGCTCCATACTCAACTACAACTTCCTCTTCCTCCTTATCTTCTAAATCACCTTCATCTTTATCTATCACAATTTTCATTCTCTTCAACAACCCTCAATTCCTTTCCTTTCTAGCTTCTTTAGCTTCTCCAGCAGTCAGAGTGACTGCTGGTCAGATTTAAGTACATCAAACTCTACAGCTTCAACTTCCACAACATCATCTTCCTCTCCTTCATGCTCTTCCTGATTCTCAATACCCTCAAGAGCTCTTATCATCTCATCAACCACCTCAGGCACTTCTTTTTCAGCTAGGCTAGCAACAATAAACTATAAAATTTTTTGAGTATCAGTCTTAACTCTAGCTGCTGCTTCCTCAGCCTTCCTTCTAATAGTAGCTTCAATTTCCTCCTACTTCTTCCTTATTCTTTCTTCTTCTGCAGCTTTCACTTTCTCAGCTTCTTCGACATCTTGGACTACTCTAGTCCCTCTTTTCACCATAAGCTTCTTCTTTGGCTTACCTATCTAGGGAATAGGAACTGATATAGCTTCCTTTCCCTTTATAGTCATCTCATCCAGCTAAACAGCCTCTACTTTCCTCTTTCTCTCCCTTTTTAGGGGCATCTCTTCCATTAGCTCCTCCTCAGCCTACTTTGGAGTCAGCTCACGAGACATTTCTTCCTTAGTTCCCTTAGATGATCTTGTCTTTTTGGGTGCATGGGCAACTATAGGAATAGAGCTCGCTGAGCTCCCTTTCTTAACCTTATCGGGATCCTTCTTCACCTCCTTCTTGCTTCCCTGCTTTTTAGGCACTTCTTCTCCCCTTTCTACTCTAAGCTTGGTAATCCTCTCAAGCTCGTTGGCAATAAAGGAATCCAAGGTCAAATCCTCTTCATCAGGTCTGATAGACTTTATTTCCATTATTGTATTGGGATCCTTGACTCTGACCTCCGTTCTCTTCAGCTTTATGTACTTCATATTGGAATGTCTCTCATTTTCTCTGAGTCTATAAAAGTGGGCATTGCTGAGTACCTTAAACTCAATTATCTTTAGAGGAATATTATTCTTCGTTGCCCATCCTTCCATGTCAAGCTCATAAGCTTTGCAGATCTCCATTACGAGCTGGCCATATACTAGATGCTTGGTAACCTTTAGAAACATGTATAGAACAGCTAGTGGCCAGTTGATGCTCATCCCATGCATCAAGGCATATACAAATACCCTTTCAAACTTTGAATAGCTCCCTATAGAGCCTATTTTAGGCAAGAGAACTTTAGTAATAAGCTCATGGGCTTATTTCCCTTCTTTTTTGAACAACGAGGCAATAAGTTCACTAACCTTGTAATCTATGAGAATATCTACATATCCTCTACCTGATTCCCCTTTTGTGCATCCCTAACAGCCCTGCAATCAGCTTGGGAATAACATATACTTTTCTCCCCATCATGGTGGTAACGAAGAGATCCTTCTGACCTTCTACCATGTGGTCCATGGAAGAATCTCAAGATAATTTCTTCATAGCAGCCGTTTGGAAGTTCAAAGAAACCTCTCAAGTGGTGCTGGCGCTCCCACTTTCCAAACCTTTCATCGCTGTAGAAACTCAGCATATCTACAACCATTGGACTATCCACTTCTGTTTTCTCCATTGAATACCATTCCATAGGGATAAACTTCATCCCAACGGGGATAAAAAGATTCTCTCTTTTGTTGAATCCAACTGCTACTTGAGAGATATGATCTTGAGTTATAATCCAACAAGTATCCTTCTTATTCCTCACAAAAAGATTTGATTTCCTTCAAAAGTTGTCATCATTATGAATTGCTTTGATAGAGATTAGAGATTTTAGGGATTTAGGAAGAAAATTGTAGAGAAGGAAATTTTGGTGAAAGTAACCTTTCCTCTATCTAAATTTCTCCTTAAATAGCCAATGTCTCTTCGCTTAAACCTGCAAAGCTATGAGTATGACTCACAATCCATGGACCTAAGATTCAATGATTAGATTGCATAACGCATACCATAGGATTAATAAATGCGAGAAATACCGGATAACTGCTACTGAATATGGATCATTTAATAACTTGCTACCATTTCTATCAAGTTTAAATTTGAAAGATAACCGGTTATAATTAATGACGTGTCCAAAATTCAAGGGGCAAAAGAAATACTTAACCTAATTTGCAGAAGCTCAGAGTGTGCCCTAATTTGGTCAGCTCTAAAGTAGGTCAAAGTGGAGTGTATTTCTTCGAATTGGATTAGACATTCCGATCAGCTGTCTTAGATTATTGAATTGATCCTTTCTAATAGGCTTTGTGAATATGTCAGCTCGCTGCTCCTCAGTAGGGATATAGGTGAGCTTGACTTCTCTATTTAGTACATGATCCCTTATGAAGTGATGTCTAATATTGACATGCTTCATCCTGTCATGTTGAACTGGATTCTTGGATACGTCAATTGCACTCTTGTTGTCACACATGACTTCAAGACACTTAAACTTTATACCATAATCCTTCAGTTACTGCTTGATCCATAACAGTTATGCTACACAATTTCCTGCAGCCATGTATTAGCCTCAACTGTACTCAAAGCTACAGAAGTCTGATTCTTACTACGCCATGTTACTAGACAATCACCAAGGAAATGACAACCTCCTGTGGTGCTTTTCCTTTCAAGCTTGTCTCTTCCATAGTTAGCATCTGTGTATCCTCTCAGAGTGAAGTCTGTATTACTTGGATATGATAAATTTGCATCAATAGAGCTTGCAAATACTTGAGAATCCTCTTAACAATAGCTAAGTGAGATTCTTTGGGTTTAGCTTGATATCTTACACAATAACATACATCATATTGAATGTCAGGCCTACTAGCAGTTAAGTAAAGTAGAGAACTAATAATACCTCTGTAGAGCTTACTCTTTACAGGTTTACCTTCCTCATCTTTACTCAGAACAGTATCAGTGGCCATGGGTGTTGACATTGGCTTGGCTTTATCCACGTTAAACTTCTTGAGTACTTCCTTGGCATACTTAGCTTGACTGATGAGTTTCCATCTTGGCCTTGCTTGATTTGCAAACCAAGAAAGAAATTAAGCTCTCCCATCATAGATATTTCAAATTTTGTCTTCATCTACTGACTGAACTCTTTGCATAGCTTTTCATCAGTTGCTCCAAATATAATATCATCAACATATATTTGGACTAGCAACACATCTTGATGCTTCTTTTTGATAAACAGAATTATATCTGCTTTCCCTCTGACATAACCTTTGCTGATTAAAAAGTTAGTCAGTCTCTCATACCAAGCTCTTGGAGCTTGTTTCAGTCTATATAGAGCTTTCTTCAGCTTGAAGACATGATCTGGAAACTTTGGATCTTCAAAGCCTGGGGGATGTCTGACATAGACTTCCTATTGAATATAACCATTAAGAAATGCACTTTTCACATCCATTTGAAATAGTTGAAGTTCATATAGGATGCAAAAGCAAAGAGAATTCTTATGGCTTCAAGTCTTGCTACTGGTGCAAATGTTTCTCCATAACCAATGCCTTCTTGTTGATTGTAGCCTTGAGCAACTAGTATGGCCTTGTTTCTGACAATATTTCCAGCTTTATCTAGCTTGTTCTTGAAAACCCATTTGGTACCTATGATTTACTTTCCTTTAGGTTTCTCCACCAAATCCCAAACTTCATTTCTTCTGAATTGGTCTAGCTCTTCTAGCATTGCAATCATCCAGTTGTCATCAAACTCAACATCTTTAAAGTTCTTTAGTTCAATTAATGAAACAAATGTTGAATGGCTTATGATTCTATTCAGCTGACCTCTAGTCAGCATTAGATTTTGCACACTGTCAATAATCTTTTCAACTGGGTGATCTTTCCTTTCTCTGACTTCTTTTGGTAGATCAGGATAAGCTCACTGAGCTACTATCATTGGTTGAGCATCTACATCATCACCAAAGTTAATTGATTGGTCCAAGTCAACTTCATCTTCTCCTTTTTCTGGTACTGGATCAGGAATTACTATAGGCTGACTGACTGATCCACTAACTTGATCCTTTTCTCTTTCATCATCATTGGCTTCTTTACCTGAACTGTTAGTTTCATCGAAATCTACATATATGGACTCCTCTACGATACCAATCCTCTTGACATACACTTTGTATGCTCTATTGTGTGTTGAGTAACCCAAAAATATTCCTTCATCAAGCATTTACAACCAAAGGCCTTGAGATGACCAACCTTGGACTTGCGCCCTTTCTAAAGTTTATAAGGAGTTTTGTTCAAAACTGGGCGAATTAAAACTCTGTTTAGAATATAACAAGCTATGTTAACAGCCTCTCCTTAGAAATACTTTGGTAGATTGTTTTATCACTTAGTATAGAATGAGCCAACTCCGCAATAGTACAATTCTTTCTCTCAATAACCCCATTCTGCTAAGGTGTATGAGTAGAAAAATTATGGTCAATACCATGCTTGGAACAGAATTCCTCAAACTGATTGTTTTCAAATTCTCTTCCATGGTCACTACAGATTTTATTAATTTTAAGGTCTTTTTCATTCATGATCCAGGTAGCCAACCTAGAGAATGATTCAAATGTTTCATCTTTGCTTGCTAGCAAGACAATCCAAGTGAACCTGGTTAGATCATCTACAACCACAAGGGTGTATTTCATTCCACCTAGACTTGTTGGCACTACAGACCCAAATAAATCTATGTGTAGAAGATCATGGGGACGAGAAGAAGATATATTAGCTAGTGATTTAAAGGTCTTCCTAAATTGTTTCCCAAGTTGGCATGTTGAGCAGAGTCTATTTTTTTTCAAAGTCTAGAATGGGTCAACCCTTAACAAGTTCATTTTTGGCTAATGTGGACAGATTGGTCATATTGATATGTCCTAACCTACTGTAACATAGCCAAGAGTTTTCCTCCTTCAAAACTAAGCATATATCATTGGATCCGGGGTATAAATCAAACTTATAAATATTATTAATTCTAGGAGCATAAAGAATAGTTTGGTCAGAGTTGCCATCAATGACTGAGCAGCCCACTGAGTCTAATACAATTTTCCTGCCTTTGTCACACAGCTGAGCAACACCTAGCAAATTGAACTTTAGGCCTTTCACCAGAGACACATTATCAATTAAAGGCTTCACTCTTACAATGCCATTGCCAATAATCTTTCCCTTTTTATTGTCTCCAAAACTGACACTTCCATTTCTTCTTCGCTCTAATGTGATGAATTACTTTTCATCGCCTGTTATATGCCTCGAGCTTGTTGGTCCCTGTGAGGGTCTTTATAAGGTCAGAGGGGGGTAAATGACCCTTTTTCGCAGAATGTACAGACTTTAAAAAGTCTTAGTGTAGTGTGTTTGATTGTGATCTAGATGATGGATCTGCATGATGTAGTTGTGATAAAATAATGCAATAAATAAAGGGTTAAAGAAATCAAACATAAAGGATTTTATCCTGGTTCAGTCCCGTCCACTCCAGTCCCCGGAGTTTCCTTCCTCTGAGCTTTTCCACTAGGGGATTCCTTTCCAACTGGCAGGAATTAAGCCTTATAATTTATCTCCAAATGGTAACCCCTTCTAGATGTAGGATATACCATTAGAAGCACCAACTCCTAACTGAGTCCTTTAGTCTTTAGTAGGATATACCACTTAGACTTCTACCCCAAATCTAAGCTGAGCCCTACAGGGAGTTCCCACTCAAAGCACCAACTTTAAATTGTATCCTAATCTCTCAACTCACCTAAGTTAGAGATCCTTACACTCTTATTTTCAGAAAGTTTTGGGTTTGGGTTTCCTTAAGTTTATAACTCTCTTAGGAATCCTTACAATAGATTTTGAATTGATTGATTCTTGGAGGGATTTATAAGCTGATTGAATGCTCGTTCTTTGTTACTTGTTTTTATGAATCAAACAACCAACCTTCTCATTTGGTGAAGCTTCCCTTTTATAGGCTTCTATTATAAATGTAGCCATTGTGAGTTTTTAAACTTGTAATAAATCTTCACCTTTGATCAGGTTAGAGGTGGAGCTTCTAAAGCCGTTGATCAATCCGTTAGACTGTAATTTAACCCATGTAAATCCTAGGGATTGATGCTGAAAAGTTATCAGTGATCATTTTACTTGGCTTTTTATGATGCACCAACTTTTACACCATTAGCTTTCTGGTGTGAGCTCCACGCGCCTTCTTATTGGTCTAGGTGAAAAAGTTTGTTAGCTTTTTCAGTCCGGTGTCAGTCCTTTTATCCTTTTTCTGAAAAGTACAAGTTATCACTTTTTTCTTGTTCCTGGGGAAAGGATCTTTGACCATGTAGACCAAATGATGGAGGGAAAATTTATCTTTGAAACTTTTCCTATTGTCTTTGAGCATGAGTCTTCCTGATGTCTTCAGACTCATTGTCTCCTGATCTCTGTACTTCCAGAGTTAGGGCAATCAGTTCTTTCGGATGTTGTTCTTGACGGATTAAAGCTTGTTTACTTTCCAAGCTTTATTATGATGATTCTATGTGCTTGGGTACTTAATGTCATCAATGGATAATCTTGTAGCTGGATCTTTATCCAGATGTTTCCATTTGGATTTAGGAGTATTACATAATTTAAGTTTTTGTTTCTTTCAAACCTGATCCGAATAGTTTAGTTTAATTTATGGCCTGGATCATTGTTTCCCAATAATCTCCCCCATTTTTTGGATGGAAACAAAAACTAAGTACAAGGGAATGGACTATTTATGAGCTAAGTATGATTCTTGATGCTTAGTCATTTACAGGTTTTACTCCCCCATAATTCTAGCATCCTAACTCTCCCAGTACTTTTCAATTCTAGCTTCTAAGTTTATTTTAGTACAATTATAGATTGTACTTTTAGAAGAAAATTTTTTAGAATTAGAAAGTTTCACTATATATACTTCTACTGTTAACAATAGTTAACATCAATGAAGTTCAGATTACAAACTACAGAAATATATAATAGTGAATCTAGCTATTATAAGATTTTACAAGATTGTAGATCATAGCTAGTCTAATTCCCTCCGGATGGACCTCCTTCCTGTTCCTTTCCCTTGTCAGATTCAGGTCCTTGTATACTATTCTCCCCCTTTTTTCCGTCTTGGGGGTCTACCACCATATAAGTTCTGTTATCCCAAGCTGCTTGCCATGCATTTGAAAAAATAGTGTAGTCAGCACTACCTTTGGTCCTTTCAGCAATAATCTTATCAACCATTGGAGGAGTAAGATAGAAGGGTCGGATGGCCTTCTTCAATTGGTCATAGGATTTTTTGATTAACGGATGAATGCGCAAGACAAACTCTTGATCCTTCGGATTATAGTAAGGGAAAAGGACATTAAGGAGAGTTATCATCCCTTTTTTACCAAAGAACCCGAAGTCTCCAATGGCTTGTGCTAGGTTGTAGAAGACGGGAAGGAGCTGGCTTTTCAGAATAGCAGGAGAGGAAGAGGATCCGGATATTGAGAGATTGTTGAGTCTAGTTTGAAGCAGGGTTATTTCTTCACTACTCACTTTCTGTATATTATGAATGAATTTCGTTTGAAGAGAGAGTTCTTTTGTGATAGATGCCTTCCAATCATTTATTTACTTCTCTAATCCGGCTAGATGGCTTTGCAGTTCATCACCCATATCATCTAAGATTTTATTTTGGATTTTAGGAACTGTCTTCTCAATGAAATGTACTGGTATTTCCTGAAGAACTTGCTGATCCACTCCTAAATCATTTATGACGGGTTTAAGGTCCTTCTCAATCATGAATTTGACAAGTTTTCATACTTGGTATCCAGATAGGCTTTAATTTCTTCTGAGAGCTCGGAGGAGGAGGAAGTGATCTTGTCAATTACAGTTCCACAGTTATTTGAAGCCAAGGTGTTGGCTTGATCAACAGTTCGGTTAGCTGTGGAAGTGCTTTCTTTAAGCTCATTTAAAATTGGTGTAATCTAGGAGAGAGAAGCTGTAGCAATAGCTCCTGGAGTGGGGAAATCCAAGACTTTGCCTTCTATGTTCTTTACTGATAGTTTGATCTCACCCAACTCCTTTTGCACATCCTGATCAGAAGCTTGTCTAAGTAATTCCTTTTCAACCCCTCTTAGATGTGTGCAGATAGTCCGGAGGCTCTATTTTACGTATCCTTCCTTATTCTCCTTATAAGCAGCCTCTTTTAGCAGGTGAAGAGCTGTAGACACTTTAGCCTGAGTTGTATTATTAGCCGAAACTCTCATTTGACTAACCTTTAGAGGAAACTGTTCCTCAGAGGAGTTGGAGGAGTCATCTCTGAAACTAAAGCTGCTTCCGAAGGGTTCATTATCAGCTTCATTATTACTCTCCTTAGAATGGGACTGATCTTGTTCTTCTTTCCTCTCTTCCTACCTTTCCCTCGGACTGGCCTTGCCTTTAGAGTTCACTTTAAAAGCGTTCTCTTCAGATCTCAGACCTTGTCACTCCTCCGGAATGATATCATTCGGGTTGGGCGCTTGTTCCTCAGACACTATTTGAGTTACATTGCCTAAGTTATCCGCATTTACAGTTGCTATAATATCAGCAGTGAGATTAGCATAAATATTTAAAGGAGTAATGTCAAGGGGTACCTTATTAAATGGCGATGGAATTTGAATGCTTGAGGCTTCTTTTTCTTCACTTCTTCCCACCTCAACCACCAGATGACAGGAAATGGCCTCTGTCACCCCTTCAAATGCCTTTTCAAGACTTATGACAACTCCTCTAGGTGTGTTAAAACTGTCCTTAACACCCTCTTAATTTGCCTTTATAGGACTCATGTCTGTTAGAATTTTAGCTTCCGGAAGTAGCAGGTTCTCTGAAAGAGATTCTGTGATGGGTAGGAAGTTGAATGAATCGGATTCTAGAATTTTTGACATCTCAGCTAAGGTAGCCTGATCTATAAGGATTGCTATAGCAGAGGATCCTCCAGGTCCTTCTATGGCTAGATTGTTAATTTTATAGTTGTCTGCCATAGAAGCCATCATCTCTTCATTCTGAGGATCCTCTGGAAGGATATCCTCATTAGATTCGGAAACATTTTTGCCTTTTAAACTTTTGGCCTTAGCCAATTCCTCCACTACAACCCTCTTAACAGCCTCCTCATCAATGAGTATAGCAATTGGATTCTTGGCTGTTTTCTTGTGATGTTTTTGAGCCTTAACTACTTCATCAAAGGTGCACCCCTTCCGGGTGAATTGCTTCTTTGGCAGTGTCATGTCGTCTTCTGTTTCCTCCTCATCAGACCCATTTCCCTCCTTTAGTAAATCTGATGCTTTTCTTTTCTAGCCTTTCTCATAGCCCTTTCTTATTGCAGCAGCAACTACTGCAAATGGATTCTCACAAAATGGTCTTTTTAGCAAATCAACTGCCTTGATCAGCCTCCCCTTTGATTTTGGCTTTTACAGGGATTTGATAAGTAGCTGGGTGATTATTTGTGTATCTTCATTTTCTTCTTCATCCGGAATAACAATCTGCTCTTTAACTATCTTGGGTTTAGCAGTTCGAGCCTTCTTTGGGATCAGAGCCTCTGTTGGATCAGCAGCTTTTCTAGTTATGCTCTTTTTCTCATCTCTTTGCCTCTTGACTTTATCTTTATCCCAGGTTTCATTGAATCTTAGGTTTAGGAAGTTCCTCCACATAATGGGCTTTCCATTGACACCCTGAAATTTGATCAAGTCTATCCCATTTGCTTGTAGAATTAGGGTGATAAGAGCCCCATGAGAATTCCTATAATGCTTAAGGTAGTGAATAAGGAGCACATGCATGTTGACCTCCCTGCTTTCTGCCTAGTGCTCTAACACATAGTGCTGGAAGGAAGACACTATAGTTAGTGAGCCCTTCCGAATCTGGACTAACTTTACTAGCATATGTTGAAGGTATCTTTTGAGGCCAGTACGTCGAAAATTTATCCCTAAAATACCTTTTCGGAAGCCATATCTCCAGATCATATTTCACCGTAGCTTTATCTCCATCTACCCTCATTAAAACTCTACTGCTCTTTATACTTAGGAAATTTTCGAAGAAGTCTGGTGTTACTGTAATTTCCTTGCCTTGAACCTTAGTTCTTAGGGCATTAAATTTCTTGTTGGCCCTTAAATTGTTATAGAATTCTTGGACTAAATCTGGGTATGTTGGACAATTTATTTTCAAGAAATTATTAAGGTGTTAATCCTCAAACAGCCGAGAATAGGGGTCAGTTTCAAAGAGAAAATTATCTCCCAGAAAATCTTTGGGGATAATAGAGTTGGAGGGTTTGCAATCTATGGGGATAAAAATCTTTGTGTTTCAGATCAGATTTTGAGAAGACATTTTGGGTTGGAAGCATCACGGGTCCAGTCTCAGTCATAATTGCTACCATTTTAAACAAAGGATTGAAGGAATTAGGGTATAGATTTTGATTTTTACAGAGTAACAGTAGAGTAGTTGCTCGCGTGAGGAAGAAGGGTGATTTTGAGGGTTTTATATAAAAATTTCAAAGTGAGAGTAGTTTGGTAATCCGGACGCCGGTAGTTTGGCTGGATTGATGATATAGCAACCGAATTTTTAAGAAATGTAAATTTAGTTTATCCTGAGAATGGGAACGGTTTATTTTTAAAATAAACTGTCAAATTTATTGCGCATATAACAACCAATAGACGTTTGAAATTCAAAAAGTAACTGTTGCCTTTATGCTCTTTTACTGCCATTTATCATTCCTATCTGCTAACGTGGCATCCTTCTGAA
Source organism: Euphorbia pulcherrima (assembly GCA_947683365.1). Classification (NCBI taxonomy): domain Eukaryota; kingdom Viridiplantae; phylum Streptophyta; class Magnoliopsida; order Malpighiales; family Euphorbiaceae; genus Euphorbia; species Euphorbia pulcherrima. Next base: position 8,523,524 of record CANTUS010000010.1, read on the forward strand.
ATAAATTTCTCTCTAATACTTCTTCTCTTCTGGATTGAGTTTTATGCCTAGGATCCGGCTTGATTTCAAGCTTTCTTCTGGATAAACCTTAAATTGGATTGGACATACCAATTGACTCTCTTGGCTTCCCAAATTGATCTTTACTTAATGGCTTAGTAACGATCTCTACTCTTTGCTCTTTGGTTGGAATGTATACTAATGCGACATCATTCTTCATCATATGATTCCAGATGAAATGATGCCTTATAGTTACATGCTTTATCCTGCTGTGAAGCACTGGATTCTTTGACACATCAATTGCACTTTTGTTGTCACATATGACTTCCACACATCTGGATTGCACTCCATAATCTTCAAGCTATTGTTTGATCCATAGGAGTTGAGGAACACAACTTATAGCTACTATATATTCTACTTCTGTAGCAGATAAAGCAACTAAAGTTTGCTTCTTGCTATACCTTGATACTAAGCAATCTCCAAGGAAATGGCAACCTCCGGATGTACTCTTTCTCTCAAGAGTATCCATGCCATAGTCTGCATTAGTGAACCCTTAGAGTGTGGAATCTCCATTACTAGGATGCCATAACCCAATTTTAGTGGTTCCTAGGAGGTATCTAAGGATCTTTTTTACTACCTTGAGATGAGAATCCTTAGGATTAGCTTGATATCTTGCATAGTAACAAACTGCGTAATGTATGTCAGATCTACTAGCTGTCAAGTATAGGAGTGAGCCAATCATCCCTCTATAGAGCTTTTGATCAAAATCCTCTCCTTCACAATCCTTGGATAGAATTGTATCTGATCCCATTGGAGTGGACATGGGCTTGCTCTTATCCATTTCAAACTTCTTCAAGATTTCCTTGGTGTATTTTGACTGGTTAGTGAAAATTCCATCCAGACTTTGCTTAATTTGTAGACTAAGAAAGAAATTTAGTTCTCCCATCATGGACATCTTAAATTCCTTCTGCATTTAAGAGCTGAATTCTTTACACATCCATTCATCAGTGGCTCCAAATATGATATCATCCACATAGATTTGGACTAGAATGATATCATTTTTCTTCTTTTTGCTAAATAGTATGGTGTCTGTTCTGCCTCTGATATAACCCTTAGATATAAGGAATGAGGTTAATCTCTCATACCAGGCTCTGGGTGCATGCTTTAATCTATAGAGAGCCTTCTTCAGCTTGTACACATGATCCAGATGCTTTAGGTCTTCAAATCCGGGTGGTTGCTTAACATAGACTTCTTCTTAGATAACACCATTTAAAAATGCACTTTTAACATCCATTTGATATGGTGTGAACCCTATGAATGATGTAAAAGCACATAGAATTCAGATTGCTTCCAGCCTTGCTACGGGAGTAAAGGTTTCTTCAAAATCAATTCCTTCTTGTTGGTTGTAGCCTTGGGTAACTAATCTTGCCTTGTTTCTCACCACGACTCTGGATTCATCAAGCTTGTTCCGAAACACCCACTTAGTGCCAATGATTGATTTTCCTTTAGGAGGTGGTACTAGATCCCAGGCATTATTTTTGGAGAACTGATCTGGTTCTTCCTATATTGCCATCATCTAGCTTTCATCACCTTCAGCATCTTGAAATTTCTTTGGCTCAATAAGATAGACAAAAGCAGCATGGCTCATCAACCTATCGAGCTGACCTTTGGTTCTTACTAGATTCTGAACATCATCCAAAATATTTTCAATGGAATGTTCTCTGTGTCCGGATCTCCCTTTACAGGCCTTCATGTTGAACTAGGACTTGCTCCATTTCAGCTTCAACCACTCCTTCTTGGCCTTCATTAAAGTCAATCTCTTGTTGGTTAAGATTAACTTATTGTATTTCTGGTTCAAAAGATATTCATTCATCTTCCTCTTTGTACTTCTTGATATGGAATGAATCTGGAACTTCTGCCTCTTTCTTTTCTCCAGTATTTTCAATTTCCAGAACTGGATCTTCCGGAGTGTAACTTTTCTTACATCCAGGGTTAGTCTCATCGAAATCTATATGTATTGACTCTACCATAGTTTGGGTTTATTTATTGAAGACTTTGTAAGCCTTACTATGTGTTGAGTAGCGAAGGAAAATTCCTTCATCAGATTTAGGATCAAATTTTCTTAGTTGCTCTCTATCATTAAAGATGTAGCATTTACATCCAAATGCTTTGAAATACCCAATTTTGGGTTTTCTTCCCTTCCAGATTTCATATGGGGTCTTTTCTATGGTTTTTCTAATGAGAGCTCTATTTAGAATGTAACATGCTGTATTCACGGCCTCTCCCCAAAAGTATTTTGGCAAATAATTTTCACTAAGCATTGTTCTAGCCATCTCAGCTTTGTTCCTATTCTTTCTCTTAACTCCATTCTGTTGAGGAGTGTGAGGGGTAGAGAAGTTATGTTCGATGCCCTTGGAGTCATAAAAATCAGCAAAATGCTTATTTTTGAATTCTCCACCATTATCACTCCGGATTCATGCAATGCTTATACCCTGTTCTACTTCTATCCGGATGAATGTTTTTGAAAATTGGTCAAAGGCCTCATCTTTGCTTGCCTGTAAGAGCACCCGGTTATAGCGAGAATAATCATTCACAATGACCATGGTGTATTCTCTTCTACCTAAACTCAATGGTTTGATTGGACTAAAGAGATCAATATACAAGAGCTCAAGTAATCTTTTGGAAGGAATGTATGAGATGGAAGGGAAACATTTCTTATGCTATTTACCTAATTGATATGCATTGCATAGATGATCCTTATCAAGAGCAACCTTAGGCAAACCCACTACTAGTTCCTTTTTAGCTAGTTTGGACAGGAGGTTCATGCTGACATGTCCTAACCTCTGGTGCCATAGCCACGATTCTTCTTCTTTCGACACTAAGCAGATATTCTTTTTTATCATTTTTAATGTTTACAGAATAGACATTATTTACTCTAGGTTCATAAAGAATGAGTTGGTTAGACTTACTATCATAGATTGAGTAGCCTCTAGAATCAAATGTGACTTTTCTTCCTTTCTCACAAAGTTGGGCCACACTTATCAGGTTGAATTTTAGTCCATTAACCAGTAAGACATCTTCTATCTTTAATTCAGATCCAATGGTTCCATGACCAATGATCTATCCCTTTTGATTGACTCCAAAGCTTACTTTGCCTCCCTTCTTCCGGGTCAATGTGATGAAGGCCTTCTCATCACCTGTCATGTGCCTTGAGCATCCACTATCAATATACCAAGTGTGTTGATCTACTATGGATCTAAGGCATACCTGCAAAACAGATCAAGTGGGTTTGGGTACCCAATCAGATTTGGATCTTCTCGGGTTAATAACCATCTCAGGCCAAGGGTAAACGTTATAGCAACCATTTTTAATCTACATAATTTAGTAATATGATTGTTTTTCCCACAAAACATGCACCCTGCAATGGATCTATTTTATTTCTGCTTCTTTTTTATCTTTTCAAGATCTTCTCTCCCATAGTTTCCTCTGTATCTAGCTTCTTATACATTGGTGGATGGTCCGGAGTGTATTTGGAAGCTAGTTGGAGGGGCGATTTCAGCTGCACAGTATCTTCTTTATTTGATAGTTTGTTGGTTGTAAGCCACCTTAGCCTTTCCCTTTTGAGCAGTAGTATATCTTTGGGCTTGTGGTTGCCTACTAACTTCCTTCACCTTTTGATTAAGGGTCATTTGGAATCTATTCTGAGAAGGAGGATGATTATCTCTTCTTGGAGCTTTTGTCTCTAGCATATTCCTGGATACCTTCTTTAGTAGATTGATTTCTCTATCCAGTCCTGTTACATTTGCATTTAGAATTTGGACTTGATTCCTAAGGAAGTTCTCCTCTTCAACATCAATATGCTTGGTTGCTCTAACCAGATTCATGTCTTGTGCTATTACTTTAGCATCTTTTGCCAACTCCGTTACTGCTCTTTTGAGGGACTTGATTGCTTTTGCATTCTTCTTTACACCCTTGATTATAATAGATAGAGCTCTAGCAAGGTCAAAATTAGAACAAGAATTTACCTCAGTGTTTGTTGTTTCTAATTCTTTAATTTGCACTATTTCTTGCTTGGAGGCATTCCTTCCATAATGCTCTGCTTCCGGATCAGTCAGTGTCATGAATACACAGTTGGCAGTCTCTTCTTCTTCTATTGAAAATAAGCTTCTACTTTCTTCACTGTTGCTCCAGGTAGCTACCATTGCCTTTTTTGAACTCTTGGTTCTCTTAAACTTGGGACATTTTGTTCTGAAATGGCCTTTTTCTCCACATTTAAAATAGGCAGCTTCTTTTTCTGGGTCCTTCTTTTTTTTTCGGATTCTTTCCAGGTCTGTCCCTTCTAGATGTCCCTTCTTTTGATTTCCGTGATTCATACTTTCTTAGTTTCCTTTTATCTTTCTTTTGTATGAATCTATTGAGTTTTCTGGCCAACAGAGCAAGTTGATCTTTGATGCTCAGTGATTCAGTAATTTGCTCTTCTTCTCCGGATGAAGCTAATTCGATGGATTCTGCCTTAAGTGCAAGTGCTTTCTTTTTCTCCTCAGGCTTCTTTTCTTGTTATCTATATCTCTTCAAGGATAACTCTTGGGTTAGAAGATTACCAATGAATTCATCATAACTATAAAAGTTCAGGTCATGAGCTTCCTCAATGGCAGTGTTTTCATTGTCGTAATCCTTGGTGAGACTCCGGAGCACCTTCTTTACCATCTCTACTTTAGAGATTTCTTTTCCTAGCCTTTTTATCTCATTCACTAGATTGGTGTATCTAGTGTTCATGCTGCTAATTGATTCTTTAGGTTCCATTTTGAAGGATTCAAGCTTTTGCTGGAGTAAATCAAGCTTGGCTTCTCTTACTTTGGTAGTTTCTTCATAGGTTACCTCTAGCTTCTCCTAAATTTCCTTTGCAGTCTCATATCCAAATATTCTGTTAAATTCAGCTGTACTAAGAGCATAATGAAGTATGTTAATAGCATTTGAGTTTTCACACAATTTTTTAAAATCATTCTTATCACACATACTTGATGGCTTTCAGGTAGTCATACCCTCTACTTCATAAGTAGGCTCATAAGGACCATCTTTAATAACTAACCATGCTTGCATGCTTTGTGATTGGATGAAGTTCTTTACCTGGTTTTTCCAGAACATGTAGTGTTCACTGATAAATAGTGAAGGACCGATAATGGACATGCCCTCAGGAAGAAGTTATGAGTTTTGGAAAACCATTTTGATATATGAATCAAAATATTGGACCTTTAGCTCGAGATTGTTAGATCTCTAGTTTTGAGCACCTGCTCTGATACCACTTGTTGGTCCTTATGAGGGTCTTTATAAGGTCAGAGGGGGGTGAATGACCTTTTTCACAGAATATACAGACTTTAAAAAGTCTTAGTGTAGTGTGTATGATTGTGATCCGGATGATAGATCCCGATGATGCAGTTGTGATAATATAATGCAATAAATAAAGGGTTAAAGAAATCAAACATAAAGCATTTTATGCTGGTTCGGCCCTGCCTACTCCAGTCCCTGGAGTTTCCTTCCTCCGAGCCATTCCACTAGTAGATTCCTATACAATTGGCAGGAATCAAGCCTTATAATTTATCTCTGGATGGTAACCCCTTCCGGATATGGGATATACCACTAGAAGCACGAACTTCTAGCTAAGTCCTTTAGTCTTTAGTAGGATATACCACTTAGACTTCTACCCCGAATCTAAGCTGAGTCCTACAGGGAGTTCCCACTCAAAGTGCCAACTTTAAGTTGTATTCCAATCTCTCAACTCACCCAAGTTGGAGATCCTTACACTCTTGTTTTCATAAAGGTTTTGGTTTTGGATTTCCTTAAGTTTATAACTCACTTAGGAATCCTTACAACAGATTTTGAATTGATAGATTCTTGGAGGGATTTGTAAGCTGATTGAATGCTTGTTCTTTATTACTTGTTTTTGTGAATCAAACAGCCAACCTTCTCATTTGGTGAAGCTTCCCTTTTATAGGCTCCTATCATAAATTTAGCCGTTGTGGGTTATTAAACTTGTAATAAATCTTCATCCTTGTTCAGGTTATAGGTGGCACTTTTGGAGCCATTGATCAATCCGTTAGACTGTAATTTGACCCCTTTGAATCCTAGGGATTGATGCTGAAAAGTTATCAGTGATCGTTTTACTTGGCTTTTTATGATGCACAAACTTTTACACCATTAGCTTTTTGGTGTGAGCTCCACACACCTTCTTATTAGTCTAGGTGAAAAAGATTCCTAGCTTTTTCAGTCCGGTGTCAGTCCTTTTGTACTTTTTATGAAAAGTGCAAGCTGTCACTTTAGTCTTCTTCATGGGGAAAGGATCTTTGACTATGTAGACTAAAAGATGGAGGGAAAAGTTATCTTTGAAACTTTTCCTATTGTCTTTAAGCATGAGTCTTCCGGATTACTTCAGACTCATTGTCTCTAGATTTCTATGCTTCTGGAGTTAAGGCAATCAGGTCCTCCTGATGCTGTTCTTGAGGGACTAAAGCTTGTTTCCTTTCTAAGCTTTATTCTGATGATTCCATGTGCTTGGGTACTTAACCTTGTAGCTAGATCTTTATCCGGATGTTTCCATTTAGATTTAAGAGGATTACATAATTTAAGTTTTGTTTCTTTCAAACCTAATCTAGATAGTATAGTTTAATTTATGGTCCGGATCATTGTTTCCTAACATCGATCATCCATTATATAAAACAGTTAAGTTTTCTCAAGTACGAATGCCTTTTTCTGGCTGGGTCCTCCCTTGTTAGTAGTGGTTGTTGGTCCCTCTACATACACTCACTGAGTCAGAAGGGGGGGTGAATGGCTCACTTAAGAACTTATAAAACTTTTTTTTACGATAATTATGGATCCGCTGAGTGAGGTCAGTCGGTTGAGTAAAATATCTGAAAATGCTATTAAGTAAAAAACACAGAGATTTTATACTAGTTCGGCAACCCATGCTTACATCCAGTCCCCGAGAGAGTGTCTCGGCTTTAATCCACTCATCTTAACTCCTTTACCCTAAGCTGAGAAGCCTTTCACAATTTCCCCAATTACAATAAGTACCATCCAAACTGCAATCGCTCACCCGCTCACTAGAATACCCTCTTCTATCAGCAACTCGCAAATAGTCTAAACAAGAGCTGGATTCAACTTATAAAGGTGTTGGTCCAGTTATAAATGATCTAATATTATAATTGATGGATCTAATCTATTCTCTCTTATTCTAAAGCAGATTCTAGCTGAGTTGTTCTTTCTTGCTTGAACTCCTTTAAAGCTTGTAAATTGACAGAGTCTTTACCTTTAGGAAATTCAGGTGTAGTCACCAAGTTCTAACGCTTGCCTTCTTGCTCCTTTTATAGTTGGATTGAGAAAGTAGCCATTGAACTTATCTTGCCATCTTCTGAAATTGACAGCTCAGTAATTTATCAATTGCTTCTTCAAACTGATCCGTCAAGAGATAAAATTGAACCATTGTGAAATACATTTCAATCAGTTAGATTAAAATTCGAGCTCCAATTTGAATTCTTTATCGTTTGATGCCAGTCTTCCATAAGAGAGAACTCGCGTTGGCTTGCCACCTATCTTCATCCCATTTTCTCTAGTATTCTGACATGTTACAGAGTACGCGATACAAGGTTGATAGATCTGCAGAATTACCCGAAGTGGCAATTGACTTGTTGCAACTTTGCATTGGAAGTCTTTGTCATTTTCTTCATAATTCTGTGTCTTATCAAGGGATTAATCCTTTTTGTCTTTGTCTCATTAATGTTCCTGCAAAGGGTAACATCAAAAGCAAGGATACCTTTTTACCTTAAAAGGTAAGGTCAGCAGCTTTGACAGATATAAAGTAACTCAACTGAAATGATAGAATGAAATGTACACAGCATAAACAAAATCTAAATATTAAGCGCTGAATGAATATTACTAAGTCAGCGACTAAGTAGATGCTCAACCTAGAAATCACTTAGAGTTGAACTAAATAGCTAGGTCAATGAAGACTTGAAATTCTACCCTTGAATTTACTAACTTCCTTAAAACCATAGACTATTTATTTTAATGTCATTATTGATTTAACTATCCCAAACTAAACTTAATTGTTATGATCGAAACTTAAGCACTACTGAGTCATCCACTGAGTCAGTCCAAACTCGTGCTTGGTTCAACAATCTCCCCCATTTTGATCAATGGCAATTAACTTGAGCGAGAATTAAATCAATAAGATATTTAGATCAGAGTTACCTTATACTTATGCTTGATATATCTTTTGTTCAACATCTTTAATTTGCTCAGAGTTAATGCTAACTCCCCCATAATTCTTGAATCTTCTGAGAAGGCGAGGCTCCTAGATTTTCTCTCCTTTCTTCATAAACTTGTTGATCCCATCTGGCCTTCTTCTCCTTGGGCAGTGCAATCTCCTTGCCTTTCCTTTTTCTAGTCTCATGATATTCTCTTTGAATGCGCTTCAGATCCTTAGATAGGTTGTATGAGAATTCAGCAATCCTCTGCTCTCTTTCCTTTTCTTCCTTCTCACGCTTCTTACGATCCTTCTCCCCTATTGTAATTGCATCCAAAATGGCTTGGGCTCGATGATCAAATGCGCTCAGACACTCCACAAAAGTTTCTAGTTGACTATATACATTTGTTGAGAAATTTCGTACAAGCAGCTCATAAATTTCTTGTGATAGCGCATCTTGCTCCCTGAGAAAAGTGAAAAGGCCAACTGCTGCACGATTAAGAGAGATTGACTTAGTATTGAGCACTTGAACCTTCCTTGGAAATCTGGGTGAGACTAGCCAGGGCCTTGGCTTGATTATTTTCTTTATAAATCCGCTCGAGTATGGGAGTGCTCGTTATGTAAGTAGTGACTTCAGCATGGATTTTATCAATGGCTTCTCCATTGTTAATGACATTTGCTTGAACTTGCTTAATTTGGTCTCTGATATGATCAAGTTTCTGGTAAAGTTTAGATTCTAGTTCAGTATCTGCCATAACTATGTCACTACTCAAAGCATCTAAAATGTTAAGCCTCTTTAAGGCATTTAGCATAGCTCCCTCTAAGTCCTTAACTCCCTTCAACATTTCCTACTTCACTGTCCTTAACTCAGTGTGTAATCCATGATTCTTGGTTACCACTGTGATCAGAGCTTTAAGTCCATCAATAGCATTCAGTATGACTGTGTTATCTTCATTCTCCTTACTGAGTTTGCTATACCCATCAAGTACCTTTAGCATAGCCTCAAGTAAGGGATTAAACTTATCAATCATGGAGTTTCTGAAATTCCTTTCGTCATTAAGCAAGTTTTAGTTGCTCTTATAGATCTTTGCCATCTATTTCTTAAGCTCTATAACTTTTAACTTCAATCTTCCAGCCTGCCTACCTGTAATAGATAATAAAGGCAGCATATGGGAAACAATTGCCTTTACTAGAGAAAACTGTGTAGGAACAGACTTAAAGTGCTCTATCATCTCCTTAACAACATTCATGAATCCTTGCACTGGCTCCATAACCTTTGCAATCTTCCTCAAGACTTCCTCAGACAATAATGATTTAGCCATCTTAGCATCAATCTCAGCATCAGTCCTCAGTCCTGGAAACCTTACTCTTCCCAACCTTCTTATATCTCCCAACAGTTCAGCATTTGGGTTGAATTAGGATTGTGGTTATAGTTGTTGAGGTTGTTATTTCTCAGGAATCTCCTCCATAATTAGAGGTCCTCTAACTAATGGACGCCCTTCTAAATATAATTGTTCATGAATAGGAGATCCTATAGGGGAAAGGTATGGGATGATAGCTGTTTGGTCAGAGTTTTGGTCATTTAGGTCTAAGACTAGGTTTGAGATGGATGTGGATGGTGTTTGGCTTTCTGGTAGGGGTAAGGTAGAGACTGGTGTAGGTGAGAGTGGTGTTTCGATGGATGCATTTGGGAAAATAAAGGGTTCTTCAACTTCTTTCTCTTCCACTGCACTTTCAATAATGGACTCGCTGACCTAAGTTGGTGAATCCTCAATCAACTGAGCTCCGCGCTTAACTACATTCTCATCTTCCCCCTTATCCTCAAGGTCTCCTTCATCCTCATCTATTACTATCTTTGTTCTTTTTAACAAGCCCCTCTTTCTCTCCTTCTTAGCTTTCTTAGCTTCCTCAGCAGTCAGAGTGACCTGCTGGTCAGAGTTTAACACATCAAATTCTACAGCCTCAACTTCTACCACATCATCTTTCTCCTCCTGCTCTTCTTGATTTTCAATGACCTCATGAGCCCCTATCATTTCTTCTACGACCTCTGGCACTTCCTTCTTAGCCAAGCTGCCTACAGCCTTCTGCAAAATCTGCCCAGTACTAGTCTTACCTTAGCTACTGCTGCTGCTGCTGCTTCTGCTTCTTCAGCCTTTCTCCTGATAGTAGCCTCAATTTCCTCCTGCTTCTTTCTATCTTTCTTCCTCAGCATCTTTCACTCTCTCAGCTTCCTCAACATCTTGGACTACTTCAGTCCCTCTCTTCACCATCAGCTTCTTCTTAGGCTGACCTACTTGGGGAACAGGAAATGATGTAGCTTCCTTTCCCTATGTAGTCACCTCATTTAGCTGAGTAGCATCTACTTTCCTCTTCAGAGGCATCTCCTCTCTCAACTCTTTCTCAGCCCTTTTTTCTTCCTCTATCTCCTTAGGAGTGAGTTCTTTGCTCTTATCTTCTTTATCTTCCTTGGAGGATCTTGTCACCTTAGGAACAATAACTGGAACTAAGATCCCTGAGCTCCCTTTCTTCTCTTTCTTGGAGTCCCTCTTGACCTCCTTCTTACTACCTTTCTTTTCTTCCTCTCATTTTTCAGCTCTAAGCTTGGTTATTCTTTCCAGCTCACTTGCCACAAAGGCATCTAGAGTTTGATCTTCCTCATCAAGTCTGATTTTCCTCATTAGCACAATAGCCTTGGCATCCTTCATTCTGACCTCTCCTCTCTTAAGCTTAATGTACTTTGTATTCTTGTGCCTTTCTTCACACTTCAACCCGTGAAAATGAACGTTCCTCAGAATTCTAGATTCGATCACTTTTAGAGTGATTTTTCTCTTTTGTGACCATCCCTCCATATCCAATTCATATGCCCTGCATATCTCTATAACTAGATGTCCATAGACCATATGCTTGGATACTTTTAGAAACCTATGCAGAATAGCCATAGGTTAGTTATTGCACATTCCTTAAGTTAGAGCGTAAGCAAAAACTCTCTTAAATTTAGAACAGCTCCCTGTAGAACTAGTCTTGGGTAGCAATACTTTAGTTTCAAGCTCATGAGCCTGCTTTCCTTCCTTTGAGAACATAGATGCAATCAATTCACCTACTTTATAGTCATGAGGAACTTCATAATCAACAGGGATGTCCACATTATCTTTATCCTTGTCCTTCACAGCGAGCATTCTGCGTCCTCTTTCTCGCATACCTAGTCCAGCCAGAAGCTTTGGGGTTATGAATACTTTTCTTCCCATTATGGTGGTTACAAATATGTCTTGAAAACCTTCCACCTTGTGAATCCCTTTATAGACGAGCTTGATAATCTATTCATAACAACCACTCGGTATCTTAAAGAAACCTTAAAGATGGTGTTGACGTGTCTACTTCCCAAAAGATTCATCACTAGAGAAACTAAGTATATCAATAGTTATTAGCTCATCCACTGCTATCCTTTCCATGGATTCCCACTCAGTTTGAGTGTATCGAGTTCCTGTTGGAATGTATAAGTCTTATATATCTTTGATGTTAATGGCTGCTTGAGCCCAATGATCTATAGTAGTAATCTAATAGGCTTCATCTTTATCCCAAACAAAAAGCGAATTATCAGAACTGGGTTCTGAAGCTCTTCCTGATAAACTCGCCATTCGAATTTGCTTTGAAGAAAAAATATAAGAATTGGGGATTTAGAGACAAAATTGCAGAGAGAAGAATTTTGGTAAAGTAACCTTTCCTCTTTCTGAATTTGTCCTTAAATAGCAAAAACTATTAACTTAAACCTGCAAAGCTACGTGTATGACTCACAATCCATGGTCTTAAGATTAAACATTTAGATTGCATAACGTATACATTAATGAGTGTCAGAAACATGGGATAACTGCTTTGAATATAGATTGTTTCATAACTTGCTACCATTTCTATCAAGGGTAAATTTGAAAGATAACTGTTGATAGTTAATGACATGTCCCAATTCAAGCGACAAAAGAAATAATAACTTAATTTCCTGAAGCTTAGAGTGTGCCCTAATTTGGTCAGCTCTAGAATAAGTCAGAATGAGATGTATTTCTTCAAATAGGATATTCCAATCAGCTGTCTTAGGATGTTAAATTGATCCTTTCCAATAGGCTTTGTAAATATGTCAGCTCGTTATTCTTCAGTAGGAATGTATGTGAGCTTGACTTCTCCTTTTAGCACATGATCTCTTATGAATTGATGTCTAATATTGACATGCTTCATCCTACCATGTTGAATTGAATTCTTGGATAGGTCAATTGCACTCTTGCTGTCACACGGCTTCAAGGCACTTAGACTTTATACCATAATCCTCCACTTGCTGCTTGATCCATAGCAGTTATGCTACACAACTTCCTACAGCCATGTACTCAGCCTCAGCTATACTCAGAGCCATAGAAGTATGCTTCTTGCTATACCATGTTACTAGACAATCACCAAGGAAATGACAACCTCATGTTGTGCTTTTTCTTTCAAGTTTGTCTCTTCCATAGTTAGCATCAGTGTATCCTCTCAGAGTTAAGTCTGCATTACTTGGATACTATAAATCTGCATCAATTGAGCCTAACAAATACCAGAGAATTCTCTTAATAGTAGCTAAGTGAGATTCTCTAGGGTCAGCTTGATATCTTACACAATAACATACAACATATTGAATGTCAAGCCTACTAGCAGTTAAGTAAAGTAGAGATCCAATAATACCTCTGTAGGGCTTATTCTCTATAGGTTTACCTCCCCCATCCTTACTTAGAATTGTATCAGTGGCCATGGGTGTTGATATTGGCTTGGCTTTATCCATGTCAAACTTCTTGAGTACTTCCTTGGCATACTTAGCATGGCTGATAAAGATTCCATCTTTGCTTTGCTTGATTTGCAAACTAAGAAAGAAATTAAGCTCTCCCATCATTGACATTTTAAATTCTTTCTTCATCTGCTGACTAAATTCTTTGTATAGCTTTTCATCAGTTGCTCCAAATATGATATCATCAACATATATTTGGATTAGCAACACATCTTTATGCTTCTTCTTGATGAACATAGTTGTATTTGCTTTTCCTATGACATGACCTTTGTCGATTAAAAAGTTAGTCAGTCTCTCATTCCAAGCTCTTGGAGCCTATTTCAATCCATATAGAGCTTTCTTCAGCTTGAAGACATGATTTGGATATTTGGGGCCTTCAAAGCCTGGGGGCTATTTGACACAGACTTCTTCTTGAATATAACCATTAAGAAATGCACTCTTCACATCCATTTGAAACAACTTGAAGTTCATATGGGATGCAAAGCATAAAGAATTTTTATGGCTTCTAGTCTTGCTACTGGTGCAAATGATTCTCCATAATTAATGCCTTATTGTCGATTGTAGCCTTAAGCAACCAGTCTGGCCTTATTTCTAACAACATTACTAGCGTCATCTAGCTTGTTCTTGAAAACCCATTTGGTGCCTATGATTGATTTTCCTTTGGGTTTCCCCACCAAATCCCAAACTTCATTTCTTCTGAATTGGTCTAGCCCTTCTTGTATTGCAATCATCCAGTTGTCATCAAACTCAGCATCTTCAAACTTCTTTGGTTCAATCAATGATAGAAATGTTGAATGGCTCATCATTCTATTCAACTGACCTCTAGTCAGCACTGGATTTTGCACACTATCAAGAATTTTGTAAACTGGGTGATCTCTCCTTGCTTTGACTTCTTTAGGTAGATCAGGAACAGCTCGCTGAGCTACTGTCATTGGTTGAGCATCTACATCATCACCAATTTTGATTGATTGATCCAAGTCAACCTCTTTATCTTCTTTTTCCGGTACTTAATTAGAAATAGTAATGGGCTGGCTGACTGTTCCACTGACTTAATCCTTTTCTCTTTCATCATCACTGGCTTCTCAACATACATTATGAGTATCATCAAAATCTACATGCATGGACTCCTCTAAGATGCCAGTCCTTATGACATATACTTTGTATGCCCTACTGTGTATTGAGTAACCCAGAAAGATTCCTTCATCAGACTTAGGGTCAAATTTAGCCAATTGGTCTTTAGTGTTTAATATGAAGCATTTATAACCAAAGGCCTTGAGATGACCATCCTTGGGCTTCCGCCCCTTCCAAAGTTCATAAGGAGTTTTGTTCAAAATTGGGCGAATTAAAACCCTTTTTAGAATGTAATAAGCTATGTTAATAGCCTCTCCCTAGAAATACTTTGGTAGATTATTATCACCCAGCATAGAACGACCTATCTCATCAATAGTTCGATTCTTTCCTCATTTTGCTGAGGTGTATGAGGGGCAGAAAAATTATGGTCAATACCATGCTTGGAACAGAATTCTTTAAACTGCCTGTTTTCGAATTCCCTTCTATGGTCATTGTGGATTCTATTAATTTTAAGGTCTTTTTCATTCATAATCCGGGTAGCCAACCTAGAGAATGATTCAATTGTTTCATATTCCCTTCATAGCAAGACAATCAAAGTGAACCTATTCAGACCATCTACAACCACATGGGTGTATTTCATCCCACCTAGACTTAATGGCACAACAAGTCCAAACAAATCCATATATAGAAGATCAAGGGGACGAGAAGAAGATATATCAGCTAATGATTTAAAGGTCTTTCTAAATTGTTTCCCAAGTTGGCATGCTGAGTAGAGTCTATCCTTATCAAATGTTAGATTGGGTAATCCCTCAATAAGTTCATTTTTGGCCAATTTATAGCCATGAGTTTTCCTCCTTAGAAACTAAGCATATATCATTGGAGCCAGGGGATAAATCAAACATATAAACATTATTGATTCTAGGAGCATAAAGAATAGTTTGGTTAGAGTTATCATCAATGACTTAGTAGCTGACTGAGTCAAATATCACATTCCTGCCTTTGTCATATAGTTGAGCAACGCTTAGCAAGTTGAACTTTAGGCCTTTCACTAGAGACACATTATCAATTGAAGGCTTCACTCCTACAGTACCATTGCCAACAATCTTTCCCTTTTTATTGTCTCTAAAACTGACACTTCCATTTCTTCTTCGCTCTAATGTGATGAAATGCTTTTCATCACCTATCAAATGCCTCGAGCATCCACTATCCAATTACCACATTCTGCTGTCATTAGTGGATCTTAGGCTCACCTGTAAAACAGTTAAGTTTTCTTAGATACCCATGCCTTTTTCTGTGGTGGTCATCCTTGACCTGTAATACTTATTATAGTAACCATTTTTATGCCTACACATGACTGTAGCATGTCCTAGCTTAACACAAAAACCACAGGTGGCCTTAGGATTAGGCCTACTCACTTTACTCTTTTGAGAAACCTTCTCAGAGTGGTGAGTGCAGTTACTCTGAATATTCCAGCTAGATTGAGTAGTGACTCGTAACTTTTTCAAAGCTATTACTTTAGTAGCTATCTCATCCAATTTCTTAGAGAGTTTGCTATTATATCCATTTTGGTACTCAGCTTTTTCCATCAGGTAAAGGATATCAAGTGACGTAGAAGAATTAACATCTTCTATATCATCACACCTCCTCTGAAGTACTCTGATGTATTTGGTTGACTTCTTAGTCATATTAATAACATCATTATGTACTGCAATAAGCTCATCTAAAGACAAAGGGGGTTTAGAATTTACCTCAGAGTTGTTTCCTTTATCTCTGCTCTAGTTAGCTGGTTGATTGGCAGCAGAAGTAGTTGGTTGGTCAGCTGACACTGAATTGGGCAAATCATCCTCAGCCATGAGGCACACATTAGTAGAATCTTGTGCCTCCTAATCTGAGGATGATGACTCTTGCTCAGAGTCTCTCCAGGTAGCAGCAAGGGCTTTCTTACTCTTCTTCTTCTTGAACTTGTCCTTCTTGGCTTTAGGATAGCTCAAATGAATATGCCCCTTCTCACCACATTCAAAGCACTTGATATCCTTATTATGCTCTTTGTTGAATTCCTTTCGTTGTCTATCATCTGCTTCTTTCTTGTACGTGCCTATCTTTTAGAATTTCTAGAAGTTTTTATCTTTCCCCAAGAACCTTTTGAAATTCTTAGTCATCAGCATAATTTCTTCCTTTTTATCCTTTGGATATCCTTCCTCAGAGGATTCTTCTTCATCATCATCAGCTCTCAGAACAATAGCTCTGCTTGAGATCTCTTTCTCTTTGGACCTGTGCTTCTTGGACTCATCTTTATATTGCTTTAAGGACATCTCACGAGTTAGCATTGCAATCAGCTCATCAAACTTATAGGTCTTCAAATCATGAGCTTATTCAATAGCACTCTTCTTAGCTTCTCAATCTTGTGTCAAACTCCTTAAGATTTTCTTGACAGTCTCTTCTTCTGTAATGGTCTTGCCAAGTCTTTTCAGCTCATTAACTATGTTCAGGAATCTAGCGTTCATGTTAGATATATCCTTCTTGGGCTTCATGTGAAATTATTCATAATCCCTTATAAGGATATTGATCTTGGACTCTTTCACCTTATCAGTACCTTCATAAGTTACTTCTAACTTCTTCTAAATCTCTTTGGCTGTCTCACATCTTAAAATGCGATTGAACTTAATAGCATCAAGAGCACTATGAAGATAGTTTATAGCAGCTGCATTCTCTTTAAGTTTGGCCAGATCCTGATTATCCCATTCAGTAGAGTACTTATCAACAGTAACTCCATTCTTTGCATGTGATGGAACATATGGCCCTTCTTCAACGGCTATCCAAGCATGCATACTCTAGGACAAAATGAAATTAGTCATTCTGTTCCTCTAGTAAGTATAATGCTCTCGATTGAATATTGAAGGCCTGGTAACTGGCATGCCTTCAGGCAAAATATAAGTTTGAGCACTTCCATTGGATTCTCCTTTGTACGCCATGGTCTCTGTCTTAAAGATTATGAAATCTGTGAAATGAGGACTGCTCTAATACCAAACTACAGTAAGTATCCTCCAAACTGCAATACTCACCCACTGACTAGATACCCTCTTTTATCAACAACTCGTAAAGAGTCTAAACAAGAGATGGATTCAAATTATAGAGGTGTTGATCTAGTTATAAATGATCTAATATTACAATTGATTGGTCTAATCTATTCTCTCTTGTTCTAAAGCAGATTCTAGCTAAGTTATGGTTACTTGCTTAAACATCTTTAAAGCTTGTAAATTGATAGAGTCTTTGCTTCTAGGAAATTCAGGTGTAATCACCAAGTTCTAACGCTTTCCTTCTTGTTCCTTTTATAGTTGGATTGAGAAAGTAGCCGTTGAACTTATCTTGGCAACTTCTAAAATTGACAGCTCAGTAATTTGCCCGTTGCTTCTTCAAATCAATCCGTTTAGAGATAGAATTACACCGTTGTGAAATACATTTCAGTCTATTAGATTGAAATTCGAGCTCCAATTTGAATTCTTTATCATTTGATGACAGTCTCCCGTTAGAGAGAATTCGCACTGACTTGCCACGTATCTTCATCCCATTTCCTTTGGTATTATGACATGTTGTAGAGTACGCGATACAAGGTTGGTAGATCTGCAGAATTACTCGAAGTGGCAATAGACTTGTTACAACTTTACATTGGAAGACTTTGCATTTTCTTCATAATTCTGAGTCTTGTCAAGGCATTAATTTTTTTTTGTCCTTGTCTCATTAATGTTCCTGCAAAAGGTAGCATCAAAAGCAAGGATACCTTTTTACCTTAAAAGGTAAGGTCAGTAGCATTGATAGACATAAAGTAACTCAGCTGAAATGATAGAACGAAATATACACAACAGAAATAAAATCTAAATATCAAGCGCTGAGTGAATATTACTAAGTCAGTGACTAAGTAGATACTCAGCCCAGAAATCACTCAGAGTTAAACTAAATAGCTAGGTCAGCGAAGACTTGAAATTCTACCCTTGAATTTACTAACTCCCTTAAAACCATAGACTATTCATTTTAACGTCATTATTGACTTAATTATCCCAAACTGAACTTAATTGTTATGATAAAACTTAAGCACTACTGAGTCATCCACTGAGTCAGTCCAAACTCATGCTTGGTTCAATAGTGGCCATCCTTGACTAGTCATAATCATCATAGTAACCATTTTTGTGCCTACACATAACTATAGCATGTCTTAGCTTACTACAAAAACTACAAGCTACCTTAGGATTAGGCCTGCTCACTTTACTCTTTTGAGAAACCTTCTTAGAGTGGTGAGTGCGATTACTCTGAATATTCCTGCTAGATTGAGTAGGGACCCGCACCTTTTTCAAAGTTGTTAATTCAGCAGCTAGCTCATCCAATCTCTTAGTGAGTTTTCTATTAAATCCATTTTGGTACTCAGCTTTTTCCATCAGGTATAGGATATCAAGTGACGTAAAAGAATTAACATCTTCTAGATCATCACACCTCCTTTGAAGTACTTTGATGTATTTGGTTGACTTCTTAGTCACATTAATAATATCATTAAATACTGTGGCAAGCTCATCTGAAGACTAAGGGGGTTTAGAATTTACATTAGAGTGGTTTCCTTTATCTTTGCTCTAGTCAGCTGATTATCTGGCA
The DNA here is from genome assembly GCA_947683365.1 of Euphorbia pulcherrima. NCBI lineage: Eukaryota > Viridiplantae > Streptophyta > Magnoliopsida > Malpighiales > Euphorbiaceae > Euphorbia > Euphorbia pulcherrima. The sequence goes on from CANTUS010000010.1 coordinate 8,542,273, forward strand.
GTGAAAGTAGTTGGTTGGTCAGCTAACTCTAAGTGACCTAGATCATCCTTAGCCATGAGACAAATATTGGCAGTATCTTGTGTCTCTTCATCTGAGGATGATGACTCTTGTTCAGATTCACTTCAGGTAGCATCAAGGGCTTTCTTACTCTTCTTCTTCTTGAACTTATCCTTCTTAGCCATAGGACAGCTCAACTGCATATGCCCCTTCTCACCACATTCAAAGCATTTGATATCTTTGTTATGCTCCTTTCGTGGTCTATCATCTGCTCCCTTCTTATATTTTTCTGTCTTTCTGAACATTTGAAAATTCTTATCTTTTCCCAAGTATCTCCTGAAATTCTTGGTCATTAGAGATATTTCTTCTTTTCATCCTTTTGATATCCTTCCTTAGAGGAATCTTATTCATCATCATCATTAACTCTCAAAACAACAGCTCTGCTAGATCTTTCTTTTTCCTTATGCCTGTGCTTCTTGGACTCATCTTTATACTGCTTTAAAAAGTTCTGATAAGCTCATCAAACTTATAGGTCTTTAAATTATGAGCTTCTTCAATAGCACTCTACTTAGCTTCCCATTCCTGAGTTAAACTTCTCAAGATCTACTTGACAGTCTCTTCTTTTGTGAAGGTCTTGCAAGTCTTTTAAGCTCATTGACTATATTCATGAACCTGGTGTTTATGTTGGAAATATCCTCCTTAGGTTTCATATGAAACCATTCATAATCCCTCATAAGGATATTGATCTTAGACTATTTCACCTTGTCAGTACCTTCATAAGTTACTTCCAACTTCTTCCATATCTCTTTGGTTGTCTCACATCCTGAAATGTGATTGAACTCAGTAGCATTACGATTATAGTGAAGATAGTTGATAGCAGCTGCATTTTCGTTCGATCTGATCAAGTCCTAACTGTCCCATTCATCAGAGTACTTATCAACCTTTACTCCATTCTTTACAATGGTGGGGATATATGGCCCTTCTATAATAGCTATCCAAGCATGCATACTCTGAGACTGGATGAAATTCTTCATCCTGTTCTTCTAGAAAGTAGAATGCTCTCCATTGAACATTGGAGGCCTGCTGACTGATTGGCCTTCTGGTAGAATATAAGCTTGGCCTCTTCCACTAGATTCTCCTTTGTATGCCATGGACTTTGTCTCAAAGATTGTTAGATCTTTACAATGAGAAACTGCTCTAATAACACTTATTGGTCCATATGCGTACACTAACTGAGTCAAGGGGGTGAATGACTCACTCAAGAACTAGTGAGACTTTTTTAGCGATAATAACTTGCTCCGCTGAGTGAGGTCAGCTCATTGAGTGAAAACCTGGAAAATGCAGTAAAATAAAGAACATTGAGATTTTTATACTAGTTCGACAACCTATGCTTACATCCAATCCCGAGAGAGTGTCTCGGCTCTAATCCACTAATTGTGAAAGGCTCCTTTACCCTAGGTAAAGAAGCCTTTCACAAATTTCCTAATTATAGTAAGTAACCTCCAAACTGCAATCGCTCACCCCGCTGACTAGAATACCCTCTTCTATCAGCAACTCACAAAGAGTCTAAACAAGAGTTGGAGTCAACTTATAAAATGTTGATCCAGTTATAAATAATCTGATATTCAATTGAATAATCTATACTATTCTCTCTTGTTCTAAAGCATATTCTAGCTGAGTTATGCTTTCTTATTTGAACTTCTTTTAAAGCTTGTATTTTGACAAAGTTTAGCTTTTTGAGAAATTCAGGTATAATCACCAATTTCTAATGCTTGCCTTCTTGCTTTTTTTGTAATTGGATTGAGAAAGTAGTCATTGAACTTATCTCGGCATCTTCTGAAGTTGGCAGCTCAGTAATTCACCCGTTACTTCTTCAAATCGATATGTTAAGAGATAGAATTGCACCGTTGTGAAATACATTTCAATCCGTTAGATTAAATTCGAGCTTCAATATGAATTCTTTCTCATTTGATGCCAGTCTTCTGCTAGAGAGAACTCGCGCTGACTTGCCACGTGTCTTCATCCCATTCCTTCTGGTATTCTGACATGCTGCAGAGTGCGTAATACAAGGTTGGTAGATCTACAGAATTGCCCAAATTGACAAAAGACATTTTGCAGCTTTGCATTGGAAGACTTTGTCACTTTCTTCATAATTCTGAGTCTTGTCAAAGCATTAATTCTTTTTGTCTTTGTCTCATTAATGTTCTTGTAGAAAGTAACACTAAAAGCAAAGATACCTTTTTACCTTAAATGGTAAGGTTAGCAGCGTTGACAAACATAAAGTAACTAAGCGGAAATGATATATCAAAAAGCACACAGCTGAAACAAAATCTAAATATCAAGTGCTGAGTGAATATTACTAAGTCAGCGACTAAGTAGATACTCAGCCCAGAAACAGCTCAGAGTTAAACTAAATAGCTAGGTTAGCGGAGACTTGAAATTCTACCCTTGAATTTACTAGCTCCCTTACAACCATAGACTATTTATTTTAACATCATTATTGATTTAATTATTCCATTCTTAACTTAATTGTTATGATCAAAACTTAAGCACTACTTAGTCATCCACTAAATCAGTCAAAACTCGTGCTTGGTTCAATAGTTATAGTCGACTATAAAAGATCCCGAAGATCTTTTTGTAAAAGTCTTTCAAACGAGATATATTACCATTTGAAAGTATTAGATTTGCTAGCAATTTTCCACCAAAAGTGGAAAAATAAAATTCATGTATAATTTTCCCCCGAAGTGGAAAATAAAATTAGGGCCTAATAACCCCCAAAAGTGGAAAATTGAATTGCAGCCTACTAACCACCAGAAGTGAAAGATCAAATCGAGGCCTAATAACCACCAAAAGTGGAAAATCAATTCAAGGCCTAATAACCACCAAACATGGAAAATTGAATTGATATTTTGATAAAAGGAAATGAATTATTTTCGATATTTATTGACGTTAACGAAGCAATTTTATATATTGAAAATAGTCAAATAGTATTATGAAAATAACTGGAATAAATGTTACCATTATATCGAGTAACACCTTTTGTGAATGCTCCAGAAGAGCCAGAATTAATGTACCAAGGGGATAGAATTTGTCCAATGCTCCAGAAGAGCTAGTATTAAGGTACTAAAAAAAATTTGTTGCATGCTCCAGAAGAGCTAATATTGTGTATTAAGGAGACAAACAAATTATTGAATGGTCCGGAAGAGTCAATATCCATCAATGGGATGATTATTATGAATTATGTATTATATTCCCCAATTTCTCAGATATGAGTTTTAAAATATTCCCATAAATGAATATTATATTGAAAAAGTGAGTAAAGACATTAAAGAATGTCTTCTTGGTACATATATTTTCTTTTCAGTTTAACTATAAACTTGAAGTTTATATGTTGAGATAATTATAAAATTTGGCATAATCGACTAGGCCATCGATAATGATGAAAAAAATTATAGATAAATGGACATTGGCATCCATTGAAGATTGAAGTTTCTTTGAAATAATGAATCACACTATGTTACTTGTTCGCAACAAAAATTGAGTATAAAACCTTCCAATAGTAAGGTTGTAAGTGAATCTTCGATATTTTCAAAATGCATATCATGTGATATATGTGGACTAATTCATCCACGATTGTACCATTTAGATTTCAATTTTGTCACTTCCTGAAGAAGTACAAGCATCTAGAGTTGATGCTTCAACTAAATAGTCACATGTATGCTTTTGTAAGTCAATTGAGATAAAAATATAAACATCTTGTAGAATATGTTCAGTTTTAAAATGGTATGATAGAGCCATGTACTAAACGTCTGTATTTAATTGCACAACCATTGATAATGCGAACAAGTCTACTCACATCGGTATGGGGATATGCAATATTGCATGCAACATCACTTATTTGTTTGAGTCCAACAAGCTATAACGATTATTCTCCCAGGCAATTAGCATTTGGTCACGAGCCGTATACTTCTTATCTAAGAGTTTTTTTTATGCAATTTATGTGCACGTAACTCCATAACATTGGACCAAAATGGGTCATTCAAGGAGATTATAATTTTATATTAGATATGAATCTGCATTAGTGCTTAATTGAGCCTTTATAAAATTATATGTTCTTTGCAAAGATTGTAAATTTTATTTCGATGAAAGCATTTTCCTAAAATTAGAGGGAGAAAGTAAAAAGACAATTTTGGAAAAGATAAATTTGATTATTGTTACATCGTTAATTTATATGGATCCTATAATGGGATGCAAAATGAAAATTCCTGAAGAATAATTAAAAATAGCGTTATAACACGCCTGAAGTGTGAATGACCAATTGATTCAAAGGATACAAATTCTTGAAAAGAAAAATTCTCGAGAATAAAGATATGTATTAATACACTTCCTGCAGAAGTAATAGCACTTAAAGTACGAACACCTGAAGTTGTTCAAAATGTGAATATTCAAATAAATTATATTAGTATCGAGTAATAGATGGAATATAGATAACATGGATATAGTCCATGTTTTTTTCTATAATATGGCAATATACATATAGTTTGCATGATCTTTTCTATCTTTCTCATAATATATTTTCTATAGTTTATGTTCTTACAAATTTGTGTTGTTTTATTCTTTTATGGTAGTTGCAATAATTTTTTCATGTCTTTATGATAGTGAAAGAAAAAGTTAATATGATTTGATGGATATTGTAACAGTTTACCTAATGATGTTTACATAGAAAATTTTCCAAGGACTAAAATTGCAGGAAAAAGTATGGCAAATGAGAATTTTATTCCATACAGTTGAAAAAATCTATGCATAGTTTAAGACAATTTGGATGTGCATTTGGTAAATCAATGGCCAAAGAAGATCTGACGACAATGTATGAAGATAATGTCACATGCATTGCTCATTTGAAGGAAGTCTACATGTAAGAATATACAATGAATTACATTTCATCCAAATTTATCTCGCTCGTGATCTTGAAAAAGAATGGTGTATTTAATATTCAACAAATCAGTTCATGCAAATATTTCGGAGATTTGTTCAGAGAGGCTTTTCCTTCAGCAATATTTAAGAAGTTGTTTTACATTATCAGAACATTTTATTTCAATGTTTTTCAATAATTTACGAAAAGAAGGAGCAAACACTATACTCTTTTTCCTTTAACCAAAGGTTTGTCCCATATGATTTTCCTTGGTAAAGTTTTTAACGAGACAGTGTCTCATTCGCAATAACGGACATCAAAGGGGGAGTGTTAAAAATTGATGTTTCAACCATCAATTAGTATTGATGTTCGTTCATTGATCATATGTAACTCTCCACCATTTACTTATATTTATGTTATGTAACTTGTGACCTTACAAGTTCAAGTCTTTTACATATAAATATAGGTTATTGTAAGCTATACAAGATGAGTGAAGAATATATGAATTCTATATTACTTTCTCTCTATCTTTGTTTCTTTTTCTCTTTATTCGTGTCATGTATATTTTTGTTGATTCATATTATTTCTAGTATTAATTATCTAGAATTTAAAATTTTAAGTCAAAATTCTTGATCTGCGATGGAGAAGAAATTTTTTACTCAAATTAGGCTCTGTTTTTTTAGACCACAATTTTTTGAACTGAATTGAACTAAAGTTGGCTAAACTGAATTGAACTGAACTGAACTGAAGTGAATTGAACTTCTTTCAGTGTAATTTGTAACTATGCATAGCTAAACTGAACTGAACTGAGCTGAATTGAACTGAACTTCTTTTAGTGTAATTTGTAACCACGCATAGCTAAACTGAACTGAATTAAAATAAACTAAACTGAACTAAATTACACTGAATTAGAGTCCAAAATAACAGGGCCTTAATGTGACAATATGTAAGTCGGTAATTCAACTTGCTTATTACTACTTTTTTTTCAGGGGAGAGTGAACTTGTCACTCTACATACCTTAATATTAACATGTTTAAAAGAATATGTAATATCTTTTAATTCATTGAAGTTATAGTATGTTTTACCATAAAAACAAGTAGTTGATCAGTGCACATTAATGAAGGCAGTTAGCTAAATAAATGCTCAATAGATTTAATTAAATGATTTATAGTTGTCAAATAGGTACTTTAGGTTGGTGAATTTTATGTCATAAACTCAATATGCAATAACCATTCAAACTGCAATTTTTTCAATTGGCTGAAAATTCAAGTGCATGCTTATTTTCCTAAAACTTTTGTTGAGTAATTTCATTTGATTTACTATATTAGTAGGATTATATATCTATTTTTTAATCTAAATTTATTTATGTTAAACACGTTGAAATTTTTTTTACAGAATTTAAGGTTGAATGTCTTCAACAAAGACACTATTAGAGAAAAATAATTTAACTTACTTTATTTAAATAAAATTATAACTTCTATTCAATCAATTAAATGCAACTTAATTAATACATTTTTTAAAATAAAAGTGAAATGTGAAATATCTAACTCTTTATATATATATATATATATATATATATATATATATATATATATATATATATATATATATATATATATATATATATATATATATACTCATTATTCTTTTGCCATGAATATAGCTCAAAGTTCAATCCCTTTAACATAATATTTTTTGCATGGGATAAAGATAACACGTGTTCTTTTATTTTATTTAGACTTTATAAATGGACTCTGCTCAAATGAAAAGAATCAAGCAATTATATGTAATTATTACTGTCAATAAGAGAGATGTGTTGTATTACTAAATCAGAAAATATTAAATAAAATTAGCAATTATTTTCTACGAAATTATTTTAAATGGCAAATTTATATCAAAAATGATCAAAATGTGGACAGGAATGAAAAAAAAAAGTAATATAGGGGTTAAGCTAAGGAGAAATTGCCAATATATTGTTATAATATATCAATGGCTTCAATTTGTTTCATTTCACCTATTATTTCATAAATTTTGAGAAGGTATTCGTAATTTCATCTTAACAAAAATGCACTAGTTTAGCTTATGTGTCATGTGTCAACTTTTGATTGTACAGAAAAATAACATCTTTTAAAAGTCAAATCAATTATAAGTTGACATGTGACGTTCAAGGGCAGACTGATACACTTTTTTAAAGTTGTAGAAACTACACAGGGACATTCTAAAAGTTCAGGAGACTATAGGTGAAATGAGACAAGTTGAAAAATTCACGGATGTATTAAGTCTTTTATTTTCGATTATACCTTTATATTTTACAGAAGTACCGTATTTTCCGCTTTTCTTTCTTTTTCTTCTCTTTCTCTCTGCCTTTCTTTTGTTTTTTTTCTCTTCTTCCCACCCTTTTCTCTTTTTTTTTAATCTTAAATCAAATTTATTTCATGGACCATTAATTTTTGTTAGGTCTTTTAGGGTGACATAGGAGTTAGAGAGGAGATGATCGACTCATTTTCACAATTTTAGGTTTATACATATGATAACTTCGGAAGAAAGTACTATGACTAGTGACAATGAATAATAGAAAATAGTCACAAAATGTTAACACTATGACTCCAACGTTAATAGATGCTAGTTTATGCATAGTGAAGTATGCGATATTCTATTACTATCTGATAGCTTCCGAGTTGAATAATAAGTGATAAGATATTAGTCACTTGCGAGATAAGCAGCAATATGTGATCTAGGATATTCTGAAGTCTATGAAGCACGGAAACTCCGGTTACGTGCCGTTTCGGCGTTTCCGTTTCCTATCCGTTTCCCCACAGTTTCCAAACCTATATTTTTTAGAAATGGCGTTTCCCCGTTTCCGTATCCGTATCCGTTTCCGTTTCCGTGCTACATAGTCTGAAGTTGTTATGGTGCTATCAAATATAGCATGTAATAAAGATACTAAAACAATAATAATACTCAGATAAATAAAAATAAATGAGTCGGGAGAGAGATTCTCTTTCCTACATCCAGTGTCCAGAGTACCTTGCTCCGAGCTTTAATTACTACAAGAAAAATCGCAAATTGCGACAAAATGCTTGCAAGGGAAAACAATTCCTTGCAGATTTACAAAATTGCAACGGAATACGCAACAAAATTGATATTCCCTTGCAGATTTATAAAAAGTAAACTATTGAATATAATTGCAAGAAAAATTGCAAGGATTTAGGCATATCCTCGCAAAATATTGGAGGGTAATTTTGGAGGAAGACAGTGCAACGGAAGTTGCAATTACTTTTGCATTCTGTTGAAATTACAAAAATATAAAACTCATATAAAATAATAAAATAAGCCTCACCATTCCTGTGCTTCCATAAATATCCATATAAAATATTAATGTAGAAAATAAATATATTAGGTAATAATGGATCATCGTTCTCTTCTCACCTCAGATCCACAATACACCGATTTTTCTCTCCATTCTCCGCCGCTTCCCACCGACCTTTGATTCTCTAGTTTTTTTGTTACCTCGGTATCTACATCTCCTTTTCTAATGCCTCTTACTGACCACTCTTTCTCCCAAACAAACTTCAATAGATTATATATAAAATGGAACCCTAGATTGTACGGGCAGAGGAGGAAGAGATCTTGAGGTTCTTCTGTAATTCTTCAAAACTTTGATCAAGGTGAAAATCTTTACCTATTTCCTTTTATCTTAAGAAATACATGGATTTCTGTCCCTGATTCACGTTTACAGAAATTTGTTGCGAGCCAAAACAGGCCAAAGTCTTCTCGTTTAACACGGTTGTTCAAGGATATGAAAAACAGTAATTCAATCCAAACTTTTTGTTCTTGGCCAGTTGCTACTTCAACTCTTAGTCAAGCGGAAGAGAAAAATGGAAGGTGGTTCTGAAGCAACAAGGTAGCGACGTCTAGGTATGCAAAAATTTCTCCTATAATGAATAAACAATATGCATATTTTAATTATTAGTATTATTTCACTTCGAAGGTGCTAAAACTACTGACGGTAAAAGTTTAAAGCATGTGGAATGCTTTTGTTCATCAAAATCTAGGTATTTTATTGCTTACATTCTTATTAAGTTTCTGGATTTTATCAACTATAATCAATTTCAAAATTTTACTTCAAATTATTTCAGTAACTATACTTAGGTCGGTTGGAATTTTTCTTAGCAAAAAGCATCAATTAGGAATTTGAAATTAAGAATGGCCATGGAAACTTCCTCGAATTGACCAATTATATGCAATTTGTCTTTAGTTTGTGCTATATTTGGGGATATGATAAGTTTGGCTTTAAATGGTGATATATGTAACTAATAGACCGTTGCAAAGCGTTGATTAAACTTTCTGAATGAGCTTCCTAGGGGTTAAAGAAAGGCAAATTTAATGAATCCTTGTTGATTAGATACACATGAAAACCAGTCTCCATAGCTTCTGAGAAGAGAAACAAGAAAACAGAGAAAGGTATTACATCAGTAGAAGGATAGTGATAGAATAACATATAGCGGCAACCATGATTGAATTCTCTAGAAAAACTGAATATGGTATGCATATAGTCTTGTTACATCATGGAATTATTCCTAGTAGTTGTGCAATGAATCAATTTCGGCAACTTGTTCATGTCATTTGTATATTACCATCTAGCCATGTTTTAGAGGTTACTATCTGGCATCAGGGGATAAGTTCAGTTTCTTGACTAATGAGCATGATCAATATTACTTTTGAAGTCAGTAGTTTACTTTTTAAGTATCATGAGATTATGAATTGTGATTGTATTTTAAAATTTCTACGATAACCCAACTACAGTTCCATTGTTATTCTTTTTTAACAACTTTCAACAAGTTTAATTCTTTTAGTGTAAGATTTTATTATAATACTCTATTTCAGTATTAAATTTACGTAATATGTACTCCACTTTTGCCTTCCTAGGGATATGATAAGTTCCTTACCCTTTCTCTCTATGTTTACTCCATTTTTGAAGTATTTTTACGGCTAAACATATTTTAGTTCATAGTTTCTTTTTTTAAGGAGAAAACGGGGAAGTATTTTATTTAGCCCATGTAAAACGTTCAATGATAGAATATGATGTAAGTTACATATACAAAAAAAATATGACAATAACTCATAGAATATTGCACTTGGGGTTATCTTTTGTTTTCCAAATTAGACTTTGGATAATCTGGTGTGGCAGATCATATTGTTTGTGTAAGTGCTTGTTGTGCTGTACAGACTTGTAGCCTGGTACTTCTATATTTGTATTAATTAAGAAGTATAACAATTTTTGCCAAAGATGTGTTAAGTTATTTACAATGACTAAAAGGATTGTTGTTAGTTATGCGTCCCGAAAGTTCTCAAGTGGAGGCAAGGTACTTAGTGAAGAGGAAAAAGCAGCTGAATATGTTTACATCCAGGTATATCTACATGTTATTTTATGTGTTTAGAGTAATGTATGCATTTAAGTAGTAAAATGTGAATTCGAGATTGATTTGAAAAATTAGAAAATAACGGTAAAGCCTTGATTAATAAATGATATGAAAATCTTACTCAACTGAGTTTCAGTTTAAGTATCTAATTAACATCAGTAGCAGTTTGTCATAATTGTCAAATCGGGATTTGAATCGAGAATCAAAATTTAAAATTCGTGAATCAAATCGTAAGATTTGGTTCAACTTCATAAAATTATAAAAATGTAAACATTTAACATGTTCAATTTCATAAATTATTATTATTATTATTATTATTATTATTATTATAGTCATTAAATTTAACATGTAGTACAAACTAAACTAATAAGATTTATTAAAATCACAATAAATAGACCATATATTATGTTAATTATACTATATATTATTATACTATATAGTTATTAGGATGTAACGAACTCTTATAAATTCATATTGAATATTAATATGTAGCAATATAAATTTATAAAAAAAGAGTGAAATTGGGTTTTTTCAAGTTCTATTAAAGCAACATGAAAGTCCGTGCAATTTAGGTGGAATTTATGTAAATGGATGAGGTAATTTGACTGGTAAATTAAATTTGTTGTTATTAGTATTGATAAGTGCACTTGGAACATGAAATTCATTAATTAAAAATAAAGAAACAGAACAAAGTTAAGTGCAAGGGGAAGGGCTGCCTTTTACTCTTCTTCAACCTAAATAGCCTCTATCTTTTGAACAATACACGTCTAATAGAATATTTTGGTGGCTGGATAGGGCTTAAGCTCATATTGTCTTCAAGAATATACTCCTAATTTCAATCTCACATTTTCTTTTTTTTTTTTTCTGTTTGTATTCATGAATTGGGTGAATCACCTAAATTGGCCGATTCGGGCGATTCACTACTGATTCACCCAATTCACCATTGATTCAGGGTAGATTTCGGTTCACCCATAGATTCTAATCTTTTTAGGGATGAATCAAACTGAATCATACGATTCGAATAGCGAATCGTACAATTTTGATAACTATGCAGTTTGTTATTATGTTAGCTTAACACTTGTTTTTTTCAAACTAATAATTTAACTTGTGCTTTAGTTTAGTTATTATGTTAGCTTAGGGTAGAAATTCTTGTCAACAGACACTACACCAACATTAAAATTTCCTTCATTTTCTATCACTACACCAGGTTTTGTGGACTCTTATCATATTTGCTTATATGAGAGGTTTGCATGGTAACTATTTTCCTGTTTCATTGCTATGCATAAGTTTGGAAATCTATTTGTAAATGTCATGCTAAATTGGGAAATTCTTACTATGTCATATTTTTTTAGCTTTCGAAATTCACAAGTGTGATTTTGAAACATTTTTACACTTCCATTGTACATGACTTAGAAATTCCCTGTGAGCTTTCGTAAGTGTAGTTTATTCGACTCATTTTTAAGATGACCATACGGTTGTATTATTTTCTAATCCTTAGCTGCAAACTCGTGATCAAATGTATAATTTTACAGTTGGCATGTACTTTGGAATTCAATTTATTTGGGCACGTTTAATTTGATGTTGAATTCTACTGCTTGTCTGTAGTTTTCTTAGATATTCTTTTATATGATAGCAATAGTAGGAAATAGATTTGATATGGTGTTGAATCTCTTAATTAGTTGAGTATTTAAATCTTCTTTGCCTATTTTTTTCTTTTCAGGTCATGGATTCGTTTTGTGAACTTAAATACAACATTTGTTTGCTGGCTCTAAGCATTTCATGAAGGTTGTACGAGTCAAAGTGCGACACGTTGTCTCCCAAAATAAGAGAAGATATTAGGTGCGGCTGTTAGAACATTCTTTAACTCTTAACACATTTTTAACTAGTCTTACTGAGATTATACTGCTGATTTTGATAGTATAGAACATTTAAGCCATTGTCCATTGCTAGAATTAGAAATTTAATGTGTTAGGAAGAAAATATAAGAGTGAAGGAATTAGCTTGGTTTTCAAGGGGTTCACTGTCGTTACTAGCTAATTGCGCACAGTAGAGATTCTGCGGTGCCTGTCATATTTCATCCTAACCCCCTCTTATAATTAGTTTTCCCCATGGCAGTAAATACATCATTGTTAGGACTTTATGACTTATGAAATGGCACCCTACGTCATCTTTTATTCTAAATGACGTAAACTTGCATATTGATTATATATATATATATATATATATATATATATATATATAGCGAGAGGGAGAGGGAGAGGGAGAGGGAGATTTTGCCTTTCAAACTTACAGAAACAATATCTTCATAGCCTCCTCCGCCTCATCACCACCGTACAGATTAGAGAGAGAGAGAGGAGTTTTTGCCTTTCAAACTTACAGAAACAATATCTTCATAGCCTCCTCCGCCTCATCACCACCGTACAGATTGCTCCTGTGCAGTGAAAGCTGCCGCCGCTCCTCTCGCTGATCTCCACTACTGCTCACTGCCGCCGCCTCTCCTCTCGCCGATCTCCACCTCTACTTAATTCAAGAAGTCACTAGTCTCAATGCCGCCGCCGCTCCTCTCGCCGATCTCCACTACTGCTCACTGCCGCCGCCTCCCCTCTCGCCGATCTCCACCTTTACTCTTTTTTGCTGCTGCTCCTCTCACTAATATCCACTACTACTCACTGGCTCTGTTGCTCCTCTCGCCGATCTCCACTACCGCCCCTGCTGCTCCTCTCGTCGTTCCTTCCTCTAACCAATTGTTGTAAGTCATAACTTTGTGACGGAGAGGACAGTGTGGAGGTTGATACGCCGGTCGCCGGAGTTAATTCCGGTGGTGGTGTGAAACGAGAGGAGGGATTCGTTTAAGGGGAAAGGATTATATAGTTTAAAGTCCTGTGTTAAAGGGTCAAAAGTATGGAGACATGGCGATTTCCTAACCACTGCCGTCGTCGACGCTACGGCGAGCGCAACCACCTCACTAACCCTGCCCACCACCATACTTTCCGCTGCCAACCAACACCCATCCTTCAGCACCTATCATCACCCTTCCCCTTCGGTCCCCGAAATCAAGATCGCCCCCAGTTTCGCCAGGTGCACCGATCCGTTCGAAACCAGTCTGATTCTCATCGCCTAGCCTTACTGAAGCCTACTTTGACAACTTCCCAAACCAGCATGGCACCGTGGAGATGAGACGCATTTTCGAGAAATTTGCGGTGTTTGGCCGAGTTTATGTTGCCAGGAAAAGGAACGTCAAGAACTTGAATTTTGGTTTTATCGAGCTTGATGGTTCGCTGCCAGTACATGAGGCATTATACAAGCTAAATTCTATTATTATTGGAATGATACGGCTCCGTGCGTTTAAAGCGAAGTATAATAGAGAAGATGTCGTGCCGCCGCTAGCTCCTGTTGAGCAGATTGCCCAGAAAAGAAGATATGTGTTCCGAGACTCTCATCGGGATAACCGTCCCTATGCGGTAGTGGTATCTAACAACAAAGATTCGAATACGGTCAACAGTAGGGAGCCAACAAATGGGAGAGATGATCCAAACACGCCTGTTACTGCCCCACCAGATGGTAAGCTACTAATTCAGTCGGTTCCTTGGAAAAGTAGGTCGAGTATTTATTCGTCTTAAGAATATTTCTCCTATTAGGAACGTTGGTGAGTTAATGTGTGATTATGGATTTAACGTGGATTTTGTGGCCCCGGTTGGGGGTGTGTCTGTGGTAGTGTCGTTTCCTACTGTGGAGTTGTTACAGGATTTCTTGAATGGGGAGTGGGGATCGATGAAACATATTGTGGATTCGGTTCAGCCCTTAGCATTGGAGTTTGCCCCGGATGAGTGTATTATGTATGTAGACTTTATGGGTATCTCCCCATCTATTATTGGGGAGACATTGGTGAGATAATTAGCGACTAGATTCGGTCGTGTTGTTACGGTGGATAGTAATTTGGACCGACTGGATAGGCTGGATGTGGTATCATGTTTAGTGTCGGTTCCTTTGGGTACCGTTAGTAGGAATCTTAAGCTATGTATTGGCGAGAGAGAGGTTCTGGTTTATACGAGCTTGCGCCAGGGTGTGGGGTGTGAGCACTTCCAGGAAAATGATTTGGACGTCTCTAGCGAATCGACTGAGACGAATTTGATGTCGAGGGTATTGCAGAGTTTGGAAAGTCAAAGTCAGAGAGTTAGCAAGAATGCTGAGAGATCTGGCAGTTGTGAGTTTGTTGGTCTAGGTGATGAGCAGGTTAACCAAGGCTCGGGGAAATTCGGTAGGGAGTCTGGCTCTGGTAGTGGCTGGAAATTCAGATTCATCTGGACCGGATATCTTGAATATAAATAGGGTCCTACTTAGAACTCACGATGGCATGCTGCGTGAGAATCAGGAGCTGCTGGTTGTTCGAGTGGGGGAAAAATTGGGCATTTTTAAAGAGCAGGACGAGAGTAGGCTGTGAAGATCATGGAGGACCAGTAAAAATAACCGGGATTCGGCCAATATGTTGTTTAATTTTTTATGTTGGAATTATCGTGGTGGGCTGCTAAATGGGGCCAAGCAATGTTTTATCCGGTCTTGCATGCGGAAGTGGTATTTACAGGTGATTGTTTTAGTAGAAACCAAAGTGGGTAGTGTTTCGGCCCAGGTTGTTAGGAAAATGTGGGGGCACAATGACTTTCTTTTTCATTGTGTTCCTACTCAAGGGTTGTCGGGAGGGATTGTTGTGTCATGGAATTCGCGGTTGATTCAAGGAGGCATAACGATCACGAGTGAGAGATGGTGTATTATTCATGTTGTGATTAATCAGGTTGAGTTTGATCTTGTATGTCTGTATGGGCCTGTCAACTGCGGTAAAAGGAACCAGATGTGGATTGATTTACTACCAGTTATTACAAACTTGAATAATGTGGTGTTGTGTGGTGACTTCAATGAAATTCTTCATAGTTCTGAACGTTCGGGGGGTGACGGTACTATTATGAATTCGATGGTTTGCTTTTAGGATTTTGTGAATGGTTATGTATTGTACGATGTGCCGTTGACTGGGAGGGACTTCACATGGTTCAATAGTCAGTCCTTTTCTAGGATTGATAGGGTATTGGTTTCAGGGGATGTTATGGATAGATGGCCGGATCTTAGTGTCATGACTGTTCATTCTACATTATTGGATCACCTCCCTATTCTATTCCAGTCGTATTTGGTGTGTACGAGGGGTAAATAAATCTTTCGGTCTCTTAATTGCTGGTGGGATATTGACACATTCTTGCCATTTATACAGGTAAATGGCGAGCTATTTGTTCGGATAGATCGAGCAGGGGGAGAGAGATTTGATTTCAGGTTAAAAAAGTTAGGGGAGTGCATTCGGCCGTGGCATCTCTCCAACTTTAGGGGTCTGGAACAGAGAATCAAGACCTTGGAAGCACGGGTGCTTGAGTTGATGGGCTCAAGGGTTATTCGGCCTGTTGATGTTTCTGAGGGATCCGAGTTACAGACTATGAGGAATTCTTTAGCGACGTATAGGCAAAGCCTAGAGAAGATTCGACATCAACAGTCTAGGGTGACCTGGACCATGTTAGGCGATGATAATACGACTTTTTTTCACAGAATGGCTTCTGCCAGGTCCAGGGGTAACCAGTTCTCGTAGTTAGAGGTTGATGGAGTTATGATTAGCGATCCAGCACTGATTAAGTGTACTATCTAGAATTTCTATTCTAAGCTTTTTTTTAGAGCGATCGAGGTTCTGCTTGATCTTGGGGGTCTAAACTTCAGGTCTATGGATGCTATGGAAAATTGTAGGCTAGTCAAGCCATTCTCTGAGGCCGAGATATGGGCTGCTATTTGCTCCTGTAATGAGGGGAAAGCGCCGGGACCAGATGGTTTCAACTTCTTTTTTTATAAAAGATTCTTGGGCGAGCTGAAATCAGAAATCTTGAGTTTGTTTCATTCGTTTTATGAATCTTCGTACCTCCTAAATGCAGTTAAGTCATCTTGTACAGTTCTTATTCTGAAGGTTCTTGGTTCTTGTTTATTGACTAATTTTAGACCCATTGCTCTTATTCATGGTATTTATAAAATTGTGTCGAAGGTTCTAGCGAATTGATTATAGCCATTGTTGCCTAAATTGATTTCTGCCAACCAGTTTGCATTTGTCAAGGGTAGAAATATTCACGAATGCTCGTTTATAGCGTTGGAAGTCCTTCACTCGATACACAGAAATAGGTATGTGTGTCTGGCTTTTAAGCTTGATTTTCATAAAGCTTATGACTGTGTATCCTAGTCATATATAGATGCAGTACTCAGGAGGATGGGTTTTGATGAGAAGTGGATTAGTTGGCTTGCAAGCTGTAGCAGGAATTCAGTGACTTCGGTGTTGGTTAATGGGAGTCTGGGTGAACCGATTAGGCTCAAAAGGCGGGTCAAATAGGGGGATCCTATTTCTCCGTTTATATTTGTTCTGGCGAGCGAAGGGTTAAAACAAATTTTTGAGGCAAGTGTTCAGGCTGATTTGTTACCCAATTTCTGTATTGACGGATCTGATGTGGACATCTCTATTCTCTAATTTGCCGATGAGACACTGTGTTTCCTCCCTACAGATGAGTCTCTTCTACCTACCTTTATTAGAATTTTACGCTGCTTTGAATTAATTTTGGGCCTGCGAATTAATTTTAATAAATGTTCTATTATGGGTATTTATGTTCAGGATCTAGTCATTCAATCGTGTGCGGGAATATTAGGGTGTAAGGTGGAGAATTTCCCGATTACTTATCTTGGTACTCCGTTAAGTACTAAGAGAATTCCGGTGTCGTATTGGAACCCATTGATTGACAAGTTTCAGAATCGATTATCTAGCTGGAAAGGACAATGCCTATCTTATGCGGGACGCGTGGTGCTTGTTAAATCAGTCCTGGCTTCCATTCCAATTTTTTTTTCTGTTGTTGAATGAAATGCCGCTGAAGCAGACGAAAATTTGGCTTTTGATGGAGCTTTATGGCATCGGAAGATCCATATAGCCGACCCTACCTGGCGTGGGATTTAAGGCTTCAGTGGTTGGTTGGTTGAATAATATGCCGAGGGTGGTTATTAATAAGCTCGAGCAGTTGATGCGCAATTTTTTATGAAAGGGGGATGCCAATGCTAGGGGCAGCTGGGCGACTATTACCTTGCCAAAAAGTCTTGGGGGATTGTACATTAGAGACTTTAAGCTGCTTAATTGTAGCCTTTTGATGAAATGGATTTGGAAAGTTCGTAGTGAGGAGTAAGGATCGTTATGGTATGAGATGTGTGTGAGGAAGTATGGATTCCTATCTTGGTGGTCCATTGCGAATTATGACTGGAATAGGTTGTCTCATACGTGGAGAGACATCGTTCTGTGTTGTATATGAAGCAACGAGTGTTGGGATTTTTTCAGGGGCCAGATTCGGGTGAAGATTGGTGATGGGGTGAGGAGTTCCTTTTGGCATGACAACTGGACGGCTGATGGTGCCCTCTTTTCTTTCTTTCCGGATCTATATCACTTATGTAATCGTAAGCAGTGCTCGGTGGCTGAGGGGTGTCAGTTCTTATTCTGCTTGGGACCCTATTTGAGACCCTTTTGGAAATGAAATTTGAGGATGTCGGCTCAAGAGCGTGGGGCTGAATTGCAAAATTGGATTGTTATGGCTTGCTCGGCTATTTTTACTGGGGTGGGAGAGGACGTAGGAGTGGAACAGGGTACACAGCAGCACCATCTTATTTTTTTATGGTACAAGGGATCATTTTGAGTGGGGGCTAGGAGGTGAGAAGGTGTTCTCGACTGCTTCTTTTTGTTTGGGGTATTATTCCTTGCCTAAATGGCATAAGCCGAATGTGAATTTTATGCTTGTGTGGGAAGCTTATTTGGTGCCTAAAGTGAGCTTCTTTGGTTGGCTTGTCTTTCATAACCGATTACCTACTAGAAGTTTTTTTATTTTATCGCAATTGCTTGGCTATTGGTGATGGTAAATGCCCCAAACCACTGATCATGCTATGTTTCACCGCCATAATAGTTACAAGGTTTGGGCTCAACTGTTTAAGATGTTCGGCATCTGCTGCACTATGCCCCTAAAGGGAGTCGATTTCTTAGTTTGTTGGCGTGATTTCTTTTTCACAGGCGTCGGTAGGGATTTTGGTACTGCGATGTGATTCATGGTTTCTTGGTCCTTATGGAAAAGAAGGAATCAACTTGTGTTTGATGGACATGCAAGATCGGATGACATTATAGGGTCTAGCATTTACTTTTGTTGGTTTTCTTTTAAGTATATGAGGCGTAATGTTAGTTTTGTTGTTTCGGATGTATTCAATTTCCCTAGCTTGCTACTTTCTTGTAATTGATGGCTTCCGTTCTCACCTTGAGAATTGGGGTCCTTATTAATAAAAGAGGGGCGGGTGTTTTGTAGGTAAGAAGGAAAACAACCTAGTTGGGGACTCCGCCTCCGAAATTTTCACCCTTTCCAACCTTTTAGCTTTCGGAGGAATACACTGTCTCTCCGGGAGTTTTTTTAAAAAAAAAATCAAGCTAGTAATTTTTGGTAATTTTAACATGGCTATTTATGTTTATTTATTTATCTTTATTACTTTTTTTTAATTTATTTCTCTCTTAGCATGTCAATTTTCTCCATAACTTGTATTTAATTTTTTGCGTATAATAATAATAATAATAATAATTATATTATTATTATTATTATTATTATTATTATTATTATTATTATTATTATTATGGCTACCTTCAATCCAAATAATATATTTTAGCATATAATATATAGGGTTCTGCACTTGCAAATATGCAAGGGAATTTCGCAAATGATTTTTCTCTTCTGAATTCGCAAGATGCAAAATTGCAAGGGATTCTGTACTTGCAATTTTGCAACGAAATGCTGCAAAATTCTCACTTGCAGATCTGAAACGGAACTTGCAAGGAAAGTATTTCCGTTGCAATTTTGCAAGTGAATTGACACCTTGCAGAACGATCTGCAATATTGCAACGGAAATTAAACCGTTGCAATGCCGTTGCAAAACAGCTACTGCAACGGAAATTCCGTTGCAAAACACTGATTTTCTTGTAGTGATATTGTAAGATTATTTTATATAATTTGTTTGGCCCATGTGTATTATGAATTCCCGATTTAATGATTATATGTGGCTTCATGTGATGGTTGCAAGCTTTACGGACATTAAATCGGATGAGGTTTAAATTTCATTCTCTCTACGATTAAATTGACATAAAAGTAAAAAGGATCGGAAAAGAATAATGCCTAATAGGATAAGCATTAATAAATGAGTTATTTATTATAAATAAATGAATTGTAACGGTTGTTTCTATTGAATAATTAATAATAATAGTCATGGTTTTTAGACCCGGACTGGTCATCAAATCGGTGAAGACAGTGATTCATGGATTTAAGGTTCAACTGGATTAAATTGGTGGTCGAACCGAATTTTCTTGAAACATGTAAAAATACTAAATATTTTGTATAATTTGATATTAAACATGTAATATAAGTTATATTCATATAAAAATTAATAATATCAAATAAATATTCTATAATTTAAAATTATATTTCAAATAAAAATAAAACACAAGATAATAATTAATATAATTTAATGAAAGAATGTCAACCGAATTCTATATTGTATAGATTGGATAAAAAAAGTTAATAAATTTGATTTATGATATATAAAAATTACGCATTAAAAGAATTAAAATTTATACACAATATGTAAAATAAAAATTATATATCCATTTCATATAAATTTAATCAAAAAATTTAGAGTAATGTTATTTAAAAAATTTACATGTTATTTTGTTATGAAAAATATTTAAAGCTGTTATTGAAAGAAATATTTTAAATTTAATAAAATGTGTAGTATATGAAATAAAAAAATATTTATTATGGTTTTTTATAATAAAATATTATTAAAATAATTTAAAAATTAACAATATATAATATAAAAGTATATAAGGAGAAAATGTTACAACTTGTGTGTGGTAGCTCAGTTGGTAGAGCATGTATTAAAACATATGTTGAAGATTTTGTGTACAATTCCTACCACCAACAATTTTTAAAAAATATGATTTAAGAGAACCGGAAATCGGTCAACGGTTGAACCGGATAATTCCCAGTCAAACCGACCAGTACAACCGGTCGTTAACCGATTCTTGACTATGTCAAGAATCCAGTCAAACAGGACCTGACCAGACACCGGTTTCAATCGAACCCAATCCAATCGGCCGGTCTTGTCCGGTTTTCAAAACCATGATAATAGTGTTTTGTTAATTAGGAGTTTTATAATATAGAAACATTAATAGGATGAGTTACAAGAATAGAAAATATACGAACAAATGGAGCAATAAATTCAATTTGTTGCAAATTGAATATAATGAATTAAACATATACGTTAAGTTTATTTGCTATATATGTGAATGAATGAAACAGAAAAGAATGAATAAGGAAAATGCGAGGTACAAAATATATAGAATAAAAGGTTAGAAAACATAAAAGTCCATTAAAAGAATAAGGAACTTGTTTTCTATGTCAATTCTATTTGCTTTGTTAAGGGTGTTCTTTCCTTTGAAAATTAAATTGTTTCAATCCTTATTGTCTTCCAGTTACAGTATTTCAATTCTTTTGTCTCTTACCATCAAGAGGTCAATTGCGAAAAGTAGAGAAAGAATGGTTCGTTTTCTTAGTTATGATTCAACATGTATAAGGGTACGCTTCCACTTAATAGTTAATTTATTTATGTTTATCAATCAATTCTAGACAAATTGATCATGGGGTTTTAACCAGATTAAATTCTATGGCTTACAGTTGGTATAGATTTCATCAACAAAATCATTACGGGATTATAAAGTTGCTTACATTAATCCATTAGTGTTTAAACTCCTTCCATTCTTTCAAGATAGAGAAACCTTGAGAGTTGAACTCCTACACCTAAAATATTACTCTTCTTTTGATGTCTCTAATTCACACAATCTAAGAGTATTCTTCTGTTATATTCTTCTAAGCTCAAGCTGGACTATGGCTAGGACCTTGGTACTATAACCATACGAAGTCTTTTACATGTTGTATATGAATAAAGGTTTTGAGATCTTGAATTTTGTTTCAAGAGGCTCTTACAACAAATATAAAATGAGTGTTCTTGTGAGCTATCTATGGATTTACAAACATATAAAAATTGATGTTTGCTTGAGGATTGCTTTGAAATTTGAAATGCTTTTGTGCTTGGTTGAAAGCTCTCTTTCTCCAATGGTGGTGGAGTTCCATATATACTCATTTCTGGTTTATGATCGAATGTACTTTGTCATTGAAGGTACAGTCTCGACCGTTGTCTCTCAACTGCTCTTTTCTTCTAGAGCCGTTGGATTTCTGTTAGACTCATTGTTCTTCTTGTTATGCATATCGAAGGTGGTCCACTCTACCAACCTTTGCGACTTTCAGCCTTTTCTTGTATGCTTTTAGTTCTGCAACTTGGCACGTGTTAGATGGAAGATGACTGAAACTTGTCTTTGTCTCTAAGTCTTCTACTCACCTTTGGCTAAGCCCTTATCTCTTTTTGTGTGTGTTAGATCATATCATATCTTTTTTTACACAAATTAAGACCACCTTTTAGTTGATGATATTTACATAAGCTGCTTGGTGATTCGAGCTACTTTAACTATGCAGTGGGGATGCTAGCTGGGTTTTCTTCAAAGCCTCTGAATAGTTGCCTTCTGAACTTTTGCTAGCTCATGAATTATTGCTTTGTGGTTCTTTAATCTTGGTCTGGCGATTCTGACCACTTTGTTTTGCTCTTGATGCGAAGTATGTATTTCCTCCGAGTCTGTAGTCTGAATCTTCTTTTCAAGTGCTGATTGACTTCCGAAACCACATTGTTTTTGAAATGATGGTTAACTTCTGAAAAAGTTTTGTTATTTTCAAAACCCTCTTCCAGGATATCTTTCGAGGATAGGTTCCATCATTTTTTTATTTGTGATTTTTAAATTTGTATTTTTTTTTATTTTCAAAGCTGCGTCTATATTGATATTGTTTTTAGAAAAAACTTATGCCGAATTAAGCATGTGATGCACAACTCTTTTATATGGTGCGTGCGGGGATGTAGGCGCTTGCAAGGATTCACTACAAGTATAAACGTTGTATAGGAGCGATATAAGTGTCCAATTGCATTATATACTGCTTCTATACAAGGCATAAAGTTCGTGAGATGTGCACTTTATACTGCGTGCGTTGATGCGGTGGATCATCGCAACATCTACGTGCGCTACATGAGTCCTCACAAGCTTAAGCATTGTGTAAGAGGCATAAAGCGTAAGTTTCGTGCATCCGCGGTATTAGAGGCTTATACGTGTATGAAAAAGTTCTTTTTTAGAAATGTATTAATATGGATTTACTTTTGAAGATAAAAACAAATAAATAAAATACTCTATAGATTTTGTAAAAAAATAAACAATTTGAGAGTAAATTAAATTTGAAAAAATTAGAAGAGAAGAAGACATAGTCTTTATTTTGAAACTTAGAAAACTGTGTAGAATTTCCTAAATCATAAGTCCCATTATTGTGTTTGATACGATGGTGCATGTGGTTTGGGTTTCTTCCTTTCTAATAATGTATACTTAATTGATGAAGTGAATTTACTACAATAAATCTAGTTCTCTTTCAGGACATCCAATAAACAGACCTACTTCCTCTCTCTAAAAATTCCTCTCAAATTTCAGCTCCTTTTGAGGAAGGAGAAAGCTTTTCCTCTCCTTATTTCCTAGTCTTAGTTTCCTTTTCTTGTTCTTGATTCCTCTTTTTTCTGCAATCTTTTAGGAGTTTGAGTTCTTCAAGTTTCAGATTTCGTGTTGGTGCCCATTATTTCTCATACCTACTTTTCTCCAGCAACCATTTGGCCGGAAACGATCTATCTCAACTCAAGCGGGTTTTTGCGGAGTTGATTTACGGGTTTGTGCTATTATTTAATGATCTCCTTAGATTTATTTTCAGTTAGGAGAAGGCTCAAGATTAGTAATGGTGCAGCTTATGCAGATCTTCAACTCTGGAGTTTCAACTTTTTGATGGCTCAGATTCTAGAGGAATTTTTTTATTTTGTGTTGTCTTGTGTTAGTTTTCTTTGCTACCTTTAAATTAGTCTTTTGTTCCGTACGGGAAATTTGTGCATATTTTGACATCTTTTGTGGGAATGTAAATGGTGTATTCTAATTTTTAGTTGGGATTTCATCCTCTCGCTTGTTGTATCCTCTATTTTTATTTGAATGTTAATGCCTTTTACTATATAAAAAAAAATCTAGTTCTCTTTCATGTTAAAATTGTACTAGTTCATTATTTTCAATATAGCTATATAATATGAACAATTTATACCAAAATACTTAATTAAAATGACATATAATATTATATTTTTATGTCCTCAAAATATATTCTTTAGAATCTCTGTTTATTTTATTTTGACTACCAAGGAATTAGGCTAGGTTTAAGATTTGCTACCTAGGCCTCGGGCTCGCTTAAGACTGCAATAATTTTATGTCCGTAATTTAACTCCAATTAACACTTCTATTGTTAAGCTCCATAGATTAGTCCGAGTCTTGTCGATGAACAAGTCTAACTCCGACGCACATTAGACATTAATGCCCTATCAATAATGTAATTATTATATAGTAAGAAGAATTTTAAGCAGAACACACATTTGACCTTTATAATTCCTACTTTTTTATTAAAATAAAAATTACAACAAAAATCATAATACAACATCGCATTGATTATTACATATTTGACCATATATTTAGCATATAAGACATATAATAACATTGAATGATAAGATGATAACTTTTTTATTTTAAGATATTCTTCATGGAGCAGGAGGATTAATGCTAGGTAACAAAGGTTGAGTTGTCGTTAAAAGTGGTATAGGCATCTCGTCGTATAAAAAGTTGGACGGAGCTTGTGGTAAAGATGGCAATTCCGGAGCAGGAGGATTAATGCTAGGCAACAAAGGTTGAGTTGTCGCTAAAAGTGGTATCGGTATCTCGTTGTATAAAAAGCTGGACTGCGCTTGTGGTAACGATGGCAATTCCGGTTTACTCAATTTCGATATTTGATCGAGTACCGGTTCCATTTGGAGAAGACTGCGAGCTGCTAAGGTAAAATTGAAGCTTGGAATTGACAAAGTGATCAACAAAGTTAGGATTATGTACTTGCAAGAGGACATTGCTATTAAGTTTTAAATGGAAATTGAAACTCAATATTTAAAATTAATTCCAATAATAAAATAATGTTCATTCATTTCATTGATTTATAGTTGAAGAAATAAGTTGTTATATGATTAGTTGAGAACTTAATCAAGTAGTTTGTTTTTAGTGTTAAATAAAATCCTGGAATTTATTTGTTTGCATTCTTTACTAGCTTTAAATAGCAAAACTAGATTAGGTTACCAACTACTCTTCTATTGAGTTTAAGTTTGGTGTTATTTTTTGCTGTCTCAAAACTGCCTTCGGTTTGATTTCTTATAAAAAATAGGCTCCTATTACTTTTATGAAAGCATGGAAACAAGTAACAACAGTCTTAAAACCGTTCTTACAATATATGAATGAAAACATTAAGTTTGAAGAAAATTTGCCTTTTAACGGTGTTTTAAAGATCATGTTTGGCAGCCGCCTAGGCAGAATTTTCATAACACCGCCGTAAATTTAGGTAGTCGAACGGCCCTAGGCAGTTGACCGATTGAGGTGGGATTAGGCGGTCCAAGGCGGGGTTCTGTGTTTTAAAAATCGGATTAGGCGGCCACACATACAAGATTTTTTAGAACTCTCTAAAATTTTAGTTGAATTAATTATAATTATGTATCAATAAATATTAAAGAATTAAAAAATATCTGTCTAGACTCCGCTTAGGCCCCGATTAATCCCGACTAGGCCCCCAAAAGTTTTATAGCGCCTAACACTTTTTAAAACATTGCTGCAAATCTATTTTATCAGAGTAAAAAACTAATTTGCCATTTTCCGTGGATTTGACAAAGTGAGTAGAATGGTCAAAAGATGCCTAAAAAAAGAAATATTAAAGTTTTGTTAGAAATAATATGAATCAAAAAGAATATAACCGATAGGAAATAGAGTTTAATAAAGATGGAGAGAAAAATATGTAATTTTGTTAATCTCATTCTCACATGTATAGATTACAATAACCTATATTTATAGATAAAAGACTTGAACTTATAAGGTCATTGAACTTATAAGGTCACAGGTTACAAGAGTTAATACATATAAATGGAGGAGTTATGCATATTTGCTTGTAATAATGGACATCAATATGATTCAATGTATGTAACATAGATATATTTATAACACTCCCCCTTTGATGTCCATTTATACGAACGGGACTCTGCCTCATTAAAAACCTTACCAAGGAAAACCCTGTGGGACAAAACCTTTGGTTAAGGGAAAAAGAGTACAGTGGTTACTCCTATGTTCGTAGCAATATAGAAGATTTCCGAGACGACACATTTCAATTCGATAACCTAACTTCTTGAAAGTTGTAGTAAATCTTCGTTGATCAAAACTGCTAACTTTTTGCATAATCAATTTGTTGATATTGATTATACTATTCTTTTCAAGATCAGGAGCGAAGATAAATTTGGGTGAAATGTGCTTCGTTTTATTTCTTTAATATAGTAATCATTCGAATGAGCAATACTAACGATGTTTTCTTCATATATTATCGTCAGGTTTTCTTCACTATTGATTCACCACATAAGCATCCATATTGTCTTAATCCATGCATAGATCTTTTCAACGGTATAGAATAAAATTCTCATTTGCCATACTTTTCCTGCAATTTTCGTCCTTGGGAAATTTTTCACGTAAACATCATTATGTAAACTTTGAAAACCAAGTGCATATTAACTTTTTCTTTCACTATAAAAAAGACATGAAAAAGTTATTACAATTACTACAAGAACATAAAATAATATAGAAATGCAAGGACATAAACTATGAAAAATGTAGTACGAGAAAGATTGAAAGGATTATGCAAACAATATGTATACTTTCATATTATAGAAAAAATATGGTCTATGACCATTTTATCTATATTCCATCTATACTCGGTACTAATATAATTTATTTCAATATCCTCATTTTGAACAACTTCAGGTATTCACACTTCAAGTGCTATTACTTCTGCATGAAGTGTATTAATACATACATCCTCAATGGGATTATATTTATTCTCGAGAATTTTTATTTTTCAAGGATTTTTATCTTTTAAATCAATTGGTCATCCACGCTTCAGGCATGTTATAGCTCTATTTTTAATTATTCTTCAGGAATTTCATGTTACATTCCATTATAGGATCCACATAAATTAACAATGAAGCATTAGATAAAATTATCTTTTCCAAAATTATCTTTTTACTTGCTCCCCTAATTTTGAGAAAAATGGGTTCATCAAATAAAATTTGCAATTTTTGCAAATAGCATATAACTTTATAAAGGCTTAATTAATTATTGATGGGAATTCATATCCAATATTAAATGATAATATCCATTGAGGATCCATTTTGGTCCATTGTGATAAATCTATAGGCACATAAATTGCATTATTTAAAACTCTTATATGAAAAATATTGTGCTGATGACAAAAAGCTAATTGTAGGGGAGAATAAACATGATAGCTTGTTGGTCTCAAACAAATAAAGTTGTTGTGCTTGTAATTTGCATATTCTCGTATTAATGAATATATATTTGTTCGCATATTCAATGGTCGTGTAATCAAATATTGCAGACGTTTCGTACATGGTTCTATCATACCATTTTAAACCTGAACATATTCTACAGGATGTTCATATTTTAATCTCAATTGACATACAAAAGCATACATGTAAGTTGTGACCATTTAGTTGAAGCATCAACTATAGGTGCTTGTACTTCTTCAGAAAGTGACAAAATTGAAAACTAAATGGTACATTCGTGGATGAATTAGTCCACATATATCACATGATATGCATTTTGAAAATATCGAAGTTTCATTTAAAACCTTTATACTGGAAGGTTTTATAATCAGTTTTTCTTGCGAACAATT
Organism: Euphorbia pulcherrima; assembly: GCA_947683365.1. NCBI lineage: Eukaryota > Viridiplantae > Streptophyta > Magnoliopsida > Malpighiales > Euphorbiaceae > Euphorbia > Euphorbia pulcherrima. The sequence continues at coordinate 8,569,671 of CANTUS010000010.1, forward strand.
AGCACAAAATAATTCATTATTTTGAAGAATTCCAGGTTCTTTAATGGATGCCTATGTGCACTATCTATTATTTTTCTCATCATTATTGAACTAGGATGACCTAGTCGATCGTGCCAAATTTTATAATTATCTAAATATGTAAACTTCAAGTTTATAGTTAAACTGGCCAGATAATATATGTACCATAAAGACATTCTTTAACGTCTCCACTCACATTTTCAACATAATATATGTTCATTTATATGAATATATTTAAAACTCAATAAACATGTGTGAGAAATCGGGGAACATAATGCATTATTCAAAATAATCATCTAATTGGTAGATTAACATTGACTCTTCCAAACCATTTAATAATTTATTTGTCCACTTGACCCATAATATTAGCTCTTCATAAGCATTCAATAATTTTTTTATTTCTTTAGTACCTTAATACTAGCTCTTCTAGAGCATTGAACAAATATTCATCCCCTTGGTACACTAATTTTGGCTCTTCTAGAGCATTTACAAAATGTGATTCCCCTTAACTTAATATATTGGGTAACATTTTATTTCATTAGTTATCAAAGTATAATATATCGACTCTTCTAAAACCTTCAACAATTTTTGTTACTCTATAGTATGGTATCATTCATTTCAATTATTTTCATGGTAATATTTGGCTATTTTCAATATATAAAATTATTTTATTAGCCTTGACGTCAATAAATATCGAAAAATAATTCATTTTCTTTTATCAAAATATCAATTCGATTTTCCACTTCTGGTGGTTATTAGGCCGCAATACGAACTTCCACTTATGATGGTTAGTAGGCCACAATTCGATTTTCCACTTCGAGGGAAAATTATTCATGAATTTTAATTTTTCCACTTCTGGTGGAAAATTGCTAGCAAGTCTAATACTTTCAAATGGTAATATATCTCATTTGAAGCACTTTTACAACAAATAATCTTTGGGATCTTTTATAGTCGACTATAATAATTTTTATACATCTCAATTCAACTCAAATACAATAAAACCAACATGTTCCTTACTCCCTTATATCATACTTTATAGGAAAATTCCTCAGGAATTCTCATTAACGATCCAATAGTCAAAACTCTGAAAATTGCTTGATGATTTCAGATGGGTAGATTCATATGTTTGGATGATTCCGGCTCGGGAAATTGCAAATCATTATTGAAGAAACCTCATTCCTCATGTGCATAAATTCTATCAACAAAAGAATAAAAAGGGAATGAATAAAGTTATTATAAAGAAATCATAATAATATTAAAATTAATAAATATAATAAAATTTCAAACAAAAATAAACTTCCCCATTGATCAAATTTTAGGCGTATTCTTAATACCCATACCATATATATTTTTCCTCATATCGACGAAACCGAAGAGCAAACTCGTGCTGATAACGTGCTAGGAATAATATGAATCAACAAGAATATAACCAATGTGAAATAGAGTATAACAAAGATGGATAGAAAAGTATGTAATTCTATTAATCTTATTCTCACATCTATAGATTACAATAACCTATATTTATAGGTAAAAGACTTAAACTTATAAGATCACAAGTTACAAGAGTTAATACATATAATGGAGGAGTTATGCATATTTACTTGGACATCGATATGATTCAATGTAACATACATATATTTATAACAAGTTTGTTAATATAGCCTTTTGTGATTTAGTAAGAATGTTATGTAGAAAAATTTTATTCTCTTTCATACAGAGGTCATTGAATATTAAATAACATTTTTCAAATATGTTTTTTTGGATTCTTATAAAAATCCCACAACAAACTAAAATAATTTAATGATGTCATAAATAATTTACAAGTTTACAAACATAGGGGTAAATAATTATAAAAATACGGCATGATATTTATCTGGTAAATTTAACAGTTTTTTTTGGATCTAATCACACACACAAATACGGCCTGATATTTGTCTGGTAAATTTAACAGTTTTTTCTGGATCTAATGACACACACACGCACCCACGCACGCGCACGCACGCTCGCGCACACAGTATTCATGTAATTATTTTCTCTTATTTTTATTAATTTATAAATTATTTATGATTAGACAATAAATATATAATTAATTTAACTTAATGGTCGGTTTTATATATATTTTAATAAAATATGTATGTTTTGACACATTTCCATGGTTTTTTCAACATCGATACAATGCAAACACTAGATATCACCCCAGTAAAAAGTACTGTGTTTTGTAGTTTGTAATTTCAAAATACTATTTCTATTCTTTATCTTTGTATGCTGACTAATTTATATTTTTCAATATATTTTATGATATGCATGTAAAAGCCCCAAATATGCTCCTACTACCCATATAGATTTGGAAGTTTTGGATGCTTCGAAAAAGTTGAGGCCAGAGTTGGTGGGCTGGTGCATGAGATTTTTGGGCCATGAAAATTAGTCTGGCTGGGCCTAGCTTTAAGGCTTTGTTGCCAAAAATCTAATTATTTTTTTTTAATATTTATAAGAATCTTTGTTGAAATAACCGTGTTCAAGATTTAATTACTGTTAAAGCTCTCCATCCTCTTAATAATATTTAAATCCTATTAAATATATTTATTGGGAGAAGTGAGGAGCCTTAACTATGACTAAGCTCCAAATAAATTATCTTAATAAAGATACTTGTAAATATTACCAAATTTTTTTTATAAAAAAGAATACCATAGTTGCTCATTTACTATTTTTAGGCTCCAATAAAATCTAACAATAAGGAAATGAAAGTAAAACAAGAAATCTCATGGTAAAGACTTGGTCTAGTGGTTGAGCCTTGAAGTTATAATTATAGAGGTTACAAGTTCGAGTCCACATTCGGGTAGGGTGAGATAAGGTTTTCCTTTGTTATTATTGTAAGTCCAAATGAGGCAAATTTAAAAAAAAAAAATAATCCCCAAAGTATGAACCACCTGTAACCCAACATGTAGATAAATCTTATTGAAAAATTGTTAAAAATATATAGTTTAAGTTTTCTATTACTAAATTAACCTTTTATGTTTTTTTTGCACTCATGATCAATTTTAAGCTTTCATTCTTCACAAATACGTTCCGCTACTGTTCACGCTATTGTTCATTTTTAAAAAAAATTTCGTCTTATTTTGACATTATCTTTGAAACCGTTCATTTTTTTGACATGTCCCTTTAGAGTTTTTTGTTCGTCTCATTTTTATCTTCGAAACGCCATCCATTGTGATATACCTTTTCAATTTTTTTCAGTTGTTCAATATCTGGTAAGTAACTGGTAGATATCTGGTAAGAATCGTATTTTCATATATTTGAATTTCTGCTTTTAATTCAACAGAATCTGGTAAGTATTTGGTAAGTAATTGGCAGATAACAGGTAAGAATCGTATTTTCATATGTTTCTAATTTCGGTTTTTAATTCTACAGAATCTGATAGGTATCTGGTAAGTAACTGGTAAGAATCGTATTTTCATATGTTTTTAATTATTGTTTTTTAATTCAATAAAATCTGGTAGGTATCTGGTAAGTAACTAGTGTTGGAAACATTGATCTGGAAGAATTAATTCCAGAACAATTCATATCAAGTTTGAAGAAAACAAAAATTATAGAAACAAAGTGTTAAGGAACAAAACATGTAATCTCCTTAATCCAAAATGGAAGCATCAGGTGCAAAGCAAGTCATCATGACATATATTGAAGACCACAAATACCTTAGCACAAAATGGAAGCATTCGGTTAAAGTTTGGAAAGGAAACAAACTTTAAACTACACAAGATCAGCATCCAAAAGAGAAGCTGGTTGTTTTGGAAAAGCATACACAAGAGAATTCGCTATAACAATCAGTGACATAATCCCTCCAACAATCAATCAATTCCAAATCAGTTTGTAAGGATTTCCAAGTGAGTTATAAACTTGGGGAGATCCAAAGCCAAAATCTTTGAGAAAAACAAAGTATAAAATCTCATACTTGGGTGAGTAGTGAGATTGAGATATAGCTTAGAGTTGGTGCTTTAAGTGGAACTCCCTGTAGGACTCAACTTAGGTTTGGGTAGAAATCTAAGTGGTATATCTTGCTAAAGACAAGAGGACTCAGCTAGAAGTTGGTGCTTCTAGTGGTATATCCTACATCCGGAAGGGGTTACGATCCGGAGATAAATTGTAAGGCTTGATTCCTGCTAGTTAGAAATGGATCCACTAGTGGAAAAGCTCGGAGGAAGGAAACTCCCGGGACTGGAGTAGGCGGCGCTGAACCAGGTATTACTGTGTTTGATTTTCTAACTCTTTGTATTATTGCATAACATTTCATATCTGCATCATCCGAATCTATCATATCCGGAACATAATCAAACACGCTACACAAGACTTTTTAAAGTCTGCTTATTTCCGCAAAAAGGGTCATTCACCCCTCCTATGACCTTATTTAGACCCTCACAGGGACCAACAAGTGGTATCGGAGCTAGTGCTAAAAACTAGAGATCTAATAATCTCGAGTTAAAGGTATAGATTTTGATCCAAGAATCAAAATGAATTTCCAAAACTCACAACTCCTTCCCGAGAGTATGTCTATTACCAGCCCTCCACTCTTCACCGGTGAATACTATATGTTCTGGAAGAACCGAATGAAAAACTTCATTCAAGCACAAAGCATGATGGCATGGATGACTATTAAAGATGGCCCATATGAACCTGTTCATGAAGTAGAGGGTATGACTACCCGAAAGTCCTCAAGTGCATGGGATTATAATGATTATAAAAGATTGTGTGATAACGCAAATGCTATTAATATGCTCCATTGTGCTCTTAGTGCAGTTGAATTCAACAGAATATTCGGATACGAGACTGTGCAAGAAATTTGGCAGAAGCTGGAAGTGACCTATAAAGGAACAAACAAGGTCAAAGAAGCCAAAATGGATCTACTACAGCAAAAGCTAGAATCCTTCAAGATAGAGCCCAAAGAATCCATCAGCAGCATGAATACTAGATACACTAATCTAGTAAACGAGCTGAAGAGGCTTGAAAAGGAGATCTCAGAAGTAGATATGGTAAAAAAAAATACTCCAGAGTCTCATCAAGGAATGGGACAACAAAAAGACTGCCATTGAGGAAACTCTTGACTTAAACTTCCATAGTTATGATGAACTCATTGGTAATCTCCTAACTCAAGAGTTATCCTTAGAGAGATACAGCCATTAGGAGAAAAAGCCTGAAGAAAGGAAGAAGGCTATCGCGCTCAAGGCAGAATCTGCCGGATCAGCCTCCTCGGGATCACTTAAGCTACCAAAGGAATCTAATTGTAGCAAAAAAGATATGGGTATGCTGGCCAAGTATTTTGATAAATTCCTAAAGAAGAAGGGTAGGAGGAGATCCAGAAGATATGAATAAAAAAGATCAAAGGAAGGCATCTCAAGAAGGGATAAGCCAAGAAAGGCTCCGAAAGAAAAGAAAGATCCAGAAAAAGATGCTACCTGCTTTAAATGTGGAGAAAAAGGCCACTTCAGAACTAAGTGCCCCAAGCTCAAAAGAGACAAGAAATATAAGAAGAAAGCTATAGTGGCTACATGGAGCAATAACGAAGAAAGTAGCAGTTCATCGTCCACAGAGGAAGAAGAAACAGCTAATTGTGCATTTATGGCACTGATAGATCCAGAAGACAATTAGAAGAAATCCATCTAAGCAAGATTCTGAGAAAATTGAGGATTCTGAATCAGAGACAACCAATACTGAAGTAAACTCTCATTCTAATTCTTTTTCTAACCTTGATCTTAATAGAGCCTTAGGGGTGGTGATCCACAATGTGGGGAAGAACACCAAAGCCATAAAATCTCTATAAAGATAAGTTCTGGAGCTAGCAGAAGATGTTGAAGCAATGTCACAAGGCATCAATCTAATAAGAACCACAAAGCATATAGATGTGGTTGAAGAGAATTTCCTAAGGAGTCAAGTGCAGATGTTAGGAGCTAACCTGACAGGGCTAGATAGGGAGCTAACCTTGATGAAGGAGGGATCTAGAAGGAAATCAGATCCTTCACAAAGAAGGAGAAATCAAGGGCAAGCAGCACTAAGAAATCCAAATTAAAAGAATCCGGTGCCTCCAAATCTAAAGGAAAGCAAAGTTAGCAGGCAACCTCAAGCACAGAGATTCACAGCTGCTCAAAAGGGAAAAGCTAAGGCTGTATTAAATAAGCAACCTACCAAGCAAAGAAAGAATCATAGAGAAGAAATTGCACCTCCAACCAGCTTCCAGATACATACCGGACAGACAAGTATATAAGAAGCTGGATATGTTTGAAACTATGGAAAGGAGGATCTCAAGAAGATCCAGAAGAAGCATGAGCAGAGCAAACCCATCTCAAGGTGTAGGTTTTGTGGGAAAAAAATCATATTACTAAATTATATAGATTAAAAAATGGTTATTATGATGTTTATCCTTGGCCTGAAATGGTTGATAACCTGAGAGGACCTAAATCTGATTGGGTACCCAAACCCACTTGATCTGTTTTACAGGTATAACTTAGATCCATAATAGAGCAACACATATGGTACATTGATAGTGGATGCTCAAGGCACATGACTGGTGATGAGAAAGCCTTCATCACTTTAATTCGGAAGAAAGGTGGAAAAGTAAGCTTTGGAGACAACCAAAAGGGACAAATCATTAGACATGGAACCATTGGATCTAAAATAAAGATAAAAGATGTCTCACTAGTTGATGGACTAAAGTTCAACTTGCTAAGTGCAGCACAACTCTATGATAAAGGAAGAAAAGTCACCTTTGATTCTCGAGGATTCTCAATCTATGGTAGTAAGTCAAATTAACTCATTCTTTATACACCTAGAGTGAATAGTATTTATTGTGTTAACATTAAAAATGAGAAAAAGAATATATTCTTAGTGTCTAAAGAAGAAGAATCATGGCTGTGGCACCGAAGGTTTGGACATGTAAGCATGAACCTCCTATCCAAATTAGCCAAAAATGAATTGGTTATGGGTTTGCCTAAGGTAGCTTTTGATAAAGATCACATATGCACTATGTTGAAAACAATGATCTGGAACAACAAATAACCCGGATCGGGTTTGAAGAAAACAATACACCTAAGTACAAAAAGACCTAAGTCATTATATCTGGACAAGTAAACAAAGACACTCAAGTCTAAAATAATTGTATCCGGACATATAACCAAAACATCTAAAGTCCAAGACAATTATCGAAGTGAAGATAATTACCTAAGCATGAAAGGAAAGCATCTGATTAGAGTTTGGAAAGGAGACAAACTGCTAACTCTTGGTACAACAATATCCAGAGGAAGTTTGATTGAATAGCAACCGGATATGAAGAGAAAGGATTATCTGAAAGATACAGCGATAAAGACAAAGGGAATAGCCAAAGATCCTTTCCCCATATGCAAGACAAAAGACAGGTAGCATACTTTTCAAAAAAGGACAGAAGGACTGACATAGGAAAGAGAAAAAGGAAATAAACTTTTTCATATAGACCAATAAGAAGGGCGCGTGATACACACATTTCAGACTTCTAGCGTAAAAGTTGGTGAATAACTAAAATACAAGGAAAACGATTACTAACAACTTTTCAGCCTCAATCCCAAGGATTTAAAAGGGTCAAAATCTCCGTCTAATGGATTGATCAACGATTTCAGAAGCACCACATATTACCTTATAAACGGTGAAGATTTATTTCAAGTTCAACAACCCACAACGACTTTAATTTATGATAGAAACCTATAAAAAGGAAGCTTCACAAGTTGAGAAGGCATTAGTTGATTTTGAGAAAGCTTACACAAGAGAATTTGCTAAAAAGCAATCATTTACTTAATCCCTCCGAGAACCAATCCATTCAAAATCTGTTGTAAGGATTCCCAAGTGAAGTTATAAACTTGAGGAAGTCCAAAACCAAAACCTTTGAGAAAACCAAAGTGTAAAAGATCTCCTACTTGGGTGAGTGGTGAGATTGGGATATAGCTTGAAGTTGGTGCTTTAAGTAGGATCTCTCTGTAGGACTCATCTTAGGTTTGGGTAGAAATATAAGTGGTATATCCTGCTAAAGACAAAAGGACTCAGCTAGGAGTTGGTACTTCTTGTGGTATATCCTACATCCGGAAGGGGGTACCATCCGAAGGCAAATTGCAAGGCTTGATTCCTACCAGTTGGAAAGGAATTCACTAGTGAAAAGCTTGGAGGAAGGAAACTCCGGGGACTGGAGTAGGCGGGGCCGAACCATGATAAAATTCTTGTGTTTGATTTTCTAACTCTTTAATTACTTGCATCATATTTTATATCTGCATCATCCGGATCCATTTCATCTAGAACATAATCAAACACGCTACATAGTGACTTTTTAAAGTCTGTAAATTCTGCAAAAAAGGGTCATTCACCCCCATTTGACCTTATCTAGACCCTGGTAGGGACCAATAAGTGGTATCAGAGCCAGGTGCTTAAAACTGGAGATCTAACAATCTCGAGCTAAAGGTCCAAATTTTAATCCAAGCATCAAAATGAGTTTCCAAAAGTCACAACTCCTTCCCAAGGGTATGTCTATTACCCATTCTCCACTCTTTAACGATGAACACTACACATTCTTGAAGATCCGAATGAAGAACTTCATTCAAGCACAAAGCATGCAAGCATGGTTAGTCATCAAAGATGGCCCATATGAGCCTACTCATGAAGTAGAGGGTGTCACTACCCGAAAACCCTCAAGTTTATGGGATGAGAATGATTTTAAGAAATTGCGTGAAAATACAAATGCTATTAACATGCTTCATTGTGCTCTTATGGCAATAAAATTTAACAGGATATCTAAATGCGAGACAACACAAGAGATTTGGCAGAAACTAAAAGTGAACTATAAAGGAACCAACAAAGTCAGAGAAGCCAAACTTGATCTAATCCAGCAAAAGCTTGAGACCTTCAAGATTGAGCCAAAAGAGTCAATAAACAACATGAACACTAGATATACAAATCTAGTGAATGAAATGAAAAGGCTTGAAAAGGAAATCTCTAAAGTAGAGATGGTAAGGATAGTGCTTCGGAGTCTCACCAAGGAATGGGACAGTAAGAAGACTGCCATTGAAGAAGCTCATGACTTAAAGTTCTAAAGTTATGATAAGATCATTGGTAATCTCTTAACTCAAGAGTTATCTTTGGAGAGATTTATCCATTAAGGGAGAAAGCCGGAAGAAAAGAAGAAGGCCATTGCACTTAAGGCAGACTCTGCCGGATCAGCCTCTTCCGGATCAGACAAGCCACCAAAGGAATCTAGCTACAACAAAGAAGATATGGCTATGTTGGCCAAATATTTTGATAGATTCCTAAATAAGAAAGATGGGAGGAGATCTAGAAGATATGTCTTCAAGAGGTCCAAGGAAGGCTCCTCGAGAAGAGATAGGCTAAAAAAGGCTCCGAAAGAAAAGAAGGATCCGAAAAAAGAAGCTCCCTATTTCGAATGTGGAGAGAAAGGCCATTTCAGAACTAAATGCCCCAAGCTTAAAAGAGATAAGAAACACAAGAATAAAGCAATGGTTGCAACCTAGAGCAACAGTGAAGAAAGCAGTTGCTTATCTTCAACAGAAGAAGAAGAAACTGCCAACTATACATTCATGGCACTAACTGATCTGAAAGTAAAACAATCTAGAAGAAATCCATCCAAGCAAGATACTGTGAAAATTGAAGAATCAGAATTAGAGACATCTAGTACTGAGGTAAACTCTCACTCTAATTCTATTTCTAACTTTGAACTTGCTAGAGCTTTAGGGATTGTGATCAAGAATGTAAGGAAGAACACAAAAGCCATTAAATCCCTACAAAGACAAGTAATGGAGCTTGCCGAGGATGGGGAACCATTGGCATAAGTTGTCAACCTTATAAGAGCCACTAAACACATTGATGTGGTTGAAGAGAACTTCTTGAGAAATCAAGTGTAGATCTTAGGTGACAACTTGATGGGGTTAGAAAGGGAGCTAACTCTGATGAAGGAAGCATCTAGAAGGAAACTAGGTCCTTCTCAATAAAGAAAGAATCCAGGACCATCAAATCAAAAGGAGAGGAAACCTTAGAGGTAGCCTCAAGCACAAAGATTCTCAGCTGCTCAAAAGGGAAAAGCTAAGGCTGTTTCAAATGAGCAACTTGCCAAGCAAAGCAAGAATTATAAAGCAAAATTTATACCTCCAACTAGCTTCCAGATACATTTCGGACGTACCAGTACATGAAAAGCTGGATATATTGGGAAATATAGAAAGGAGGATCTAAAGAAGACCCAGAAGAAGCATGAGCAAAGTAGACCCATCTCAGGGTGCAGGTTTTATGGCAAAAATAACCATATTAATAAATTGTGTAGATTAAAAAATGCTCATTATGATGTTTATCCTTGGCCTGAGATGGTTGATAACCTGAGAGGACCCAAATTTGATTGGGTACCCAAACCCACTTGATCTGTTTTGCAGGTAAGCCTTAGATCCAGAGAAGGTCAATATATATAGTACATTGATAGTGGATGCTCAAGGCACATGACTGGTGATGAGAAAGCCTTCATCACTTTAATCCAGAAGAAAGGTGGAAAAGTAAGCTTTGGAGATAATAAAAAAAGGACAGATCATTGGCCATGGAACCATTGGATCTAAAATAAAGATAGAAGATGTCTCATTAGTTGATGGACTAAAGTTCAACTTGCTAAGTGTGGCATAACTCTATGACAAAGGAAGGAAAGTCACTTTTGACTCCAAAGGATGCTCAATCTATGATAGTAAGTCAAATCAACTCATTCTTTATGCAGATAGAGTTAATAATGTTTATTGTGTCAACATTAAAAATGACAAAAAGAATATATGCTTGGTGTTTAGAGAAGAAGAATCATGGCTATAGCATCGGAGGTTGGGACATGTAAGCATGAACCTCCTGTCCAAATTAGCCAAAAAGGAATTGGTTGTGGGTTTGCCTAAGGTAGCTTTTGATAAGGATCATATATGCACTGCATGTTAATTAGTTAAACAACATAAGAAAAGCTTCCTTTCCATCTCATACATACCTTCCAAGAGAGTTCTTGAACTCTTGCATATTGATCTCTTTGGTCCAACCAAACCATTGAGTCTAGGTAGAAGAGAATACACCATGGTCAATGTAGATGATTATTCTTGCTATACCTGGGTAGCTTTCTAGCTAGCAAAGATGTAACCTTTGACCAATTCACAAAAATATTCATCTGGATAGAAGTAGAACATGGCATAAGCTTTGCACGCATTTTGAGTGGTAATGGTGTTGAGTTTAAAAATAAGCACTTTGTTGAATTTTATGACTCCAAGGGAATTGAACATAACTTCTCTGCCCCTCATACCCCTCAACAAAATAGAGTTATTAAGAGGAAAAATATAACTATAGTTGAGATGGCTAGAACAATACTAAGTGAGAATTGTTTGCCAAAATATTTCTGGTGAGAGGCCATAAACACAACATGCTATATCTTAAATAGAGCTCTAATTAGAAAGATATTAGAAAAGGCTCCTTATGAAATCTGGAAGGGAAGGAAACCAAAAATTGGGTATTTCAAAGCTTTTGGATGTAAATGCTACATCTTGAATGATAGAGAGAAATTAGGAAAATTTGATCCTAAGTCTGATGAAGCAATTTTCCTTGGCTACTCAACGCATAACCAAGCTTATAGAGTCTATAACAAACAAACCCAAACTATAGTGGAGTCAATACATGTGGATTTCGATGAGACTAACCATGCAGGAAGAAGAAATTCAAATCAAAAGAGGTAATTCCGGAAGTTGAAAACACTGGAGAAAAAGAAGAAGTGTGGATTCTGGATTCCTTCCAAATCAAGAAGTATAAGGAAGAAGATGAAGGAATCAATCTCAACTCAGAAATTTCACAAGGTTATCTTAATCATCATGAGATAAACTTTATGGATAATTAAGAAGAAATTGAAGAATTTGAGGAACAAGCTCCAGATCAGCTTGCAGATATTCAAAGAGAAACCCGGACTCACAAAAATTATCTAGTAGAAGCCATTTTAGATAATGCCCAAAATCCAGTCAGAACCAGAGGACAACTCAACAGGATGATGAGCCACACTACTTTTGTCTCTCTCATTGAGCCAAAGAAATTTCAAGATGCTGAAAGAGATGAAAGTTGGATGATGGCAATGCAAGAAGAACTGGATCAATTCACCAGAAATGATGTTTGGGATCTACTGTCACCGCCAAAAAGAAAGCCAATTATTGGCACCAAATGGGTATTCTAGAACAAGCTAGATGAATCTGAAGTAGTAGTGCGAAATAAGGTAGGATTGGTTGCCCAAGGCAATAATCAATAGGAAGGGATTGACTTTGAAGAAACATTTGCCCCTGTAGCAAGATTAGAGACAATCCAGATTCTATGTGCTTTTGCATCATTCATGGGATTCACATTATTCTAAATGGATGTCAAAAGTGCATTTCTCAATGGAGTTATCCAGGAAAAAGTATATGTGAAGCAGCCACATAGATTTAAAGACTCAAAGCATCTGGATCATGTTTACAAACTGAAGAAGGCCCTCTATGGATTAAAGCAATCACCAAGAGCTTGGTATGATAGACTTACTACATTTCTCATATCCAAAGGGTATATCCGAGAAAAGGCAGACATAACTCTTTTGATCAAGTAAAAGAAGAATAATATCATCCTAGTCCAAATTTATATTCATGACATCCTCTTTGGAGCAACAGATGAGAAGATGTATGAAGAGTTTAGCACTCAAATGCAAAAGGAATTTGAGATGTCTATCATGAGAGAACTAAATTTCTTCCTTGGTTTACAAATCGAGCAAAGTCAGGATCGAATCTTTATCAACCAGTCCAAGTACACTAAGGAGATTCTAAAGAAGTTTAAAATGGACAAGAGCAAGCCAATGTCCACTCCCATGGGATCAGACACTATCCTATTAAAGAATTGTGAAGGAGAATAAGTAGATCAGAAGCTCTATAGAGGAATGATTGGATCACTATTATACTATTGGAAACAATAATCTGGAACACCAAATAATCTAGATCAGGTTCGAAGTAAACAAAACACCTAAGTATAAAAAGACCTAAGTCATTACATCCGGACATATATCCAAGATAAGTGAAGACAAATTACCTAAGAATATATGGAAACATCCGGTTAAAGTTTGGAAAGGAAACAAACTTTGAACCCCCAAAAACAACATCCGGAAGAACTGATTGCAGAAGCATCCGGAACAAGACAAATCTGATGATATTAAGTCTGAAGACATCTAGAAGACTTTAATATCTAAGACAATAGGAATAATTCAAAATTCCATTCCCTCCATTCTTTTGGTCTATCAAGTCAAAGATCCTTTTCCCATTAGCAAGATAAAAGAAGATAGCTAGCACTTTTCAGAAAAAGGACAGAAGGACTGACATCGGACAGGAAAAAGGTAACAGCCTTTTTCATCTAGACCAATAAGAAGGCGCATAGAGCTCACATTAAAAAGCCACTAGCATAAAGTTGGCAAGATACTAAAATACAACAAAATGATCACTGACAAACGTTTCAGCCTCAATCCCAATGATTCAAACGGGTCAAAATCTCTATCTAACGGATTGATCAATGGCTCTGGAAGCAGCACATGGGTTGCAGAAGGAGTTTAAGATGTCCATGATGGGAGAACTTAATTTCTTCCTTGGGTTGCAAATTAAGCAGAGTCCGGATGGAATTTTCATCAATTAATCCAAGTACACCAAGGAGATTCTTAAAAAGTTTGAAATGGACAAAAGCAAGCCAATGTCCACTCCAATGGGTTACAGTCCTATCCAAGGATTGTGAAAGAGAAGAGACTGAGCAAAAGCTATACAGAGGAATGGTTGGATCACTTCTATACTCGGTAGCTAGCAGACCTGACATACACTATGCAGTTTGCTACTAGGTAAGATATCAAGCCAATCCCAAGGATTCACATCTAAAGGCAGTAAAGAGATTCCTTAGATATCTTCTAGGAACCATTGAAGTTGGATTATGGTATCCTAGTAATGGAGATTTCATACTCTAAGGCTTCATTGATGCAGATTATGGCAGAGATACTCTTAAGAGAAAAAGTACATTTGGAGGTTGCCACTTCCTTAGAGATTACTTAGTATTATGGTACATCAAAAAGCAAACTTCAGTTGCCTTATCAACCACAGAGCAGAATATATGGCATATGGAAGTTGTGTGGCTCAACTCCTTTGGATCAAGCAATAACTAGAAGATTATGGAGTTAAATCTGGATGTGTGGATGTAATGTATGACAACAAAAGTGCCATTGATGTGTCAAAGAGTCCAATACTCCACAGCAGGATTAAACATGTCAACATAAGGCATCATTTCATCCGAGATCATGTGATGAAGAAGGATGTTGTATTGGAATACATTCTAACCAATGAACAAAGAGCAGATATCTTTACTAAGCCCTTAATTAAAGATCCATTTGGCAAGCTAAGGGAGTCAATTAAAATATCTAATCCAATCTGAAGAAAATTCAGAAGAAAGTACAAAGTTAACTTGGATTTTTGGCAAGACAATAAATCCGGAAGAGAAGAAGAAATGAAGTTGGCTCTACTCCAGAGGGAATACTGCCACATCAGTAGACAAGAAAGGACACATGGCAGTAAAAGCGCTGAAAAAATATTCCTTTTTAAATTTTAAAAGTCTATTGAGAGTTACACGTGCGGTAGATTCAACAGCCATTTTTAAAAATAAATTATTCCTATTCTCCGGTTAAACGGAATTTACCTCTCCTCTAAAATCTAGCCTGCCATGTCATCAATCTAGCCAAAGTTAACGGCGTCTGGATTATCAAAATACCCTCACTTTGGAAATCCTATAAAACCCCCCCAAAATCTCTGTCTTCTTCACGCGAGCAATAATTATCTACTGTTACTCTGCAATTTTTAGAACTCAAACCTTAACTCTTTCAAAATTCTCAAATGGCAGCCATCATGATAAATAATTAAATCCAAATGCTTCCCACTAAAAATATCTTTACTGCATTCGATCTTAAAGATGCAGATTTCAAACCCCTCAAACTTAAAACAAATGATCCTGTTATCGCCATAGACTTTTTGGGTGATAATTTTCTATTTGAGACAGACCCCCTACTCTAAACTAATTGAGGATCAACACCTGACTGATTTCCTCAAAATCAATTACCCAACCTATCAGGAACTTGTGCGAGAATTCTATGATAATCTGAGAGCTCACTCCCACCTTGATACTCTTAGAACCAAGGTTCAAGGGAAAGAGATCACAATCACACCATAATTATTTGAAAAATTCTTGAATATAAAGAATAACGAGTTCTAACTGAGAGTTGATGGGGATGAACAACAAGAAAAGTATGAACCAAAAATGTTGCTGCATTCGAACTACTTTTAGGATGAATTCTCAACATACTTTCCGGAAGTACCAAGATTCCTCGAACACGCACTTGTCAAGTTAGTTCAAATTTGAAAGGGCTCTCTCACCATAGTATCATTCTTCCAGCATTGCGTACTACAACACTGGGTAGAGAGCAGAGTAGTAAACATGCAAGTGCTGATCATCCACTACCTAAGGCAGGACAGAAACTCGTATAGTGCTCTTATCACTCGGATCCTGGTTGTAAATGAAGTGAATGTATTAATGTTCTAGACAGTTAATAGAAAGGAAATTCTAGAAAAGAATTTCAAAAAGTTGACCTTTGGCGGAAAATGGAATGAAGAGAAAGCTAAGAAGTTAAGGGATGAGAAAAAGAGTAAGGCCAGGAAGGTAGTGGATCTAGCTGAGTATGCTTCGGTTCCCAAAAAGGCTATAACCACCAAACTTAAAGCAAAACAGCTGCAAGCTTTGGTTCTAGTGGAAGAAATTAATGAGGATGCCCAAACTACCAACCAACTACTACAGAAGAGTCCAGAAAAGCCAAAGACAAGGGGAAGACTGATAAAGGCAGCAGCCAAAAGGGGAGAAATGTGGAAACCCTAGAAGTTGTGTTAGAGGATTAGCCTCCGGCTGTAGTAAAGGCCATATTGGATGGAAGAAGAAAGGCTAAAAGAATGCTAGATGGATTCTAGCCAATAATAAAGAAGATGGGGAAACAGAGGATGAGACTCCGGTACCTAAAAGCAATTCACTCGGAAGGAGTGTGCTTTTGATGAGGCTATGAAATCCCAGAAAGCTTAGAAAAAGGAAGCCAAGAAACCTACTGGTATTGTGATAGATGAGAAAGTTGTTATTTGGGCTTAAGAAGCTAAAGGCTAAGGCCAGGACAACAAAAGGGAAGAATGTGCCCGAATCCATTGAGGAAATTCATCCGGATGACCTTCAGTATAATATAACGAAGGAGGCCATGAAGTACCATGATCGAATCAACAAGAAAACCTTAGAAGGACCCGAAGGCTCTTTTAGTGCTCAACCAATCCTTATTAATCTAATGGACATGGCCACTATAGCCCAAGATCCTGAAGATGATCATTTTCCCTTCCTGCCCAAAACTGTACTACTTTAAGAAAATCTTCTTAACTCGAAAGGAGAAGCCATAAATGAGGTAAGTCCTGTAAAGGCATACGGAGAGGGTATTGAGGACACTACCAATACACCTGGGGAAGACATTAAAGTCCTGAAAAGGTTTTAGTAGGGATGCCTGAGGACATTTCCAGTCATCCAGGGGTTATATAGAGGTTGATGACAAAAGAAGAGAGGAAGCAACTACTCAGGATCCAGCATAAACTAATGAGGTAATTCCTGACTCTGTGTTATTTAATGTTAATACTGACACTTCTACTGCTGCTATTAGAACATCATATAAAGCTGAGGACAACTTAGATATATAAACTCCAAGTGTATCTAAGGAACAGGAGTCCAACCTGGAAGACACCATTCCGGAGGAGGGATAAGGTCTGGGTTCCCAAGGGCACACTCTTAAAGTGGACCTAAGGGGCGAGGCCAGTCCGGGGGAATGTTTGGAAGAAAAGAAAGGGGAAGAGGAAAAGGAATCCTCCAAAGAAGAATCATCTAAGTCAGATGAGTCCGAAAGTAGCTCTGGATCAGAAACTCCCCTTACGAGCCTAATCAGAATACTAACCTCCAGCACAAATCTAGTAAGAGTTAAAAAGATCTCAACCGCAATAAATCCTTCAAGAAGCTGTTCATGAGGAACATGAGGAGAGCTATATTAAACAAAGCCTTCAGAATATATGCAAGCACCTAAAATCTGTAAAAAATGTACTCCTTGAAAAATTCTCGCCTCAAGATTTAAAGGATAAAATTGGGGAGATTAAGGGCACAATGTCAAGAGGATTGAGCAGAAAGTATAGGATTTTCCAATTGTAGATCTAGTAGCAGAGGTTTCCATTACAAAGGTAATACTAATTTTGGAATAGATAAATACCAGCATTGCTAATGCTAACCGTTCCCCAGATCAGGCTAATACTATAACCATAAATAACTCCACTACACTTTTGGATAAAATCACTTCTTCTTCCACTAATCTATCCATAGAGCTCAAGGAGTATATAGATACCAAGTCTGAAAGCTTGACAAAATTCATCACTGAAAAAGAAGAAAAAGTTGCTCTCCCAAGCCTAAATGAAAATCAGTAGGCAATGTTGAATAAGCTGACAAAATTCATGGAGGAAGATCTACTAAAACTACTTGTCAAACAAATAGCCGACATTGGAGAAGAACTTGCAGGACAATTCAATGGCCAGGGCGCAATCATTGAAATAATAAAGGGTGATATTTATAAGGACCTGATAATAGTTAACTCTAGCATCCACAACATCTGCACGGAGCTAGGTAAAGACCTTGAAAAATTACAGTCCAAACTCAAGCTTATCAATCTCCAGATCCTTTTCCTCTCCATCTATCCTAGAAAGTCAATTACTTTCAATCTTCTAAGACCTTTTCTAATACATTGGGGACACAGGATTCTTTGGATATAAGGGCATAACTACTCTCCTCAAGGCATTATTTCCTTATTTTGATGACAATGATAAAGATTATGTACTAAAGATGCATCCCTACATCACAGGCTCTTACACCCAACTCCGAAATCTATTCCGCCCTCTACATCTATCTCTGGCCACTGTAGGCCACATCCTAGAAAAGATAAGGCAAGGAAACTTGGACTACTCAACATATTCCAAGGCTTGGCAAGAAAATGGGATGGGAAAACCTATATGGTTATTGAACCCCCAGCTGGAAACAAAAAGGGGGAGAAAGGTATAAAGAGGGGGAAAGGAAAAGAAAAGGAAGGGTGAGCATCTGGTGCATCCGGAAGGAGTTAGACTAGCTATATCTTGTAAAAGTTTTATAATAGCTAGATTCACTTATGTATTTCTGTACCTTGTAATCCAAAATCTTCATTGATGTTAACTATTGTTAGTAGCAGAAGTATATATAGTGAAAATCTAATTCTCTTAAAAAGTTGCTTCTAAAGTACAATCTGCTATTGTACTACAAAAATATTAGAAGCTAGAATTGAAAACTGTTGGGGGAGTTAGGGGATGCTAGAATTATGGGGGATCGAAAATTGTAAATGACTAAGTATCAACAATCATACTTAGTTCGTAAATCCCCTTTCCTTATGCTTAGATGCCTTAGATTTTTGTTTCCATAAAATGAGGGAGATTATTGTAAATAATGATCCGGAATAATAAATAATCTAGATCAGGTTTGAAGTAAAAAAATCCTAAGTATAAAAAGACCTAAGTCATTGCATCCGAACATATATATAAGAGAAGTGAAGACAAATTACCTAAGCATATATGGAAGCATCCGGTTAAAGTTTGGAAAGGAAATAAACTTTGTACCGCCAAAAATAGCATCCAAAAGAACTGATTGCAGAAGCATCCGAAACAATGCAGATCTCGTGATATTAAGTCTGAAGACATTCGGAAGACTTCAATATCTAAGACAAAGGGAATAATTCAAAATTCCATTCCCTCCATTCTTTTGGTCTATCAAGTCAATGATTCTTTTCCCATGAGCAAGATAAAAGGAGACAGCTAGCACTTTTTAGAAAAGGATAGAAGGACTGACATCGGACAGGAAAATGGTAACAACCTTTTTCACCTAGACCAATAAGAAGGCGCATGGAGCTCACATTAAAAAGCCACTGGCATAAAAGTTGGCAAGAAACTAAAATACAAGAAAATGATCACTGATAATCTTTTCAGCCTCAATCTCGAGGATTTAAATGGGTCAAAATCTCTATCTAACTGATTAATCAATGGCTTCAGAAGTGCCACATATTACCTAATCAATGGTGAAGAATAAATACAAGTTCAACAACCCACAACGGCTACATTTATGTTAGAAGCCTATAAAAGGAAAGCTTCACATGTTGAGAAGGTGTTGGTTGATTTGAGAAAGCAATTAATATGATAATTCACTCAAGTAATCAGAAAACACATTCCTCTAAGAATCAAATATTTCCAAATCAGTTGTAAGGATTCCCAAGTGAAATTATAAACTTAAGGAAGTCCAAAACCAAAACCTTTGAGAAAACCAAAGTGTAAAGAATCTCCTACTTGGTTGAGTAGTGAGATTTGGATATAGCTTGAAGTAGGTGCTTTGAGTAGGATCTCCTATAGGACTCAGCTTAGGTTTGGGTAGAAATCTAAGTGGTATATCCTACAAAAGACAAAAGGACTCAGCTAGGAATTGGAATTTCTGGTGGTATATCCTACATTCGGAAGGGGGTACCATCCGGAGATAAGCTATAAGGCTTAATTCTTGTCAGTTGAAAAGGAATTCACTAGTGAAAACCTCGGAGGAAGGAAACTCTAGGGACTGGAGTAGGTGGGGCTAAACCAGGATAAAATACTTGTGTTTGATTTTCTTACTCTTTACTTGCATAATTATTTATATACATTTGCATCATTCGGATCCATCCCCCATATCATAATCAAACACACTACACTAAAGACTTTTTAAAGTCTATTAATTCTGCGAGAAAGGGTCATTCACCCCTCTTTGACCAAACTCAGACCCTCACAGGGACCAACAAGTTGTATTAGAGCGAGTGCTCAAACTAGAGATGTAACAATCTCTAGCTAAAGGTCCATATATTTTGATTCAAGAATCAAAATGAGTTTCCAAAACTCACAGATCCTTCCGGAGGGTTTATCTATTACCCATCCTGCACTCTTCACCGGTGAACACTACATGTTCTAAAAAAATTGGATAAGGAATTTCATTCAAGCTTAAAGCATGATGGCATGGATGGCTATTAAAGATTGTCCATATGAGCCTACTCATGAGGTAGATGGTTTAACCACCCACAAGCTCTTGAGCTTATGGGACGAGAATGATTATAAAAGAAGGCATAAAAATGCAAATGCTATTAACATGCTTCATTGTGCTCTTAGTGCAGCAGAATTCAACAGAATATCCGGATATGAAAATGCACAGGAGATTTAGCAGGAGCTAGAAGTGACCTACAAAGGAACAAGCAATGTCAAGGAAGCCAAGATAGACCTACTTCAGCAAAAGCTTGAATCCTTTAATGGAGCCTAAAGAATCCATCAAGAGCATGAATACTAGATACACCAATCTAGTGAATGAGATGAAGAGGCTAGGAAAGGAGCTTTTAGAAGTAGATATGGTCAAGAAGGTGCTCCAGAGTCTCACAAAAGAGTGGGATAACAAGAAGACAGCCATCGAGGAGGCTCATGATTTAAAATTCTATAGCTTTGATGAGTTTATTGGAAATCTCTTGACTCAAGAGCTTTCTCTAGAAAGATATAGCCAATAAGAGAAAAAGCTTGAAGAAAAGAAGAAGGCCATTGCACTCAAAGCAAAATCCACGGGATCAGCTTCATCCGGAGAAGAAAAGCTACTTAAGGAACCTTAATATAGCAAGGAACAAATGGCCTTGCTATCCAGATAGTTCAACAAATTCCTAGAAAAGGAAGGAAGAAGAAATTCTAGAAAGTATGATTCTAGAAGGCTTAAGAAAAGCTCCTCTAGAAGGGATAAGTCCAGAAGGAATCTAGAAGAAAAGAAGGATCCGAAAAAAGAAGCTGCATGCTTTGAATGTGGAAAAAAATCCACTTCAGAACCAAGTACTCCAAGCTTAAAAGAGACAAAAAAAACACAAGAAGAAGGCAATGGTGGGTACCTAGAGCAACAGTGAGGAAAGCAGCAGCTCATCTTTGACAGAAGAAGAAGAGACTGCCAATTATGCATTCATGGCACTAACTGATCGGAAAGTAGAATAATCCGAAAGAAATGCCTCCAAGCAAGACATAGTACAAATTAAGGAATCAGAATCAAAAACAGGCAGTATTGAGGTAAACTCTCACTCTAGTTCTGTTTCTAACCATGAACTTGCTAGAGCTTTAGGGGTTGTGATCAATGCTGTGAGAAAGAACACAAGAGCCATCAAATCCTTAAAGACACAAGTTATGGAGCTCATTAAAGATGTTGAAGCCTTGGCATAAGATGTCAACCTGATCAAAACAATAAATCACATTAATGAAGTTGAGGACAACTACCTGAAGAATCAAGTGCAAATGCTAAGTGTAAATCTGATTGGACTAGATAGAGAAATAGCCCTGATGAAGGAGGCATCCGGATGGAGATCTAATCCTCCACAAAGAAGGAGAAATCCAAGGCAAGCTACATCAAGAAATCAACACCAAGCTGCCAAGAAAAATCCAAATCCTCTTAACCAAAAAGAGGAGGTTAGCAAGCAACCTCAAACCCAAAGATACACTGCTGAACAAAAAGGAAAGGCTAAGGTAGTCTACAATCAGCAACCTGCTAAACAAAGAATGAATTATGCAGCAGAAGTTGCACCCCCAACCAGCTTTTAGATACACACCGGATCAACAACAAGTGTACAAGAAGCTAGATATAAAGGGAACTATGGGAAGGATGATCTTGAGAAGATAAAAAAGAAGCAAAATCAGAACAGACCCATCTTAGGGTGCAAGTTTTGTAGGACAAACAATCATATTATTAAATTATTTGGAGTTAAAAATGGTTATTATGATGTTAATCTTTAGCCTAAAATGGTTGATAACCCGATAGGACCCAAATCTGATTGGGTACCAAAACCCACTTGATCTATTTTGGAGGTATGCCTTAGATCCACAGTAGATCAACACACTTGGTACATTGATAGTGGATGCTCAAGGAACATGGCAGATGATGAGAAGGCCTTCATCATATTAACCTAGAAGAAGGGAGGCAAAGTAAGCTTTGGATATAATAAAAAAGGATATATCATTGGACATGGAACCATTGGATCTGAATTAAAGATAGAAGATGTCTCACTGGTTGATGGGCTGAAGTTCAACTTACTAAGGGTAGCCTAACTCCATGAGAAAGGAAGAAAAGTCACCTTTGACTCTGAAGTGTGTTGGGGAACAAAGATTCAGTACTCAAACAATCCAGATCAGGTTTTAAGTAAATAAAAAACCTAAGTATAAAAAGACCTAAGTCACTAATCCGGAATCATATCCAAAACATCCAAAGTCCAAGACAAGTGAAGATAATTACCTAAGCATAAATGGAAGCATCTAGTTAAAGTTTGGAAAGGAAACAAACTTTGAACCGCCCAATACAGCATCTAGAAGAACTGATTGTAGAAGCATCCGAAAGAAGGCAAATCTGGATATATTAAGTATGAAGACATCCGGAAGACTTAATATTTCATACAAAGGAATGATTCAAAAATTCAATTCACTCTATTCTTTTGGTCTCCAAGTCAAAGATCCTTTTCCCTAAAGCAAGACAAAAGTGGCAGCTAGCACTTCTTAGAGAAAGGAAAAAGGACTGACACCGAACCGAGAAAAAGGTAACAACCTTTTTCACCTAGACCAATAAGAAGGCGCGTGGAGCTCACATGAAAAAGCAATCGGTATAAAAGTTGGTGCCTCACTAAAATACAAGGAAAACAATCATTGACAACTTTTCTACCTCAATCCCAAGGATTCAAACAGGTCAAGTCTCTGTCTAACAGATTGATCAATGGCTTCAGAAGCTCCACATCTTACCTGATCAATGGTGAAGATTTAACTACAGCTCACCAACCTACAATGGCTATATTTATAATCAAAGCCTATAAAAGGGGAGCTTCACATGTTGAGAAGGTGTGTGTTGATTTAAGAAAGCAATTAACAAGAGAATTCGCTAAAGTAATCAGAAAACTCATCCCTCCAAGAATCAAATATTTCCAAATCAGTTGTAAGGATTCCCAAGTAAGTTATAAACTTGAGGAAGTCCAAAACCAAAACCTTTTGAGAAAAACAAAGTGTAAAGATCTCTAACTTGGGTGAGTTGTAAGATTGGGATATAACTTAAAGTAGGTACATTAAGTGGGATCTCCCTGTAGGACTCAGCTTAGGTTTGGGTAGAAATCTAAGTGGTATATCTTGCTAAAGACAAGGGGACTCAACTAGGAGTCGATGCTTCTAGTGGTATATCCTACAACCGAAAGGGGTTACCATCTAGAGATAACTGTAAGGCTTGAATTCTACCAGTTGGAAAGAAATCACACTAGTGGAAAAGCTCAAAGGAAGGAACCTTTAGAGACTGGACGTAGGCGGGGTCGAACTAGTATAAATCTCTTGTGTTTGAATTTTCTTTACTCTGTCCTTAATTTATTGCAATTTATATTACATGCATCATCCAAACCCAAAACATCCAGAATATTCAAACACGCTACATAAGACTTTTTAAAAGTCTAATATTTCTGTGAAAAAGGTCATTCACCCCCTCTGACCTTATTAACATAAGCACATGGCCCAACAAAAGGTATCAAAGTAAGTGGTGAAAACTAGAGATCTAACAATCTCGAGCTAAAGGTCCAAAAATTTTGATTCAAAAATCAAAATGAGTTTTTAAAACTCACAACTCCTTCCCGAGGGTTTGTCCATTACCCGTCCTCCACTCTTCCCCGGTGAACACTACATGTTTTGGAAAAACTGAATGAAGAACTTCATTCAAGCACAAAGCATGCTAGCATGGTTGGTCATTAAAGATGGCCTATATTAGCCTACCCATGAAGTAGAGGGTATGATTACCCGAAAGCTCTTGCATTTATGGGATGAGAATGATTTTAGGAAGTTTCGTGAAAATGTAAATACTATTAACATGCTTCATTGTGCTCTTAATGCAACAGAATTTAATAGGATATTCGGATGTGTAACTGCACATGAGATTTGGCAGAAGCGGGAAGTAACCTATGAGGGAATAAATAAAGTGAAAGAAGCCAAAATTGATCTACTTTAGTAAAAGCTTGAATCCATCAAGATGGAGCCAAAAGAGTCTATCAGCAGTATGAACATTAGATATACTAATCTAGTGGATGAGATGAAAAGACTCGAAAAGGAGGACTCTAAAGTAGAGATGGTGAATAAAGTGCTCTAGAGTCTCACCAAAGAGTGGGATAACAAGAAGACTACCTTCGAAGAGGCTCATATCTTGAACTTTTACGGTTATGATGAGCTCATTGGCAATCTTTGACTCAAGAGCTATCCCTGGAAAGATATAGTGAATAGGAGAAGAAGCCTGAAGAGAGGAAGAAAGTCATTGCACTCAAGGCTGAATCAGCCTGATTAGCTTTATCCGGAGAAGAAGGGCAACTCCAGGAACCTCAAAGTAACAAAGAAAAAGTGGCTATACTAGCCAGAAAACTCAATAGGTTCTTGCAAAAGAAAGAGGAAGTCCGGAAAGTATAAATCCCGAAGATCAAGGGAAGGCACATCTAGAAGAGACAAACCTAGAAAGAATCTAGAAGAAAAGAGAGATCCAGAAAAAGAAGCTGCATGTTTTGAATGTGGGGAGAAAGGCCACTTCCGAACCAAATGCCCTAAGCTTAAAAGGACCAAAAAGCATAAGAAGAAGGCAATGGTGGCAACTTGGAGCAATAGTGAGGAAAGTAGCAGCTCATCTTTGAAAGAAGAAGAGGAGACTGCTAACTGTTCATTTATAGCACTAACTGATCCGGAAGTAGAGCAGTTCGGAAGAAATGCCTCTAAGCAAGACACAACGTAAATCAAGGAATCAAAATAAGAAACAGATAGTACTGAGGTAAATTCTCACTCTAATTCTATTTCTAACCTTGAAATTGCTAGAGCTTTAGCTATTGTGATTAAGAATGTGAGAAAAACACAAAAGGCTTTAAATCCCTAAGAAGACAAGTGATGGAGCTTGCTGAAGATGGTGATGCATTAGCACCAGATGTTAATTTGATAAGAACTACCAAGCATATTGACGTGGTTAAAGAGAACTTCCTAAGAAATCAAGTGCATATATTAAGTGCTAACTTGATGGGGTTAGATAAGGAGCTAACTCTAATGAAGGAAGCTTCTAGAAGGAGATTAGGTCCTTCACAACCAAGAAGGAATCCAAGGTAGAATACATAAGGAAATCAACATAAACCTCCCAAAGGAATGCAAAGCCTTCAAACCAAAAAGTGAAGGAGGTTAGCAAGCAACCACAAGCCCAAAGATATACAGCTGCACAAAAAGGAAAGGCTAAGGCAGTATAGAATCAGCAACCTCACTAACAAAGAAGGAATTATGCAGCTTAGAGGTGATGGCAACGAGCAATATGTTAAGTACGAACCTAAGATATGGCTTTGTTTGAACTATTTTAGAGATAAGTTCTCCACCTACTTTCCAGACGTACCAAGATTCCTTCAACACGCTCTCGCAAAATTGGTTCTGATTCAAAAGGGATCTCTCACCATAATGTCAGCCTTTCAACACTGTGTGCTTTAATATTGGGTGGAGAGTAGAGTTATCAATATGTGGGTGTTGATCATCCATTATATCAAGGAACACAAAAATTATCATGGTGCCCTGATCACTAGGATCCTCATTATAAATGAAGTCAATCTGATCGGATTCCAGTCTATCTGTGGGAAGGAAATCCTGGAGAAAAACTTCAGAAAATTGAGCTTCGGGGAGAAATGGAATGAAGAAAAAGCAAAGAAATTAAAGGATGAGAAGAGAAGCAAAACCCTGAAGGCAGTTGATCCGATTGAAGAAGCTCTGGTACCAAAAAGGGCTAGAACTTCTAAGCCCAAGGTTCAAAAGCAACTGGCATTGATTCTGGTTGAGGAAGTTGATGAGGATACCCAAACCCTCACTCAACTATTAAAAAAGAGAATGGAGAAACCCAAGCTAAGGGGAAGGTTAATTAAAGCTACAGATAAGAAGAGAAAGACTAGAAACATTCTGAAAGTTATAATAGATGAAGAGGAGACTAAGGATGAAGCTTTTATACCCAGGAAGCAATTCACCTGGAAGGGGGGCACCTTTCTTGAGTCCGTTAAAGCCCAAAAAGATCAAAAAAAGAAAGCCAAGAAGCCTGCAGGGACTATAATAAATAAAGAAGCTGCCAAAAGGGCTGAGGAAGAGAAGTTGGCCAAGGCCAAGACAACAAAGGGCAAGCATATGCCCGGATCCACTGAGGAAGTTTATTCGGATGACCTCTAGTACGATATGATGAAGGAAGCTATGAAAGATAATGATTGGATTAATAAGCTCAGAACTGAAGTACCCAGAGACTCTTTCAGAGCTCAAACCATCTTCATTAATCCTATAGACATGGAAATAATCGCCCGGGATCTGGAAGCTGATAATTTCCCATTCATGCCTGAATCCGGACCACTTCTAGAGAATTTTCTCATGCCAAAAAATGAGGTCCCAAAAGAAGTAAGTCCTGTGAAGTCAGTTGGAGAGGGCATTGAGGACACTACCAATATGCCTGGGGGAGAAAATAAAAGTCCTGAAAAGGCATTTATGAGGGTGACTAAGGACATTTCCAGTCATCTGGGGGTAGTGGAGATTGGTGAAGAAGCTGGTGGTCAGACTCAAACGCCAATCAATGAGGTAATTCTTGACACAACCTTGTTTGATATAAATGCTAATTCTTCTGTTGCCACTAGTGAAATAGCAGATAAACATGAGGACAACTTGGATACACATACTCCATATGTATCTAAGGATTATGAGTCGAGCCCGAAAGACACCATTCCGGAGGAGGGACATAGTCTGAGAGCAAATGAGAACACTCCTAGAGTGGACTCAAAGGGCAAGGCTAGTCCGGGGTAACGATTGGAGGAAGAGAAGGAAGAAGAAAAAGTGGAATCCGCTGAGGCAGAATCATTTGAATTTGATAACATAAGCAATAGCTCTGGATATAAAACTCCACTTGCAAGCCCAATCCGAATACCAACTTCAAGTGTTAATCCAGCTAGAGCCAAGAAAATCTCCACTGTGCTCAAAATCCTATAAGAAGCTACTCATAAGGAACATGAGGAGAGATAAATTAAACAGTCTTAGGAATATTTACAAACACTTGACATCTGTGGAAAAAGTGCTTCGTGAAGAACTCTCACCTCTAGATTTGAAGAAAGAACTTGGGGATATTTAGAGTAGTGTCAAGAAAATAGAAGAAAAAGTGGAGGACTTTCCCACTGTAGTCCTAGTTGCAGAAGTCTCATCAGCCAAGGTTACTCCGGTACTAAATGAATTGAAAACAAGTGTCACAGAATTAAATCGCTCTGCTGATCAGACCAACACCGGAGCAACAAATAATTACGCAACCATCTTAGACAAGATCACATCATCCTCTTTAGAGATGTCCACGAAAATAAGGGAGTACATAGACACCAAGATTGAAATCTTGACAAAATTCATATTAGAAAAAGAAGAAAAGTCCACTCTCCCCAGCCTGAATGAACAGCAGCAAACCATCCTGAATAAATTGACAAAGTTCATAGAGGAAGACCACCCAAAGTAGTTTATCAAAAAAATAGCTGACATTAGAGAAGAACTTGCTGAACAATTTAATGGCCAGGATTTTATTATTGAAAGAATAAGGGATGATCTTTGCAAGGATTTGACCACAGTGAACTCAAGAATTCATAACATCCGAAGGGATCTAGGCAAAGACCTTGAAAAAATGCAGTTCAGACTATTAAATCTATCCATCTCTGGATCCTCCTCCTCTTCATCCATCCCAGAGAGCCAACTTATTCCAATCTTTCAAGACCTGGTCTAGCATATTGGGGACACCGGATTCTTTGGCCATAAAGGGATCACTACTCTTCTCAAGGCTCTTTTCTTGTATTTTGATGAGAAAGATAGAGATTATATACTGAAGCTACATCCCTACATCATCGGATCTTACACTCGACTCTAGAACCTCTTCTGCCCTCTGCATTTATCTCCGAGAATTGTCGATCACATTCTAAAGTAGAAAAGACTAGGTAACTTAGATTACTCCATCTACTCTAAGGCCTGGCAAGAAAAATGGGATGGAAAGACATATATGGTGATAAATCCCCCTGCTGAAAACAAAAAGGGGGAGAAAAATGCAAAGAAGGAAAAAGGCAAGGAAAAGGAAGGAGGACCATCAGGAGCATCCGGAAGAATTAGACTAGCTATATATCTTGTAATAATTTTGTAATAGTTAGATTCACTTGTATATTTCTGTAATCTTGTAAACCAAAAGCTTCATTGATGTTAACTATTATTAACAGCAGAAGTATATATAGTGAATATCTAATTTCTTAGAAAATTACTTCTAAAGTACATTCTTATGGTCTCCAAGTCAAAGATCCTTTTCCCTAAAGCAAGATAAAAGTGACAGCTAGTACTTTTCAAAATAAGGACAAAGGATTGACACCGGATAGAGAAAAAGTTAACAACCTTCTTCACCTACACTAATAAGAAGGCATGTGGAGCTCACATAAAAAATCTACCGGTATAAAAGTTAGTGCATCACTAAAATACAAGGAAAACAATCACAGACGACTTTTCAGCCTCAATCCCAAGGATTCAAATGGGTCAAAATCTCTGTCTAACGGATTGATCAACGGCTTTGAAAGCTCTACATATTACCTTATTAATGGTGAAGATTTAACTACAGCTTACCAACTCACAACGACTACATTTATGATGAAACCCTATAAAAGGGAAGCTTCACATGTTGAGAAGGTATTGGTTGATTTAAGAAAGCAATTAACAAGAGGATTCGCTAAAGCATTCAAAAAACTCATCCCTCCAAGAATCAAATATTTCCATATCAGTTATAAGGATTCCCAAGTAAGTTATAAACTTGAGGAAGTCTAAAACCAAAACCTTTTGAGAAAAACAAAGTGTAAAGATCTTAAACTTGGGTGAGTTATGAGATTTGGATACAGCTTAAAGTAGGTGATTTGAGTGGGATCTCCTTATAGGACTCAACTTAGGTTTGGGTAGAAATCTAAGTGGTATATCCTACTAAAGACAAGAGGACTCAGCTAGGAGTCGGTGCTTCTAGTGGTGCATCCTACTTCCGGAA
Organism: Euphorbia pulcherrima; assembly: GCA_947683365.1. Taxonomy (NCBI): domain Eukaryota; kingdom Viridiplantae; phylum Streptophyta; class Magnoliopsida; order Malpighiales; family Euphorbiaceae; genus Euphorbia; species Euphorbia pulcherrima. The sequence goes on from CANTUS010000010.1 coordinate 8,598,990, forward strand.
GGGGGTACCATTCGGAGATAACTGTAAGGCTTGATTTTTGCCAGTTGGAAAGAAATCATACTAGTGGAAAAGCTCAAAGGAAAGAACCTTTAGGGAGTGGACGTAGGCAGGGCCGGACCAATATAAATCTCTTATGTTTGAATTTTCTTTACTCTGCCCTTATTTTATTGCAATTTATATAACTTGCATCATCCGAACCCAAAACGTCCAGAACATTCAAACACGCTACACAAGAATTTTTAAAAGTCTAATATTTCCGCAAAAAAGGCCATTCACCCCCTATGACCTTATTAACATAAGCATAGGGCCAACAGAGGGTGCTCAATCTTTGATAGTAAGTCTAATCAACTCATTCTTTAATCACCTAGAGTAAATAATGTCTATTCTATTAACATTAAAAATGAGAGAAAAAATATATGCTTGGTGTCTAAAGAAGAAGAATCATGGCTATGGCACCGAAGGTTGGGACATGTTAGCATAAACCTCCTATCCAAACTAGCTAAAGAGGAATTGGTAGTGGGTTTGCCTAAGCTTGCTTTTAAAAAGGATCATCTATGCACTGCGTGTCAATTAGGTAAACAACATAAGAAAAGTTTCCCTTCCATCCCCCACATTCCTTCCAAAAGAGTACTTGAGCTCTTGCACATTGATCTCTTTAGTCCAATCAAACCATTGAGTTTAGGTAGAAGAGAATACACCATGGGCATTATGGATGATTATTCTCGCTATACCTGGGTCTTTCTAGCAATTCTCAAAAACATTCATTCGGATAGAAGTAGAACAGGGTATAAGCATTGCACACATCCGAGTGATAATGGTAGTGAGTTAAAAAATAAGCACTTTGATGAATTTTGTAACTCCAAGGGCATTGAACATAACTTCTCTGCCCCTCATACTCCTCAACAGAATGGAGTTATTGAGAGAAAGAATAGGACCATAGTTGAGATGGCTAGAACAATGGTTAGTGAAAGTTATTTGCCAAAATATTTCTTGGGAGAGGCCTTAAACACAACATGCTATATTTTGAATAGAGTTCTTACTAGAAAAACCATATAAAAGACCCCCTATGAAATCTGGAAGGGAAGAAAACCCAAAATTGGGTATTTCAAAGCATTTGGATGTAAGTGCTACATCTTAAATGATAGAGAGCAACTAGGAAAATTTGATCATAAATCTAATGAAGCAATTTTCCTTGGCTACTCAACACATAACAAGGCTTATAGAGTCTTTAACAAACAAACCCAAACTGTGGTAGAGTCTATACATGTAGACTTTGATGAGACTAACCATGCAGGCAAGAGGAATTCTACTCTAAAAGATCCAATTCTGGATCCTGAAAACTCTGGAGAAGAGAAGGAAGCCAAAGTTCCTGATTCCTTCCAAATCAAGAAGAACAAAGAAAAAGATGAAGGAATATCTTTTGATCCAGAAGTACCATAACTTATTCTTAATCCACATGAGATAAACTTCAATGATGGTCAAGAAGAGGACGTTGAGACAGAAGTGGAGCAAATTTCATTCCAATATGAAGATCTACTAAGGGAAGTTCGGATTCACAGAGATCATCTAGTAGAAGCCATTTTGGATAATGTCCAAAATCCAGTCAGAACCAGAGGGCAACTTAATAAGATGATGAGACATGCTGCCTTTGTCTCTCTTATTGAGCCTAATAAATTTCAAGATGCTGAAGGAGATGAAAGTTGGATGATGGCATTCAAGAAGAACTAGTTCAATTCACCAAGAATAATGTGTGGGATCTAGTGGCACATCTAAAGGGAAAGTCAATCATAGGCACCAAATGGGAATCCCAGAACAAGCTAGATGAATCTGAAGTAGTGGTGAGAAATAAGGCAAGATTGGTTACCCAAGGCTGCAATTATCAGGAAGGGATTGACTTTGAAGAAACATTTGCACCTTGTAGCAAGATTAGAGGCAATCTAGATTCTATGTGCTTTTGCATCGTTCATGGGATTCATATTGTTCGAAATGGATGTCAAAAGTGCATTTCTCAATGGAGTTATATAGGAAGAAGTCTATATGAAGCAGCCACATGGATTTGAAGACCTAAAGCATTCAGATCATGTATACAAGCTAAAGAAAGCCCTCTATGGATTTAAAGCAGGCACTTAGAGCTTGGTATGAGAGACTCACTACTTTTCTCATATCCAAGGGATATATTCGGGGAAAAGCAGATAAAACTCTTTTCATCAAGAAAAAGAAGGATGACATCATTCTAGTCCAAATTTATATGGATGACATTATCTTTGGTGCAATAGATGAAAAGATGTGTGAAGAATTTAGCTCTCAAATGAAGAAGGAGTTTGAGATGTCCATGATGGGAGAACTTAATTTCTTCCTTAGGTTGTAGATTAAGTAGAGTCCGGATAGAATTTTCATCAATCAATCTAAGTACACTAAGGAGATTCTCAAGAAGTTTGAAATGGACAAAAGCAAGCCAATGTCCACTCCAATGGGTTCAGATACAGTCCTATCCAAGGTTTGTGAAGGAGAAGAGGCTGATCAGAAGCTATACAGAGGAATAACTGGATCACTTCTATACTTGACAGCTAGCAAACCTAACATGCACTATGCAATTTGCTACTATGCAAGATATCAAGCCAATCCTAAGGATTCACATCTAAAGACAGTAAAGAGAATCCTTAGATATCTTCTCGGAACCATTGAAGTTGGATTTTGGTATCCTAGTAATGGAGATTTCACACTCTAAGGCTTCACTGATGCAGATTATAGAAGAGATGCTCTTGAGAGAAAAAGTACATCCGGAGGTTGCCACTTCCTTGGATATTGCTTAGTATCATGGTACAGCAAAAAGCAAACTTTAGTTGCCTTATCAACCATAGAAGCAGAATATATGGCAGCTAAAAGTTATGTGGCTCACCCCCTTTGGATCAACCAACAACTAGAAGATTATAAAGTTAAATCCGGATGTGTGGATGTAATGTGCGACACTAAAAGTGCCACTGATGTGTCAAAGAATCCAGTACTCCATAGCAGGATGAAAGATGTCAAAATAAGGCATCATTTCATCTGGGATCATGTGATGAAGAAGGATGTTGCATTGGTATACATTCTAACCAATGAATAAAGAGCAGATATCTTTACTAAGCCATTACGTAAAGATCAATTTGGCAAGCTAAAGGAGTCAATTGGAATGTCTAATCCAATTTGAAGAAAATCTGGAAGACAGTACAAAGTTAACTTGGATTTTTGGCAAGACAATGAATTCGGAAGAGAAGAAGAAATGTAGGACCCAAGGCTCTTTCGGTGCTCAACCAATCCTTATTAATCCAGTGGACATGGCCACTATAGCCCAAGATCCTGAAGCTGATCATTTTCCCTTCCTGCCTAGAATTGGACCACTTTCAGAAAATCTTGTTAACCCGAAAGCAGAAACCATAAATGAGGTAAGTCCTGTAAAGGCACATGGAGAGGGCATTGAGGACACTACCAATGCACCTGGGGAAGACATTAAAAGTCCTGAAAAGGCATTAGTAGGGATGACTGAGGACATTTCCAGTCATCCGAGGGTTGTGGAAGTTGATAAAGAAAGAAGAGAGGAAGCAACTACTCAGGATCTATCACAAATCAATGGGGTAATTCCTGACTTTGTGTCATTTAATGTTAATATTGACACTTCTTCTGCTGCTGTTGAAACAACAGATAAAGTTGAGGACAACTTAGATACACAAACTCCAAGTGTATCTAAGGAACAGGAGTCCAATCCAGAAGACACCATTTTAAGGGAGGGACAAAGTCTGGGTTCCTAAGGGCACACTCCTAGAGTGGATCCAAGGGATGAGGCCAGTCCAGGGGAACGGTTGGAAGAAAAGAAAGGGGAAGAAGAAAAGGAATCCGCCGAATAAGAACTATCTAAGTCTGATGAGTCCGAAAGTAGCTCCGGATCAGAAACTCCCCTTACGAGCCCAATTAGAATACTAACCTCCAACGCAAATCCAGCAAGAGCCAAAAAGATCTCAACCAAGCTAAAAATCCTTCAAGAAGCTACTCATGAGGAACACGAGGAGAGCTATACTAAACAAAGCCTCCAGAATATATGCAAGCACCTAAAATCCATCAAAAATGTACTCCTTGGACAATTCTCACCTCTGGATTTGAAGGATGAAATCGGGGAGATTAAGGGTAGTGTTAAGAGGATTGATCAGAAAGTAGAGGATTTTCCAACTGTAAATCTAGTAGTAGAGGTTTCCCTTGCAAAGGTAAAACCAATCCTAGAACAGATAAATACCAGCAATGCCGTTGCTAACCGATCTGCATATCAGGCTAATACTATAGCCATAAATAACTGCACTACTCTTTTAGATAAAATAACTTCTTCTTCCTCTAATCTGTCCATAGAGCTCAAGGAGTATATAGATACCAAGTTGCTCTCCCCAACCTAAATGAAAATAAGCAGGCAATGTTGAATAAGCTGATAAAATTCATAGAAGAAGATCTACCAAAGCTACTTATCAAACAAATAGCTGACATTGAAGAAGAACTTGCAGGACAATTTAATGGCCAAGACACAGTCATTGAAAGAATAAAGGGTGATATTCATAAGGACCTGATAACAGTTAACTCTAGCATCCATAACATTCCCAGGGATCTGGGTAAAGACCTTGAAAAATATAGTTCAGACTGTAAAGCTTATCAATCTCCGGATCCTCCTCCTCTCCATCTATCCCGAAAAGTCGATTACTTCCAGTCTTCCAAGACCTTCTCCACCACATTGGGGATACATGATTCTTTGGATATAAGGGCATAACCACTCTCCTCAAGGCATTATTTCCTTATGTTGATGAGAAGGATAGAGATTATATACTAAAGATGCATCCCTACATCATAGGCTCTTACACCAAACTTCAGAATCTCTTCCGCCCTCTGCAGCTATCTCCGGCCACTATAGACTACATCCTTGAAAAGAGAAGGCAAGTAAACTTGGACTACTCAATATATTCCAAAGCTTGGCAAGAAAAATGGGACGGGAAAACCTATATGGTTATTGACCCCCCAGTTGGAAACAAAAAGGGGGAAAAGGTATAAAGAGAGAGAAAGGCAAAGAAAAGGAAGGAGGAGCATCTAGGGCACCCGGAAGGAATTAGACTAGCTATATCTTGTAAAGGTTTTGTAATAGCTAGATTCACTTATGTATTTCTATATCTTGTAATCCAAAAGCTTCATTGATGTTAACTATGGTTAACAGTAGAAGTGTTGGTCTCTGTGAGGGTCTGAGTTTGGTTAGAGGGGGGTGAATGACCCCTTTTTTCTGAAATTAATAGACTTTAAAAAGTCTAAGTAAAGTGTGTTTAATTATGATCTGGAGGATGGATCTGGATAATGAAATTATGGCAATATACTACAATAAATAAAAAGTTAAAGAATAAAAAATAGTGATTTATACTGGTTTGGCTCCGCCTACGTCCAGTCTTCGTGTTTCCTTCCTTCGAGCTTTTTCACTAGTGGATTCCTTTTCAATTGGTAGGATTCAAGCCTTACAGATTGTCTCCAGCTGGTAACCCTTTCCAGATGTAGGATATACCACTAGAAGCACCAACTCCTAGCTGAATCCTTTTATCTTTCATAGGATATACCACTTAGACTTCTACCCTGAATCTAAGCTGAGTCCTACAGGGAGATCCCACTCAAAGAACGTACTTCAAGCTCTATCCCAATCTTACTACTCACCCCAGTAGGAGATCTTTTACACTTTGGTTTACAATCAAAGGTTTTGGTTTTGGACTTCTTTAAGTTTATAACTCACTTAGGAATCATTACAAACTGATTTTGAATGATTTAGTTCTTGGAGGGATTTGTGAATCTGATTGCTTTCTAGCAAGTTCTCTTGTATATGTTTTTATGAAATCAACCAACACCTTCTTAACTTATGAAGCTCCCCTTTTATAGGCTTGGATCATAAATGTACCTATTGTGGGTTGGTGAGCTATAATTCAATCTTCACCATTGATCAGGTAGAATATGGCGCTTCCGTAGTCGTTGATCAATCCATTAGTCAATAATTTGACCTTTGTGAATCCTTGGGATTGAGATTGAAAAGATGCAAGTGATTGTTTTCCTTGTTTTTTAGTGTCACATGACCTTTTACACCGATAAGTTTTTGGTGTGAGCTCCACGTGCCTCCTTATTAGTCTAGGTGAAAAAGGTTGTTTCCTTTTTCTGTCCGGTGTCAGTCCTTTTATCCTTTTTCTAAAAAGTGTGAGCTATCTCTTTTGTCTTGCTCATGGGGAAGAGATCTTTGACTTTATAGACCAAAAAGGTGGAGAGAAAAGGTCATAATTGAAACTTTTCCCATTGTCTTAAATTCTGAGTCTTCCAGATGTCCTCAGAGTTAGTATCATCGGATCTATCTTTATCCGGATGCTTAGCAATCAGTTCTTTTGGATGCTAATCTTGAATGGTTTAAGGTTTGTTTTCTTTCCAAACTTTAACCAGATGCTCTCAGTATATGCTTAGGTACTTATAGTCTTCAATGGATACCCTTATTGCTGGATCTTGTCCGGATGCTTCCATTTAGATTTGGGAGATTACATAAATATATTTCTTTGAGTTTTTATTTCTTTCAAACCTAATCCATATATTTAGTTTTATAAGATTTCGGATTATTATTTTCCAACAATCTTCCCCATTTGATGGAAACAAAAACTAAGCATATGAAAAGGAGTTATATGAGCTACGTATGATTCTTGATACTTAGTCATTTACAATTTTACTCCCTCATTATTCTAGCATCCTAACTCCCCCAATATTTTTGAATTCTAGCTTCTAATGTTTTTATAATACAATTATAGATTATACTTTAGAAGCAAATTTTTTAAGGAATTAGATATTCACTATATACTTCTACTGTTAACAATAGTTAACATCAGTTAAGTGTAGGATTACAAATACAGAAATATATAAGTAAATCTAGCTATTACAAAACTTTACATTGAATATACAAGCTAGTCTAATTCCTACCGGATGCTCTAGATACTCCTCCTTCCTTTTCTTTGCCTTTGCCTTTCTCCCCCTTTTTGTTTACAACAAGGGAGTCAATCAGCACATATGTCCTACGTCCCATTTCCATTGCCAAGCAGTTGAATAGATTGAGTAGTTCAAGTTGCCTTGCTTTCTCTATTCTTAGATATAGTCCACGATGGCTGGAGATAAATGTAGTGGGCGAAAGAGATTCTCGAGCTGTTTGTAGGATCCGATGATGTAGGTTTGCATCTGGAGAACATAATCTCGATCCTTCTTATCAAAATAAGGAAATAAGGCTTTAAGAAGAGTAGTGATGCCCTTGTGTCTGAAGAGTCCTGTGTCCCCAATATACTGAACCAGGTCTTGGAAGATGGGGATGAGTTGGCTTTCAGGAACCGATGGAGAGGAGAAGGATCCGGAGATGGATAAGTTTGACAGTCAGGACTGCATTTTTTCAATGTCATTCCCCAAATCACAGTGGATATTATGGATGCTGGAGTTAACTGTTGAGATATCCTTGCAAAGATCATCTCTTATTCTTTCAATGATAGAGTCTTGTCCATTGAGTTGTCCACATACCTCTTGCGCAATATTTGCCATTTGTGTAGAAAAGAGATTTGGGAGATCTTTTTCCATAAACTGGGTCAGCTTATTCAGAATGGTTTGCTCTTGGGAGAGGGGACTTGTCTTCTTTCTCAATAATGAATTTTGATAATTTTTCAAACTTGGTATCTAGATATTCTTTCAGATCATTGGATAACTCTAAAGAGAAGGAGGTGATTTTGTCCATTACAGTTGCGCAATTATTGATAGCCATTGTGTTAGTTTGAGCCGCAGATCTGCTTGCTGCTGCAACATTTGCTTTAAGCTCATTGAGGATCAGAGTAACTTTGGCAAGTGAGACTTCTGCTACCAGATCTATAGTTGGAAAGTATTCTACCTTTTCCTTTATCTTCCGTACACTCCTCTTTATGTCCCCAATATCTTCTTTCAAGTTCGGAGAAGCAGATTGATCACTGAGTTACTTCTCAATGGATCGCAGAGTGGTTATCACTTCCTGGAGTGCTTTTGATATTTTATCTTCTCTATGACCTTCTAGAGTAGCCTCTTCAATGAGCCTTAAGGCCACCCTTAACTTCTCTATCTTGGTTGGATGAGGATTGAGGATTCTTGGCTTGTTTAAATGTCGGGATGAGGAAGTGGAAGTTTCTCCTGGGCTAGAATTGCTTTCAAACGGATTATCATTATTGCTCTTCTCATCACTACTTTCCTCTGAACTTGATTCATCCTTTTCTTCCTTTTTTCCATCCAATCGTTCCCTCAGATTGGCCTCGCCCCTTGAGTCCACTCTAGGAGCATCCTTTTGGGAACCTAGACCAAGTCCCTCCTCTGGAATGCTGTCTTCTGGGTTGGACTTGTTTTCCTTAGATGTATATTGAGATTGTACATCCAAGTGGTCCTTCACTGCTTCAACAGTAGTAGAGATGTTAGCATTAATATCAAATGACACTGAGTCAGAAATTACCTCAGTGGTTGGTGTTTTGTTTAGATCAGCTGCATCTGTAGTTCCTTCCTCAATCTCCACGACCCCTAGATGACTGGTAATGTCCTCAGTCACCCCTTTAAATGCCTTTTCAGGACTTTTGATTTCTCCCCCAAAAGCATTAGAATTGTCCTCAATGTCCTCTTCAAATGCCTTTACAGGACCTACATCAACTGGGATTTTAGCTTTTGGATTGAGAATATTTTTTTAAAGTGGTCCAGATTGAGGTACAAAGGCTAAAAGGTCAGCTTCTGGATCCTTGGCTAGAGTGGTTATGTCCTCTTGATCAATGAGAATTTCTTGGGCTCCAGATGAACATCACAAACCTTCTGTTCTGAGTTTATTGATTCTATCATTGTCTTTCATAGCCTCCCGAATTATGTCATGCTGAGAGTCTTCCGGATTAATTTCTTCAGTGGATCTGGGCACATGCTTTCCCTTAGTAGCTTTGTCCTTAGCCAATTCAGCCATTACTACTTTCTTAGCAGCTACCTCATTAATGATAATCCTAGCAGGTTTCTTAGCCTTCTTTTTCTAATATTTTTAAGCTTGAACTACCTCATCAAAGGTGCACCCCTTCCGGGTGAATTGCTTCTTGGGTATGATAGCTTTATCCTCTATTTCTTCATCCTTCGCATCCTTTTCTTGGATATCTTGTAGATTTTATTTTTGCCCCTTTTTATACCCTTCTCGAATTGCAGCTACTGTAATAGTTTCTCCTGCTTTCAGCTCACATACTGGTTTCTTCAGCTTATCAGCGATTTTAATTAGTCTTCCTCTTAGCTTAGGTTTCTTAGGGCTTTTCTTTAATAGCCGAGTGAGGGTTTAGGTGTCTTTATCAACTTTATCAACTAGAACTAGAGCAAGCTATTTCTTTGCCTTTGGCTTGGTGGTTTGGGATTTCTTAAGAACCGGTGCATCTTCAGCCGGATCAATGGCCTTTCTAGTTTTCTCGTCACCTCATAGTTTCTTGGCCTTTTCCTCGTTCCAGGTCTCCGTGAAACTCAACTTCCTGAAATTCTCCTCCAAAATTTCCTTTCAATTCCCAGCCTAGAATCTAGAGATGTTCACCTCTTTTGCAACAAGGATTCTAGTGATCAAGGCACCATGAGGGTTTCTGTGTTGTCTGAGGTAGTGGATGATCAACACAAGCATATGGACTACTCTACTCTCCACCCAGTGTTATAGCACATATGTTAGAAGGATGACACTATGGTGAGAGATCCCTATAGGATTAGCACTAGCTCGGCAAGTGCATGCTGGAGGAATCTTGGCACTTCAAAAAGTATGTTGAGCATTTATCCCCAAAGTATTTTCGATGCAGTAACAACTTGGGTTCGTATTTTACTCTCTGATCGTTCCCATCAACCCGCAGTTAAACCCCATCATTTTCATGTTTAATAACTTTTCAAGGAACTCTGGAGTGATAGTTATGATCTTACCTTGAACCTTGGTTCTTCGTGCATCATGGAAGGAATGAGCTCTAAGGTTAGAGTAGAATTCCCTTACTAGGTCCGGATAAGTTGGGCAGTTGATCTTAAGGAAATTTGTCAGTTGTTGATCCTCAATAAGTTGTGAGTAGGGATTTATCTCAAACAGGAAGTTGTCTCCTAGGTAGTCCATTGGAATTATAGAATCAGAGGGCTTAAAGTTTATGGGAATGAAGTCTTTGTCATTGAGAGCAGATTCATGAATGATATTCTTTTGGGGAAGCATCTTGATTCCTTCACTGGTCATGATAGCAGCCATTTTAGGGATTGAAAGAAGTGAGGGTTTGTCATTGGATTTTTGCATAGTGACAGTAGGTAGTTTGTTTGCGTGACAAAGAGAGGGAAATTTGAGGGGTTTATACAGATTTTCCTAGAGGATGGTATTTTGGTGATCCGGGCACCGGTAATTTTGGCTGGATTGATGAATGGCAGACTGATTTTTATGAGAGAGGTAAATTCTATTAAACCTGAGAATGGGAAGGATTTATTACAAATTCCAGCTATTGAATTTACCACGTGTGTAACTCCCAATAGACATTTGGAATTCAAAAAGGAATAGTTACTTTTCAGCACCTTTGCTGCAATGTGTCCTATCTTATCTACTGATGTGGCAATATTCCATCGAGAGTAGAGCTTTCTTTAATTCTTCTTCTCTTCCGGATTCCTTGACTTGTGAAGAATCAAATCTGCTGTAGAATTTTTTTCCGGATTTCATCAAATTGGATTTGACATTCCAATTGATTGCCTCAGCTTGTTAAATTGATCTTTACTCAATGGTTTGGTAAATATATCTACTCTTTGCTCATTGGTTAGGATATACACCAATACAACATCCTTCTTCATCATATGATCTCAGATGAAATGATGCCTTATGTTGACATGCTTCATCCAGCTATGGTGTACTGGATTCTTTGACGCATCAATGGCACTCTTGTTGTCATACATAACACCCACACATTTGGATTGGACTCCATAATCTTCTAGTTGTTGTTTGATCTAAAGTAGTAGAGCTACAGTAAAACAACCCAATACCATATACTATGATACCTACTGAAACAACCCAATACCATTTACTAATCACCAAAATCGTAATCCTAACGTATAATTTTTTTTAAATACTTATACTTCTTTATACATATAATTAGTTATAACATTATATCTTTTTACAAAACAATCTTATACAAAGCAAAACTAAAACCGGACCACCGATCTCTACTATATGCTTGTCATGTGAGGAGAGAGAGCGAGATGGAACACAACCAGCCAATCTTTCGTCCATGATATCTACAGGTAATGAGCTTCTAAAAACTTTATCACCTCTAAAAAATTTAGCGCTTTATATGAGGCGCAACTCAGTGAATACAAATAATCTATGAATTTATTAAACCACATGTATACACACATTCAAAAAGTCAACATGTAGACATTCAAATATGCGTGTCAATGATTCATTTATTTGTTTGTTGTGACATTTGCAGACAAACTATTACCCCGGGATACATGTAACATATAACATTTGATTTTGTTGGCCAGCCTATATAACAATTGGTTGACCATTCGGTCTAGATAAATAATTGGTTGACCTTTTGGTCCATTTGTCAGATATTACAATTGGGTGATCATATAGGTCCAGTTGAACAGAACATGTATTGCAATGTTTGATCTCCTACGTCACAACGTCTCTTTTACTTTTCTATTTATTCATGCTCATGTACATATATGAATTCAAGTTGAATCTTATCAAATATTTCAAGTACATATATCATATCAATTCCACATGTCAAATACAATACTCACTTATACTAATCCAATAATTCACATTAACCACTCACCAATATTCACTTGTAGCCATATTTAACAATATCAACTATAATCACACAACACATATAACACAATTCAAATACAATGTCAAATCAAAATAATCATATCACTCAATTCATATTAAGACAATTTACACAAATCATATGCACAATTACTCCAGACATTCACTTGTACACATATCCTTAACTATCAATAACTAATAACTAACTATAAAACACAAGTCACACACAATACAATTCTAACACATTTTCATATCAGAGAGTTCAACTAAGCTCAATGCATACCAATTCGATACTCACATATAATAGCACACAATCAACTTAATTCACACCAAGATAAAACTCACATATCCATTCAAATAACATATCAACACATTTCACCCATAAATTCGTATTATATTTTGTTAATTCTCTCGGAACGACTTGGACCTTTCTCCGGAATCCCTTCAATGTTATGAGCTCCTATAACATACATATTCATACATCAAACATACATATATGCATCTTATATCCTTTTGTAAATATATAAAGACTAATACAAACTAGAATAGAATTACTATCTATGTGACCTTACTGACTATAATCGATCATATCTCTCGAAGAACTCAACCAAATGAGTTGATTCAAGTTTCATTTAATCTTAACACATAGCTTTATAACATATCAAAATTTCAGAATTTTCTGATTACTTTTCCATTTATTATGAATTTTATATTTTAAACTCTAATTCTGTATTGTTTTGCCTGCACTTAGATCTAGTGTTCTTATGACCTCACTTTACTTTAAAATTCACACCAAGATAAAACTCACGTATCCATTCAAATAACACATCAACACATTTCACCCATAAATTCATATCATGTTTATACTCACAAAATTATCCGAGTTAATTCTCTTGGAATAACTTGGACCTTTCTCCGGAATCCCTTCAATGTTTTGAGCTCCTATAACATACATATTCATACATCAAACATACATATATACATCTTATATCCTTTTGTAAATATATAAAGACTGATATAAACTAGAATAGAATTATTATCTCTGTGACCTTACTGATTATAATTAATTATATCTCTAAAAGTACTCAACCAAATGACCTGATTCAAGTTTCATTTTAATCTTAACACATAGCTTTATAACATATCAAAATTTTATATTATTATAATCACTTTTCCATTTATTATAAATTTTATATTTTGAACTCTAATTCTGTATTGTTTTCCCTACACATAGATCTAGTGTTCTTATGACCTCACTTTACTTTAAAATTTATAACTTTTGACTTACTTATTCAAATACGCTGATTCTTATTTTTTTCAATACCTAATACAAAATTCCATGACATACTAAAACCTCAAAATTTTCAAAGCTTTATATGATTTATAGTGAATTTTCCTTCAACGCCATGTTTCAACCCGTTCTACCTGGACAATATCTTAGTAAAATAACCATAACTTTCTATAAACAACATGAATAGACCTAATTATTTAACCTACTTAAACTATACATATAAGGAAACAAATGTCAAAGACTCAGAATTTTCTAAGTAGTATAACAATCCCAGATTAATTTTGAAACTCACCTCATCTCTTTGATTATCCAATTCTGGACACTTAATTTTATAAAAATCATAGCTATTGGTTTACTCATCTAAAAATCTTCAAATTTTGCAGGAGGATTCTTAAAAGATAGATGAACAAATCTCCAGTTTATCATATCTCCTAATTCTATTGCTAACGTCATAAAAATCGAATCACAAATTCAACTTCATACCTGGTTCTTCCTCTCTCTTTGTTCTTCTTCTTCTCTTCTGCTCCTACGCTTTTCTCTTTGATTTTGCATAATTCTAAATGACTCTGAAGATAATCACAATCTGATATTTGTCCTAGAGTGGAAATCTCATCCTTATCCTTCACCACATATCCATATTAGCGTAATATCTATTATACCCTTACATTTATACTTTAATTTCATTAAAATAATAATAACAATAATAATACAACACTTATATAATGTATCTAATGCATTTATATATACTATATCACTATACCCTTATACCTATTCCCAATACTAAAACAATAATATTAATAAACAGTAAAAATATCTTATCTATTAAATTACTTTATATTTATAGCATAACTATACTCTACTTATTTTTTAAAATTCTATTCTTCTATGATTTAGTACCTAGACAATAAATTATTGTATTTCGTATCATCAAATAATTATTAACTTAACTAATCAATTTCTTATAATTTAAGATGTAAAATATTAAGTAATTAATCTAATTTTAGGACATGTAATGGATGTAAGCAATGGGATGTTACAATTCACCCCCTCTTAAAGAATTTCGTCCTTGAAATTAAATATCTGTATCATGAAAAAAAAAATTCCTCATTCATTCCTCTGTTTCTCAAGTAGCTTCTTCCACTAAATGACTTCTCCAAAGTACTTTGACAAATGATATTGCTTTGTTTCCTAGTTGTTTGGTCTTTATATCCTTATAATCTCCACTGGTTCCTCTACATAACTCAAATTATGTGCAATTCCTAATTCTTGATCCTCCAGTACATGTATAGGGTCTGATCGATACTTCCTTAACATGCTAATATGAAAAACATTTTGAATTTGAGCTAATTCTTGCAGTAATGCTGATGCATAAACAAATGGACTAACTTTCTCACGAATTTCATAAGGTCCTATATACTGTGTACTAACTTTCCCTTCTTTACAAATCTTAATATCCCTTCCCAAGGTGATAACTATACTATATTTAATCCTATAGTGAATTTTTCAATTCTTTCAAAACTATACATAATCCAAATTCATATTCTTCATTACCTTAATGACTTCGAAAATTCATATCTCTTACAATACTAAACCAAATGATATGGTTCTTATCTCATTTTCTTTGTAACACTCATGACTATAACATACTTAAATTTCGTAACCATCTTATTAGCATACAATTTATGCTTAATTTTTCTTTCACTTCCTGAATCTATCCCATTTCACATGTACAACGCCTAGTATAACGACTACAACTTTTTCTATATAACCTCAAATGACCTAATTACAATTCTCTTTCATATTTTGAATCATCATTCTATCTCTAGTATCAAGAAAATCGGGTAATAAGTTCAAGTAGTTACCAAATTCCTTCTACTTCCCTATCTCTTCTTTTGCTATTCTTTTTCCTCCTATATTTTTTTGAACTTCTAGATGTTTTGAAGAGTTTAATATCAGATTTTTCATCTTTCTTATCCCTCGAATTAATCATATAAAACACCCTGGCTCCTTGTAATTTATCAAATAAATTACTAATACGAGGTAAATAGTATTTGTTTTTCACTGTGACTCAAATCAACTGCCTATAATCAATTCGAGTAGTACTATCCTTCTTATTGACAAATCATATTAAAGCACGCCAAGGAGACACACTGGTTCTTACAAAACCCTTATTGCAAGAATCAGGCAAGTAGGCACTACCTTACATTCACCTTGAAAAACAACTCGTGACCAACTTGACGACTCTAAATTAACTTCTTTGGTGAAACAATCGGTAATGACATGTTGCTTCATCAACCAATTTAAACCCAATATCACATACAAAAAGTCTCTAATATTTCATCTAATCAGATCAACAACTAGTACCACTTTATCAATTAGATTGAACAGTTACGTACACTTGAGTTATAACAATCATTTCACTTACAGGAATTCCTTTATATTCTATTATACCATTCTTCTTCTATTTATCAAACATACTTTCCCTTTGAGCAACTGTTGGAGGCTCTTATTCCACAGAGCCTCTTGACGTACATTTTATGGACACAGGTGATCCTATAGGTGGTGTTTTAGTTGGTTCCTCTCTCCTCGGGTTAACATTTTCATCAGCCCTATGTAAAGGTGATAAAATGTACAATCCTAACATGTATTAACTTCTATATGTGTATGCATATGATGCCCCTATGATCATATCCCCGCTCTGATACCAACTGAAACAATCCAAGTACCATATACTATAATACCTACTAAAACAACCCAATACCATATACTAATCACCAAAATCGTAATACCAACGTATAATTTTTTTTAAATACTTATACGTCTTTATATAGATAATTACTTCTGTAACATCCCCTTTGTAGGGAGCTCCACAGTAACTATACTCACCCAATAAATAACTCTACTCCACTATATAGAGTTCAATACTTACAGATTTAATATGTACAAATACAAATATAGCGTTCCAAACTCCAAATTATTCTCCAAATATTTCTCAAAACCACTTTACATTTTTCACACTATTTAGTACATGCCATTATTCTACAAACCATAATATTACATTAAATTACAAATCCACCTCGAGTCTTTCCTTATTTGCTCTTTAAGCTGATCCACTTATTCCACTTTGGTCCAAGCTATCTACAAGTTCTCCACCTACGTGTAGAAAAAAACTACACGCTAAGCAAGTGGTGTCCATAAAAGAAATATAACAACTTTGAACATTTTTAACACTTTAAAATAGAAACTAAGATTGTTCATTAGCCAAAAACAAATTAACCAACTTTATGGAACCAAATCACAAAACTTATATAGTAATCCTTTCAAAGTACAATCAAATTTGTATCCAATTTTTCCAAACACTTTAACCACATATTGCCCAAAGTAAACAAGTCTTGAATAACGGTAAAATGGATACGGGAGAGGACAAGCCCGAAGCTGAAGCTTCAAAATCAATATATCGGTCAAGCCCGAAGCCGAAGCTTCAAAATCAATATATCGGTCAAGCCCGAAGCCGAAGCTTCAATGTCAATATATATATCATAATATCGGCCAAAGCCTGAAGTCAAAGCTTCAATTGTTTGTACAGTACTGTACCCCCCTTTATTGGCGCCAATCTACCCTGACCCGTATTCTACTCGTTTAATAAGGGCAATAAATCAAAGTAACATCTTAAAAATTCCAGTATAAACCATCAATCATAATTCAACATAACTTTTGTAATTAAGAAATTTAAATCCCAAATCTTAAAGCATAAAACTTCAATTAAAACTCAATAAAATCAATATTCATACTTTCCAAAAATTTCCAGATTCTGTGACCTGACTTCCCTTGCATTTTTCACTATCAAAAAATCACCCAATTGAAGAAATTTCTTCTAAACATAATTAGCCACATGTCTCAGCTTTCCAAACCACTAGAATCACAGAAATCCAAATTGTATAACCAAAGTTATGATCAAAATACTAAACAGTGTACCAAGCTGAGATTTTTCGAAAACAGATTTCGTGACTCAACTTCAAACGACAATTTCATATTGAAAACGAATGAAATTCAATAAGGTTTCTTCTGAACATATATTCCTTACTTTCTGTAGATGTCAATAGAATCAAGAATCGTTCAAATCAAATTTATATAACGAGAGAAAACATTAAAACAAAACAGGTATACAATCTGGAAAATTTTCCGAAAAACCGAGAAATCGAAATTCAAGACACAAACCTTTTTCTAAGCTCTTTCTAGCTCTCTTCTACCTGTTTTACCTTTGATTTGCTTGCACTAGCTTCCTCTACAACAGCCATATATAAATCTATCAAGATATTGTATAAATAAACTTCCTAATACCATAAATATGCTTAATCTACCATGAATTCTACTAATTAAGCTTTAATTTCACTAAAAATTACTCACCTCAAATTTGGGTTACTATTCATTCAAATCTTAAAATCTGAAATCCTCCTCTTCTAGTCTTGATTCATTGAAATTGATGATGATAGAGGGCTTTATGATGGATTTCTAACTAGAATTTGAAGTTGAATCGAAGAAATCGGAAGTCTTTAGATTAAGGAAAAATTTGTTATGGGATAGGAAGAAATCGAGAAGGAAATAAAGAAATGATGGAGAAGAAGGGAGGCTCAATACATGTATTGGGTTTTTTTTCAATTTTCAATAATGCCCTTTAATAATTTATTAAATATCCAATTCATCCCTCTTGCTTAATTAACTCTTATTTCCTCACGTCTTATATCCAATAACAATAATAATAACTACAAAAATAATTTCCATGATATTTCAATACCATAGTAATTTATTATAAGCAAATTTTGGAAATTTTGGTTCGTTACAATTCTCCACCTCTTATGAATTTTCGTCCTCAAAAATTACCTGAAAATAATTGCGGATATTGAGTTTTCATTGTATCCTCCGGTTCCCAAGTTGCTTCTTCAACCTTATGATTTTTTCCAAAGTACTTTTACCAAAGGAATAGACTTGTTTCTCAATTGTTTAACTTCTCTCGCCAAGATTTGTACCGGTTCCTCTTCATACGTCAGGTCGGGTTCGATTTCTACGACATCAGGAGATAAGATATGTGATGGATCTGATCTGTATCTCCTTAACATTGACACATGGAACACATGATGAATTTTGTCGAGTGTCGGGGGTAGTGCCAACCGATAAGCGACCGGTCTAACCTTCTCTATAACCTCCTATGGGCCAATGAATCTTGGACTGAGCTTGCCTTTCTTGCCAAATCACATGACTTTCTTCCAAGGAGATACTTTGAGAAATACTTTATCCCCAACTTTATAAGTAATGTCTTTTCTTTTTAGATCAGCATAAGACTTTTGTCTATCTGATGCAGCCTTCAATCTCTCTTGAATAATTTTACCTTCTCCTTTGTCTCCTGAATTAAATCCACTCCCACAATCTTGTTTTCACTAAGCTCGGTCCAATGTAATGGAGTTCGACATTTTCTTCCATATAATGCTTCATATGGCGCCATTTGTATGCTTGACTGATAGCTATTATTATAGGAAAACTCCATGAGGGACAAATACTTATCCCAACTTCCCTCAAATTCAATGATACAACTTCTCATCATGTCTTCCAACACCTGAATTACTCTTTCAGATTAACCATCTGTTTGCAGATGAAATGAAGTACTGAAATCCAGTTTACTACCTAAGGCTTCTTGCAACTTCTTCCAAAATCTCGAAGTAAATCTTGGATCTCGGTCAGAAATGATTGAAATAGGCACTCCGTGTAGTCTTACTATCTCATCTACATATAACTGAGCCAACCTATCAAGTGAATAATCCATCCTAACTGGAAGAAAGTGGGCAGACTTTGTCGATATATCTACAACAACCCACACTGCATCATGTTTCTTCTGTATAAGTGGTAAGGACGTCACGAAGTCCATTGTGATTCTTTCCCATTTCCATTCTAGAATTTTTATTGGTTGCAACAATCCAGAAGGAACTTGATGTTCGGCTTTCACCTGTTGACAAGTTAGACATTGAACAACATAGTTAGTAATGTCTTTCTTCATTCCATTCCACCAATAATGGCTCTTCAAATTTTGGTACATCTTGTTTGCTCTTGGATGTATCGCATAAGGACTACTATAGGCCTCTTGTAAGATATTCTTCTTTAATTCTTCATTGTGTGGCACACATAGTCTATCTTTAAAATATAGACATCCATCTTCTCAAACCATATAGTTGTCTACGATACCCACTTGTGTCCTTGCTCGAATGACCTTGAAGTCATCATCTTCATTTTGTGCTTGCTTAACCTATTGTAGTAGTTCAGGTTGAATCTTCAATTCTGTAATTAAGGCTCCACTACTGGTAAGGGCTAACCCCGTATTTATAGCCCTAAGAGCCATCATTGTCTTTCTACTAACAGCATCTGCCACTGTATTAGCCTTTCCTGGATGGTAATCAATAAGACAATCATAATCTTTAATGAATTCCATCCACCTTCTCTGCCTTAAATTCAACTCCTTCTGTGTTGGTAAATATTTTAAGCTTTTGTGATCTGTGTAAATATAACATTTTTCTCTATAAAGATAGTGTCGCCAAATCTTCAAGGCAAAGACTATTGCAGCCATTTCTAAATCATGAGTAGGATAATTCCTTTCATGATTCTTTAATTGCTTGGAAGCATAAGCAATCAGTTTCCCTTCTTGTATCAATACACACCCAAGACCACTATGTAAAGCATCACTATAGATTATAAAATCTTTTCCAGGCTCTGGTTGGGTAAGGATGGGTGCTTCTATTAACATCGCTTTCAACTTCTCAAAACTTTCTTGACACTTATGATTCCACTCAAATTTTGCATTCTTTTGAAGTAGTTTCATTAGTGGGGCAGCAATGACTAAAAATCCCTTTACAAATCTTCTATAATACCCTGCTAAGCCAAGGAAACTCCTAACTTTCGTAGGGTTCTTTAGTGGTTTCCATTCGATAACTGCTTCTATCTTTTTAGGATCCACTTTAATTCCTTTTGCAAAAACAACATGGCCTAAGAAAGAAACTTCTTCAAGCCAAAACTCACATTTGCTAAGTTTGGCATACATTTTATTTTCCCTCAAAGTTTGGAAAACCATCCGCAAATGTTGATCATGCTCTTCCCGTGACTTAGAATACACCAAAATGTCATCAATGAAAATCACTACAAACCTGTCTAAATACAAGTAAAAGACACAGTTCATAAGGTCCATAAATACTGCTGGTGCATTAGTTAAACCAAATGGCATCACCAAAAATTCATAGTGCCCCATATCTGGTTCGGAAAGTAGTTTTTGCAATATCATCATCTTTCACTCTTATCTGATAGTAACCCGATCTCAAATCAATCTTGGAGAAGTATTTGGCACCCTTGAGTTGATCAAATAAGCCTTCAATACTTGGCAATGCATACTTGTTCTTCACTGTCAATTTATTCAACTCCCGATAATCTATACATAATCGGAGCGACCCATCTTTCTTCTTAACAAACAACACTGGTGCACCCTACGGGGATATACTCGGGGGTATGAATCCTTTGTCTAACAATTCTTGCAACTGAATCTTCAACTCTTTCAGTTCAGCAGGCACCATTCTGTATGGTGCTTTGGATACTAGTGCGGTACCCGGCAATACATCAATTGCAAATTCTACCTCTCTTTTCAGTGGCAGCCCCAGTAGTTCTTCTAGAAATACATCGGGAAAATCATATACTATAGGAATATTCTGCAATTCTAGATCACCTTTCTTCGATTCTAGAGTGAAGATTAGGTAGGCCTGACATCCCTACCTAACAAGCCTTTTAGTCTTCATAAAAGAAATTATGTTACAGAGATAATCTGATCTTTCCCCCCACGATAACTATTTCTTCTCCATCAGAAACTTGAAGTGATATTCTTTTATTTTTACAATCCACCACAGCCCGATGTTTCGATAACCAATCCATTCCTAAGATAACATCATAATCTCGGAAAGGTAACTCAATTAAATTTGCATGGAAAAGTTGATGTTGAATCACAATAGGGAAATTCATGTACACTTTGTTTACTATCACAATGTGTCCTAAAGGATTAGTCACTTCAATATTTTCTCCTAATTCTTCTACATGCAACCCTTTCTCCTGTGCTAATGCAGTACATATATATGAATGAGATGAACCAGGATATATCAAAGGATAAACATCGTGATTAAAGAATGAAAATTTACCGAAAATAACTTCGGTAGATTCTCTAGTCTCAGGCCCTCAGATTGCATAACTTCACGCCATTCCTCTCGATCTACCACTCTGCGGTGCTTGTTGAGCCACATCATGTCCACTTGAACCACTAGCATTTCCTCTTCCCCTTCCTCTTCCACCTTGCATTGTAGGAGTAGGAACTACAGCAGGTGCAGATGTACTTATCTGTCTTTGAGGATAATTTACAATCAAATGTTCCCTCGAGCCACATTTAAAGGAGACTCTACCTTTCCCCCAACATTCCCCTGTATGCATCCTTCCATAATTAGAACATTGTGGAATATTTCCTCTGCCTCGACCTGAAGGTGCACTAACCGCTGACCCCGTACTTATGGTTTCTCTTGGTGAAAACCCTTTGAAATGAGATTGTGTTTGTTCTGATGTTTCCTTCTATTTCTTACTTAGAGATTCTGAACTAACTGGACCCTGCGAACCCTTTTGAAATCCAGATCTTTTAGCCATTCTTTGTTGCCTATCTGAATTGATCTTCTCAATGCTCGTAGCAGCATCAACCAAGTCATTGAACACCCTAATCTTTTGTGCAAGTATCAGACAAGGGGATGAACAAAGACATGAACCACCACTAGTTCATAGCTTTCCTGAACAACCTACTCCAGCACAAGCTACTTTACTTCAGCATATGACTACTGAAGTAATCACACAAGTACTACGAAACATACAAATCCCTCAAGTTCCTATCGTACCTCACATTGAAAGAAGAGAGAAGAGAACTCCTCTTGAAAGAATCAAGAAGCTTCCGGCTGATGACTTCAAAGGGGATACAGTGAATCCTGCAATTGCAGAAGATTGGCTCGATCATACTAAATGGTGTATGACTAGACTTCATTTTACAGATGAAGAGAGATTAGACTGTGTGCAAGGTCTACTCAAAGAACAAGCTTGGAGGTGGTGGGATAATATTGTGAGAGAAAGGCGACCCGGAGAAATCACTTAGGGCCTTTTCTTGGAACAATTTGACAAGAAATACATTAGCGAAAGATTCAAAGATGAGCAGAGGAAATTGTTCTTGTCTTTGAGACAGGGACGAATTTTATATTTTAAACTCTAATTCTTTATTGTTTTGCCTGCGCTTAGATCTAGTGTTCTTTTGACCTCACTTTACTTTAAAATTCATAACTTTCAACTTACTTACTCAAATGCGCTAATTCTTCTTTTGTTCAATTCCCAATACACAAGTATTCCACGACATACTCAAACCTCAAAATTTTCAAATCCTTATACGATTTATAGTGAATTTCCCTTCAATGCCCTATTTCAACCCATTCTACCTGGATAACATCTTAGTAAAACGACCATAACTTTCTATAAACAACATGAATTGATATGATTCTTTTTCCTACTAAAACTATACACGTAAGGTAATAACATATCAAAAAATTGGAATTTTCTAGGTAGTGCAACAATCCCATATTAATTTTGAAACTCACCTCATCTCTTTGATCATCCAATTCTGGAGACTTCATTTTATAAAAATCATAGCTGTTGATCTACTCATCTAAAAATCCCTAAATTTTGTAGGAGGATTTTTAAGAGATAGATGAACAAATCTCTAGTTTATCATATCTCCTAATTCTATTTTTAATATCATAAAAATTGAATCACAAAGTCAACTTCATACCTGGTTCTTCCTCTCTCTTTTTTCTTCTTCTTCTCTTCTGCTCCTATGCTTTTCTCTTTGATTTTGCATAATTGTAAATGACTCTAACAATAATCACAATCTGATATTTGTCCTAGAGTGGAAATCTCATCCTTATCCTTCACCACATATCCATATTAGCGTAATATCTATTATACCCTCACATTTATACTTTAATTTTATTAAAGTAATAATAACAATAATAATACAACACTTATATATTGTATCTAATGCATTTATATATACTATATCACTATACCCTTATACTTATTCCCAATACCAAAACAATAATATTAATAAACAATACAAATATCTTATCTATTAAATTACTTTATATTTATAGCATAACTATACTCTACTTATTTCTTAAAATTCTATTCTTCTATGGTTTGGTGCCTAGACAATAAAATATCGTATTTCGTATCATCAAATAATTATTAACTTAACTAATCAATTTTTTATAATTTAAGATGTAAAATATTAAGTAATTAATCTAATTTTATGACATGTAATGGATGTAAGCAATGGGATGTTACAAAATAACTGTTGTTTTTACCGTGCGTGTGATGCCCTATAAACGTATGAAATTCAAAACATGTATAGTTACTTTTCTGGGCTTTTACTGCCATTTAACCTATTTGTTTGCTGAGCTGGTAGTCTTTTCTTCGGATCCACTGTCAACTTTACTTCTTATTTTCTTCTTGACTTCTTGACTTATAAAAGTCCAAATTAAATCCTGATTGTCTTCCGGATTCTTCTGCAAATTTGGTTGGACATTCTACTTGACTCCCTTAGCCTTTTGAATTGATCTTTACTTATTGGCTTAGTAAAGATATCTGCCCTTTGTTCATTTGTTGGAATGTAGACAAGTTCAACATCCTTCTTCACTACATGATCCAGGATGAAGTGATGTCTTATGTTAACATGCTTCATCTTGCTATGTAACACTTGATTTTTTGACACATTAATGGCACTTTTGTTATCACACATTACTTCAACACATCCTAATTGAACTCCATAACCTTCTAACTATTGCTTGATCCATAAGAGTTGAGCCACACAACTTCCGGCTGCCATATATTCAGCTTCTATGGTTATAAGGCCACTGAAGTTCCGTCCTACTATACCATGACACTAAGAAATCTCCAAGAAAGTGATAGCGTTCGGATGTAATCTTTCTTTCAAGAGTGTCTCAGCCATAATATGCATCTGTGAAGCCTTGGAGTGTGAAATTCCCACTACTAGGATACCATAACCCAACTTTAATGGTTCCTAGGAGATATCTAAGGATTCTCTTTACTACTTTGAGATGTGAATCCTTAGGATTGGATTAGTATCTTGCACAGTAGTGAACTACATAATGTATGTCATGTCTGCTAGCTGTCAAGTGCAATAGTGATCCAATCATTCCTCTATAGAGCTTCTGATCTACTTCTTCTCCTTCACAATCCTTTGATAGGATAGTATTTGATCCTAAGGGAGTGGACATTGGCTTGCTTTTATCCATTTCAAATTTCTTTAGAATCTCCTTGGTGTACTTGGATTGATTGATGAATATTCCATCTGGACTCTGCTTGATTTGTAGACCAAGGAAGAAGTTAAGGTCTCCTATCATTGACATCTCAAATTCCTTCCACATTTGAGTATTGAATTCTCACACATCTTTTCATTTATTGCTCTAAAGATGATGTCATCTATATAGATCGGAACTAGAATAACATCTTTCTTTTTCTTCTTGATGAAAAGAGTTGTGTCTGCCTTGCCCTGGATGTATCGCTTGGATATGAGGAATGTAGTTAGTCTCTCATACCAAGCTCTTGGAGCTTGCTTCAATCCATAGAGGGCTTTCTTCAGCTTGTACAAATGATCCGGATGTCTTGAATCTTCAAATCCAGGTGGTTGTTTGACATAGACCTCTTCCTGAATGACTCCATAGAGAAATGCACTTTTGACATCCATTTAGAATAGTGTGAATCCCATTAATGATACAAAAGCGCACAGAATCCGTATTGCCTCCAGTCGTGCTACTGGTGCAAAAGTTACTTCTAAGTCAATGCCTTCTTGTTGGTTGTAGCCTTGGGCAACCAATCTTGCCTTATTTCTTACCACCACTCTAGAATCATATAGCTTATTCTGAAATACCATTTTGTGCCAATGATTTACTTTTCCGTTGGTGGTGTCACTAGATTCCAAACATCATTCCTAGTGAATTGATCTAGTTCTTCTTGCATTGCCATCATCCAGCTTTCATCTCCTTCAGCATCTTGAAATTCCTTTGGCTCAATGAGAGAGACAAAGGCTGAATGGCTCATCATCCTATTAATTTATCCTCTAGTTCTGACTGGATCTTGGACATTATCCAAAATGGCTTCAACCGAATGATTTCTGTAGGTTCGGATCTCCTTTCAAAGGTCTGCATGCTGATCTGGAACTTGTTCCTTAACTCCTTCTTGATCATCCATAAAATTTATCTCATGATTGATAGGGTAATCTTGTGGGGCTTCTGAGTTGAGAGGGATTCCTTCATCTTCTTGCTTGTACTTTTTAATCTAGAAGGAATCAGGAATCTGCACTTCTCCTTTTTTCCACTATTCTTAGCTTCTGGAGTTAAATCTTCTGGATTTGAACTTCTTTTTCCTACACTGTTAGTTGCATCAAAATATACATGTATTGACTCTACTACAATATGTGTTTGTTTGTTATAGACTCTGTAAGCTTTGCTTTGTGTTGAGTAGCTAAGGAAGATTGTTTCATTAGATTTAGGATAAAATTTTCCTAATTGCTCTCTATCATTCAGGATGTAGCATTTACATCCAAAGGCTTTGACCCAATTTTTGGTTTCCTTCCCTTCCAGTTTTCATATAGGTCTTTTTTATGGTCTTTCTAATGAGAGCTCTATTTATGATGTATCATGTTCTGTTTACGGCCTCACCCCAAAAATACTTAGCCAAATTACTCTCACTTAGCATAGTTCAGGCCATCTCAACTAAGGTTCCATTTTTTCTTTCAACAACCCCATTTTGTTGAGGTGTATAAGGAGCAGAAAAGTTATGCTCAATGCCCTTGGAGTCATAAAATTAAGCAAAGTACTTGTTTTTAAACTCTCCTCCATTATCACTCTAGATGCGTGCAATGCTTATGCCCCGTTCTACCTCTATCTGGATGAATATTTTTCAGAATTGGTCAAAGGCTTTATCTTTGCTAGCTAGCTAGCAAAGCAACCCAGGTATAGCAAGAATAATCATCCACTATGACCATGGTGTATTCTCTTCTACCTAAACTCATTGGTTTGATTGGACCAAAGAGATCAATATTTAAGAGTTGAAGAACTCTTTTGGAAGGTATGTATGAGACAGAAGGAAAGCTTTTTCTATATTGTTTACCTAGTTGGTATGCAGTGTATTGGTCCCTATGAGGATCTTGATAAGGTTAGAGAGGGGTGAATGACCCTTTTTCAAGAAATTTACAAACTTTAAAAAGTCTTTGTCTAGCGTGTTTGATTTTGTTCAGGATGAAATGGATCTGGACGATGTAAATATAAAATATGATGCAAATAATTAAAGAGTTAGAAAATCAAACACAAGGATTTTATCCTTGTTCGGCCTCGCCTACCCTAGTCCCCAGAGTTTCCTTCCTTTGAGCTTTTCACTAGTGGATTCCTTTCCAACTAGCAGGAATCAAGCCTTACAATTTATCTCCAAAAGGTACCCCCTTCCGAATGTAGGATATACCACTAGAAGCACTAACTCCTAGTTGAGTCCTTTTGTATACCACTTAGATTTCTACCCAAACCTAAGCTAAGTCCTATAGGGAGATCCCACTTAAATCACCAACTTCAAGCTATATCCCAATCTCACTACTCCCCCAAGTAGGAGATCTTTTACACTTTGATTTTCATAAAGGTTTTGGTTTTGGACTTACTTAAGTTTATAACTTCACTTGGGAATCCTTACAACAGATTTTGAATGGATTGGTTCTTAGAGGGATTAAGTAATTGATTGCTTTTTAGCAAATTCTCTTGTGTAAGCTTTCTTAAAATCAACCAGCACCTTCTCAACTTGTAAAGCTTCCCTTTTATAGGCTACTATCATAAATGTAGCCGTTGTGGGTTGTTGAACTTGAAATAAAGCTTCGTCATTGATAAGGTAATATGTGGCGCTTCTGGAACTATTGATCAATCCATTAGACAGAGATTTTGACCCATTTGAATCCATGGGATTGAGGCTGAAAAGTTGTCAATCATTGTTTTCCTTGTATTTTAGTATTCACCAACTTTTATGCCAGAAGTCCGGAATGTGTGTATCATGCACCGTTCTTATTAGTCTATATGAAAAAGGTTGTTTCCTTTTTAGCTTCCTGTGTCAGTCCTTCTATCCTTTTCTGAAAAGTATGCTAGCTATCTTTTGTCTTTCATATGGGGAAAAGATCTTTGACTGCAGACTAAAAAAAAGGATGGAGGGAAAGTAATATCTTAAATTATTCCCTTTGTCTTTATCATTGTGTCTTCCAGATAATCCAATCTCTTAATATCCAGATGCTATTCAATCAGACTTCCTCTGGATGCTATTGTACTAGGAGTTAGCAGTTTATTTCCTTTCCAAACTCTAACTGGATGCTTTCCTTTCGTGCTTAGGTAATTGTCTTCACTTCAATAATTGTCTTGGACTTTAGATGTTTTAGTTATATATCCGGATACAATTATTTTAGACTTAAGTGTGTTTGTTTACTTATTCGGATATAATGACTTAGGTCTTTTTGTACTTAGGTGTATTGTTTTCTTCAAATCTGACCCAGGTTATTTGTTATTCCGGATCATTATTTCCAAAAATCTCCCCAATTTGATGGAAACTAAATCCTACGACATCTAAGCATAAGGAAAGAGGGTTTTATGACCTAAGTATGATTATTGATACTTTACTCCCTCACAATTTTAGCATCCCTAACTCCCTCAACACCTTTCAATTTCTAGCTTCTAAGGTTTTTCTAGTATAATTGCAGACTGTACTTTAGAAGCAATTTTTTGTTAGTAATTTTTCACTATATATACTTCTACTATTAATAATGGTTAACATCAATGAAGTTCAGGATTACAAGATACAGAAATACATAAGTAAAAATTAACTCTAGCTATTACAATTTTTGCAGAGTTATATCTAATACAAATTATTGCTTTCCGGATGCTTCTCCTTGCCTTAGCTCCATTCCCCCTTGACAGTTTCAGCTTCTGCCTTCTTATTTTCCCCCTTTTGTTTGCATCAGCTTGGGGGCCTATAACCATGTATGTTTTACCATCCCAGCTCTCCTGCCAAGCCCTGGAGTAAATGGAACAAT
The DNA here is from genome assembly GCA_947683365.1 of Euphorbia pulcherrima. Taxonomy (NCBI): domain Eukaryota; kingdom Viridiplantae; phylum Streptophyta; class Magnoliopsida; order Malpighiales; family Euphorbiaceae; genus Euphorbia; species Euphorbia pulcherrima. Next base: position 8,627,373 of record CANTUS010000010.1, read on the forward strand.
CCAAATTTCCTTTGTTTCTGTGCTCTATTATAGTGTCAACTGTGGTTGGAGTTAGATGTAGGGGCTGGAAGACATTCCAAAGTTGGGTATATGACTTTGTGAGGTAAGGATGCATATGTAGTACATGTTCGCAATCCTTCTCATCAAAGTATGGAAAAAGGGCCCTTAGAAGAGTGACAATCCCTTTATATCCGAAGAAGCTAGTGTCCCCAATATATTGTAGTAGATCTTGAAGGACTGGAAGGAGTTGGCTTTCTGGAATTGAAGGTGAGGAAGATCCAGAGATGGATAAGTTGGATAATTTGGACTCCGGTTGCTCAAATTCCTTACCCATATCTCTACGGGATATGTGAATGCTAGTGTTGACAGTCATGAGGTCTTTGTGAAGTTCCTCCTTAAAATTATTGATGACTGTATCCTGTCCATTCATTTGTCTGGAAAATTTAGTTGCAATATTCTCCATTTATTTGGTAAACAGTTTGGACATTTCTTCATTAATGAACTTTGTGAGTTTGTCCAGTATGGCCTGTTGCTTTTCATTGAGGCTAGGGAGTACTGATTTCTCTTCTTTTTCAATAATGAATTTTGACAAGTTTTCAAACTTGGAATCCAGATATTCTTTTAACTCTGTGGTCAGTTTGGAGGAGGAGGAGGTGATTTTATCCAATATAGTTGTGCAGTTATTTATAGCCCTAGTGTTGGCTTGATCTGCTGAATGATTTATTGCGGCAACACTTGTTTGTAGCTCATCGAGTACAAGAGTGACCTTGGCAAGGGAAACTTCTGCCACCAACTTAGCTGTGGAAAAATCCTCCACCTTCTTCTCAATATTCTTCATACTCCCCTTTATTTCCCCTAGTTCTACTTTCAAGTCCGGAGTTCAGGATTTTTTATTCAACACTTTCTCCACAGATTTAAGTTACTTACAGATATTCTAGAGATACTACTTGATATAACTTTCCTCACGTTCTTCATGTGTAGTATCTTGTAGCATTTTTAGCACTACCGTAATCTTTTTAACTCTGCTTTGATTTAGACTAGCAGTTGGCTTTTTGATTGGACTATCAAAGGAGGAGGTCTCAGATCCTGAGCTACTTCCAATTTCCTCTGATCTAGATGTGTCTTCTTTACTTATATCTTCTTCAGAGGACTTCTCCTCTTCTTCTTCTTCTTCTTTCCCTTGTTCCAACCTTTCCTCCGGAATGGCCTCACCCTTAGAGTCCATATTAGAAGTGTTCTCGTTAGGTCCCAGACCATGTCCCTCCTTCAAAATAATTTATTCTAGGTTGGACTGGTTGTCCTTAGATGCACTTAGGGTTTGTGTATCTAAGTTATCCTAATTCTTATATGCTGTTTTAGGGATAATAGTAGTATCAGTATTGACATCACAAGAAACTGTGCCAGGGATTACCTCATTTATTGGCATTTAATTCTGAGTGTCGGCTTCTCCTCTTCCTTCATCGACTTCCACAGTCCCCGAATGATTGGAAATGTCCTCAGTTATCCCTTTAAATGACTTTTCAGGACTTTTAATTACTTCCCCAAGCGTGTTGGTAGTGTCCTCAACACCCTCTACATATGCCTTTTTAGGTCTTTCTTCATGAATGATCTCAGCTTTCGGATTGAGCAAATTCTTTGAAAGTGGTCTGGTTCTTGGGTTGAAGATAAAAAAGGTTTACTTCCGGAATCTGGGCTAGAGTTGCCAAGTCTGTTAGAGCAATGAGAATATCTTGAGCACCGAAAGAGCCTCCGGGTCCTTCTATTGTGAGTTTGTTTATTCTATCACTGTCCTTCATTTCCTCCTTTATGATCTCATACTGAGGTTCATTCGGATTGACTTCTTCAGTAGATTGGGCACATGTTTTCCTTTAGTTTTTCTCGCCTTAGCGGATTCAGCTTCCTTAGCCCTTTTTACAGCTCCTTCATCTATAACAATTCTCGCAAGTCTCTTGGTTTTGCTCTTCTGGGCTGCCAAAGCCTCATCAAATGTGCAGCCCTTTCTAGTGAACTATCTCCTTTTTGGATTCAAAGCTTCATCCCTAGTCTCCTCATTCTCTTCCGATGACTCCACCTTCCTTCTTTTCTTATCAACTACCTTGATCAGCCTTCCCCTTGGCTTAGACTTCTCTGGGATTTTGTTTAATAGTTGAGTGAGGATTTGGGTATCCTTATCAACCTAATATACCTGAGCTAAAGTAAGATTCAGTTGTGCTTTTGGCTTGGTAGTTCTGGCCTTCTTTAGAATATGGGCATTCCTAGCCTTATCTATAACAATTCTCGCAAGTCTCTTAGTTTTGCTCTTTTGGGCTGCCAAAGCCTCATCAAACATGCAGCCCTTTCTAGTGAACTGTCTCCTTTTTGGTTTCAAAGCTTCATCCCTAGTCTCCTCATTCTCTTCCGATGACTCAACCTTCCTTCTTTTCTTATCAACTGCCTTGATCAGCCTTCCCCTTGGATTAGACTTCTTTGGGCTTTTGTTCAATAGTTGAGTGAGGATTTGGGTATCCTCATCAACCTCATCTACCTGAGCCAAAGTAAGATTCGATTGTGCTTTTGGCTTAGTGGTTCTGGCCTTCTTTAGAATATGGGCATCTTTAACTGGATTTGCTCCCTTCCTGGCCCTACTCTTTTTCTCATCCCTCTACTTTTTGGCTTTCTCCTCATTCCATGTCTCTCCAAAACTCAACTTTTTAAAATTCTTCTCCAGAATCTCCTTTCCTTGAATGACTTAAAATTCGGATAGATTGACTTCATTAACTACAAGGATTCTTGTGATGAGGGCACCATGTGAGTTTCTGCGCTGCTTTAGATAATGACTAATCAGTACCAACATGTTCCCCACTCTGCTCTCCACCTAGTGTTATAATACACAATGTTTATATAAGGATACGGTGGTTTCGAAAAGTAGGTTGAGAACTTATCTCCAAAGTAATTTGGATGAAGCCACATCTTTGGGTGATACTTCACAAGTAGTTCATCCCCATCATTTCATAGTTGTACTCCATCATTCTTCATGTTGAGGTACTTTACAAAGAACTCTAGAGAGATAGTGATTTCCTTCCCTTGAACCTTGGTTATGAGAGCATCATTATAGGAGTGTACTCTCAGATTTAAATAGAATTCTCGCACCAAATCCTGATAAGTTGGGCAATTAATCTTGAGGAAATCACCCAGATGTTGATCCTCAGTCAGCTTGGAGTAGGGGTCTATTTTAAAGAAAAAAATTGTCTCCTAAGTAGTCATTAGGGACTATAGAGTCGTTGGTTTTGAGCTTAAGGGGTATCAAGTCTTCATCTTTGAGATCTGATTCTACAAAGATGTTTCTGGCAGGAAGCATTTAGATTTTGTTATTCAGCATTATGGCTGCCATTTAAGACATTTTGAAGAAATTAGTGTTTGGAAATTGATTTTTGCAGAGTAATAACAGTAAGTGGCTCGCGTGAGGAAGAAGGGGAAATTTTGGGGTTTTATATAGGATTTCCAAGGTGAGAGTATAATGGTAATCTGGACACAGTTAAAGTTAATTGGATTGATGACATGGTAGAGGGAATTTATGAGAGAATTAAATGGCATTAAAATCGGAGAATGGGAATAGTTTATTCTTAAAACACCCATTTAATTTTACCACGCATGTGACACCCAATAGACGTTCGAAATTTAAAACATGTATAGTTACTTTTTAGCGCTTTTTCTGCCATTTGTCCTTTTTATCTGCTGAGCAGATACAGAGTCTGAATAAATTTTTCTTCTTTTTTGAATTCCTTGACTTATACAACTTCAAACTAATCCCAAATTGTCTTCCAGATTTGCCTCTAAATTAGATTTGACATTCCAATTGACTCCCTTATCTTATTGAATTGATCTTTACTTAGTAGCTTGGTAAAGATATCTGCTCTTCGCTCATTGGTTGGAATGTATACCAATGCAACATCCTTCTTCATCACATGATCCCGAATGAAATGATGCTTGATGTTTACATGCTTCATCCTGCTATGGAGTCTAGGATTCTTTGACACATCAATGGCACTTTTGTTGTCACACATCACTTCAACACATCTGGATTGAACTCCATAATCTTCCAATTATTTCTTGATCCATAGTAGTTGAGCTACATAACTTCCTGCTACCATATATTCAGTTTCTGTGGTTAATAAGGCAGCTGTGGTTTATTTTTTGCTATACCATGATACCAAGCAATCTCCAAGAAAGTGACAACCTCCAGATGTACTCTTCCTCTCAAGAGTGTCTTTGCCATAATCTTCATTAGTGAAGCCTTGAAGTATGAAATCTCTATTACTAGGATACCATAATCTAACTTCTGTGCTTCCTAGGAGATATCTAAGGATTCTCTTTACTGCCTTGAGATGTGAATCCTTAGGATTAGATTGGTACCTTACACAGTAGCAAACTACATAGTGTATGTCAGGTCTGCTAGTTGTCAAGTATATGTTGGTCCCTATGAGGGTCTGAGTTTGGTCAGAGGGGGGTGAATGACCCTTTTTCGGGGAATTGACAGACTTTAAAAAGTCTTTAGTGTAGCATATTTGATTATCATCCGGGGGATGGATCCGGATGATGCAAATGTTTATAAATAATTATGCAAGTAAGTAAAGAGTAAGAAAATCAAACACAAGTATTTTTATCCTGGTTTGGCCCCGCTTACTCCAGTCCCCGGAGTTTCCTTCCTACGAGCTTTTCACTAGTGGATTCCTTTTCAACTGGTAAGAATCAAGCCTTACATCTTATCTCTGGATTGTACCCCCTTCCGGATGTAGGATATACCACTAGAAGTTTTAATTCCTAGCTGAGTCCTTTTGTCTTTAGTAGGATATACCACTTAGATTTCTACCCAAACCTAAGCTGAGTCCTACAGGGAGATCCTACTCAAAGCACCTACTTTAAGCTATATCCCAATCTCACTACTCAGCCAAGTAGGAGATTCTTTACACATTGGTTTTCTTAAAGGTTTTGGTTTTAGACTTCCTCAAGTTTATAATTTCACTTGGGAATCCTTACAACCGATTTGGAAATATTTGATTCTTGGAGGGATGTGTTTTCTGATTGCTTTAGCAAATTCTCTTGTTAATTGCTTTCTCAACATATAAAGCTTTCCTTTTATAGGCTTCCATCATAAATGTAGCCGTTGTGGGTTGTTGAACTTGTATTTAATATTCACCATTATTAGGTAATATATGGCGCTTTCGGAGCCATTGATCAATCCGTTAGATAGAGATTTTGACTCATTTGAATCCTTGGGATTGAGGATGAAAAGTTTGTCAGTGATCATTTTCTTTTATTTTAGTATCTTATCAACTTTTATGGCAGTGGCTTTTTTATATGAGCTCCATGCGCCTTCTTATTGGTTTGAGTGAAAAAGGTTGTTACCTTTTCCTGTCTGCTGTCAGTCCTTTTGTCCTTTTTTGAAAAGTGCTAGCTATCTTCTTTTATCTTGCTCATGGGAAAAGGATCTTTAACTTGATAGACCAAAAGAATGAAGGGAATGGAATTTTGAATTATTCCCTTTGTCTTAGATATTAAAGTCTTCTCGATGTCTTTAGACTTAATATCATCAGATCTATCTTGTTTCGGATGCTTCTGCAATCAGTTCTTCTGGATGTTGTTTTAGGCGGTTCAAAGTTTGTTTCCTTTCTAAACTTTAGGCGGATGCTTCCATATATGCTTTGGTAATTTATCTTTACTTGTCTTGTATCTATGCCCGAATGCAATGACTTACGTCTTTTTATACTTAGGTGTTTTGTTTACTTTAAACCTGATTGGGACTATTTGATGTTTCAGATCATTATTTCCAACAATCTCCCCCATTTGATGGAAATAAATGTTGGTCTCTGTGAGGGTCTTTATAAGGGCAGAGAGGGTGATTTCCCCTTTTTCACGGAATAAACAGGCTTTGAAAAGTCTTAGTATAGCGTGTTTGATTATGATCCAGAGGATGGATCCGGATAATGCAAATATGACAATATAATGCAATAAGTAAAGGAAAGAAAATCAAACATAGTGATTTTATATTGGTTCGGCCCCACTACGTCTAGTCCCCGGAGTTTCCTTCCTCCGAGCCTATCCACTAGTGGATTCCTTTCCAACTGGCAGGAATCAAGCCTTACAATTTTTCTTCGGACGGTAACCCCTTTCGGATGTAGGATACACTACTAGAAGCACCAACTCCTAGCTGATTCCTTTAGTCTTTAGTAGGATATACCACTTAGACTTCTATCCCAAATCTAAGCTGAATCCTTCAGGGAGATCCCACTCAAAGCACCTACTTTAAGTTGTATCCTAATCTCATAACTCACCCACGTTATAGATCCTTACACACTTGTTTTCACAAAGGTTTTGGATTTGGATTTCCTTAAGTTTATAACTCACTTAGGAATCCTTACAACTGATTTAGATTTGTTTGATTCTCGAAGGGATTGTGATTACTGGTTGCTTGAGCAAAATGTTCTTGTGAATAGCTTTTTTAAATCAACCAGCCAACCTACTCATTTGGTGAAGCTTCCCTTTTATAGGCTTCTATCACAAATGTAGCCGTTGTGGTTGTTGAGCTTATATTAAATCCTCACCCTTTATCAGGTTGTATGTGGCGCATCTGAAGCCGTTGATTAATCCGTTACACTTAATTTTGACCCTTTTGAATCCTAGGGATTGAGGCTGAAAAGTTGTTAGTGAATGTTTTCCTTGGCCTTTTGTGATGCTCCAACTTTTAGCTAGTGGTCCAATCCATGTGCTCCACACGCCTTTGTCAGCGGTCTATGTTAAAAAGGTTGTTACCTTTTTCCATTCGATGTCAGTACTTTTGTCCTTATTCTGAAAAATGCAAGCTGTCTTTTGTCTTGCATATGGGGAAAGGATCTTTGACTTAGTAGAACAAAAGGTGGAGTGAAAAGCTGTCTTTGAAACTTTTCCCTTTGTCTTGATATTTGAGTCTTCCGGATACTCTTAGACTCAGAGTCTCTGGATTTGTCTTCTTTCAGAGATAGTGTAATTAGTTCTTCCAAATGCTGATTTTTGAAGGATTCAAGTTTGTTTCCTTTCCAAACTTTATCCCGATGATTCTAGTATATGCTTAGGTATTTGACTTCTTCAATAGATGACCATGTGGTTGGATCTTGTCCAGATGTTTCCAATTGGATTTAGGAGATTTAGTTTTTGTTTCTTTCAAACTTAATCCGGATATTTTAGTTCAATTTTAGGACTGTGTCTGATCCTATTGGAGTGGACAGAGGCTTGCTCTTATCCATTTCAAACTTCTTAAAGATTTCCTTAGTGTACTTAGATTGGTAAATGAAAATCCCATCTGGACTTTGGTAGACATCTCAAATTCCTTCTGCATTTAAGAGCTGAATTCCTCACACATCCTTTCATCAATTGCTCCAAATATTATATCATCCATATAAATTTAGACTAGAATAATATCATTTTTCTTCATTTTGATGTAGAGTGTGGTATCTGCCTTGCCTCTGATATAACCCTTGGATATAAGGAATGAGGTGAGTCTCTTATACCAAGCTCTTAGTGCTTGCTTCAGTCCATAGAGAGCTTTCTTCAGTTTATAGACATCATCCGGATGCTTTGAGTCCTCAAATCTAGGTGGCTGCTTTACATAGACTTCTTCCTGGATAACTCTATTGAGAAATGCACTTTTGACATCCATTTGGAACAATATGAATCCCATGAATGATGCAAAAGCATATAAAATCTAGATTACTTCCAATCTTGCTACAGGGGCAAAGGTTTCTTCGAAGTCAATCCCTTCCTATTGATTGTAACCTTAGGCAACCAATCTAGCCTTGTTCCTTACCACAATTCTGGATTCATCAAGCTTGTTCCGGAATACCCATTTAGTACCAATGATTGACTTTTCCTTTGGTGGTGCCACTAGATCCCATACATTATTCTTGGTGAATTGATCTAGTTCTTCCTGCATTGCCATCATCTAGCTTTCATCTCCTTCAGCATCTTAAAATTTCTTTGGCTTAATGAGAGAGACAAAAGCAGCATGACTCATCATTCTGTTGAGCTGTCCTCTGGTTCTGACTGGATTTTGGACATTATCCAAAATGGCTTCAACTAGATGATTTCTGCGAGTCCAGATCTCCCTTTGTAAGCCTTCATGCTGAACTGGGACTTGCTCTATTTCAGCTTCAACCACTCCTTCTTAGCCTTCATTGAAGTTAATCTCCTGTGGGTTGAGATTAAGTTGTTGTACTTCTGGATCAAAAGATATTACTTCATCTTCCTCTTCATACTTATTGATTTGGAATGAATCAGAAATTCCTTCTTCCTTCTTTTCTCCAGATTGTTTAGCTTTTGGAACTGGATCTTCTAGAGTTGAACTTCTTTTACTTGCGTGGTTAGTCTTATTAATATCTATATGTATTAACTCTACCATAGTTTGGGTTCACTTATTGAAGACTCTGTAAGCCTTACTATGTGTTGAGTAGCCAAGGAAAATTGCTTCATCAGATTTAGGATCAAATTTTCCTAGTTGCTCTCTATCATTTAGGATGTAGTATTTACATCCAAATGCCTTAAAGTACCCATTTTTTGGGTTTCCTTCCCTTTCAGATTTCATAGGGGGTCTTTTCTATGGTTTTTCTAATGAGAGCATTATTTAAGATATAGCATACTGTATTTAGGGCCTCTCCACAAAAGTATTTTGGCAAACAATTTTCATTCAGCATTATTCTAGTCATTTCAACTATGGTCCTGTTCTTTCTCTCAATAACTCCATTCTATTGAGGAGTGCGAGGGGCAGAGAAGTTATGCTCAATGCCCTTGGAGCCACAAAATTCAGCAAACTGCCTATTTTTGAACTCTCCACCATTATCACTCCGGATGTGTGCAATGCTTATGCCTTGTTCTACTTCTATTTGGATGAATGTTTTTTAGAATTGGTCAAAGGCCTCATCTTTGCTTGCCAGCAAGAGTACCCAGGTATATCGAGAATAATCATCCACAATGACCATGGTTTATTCTCTTCTACCTAAAGTCAATGGTTTGATTAGACCAAAGAGATCAATATGCAAGAGCTCAAGTACTCTTTTAGAAGGAATGTAGAAGATGGAAGGGAAACTTTTCTTATGTTTTTCACTTAATTGACATGCAGTGCATAGATGATCCTTATCAAAAGCAACCTCAGGTAAACCTACTACTAATTCCTTTTTGGCTAGTTTGGACAGGAGGTTCATGCTAAGATGTCCCAACCTCTGGTGCCATAGCCATGATTCTTCTTCTTTAGACACCAAGCAGATATTCTTTTTCTCATTTTTAGTATTAACATAATAGACATTGTTTACTCTAGGCGCATAAAGAATAAGTTGATTAGACTTACTATCATAGATTAAGCAGCCTCCGGAATCAAATGTGACTCTTCTTCCTTTATCACAGAGTTGGGCTACACTTAATAAGTTGAACTTTAGTACATCAACCAATGAGACATCTTCAATTTTTAATTCAGATCCAATGGTTCCATGTCCAATGATCTGTCCTTTTTTTATTATCTCCAAAGCTCATTTTGCTCCTTTCTTCCAGGTTAACGAGATGAAGTCCTTCTCATCACCTATCATGTGCCTTGAGCATCCACTATCAATGTACTAAGTGTGTTGATCTACTATGGATCTAAGGCATACCTGCAAAACAGATCAAGTGGGTTTGGGTATCCAATCAGATTTGGGTCCTCTCGGGTTAATAACCATCTCAGGCCAAGGATTAACATCATAATAACTATTTTTTAATCTATATAATTTAGTAATATGATTATTTTTCCCACAAAACCTGCACCCTGATTTTGCTTCTTTTTTATCTTTTCCAGATCCTCCTTCCCATAGTTTCCTTTACATCTAGCTTCTTGTACACTTGTGGATGGTCCGGAATGTATCCGTAAGCTAGTTGGAGGTGCAATTTCTGCCGCATAATTCCTCTTCTAGTTGGCAGGTTATTGGCTGTAATTCACTTGAGTAGTAGTATATCTTTAGGCTTGTGGTTGCCTGCTAACTTCTTTTATCTTTTGGTTAGAGGGCTTTTGAATTCCTTTGGCAACATGATGTGGATTTCTTGATGTAGCTTTCACTAAATTTCTCCTTCTTTGTGGAGAATTCGATTTCCTTCCAGATGCTTCTTAATTAGGGCTATTTCTCTATCCAGCCCAATCAGATTGGCACTTAGCATTTGCACTTGATTCTTCAGGTAGTTCTCCTCAACTTTATCAATGTGCTTTGTTGTTCTTATCAAGTTGACATCTTGTGCCAAGGCTTCATTTTCCTCAGCAATCTTTAATACTTGTCTTCTTAAGGATTTGATTGATTTTGTATTCTTCTTCACACTCTTGATCATAATAGACAATGCTCTAGCAAGGTCAAGATTAGAAGCAGAATTAGAATAAGTGTTTACCTTAGTGTTCGCTATTTCTGATTCCGATTCTTCGATTTACACTATCTTGCTTAGAGGCATTCCTTCCATATTGCTCTGCTTAGGGATCAGTTAGTGCCATGAATGTACAGTTAGTAGTCTCTTCTTCTTCTGTTGAAGATGAGCTGCAACTTTCTTTATTGTTGCTCTAGGTTGCCACCATTGCCTTCTTTTTGAACTTCTTCGTTCTCTTATACTTGGGACATTTTGTTCTGAAATGACCTTTTTCTCCACATTCAAAATAAGCAGCTTCTTTTTTCGGATCCTTCTTTTCTTCTGGATTCTTTCTAGGCCTGTCTCTTCTGGATGTGCCTTCTTTTTATTTCCAGGATTCATACTTTCTTGATTTCCTTTTATCTTTCTTTTGTATAAATCTATTGAGTTTTCTGGTTAATAGAGCAAGTTGATCTTTGGTGCTCAGTGATTCAGTGATTTGCTCTTCTTCTCCGGATGAAGCTGATCCAGTGGATTCTGCCTTTAGTGCAATAGCTTTCTTCTTTTCTTCTGGATTTTTCTCCTATTGACTATATCTTTCCAGAGACAGCTCTTGATTCAAGAGATTCCCAATGAGCTCATCATAACTATAAACATTTAAGTCACGAGCTTCCTCAATAGTAGTCTTTTTATTATCCCACTCCTTGGTGAGACTCCGGAGCACCTTTTTCACCATTTCAACTTCAGAAACTTCCTTTCCAAGCCTCTTCATTTCGTTCACTAGATTGGTATATCTAGTGTTCATGCTACTAATTGATTCTTTTGGCTCCATTTTGAAGGATTTGAGTTTTTGATGGAGTAGATCAATCTTTACTTCTTTCACTTTACTTGTTCCTTCATAGGTTACCTCCAGCTTCTCCCAGATCTCCTTTGCAGTCTTACATCCGGATATCTTGTTGAACTTTATTGCACTAAGAGCACAATGAAGCATGTTAATAGCATTTCCGTTCTCATGCAACTTTTTAAAATCATTCTCATCCCATAAACGTGATGGCTTCTAGGTGATCATACCCTCTACTTCACGAGTAGACTCATATGGGCTATCCTTGATAACTAACCATGCTTGCATACTCTTGAATGAAGTTCTTCATCCGGTTTTTCAAGAATATATAGTGTTCACCGATGAAGAGTGGAGGACAGGTAATGGACATACCCTCAGGAAGGAGTTCTGAGTTTTGGAAAATCATTTTGATATTTGAATCAAAATATATGGACCTTTAGCTCAAGATTGTTAGATCTTTAATTTGAGCACTAGCTCTAATAGCACTTATTGGTCCCTGTGAGGGTCTTCATAAGGGCAGAGGGGGGGTGAATGCCCCTTTTTGTGGAATAAACAGACTTTGAAAAGTCTTAGTGTAGCGTGTTTGATTATGATCCGAAGGATGGATCCGGATAATGCAACTATGAAAATATAATGCAATAAGTAAAGGAAAGGAAATAAAACACAATGATTTTATACTAGATCGGCCCTGCCAACATCCAGTCCCCAGAGTTTCTTTCCTCCTTGCCTCTCCACTCCTGGATTCCTTTTCAACTGGTAGGAATTAAGCCTTACAATTTATCTCTGGACGGTAACCCTTTCTGGATGTAGGATATACCACTAGAAGCACAAACTCCTAGCTGAGTCCTTTAGTCTTTAGTAGGATATACCACTTAGACTTCTACCCCAAATCTAAGCTGAGTCCTATTAGGAGATCACACTCAAAGCACCTACTTTAAGTTGTATCCCAATCTCATAACTCACCCAAGTTGGAGATCCTTACACACTGGCTTTCACAAAGGTTTTCGTTTTGGTTTTCCTTAAGTTTATAACTCACTTAGGAATCCTTACAACTGATTTGGATTTGTTTGATTATCAGAGGGATTGTGACTACTGATTGCTTGAACAAAATGTTCTTGTGAATAGCTTTTTGAAATCAACTAGCCAACCTTCTCATTTGGTGAAGCTTCCCTTTTATAGGCTTCTATCATAAATGTAGCCATTGTGGGTTATTGAGCTTGCATTAAATCATCACCCTTGATCAGATTGTTTATGGCGCATCCGGAGCCATTGATCAATACGTTAAACTCAATTTTGACCCATTTGAATCCTTGGGATTGAGGCTGAAAAGTTATCAGTGATCATTTTCCTTGGCCCTATATGATGCACTAAGTTTTGGCCAGTGGTCCAATTAGTGTACTCCACGCTCCTTTGTCAGTGGTCTATGTTAAAAGGGTTGTTTACCTTTTTCTATTCGGTGTCAGTACTTTTATCCTTTTTCTGAAAAATGCAAGTTGTCTTTTGTCTTGCATATGGGGAAAGGGTCTTTGGCTTTGTAGATGAAAAGGTGGAGGGAAAAGCTCTCTTTGAAACTTTTCCCTTTGTCTTGATATTGAGTCTTCTGGATGCTTTTAGACTTAGATTCTCCGGATCTGTCTTCTTTCGAAGATAGTGCAATCAGTTCTTTCGGATGCTGATTTTTGAAGGATTAGAGTTTTTTTTCCTTTCCAAACTTTATCCTGATGATTCCAGTATATGCTTAGGTATTTGATTTCTTCAATGGATGACCATGTGGTTGGATCTTGTCCAGATGTTTCCATTTAGATTTAGGAGATTTAGTTTTTGTTTGTTTCAAACTTGATCCGGATATTTTAGTTCAAGTTTATAATCCGAATCATTATTTCCCAACAACAAAAACCTAAGGCATCTAAGCATAAGGAAAGGGGATTTATGAACTAAGTATGATTCTTGATATTTAGTCATTTATAATTTTTGCTCCCCCATAATTCTAGCATCCCCTAACTCCCCCAACAGTTTTCAATTCTAGCTTCTAATATTTTTATAGTACAATAGCAGATTGTACTTTAGAAGCAATTTTTTAAGAGAATTAGATTTTCACTTTATATACTTCTTATTGGAAAACAATGATCCGGAATCTCATAAAACTAAATATCTGGATCAGGTTTGAAAGAAAGAAAAACTCAAAGAAATATATTTATGTAATCTCCTAAATCCAAATGGAAGCATCCGGACAAGATCCAGTAATAGGGTATCCATTGAAGACTATAAGTACCTAAGCATATACTGAGAGCATCCGATTAAAGTTTAGAAAGGAAGCAAACTTTAAACTGTTCAAGATCAATATCCAGAAGAACTGATTACTTAGCATCCGGATAAAGAGAGATCCGGTGATACTGAGTCTGAGTACATCCAGAAGACTCAGACTTCAAGACAATGGGGAAAGTTTCAATTATAACCTTTTCTCCCCACCTTTTTGGTCTACAAAGTCAAAGATCCCTTCCCCACGAGCAAGACAAAAGAGACAGCTCGCACTTTTTAGAAAAATGACAAAAGGACTGACACTGGACAGAAAAAGGAAACAACCTTTTTTACCTAGTCCAATAAGGAGGCGTGTTGAGCTCACACCAAAAAGCTACTGGTATAAAAGTTGGTGTGACACTAAAAAACAAAAACGATCACTAACATCTTTTTAGTCTCAATCCCAAGGATTTAAACGGGTTAAATTACTGTCTAACGGATTGATCAATGACTCCGAAAGCACCACATTCTACCTAATCAATGGTGAAGATTGAATTACAGCTCACCAACCCATAATGGCTACATTTATGATCCAAGCCTATAAAAGGGGAGCTTCATAAGTTAAGAAGGTGCTGGTTCATTTTACAAAAGCATATACAAGAGAACTTGCTAGAAAGCAATCAGATTCACAAATCCCTCCAAGAACAAAATCATTCAAAATCAGTTTGTAAGGATTCCTAAGTGAGTTATAAACTTAAGGAAGTCCAAAACCAAAACCTTTAATTAAAAACCAAAGTGTAAAAGATCTCCTACTTGGGTGAGTAGTGAGATTGGGATATAGCTTGAAGTAGGGTCTTTGAGTGGGATCTCCTTATAGGACTCAGCTTAGATTCGGGGTAGAAGTCTAAGTGGTATATCCTGCTAAAGATAAAAGGACTCAGCTAGGAGTTAGTGCGTTTAGTTGTATATCCTACATCCAGAAGGGGTTACCATCCAAAGATAATCTGTAAGACTTGATTCCTGCCAGTTGGAAAGGAATCCACTAGTTGAAAAGCTTAGAGGAAGGAAACTCTGGGGACTGGAAGTAGACGGGTCCAAAGTAGTATAAATCGTTGTGTTTGATTCTTCAACTTTTTTATTTATTATAGTATATTGTCATACTTGCATCATCCAAATCTATCCTCCAAATCATAATCAAACACGCTACACTTAGACTTTTTAAAGTTTATTAATTCCGTGAAAAAGGGTCATTCACCCCCCTTTGACCTTATAGGGACCAACAAGTTGTATCACAGCAAGTGCTCAAACTAGATATCGAAAAATCTCGAGCTAAAGGTCCATATATTTTGATCTAAGAATTAAAATGAGTTTCCAAAACTCACAGCTCCTTCTTAAGGGTATATCTAGTACCCGTCCTCCACTCTTCACCGGTAAACACTACAGGTTTTAGAAAAACTGGATGAAGAATTTCATTCAAGGTCAAAGCATGATGGCATGGATGGCCATTAAAGATGGTCCATATGAGCCTTCACATGAGGTAGATGGTTTAATCACCTGCAAGCCCTCGAGCTTATAGGATAATGATTATAAAAGATTGGGTGAAAACGCAAATGCTATTAACATGCTTCATTGTGCTCTTAGTGCATCATAATTCAACAGAATATCTGGATGTGAAAATGCACAGGAGATTTGGCAGAAGATGGAAGTGACCTATAAAGGAACAAGCAAGGTCAAGGAAGCCAAGATAGACCTGCTTCGGAAAAAGCTTGAATCCTTCAAGATGGAGCCCAAAGAATCCATTAGCAGTATGAACACTAGATACACCAATCTAGTGAATGAGATGAAGAGGCTGGGAAATGAGATTTCAGAAGTAGATGTGGTCAAGAAGGTGCTCTAAAGTCTCACCAAGGAGTGGGATAACAAGAAGACTGTCATTGAGGAAGCCTATGACCTAAACTTCTACAGTTATAATGAGCTCATTGGCAATCTCTTGACTCAAGAGCTATCTCTAAAAAGATATAGCCAATAGGAGAAGAAGCCTGAAGAGAAGAAGAAAGTTATTGCACTTAAGGCAGAATCCACCGGATCAACTTCATCTGATAAAGAAGAGCAAGTCACAAAATCTCAAAGTACCAAGGACTAACTAGCTCTATTAACTAGACAGCTTAACAGGTTCCTACAAAAGAAAGAAAGGAGAAAATCTAGAAAATATGAATCCTAAATACCAAGGGAAGGCACATCCAGAAGAGACAGGGCTAGAAAGAATCCAGAAGTAAAGAAGGATCCGGAAAAAGAAGCTGCCAATTTTAAATGTAGGGAGAAAGGCCACTTTAGAACAAAATGCCTAAGCTTAAAAGAACTAAGAAGCACAAGAAGAAGGTAATGGCACTGACTGATCCGGAAGTAGAGCAATCCAGAAAGAATGTCTCTAAGCAAGATACAATGTAAATTAAAGAATCAGAATCAAAAACAACAAATACTGAGATAAACATTTGTTCTAATTCTACTTCTAACTTTGACCTTGCTAGAGCTTTAGCTATTATAATCAAGAGTGTGAAGAAGAACACAAAAGCGATTAAATCCTTAAGAAGACAACTGTTGGAAATCGCTGAGGATTATGAAGCATTGGCACAAGATGTCAACTTGATAAGAACAACAAAGCACATTGATGAAGTTAAAGAGAACTACCTGAAGAATCAAGTGCAAATGCTAAATGCCAATGTGATTGGGCTGGATAGAGAAATAGCCCTGATAAAGGAGGCATCCGGATGGAGATTTGATTCTCCATAAAGAAGGAGAAACCAAAGGCAAGCTGCCAGAAGAAATCTAAATCCACCCAATCTAAAAGTGAAGAGGTCAGCAAGCAACCCTAAGCTCAAAGATACACTACTGCAGAAAAAGGAAAACCTAAGGCAGTTTATAATCAGCAACCTGCCAAACAAAGAAGGAATTGTTCAGCAGAAGTTGCATCCCCAACCATCTTTTGAATACACACTGAACCATCTACAAGTATACAAGAAGCTGGATATAGAGGCAACTATGGGAAGGAAGATCTTGAAAAGATAAAAAAAGAAGCAGGAGTAGAACAGATCCATCACAGGGTGCATGTCTTGTGGGAAAAACAATCATATTACTAACTTATGTAGATTAAAAAATGGTTATTATGATGTTAATCTTTGGCCTAAGATGGTTATTAAACCGAGAGGACCCGAATCTGATTGGGTACCCAAACCCACTTGATCTATTTTACAGGTATGCTTTAGATCTATAGTAGATCAACACACTTGGTACATTGATAGTGGATGCTCAAGGCACATGTTAGGTGATGAGAAGGCCTTTATCACATTGACCGGAAAAGGGAGGCAAAGTGAGCTTTGGAGAAAATTAAAATGGACAGATCATTGGACATGGAACCATTAGATCTAAATGAAAAATAGAAGATGTCTCACTGGTTGATGGACTGAAGTTCAACTTACTAAGTGTAGCCCAACTCTATGACAAAGGAAGAAAGGTCACATTTGATTCCGAAGGCTGCCCAATCTATGATAGTAAGTCTAATCAACTCATTCTTTATGCACCTAGAGTAAATAAAGTCTGTTCTGGTAACATTAAAAATGAGAAAAAGAATATTTGCTTAGTGTCTAAAGAAGAAGAATTATGGCTATGGCACCGGAGGTTGGGACATGTTAGCATGAACCTCCTGTCCAAACTACCTAAAAAGGAAATGGTAGTGGGTTTGCCTAAGGTTGCTTTTGATAAGGATCATCTATGCACTGCATGTCAATTAGGCAAACAGTATAAGAAAAGTTTCCCTTCCATCTCCTACATTCCTTCCAAAAGAGTACTTAAGCTCTTGCACATTGATCTCTTTGGTCCAATTAAACCATTGAGTTTAGGTAGAAGAGAATACACCATGGTCATTATGGATGATTATTCTCGCTATACCTGGGTTCTCTTGCTAGCAAGCAAAGATGGAGCCTTTGACCAATTCTCAAAAACATTCATCTAGATAGAAGTAAAACAAGGCAAAAGCATTGCCTATTTCCGGAGTGATATTGGTGGTGAGTTCAAAAATAAGCACTTTGCTGAATTTTGTGACTCGAAGGGAATTGAACATAACTTCTCTGCCCCTGACACCTCTCAATAAGATGGAGTTGTTGAGAGAAAAAAATAGGACTATAGTTGAGATGGCTAGAACAATGCTAAGTGAGAATTATTTGCCTAAATATTTCTGGGGAGAGGCCATAAACACAGCATATTGTATTTTAAATAGAGCTCTTATGAGAAAGACCTTAGAAAAGACTCCCTATGAAATCTGGAAGGGAAGAAAACCCAAAATTGGGTACTTTAAATCGTTTAGATGTAAGTGCTACATCCTAAATGACAGAGAGCAACTAGGAAAACTTGATCCTAAGTCTGATGAAGCAATTTTATTTGGCTACTCAACACATAGCAAGGCTTACAGAGTCTTTAACAAACGAACCCAAACTATGGTCGAGTCTATATATGTAGATTTTGATGAGACTAACATGCAGGCAAGAAAAGCTCCACTCCAGAAGATCCAGTTTTGGAAGATGAAAACTCTGGAGAAAAGAAGGAAATCCAAGTTCCTGATTCTTTCCAAATCAAGAAGTATAAAGAAGAGGATGAAGGAACATCTGTTGATCCAGAAGTACAATAAGTTGATCTCAATCCACATGAGATAACCTTCAATGATGACCAAGGAGAGCAAGCTGAGGCAGAAGTGGAGCAAGTCTCAGTTCAATATGAAGGCTTACAAAGGGAAATTTGGACTCATAGAAATCATCCGGTAGAAGCTATCTTGGATGAGATCCAAAATCTAGTCAGAACTAGAGGACAAATCAACAGAATGATGAGCCATGTTGCTTTTGTCTCTCTCATTGAGCCAAAGAAATTTCAAGATCCTAAAGGAGATGAAAGCTGGATGATGGCAATGCAAGAAGAACTAGATCAATTCACCAGGAATGATGTGTGGGATCTAGTGGCACCTCCAAAGGGAAAGTCAATCATTGGCACTAAATGGGTATTCTAGAACAAGCTAGATAAATCCGGAATAGTGGAAAGGAATAAGGCAAGATTGGTTGCCCAAGGCTATAATCAACGTGAAGGGATTTACTTTAAAGAAACATTTGCCCCTGTAGTAAGATTAGAGGCAATCCAGATTTTATGTGCTTTTGCATCATTCATGGGATTCACTTTGTTCTAAATGGATGTTAAAAGTTCATTTCTAAATGGAGTTATCCAGGAAGAAGTCTATGTGAAGCAGCCTCCTAGATTTTTAGACTCAAAGCATTCGGATCATGTCTACAAGCTAAAGAAGGCCCTCTATGGATTGAAGCAACACTAAGAGCCTAGTATGAGAGACTCACTACATTTCTCATATCCAAGGGATATATCCGGGGCAAAGCAGATACAACCCTTTTCATTAAGAAAAAGAAGAATGATGTCATTCTACTACAAATTTATATGGATGATATCATATTTAGGGCAATAGATGAGAAGATGTGTGAAGAATTCAGCTCTCAAATACAGAAAGAATTTGAGATGTCCATGATGGGAGAACTAAATTTCTTCCTTGGTCTACAAATCAAGCAAAGTCCGGACGGGATTTTTATTAACTAGTCAAAGTACACCAAGGAGATATTAAAGTAGTTTGAAATGGACAAGAGCAAACCTATGTGCACTCTAATGGGTTTAGATACAGTTCTATCCAAGGATTGTGAAGGAGAAGATGTCAATTGGAAGCTCTATAGAGGGATGATTGGTTCACTTCTATACTTAACAACAAGCAGGCCTGACATACACTATATAGTTTGTTACTATACAAGGTATCAAGCCAATCCTAAGGATTCTCATCTTAAGGCAGTTAAGAGGATTCATAGATACCTCTTAGGAACTACTAAAGTTGGATTGTGGTATCCTAGTAATAGAGATTCCACACTCCAAGGCTTCACTGATGCAGATTATATCAGAGACACTCTTGAAAGGAAGAGTACATCTAGAGGTTGTCACTTTCTTGGAGACTGCTTAGTATCATGGTATAGCAAGAAGCAAACTCCAGTTGCTTTATCAACCACAGAAGCAGAATACATGGTAGCAGGAAGTTGTGTATGTAACACCCCAGGTTTGGCCGACTGACCCCACAAACCAACACAAGTCTTTCCATTGAGCTTTGTCCTCACTCGGTCACTTCCTGGAAATTGCTTCCCAAGAGGTCACCTATCTCGAGATTGCTCCAAGTCAAGCATGCTCAACTTTGGAGTTCTCTCGAGTAGGCTCCCGAAAAGAAGGTGCACCTTGTTTGTACAGGTAGTAACAATCAAATCTCTTAAGTCTCTCTCAATTGTAATGTCCCATACCATTACAATCTCAAAATCATTAACCGTTCTCAATTATGTTGTCCCATACCAGCACAATCTCGAAACCTTCTCTTTTGGTGTGGACTCAGTTCATTCCTATCCCCATCGACATCCTTCATGGCCGCTCTTTGCTCAGGTCTTCTACCCCGGCGCTGCCTCTCTTAGGACCGGGTCGCTACATATTTTAGAAAATAAATTATTCCAATTCTCCGGTTAAACGCCATTTACCTCTTTCCTCAGATTTAACTGCCACCCCATCAATCTGATTAAGTTTGGCAGTATCCATTATACCCTCACCTTGATAATTCTAGAAAAAGCCCCCCAAAAATCCCTCTTCTTCTTTATGCAAGTAATTCTTTACTGTTACTCTGCAAAATTCAATTGCCAGAAACCCTGGAATCTCAAATCCTTTCAGAAATTCTCCCAAATGGCATCTACTCAACTCACTCCTCCTCCTCCTAGATACATCTCTAATGAATCCAATCTTAAAGATGAAGATTTCACCCTTTAAAATTAAAGAATCTTGACTCTGTTATACCAACAGACTATTTGGGAGATAACTTCCTCTTTGACACAAAACCCTACTCATAGCTTCTGAAGGATCAACACCTCGGGGATTTCCTCAAAATCAACTATCCTACCTATCTGTAGTTGGTTAAAGAATTCTATGATAACCTGAGGGCCCACTCATACTATGATGCTCTCAGAACCATAGTACAACAAAAAGTCATCACAGTAATACCATAATTCTTCGTAGACCATCTTAACATGAAGAACAATGGAGTTCAGCTGAGGAATGATGGGGATGAACTCCGAGTCACACATTATCCAAAGAAATGGCTTCTTCTATGCTACTTTGGAGATAAATTCTCCACTTGCTGGCCGCAAACACCCAGGATACTCTAGCATATCTTGGCAAAATTAAACCTCATTCGAAAATGATCAATTACAACCGCTTTCTCTTTTCAACACCATATCGTGTAGCAGTGGGTAGATAGCAGGGTTGTAAATATGCTTGTCCTAGTCATCCATTTCCTAAGGTAGCACAGGAACTCCCATTGAGCTCTTATTATTGGGATTCTCCTAGAAAATGGAGTTGATTTATCTGGAGCCTAGTCTTTCCAGGGAAAGGAGATTCTGGTAAAGAACTTGAAAATATTAAGCTTCAGAGAAATGTGGGATGAAGCAAAGGCAATCCGGCTAAGGGAAGAGAGAAATAAGAAGAGCAGAGGCTAGAAAACCAGAGTTGAAATTGCTCTGAAGGCTAAGAGAGCCTGAACTACCAAGCCCAAGGCTTAAAGTAAGATAAACACTAAGGCAGTTGTTGATGAAGATGATGAGGACAAAATACCCCTCACACAACTAATGCAAACTACTCCTAAAAAGCGTAAGAGAAGGGGAAGGCTCATTAAAGCAGCGGATGAAATAAAGAAGCCAGTTTGTGAAATGAAGGCAAGTGAACATATTGCAGTTTCTACTGCAGTAATCAGAGGAAGGTATAAGAAGGGGAGGAAAAGAAGTATCGATAAATATCCTAGTAGAGGATAAAGGGTCAGATAGCGAAGAAACTAGAGATGGGGAGCATGTGCGGAAGAAGCATTTATCAAGAAGGGACATTCCTTTGCAAAGGCTCTAAAAGCCTAAAAGTTAAAAATGGCTGCCAAAAAGCCCGCTGCTGGAATTACAATTTGTGAACCAACCTCCAAATTAGCTACTCAGGCAAGCTTGAGCAACGGGAAGGTGCTGATTGTCTTTGCTAAGAAAACCAGTTATTCCGGATAATCTTTTTCCAGAGGATCCTCAGTACGAGGAAATGATGTCAATAGTTTGAGATAATTTCAAAATAAATAAGCTGACAAAAGAAGGCCCCGGAGGCTCATCAGGAGCAGCATCAACAAATTGTCGGCATGATCAATAACTTCAAATGCTATGGTACTTCTCAAAGAAGCCAAGTATCCAGATGAGGACTTATCCCCCTTCCAAGCAAGATTAAGGCCTCTCTCAAAAAATTTGTTAAACATGGGAGAAGAACTGGTGGAGCTGGAAAGTCTGAAAAAGGCATTGGAAGGGGATAGTGAGGACAATTCAACCATTCTAGGGAATGAAATAATGGTTGTCGAAAGTCCTATTCAGGAAATAGAATAGGAGACTGAGGACAATTCCAGTCTTTTAGGTATAGAGGTGGAAGAGCAGAATGAAGATGATCATCCAGAGCCTCAGCAAACCAATCAGGTAATCATCCTCCTGAACAAATCTACCGCTGATAAAATTTTGACTATTGATGCTGTTGAAGTATAGGATAAGTTAGGTGCAGACACATAAACTGCATCTAAGGACAACCAGTCCATCCTGAAACACAATGTTCCGGAGGAGGGAACTAGTCTGGAATCCAAATAGCATACTTCTAAAGTAGACTCTAAGGATGAGGCTAGTTCGGAGGCTAGGTTGGAAGAAGAAAAGAAAGAAGAGAAAGAAAAGAAGGACGAGTCTGATGAGAAAGAAGCAAGTAAGGAACAGTCATCAGGATTTGAGGAATCAAGTAGCAGTTCTGAATCAGAAGAATCCTCCTTATCCATAGAGAAAATGAAGCTAAAGCCAAAATCATTTATTGACTACAATGTATCCTGTGATGAGAAAATTTGGATGGGATTAACACTGCTTGAACAAGCTGCCATACAAGGATAAAAAGATGATGAGTTCAAGCCTTTGCTCCAAAACATCTATGCCCAACTCAGATCAGTTAAGAGCCTAATGAAAAAAGAACTATGACTCCAGATCTTAATACTGAATTAGGGGAGATAAAGAGTAGTGTTTAGAATATTGAGAAGAAGGTAGAGGCTATCCCAACTACTAAAATTGTAGCTGAAACCTCTCTCTCCAAGATTACTTTGGCATTGGAATAAATCAATACAAGTATAGCAAAAGTAAATCGCTCTGCTGATTAAGCTCACACTAGAGCAAACCACAATTGTGCAACTATGATAGATAAAATCACTTCCTCCTCCACAGAGATAACAATTGAGCTCAAAGAGTATCTGGATAACAAGTTTTAAAGCTTGGAAAAATTCATTCCAAAAGCAGTTGAAGATGGTGGAAAGGGCATTACATCTAGGCTTACAGAATAAAATGAGGATCATTAAGCTGCCCAAGAAATGCTAACTAATTTTCTTGATGAAGACCTCCCAAAACTGTTGAAGAAGTAAATGGATGATTTCAGTGATGAGGTTGGGAGTCATGCCTCCGGAATAGAGCAGATTATTAACAACTTAAGCGAAGCATTTCACAAAGATTTGACAACTCTTAACACAAGTGTTCATAACATCTGGAGAGACATCATTGAAGACATTGATCTATTAAAGTCAGGTATGGCTAATC
This sequence comes from Euphorbia pulcherrima, assembly GCA_947683365.1. Taxonomy (NCBI): domain Eukaryota; kingdom Viridiplantae; phylum Streptophyta; class Magnoliopsida; order Malpighiales; family Euphorbiaceae; genus Euphorbia; species Euphorbia pulcherrima. Next base: position 8,650,569 of record CANTUS010000010.1, read on the forward strand.
TATCCATCTCTCCTTCCGGATCTTCATCTTCTAATCTAGACAGCCTTCTCCTCCCAATCTATTAAGACCTTGTCCAATCAATTGGGGACACAGGTTTCTTTGCCCATTCTTTAAGGAAGCAGACCAGAAGCACCCTCTGAAGATGATTCCAGACATAATAAAATCATATAAGCATCTCAGAGAATGATTCCAACCACTCCATCTTCTCCTAGCTACAGTTGGGACCAATCTAGAAAATCGCCTACTAGGAAATGTGGATTACTCAGTATATTTAGAGGCATGGCAAAAGAACTGGGATAAAAGAACTTATATGATGGTAGACCCCCAAGCTGATGAAAACTAAAAGGGGGAGAAAAGCAAAGGCAAAGGAAAAGAGGGAGAGTCATCCAGACAAGGAAGTAAATGAAGAGATCACCTTTAGAATAGTTATTTTTTCCAATGTAAAAATCTATAATAGCTAGTTCTATTTTCACTTATATATTTCTGTAATTATAAATTCGAAACTTCATGAGGTTAACCATTGTTAACAACAGAAGTATATATAGTGAAAAATTATTACTCAAAATTGCTTCTATGTACAATCTATAATTGTACTTTAAAAACTTAGAAGCTAGAAACAAAAAATATTGGGGGAGTAAGGATGCTTAGATTATGGGAAAGTAAAACCTGTAAATGACTAAGTATCAAGAATCATACTTAGATCATAAACCCCTTTTCCATATGCTTAGTTTTTGTTTCCATCAAATGGGGGAGATTGTTGGAAATAATGATTAGAAAGAGTTAATTCCAGAACAATCCGGATCAAGTTTGAAGATAACAAAAACTATAGAAACAAAGTGTTAAGGAAAAAAACATGTAATCTCCTTAATCCAAAATGGAAGCATCAGGTCTAAAGCAAGTCATCAGGACATATATTGAAGACCACAAATACCTTAGCACATAATGGAAGCATCCGATTAAAGTTTGGAAAGGAAACAAATTTTCAACCGCACAAGATTAGCATCCAGAAGAGAAGCTGGTTATTTTGAAAAAGCATAAACAAGAGAATTAGCTATAGCAATCAGTGACATAATCCCTCCAAGAATCAATCAATTCTAAATCTGTTTATAAGGATTCCCAAGTGAGTTATAAACTTGAGGAGATCCAAAACCAAAATCTTTGAGAAAAACGAAGTGTAAAATCTCATACTTGGGCGAGTAGTGAGATTGAGATCTAACTTAGAGTTGGTACTTTAAGTGGAACTCCCCGTAGGACTCAGCTTAGGTTTGGGTAGAAATCTAAGTGGTATATCCTACTAAAGACAAGAGGACTCAGCTAAAAGTTGGTGCTTCTAGTGGTATATCCTACATTTGGAAGGGATTACCATCCGGAAAAAAATTGTAAGACTTGATCCATTCCAGTTGGAAAGGAATCCACTAGTGGAAAGCTCGGAGGAAGGAAACTCCGGAGATTGGAGCAGGTGGGGCCGAACCAGGATAAAATTACTATGTTTGATTTTCTAACTCTTTATATTATTTCATAACATTTCATTTATGCATCATCTGGATCTATCATATCCGGAACATAATCAAACACGCTACACAAGACTTTTTAAAGCCTGCTTATTTCTACGAAAAGGGTCATTCACCCCCCCCTCCTCTGACCTTATTTAGACCCTTACAAGTACAACAACTAGTAGGTAACTAGTAAGAATCGTATTTTCCCATATTTTTAATTCAACAAAATCTGGTAGGTATCTGGTACGCATCTGTTTTTAACTCAACAGCTGAAAAAAGTTTTGAATATATCTGGTAGATATTTGGTAAGTACGTGGTTAGTACCTGGTAGATATTAGATAACTATCAGTTTCTTACCAGGTAAATACCAGATAATTACTAGTTTCTCACTAGATAAATACCAGATAACTACTAGTTTCTTACTAGATAAATACGAGATAACTACCAATTTCTTACCAAGTAAATATCAGATAACTACCAGTTTCTTATCAGATAAATATCAGATAACTAACAGTTTCTTACTAGATAAATATCAGATAACTACCAGTTTCTTACCAGGTAAATACCAGCTAACTACCAGTTTCTTACCAGGTAAATGCCATATAACAACCAGATATGTAAAAAGATGAAAAATACAAAATCAAATACTTATCTGATAAAAACGCATCAATATCTTTGATTGTTATCATTCAAAACAGAAATTCAAAAGCTCTAATCAAACAAATAAGTTGTTGATCAAATCAAAGCTTGATGAACTTGTAAGCAAAACTCACATCCAACAATCTCACCACCACTCAAGCAATTCATCAAATACCTTATGTGAAATCTCTTTATACCCAACAGAGATTCAAATCTGAAAATAAATCAGAGATAACCGAATCAAATCAGATATTCAATTTTTTATCCAACAAATCTGAAAGCAAAATTATTTGATCCAGATAACCAAATCAAATCAAAGATTCAAAACGAAAATCAAATCAAATTTAAAAATACAAGAAAACCTAATGAAACACCAAAATTTTTTATTTTCAAAAATCTTACTTGTTTTTGTAGAAATCGGTTATGGAATGAATGAAGAGCGAAATCGATGGAACATTGAAGAGCTAAAATCGCTTGAACTTAAAACGTTAATTTGAACGATTTAAGAAGGTGGAAAGGAAGGTGAAAGGTTTGCCTTGGAACGTATTTCTGGATATTTTGAAACTTGTTTGGTCAGAGAAAGTTATGAGCCAAATGTTATGGTGAAAGGAAACTTTAATTCCTGTATATTTTTATAAAATGTGCAATCTTATTTGGCTTCAACATTAGCTGAATTGACTTCAATTGTAGTCCAAGAGCAAGGCCTTACAAATTAGGGACTCGACATGAGCTGTAAATTCCATGTCTCGTTTCTTCTATGATATATGGATGTTTGTTTTTGTAGGTGGAGAACATTTTAGTCATTGGACACAGTTGCTGTGGAGGCATTCGAGCTCTAATGAGCATGCACGATGATGTCGAGACGAGGTTCTATTGATGCTTTTCGTTTTTTGTTTTGATAATCCTTTTTGGTAGTTTCTTACTTTGCTTTTTTATTTTTGGTTTTTCAGTAGTTTCATTGGAAGTTGGGTGTAAGTTGGGATGAATGCGAGGCTAAGAATGAAGGCTTCTACTTCTAATCTTAGCTTCGACCGACAATGCAGATACTATGAGAAGGTATTATACATATTCTTGTTCTTTCTTAATAAGAATTCAAATCAAGGCCATCGCGATCCACATTTTTGTTAGTAGAGATTTTATTGATTCTACAAGGCATAATACACTGAACTTGGCAAGTTTTACCGTCCTCAACTCACAAATGTCTCTACTAACCCCCTCAACTTGGCAAAATTGCATACGTCAACCAACATCGGGCAACTCCTAATGAAACGTTAATAGGATTATATACCAAAATTTTGGGAACGTGTTATATGGAGCGAAAAGTATATATGGCCTGTAAACTTTTGGCAAACTCCTTTAACTTGTCTCATTTCGCCTAATGCCCTTGAATTTTGAAAAGGTTCCCATAGCTCCCTTAACATTCAATAAGTGCACCGGTTTGCCCCTGAATGCCATGTGTCAGCTTCTAGTTAGTTTGACTTTTCAACGATGATATTCTCCTTGTTTTTCTCTTCGCTCAAAAGCTGACACGTTGCGTTCATGAGATAAAATGATGCAGTTTTGTAAGTTTAAGGAGCTACGAGGAAGTGTCCAAAGTTTAGGGGGCTGTAGGCGGAATGAGACAACTCGATGGAGTTGGTGCAACTAATCAACCATATACAATAAAGTAGTTGAATACATGTTATATTTGAATAGGAATCAGCGAACTGGTCATTGCGAAACCTTCTTACATATCCATGGATAGAAGAAAAAGTGAAGAACGAGGAGCTTTGTATTCATGGTGGCTACTACGATTTTATTGACCGATCATTCGCGAAATGGACACTAGATTACAAGGCTAGAAATTTGAATCATGAGAAGGGTACAATTGCACTGAAGGACCAAACTTTTTGGTGTTGAAAATGGATTTTATACCTTTAATGTTATGTTTGGTGCATTGTTGATAGATTTTTGGACAATTAGTAAAACTTGACTAAATCTATATATGTATGTGATGTGTGCTACAATTATATTGTAGTCTTGTTACATTGGGATTGAGGTTATAAGTTACATAGTGATGTTGTAAAGTTAGAATAATTTTAACCTTTCATTGAATTTAAATGACTGAGATTTGATCTGTTGTAAGAACCAAAAATAACTTTTTTTATGTAAAAGACACTAGTTTTAGTAGTTTACGGCTACCTATATTTTAAAGAATCTCGATTCCGTTCAGTGTCATTCAAAACGTAGCGTTATGGGCCATATAATGTATTTTCGAATAGTGTTATCAGAATAAATTTCGGTTGGCTGTTGTTGTTTCAATGGGATAGTCTTGCAAGTCGTAAAAATTGTACAAAAACTTTCTGGTGGAGTAGGCCGGCATATGAGCACTATATAAAGGGTTTTCGGGTGCTCACTTAGCCCTATCATTGCTTATAAGCTGCTTAAAAAATACGCTATAATAATTATAACTTTTAGCTGGAGAAAAAGTTAGGAGAGAAAGTGAATAAATTTGTAAGAATTGGTAAGTAGTTGAACTGCCAATATACTATTTTCCTATCAAACAAACTTGCTAATTTAAACAATGCAAATGAATTTGGCATATGGTAATTTGTCATTCTTCATTTTGCCACTTACGTTGATCATCATGCATGGCTTCTTTATTATGGAACAACCATCAAATTGGGATAGATGCCAGACAACTACTCGAGCTAACGATTCCCGAAATCCCGGAGATTCCAAAGCCATCTTTCCCTTTTCCTAAGGTTGAATTTCCGGATCGCTTGCCTGATTTTTCAGAGTTTTTTCCTGGAGAACCCGAAGATCCTGATATGTCTAACACTGAATTGCCTTTCTCATTTCCAAGTATTCCTAAACAAATCAACCCCTAACTCATTAGTTCCTTATAATGCTCTCTCTGTTTATCTCGACTCCACTCGTATAATAAACCTTATTACTATTTGAAATTTTGGAGGAGGGAAAATAAAAATAGAAGGGAGATGAATAAAAATTTCTAAACTTCATTCATAATTTCATCTCACTTAAACAATAAATGATATAGCCTTTATATAGGCATACAAAAAATAACTAACAATAACTACTAATACCACTAACATATTATATGCTCCACTAACTCAACTACTAACTAAAAATATGACAATTATTTCCATTATTATATTTTCTAATTACACAACTTTATAACAATATTTTAGACACTTTTAATAGTTATGTTCACGACTCATCCTTTACCACTACTTGAAATGTTCTAGTATAGTGCCATGTCATCGTTTGATGATCTACTTTAGATGCAACATCACTATTGTAGTCACTTCTCCTTTATTATTGTAATTTATAATCTTGTTGTTGAAGAAATTATGTCTTATACTCAACATATATACCCATGCAATTATGCAATTCTATATTTTTGTTGCGCCAAAATTTTAAATTGTGCATGTTTTACATAAAATGCTTCTTAATTAGAGAGTTTAGGCTTTTTTTTTACGTCTGAAAGTTAAATTGAATCATACTGAACTGAAGTTAGCTGAACTAAACTGAACTGAACTGAAGGGGGCTGAATTGAACTTATTTCAGTGTAAATTTATAACCACGCATAGCTAAACTGAACTGAACTGAAATATATTAAATTGTAGTCTAAGAAATTAATGCCTAATATCTAGAGCTTAGTTTGTTAATTGAGTGGGTTCAAGTCGAATATACTTGAAAAAAAAATTGTGTCCAAACTAATTTTGCGAAGTCTTAGATGAGGCTCTATTTGAACTCAAAACATCAATCTTACGACTAGTGAACAATTTGTACTAAGTAATAGTCTTTCACCTTTTTAATGAATGAATTAAAAATTTAATTGAAATAATCTTTGCTGTTTTCATAATGACTAACTTTTAGCTGTTTCACAAGCAAAGTTACATTATACCGCTATAATTTTTTTTATCCGATGTATTTTGGATGGGTCTCATTTGTAAACAGCACATTTGAATTATGTCTATATTTAGATATATATGTTTGTCGGGTGGGCTGAGCAGAATTTAATAGATTTTTGATTAAAAACATCAACTTAAGCCCGACTCAGCTCACATTTAAAAACTTTAGATTTGAGCTGGACTTTAGAGGTCATTCTGAAGCCCGCCCTAAAGTTAATAAATAGATTTCTGTTAATTTTTTTATATACTAAAAGAGTAAAAAAAGACAAAATTTTATATAAATATGTTCAAATCTTATGTATAATTACATTCTCTGCTTGAATAATAATTTAATAAATAGATAGCATTATTAAAAAATTTAATAAATTAAAATATAAAAATTTAAAATAATTATTAAATATACTATATAAATATTAAATACATATAATAATTATTCATCGAGTGAGGCTTGTATATTTATATAAAAACCAAGTCCAATCAATAAAATATTGAGTTCTATTGTGTTCAAGCCGAGATTTAAAGAAAAATGAGAGCCAAAACCCGACCTATCTAAATAAACTCAAGCCCGACAGAGCAAATAATTGAACACATAAACATATCTACATCCAAAATAATCCTCGATCATCAATTTATATATTACTCAAATGATAAAAAGACTAACTCCATTATTTAAGATTGCTTGGTACACTTTTTAATACTCGCTTCAACTTTTTTTATTTATCTTCTAACACATTTCATAATTTTTAATAAATCAATTAATTAAGGTAGAAAAATATTATTTTATCCTCTAATTAATATTTAATTTCCCACTTTATTATAATTAAAAATAATGAAACAAATAAGGGTATAATTAAAAAAATAATTTAAAAAATATCTAAATATTTAAAAACGATAAATAAAAAAATATTTAAAAAAATAACTAAAATATCTATTTAAAAAAGATGAAGGAAATAATTATTACAATTACCGGTTCTTATGACTGGATTGCACTAATGAATTAGACTAATATAATCCTTTGGCCGCTCCAAAAAATAATTTACCTCGTCTTTCCCTGTAGTTTCTTTAATACTTAAACTTGCCGTAACGTTTTTAATTCCAACGGTCAATCTTGACCACTAATTTTCTTTTCTTCACCTATTGATTTTCTCCATTTCACCATGCTGTTCTAGATCTTTCCATTGAGTCGGCAACCCTCCTATATCACTCCCTCTCATCCCCCTCATCTTTCAATCAAATTCGATTTCCGAATCATTCTCTTCACTCTCAAATTAGCCTTCTACTTCTTTTTCTCAAATATGCAGATATTCGTCAAAACCCTAACCGGCAAGACAATTACTCTTGAGGTCGAGAGCTCCGATACCATCGATAACGTCAAGGCCAAGATCCAAGACAAGGAAGGAATTCCTCCCGATCAGCAGAGGCTCATCTTCGCCGGCAAACAGCTCGAAGACGGCCGTACATTGGCCGATTATAACATCCAGAAGGAATCTACCCTTCATCTTGTGCTTCGATTGAGGGGAGGGATGCAGATCTTTGTCAAGACTCTTACCGGAAAGACGATAACCCTAGAGGTTGAGAGCTCTGATACGATTGACAACGTTAAGGCCAAAATTCAGGATAAGGAAGGAATTCCTCCAGATCAACAGAGGTTGATCTTTGCCGGAAAACAGTTGGAGGATGGCCGGACTCTGGCGGATTATAACATTCAGAAGGAGTCTACTCTTCATCTTGTGCTCCGATTGAGGGGAGGGATGCAGATCTTTGTCAAGACTCTTACTGGAAAGACAATTACCCTGGAGGTCGAGAGCTCTGATACGATTGACAACGTAAAGGCTAAGATTCAGGACAAGGAAGGGATTCCTCCCGATCAGCAGCGTCTGATCTTTGCCGGAAAGCAGCTTGAAGATGGCCGGACCCTTGCCGATTACAACATCCAGAAGGAATCAACCTTGCATCTTGTTCTCCGATTGCGAGGAGGGATGCAGATATTTGTGAAGACTCTTACTGGCAAGACAATTACCTTGGAGGTGGAGAGCTCTGATACAATTGACAATGTCAAGGCCAAGATTCAAGACAAAGAAGGTATTCCGCCTGACCAGCAGCGGTTGATCTTTGCCGGAAAACAGCTTGAGGACGGCAGGACTCTGGCTGATTACAACATCCAGAAGGAATCCACACTTCATCTTGTTCTGCGACTTCGTGGTGGTGATTGCTGAATTAAATTTCATATTGCTTTCTTTTTATCAGTGAATTCTGTTTCTATTTCGCTTTTTTAATGTTTGGGATAATTATTATGTTGCTATGGTTTGGATTTCAGTTCAGTTTGTCTCCAATTAACTAAAAATTGTGGTTTGAATAAGAACAGTTAGTTTTTTTCACAATGCTCTGTTCTATATGCGTTCAAATCTTTCTGCTTCTCAACTTAGCTTCAAGAAACCTGAATCCATTAATTACTGCAGCTGAATTATGAATTTGATGCTGATTAAGTGTTCTTTTGTTTGATTCGTAAGTCTATGCACTGCAGATTTGAATATGAGTTCAGGGTTAGACTTGTATTAGGAATTGCTATATTGGTTCATGAATGTGGAGTAAATCGAATTGCATATGACTGTGTATTAGGAAATTTACATTCCACTAAGTTATTTTTGATTGTTCCTCTGAATGCTGTTCCTGGATTGAAAGGGAAAGGTTGTCCTTATTTTGACATGTAGTTATACCAATTCAGTGTCTCTGTCACTAGCAGTCAACTAAACCAGCTAATGATGCATTGTGCATTGTGCTCCTCTTGAATAGGGAATTATTTTACTTGTGCACATTAGCATGTATTGTTCACAACTTGTTTGAATATTGCTATTTAGTTGGAACTTATAACCTCTCAAATTTCTTTGAACAGTTCCCTACATTAACCCTTCGTCTTGACTTTCACAATTACATTATTTGCTCATTTCAACTGTGATTGTTTTCTGTGATAGATATGAGATAGAAAGATAGGTTCTTTCTCTTGTTTTGCTGTATGGTAGAGAATGAAGTGAAAGAACAATAGCATTAATACAATAGTAAAGTAGCATACACACGAACAAGCTTACACTACCACACACAACAATCAACGGGAAAGCAAATTAGAAACCACAGACAGAAAGAAACAACACAATATCAATCAACATCTAGTCTTCTCCTAGGACAAGAGAATGATGTTAAGTCAATCAGTGTCCAGGAAGTGGAGGAAGGAGTGGGATAGTGGGAAGTGTAGGAACCACATTCGGGATAGTTGGAACCACATTCGGGATAGTGGGAATAACATTAGGGATAGTAGGAATTGTGGGAACAGGTGGCAATGGCAAAGTAGGCACAAAAGGAATAGATGGGAGTTGCTGAAGGTGGCGAGCCGCCATGCTGACATCCATGCTAGAGACGGACAAAGCGATGACGATTGTCAGGATCAAACACTTGTAAGAAGCCATTGCTGTGTTGTGTTTCAGATGTCAGAAAGAAATGTGTGTTTGTTGTGAGATGTGTGAACTCGGAGGGATGGGTTTTGATGGCAAAATTTGTGCGTAGTGACAAAAGTTTAGGAGATGAGAAATTAGGATAGGATTAATGCATGTCACTCATTTACATTTTGCTAGACCACTTGTGTTTCTGGCTACAATCTTCTACTGATTTTCAACCACTTGTGTCTGTCCTTGCACAGCTATGCTCAATTTTGTAATTATGTGTCAATTCTGTATTCACCTTGGAAAGGGCTCCGCAAAGGGGGTCGGGTGTTCGCAACCCTACCTCTCTAAGATGTTTTCAATTCACCCTAAAGTGGGGTTGCAACAATTATCTGTGACTTCATAATAAAAGAAGCTTAGACCGTTTAGTGAGTCATTTTATTTTAGTGCATTATTATCTAAAGCCAAAAATTGGTAAATCTTTAGTTCCATCGAAGTAATGGACAACTAGATGGTAAAAGGAACTAGTATAAGAAGCTCACAACTGCATATCGTGAAAGAAAGTAATTTCAGAATATATTAGGGAGTTGGTCAAAACAATTGAAAGCACAGTGAAATAAGTGTTTATGGCTAAATTCAAGGATCTACAAGCTAAACATCTAAAACTTTTGTTTGAGACGCACACATACTTCTTTTTTTTCTCTAGAACAACTTTCAATACTTACTCAACATTCAAACTGTTTCTGACATACTACAAGTTCTTCTCCATATTTCTTACTTTTGTGATGGAAATGACCACATAGCTAAGCACGGTAATGTTCTTCTCCATATGATTAGCCAACTTAATGGAGTATCTTTGAAACAAATTATCAACAATGGCATCCCCAAAATGAGTTGCTACCATTGGTTCTAAAATGGCTCTCATGTAATTGGCAACATATTGTCCTCTCTCCCATTTGTCAAACACCAACTCATTGTTGCCATCATCAATGTTTGCATCCCAACTATCTTCTATTTCTTTCATTTCTTCAATATTAAAAGAACGTTCTCTTTCAATTACATTCCTCACTTGTTCCATAGATGGAGCATTGAATGCAATGTTGAAATTGTCTAGTTTTGATTCTTCAATTACTCCCTGCTCAAAATTCACCAACAAAACCTTGTATTAGTTTGAATTTTCATTTGTTATGAGATCAAAGCTTGTGATCCATCTATCTTATTTCATAGATTCGAGCTCAGAAACGTGACATAAGACATTTTCAGGGTTTGCGGTATAACCCGTTTGTGCATTTGGGTTATGAAAAATTTCTTATTTTTTCTTGATTATTTAACTGAATTTATGTTTGTCACATCATTTTAATTAATAGTGCATCTTGAAATGACTAAATTACAATTAGTCACGATGAATGGCTAAGAGCATCTCTAATAAATGTTCTGTTTTATTGCTCTTCTTGATGGATTTTTATATATGATACCGCATATTAATACCTTTTCTCCAATCTAACGGTTGACTATTTATCATGAACCATTTAATTAAGATGAGAGAATATATAAATATTCTCTTATAAATACTCAACCGTTGGATTACATAAGGGTGTTAAATACTCGATAACATATATAATTTCCCCTTCTTGATATATAAGTATAAATGGACATTGAATTAGAAAAATCTCTCCAATATTCTAATTACTCATTCTAATATGAGGTGTCATCTTAAATTTCAAACATTGTCTATTCGATCTTCCACGAGCAGACAATGAAATAGAAAATTAAATAATAATATTTAATAATTTGATGTTATCTAATAAATCACTTAATCTTTCTTTTGCTGTTATGTTATTTTGAAAAATACATTTCCTAATTAACTAACAATCGATTGTGGCTAAATTTTTAAATTTTTTTTTGTCTATTTTAACACCCCATCAAAGTAAATTTTTATTCTACATACTACATCATCATGGAACTCAAAATTCACTGAAGATGCATTAACCATAAAATTTGATTGGAGCATTTGCGATGAACATGAACGCCAACCAATAGTTGGACGTTCAATCTCAAAAATTTATATTATTCTTAATATATATTTATTATGTGTGTTTGAGGCCCTTAAAATTGAAGGAATTCAATCTCATTCGTTTTATTTTGTATTAAAAATTAATAAATATTTTTTTGATAAAATTTAATACATATTTAAATCAAATTGAATTTCCGATGGTCTTTAACAAGGTTGGTAGTTTCCAAGTAATTATAGGCTGAAGATAACAACAGCCGCTCAAATCTAGAATACAAATTTAAAATAATTCTAATTAAATAATATTCAATCTTTTTTAGTGAAACATCATTTCGTTAATCTTCTTAATTTGTTATTTTAGATATCAAATTGAAAAATACATTTACGTCCCAACTTTTACATTTCTAGTTTTTTCAATATTTCGATAGAATATGTAAATAATAAGGCCTAATATATTTAGACTCCTCTATAGTTGTTCCTAAAAATTCAGAAGCTCTCACGACTTACAAAAGATTCCCTTAACCCCCTGAATTTGTTAAGGTGGACCTTATAGCCCCTTGAACTTGGTAAAAGTGAATCTTGAAGCTCCTTCATGGTAATATACCCGGTTTTATTCCGATAAATCAATCTTCGATTCAATCGTGGACGAAACAATCTTAGATTTAATCTTTAGAAAAATAATACTCGATATGTCAACATCAAGGTGGAAGAAAATTATATAATAATTTTTTACTATGTGGGCAACATATAACATATAATTTTATTAGCTATTTATGTTGGCATTATTTTGTTGCATTATTAACCTAATGAATTGGATTTTAATGAAATGATAATTTACAAGTAACCTAAAGAAACTAATAAAAATTTCATTAAAATGAGGACTTATGGGGTTCTTATTTTGATAGTATAAAAGGAGGCACATACATATGGTTAAGGTCCCCGATACACTAAGTCACCTAAGTTTTCTACTCTACACATGAAGAGAGAAACATTGTGTGGTCTCTTTTGAGACATAAAGAGACTTAGTTGAGGAAGGCCTTAAAACCACCGGGTTCGTGTTCGTTGATATAATTATCGTCAAAATAATTCTGCAACAGTGACGATTGATGATAAGAGGTTAAGGTATTATTAATTCCAGTGTTTGATAATTCGACAATGATGTGATCTTGGGAATAATTGTATCTATCTATAATATTGTACTTGTACTTGTAATTATAATTGTATTGTTATTTTTTCATAAAATTAATTCTAATTTTTCTAAAATAAGGGGTTATGGGGTTCACTTTTTACAAGTTTAGGGGGCGGCTATAAGGTCCACTTTAATAAGTTGAGGGGGTTAAGGGGATCTTTTGTAAGTGTAGGGGGCTGATGGTTTTTAGGACCAACTATAGGGGGTCTAGATGTTTCGGGCTAAATAATAAAAGAAAAATGCAATTCTTACCTCATTAATCATCTCTTTTAGAGAATCTGCAAGTAAGTGGAATTGTTTAGGATAAGGATTGCTATGATTTTGAGTGATAAAAGTGAGGACCATATGGCCACCTGTAACCATCTCCACACATCTTGATCTCATAAATCTTGTAAAATCCTTTTCAAATTGATTTTCATATGCTTTTCTAACAACTTCTGGGCTTGGTTCTGCTAAGCAAATATTCCCTTTGTTTAGTTGAACTCCAGTTTCACTGACGAGTCCTTCAGGAACCTGTTCAATTACCAATTAAATTAATATTTTTTTTTGAGAAAAATAGACTAAATACCACCTTTAGTTCATTTATTCTCCAAATTTAGTTCATGCAGAAAGCAAATTGTATGTACAAAAATGGAAATACATATTGTAAGAAATTAAATGATAAAAAGAATAAAGGAAGGCAATAGCAACAGACAGGGTCCATTGCTCTTTAATTACTAATGTTATACTCTCTCCATCTATAAAATATTATCCATTTAACCGAATCATTAAAACCAATTAGATAACTAAAATGACTAATTTATCCTTTACTAAATTCTCTTTCTTCTCAATCATTCACTTATAATTTCAACAATACATAATCTCTCTCGTATTTAATACAAGGGTAAAATTAGGAAAAAAAATTATACAAAATGCATTGCTAATCTAAATTAACAATTAAAAAGAAAACTAATAAAATAACTAAAAGAGATAATAATTTCTAAATAAAGAGACTACATGTAATACAGTCAGAATATTGTAAATTACCAATGAAAATATTGTCGCCCAATTTTAGCAACATATTGTCTTATTATTAGTATTGTTTGGTTTGTGTGTATTTTTCGATACAATATTTCCTTTTGGGGCTCATGAGACCCTCCATGATCCCGTTGAGTACACCCCTTACTATAATTAGTAATTTTCTACTTCCATGGGCAAAAACCAACATTGTGAAAACCGTATCGTACCGACCGGTTCGATCGATTTTACTGCAAAGCCATAGCTACAGTAATGGTATAATTTAAAAATAAGGTTTTTTTTAAAAAACTGGAAAAAATTTGGTTGAACCGCAAAAAGTGGGTAAACCAACGAACCGAGTTTAACTCGGTTTTCCTAAAAAATTACAAAAAAACCCATGAGAAGGCTCTAGCAACACATAAAAGTATTGTGAATGACCCATATAGTATTGCAATAGCCACTAAAAATCTCTATTACCTACAAAATATAATGCACCATGCATTACAAGTCTACTAAAATCAATAATTATCTTTTCTAATTTAATTTATGATTTGAGTAAAAAATCTAATTTATTTTTTACTTATACACATATTAATAATTATAAATAATATATATTATTTTAAAAATAAAAAACTGGTAAACCACTTATAATACCACTAGTATCAATAATACTGCATAACAATAATTTCACCGGTATGATTCTCGATACCGTATTGATAACATTGGCAAAAACAAATGCAGTTCCAATCCTAATAATTACGTGCTCTAGGCAATACAATACAATAAAAAAATAAAATGTGTCTTCAATCTATAAGAAATTTTAATAAACTCAACTAATGTTTTTCTTTACCACACTATAGGAAGCTTTGAGCGCCTTTATGAGCAGTCGAATGGAGCGACAAAATAATGGTTTAAGACAAAATTTTAACACCATAAAATATATGTATGGACAAGCTGCTATAATATGTAAAAACAAAAGAACTGAGAAATTGTTTATAAGCCAACAAATTGTATGATTATAAATTATAGTTCTTTTATTTGAACCTGAGAACTCCAATGGAGACTGAAAGATGAATGAACGAAGTGCAGCGAATTCGATGGGAACAATCTTCCATAGAAATTTCCAGGCATGGCAGCTATAAAGCAATCTACAAATTTATCGGCTTTTTCTTTCTTCAGTTTCTCGTAAAAACTCGGCACAGATGACCTGAAAATGCTGATAAAATCATTCTCTACAAGATCATTGAGGAAATACTGCAGAGATGGCGGCTTCTTGTTCAACGAAGTACAAGTCGAATCGATTGTTTCGATGATTTCCCAAAGTGGTAAAAGTGCGTTTGGACCTGAAGAGCAACCCAAATCCACCATTCTTACACGTTCTGGCAACCTTTTATTGCAGAGTTTTGCAACGCCTTTTTCTACAATTGGTTTCGTTGTCAAAATCACTTTCTTCTGTATTATATCAATTTAGAAAAAAAAATTTACAAAAAAAATATCAATTTAGAAAAATAAATAATTTTGATAAATAAATAAAAATTTTGTTGTTTGTTTGAGATAGAATGTAACCTGAAATAATGAGTTTTTTTCGTAGCTGTATTCTTCCTCTCCTCCATTCATGTGAAGAAAATTTTTTGAAGCTTCCATGGCTAATTATTTGTAATTTAACTGGTCGATTTTGATCGTATGCTATGCTTTCTTTTTTGGTTTGATACCTATTTATATAGACTTAAAAAGAATACAACTTCCTAATTAACCTTTTCTAGTGGCCAATAATTAATTTGTTATCTTTAGACAATGGACACACAAAAATGCAAAATTTAACTTAAATTCATGTTTTTGAAATGAAATATGGAAATATGAGTGTGTATGCTAGTTTCCTTGAAAACTAGGTTATTATAGCACTCATGTTTGAAATATGTGGTAGATTCTCATTTTTTATGTAGTCCTTTAAAAGTAAAAGTTGACATTAAGAAGAGTTTTGGAGGAAACATGTTTTTGAAAGTCCAGGCCATATTCTCCTGAATTGTAATTCAGTTTATTTCAGTTAAGTTCACTTTAATTGAATTATGTGTAATTATAAATTTAGACTGAAATAAGTTTAACTTACTATATTTTAGTTTAATTCAGTTTAGTTCAATTTTTTTTTAAGACCAAAACGATAAGGGCTAAGACATTTGTGGTGTGGACTGTTGAAACTATTATGGCAATATTTCCATTTAATTATCACTTTTGGTAGGTTTGAAAATTGGAGTCCAATAGTGAAAGATGTACCTCTATGTGACGTATTTTTAACATGTATTTATGGTAATTTTTAAATTATAGAGATTATATTTTTAGTTTTTTTGGTCGCTATTATTTTTTTTTGTCTTTTCAGGTTTTGAAGGTATTTTGAAGAAAATATGTGATAATTGGATAAAAAGAGTCTTTCACTGATATCTAATACAGGTAGTGGGAGCGATAGTCAGTCCCGGTGATTCCAAAACACTTTAGAACGACCAAGATGACATCAATACTGAAGCATGCTAAGTTCCAGATATGGAAGATACCCAATTCAGGTAAATCCTATTCAAGAAGAGTCCTGTTCAAGGAGGAAGTTTAATACCATTTGAAGAAAGAGACTAAAAGGAAATATGACCCAAAGACTAAGAGGTACCTGAACTTGTCAAAAGTGGACCTCCGTGCTACCTATTTTCACTCGCTCAGTCGCAGCATGAAGAGTGTATTACACCCACAGCCAAATTTAAAAAAAAACCATTGACAAAACTTCCTTTAAGTCTCTGTAGTTTTAATTCAACAAAAAAACCAAAAATTTGAAAATATCCAGAAAATAAAGATTTCATAGGAAAATAAAAAATCGAAAAATTTTAAAAAATTATGGAAAATCCGAAAAATGAAGAAAATAAATTTGGTGCAAGAATTTTTCAGAAAATATTTCCGGAAGGGCCCAAAAATATAAAAATACGTTTCGGGGCCCGATTTCGTAAAATATTGAAAATCCCAAAAAATTATGAAATATTCGGAAAATAAAGAAAATAAATTTGGTGTAAGAATTTTTCAAAAAATGTTTCCGGAAGGGCACGAAAATGTGAAAATACGTTTCGGGGCCCGATTTCGTAAAAAATCGAAAAATCCAAAAAAATTATGAAATATCCGGAAAATATAGAAAATAAATTTGGCGGAATAATTTTTCAGAAAATGTTTCCGGAATGGCAAAAAAATGTGAAAATACGTTTCGAGGCCCGGTTTTGTAAAAAATCGAAAAACCCCAAAAAATTATGAAATATTCGGAAAATAAAGAAAATAAATTTAGCTCTAAAATTTTTCAGAAATTGTTTTTGAAAGGGCCCGAAAATATGAAAATATATTTCGGGACCCGATTTTATAAATAATCGAAAAATTTTAAAAAATTATAAAATATAATTTAAAAATAAAAAAAATAAAGTTAGTGAAAGAATCGTGATAGGATTAATGCATATCACTCATTTAAATTTTGCTAGCCCACTTGTGTTTCTGGCTATAATCTTCAACTGATTTTCGGCCACTTGTGTCTGTCCTAGCACAGCTCTGCTCAATTTTGTAATTATATGTCAATTCTGTATTCACCTCGGGAACCCAGAAGTGTTCATAATATTATTAATAAAATGAAAAAAAGGTTAGATGGGAAAAGAAACTAGTATAGGAAGCTCACATCTGCATATTGTGAAAAAAAGTAATTTCAGAGTTGACCAATATAAATATTTAGGAGGTTTGTTGTAATGGTTGAGTCTTGTAATTATAATTTTAGAGGTCATAGGTATGGGGACACATATGGGCAGAATGAGTTGAGATTTTTCTTTATTATTATTGTTAGCTTAATGATGCAATTTTTTTATATAAAGTAGGCTTGAACTCCCTCAAACTTGACTTCAAACGCCTAATTACCTTTTCAAAAACTGAACCACTTTGAACGCACATATTAATTTCCGTTCTGTTTGATTTTGTTTGATTTTTCACTTTCTAATTAGAAGCTAACGCATGACAATTCAGGTTAGGATGTGCACTTTAAATAAATTCGGGAAGTTATCTGGAGTAGTTGAAGTTCAGGAGCAAATAAGTGCTTATAACTAAATTCAAAGGTCTTAATGTATTAGGCCTAATAAATACTAAACATCTAAAACTGGTATTTCATGCATACATATACTTTTTTACCCTCTAACTTATTAAACTTACTGAACATCTAAAACTAATTTTGTTGCTGAACCGATTTCAAATTTTTGTGATGGAAAGCACAGTGATTTCCTTCTCTATATGATTAGCCAGGTTGATGGAGTATCTTTGAAACAAATCATCAACAATGGCGTCTCCAAAGTGACTTGCTAGCATTGGTTCTAAAATGGCTCTCATGTAAATTGCCAACATATTGTCCTCTCTCCCATTTATCAAACACCAACTCATTGTTGCCATCTTCAATGTTTGCATCCAAACTATCTTCTATTTCTTTCATTTCTTCAATGCTAAAACAACTTTCTCTTTCAATTACATTCCTCACTTGTTCCATAGATGGAGCATTAAATGCAGTGTTGAAATTGTCTAGTTTTGATTCTTCAATTATTCCCTGCTCAGAATTGATCAACAAAATCTTCTATTAGTATTAATTGCTAAATACAGTTATATCTGTCTAGATTTTTTCATTTTCTTGTTTTTTCTTAAAAATATAAAAACTGGGGGATCCATGATGTGTTGCACCCAAAATCCAAAAATTGTTTTTGTGGGTACCATATTTTCCAACAAAGGGTAACCCCTTTCCTAGACCTGTTCGAGAAACTCGTGGCATGTCTAGCCCGGTGTTTATGGCTTGGGCTTGGGCTTGAACATATATATTATAATATAGGCTCGACCCGGCCCATTCTCGAAAAGGCCCGTAAATACTATATATATATATATATATATATATATACTGTTTGATGGATTTTGAAATACCTTATTCTCCTCAGGTCAATTTTGGACTTCAGACTGTATGAAATCAATAATAAGTTGAAGCTCCACTCCATATTGCTTTTGAACGATATTATCTGATTAAGTTATGGTTACTTTTTATTTTAATACAATATTTGTTTAAAAAATTGAAAAATTAATAATCATTTAATGGGTGGACTCGGTTAGGTTTAGAAATGAAGTTTTAAACATAGGCCTGGCCAAGCCCACATATTATTGAGATGAGCTGGATTGGGTATGGACAAAGCAATTCTTTTATTGGCCCGATCAAGCCCGGCCCGAACCTAACCCAGACCGCTCATTGAACAGGTCTACGTTTTCCTAGAAAGTTCTTTTGCTTTAAGATATACCCTTAGGAAGTAAAGTTCTCTTCTTTTTTAGCTTATTATTTTAAGTAAGACTCATATATCAAGACATATTTCTATTTAAACAATATTCAGTATTTTTATATAAGAAAATCCTTATTGGGAGGCTCACCAAACACAGCCAGGTGTGTGACTTGGGTCGGATTTGAATGTAGTCAGAGCAAAGCTCCGGTGAAACAGATGAGCAACTAAATAAATATAAGAAAAAATAAAAAATTTGTACCTCATGAACCATCTCTTTTAGAGAATCTGCAAGTAGCTGGAATTGTTTAGGATAAGGATTGCTATGATTTTGAGTGATAAAAGTGAGGACCATATGGCCACCTGTAACCATCTCCACACATCTTGATCTCATAAATCTTGTAAAATCCTTTTCAAATTGATTTTTATATGCTTTTTTAACAACTGCAGGGCTTGATTCTGCTAAGCATGTATTCCCTTTGTTTAGTTGAACTCCAGTTTCACTAACGAGTCCTTCAGGAACCTGTTCAATTACCAATTAAATTAATATTTTTTTTCAGAAAAATAAACGTACTAAGGTTATTTTCTTTTCAACTTTTCAAAGCCGAACTAAACTGAAATGAGCTGAACTAGAATGATTTCAATATAAATTTATAATTACGTATAGCTAAACTGAACTGAACTAAATTGGATTGGACCTAACTGAAGTAGTCTGAACTGGAATGAAATGAACTTAACTGAATTAAACTGTAGTTTTATCCAAATTTAATTCATCTATTAAGCAAATTCAAATCTGAGCCCGTACTAACTACGGGATTCAAATCCGATGTCCCCAAATGTGTTCATTTCATGTCCACCATTTAAATTTTGTCATGTGTTAGATATGTAGGAGAGAGAAATAAAGAAATAGGACAGAAAAATTAAAAATATAGAATTAAAAAAAAATAACACATGACAAAATCTAAATCAAGGGCATGAAAGAAGATATACAATTGAGGATAGTAGATTTGAATCCCTAGCTAGGAGCTGTAGGCAATAGAATGAAGGAATTAAATAATTGTTTGAGAAAAAAAAAATTAAGTTCATAAGGGGTTTTTATAGGGTGAACCGGGTCCTTTTAGGATCAAATAATCTAAAGGCTGATATTTAATGGGGACATACTTAAACATTTTCTCTTTCCAATTAAATATCTTTCTATTAATTCTCAACCCTTGATTATAAAAGGACCTAAAAGGACCTGGCGCACCCTATAATTTCCCGATCATAAGAGCTCGTCCAACCACATTCCCTAAAAATTCATCAGCTCCCAGGACTTATAAAATATTCCTTTAACCCCCGGAATTTGTTAAGGTGGACCTTATAGCCCCTTGAACTTGGTAAAAGTGAATCTTAAAGCCCCTTCATGGTAATATACCCGGTTTTATTCCGATAAATCTATCTTCGATTCAATCTTGGACGAAACAATCTTAAATTCAATCTCTTGAAAAATAATACTTGACATATCAACATCAAGGTGTAAGAAAATTATAATTTTTTAGGTTACAAAATTAATAATTTTCTACTATATGGGCAACATATAACGTACAATATTATTAGCTATTTATGTTGGCATTATTTTATTGCATTATTAACCAAATAAATTGGGTTTCAATGAAATGATAATTTACAAGTAACCTAAAGAAACTAATAAAAATTTCATCAAAATGAGGACTTATAGAGTTCTCATTTTGATAGTATAAAAGGAGGCACATACATATGGTTAAGGTCTCCGATACACTAAGTCACCTGAGTTTTCTACTCTACACATGAAGAGAGAAACATGTTGTGGTCTCTTTTGAGACATAAAGAGACTTAGTTGAGGAATGCCTTAAAACCACCGGGTTCGTGTTCGTTGATATAATTATCGTCAAAGTAATTCTGCAACAGTGACGATTGATGAGAAGAGGTTAAGATATTATTAATTCCAATCTTTGATAATTCGACAGTGGCGTGATCTTGGGGATAATTGTATCTATCTATAATATTGTACTTGTACTTGGAATTCTAATTATAATTGTATTGTTATTTTCCGATAAAATTAATTCTAATTTTTCTAACACAAGGGGCTATGGGATTCACTTTTTACAAATTCAGGGGGCTATAAGGTCCACTTTAACAAGTTGAGGGGGTTAAGGGGATCTTTTGTAAGTTCAGGGGGCTGATGGTTTTTAGGGACAACTATAGGAGTCTAAATGTTTCGGGCCAAATAATAAAAGAAAAATGCAATTCTTACCTCATGAACCATCTCTTTTAGAGAATCTGCAAGTAGCTGGAATTGTTTAGGATAAGGATTGCTATGATTTTGAGTGATAAAAGTGAGGACCATATGGCCACCTGTAACCATCTCCACACATCTTGATCTCATAAATCTTGTAAAATCCTTTTCAAATTGATTTTTATATGCTTTTTTAACAACTGCAGGGCTTGATTCTGCTAAGCATGTATTCCCTTTGTTTAGTTGAACTCCAGTTTCACTAACGAGTCCTTCAAATTGAATTAATATTTTTTTTGAGAAAAATAGACTTACTAAGGCTATTTTCTTTTCAACTTTTCAAAGCTGAACTGAACTGAAGTGAGCCGAATTAAAATGATTTTAATGTAAATTTAAAATTACGCGTAGCTAAATTGAATTAAACTAAAGTGGACTGAACTTAACTGAAGTAATCTGGACAGAAATGAACCTGAACTGAATTGAACTGTAGTTTTATCCAAATTTAATTCATCTATAAAGCATATTCAAATCTGAGCCCGTACTAACTACGGGGATTCAAATCTGATGTCCCCAATTATGTCTATTTCTTGTCCAACATTTAGATTTTGCCATGTGTTAGACACTTAGGAGAGAGAAAAAAAAGGACGGAAAAATTGAAAATAAAAATTAAGTAAGAAAAGAAAACACATGGCATAATTTAAATGGGGCGGCATAGAAGGCAATATACAATTGAGGACAACATATTTGAATCCCTGGCGCTCTAGGCAATAGAATGAAGAATTAAACAATTGTTTGAGCAAAAAAATTTAAGATAATAAGGGGCTTTTATAGGATGGACCGGATCCTTTATGGACCAAATAATCTAAAGGCTGATATCTAATGGAGACTTACTTGAACATTTTCTCTTTCCTATCAATTATCTTTCTATTAATTTCCAACCTTTGATTGTAAAAGGACCTAAAAGGACCCGGTGCACCCTATAATTTCCCGATTGTAAGAGCAAGTCCAACCACATTTCCTATTTTCTATTTTTCAAACTCTATTTTACAAGATTTACAGTATTTTTACGTTAACTATCTTCCTATTTTTCATTCCCTCAATTGCATTCCTTAAAATTAACCATATTTATATTATATTATTATTTAATTAATTCTTTTATATCATTTCTATTCTTATCGAACAGCAAAAAATAAAAAAAAATAAAAGTGAAAATAAATAATAATTGAATATTCATCCTATAAAATAGGATTTCGGAAACCCTATTTTAGGTATATAACATTTAGGAAATTGTTGGATTAAATCATTCCCTACCCTAAAATAGAGAATTGTTGGATTTGCTGTAAATTATATGTATGGATTCGCCACTGTAAAATGTCAGAACATAAGGATTAGCTAGACTTGTTCACGTGCCCGGATACTCGCCTGGCTCGACCCGAGCTGCTCAAAAGGGCCAAGCTTGAACACTAATTATTTTTATAAAGCCCGACTCTGCTAAAACCTGAAGTTTTTGGATTGAGCTTGATTTTTATATTAATATCCAAGCGCAGTCCGATGAATAATAATTATATTTATCAAATATTTACATATTATATATAATAATTGTTTTGTATTTTTATAATCTAATATGTGAAAACTTATACAATATGTCATACTATTTGTTAAAATTAATCAAGTAATAAATGTAATTATGTATCGGATTTCGACATATTTTATAAAATATATAATTATCCTTTTAGTTTATCAAAAAATTTAAGTGAAAAACTATTTATGGAGTTTGGACCGGCTTGAACGAACTCTTAAGTCTGGTTTGAGCCTGAAGTTTTAAATTTTGGATTGGGCTGGGCTTGAGTTGATGTTTTTATAAAAAGACCGAACTCAGCCTCTCTGATGAACAGATCTCAATAAGAACTAATAATTTGTTAGCCGAAGTTTGTATGATCAGTTCTTTTTTTTTAACCTGGGAGCTCCAATGGAGACTGAAGGATGAATGAACAAAGTGCAGTGAATTGGATGGGAACAATCTTCCATAGAAATTTCCAGGCATTGCAGCTATGAAGCAATCCCCAAATCTGTCGCCTTTCTCTTTCCGCAATTTTTCATAAAAATTGGGCACAGATGACCTGAAAATGCTTATAAAATCATTCTCTGCAACATCATTGAGGAAATACTGCAGAGATGGCGGCTTCTTGTTCAACGAATTAGTACAAGTCGAATCGATTGTTTCGATGATTTCCCCGAAGTGGTAGAAGTGTGTTTGGTCCTGAAGAGCAACCCAAATCCACCATTCTTACACATTCTGGCAACCTTTTATTGCAGAGTTTTGCAACGCGTTTTTCTACAATTGGTTTTGTTGTCAAAATCACTTTCTTCTGCAATGAATCTGTTAGGAATTAGAACCCACAGCGGAACGAAATATTTATTTTAGGTGAATATAGCAATAACAAAATAGGAAAAATTATTGGCGAAAGGAGAAAATAAATAATCCACTAATTAAAAACGAAAAAGTGGTACAAAAGAAATGGAAAAATAAAACACTCAAACCCTTAACTCAAATATACCCAAACTCACAAATATTCTATAATAGAATAAACTTTTAAAATATATACATAGGAATGTATTTATTATATTGTTTTAGGATGATATAAGAAACTGCAAATACATGGTTATTTATACTAGAATGCAACCCAACTAAAGTTGACTTCTTTTTGCATAATATCACAAAAATAAAAATTGGAAAGGGACAAGAAATCTGGATTTGTGGTTGTATTATTGCCGACCTCATCTATTTGGGAAAGGTCCAAAATTTAGAATTAAATTTGATATCTTTTTGTCAAATGCAGTAGGTGTGTTGGTTAATTTCACATTTGCCGACAATGTAAAATCATTTTAACAAATCTCCACCTTGATTTGAAATTGTCGGGATATTTTACCTTCGGCAAAACTGCACTTTTGAGCAACTCAATAGCCACAAACGATCAAGTTTAAGCAATGCTTAAACTTACTGGTTGGAAGAGGCTTTGTCATCATGTCGGCTGGATTGTCCGCTGCACCAATTTTAGTAATACCAATATTTCCATCAGAAATAATGTCTCGAATAGAATGGTATTTCACGTCAATGTGCCTCATTCTTTCATGAAACATCTGATCTTTAGTTAGACAAATCGCACTTTGACTATCACAATGAACAATAATTTTCTGCAAATTTGAACTAAGTTCACCGACCAAACCTCTTAGCCAAATAGCTTCTTTTATAGCTTCGACTACCGCCATGTATTCTGCTTCGGTAGTGGATAATGCAACTGTGTGCTGTAAAGTAGCTTTCCAACTGATAGCGCTACTACCAAGAGTAAACACATAACCTGTGATCGATCTTCGCTTATCAATATCACCTGCATAATTTGAATCGACATAGCCAACCACTATGTTCTTACTTTTTCCAAATTCCAAACAAGCATTAGTAGTACCCCTTAAGTATCTCAATATCCATTTCACAGCATGCCAATGTTCTTTGCCCGGATTAGACATATATCTACTAACAACACTAACTGCATGAGAAATGTCAGGACGAGTGCAAACCATAGCATACATGATACTACCAACAACACTAGAGTAAGGAACATATGACATATACTCAATATCCTTTTCAGATTGAGGACTTAGAGCAGCAGAAAGTCGAAAATGAGCAGCGAGTGGAGTACTTACAGGTTTGGCATTTTTCATACCAAAATGCTCCAACACTTTCTCAACAAAACTTCTCTGAGTCAAATAAAGCTTTCTTGCAGCTCTATCCCTTTGGATCTCCATGCTGAGAATCTTTTTAGCAGCTTCCAAATCTTTCGTCTCAAATTCACTGCTAAGCTTTACTTTCAATCTGTTGATATCAGACATGTCCTTGGCAGCAATAAGCATATCATCAACATAAAGCAACAAGTATACAAATGAGCCATTTGCAAGTTTTCTAATATACACACAGCTATCATATTGGCTCCTTGAATAGCCATGTCCAACCATAAAGGAATCAAACCGCTTATACCACTATCGAGGCGACTGCTTTAATCCGTACAGTGATTTTTGCAACAAGCAAACATAATCCTCTTTGCCTTCAACTTCAAAACCATCTGGTTGTTTCATAAATATCTGCTCCTTTAATTCTCCAAGCAAGAAAGTAGTCTTGACATCAAGTTGCTCTAACTCCAAATCATGTATAGCAACTAAGGCAAGCAAAACACGAATAGAGCTATGTTTAACAACAGGAGAAAACACATCGTTGAAATCAACTCCTTATACCTGACTATAGCCCTTAGTGACCAATCGAGCTTTATATCTGGCATCCTCTATGCCCGAAATGCCATCTTTCTTTTTAAAGACCCATTTGCAACCAACAATCTTCTTGTCCTTAGGTAGTTTCACCTACTCCCACGTGTTGTTCTTGTGTAGAGATTCAGTCTCTTCTTGCATAGAGATAAGCCATTTCACTGAATCATTACGAGAAATGGCCTCTGAATATGTGGAAGGTTTGCCAACTCCTTCTGTTTCTTGTACAACTACAAAGGCATAAGTAACATAATCTACAAACTTTACAGGCATTCTTCTTTCTCTCTCTAGCCTACTTTCAATAACAGGCTGCTCCACTTGTTCTACTCTAGTAGTTTCTTCAACTTCTATGGGCTTAGACAACTATTATGAAATTTGCTCCTCTGTGGCTTCGGACGGAGCAAATGATTCCTCCACCTCAAATGGAACCTCTACCTTCTTATCAGAATTCTGTATTTTGGTATCAACTACAACTGGGGACTCTTTTGTTAGATGAAGTATAACAGACTCATCTAACACAACATTTCTACTTATTACAGACTTCAGTGACTTGGGATCAAGAAGCCAAACTTTGTATCCCTTTACACCATCTGGATAGCAAAGAAAAATGCCCTTTTTAGCTCTAGGCTCCAATTTCCCATCATTCACACGGACATAAATAGGACGACCAAAAATCCTCAGATTAGAATAATTAGTAAGTTTCCCAGACCACAACTCTTCAGGTGTCTTGCAGTTAATGGAAGCACAAGGGGAATGATTCACCAAATGAGCAGCAGTTACAGCTGCTTCTGCCCAAAATGCTTGAGACAAACTAAAATTTGACAACATGCATCAAACTTTCTCTAACAGAGTTCTATTCATCCTCTCAACTACACCATTCTGTTGTGGTGTACCCGAAACTGTGAGATATCTAGAGATGCCCATATCTTTACAGAATGTGTCAAATTCTACATTACAAAACTCCAAACCATTATCTGTTCAGAGACGTTTGATCTTCCTGCCAGTTTGATTCTCCACCAAGGCTTTCCACTACTTGAAAGTAACAAAGACATCATTCTTGTGTTTCAAAAAATAAGTCCACACCTTTCAAGAGTAGTCATCGATAAAAGTGAGCATGTAATGAGCGCCCCAAAGGTCAGAATGGATATAATCCAAAGTACCTTTTATTCTGTGAACACTGCCACAGAAGCTGACTCTTTTGTGTTTGCCGAAAATGCAGTGCTCACAAAATTCTAACTTGAAAGTGCTTTGGCCACAAAGTAGACCCCTTTTACTTAGCATGGCCAAACCTTTTTCACTCATGTGGCCAAGCCTCATATGCCATAATTTTGTAACGTTGAAATCTGAAATGGAAGACAAAACTGCAGCAACACATGTAGCAGTTGATCCTTGCAACACGTACAATCTCCTAACTTTTCTGGCTTTCATCACGATGAGGGCACCTTTCAAAACCTTCAAAACTCCACCTCCACCAGAAAATCTGCAATTGTTGTCGTCTAAAGCAGATAACAAAATGAGGTTCTTCTTCATGTCTGGAACATGCCGCACATCGGTCAGAGTTCTGACAATACCAGCATGCATCTTGATTTTGACAGTCTCAATTCCAATAACTTTACAAGGATGATCATTTTCCATTAACATAATTCCTTTATCTACTGGTTCATAAGAGGAGAACCAATCTCTGCGAAAACAAATATAGAATGAGCAAGCAGAATCTAAGACCCATCCTTATCCAGATCTGGCACCATCATCGGACACGACATATACTTCAGCATCTACTTGATCTTCTGCAACACTGGCTTCGGTAGAACTATCATCTTTATGACTCTTGTCTTTATTCTTCCGTTGGAGCTTGAAACATTCAGCTTTAATATGCCCTTTCTTCTTACAGTAGTTGCACGTCAAATTACTGTAACGAGATCTTAATTTAGATCTGGATCGGTTGTTGCTATTGATGCTGGGATCTCTTGTACTAGATCTCCCTCAAACGACCAGACCTTCTCCAGGACTAATTCAATCACCAGAAAGCACTTTATCAATAAGATCTTTAGAGAACAAACATTCTTTAACCTCCTCCATGGTTAAAGTGGTTTTACTATAGATAAGGGTCTCGCAGAAATTCTTAAATGACGGAGGAACAGACCGCAACAACATAAGAGTTTTATCTTCTACTTCGTATTTGATATCCAAGTTTTCTAGATCCAAAAGAATGGAACTGAAATCATCAAGGTGCGCCTTAAGGGATGTGCCTTCTGCCATGTGGAGCATATGGAGACGATGCTTCACCAAAAGCTTACTGGTGAGGTTTTTGGACATGTAAAGAGATTGTAATTTCTCCCATAAATGTTTGGCAGTCTTCTCATGGACAACTTCTCACAGAAGCTCGTTTGATAAACATAACTGAATGGCAGCTAGAGCTTTATCCTCCAAATCTTGGTTCTTCTCCTTTATCACCGTTTCAGGTAACTCTTCCATCATTGCCTTGTACAATCCGGTTTGTGTCCAAATGCTTTCATCTTAACTTGCCGTAAGGCAAAGCTCATATTGCGATCAAATTTCTCAATATCAAATTTGTTGTCGCCATAGTAAATTTCAAAATTTCAAAATAAATATTAATTAGCTCTCGTATCAATTTGTTAGGGAATTGGGACCCACAGCAGAATGAAATATTTATTTTAGGTGAATATGGCAACAACAAAATAGGAGAAATTATTGGCGAAAGGAGAAAATAAATAATCCACTAATTAAAAATGAAAAAGTGGTACAAAAGAAATGGAAAATAAAACACTCAAACCCTTAACTCAAGTACACCCAAACTCACAAATATTCTATAATAGAATGAACTCTTAAAATATATACATAGGAATGTATATATTATATTATTTTAGGATGATATAAGAAACTGCAAATAGATGGCTATTTATACTAAAATGCAAGCCAACTAAAGTTGACTTCTTTTGCATAATATCACAAAAATAAAAATTGGAAAGGGACAAGAAATTTGGATTTGTGGTTGTATTATTGCCGACCTCATCTGTTTGGCAAAGGTCCAAAATTTAGAATTAAATTTGATATCTTTTTGTCAAATGTTGTAGGTGTGTTGGTTAATTTCACATTTGGCGATAATGTAAAATCATCTTAACAAATCTCCACCTTGATTTGAAATTGTCGGGATATTCTACCTTCGCCAAAACTGCACTTTTGAGGAACTCAATAGTCACAAACAACGATCAAGTTTAAGCAATGCTTAAACTTACTGGTTGGAAGAGGCTTTGTCATCATACCGGCTGGATTGTCCGCTGTACCAATTTTAGTAATACCAATATTTCCCTCGGAAATAATGTCTCGAATAAAATAGTATTTCACGTCAATGTGCTTCGTTCTTTCATTAAATATCTGATCTTTAGTTAGACAAATTGCACTTTGACTATCACAATGAACAATAATTTTCTGCAAATTTGAACTAAGCTCACCAACCAAACCTCTTAGCCAAATAGCTTCTTTTACACCTTCGACTACCGCCATGTATTCTGCTTTGGTAGTGGATAATGCAATTATGTGCTGTAAAGTAGCTTTCCAACTAATAGTGCTACTACCAAGAGTAAACACATAACCTGTGATCGATCTTTGCTTGTCAATATCACCTGCATAATCTGAATCGATATAGCCAACCACTATGTTCTTACTTTTTCCAAATTCCAAACAAGCATTAGTAGTACCCCTTAAGTATCTCAAAATCCATTTTACAGCATGCCGATGTTCTTTACTTGGATTAGACATATATCTACTAACAACACTGGCTGCATGAGAAATGTCAGGACGAGTGTAAACCATAGCATACATGATTCTACTAACAACACTAGAGTAAGGAACATGTGACATATACTCAATATCCTTTTCAGATTAAGGACATAGAGTAGTAGAAAGTCAAAAATGAGCAGCGAGTGTAGTACTTACAGGTTTGGCATTTTTCATGCCAAAACGCTCCAACACTTTCTCAACAAAACTTCTCTAAGTCAAATAAAGCTTTCTTGCAGCTCTATCCCTTTGGATCTCTATGCCAAGAATCTTTTTAGCAGCTCCCAAATCTTTCATCTCAAATTCACTACTAAGCTCTGCTTTCAATCTGTTGATATCAGACATATCCTTGGCAGCAATAAGCATATCATCAACATAAACCAACAAATATACAAATAAGACATTTGCAAGTTTTCTGAAATACACGCAGCTATCGTATTGGCTCCTTGAATAGCCATGTCCAACCATAAAGGAATCAAACCGCTTATACCACTGTCGAGGCAACTGCTTTAATCCGTACAGCGATTTTTGCAACAAGCAAACATAGTCCTCTTTGCTTTCTACTTCAAAACCATCTGGTTGTTTCATGAAGATCTGCTCCTTTAATTCTCCATGCAAGAAAGCAGTCTTGACATCAAGTTGCTCTAACTCCAAATCATGTATAGCAACCAAGGCAAGCAAAACATGAATAGAGCTATCTTTAACAATAGGAGAAAATACATCGTTGAAATCAACTCCTTGTACCTGACTATAGCCCTTAGCGACTAATCGTGCTTTGTATCTGGCATCCTCTACGCCCGGAATGCCATCTTTCTTTTTAAAGACCCATTTGCAACCAACAATCTTCTTGTCCTTAGGTAGTTTCACCAACTCCCATGGGCGGTTCTTGTGTAGAGATTCAATCTCTTCTTGCATAGCGATAAGCCATTTCGCTAAATCATTACGAGAAATGGCCTCTGAATATGTGGAAGGTTCGCCAACTCCTTCTGTTTCTTGTGCAGCTACAAAGGCATAAGTAACATAATCTGCAAACTTTAAAGGCATTCTTCTTTCTCTATCTGGCCTACTTTTAACAACAGCCTGCTCCACCTGTTCTACTGTAGTAGTTTCTTCAACTTCTATTGGCTTGGAAAACTGTTCTAAAATTTGCTCCTCTGTGGCTTCGGACGGAGCAAATGATTCCTCCACCTCGAATGGAACCTCCACCGGCTTATCAGAATTCTATATTTTGGTGTCAACTACAATTGGGGACTCTTTTCTTAGATGAAGTATAGCAGACTCATCGAATACAACATTTCTACTTATTACAGACTTCGGTGACTTGAGATCAAGAAGCCAAACTTTGTATCCCTTTACACCATCTGGATAGCCAAGAAAAATGCCCTTTTTAGCTCTAGGCTCCAACTTTCCATCATTCACATGGATATAAACAGGATAACCAAAAATCTCAGATTAGAATAATTAGCAGGTTTCCCAGACCACAACTCTTCAGGTGTCTTGCATTTAATTGAAGCACAAGGGGAATTATTCACCAAATGAGTAGCAGTTACAGCTGCTTCTGCCCAAAATGCTTGAGATAAACCAGAATTTGACAACATGCATTGAACTTTCTCCAACAGGGTTCTGTTCATCCTCTCAGCTACACCATTTTGTTGTGGTGTACCCGAAACTATGAAATGTCTCGAGATGCCTATATCTTCATAGAATGTGTCAAATTCTGCATTACCAAACGCCAAACTATTATCTGTTCGGAGATGTTTGATCTTCCTGCTAGTTTGATTCTCCACCAAGGCTTTCCACTGCTTGAAAGTAACAAAGACATCATTCTTGTGTTTCAAAAAATAAGTCCACACCTTTCGAGAGTAGTCATCGATAAAAGTGAGCATGTAACGAGCGCCACCTTTCGAAGGAACATGAGCAGGGCCCCAAAGGTCAGAATGGATATAATCTAAAGTACCTTTTGTTCTATGAACACTGCCACTGAAGCTGACTCTTTTGTGTTTGCCGAAAATGGAGTGCTCACAAAATTCTAACTTGGAAGTGCTTTGGCCATAAAGTAGACCCCTTTTACTTAGCATGGCCAAACCTTTTTCACTCATATGGCCAAGCCTCATATGCCACAATTTTGTAACGTCGGAATCTAAAATGGAAGACGAAACTGCAGCAATACCTGTGGTAGTTGATCCTTGCAACACGTATAATCTCCTAACTTTTCTGGCTTTCATCATGATGAGGGCACCTTTCAAAACCTTCAAAACTCCACCTCCACCAGAAAATCTACAATTGTTGTCGTCTAAAGCAGATAACAAAATGAGGTTCTTCTTCATGTCTGGAACATGCCGCACATCGGTCAGAGTTCTGACAATACCATCATGCATCTTGATTTTGACAGTCCCGATTCCAATAACTTTACAAGGATGATCATTTCCCATTAACACAATTCCTTTATCTACTGGTTCATAAGAGGAGAACCAATCGTTGCGGAAACAAATATGGAATGAGCAAGGAGAATCTAAGATCCATCCTTGTCCAGATCTGGCACCATCGTCGAACACGACATATACTTCAGCATCTGCTCGATCTTCTGCAACATTGGCTTCGGCAGAACTGTCATCTTTATGACTCTTGTCTTTATTCTTTCGTTGGAGCTTGAAACATTCAGCTTTAATATGCCCTTTCTTCTTACAGTAATTGCACGTCAAATTACTGTAACAAGATCTTGATTTAGATCTGGATCTGTTGTTGCTACTACTGCTGGGATCTCTTATACTAGATCTCCCTCGAACGACCAGACCTTCTCCAGGACTATTTCTATCACCAGAAAGCTCTTTATCAATAAGATATTTAGAGAACAAACATTCTTTAACCGCCTCCACGGTTAAAGTGATTTTACTATAGATAAGGGTCTAGCGGAAATTCTTAAATGACGGAGGAAGAGACTGCAACAACATAAGAGCTTTATCTTCTTCTACGTATTTGATATCCAAGTTTTCTAGATCCAAAAGAATGGAACTGAATCATCAAGGTGCGCCTTTAGGGATGTGCCTTCTGCCATGTGGAGCATATGGAGACGATTCTTCACCATAAGCTTACTGGTGAGGTTTTTGGACATGTAAAGAGATTGTAATTTCTCCCATAAATTTTTGGCAGTCTTCTCATGGACCACTTCTCGTAGAACCTCGTTTGATAAACATAACTGAATGGCAGCTAGAGCTTTGTCCTCCAAATCTTGTTTCTTCTCCTTTGTCACCGTTTCAGGTAACTCTTCCATTATCGCCTTGTACAATCCGTTTTGTGTCAAAATTGCTTTCATCTTAACTTGCCATTAGGCAAAGCTCATATTGCGATCAAATTTCCCAATATCAAATTTTGTTGTCACCATAGTAAATTTTAAAATTCCAAAATAAATATTAATTGGCTTGGGTACCAATTTGTTAGGGAATTAGGACCCACAGCGGAACGAAATATTTATTTTAGGTGAATATGACAACAACAAAATAGGAGAAATTATTGGGGATAGGAGAAAACAAATAATCCACTAATTAAAAATGAAAAAGTGGTACAAAAGGAATGGAAAAATAAAACACTCAACCTTTAACTCAAATACACTCAAACTCACAAATATTCTATAATAGAATAAACTCTCAAAATATATACATAGGAATGTATATATTATATTGTTTTAGGATGATATAAGAAACTGCAAATACATGGCTATTTATACTAAAATGCAAGCCAACTAAAGTTGACTTCTTTTGCTTAATATCACAAATATAAAAATTGGAAAGGGACAAGAAATTTGAATTTGTGGTTGTATTATTACCGACCTCACCTTTTGGGCAAAGGTCCAAAATTTAAAATTAAATTTAATATCTTTTTATCAAATACAATAATTGTGTTGGTTAATTTCACATTTACCGAAAATATAAAATCTTCTTAACAGAATCAATTTAGAATTTTCATGAAAGATTGAAAATGGATTGTAATTTAGATCAAATGAACACAAATTTTGTCGTTTTGTTTGAGATAGAATGGAACCTGAAACAATGAGTTTTTTTCGTAGCTGTATTCCTCTTCTCCTCCATTCATGTGAAGAAAAGTATTTGAAGCTTGCATGGCTATTTTGTTGTGATTTAATTGGCCAATTTTGCATTCTTTACATTTTGTTTGACACCAATTTATATGGACGTATAAAGAACATAGTGAATACATTTCGATAATAGTCAAATAAAAAATCTATTCATAACGAGTTTTCATACTCAGCGTTTTCAACATATATTATTAAACTATCATCCAACCATTGATCACACATTTATTTTTTAAATCATTTTTAATCAATTTCATTGCAGAAAATGTTCGCTCAACGGTCGATATAGTTACTGGTAGAATTAATTCCATTATATAATTAACTTTTTAAAAGTATTTGATTAAGATTCATTTAGTAATGGATCCACTAATAAATTTTAATGGTGTCAAATAATTAAATAGTATATACATAATACAACTTTTTAAAAATTTTGTGGGGTCCCTACTACCTAATAAGTGGATTCACTTATAAAAAAATAAGATAAACGACTGCTTAACATCCTAAATTTTTTAAGAGCCTTAAATTTTAGTTTTCGGGGTACCCAATAAATTATATATATTAATGCACTTGAGACAAACACTCATGTAACATTTTATGCTCCAGTGGTAGAGCTGTCCTTCCAGGGCCCAAGCTGCGCGGGTTCGCAGCAATACTATTTTCCAAAATATATTTTATTTTTTTTAATATTTTAAAATCTTTAATTTAATTATCTTTAAAAACGGGCTTTTATTAACATTTAATAGTATTTAATTCTCTTCCTTGTTCCTTTAAAAAATTGTTCACTTTAATTGGTTTAAAAGTGAATAATTTAACAAAATTATTTTCAAAACTAATTTCAATATTTTAAAATCTTTAATATAATGATAAAATATATAATTTAATTATTTTATTCACGTATTACGAAAAAAATGAGCTTATATTACTATTTAAATAGTATTTAATTGTGTTTCATTAAGTTGAATTTTAAATGTGTTGCCTATTCCTTAAACAAAATGTTCTTTCTTCTTTAACAAGTTGTATTTTATTTAGTCTTTCAATGCAAAAAAAATTAAAAGAAGTTTAAAATTTTATTTTTTTACTATGAGTTAGTAATAAATTAAGATTAACTTTTTTTAGTATAGAATTATTTAAGATTTGACCGATTTTGTAATCATATGATTTTTATCTCAAGAGCAAAAAACTTTTCTATTAAATTTTTATTTACTATTTTAACGACAAATGCAAAAGTCAGTATCTTGTGTCGAGTATAAATTTTTTGATAGATACTTTTAAAAATAACAATAAATATTAGTAAATTGTATAATTCAAATTTTAGAAATTTTGATCCCATATCGTAAGCAATTTTAAACAAATTTTCAAGGAACATTATAATATCTTTCAAATTTATCAATAAAATTGAGAAAATGATTTTAGAATAAAAAATATATATATATTTGATTGAAGTTTTTTTTGACAGGAAGTGCTTGGATAATCATGATTTTGAAATGATAATGTTGTAATCCTAAAATATATTTTTATTGTATTAGAGTCCATATTTCATTTTTGCTCAGGGTCTTTTATGGGGCCTCTTATAAAAAAAACACCTCTATTCGTAAAATAATTTGAACTAAAAGATAAAGTTTTTTCAAATTTCCTCCCCCTCCAATAGCTACTATACATATTTTTTTAATTTTTTTAATTTCTTTTTCATTTATCTTTGAAACCGTTTATTTTTTCGACATGCCGCTGTAGAGTTTTTTGTTCGTCTCTTTTTTATCTTCAAAATGACATCCATTGTGAATTTTTCAAACTTTTTCAACTGATAGACATGTGGTAGATGTATGGTAGATGTGTGGAATCTATTTTTTTCATTAGCCTTTTTTTCTTTTTTGATCTATATACTGTACTTTCTCTCTATTGGATCTGTTCTTGCATTCTTTTCTTGATCTGGAAATCGTATCTCGGTTCTCTTCTCTTCTTATTTGTTTGATTTTTATCACTAATTTATCATTGTTTAGATGGTGGTTTGATTTCAATATTTGCACAAACTAACATAACGATTTCATAAAAAAACCCATCAAAAACTAATATCTACCATGTCTATCAGACTTCTATCACATGTCTATCGGACATATATCAGATGTCTACTGGTTCAAAAAATTCGAAAATGTCACAGTGGATGTCATTTTGAAGATAAAAATAAGACGAACAAAAAACTCTAAAGCGGCATGTCGAAAAAATATACGGTATGAGAGATAAATGAAAAATAAGAAAGAAAATTAAAAGAAAAAGGGGAAAAATAAGTGGCTGATATGGTATGTAAATGGAATTGAAGGGAATGTGTATTTATAAATAGTTTGACTTGATGGATAATTTGTAAATAATTTATAAAGTATGGCTATTCTTGATAGTTTGTCCCCCAAAAATCTCTGAAACGGCCCTATTAATATATGTTTATTTACTCATCAGTCAAAATATATTTCATATATCAATATTTATAAAATATATAATTTTCATTAAAAAATAAGAAATGGACTCTAATGCGAAATTCAACGTTAATTTATGTTTCCGAAACAAAATATGGAAACATGAGCGTAGTTTCCTGAAAACTATGTTATTACACCACTCATGTTCGAATTACATGGTAGATCGCATTATTTAAGTAGGGAAACAAATTTTATCAGGTTGAGTAATCAACTTTACTTTATAGTTAATTCATTTATTTTCTAATTAAAATAGAGTAGTTAAAATAAGATTTGTATAGTTTGTAAAAGCTCGTGGATACCACATATTTCCACACATGGTATGATATTGTCCGCTTTGGACTTAAGCCCTTATGGTTTTACTTTTGGGCTTTATCCCTGAAAGGTCTCGTACCATTGATGATATTGTCCATCTATATAAACCATTTGATCTCCTCCTTGTTAACTCAATGTGGGACAGTTGTTCGCATCCCAACAATCCTCCCGTCGAACAAAGTACCATCGAGCCTCCCCTCGAGCGATCAACCATCCGGGCATTCTCTACAAAACCGATATTTTTCATCTCTAATGCGATGGGGGACACGCCTTACATAGAGCACTACCGGATTCACGAATATTGGTAATCAGACTGGGCATCCCCACTTTTTGTTCGACTTTCCGAGAATTCATCCACATCACGGCTAACGTCGGAGCATGACTCTGATACCAATTGTTGTGAGTCGTGGAAGCACGTGGACACCCCAAATCCCACACATGGTATGATATTGTCCACTTTGAGCCTAAGCCCTCTTAATTTTGCTCTTGGGCTTTATCCCTAAAAAGCCTCATACCACTGAGGATATCGTCCATCTATATAAACCATTTGATCTCCTCCTTGTTAACCAATGTGGGACAATTGTTCGCTACCCAACAAGATCAACCATTTATATTTAATTAATAGTTGAAATTGTTGTAACTTTACAACTTTAATAATTTTAAGCTTTAGAGAATCCATATTTACGTAGTCCTTTAAAAATTAAAAGTTGACATTACGAAGAGTTTTGGAGGAAATTTTTTTTTTTGTAAAAAGAGCTTCAAATGTAGGAGATGAGATTTTAACCTCAAACCTCCCCATTAATTTTTCATAGATGTACCAATTGGACATAGTCCCATTGGTAGTTTTGGAGGAAACATGGGTTTGAAAGTTGAGATTAAGAAGAAATTTGTGGGTACTAATGAAGAATTTATGGCAATATTTCCAATTAATTCTCACTTTCGGTAGTTTTGAGAAATTGAGTGGTGTACAACAAGATTTATGACATTATCTTCACGTAGTTTCCAGTTTTGGTAGTTTTGAAAAATGGAGTGGGCTATTTAAATAATTTCTGAAACGTGTTCAGATTGGGTAAATTTGTAAATTAGTTCAACTAATTTTAATTATTTATTAAATTTAAATAATTGAAATTTAGTATTTTATAGACCATACAATTAATAAATTTAAATTAAACTAATCTCAACTTTACCAACAAACTTAAATTAATGTAGTTAAGATCTAGCTATAGTCTTTTTGGGTTGATGGTTTCTAAAAATTTGAAATGGAAAAAAATTATGCTCCAATTAAATGGCATGCAGATTGATTTTTGTAGTAAAAATTAGTGGCCTGATTCTGCTAAGCTAGGAAATAACAAATTTTTCAAAACTGTAAATTAATTAGGAATAATGCCATACATCTTTCATTAGTCAGAGAGTTGTAAGGATTTAAACCCCAGATTTTTTAGACCATAACATTTTGATTAAAAAAATCACATGTTATCCATATGATAAATTTTAAAAATATGTCATGTATATTTGATTCATTTGCAAAAAAAAATTTGTGGAAATTTTTTTTTAAATTGTGCATTTGGTTTCAAAAGTTAGCAAACAAAGGAAAAACACATGATTTAGTTTTTGAAAATTAGTCTTTTTTTTGTTAATTGTATACTAATTATTTTAATAAATTCAACATTCCTATATTTTAACTATATTATTTAAAAATTATATATCAAGATTTGAGGAAGTTTTGAAAATTTTTCATTTTGCTATGATTTAAAGTTATCATCATTTTTTAAGTAAACTAAATATTTGTAGTTCTCAAAATATTCTAAAATTTACCACTAAGGTGTATTATATTTTTATTAATTAAGCTGTAAAATTTTACTTTCAAAATGAACAAGACTGCCCTTTAAAATATGGTTTCAAAATTTTGGGAATTTTTTTTCTAACTTTTAAAATCACATACACCTATTTGAAAAAACTTCACAAGGACCTTTTTCGACACAGTCAAACCACATTACATGTTTCTAAAGTTTAGCCTTATCAATATGAAGAGCTTATACGATGCACCCGGTGCATTACTCTACCTCCCTGCATGAATGAAAAGTATCTCAGAAACTACTTTATGCTATCAATTTTTTATTAGTTTATTCATTTCTACGATACTTGTTATTTATACAAAGGTGAGAGAGTAATGCACCAAGTAAATGGTATAATTTCTTTATCAATATGGTGTCCCCATTCAGTTTATGGGTTTGCAAAAGAGAATATGAATGATTGAAAAGAAAAACTAAAAAATAAT
Organism: Euphorbia pulcherrima; assembly: GCA_947683365.1. Taxonomy (NCBI): domain Eukaryota; kingdom Viridiplantae; phylum Streptophyta; class Magnoliopsida; order Malpighiales; family Euphorbiaceae; genus Euphorbia; species Euphorbia pulcherrima. The sequence goes on from CANTUS010000010.1 coordinate 8,689,056, forward strand.
AAACTAATAATAAAATTGGCATGTATCGAAGAAGACTGTATGGGTAAACGCAAAGGAACATACTGAGGGATTAATAACCAAATTAAGCAACTATACATACACAAGGCCATCTCCTCCTCCGGCACCACCGCCGCCTCCACTTGTTCCGCCCTGCCTCATCACCATAAATCCCGATCTCGACAACTCATCTGAGAACCTTCTCCGACTAGGACCCACTCCAACCGTCGAGTAATTGCTCATATTTTGTTGATGGCTTTTGAGGTATTCAATAAACAGAAAGAGAAAAAGAAGAAAGGAGAAAGAAAAGTTTGAGCTCCCCCTCCTGAAGCCTCCACCATGTCCACCACCTAAGCCTCCACTTGCTTCGCCTCCTAAATCACCACCATGGCCAATGTCACCACTTAGACCTCCACCTTTTCATCTAAAACAAAAACAAAAAATCAAAACCTTGGGAGAGAAGTTCCCGTATCTCCGCCCACCACCTTCCTTTTACTATTTCTCACTACATTCTTTTTACTATATCAAGTCTTACCTTACGGAAAAATAAGGTGAATTTAGAAGTCAACAAGTATCAACCACCCTACTGCTACCACATCTCTCCTTACCACCTTCCTTTTGCTATTCCTCACCACCTTCCTTTTACTATTCTCAGTTCTAAAGCCATGAAAGCCGATCGTAACCCTAGCTGTTTTCCAAACCATTCCCTCACCTTTCGTCGTCGGTCTCGCCCGCGGCCAACCGCATCTACCGGCCCTTCCCCAGCCGTCCTTATCAACCTATTCGATCCCATAGACCCTCTCTCCTATCACGATCGGCTGGAAACCAAACATAGAACCCTAACCCCTCGAAGATATATTTTGAGAATTTCCTGAACAGATATGATTCAATGGCTATGAAACAGATCTTTCAAAAATATGGTGTCTCTGGGTGGGAGTTCATAGCAAGGAGAAGAAATTCAAGGAACCTTAATTTTGATTTTATCAATTTGGACGGATCACTACAGATTGATGAGGCGATTTATACATTAAATTCAGTCATTATTGGAGTCGTGAGGCTCTGTGCGTATCGCGTAAGGTACTCGAGGCCGGCGGTGGATCCTATTCCCAAGCGTCCAACGAAGACTAATAGTAGATAGAATTATGTGTTTCGTGACTCACTCCGTGACAATAGATCCTTCGCCGAAGTTGTGGCTAATTCTAATATTATTGGAGCGACTGCAAGTAAGGAGCAGCAGGTGCGATTGTTGATCAGCCTAAAGTGGAAATGACGGTTCAGAATGCTCGATGGAGAGATAAGTCATGCATGGCTCATCTTAAGAATATTTCTAATATTCGAAACATTGGGGAGATGTTGATTGATTATGGTTTTGTGTTTGATTTTGTTGCACCCATTGGTGGTGATTGTGTTATAATATCTTTTGCGTTGGTGGCTGCTCTACAAAATTTTGTGAATGAGGATTGGAAAGCAATGGAACATATTATGTCTTCGGTTCATCTTTTATCGATTGATTTTACCCCTTCAGAACCCATTATGTATTTGGATTTTATAGGTCTTCCACGGTCTATTATATGTGAGTCTTTGATTCATGAACTTGGTACAAGGTTGTTTGGCCATGTGGTTGCGATGGACACAGATTTTGAAAGGTCGGATCGTCTTGATGTGTTATCCTGTTTCCTTTAGGGACCATGAATAAGAAATTTAAATTGTTGGTGGGTTTAAGTGAATTGATTATTTATGCGAGCTTACGTCAGGGTTTAGGGTGCCAACATTGCCATGATAATTATTCAGATGGCTAGAGTGACACGGAGGTAGCTTCATCGGTAGGGGGGATTCAATTCCCTTAAATAAGTCTGCAGAAGAGGGTCCAGCTAGTGAGAACAAATTGTTAGGTGACGGGCCTTAATTTGTTAGTATTCCACGAATTAGCAAAAGTGCGCCTCCGAGGTTGGGGAATGAAATTGTACCATTGGGTAGGATTTCCAGTTCTTCAGGGCCAGATATATCAAATATGAACAGAGTGGTCCTTAGAGCAGATAGTAGTGTGACGCGCGAAAGCAAAGAAATGTTAGTGTTTCAGGTAAGGGAAAAGCTCGAACTGTTTAGCAGCCAGAATGCCGAGAAGATTGTGGAAATTTTGGAAGCCTAGCACCTTTGATCAGGATTTGATGTCCAGGTCTTGTGAATTTTTTATTAATGTCGTTAAACCTTTTATGTTGGAATTATCACGGGGGGCTTTTGAATGATGCGAAGCAAATTTTTGTTCGTAATTGTATTCGTAAATGGTTCTTGCATCTTGTTATTTTGGTAGCAACTAAGGCTGCTAGAAAATTTTAGGGCCACAATGACTTTTTATTTCACTGTATTCCTGCTTAAGGCTTTTTAGGAGGGATTATGGTTTCCTGGAATTCACGTTTGGTTCAAGGAATGGTCACATTCTTTGGCTATAGATGGTGTATTTTACAAGTCAACTTGAACCAATTTGTGCTAATGTGGTTTGTTTATATGGCCCTATTAATTACATTGAATGAAATCAACTTTGGGGTGATATAGTACCCCATATACAGGGAATTAAGAATGTTTTAGTTTGTGGAGACTTTAACAAGGTGTTATATATCTTGAAGAGATCAGGGGGCTGTGGTGTTATTTCAAACTCTATGATTAATTTTTAGGAGTTTGCTAATGAGTGTGTGCTATTTGATGCACCGTTACGTGGTAGGGACTACACATGGTTCAATAGTCAGGCATTTCGAGGATTGATAGAGTGTTGGTTTTGTGTAACATCTTTGACCGATGGCCGGAGTTAAATTTGATGACTGTGGATTCATCTCTGTTAGATCACCTACCGCTTGTTTTTCGGTTGCATGTTGTGAGCTGGGGAAGAAGTAGGATTTATCATTCGTTAAATTGCTGGCAGGACAATGATGGATTCTTTTCATATATAAAATCAAAATGGCACAATATTTGTTCGAGAATTCCCAATAGGGACATTGATTTTAAGTTGAGACGCGTATAGGATTTTATTAGGCCATGACACTCAAGGAATTTTGAGGGTTTAGAGAGACGCATTAAGGAGTCAGAGGATCGGGTTTTAGCACTGACATCTAGTGGTATAATACGACTTATGGATGTTTCCATAGGCTCAGAGTTACAGATTGTGAGATCATCTCTGTTTGAGTGTAGGCGAAGTCTGGAGAAGGTTTGTCCTCAACAATCGCTGGTTACTTGGGTTGCTTTAGGGGATGATAATACGACCTATTTTCACCAAATGGCATCTGCTCGGTCTAGGGTAGATAGAATTACCCAGCTTAAGTTAGATGGCGTTATTTCATGTGATCAGGACGTCATTGCCGAGACTATAAGGAGTTATTATTCGAGCTTGTTTTTGGGTTCCATTGATATAACGTTTGATTTGAGAGGTCTATAATTCAGAATAGTTGATCCTGTGGCAAACAGTCGGCTTGTGGAGCCATTTTCAAAAGTTAAAATTTAGGCTGCGGTCAACGACTATAATAAGGGGAAATCACCAGGGCATGATGGGTTTAATTACGTCTTCTATAAATGGTTTTGGGGCGAATTGAAGTCAAAAATCATAGAGTTGTTTAATAAATTTCATGCCACATCTGAGTTGCCAAATTCTATTAAATCTTCTTACATTGTTTTGATCCCGAAGGTTCTGGAAACCTTGGTGCTGGGTAATTATGTGCCAATCGTCCTCATTCATGGTATTTACAAGATTGTTTCTAAGCTGTTAGCTAGCTGGTTACAACTACTACTACCAGAGTTGATTTTAGAGAATCAATTTGCTTTTGTTAAAGGTCGTAGCACACATGAGTGTTCTTTCATCGCTGCGGAGGTAGTACATTCTATTCACGAGAGGCAGCAGTCTTGTTTGGTCCTTAAGCTTGATTTTCATAAAGCTTATGACTGACAGTCATGGTCATACATCGATTCGATGCTTAGGAGGATAGGATTTGAGGGGAGATGGGTTCGTTGGTTAGCTAATTGCCATCAGAATTCTATTACATTTATCCTTGTTAACGACATCCTATGAGAGCCGATTGTGCTGGGAAAGGGGGTCAAGCAGGGTGACCCCTTCCATTTATTTTTGTTTTAGCTATTGAAGGGTTGAAGCAGCTTATTGATGCTAGTGTTCAAAAGGGACTTCTGCCTGGGTTTTGTATTGAAGGTTCTAACAAGGACCTTTCTCTTCTCCAATTTTCTTATGACACGATGTGTTTCTTACTCGCAGATGAGTCTCTTTTACCTACTTTTATGCATATTTTACGTTGTTTTGAGCTGATTTTCTGGACTGCATATTAATTATAGTAAAAGTTCTATTATGGGTGTTCATGTTTTGGATTCAATGTTGTATTCATGTGGGAATACATTGGGTTGTAAAGTTGAGGCATTTTCGATCACATATCTGGGTGCTCCCCTTAGCTCAAGATGCATTCGGGTGTCTTACTGGAACTCGTTGATTAGTAAGTTCTATAGTCACTTATCTAGTTGGAAAGGTCACTGTTTATCATCTGCTAGTCGAGTGGTTCTTTTGAAGTCGGTTCTTTCAGCCTTACCGATTTATTTACTTTTGATGAATAAAATGCCAACTTTGGTGAATTATAAGCTTGTCCAACTCATGCAAAATGTTTTGTGGAGGGGTGATTCGAACTCTAGGGGTATAAGTAGAGTGGGCTGGGAAATTATAACTTTACCTAAAGAGTTGGGTGGGCTAAATTTGAGGGACCTTAAGTTAGTCAATTGTAGCTTATTGCTCAAATGGATTTGGAAGGTCCGAACTCCGGGGCAAGGGTCCTTATGGTTTGAATTTTGTGTTAGACGGTATGGTTTCTCTCCGTGGTGGTCGATAGAAAATTATGAGGGTAGGCCTTTATCGTTTGTGTGGCGTAATATTATCTCGTGTTGCATTAAAAACGAGTCCTATTGGAATTTTTTCAAAGCTAACGTGCGAATAGAAGTGGGAGATGGGGTTGGTAGTTCGTTTTGACATGATAATTGGTCTAAGAATATAAATTTGGCCTATCTTTTTCCCGACCTTTATATGATGTGCAATATGAAAAGTTGTTTAGTACAAGAGGGATGTGTTTTTATTTTTGGAAATGCAGCATTTTTAAGACCATTTTGGAAAAGGAACTTGAGGCTTTCTTATCGCGAGAGGTGTAATCAGCTTCAAAATTTGATAGTGCAGTACTGTCCGTCATTATTCCAAGAGGCGGGAGTTGCGTTGGTAGGAGGGCAGCATTGTCTAGTTATGTTTCGGGAAGGGGCTGATCGGTTTATGTGGGAATTGGGTGATCAAAAAAGGTTCTCGGCATCTTCTTTTTGTTTAGGTTTCTACAATCATTGGCCTAAACCTAAATTTGATTTTATTCTAATTTTGAATGCTTGCCTTCTGCCCAAAGTGCAATTCTTCGGGTGGACTGTCTTCCATGGAAGCTTGCCAACTAGATCTTTCCTATTTAAATGTCGGTGCCTTGCTGTTGCGGATGGGAGATGTCCATTTTGTATAGAGATGGAATCTACTAATCATGCCTTGTTTCGTTGTGCTGGAGGCTAGAAAGCATGGGCTCAGACATTTAGGCTGCTTGGGATAGAGGTAATCATGCCCTTTTCGGGGTTTGATTTTGTACGAGTGTGGCGGGGGTGTTCTTTTCTGGGTCCAAGTCGAGACTTCGGGACGTCGTTATGGTCTTGATTGCATGGTCTTTGTGGAAGCAGAGAAACAAGTTTGTGTTCGAGGGAGTGATTGGTGACGGAGATTATCTTTATTCATGTATTTACCTTTGTTGGTTTGTTTTTAGGCACAGAATGAGACATTTACATTTCTTGGTATCGGATGTATTTAATCATCCAAATCTATTACTATCATGTAACTGAACTTTAATTGATCTTGCCTTAATAATTTTATACTATATCTTATCTTGGTGAGAGTTTTTAACGGTGGTGAAAACCTTTTCCGCTTACCTTTTTCCTCACCCGAATAATTAAAAAAAAAATCGAAGAAGACTGTATGGGAATACAAATGATAACACTGCAAAATAACAATAAAATTGCCATGTATCGAAGAAGACTGTACGGAGAATACAAATGATAACACCGCATTATTTGATACTTTATCATATGAAAATAATTGATACAAAAACTCAAGACCCACGTAATTATCCTTTTTTGGTAAATATATACTCCATCCGGTTTAAAAAATTACTATTTTAGAGATTATATCTTAGTTTATTTTACTTGTCATTTTAGAATATCAATATAATTTTTAAAATTTCTTCTCTAATTTACCCTTGTACTAATTCAAAAAGAGTACAAATATTGATGAAATTATAAAGTAGTAATTAAGAAGAAAGAGAATTTCATTAAAGATACATAAGTCATTTTACGGGAGTAATAAATATTTATTGATTTTGATGAAAAGTCCAAAAGCTACTAGTTTTGGAATTGAAACGAATACCAATTTAGGTTCAAATCAATTTTCTTTCAAAATCTCCATCTTAACATTTGCATTATTTTGCATATTCACATATCTCCTTTTGGACGGTGAGAAATATATGATTCGCGGCCGGGACTTTTGAGATAGTGGGAATTGTTGGGATGGTGGGGACTGTAGGCAGAGTTTTAGCAGAGATAGGTAACGGTGGCAATTGCAGGAGATTGTTGAGTAAATAAACTTAATTAAAAACAGGAGATGAATGTGTACACGTTACAATGGATCAGCTATACATGTGGTTGTAATTGATATAACCAAAAAAAATAATTGTTAATGTGATGAGTTAGTAGACAAAAGTTGGTGGAAATGGCTATTTGATCAGGGGTTCATATACGAGCAAAAAAGTAGTATGAGTTGTACAAAATATATAAAGCAATTTGTAATAAGAGTGTCTCAGAATGAGCTAATTTGTTTCGGTTGTCAGAATGCAAGGTGTGTGTGCAAGTTTGTAAGAAAATTAAAAGAAAGCGTCAAGTTAAATAATAAAAGTGGTCTATTTCATATTTAGTCAAAATGGAGCTCCTTTGCGATTTCCAATCGAGACAACGACTCTTTTTTTAGTTTCCAACTTAATTATGTTCATTAATTAGGTTCAATATTTATACATATTACATGCATATAAATCGACATTGAAATAAATATAATATCTCAGTTTAATTCGTTATACTTATTCATAAGTTGAAAACAGATCTGACCCTAACAGTTTCAAGGAGTTGGGCTAAATAATATTAAAAATAGTAAAATGGAGCCCTCAATAAAAAAATTGTAATAAATATTTACTTTTTACAAAAAGTAGGATTTGAACTCTTCTAAATTTAACTAATGCTCTACCAGTTGATATGAGGGAAATTGTCACTTATGACTTATTTGCCCAAAATAAATACCAAAATAACCCAACAACAAAATCGTATCTTTTTAATCATTTTTAAGATTCATTTTTACTCTTATACGCTTAATACTGTTCATTACTTGTATCACGCGATTAGGAAATGTTTTTTTTTATATTGTTTTTGCCCTTATTTTGTATTTATCTAGTAAACCGTTTATTTTTTCGACATTACCGCTTTAGAGTTTTTTGTTTGTCTCATTTTTATCTTCGAAACACCATCCATTGTGATATATTTTTTCAATTTTTTTGACCTGTTACAATAATATATTTCTGTTACAAATCTAATATAAGACTTATAACACACACACACACACACACATATATCAGTTCAATGGACATTGCAAATACAAAGAGACTTATATTAGACTTATAACATATATATATCAGATATATTGTAGATATATTACAGTTCAATGAGCATTATAAATACAAATAGACTTATATTAGAATTATAACAGATTTGTATTATGTTTGCAACAAATATATATCAGATATATAGTAGATATATAACAGTTCAATGAGCATTGCAAATACAAAGAGACTTATATTAGAAATATATCAGAAATATATCAGATAAGTATCTGATATTTTTCTAATATTTTTTTGATATATGACAGATTTGTAGTAGATATATAATAGATGTATAACAGATACAAAGGAACATCCAAATCAGCGTTGAAACTGTTGGTCCTTGTGAGGGTCTGAGTTTGGTCAGAGGGGGTGAATGACCCTTTTTTCTCGGAATTAACAGACTTTAAAAAGTCTTAGTGTAGCGGGTTTGATTACGATCCGGGTGATGGATCCGGATGATGCAAATGTATATAAATAAATATGCAAAGAGATAAAGAATAAGGAGATCAAACACAAGTATTTTATCCTGGTTCGGCCCCGCCTACTCCAGTCCCCGAAGTTTCCTTCCTCCGAGCTTTTTCATTAGTAAATTCCTTTCCAACTAGCAGGAATCAAGCCTTACAATTTATCTCCGAATGGTACCCCCTTCCGGATGTAGGATATACCACTAAAACCACCAACTCCTAGCTGAGTCCTCTTGTCTTTAGTAGGATATACCACTTAGATTTCTACCCAAACCTAAGCTGAGTCCTACAGAGAGATCCCACTCAAAGCACCTACTTTAAGCTGTATCCCAATCTCACAACTCACCCAAGTTGGAGATCCTTACACTTTGGTTTCATCAAAGGTTTTGGTTTGGACTTCCTCAAGTTTATAATTTCACTTGGGAATCCTTACAACTGATTTGGAAATGTTTGATTATTGGAGGGATGTGTTAATTGCTTTTAGATAGAGTTCCTTACGACTGATTGCTTTTAGCGAATTCTCTTGTTAATTGCTTTCTCAAATCAACTAGCACCTTCTCAACATGTGAAGCTTACCTTTTATAGGCTTCCATCATAAATGTAGCCGTTGTGGGTTGTTGAATTGTACTTGATCTTCACCGTTGACCAAGTAAGATGTGGCGCTTTCGGAGCCATTGATCAATCCGTTAGATAGAGATTTTGACCCGTTTTAATCCTTGGGATTGAGGCTGAAAAGTTGTTGGTGATTTTTTCTTGTATTTTAGTGTCCTGCCAACTTTTATGCCAGTAGCTTTTTGATGTGAGCACCACGCGCCTTCTTATTGGTCTAGGTGAAAAAGTTTGTTACCTTTTTCTTGTCCACTGTCAGTTCTTCTGTCCTATTCTGAAAAGTGCTAGCTGTCTTCTTTTGTCTTGCCTATGGGAAAAGGATCTTTGACTTGATAGACTAAAGGAATGGAGGAAATGGAATTTTTGAAACATTCCCTTTATCTTGATATGTAAGTCTTCCGGATATTTTCAGACTTAATATCTCCAGATTTGTCTTCTTCCGGATGCTTATGCAATTAGTTCTTTCGGATGCTGTTTTGGGCGGTTCAAAGTTTGTTTCCTTTCCAAACTTTAACTGGATGCTTCCTTATATGCTTAGGTAATTTATCTTCACTTGTCTTGGACTTATGTCCGGATGCAATGACTTAGGTCTTTTTATACTTAGGTGTTTTGTTTACTTCAAACTTGATTCAGATTGTTTGTATTCCGGATCATTGTTTCCAATAGAAATATAAAAAATGCAGCAGAAACATATATATATCAGATATATAGTAGACGTATAACAGTTCAATAAGCATTACAACTACAAAGAGACTTATATTATAATTATAACATATATATATATATATATATATATATATATATATATATATATATATATATATATATATATATATATATATATATATATATAATATCTGATATATATCTGATATATTTCTGATATATGACAGATTTGTAGTAGATGTATAACAGATTTGTAGTGGATATATAATAGATGTATACAGATACAAAAGTACATCCAAATTAGTGTTGAAACAAAAATAAAAGCAGCAGAAATAGATATATATATCAGATATATGTCAGAAATATATCAGATACTACCATTGAGTAGAACTTAGAAAAAACATATCGCAAAACTACAATACTTGTGGTATTGGTATTTCCTCTGGTTTATCAGCAACCAAACAAAGCCATGCATCTCTAAACTTCTCCTTTATTAACTTTAACAAACAACCCAAACTATATAAACCAGTTTATATAACTACTAATCATAAAGCTAGACCATATCAAGAAGTTATCATATGTAAATGCTTACGGTAGATATAGAAAGATTGCAAAAATGACAAAAAATCGTTTCTATGTGCACAATAATTAACACCACATTCCTATATGTTCATTAAAATAGCTGTGAACTCAATCCTGAAACAAACTAAGCCCTTATGATATCTTAGGATGCCAATTCTTGACATCTTCCTTAGCGAACCAGCTCGATACTATAACCAAACAACATGAATGAGAAAGGGAATGCCCCAAACAAAACTCAGAATCTATTCCGTTCAACTTTCTCCGTGATTTCAGTTTATATGAAGACCGTATTATGGTTAATAACTTTTCAAATTATTCCAAATAGGTTGCACACGTTTTCTTGTGGCATTTTAGTTATTATTTTGCACAATTTGGCTCATTTAGGTGTTTTTCAATTGATATAACATTTATGAATGTCTACCTTTATCTTTTTAATAATACCTATTAAAACTTTTAATGAAAAAAAATATTGGGAAATTGTTGGATTTGGCCGATTTCTGTAAAATAATTTCGGCCCAGGTTTGGCCCAATTACTTAAACCCTTTCTTGTCATTTCTAAATCTTCATCTCACGTTTTTTTATAACTGTTATACGCTTTTAATATATTTCCCACTTTCTTAGTACAATTTCAATTTTGAAGACTATCTACATTCTACACACGATCTAGTTGTTTTTGTTTGCAGCTTTCTTGGTTTCCATCCATTATTCTTCCAATTTTTATCCATAAAAGCCTCTTTCGAGATCCTCTATGTATTTGCATTTTCCAATTCCTTTTGATCTTTCGGTTTTCTTTGTTTTTTGAGATTTTTTTCTTTTCAAGTCGTGTTAACTGTTTCGGCTTCATCTGCATTACCAATCAAGGAACACATTTTGAAAATCCGTGATTTACTTACGCATTCTATATTGTTTTCTTTTTTTTCCCGACTTTGTTGAATTTTTTTTTCATTTTCAAGTGGTAATGGCTCCAAAGAAGAGGCAACCAGCAAAGAAATCTCTTGTTGCTACTAAGAAGGGTAGAGGTGCTAGTTCGAGATCCTAGAAAAAGGTAAGAGATACATGCAAATTCTACTGTTAGGCTTAATGCATGTTACTATGCATCTATTACATATTTAGTATCTGTCTCATATATATGTTCTATGTAGTATGTTTTGTAGAAATCTATTAGATATATACTATATTTTTAGTTTTTTCTGTGTTTAATTCATGTTTTATGTTCATCAGTTTCTTGTAAATTCATTTTGTGGCTTCTTTGTAGTAGATATGTATCATGTTTGTATTAGTTATTGTAGGTACTGCAACAATAAGTCTATATTGGTTTATCTGATACAATTTTGTTATATTTTCAGTACAATGTTTATAAATGTATCAAAATGTAGGTATCAGACCTTTTTGATTGTTTTGGCTACTTAATAAGTGATATATGTCATATACAAGTTTGTTTTATGTGTGATATAATGCATGCAAATGTAATGAAATGACTTAGTATGGTATGTTTGTAACATACAAGTGATATATATGTTATACAACTCTGTTATATGTCTAGCGCAATGTATCCAAATGTAAGTGTAACAACATGAAGGTATAAGTGTGTTTCGATTGTATTTTCTCATTAACAAGTGTTATATACCTAATACAAGTCTGCTTTGTGACTAATATAATGTACTTTGATGTTATAAATGATTATATGCAATCTTCTTTGATATTAAGACGTGTCATGGCTGTATTTAATCATTTTTTCCTTGATAAAAAGCAGACCGAAGAAGAAGAGAATCCATTTATCAATACATCCTGTGCTATCCTCTTTTATATTTTGAACCTTGGGCTTCTGGAATTAATGCTTCTTCAAACTTTGGTGTTATTGATTTTGTTACAAAGAATGTTCCTCCTACTTTTATGGAGATGCTTAAGGGGTTGATATTTGCTAATTTCCTTACGAGACCTAGAATAAAAGTGCAGAGAGATTTTATTCACAACATCCTCACTAGGGAAATAGACCAGATGCATATTGATTGCATCTGTATTTTGGTTGCAGGATATCCTCTTTACTTTGGCCTTGAGTACTTTTGTCTTGTATATGGACTTCGGCCAGATGTTGAGGGGGATTTAAAGTTTGATGTCACTGGTTACTCAAAATTTTTTTGGAAGAAGTATTTCCCAAATTATTTTATTCTTATTAAGAGAGCATATATAAAGTTTATAATTAAGAAGATTGATTCTAGTGATGATGAGGAAGAAGAAGAGGAAGATAAGGGAAAAGGAGAAAATGAGAAAGGATTCCGAGCATGGTGATGATGACTATTTTAGGCTGGCTCTTGTATATTTCATCAGTTATTATATTATGGGATTAGATGTTGGCATGAAATACTTTAACTGTGTTTGCAATGGTACCTACTACAAAGCATAATAGAGTCAATTATCATTCAATGATACCATTCAGTCTCTTAAGAAGAATGGAAAAAGGAGGGCAAAGCCGTCAAATTACAAGCTTTTTGGATTCCTGTTGGAGTTCGAGGTTTAGTTTTATGAGGTTGTCGGAGATTGTGAAGGTTTTGTATATAGTAGGAGTAAACAAGATGATGGTGAACTTAAACCAAGGTTTTTCAAATGGCAACCACACATAATTGGCTTTAAAGGAAAGATTTCGATGCGATGATCTTCGCCAAGCAGTTCAAATATGTAAGCTCACATTACAACTAATTTTGTTTCTGATTTTTTGAATATGTAAGTAGTATGTTTGGTAGTAAGTAGTATGTTTGATACAAATACAATACGAGTATGTTATAAATCAAATCTAAACCACAATAGTTTTTGGAAAACAATGTATGTATATTTATTTGTTATTATTTTGTACTAGATATGTAGTAGGTATGTATCTGTGAGCACGGGCTTTTCGGTGATCCTTGGAACGATGATGACGTTTTGCTCTGACCTCTTACAGACTAGTTGTTCTATTCTTTAAAGGTCGAATCAAGTTTGACAAGTACGTTTTTGATGATTTTTGACCTTTGACCACGCTTAAAAATCATTAAAATATCATTTATATTCATTTTGAATTAACCGTTTTCTCTCGCTAGCGTGCAGTAATTTGTTTCTTAATTTTTTATAAGACCCGATCTTTTTCTTGAAGTCTTATTATATCTTCTAGATTCTAAACTCTCTGAGGTTTCAAAAATGTTAAGAGTCGCCTTAATCGGATAACCGTAGTGAAAGTTATGAATTTTTGAAGTTTGAATCCCTAATATCCAAAGTGCAGTTTTTTCCTCCCCTGGCCGGCCAGAGTCACTGCGGCTGCCGCTGGCTGCGGAGGTGGCCGCCACTGGGGTGGCAGCCACCGCCACCATTGTAGCGGTGAACGCCATTGGGGTGACCACCCCCGTTGTGGCCACCCCCGCCACTTGGGTAGCTTTGGCCTCTACCCTAGTGGCCTCCATCGCTATAGCTATAGCGGTGGCTGCTATAGCTATAGTGGCGGCCTTGGCACAGTGAGATTAGAACCGTGTCTCTTCTTTTTCTCTCTCTTTCGCGATTGGGCCACGTATATTCCCCAAAAATTCATCTACGTCGGTGTATTTTTGAGTATGGGAGTATTTAAACCCATCTAAGAGAGAGATTGAAAGACTTTTCTCCTGATTTCGAATTTTAATTTGAGTTTTTGAGAGAAATTAAGAACAAGAGGGAGAAAGATAAGAACTTGAGAGAGAAAGCTTAAGAAAAGCATAGAATTTGGATTAATTTATGTTAATCACGATTCTTGGTTGTTCTTAGGTTTGATCTTGTAGATTAAACACTAAAATCTATTAGAAATTATAGGTTAAAATCGGATTAAATAGGTTTAGAGACTTATTTTCCAAATATGAGCTAAAATTTCGTCGCTATTTTTATCACTGATTCCGTCACTATTTTGCTTCATCTGAAAATCGTCAAAGGGACCTCGCCAAGGGTTGATTCGAGTCTCCTGAGTTAGATTCATGGCCTAGAGGTAACAAAACTGAGTTCCCTTATCTATTTACTTATTTTTATTGCTTTCTAGTTGCTGCTCTTGGTGTTTTTGGTGTTGTTTTCTTTGATGTTCTTGCAAAATCCCGAAAAATAGTCTGACCTCTATAGGGATAGCCTTCACCTCTATCCCTATATCCTTGGCCGCTACTGTTACAATGGTGAAGGCTATAGCTATAGAGGTGAACTCCACCCCTATGGAGGTCTTGTTATTTCTTACGATTTTTGGGTAGTTCCATACCCAAATCCATTGAATCAAGATTTGGGTGTTATAAGTCCAGATCTATTGAAATATAGTTGATTACGACTTAAAACTTCAATGATTTTGAGTTTATGGATGCGAAATCCCAAAAAATAGTCTGACCTCTACATGGATAGCATTCACCTCTATCCCTATAGCCTTGGCCGCTGTTGTTATAATAGTGAAGGCTATAGCTATAGAGGTGAATTCCACCCCTATAGAGGTCTTGTTATTTCTTGCGATTTTTGTGTATTTTCTCCCAAATCCATAAAATTAATATTATATGTGTGTTTTAAGTCTAGATCTGTTGAAATATAGTTGATTACAACTTAAAACTTCAATGATTTCAAGTTTATGGATGTAAAAACACCCGATTCCCCCTTAAAAGCGAATTTTGACAGTAAGGCTATAGTTATAGCCTTGGCCGCCGTGGCTATAGCGGTGACCTCTATACCTATAGCGACGACCGCTATAGCTATAGCGGTGGCCACTATAGTGATAGCGGCGAAGGCTGCCACTAAAGCATTATCTGTTTGAGTTTTCTTGTAGCTCATTTTCGGTTCATTTTTTAGCCGTTTTTCGCGTTTATCTCACCGATTTGCACCCGAAAAATTTTCTAAAAATCTTAAAATTCTGGAATAAATTAAAAATATTTTTAATCTGATTTATTTTAATTATTTTTATTTTTTTAATTGATTAAATAGCCATTAAATGCCTAAAAAATGCATTTTTAACTCTAAAAATTCCTAAAAAATGTTTTTCTCCATAATAAAATTTGCTTTTCTACCTTTTATTGTTTTTGTATTATTTGTGATTTATTTATCGTGTTTCAAGCCATGTTAGTGTCGGTAAGTTTAGTTGAGGCCCGATTTCGGTCTCTCTTTATTCGCTTCATTTACCCGCTTTCTTTACTTTTCTGCATTAGAAAAATGTATAAGTATTTGTAAAGCCATGTAATTATTTATTTACTTGCTTTATTTATTGTTTTGTGTGATATATGACCATATAAACCAAAAACTCCAAACATTAACCGGATTTAAATCGCATAAGAACTAAAGTCGCGCTTATTAAAATGTAAATGTTTTTTATTTAATAAATGAAAAGTAAGCAACATCATCCGAACTTGGAATCTCTGTTTAGAGGTACGATCCAACCACTAGGTGGGAATATCGTACCCAAATTCCCGGTGGAGCTAAATCGGGTGGTGACTCTATCTTAAAATACGGGATTTCAAGCCTCGTATCCCTTAACATGCAAATTGGACTAAAACATCAACATCAACATCATTTTTAGTCTATCTTTTTATCACGCTAAAATTAGGATCAGTCCTTCCGGCTTGCATCATCGCACTTATTTTTCCCGCGCCCTTACGGGGCGGAAAAAGGTCATCCGCTCATAGTATCATATGCATCAAATTGTTATATTCTATAGTGGTAAAGAAGCATGTAGTATAAGTCTACTTCAATTGTGTTATATGTCTGTTAGAATTGCATTATATGTTTGCTTTTAAGTGTGTTATATGTCGTTTGATGTGCGACTTCAATTTCATTTCAATTGAACCTTAGGAAAATTGTTGCTACTGATGAAGAAGTTTCAAAGTTCTCACTAGAAAAATATGTGGGGCTGATACGTAGAAATTTGACTAAATAAATCATGCATTTTGAGTTAACATTTTGTGTGAAAAGATCTATTTTTTACGAAGATCTCTACAAGTTTTAGGTCTTTGCTAAAAGAAGAAGAACTTCTGACTTGTAGCTAAAAATTGATGAAAAAAGTGCAATCTTCGCTGGAGATCTTCACATTTTACAAGATCTCGTCGGAAAGAAGAGATCTCTTGACATTTCGGGAAGAAGACTGAAAAATGGTGGGAAAATTCCCTCCAAAAAGTGGCAATCAAGTGAAGACCAAGTTGGATTGACTAACGTGACGTGTGGCAGAAAAGTGGGAGAAAAAGTGGATATTAAATTTTTGCATATTTACCAAATTGCAACCTTCTAGAAAGCTTTTTGTTCAAGTGGCATTAGTTTAATATTAAGTTAGGTAAATATCTAAACATTTTATAATTTGTGGTAGTATTTTATTGGGAGATATTTTTTCTCTCTTTTTTATAATTGGGGGCTATTTCAGATCATCTTCTCCATTGGTGTCGGAGAGTCGAATTTGGTCGGTGAAACCACCATTACTATTCTATAAACTTTCTTCTTCGCATTAATGGATATTGGCTTTTTCTTCATTAATATGAAGGAGTAGTCTTCCAATAGGCAAGTCTTCCTTTGGCAGATAGTTTAGGAGAT
Source organism: Euphorbia pulcherrima (assembly GCA_947683365.1). Taxonomy (NCBI): domain Eukaryota; kingdom Viridiplantae; phylum Streptophyta; class Magnoliopsida; order Malpighiales; family Euphorbiaceae; genus Euphorbia; species Euphorbia pulcherrima. The sequence continues at coordinate 8,705,659 of CANTUS010000010.1, forward strand.
CTCCAGGCATTGTAATATACTCTTTTATTTCATATCTTTTGTTATTTATGTGTTTGAATGCTTAATCCTTATGTGTTAAAGATCTGGCTCATATTTAGTTATGTTCAGAAGACGGAAAGGAGATTTAACGTAATGGAATACAAGGACACACATATAATGCATGAGTCTAAAAGGAGATTGATCATATGCTGAGGGTTTTAGATTCCATCTAAATGCTTAACTGAACTTAATACATTGTTATTTGCCTAATGAGCCTGAAAAGAGATTTAGGTTAAGTAACTTTTGTGTTTAAGATAGCCAAAGGGAATGCTTAAACTACCGTGATTGAGATACCTTGGAAGTACATGCTTCTTTGAGTAAATGATGCATTATGCTTAGAGTGATCCTAAATTATTATGCTTGGTAGATTTGCTTGTGATCTTTTATCATTGTTGTTTCCATTTAATATTCTACAATTTTACTTTATGAATTTCTATCTTTTAAATTACAAGAACTCTTACCCTTCAATTTATAAAGAACTCTTAGCCTATCTACCAGGGAGAACTTTAAGCTGTCTACATAAGCTCTCTATGGATACGACCTTGTCTTACTACTATACATATATTTGACCCTCATACACTTGCTAGATATGACGTTTTGGGCAGCAACAAGTTTTTGGCGCCGTTGTCGGGGAGCATTGTTAGATAGCTTTTAGATTTTAACTGTAGATAGGTGCTTTTAACCCTTTTTCTGTGTTTGTGGAGTTTCTTAGAAGTAGGTACTTTGTAAAGATCTCTTTATCAAAATGGAACAATGAAGATCATATATTGGAAATTTTTATGGAGGAGATCTCTATAGAAATCCCATCCTGGAGAGCTTTATAAATGAAGGAGAGGAAGAGTATGAGGTTAATCCTCATGCTAGGAGGACAACTCTTCGAACTTATTTATAACCTTACTTAGAGGGACACTCATCATGTAATGTGATACCTCAATAAGGAGATAATATATTTGATGTAAAGCCCTCCATGTTTCACATGTACCCTAATGCTCACTTAGAAGTATTGAGAACCTCTAAATCTCAAGCTGTCATAGAGCTCTTTAACAAAGTGGATGCTCTGTTACAACACTTCAACAAGAAGAATGTGTCTGCCACTACAAGCCCTCTACCAAGCTATTGTAAAGACTGTAGAGGCAAACACATGAGCTCAGATTGTGACATGGTTCTTACTGAAGAGCAATGTAATTTCTTACAAGGAAACCATAGAGGACCAGATCCATTCTCTAATAACTATAATCAGGGATAGAGATCTGATCCTAATTTTTCAGGGAGACCTCCTCAATCAGGTCCTTCATAACCCTCTAAAAATTTTGAATTAGAAGAGATGCGAGAAATGATTACTCAATACATGAAAAACATCCAGGCTCACTTAAAGAGCTTGGAAACTCAGGTTTGTTAGCTCTCCTAGATTATAATTTTAGAAATAAAGGGAGCTCTTCAAGAAACATATCTTGTAGAGCAATGCAAGGCCATCTCTCTTTAAAAAGATAAGCCCAACGAGATCTCAATGACATGGACTGAGGAGATCTCCATATAACAGTTACCAAAGGAGAACCTATCAAAACCAGAAGTAGCGAAGCCTGAAGAAGCTGAGAAGGAGGAGAACTCTAAGAAAGATGAGATCAAGGAGATTTGTAAAGCCAAATCTTAGGAGATCTTATGAAAAGTATAAAAGGAGACCTCGACTGAAGCTGAACCAAGAGAACTCAAGAAGTTATGTGAGCAGAACCTGTTAGAACCAAAGCCAGGAGAACTTGTCAAAGCCAAGGAGGAGAACTTGAAAAAGGATAATGAGATCTCCTTGTCATATCAATCGAAGATCCCTTACCCTCAGCTAATAAAGGAGCACAAATTAGATAAGCAATGTGATACATTTCTTAATGTATTTAGAAAATTGCATATTAATATTCCTTTTGCAGAAGCTCTCGCTCAGATTCCAATGTATGTAAAGTTCTTTAAGAAGCTTCTATCAAACAAAACAAAGCTAGAGAATGTGGCAATGGTGCAACTGAACAGAGATTGCTCTTCACTTTTACAAAGAAGAAGACCTCTACCGACCAAACTTGAGGATCCAGAGAGTTTCTATATCCCTTGTTCAATTAGAAGTTTTAACGTTGAGAATGCTTTGTGTGACTTAGGAGCTAGCATAAAATTAATGCCATATCATTTTTATAAGAAGCTAGGTTTAGGAGATCCCCAACCTACTAGGGTAGTAATTTAGCTTGCGGCTAGGACTATTAGATACCCTAGAGGGATAGTGGAGGACGTTCTTATCAAAATAGGTAAATTTATTTTACCTGTTGATTTTGTTATCATGGATATAAATGAAGATATGTATATTCCCATTATTTTAGGAAGACCCTTTCTAGCAACGGGTAGAGCAGTAATTGATGTGCATAATAGAGAACTTGTTTTGAATATTCATGATGAAAGAGTTACTTTTAAAATGAATGAACCCGAAATATCTCCTTATTCTTATAATGACTAATGTAATTTGTTAGATGCCACTAATACATATTCAAATCCATATTTTTTGTAGGATCTTGATCAAAAGAAATGGAAGGAGAATGAAGAGCATACTCAGAAGCAAGGAGAAGCTATAAATGATCGTCACGAGATCTTGAAGGGGTGAGAAGGAACTGAACCTTCAAGAAACTACAAAGAGCCTTTTAAAGAACCTGAGTCTACTTGTTGGTCCCTGTGAGGGTCTAAACAAGGTCAGAGGGGTGGTGAATGACCCTTTTTACGGAAATAAGCAGACTTTAAAAAGTCTTATGTGGCGTGTTTGATTTTGTTTCGGATATGATGCATTCCGATAATGCAAGTATGAAATGATGTACAGTAATGTAAAGAGTTAGAAAATCAAACACAGTAATTTTATCCTAGTTTGGCCCCGCCTACTCCAGTCCCCGGAGTTTCCTTCCTTCGAGCTTTTTCAACTAGTGGATTCCTTTCTAACTAGCAGGAATCAAGCCTTACAATTTATCTCCGGATGGTAACCCCTTGTGAAAGTAGGATATACCACTAGGAGCACCAACTCCTAGCTGAGTCCTCTTGTCTTTAGCAGGATATACCACTTAGATTTCTATTCAAACCTAAGCTGAGTCCTATAGGGAGATCCCACTTGAAGCACTGACTCTAAGCTATATCCCAATCTCAATACTCACCCAAGCATAAGATTTTACAACTTGTTTTTCTCAAGTGTTTTGTTTCTGAATTCCTCAAGTTTATAGTTTACTTAAGAATTCTTACAAATAGATTTATAATGATTTAGTTCTTGGAGGGATTATATCACTGATTGTAATAGCGGATTCTCTTGTAAATGCTTTTCTTAGAACAACCAACACCTTCTTAACTTATGAAATTTCTCTTTTATAGGCTTCTGTCATAAATGTAGCCGTTGTGAGTTGTGGAAAGTGAATTAACTCTTCACCATTGATCAGGTAATATGTGGCACTTTTGGATCTGTTAATAAATCCATTAGACTGATTAATTGTCCCATTGAGTCCTTAGGATTGAGGCTAAAAAATTGTCAATGATCGTTTTTCTTGTATTTTAGTGATTCACCAACTTTTATGCCAGTAGTCCGGATGTGTGAGCTCCACGTGCTTTTCCTATTGGTCTAGGTAGAAAAGGTTGTTTCCTTTCCTCTTTCCTATGTCAGTCCTTTGGTCCTTTTCTAAAAAACTTGCTAACTGCCATTTTTGCCTTTCATAAGGGGTATGGATCTTTGACTTTTAGACCAAAAAGGTGAATGGAAAAGTTATATTTGAAACATTTCCCTTTATCTTGTTCTTCCGGATGACTTTAGTCTTCATATATCTAGATGCTATTTTAACCAGTTCTTCTTCCGGATGCTGATCTTTGAGCGGTTTAAAGTTTTTTTCCTTTTCAAACTTTAATCGGGTGCTTCCATTATGTGCTTAGGTACTTGTAGTCTTCACTGTTTGTCCTGATGACTTGCCTCGGACTTTATGCTTCCATTTTTATATGTTTTTGTTCCTTGGATATTTGTTTTCTTGTTTTTGTTTTCTTCAAATTTGATCTGGATCTATCTTCAATTTGTTTTTTTGGATCATTATTCCCAACGATCTCCCCTATTTGATGGAAACAAAAACTAAGCACATATAAGCAAAGGAAAGGGGTTTATATGAGCTAAGTATGATTCTTAATACTTAGTCATTTACAAGTTTACTCCTCCATAATCTAAGTATTCTAACTCCCCCATCTTTTTGGCATACTAGTAACTAAGTTTTTGAAGTACAATTGATAGTTGTACTTAGAAGCACTTTTGTAAATGTTTTTCACTATATATACTTCTGTTGTTAACAATAGTTAACATCAATGAAGTTTCGAATTACAATTATAGAAATATATATAAGTGAAAATAGAACTAGCTATTACAGATTTGTACATTGAAAAAAAAAGCTATTCTAAAGAATCAACAACAGCAGCTCTTTATTTTCCCCTTTCCTGGATGACTCTCCCTTTTTGCCTTAGCTTTTCTCCCCCTTTTGATTTTCATCAACTTAGGGGTCAACAACCATATAGATTCTGCCATTCTATCTCTTTTGCCAGGCCTTTGAATAAACTAAATAGTCCACATTTCCTTGTAGGCATTTTCTAGAATAGTTTCAACTATGGCCGGAAGGAGATGGAGCGGTTTGACTTGTTCTCTCAGGTGATTGTATGATTTGACCATGTCAGGAATCATTTTCAGAGCATGCTTCCAATTAGCTTCCTCAAAGAATAGGAAGAGTGCCTTGAAGAGGGTTAAGCTGCGCTTGTAACCAAAAAATCCTGTATCCCCAATTTATTGGACTAGGTCTTGGCAGATGGGGAGTAGAAGGCTATCGGGATAGGCAGATGATGATCTAGACGAGGTAGAGGGAGCATTAATAGATAGATTAGCCATACCTGACTTTATGAGCTCTATTTCCCCAATGATATCTCTCTGGATGTTATGCACACTTGAGTTAAGATTTATAAGATCTTTATGAAATACTTCCCTTAAGTTGTTAATAATCCACTCTATTCCGGAGACATGACTCCCAACATCATCACTGAAATCATCCATTTACTTCTTCAGTAGCTTTGGGAGGCCTTTATGAAGAAAATTACCTAACATTTCTTGGGGAGTTTGATGTTCTTTGTTCAATTCTGTAAGCCCAGATGTAATGTTATTTCCCGCTTCTACAACTGCTTCCGGGATGAATTTTTCCAAGTTTTCAAACTTGCGATCCAGGTACTTTTTGAGATCATTTGTTAATTCTTTGGAGGAGGTGGTGATTTGACCCATGAGGGTTGCACAGTTGTTGTGAACTTCGGTGAGAGCTTGATCTGTAGAATGATTTGCTCCTGCAATATTAGAAGTCAATTAATTCAACACCAGAGTGACTTTTAAAAGTGAGGCTTCTGCATTAAGATCTATTGAGGGGAATCCTTGTATTTTTCTTTTAATATTCTGAACAACTGCTTTGATTTCCCTTAATTCAAATTTAAAATCAAGAGCTAAAGATTTTTATTTATTATCCTCTCCATGGATTTGAGCTTTCGACAGATATTCCGGATACTTTACTTTATATAGCTCTCTTCTTGCTCCTCAATTGTAGCCTCTTGGAGCATTTTCAGTGCTGCAATGATCTTTTTGACTTTGCCTTGATTTATCTTAGAAGCAGGCTTTTTAGTAGTTTCCTCAGATGATGATGTTTTAGTGTCAGAGTTGCTTTCAGACTCCCCAAATCTGGAGGATTCAGATTCACTGCTTTCCTTCTCTCTTTCTTCTTCATACTTTTTGTCCAGCCTATCCTCCAGACTAGCCTCACCCTAAGAGTCCACTTTATAAGTGTTCTCATTGGGTCTCAGACTAGTTCCCTCCTCCGGAAGATTGTGTTCTAGGATAGACTGATCCTCCTTAGATGTAGTTTCTATTGCTATATCTAAGTTATCCTATGAGTAAATGGTATAATCAATCGAAATATCTGCAATAGTAGATATGAGGATTACCTAAATATTCTATTATTATTCTTTGGTCTCTTCCTCAATCTACTCTTCTAACCTAGTGTCCAAAAGACTGGGGCTATCCTCAGTCTCCCCTCTAATTGCTTGTATAGGGCTTATAATAACTACTACCTTATTTTCTAGAATGGTGGACTTTTCCTCACCATCTCCTTCCATTGCCTTTTTAGGACTTTCTAGCTCAACTGCCTCCTCTTGTGTTTAATAAGTTATATGGAAGAGGCTCTATTCTGGCTTTGAATAAAAACAGGTCTTCATCTGGATACTTAGCTTCCTTGAGAAGCACTAAATTAGTTGAGGCGATTAGGACTGAAGGGCTATCTGTTGTTGTCACTCTAGATGAGCTCTAGGTCCCTCCTTGGTCAGTCTGTTTTCTTTAAAGTTATCCCGGACGACTAACATCATTTCCTCATACTGAGAATCCTCTAGAAAGATTTTTTCCAGAAGGACTAGGTTTTTAGCTAAAACAACTAGTTCCTTGCTCTTGGTCAAATCTGCTAGTGTAGAGGCTTTGGGGGTTAGTTCTTCAATGGTGATCCTAGCAGTTGGCTTTTTGGCAGCCAATTTCAATTTTTAGGCTTTTAGGGCTTCTATAAGGTAGACCCTTTCTTTATGAACTACTTCTTACAGATGGGCTCCTCATCCCTGATCTTCTCACTATCTGAACCATCATCCTTTGCCAGGATATTTTCAATGCTTCTTTTCTACCCCGTCTTCCATCCCTCTTTGATTGCAGCAACAATAGCTATTGTAATGTTCTCAATTGCTTTCAGTTCATAAATTGGCTTTTTCTTTTTGTCTGCTGATTTAGTGAGCCTTCCTCTTCTCTTAGTCTTCTCAGGTGTGGTTTTCATCAATTGTGTGAGGGGTAGTCTATCCTCATCAACTTCCTTAACAACTAGCTTGGGATTAGTTTTTCTTTGACCCTTGGACTTGGTTGTTCTAGCTCTCTTGGCCTTCGGAGCAATTTTAACTCCGACCTTCCAAACTCTTCTCTTCTGCTTTCTTTCCTCCCTTAGCCTGATTTCTTTTTCTTTATCCCATGTTTTTGCAAAGCCTAATTTCTTAAAATTCTTTTCATGAATCTCCTTCCCTTGAATAGATTGGGCTCCAAATAAATCAACTTCATTTGCTAGGAGGATTCTAGTGATGAGAGCACCATGAGAGTTCCTGTGTTGTCTTAGGAAATGGATGATCAAGACTGGCATATTTATAACCCTACTTTTAACCTAGTACTGCCAGATGCAGTGTTGAAAAGAAGAGGCAGTGGTTATAGATCCCTTTTGGATAAAGACCAATTTCGCTAAAACATGTTCGAGTATTCTGGGTGTTTGCGGCCAGTGGGTGGAGAATTTATCTCTAAAGTAGAGAGCTGGAAGCCACATTTTTGGATGATACTTGACCAGTAGTTCATCCCCATCATTCCTCAACTGAACTCCATCATTCTTCATGTTGAGGTGCTTTACAAAGAATTTTGGTGTGACAATGATCACTTTTCCTTGGACCTTGGTTCTGAGAGCATCATAGTAGGAGTGTATCCTTAGGTTGTCATAGAATTCTTTGTAAAAATCCAGATAAGTGGGATAGTTGATTTTTAGGAAATCTTCAAGGTGTTGATCTTTTATAAGCTGCGAGTAGGGTTTTATGTTGAATAGAAAATTATCTCCCAAGTAGTCTGTTAGTACTATAGAGTTAGGACTTTTTAGTTTAAGAGGGGCGAAATCTTCATCTTTAAGATCGGATTCTTAAAAGACGTATCTGGGAGGAGGAGGAGTGATTTGATTAGATGCCACTTGGGAGATTTTTGAAAAGATTTGTGATTCTAGGGTTTCTAGAGAGAAATTTGCAGAGTAACAGTAAGAGTATTACTTGCGTGAAGAAGAAGAAGGATTTTGGAGGGTTTTTATAGACTTCCCAAAGTGCGGGTATAATGGTAATCTAGATGCAGTTAAATTTAATTGGATTCATGAGGTGGCAGTTAATTTTAAGGAAAGAGGTAGATGGCATTTAACCGGAGAATTAGAACGGTTTATTTTACAAAATAACAGTTGCTTTTGCCGTGCTTGTGATACCCAATAAACGTATGAAATTCAAAATGTGTATAGCTACTTTTCCTGCGCTTTTACTGCCATTTATCTTTTCTGTCTGTTGAGCTGGCTATCTTACTTCGGATCTATAGTCAACTCCACTTCTTCTTCTCTTCCGTACTCTTTGACTTATTTAATGCCAAAGTAATATCAGATTGACTTCCAGATTTATCTTCAAATTGGATTAGTCATTCCAATTGACTCTTTTAGCATGTGGAGTTGATCTTTACTTAATGGCTTAGTAAAGATATCTGCCCTTTGCTCATTTGTTGGAGTGTAGATTAGTGCAAAATCCTTCTTCATTATATGATCCTGGATGAAATGGTGTCTGATGTTAACATGCTTCATCCTGCTATATAGCACTAGATTTTTTGACACATCAATTGCACTTTTATTATCACACATAACATCCACACATCCGGATTGAACTCCATACTCTTCCAACTGTTTCTTAATCCATAAGAGTTGAGCAACACAACTTTCAGCTGCCATATACTCTGCTTCTGTGGTGGATAAGGCAACTGAAGTGTGCTTCTTACTATAATATGACACCAAGCAATCTCCAAGGAAGTGGCAGTCTTCATATTTACTCTTTCTTTCCAGAGTATCTCTGCCATAGTCTGCATCTATGAAGCCTTGTAATGTAAAGTCTCCATTACAAGGATACCCTAACCCAACTTTAGTTGTTCCCAGTAGATATCTAAGGATTCTCTTTACTGCCTTGAGATGTGAATCCTGAGGATTGGACTGATATCTTTCATAGTAGCAAACTGTATAATGTATCTCAAGTCTGCTAGCTGTCAAGTATAAAAGTGAACCAATCATTCTTCTATCGAGTTTCTGATCTACATCTTCTCCTTCACAATCCTTTGAGAGGACTGTATATGATCCCATTGGAGTGGGAATGGGCTTTTTCTTATCCATTTCAAACTTCTTCAGAATCTCCGTTGTATACTTAGACAGATTAATAAAAATCCTATCCAGACTCTGCTTGATTTGTAAACCAAGGAAGAAATTTATTTCTCCCATCATAGACATCTCAAATTCCTTCTGCATTTGAGTGCTGAATTCTTTATACATCTTCTCATCTGTTGCTCCAAAGATGATGTCTTTCACATAGATCAGGACTAGAATGACATTCCCCTTTTTCTTTTTAATGAGTCTGCTTTACCCCGGATATAACCCTTGGATATGAGGAATGAAGTGGGTCTTTCATACCGGGCTCTTGGTGCTTGCTTCAATCCATAGAGGGCTTTCTTCAGCTTGTAAGCATAATTCAAATGTTTTGAGTCTTTGAATTTAGGTGGTTGCTTGATATAGACCTCTCCCTGAATAACTCAATTGAGAAATGCACTTTTGACATCCATTTGGAATAATTTAAATCTCATAAATGATACAAAAGCGCATAGAATTCAGATTTCCTCTAATCTTTCTACTAGTGCAAAGGTTCCTTCAAAGTTAATGCCTTCTTGTTGATTGTAGCCATGGGCAACCAATATTGGCTTATTTCTCACAATGACACCGGATTCATCTAGCTTATTTTGGAATACCCATTTGGTACCAATGATTAATTTTCCTTATAGAAGTGGCACTAGATCCCAAACATCATTTCTAGTGAACTGATCCAGCTCTTCTTGCATTTTCATCATCCAGCTTTCATCTCCTTCTGCATCTTGAAATTTCTTTGGCTCAATGAGAGAGACAAAAACAACATGGCTCATCATCCTATTAAGTTATCCTCTGGTTCTAAATGGATTTTGGACATTATCCAAAATTGCTTCAACTGGATGATCCCTATGAGTCTGGACTTCTCTTTATAGATCTTCAAGTTACACTAGAACTTGTTCCTCTTCTACTTCTCCACCTCTTGATCATCTATGAAATTAATCTTAGGTTGATCGAGATTTCCTTGTGATGCTCCTGGATTGAAATTGATTCCTTTATCTTCTTCCTTGTATTTCTTGATTTGGAAGGAATCTAGAATCTACACTTCCTCTTTTTCTTTGGTATTTTCAGCTTCCGGAGTTATGTGTTTTGTATTGGAGCTTCCTTTCCCTGTATAGTTAGCCTCATTAAAATCTACATGTATTGACTCTACCATAGTTTGAGTTCATTTGTTTTAAACTCTATAAGGTTTGCTATATGTTGAGTAGCCAAGGAAAATTGCTTCATCAGATTTAGGATCAAACTTTCCTAGTTTCTCTCTATCATTTAGGATGTAACATTTATATCCAAATGCTTTAAAGTACCCAATTTTGGGTCTCCTTCCCTTCTAGATTTTATATGGGGTCTTTTCTATGGTCTTTCTAATGAGAGCTCTATTTAAGATGTAGCATGTTGTGTTTACGGCCTCACCCTAAAAATACTTTGGGAAATTGTTCTCACTTAGCATTGTCTGGGCCATCTCAACTAATATTCTATTTTTTCTTTCAATAACCCCATTTTGTTGAAGTGTATGAGGAGTAGAAAAATTATGCTCAATGCCCTTGGAGTTAATAAATTTAGCAAAATGCTTATTTTTTAACTCACCTCCATTATCACCCCGGATGCATACAATGCTTATGCCTTGTTCTACTTCTATCCCAATGAATATTTTTAAGAATTGGTCAAAGGCTTCATCTTTACTAGCTAGCAAAGCAACCCAGGTTTAGCAAGAATAATCATCCACTATGACCAAGGTGTATTCTCTTGTACCTAAACTCATTGGTTTGATTGGACCAAAAATATCAATATGTAAGAGTTCAAGAACTCTTTTAGAAGGTATGTATGAGATGGAAGGGAAGCTTTTTCTATGTTGTTTACCTAATTGATATACAGTGCATATGTGATCCTTATCAAAAGCTACCTTAGGCAAACCCACAACCACTTCCTTTTTGGCTAATTTGGACACGAGGTTCATGCTTACATGTCCCAACCTCCAGTGCTATAGCCATGATTCTTCTTCTTTAGACTCCAAGCATATATTATTTTTCTCATTTTTAATTTTAATAAAATAAACATTATTTACTCTAGGTGGATAAAGAATGATTTGATTTGACTTACTATCATAGATTGAGCATCCTTCGGAATTAAATATGACTTTCCTTCCTTTATCACAGAGTTGCGCTACACTTAGCGAGTTGAACTTTAGTCAATCAACTAGTGAGACATCTTCTATCTTTATTTCAAATCCAATGGTTCCATGTCCAATGATCTGTCCCTTTTGGTTGTCTCTAAAGCTTACTTTTCCACCTTTCTTTCGGATTAAAGTGATGGAGGCTTTATTATCACTAGTCAAGTGCCTCGAAAATCCAATATCAATGTACCATGTATTTTGATCTACTGTGGACCTAAGGCATACTTGCAAAACAGATCAAGTGGGATTGGGTACCTAATCAGATTTAGGTCCTCTCGGGTTATCAACCATTTCAGGCCAAGGATAAACATCATAATAACCATTTTTCAATCTACATAATTTAGTAATATGATTGTTTTTCCGACAATACCTTCACCCAGAGATGAGTCTACTCTACTCATGCTTCTTCCGAATCTTTTTATGATCCTCCTTTCCATAATTTCCAATGTATCCGGCTTCTTGTATACTTGTTTATCCGCTGTGTGTCCAGAAGCTGGTTAGAGGTGCAATCTCTGCTCTATGGTTCTTTCTTTGCTTGATAGGTTGCTCATTAGATCCTACCTTAGTTTTTCCCTTTTGAGCAACTGTGAATCTCTGCGCTTGAGGTTGCCTGCTAACTTTCTTTTCTTTTTGATTTGAGGGCACCAGATTCTTTTAATTTGGGGTTCTTGGTGGTGCTTGCCCTGGATTCCTTCCTTTTTGTGAAGGATCTAATTTCCTTCTAGATGCCTCCTTCATTAGGGTTAGCTCCTTATCTAGCCTTATTAAGTTTACACTCAAATACTGCACTTGACTCCTTAGGAAATTCTCCTCAACCATATCCATATGCTTTGTGGTCCTTATTAGATTTATATCGTGTGCCATTGGTTCAACATCTTCAGTAGGCTCCAACACTTGTTTTTGTAGGGATTTGATGGCTTTGGTGTTTTTCCTCACATTTTGGATCACAACTCCTAAAGCTCTAGCAAGATCAAGGTTAGAAATAGAATTAGAGTGAGAGTTCACCTTAGTAGTGGGTGCCTCTGATTCTAATTCCTCAATTTGCTCAGTGTCTAACTTAGATGGATTTCTTCCGGATTATTCTCCTTCTAGATCTGTCAATGCCATGAATACATAGTTAGTAGTTTCTTCTTCCTCTATAGAAGATAAGCTACTGCTTTCTTTATTATTGCTCTATGTGGCCACCATAGCCTTCTTCTTGTATTTCTTGCCTCTTTTGAGCTTGGGACATTTGGTTCTGAAGTACCCTTTTTATCCACATTCAAAGCAGGCATCATCTTTTTCCAGATCTTTCTTTTCTTCCGGAGCCTTTCTTGGCTTGTCCCTTCTTGAAGTGTCTTCCTTTGATCTCTTAGACTCATACCGCCTGGATCTCCTTCTATCTTTCTTCTTTAGGAATCTGTCAAAATATTTGGCCAGCATAGCCATATCTTCTTTGCTATAGTGAGATTCCTTTAGTTGCTTTTTTGATCTTGAGGAAGCTCATCCAGTGGAGTCTGCCTTAAGCACAATGGCCTTCTTCTTTTCTTCAAGCTTTTTCTCCTGTTGGCTATTTCTCTAAGGATAACACTTGAGTTAGAAGATTACCAATGAGTTCATCACAACTATAGAAGTTTAAGTCATAAGCTTCCTTAATGGTAGTCTTTTTATTGTCCCATTCCTTGGCTATACTCCATAGTATTTTCTTGACCATATCTACTTCTGATATCTCCTTCCCAAGTCTTTTAATCTCATTTACTAGATTGATGTATCTAGTATTCGTGCTGCTGATGGATTCTTTAGGCTCCATCTTGATGGATTCTAGCTTTTGGTGTAGTAGATCAATTTTGGCTTCCTTGACCTTGTTTGTTCCTTCATAGGTCACTTTAAGCTTCTTCCAGATTTCTTGCACAATTTCATATCAAAATTTTTTATTGAATTCAGCTGCATTAAGAGCACAATGAAGCATATTAATAGCATTTGCATTTTCACGCAATCTTTTATAATCATTATCATCCCATAAACTTGAGGGCTTTCGGGTAGTTATACCCTCTACTTCATGAGTTTGGGCCATCTTCAATAGCCATTCATACCATCATGCTTTGAGCCTGAATGAAGTTCTTCATCCGGTTCTTCTAGAGCCATTCATACCCTCAGGGAGGAGTTGTGAGTTTCAGAAACTCATTTTGATTCATGGAGCAAAATTTGGACATTTAGCTCGAGATTATTAGATCTCTAGTTTTAAGAACTAGCTCAAATACCACTTGTTGGTCCTTATGAGGGTCTAAATAAGGTCTAAGGGGGGGTGAATGACCCTTTTTACTAAAATAAGTAAACTTTAAAAAGTCTTGTGTAGAGTGTCTGATTATATTCTGGATATGATAGATCCGAATAATGAAAGTATGAAATGATGTGCAGTAATGTAAAGAGTTAGAAAATCAAATACAACAATTTTATACTGGTTTGGCCCCACCTACTCAGTTCCGGAGTTTCCTTCCTCCGAGCTTTTTCAACTAGTGGATTTCTTTCCAACTGGCAGGAATCAAGCCTTACAATTTTTCTCCGGATGGTAACCCCTTACGGAAGTAGGATATACCATTAGAATCACTAACTCCTAGCTGAGTCCTCTTGTCTTTAGCAGGATATACCACTTAGATTTCTATCTAAACCTAAGCTGAGTCCTACAGGGAAATTCCACTTAAAGTACTAACTCTAAACTATATCCAAATCTCAATACTCACCTAAGTATGAGATTTTACAACTTGTTTTTTCTCAAGTGTTTTGTTTTTGAATTTCTCAAGTTTATAGTTTACTTGAGAATTCTTACAAACAGATTTAGAATGATTTGATTATATCACTGATTGTGATAGCGGATTCTCTTATAAATGCTTTTCTTAGAACAACCAACACCTTCTCAACTTGTGAAGTCTCTCTTTTATTGGCTTCTGTAATAAATGTAGCCATTGTGAGTTGTTAAAGTTAAATTAAATCTTCACCGTTGATTAGGTAATATGTGGCCCTTCCAGATCCGTTGATCGATCCATTAGACTGATTGATTGTCTAATTAAATCCTTGGGATTAAGGCTGAAAAACTGTCAGTGATTGTTTTCCTTGTATTTTAGTGATTCACCAACTTTTATGCCAGTAGTCCGGATGTATGAGCTCCACGCGCCTTCCCTATTGGTCTAGGTAGAAAAGGCTATTACCTTTTCTCCTTCCTATGTCAGTCCTTCTGTCCTTTTCTGAAAAGCTTGCTAGCTATCATTTTTATCTTTCATAAGGGGAAAGTATCTTTGACTTTTAGGCCAAAAAGCTGGGGGAAAAAGTTATATTTGAAACATTTTCCTTTATCTTGTTCTTCCAAATGACTTTAGTCTTCATATATTCGGATGTCATGTCACCAGTTCTTCTTCCGGATGCTGATCTTTGAGCAATTTAAAGTTTGTTTCCTTTCCAAACTTTAATCGGATGCTTCCATTATGCGCTTAGGTACTTGTAGTCGTGAATGTTTGTCCTAATGGCTTGCCTTGGACTTTATGCTTCCATTTTTACATGTTTTTGTTCCTTGGATATTTGTTTTCTTCAAACTTAATCCAGATATATCTTCAATTTGTTCTCTCGGATCATTATTTCCCAACACATCTAGCTTCGAGAATACCAGCTGCACTAAGGACATCAAGGAGTGGCATAACAAGAACTTCCAAGTAAAAGAACTCCATCCCGGGGATTAAGTACTCCTATTTAGTTATAACATTTAGGTCTTCCCATGAATGCTCAAATCTCTCTAGATCTATTCCATTTTGAAGATCACTTCACCTACTCTCTTTGAAGTTTCAAACTATAAAGGGGAGACCTTCAGGGAAAATCTGAAAAGAGTGAAATCTTACAGTGCATCTAAAGAACCTGATCAAAAGAAGGAGACCTTCTTCCTCCTAGGCACTCACGATAAGAGACCTCAAGACAAGAGATTCCACTCTGGAGAAAAAGCGTTAGTGTTTAATTATCGTCTAGATCTCTCTCAAAGGCAATTTAAAGATCTTTAGACTGGCCCATATTTTTTTTTAGAGATCTCATGCTTTAACTTCATTACAGTTGCAGATCAGAAGGGAGAGAGCTTCAGAATCAATAAGTAAAGGTTTAAACTTTATGGGACATCTGGATAAAATGATCAAGAGGGGGTGACCTTCTTCCTTCGGGATGTACATTGACAAGATCTCTACAACTGGTGCTCACTTCACGCACTAAGTGAAGCAATTTTGATGAAGACCTCTACGAGATCTGCCAGTGGTTGTGGTAGGGAGAAGACCTCATCTGTATCCTTTTACTCAACCTTTTTTTTATATTTTTTATTGTATTTATCTTTTCCTTTCATATTTCTTATGGGGACGGTTACTTTGAAATTTCAATTCTTCATGGTTTTAATTTTTATGTTAACCGCTCATTATGTTTTTCTAACCTCGATGATTTTGACTGTTACAATGTATTCCACTTTGGCTTTCCTTCTTTCTTAACCATAGCGAACAATATGCAATTCAACTTCATCTTCTTCTTTTGGCAATTTATGAAGATCTCCTTATTTTCCCCTTGTTATGCATTCTTATTGCTTTGAGGACAAAGCAACTTTTAAGTGTGGGGAGGAGGTTAAGAACTTTAGCCTATTGCTTATGGAGATCTCACTAGTAGAAAAATGGTCTATTGCATCGCTACATTTACATCGGTTTTTGTAAAACCGATATAAATGGATATTCAATTAAATCGGTTTAACCATAACCGATTCAATTGGTACTTAAATACAAAATCTTACTAATTCAATTGTATCGGTTATTGAAAAATTGATCCAATTATTACTACTTAAATTCGATAATAATTGAATTCTGTCGATTTTATGAAAACCGATTTAAATGATAGGTGAGCAAAAAAATTATCACTTGATTCTATTGAATCAGTTTTAGAATAACTGATACAATTGATACTTTCTTAGTATCTCTATTATATCAGTTTATTAAAACCCATTCAAATGATGGGTGACTAATTTTGATTTTTTTATGAATAGACTAAAAATTTGATCAACATTCATTTGTATGGGTTTTTAGTAAATTGGGGTAAATTCTGATAAAGAAGCATTTGCCTCAGTTTTCAATAAACCGAGGAGAATAAACCGATTATGTTTTAAATCCCTAAAAGTTACGATTTAACACTCACGCTCGCTAAACACCCTCTCCCCCTCTCGCCTTCTCCGCCTCCATGTCTTCAGTTCCGTTGTTACGTCCTTCGCCGATGCTTCCTTTCATCATCCTCTACCACCGTCGTTGCTTCTTCTCATTGTCCTCTTCCATCGCCATTAGTTCTTGTCACCGTCCTCTTCCACTTGCTTGCCTCGGTTTCGCTGTGCCTTTCTCTTCCGACTTTTTTCAGTCCTCGTTCCTATTCTACCGTCATTCCTCTTGGTTGCCGCCGCCGATGCTTCTTGTCGCGCCGTTCCTCCTGCTAGCCACTGTTGTCCTCTTCCACCGGTGGTTCTTCTCCGTCTCCTTTTTATTTTTCTCTTGATTATTTGAATTGTTGCTTCGATCAATCTAGTTTTCATGGATTTCTATATCTTTGCTTTAGGTATTGAAGGATTTTTCTGTAATTTTGAACTTCTATGCAAAATCTAACTTGGGTTTTTGAATTTGAATCTGCTGAATGAGTGCTTTATTTTCTTTTGCTCTAATGTACTATTTGTATCATTAAATTTGAGCTCATATATGGTTAATTTGCACATTGTCTTTTATTTCTCTTGGTAATTAGAGTATTAAGGAGCTTCTTGTATTTACGCGGGTTTAGAGCCCTTTGAATGCCAAAAACATTTATCGGGAAAATGTTTATGCATTTTGATTCAAATCAAGATTCAATTACATGTTAAAATCTAATGAAAAAAAGTATAGAATCTCTTAACTTTCATTAAGATAGCCTAAAGCTTTAGTCTTTAGATATGGTATAGCTATAATACATGAACCCAAATAAGAGTTTAAAAATTTAATCTTAATATTTCCTAGAAGGTATGCTTGAGGTTAGGGATATTCATTCATAGTTAGTAGCTTATGCTGTTATATGCTTATGGAAGGGCCATTGATCATTTAGAAATATATATGTTGAGCTCTTAATCATTCATTTGGATGTTTATTTCAAGATTTCAATTTGTCTTTTTTGGATTTATGCTTTCGTCTTCAAATTGATTAGGTATTCACCTGCATTTAGTCAAAACAGAAAATCAGTTAGCTAATAAATTGTGGTTTAAAAAGTTTGCTCATTTTTGTAAGCACTCCAGAGAATGTGCAGAGAATGGCATTTGATAGATGTTTGTATAAGAAATTGGCAAAGGGAGATCGATGGCAAGATTTTAAAATGGCGATGAGTAGTGTTAGATCTTTGATTAGTTGTAATATAGTTGGCAGAGAAATGGCCAGACTTTTTATGGTAGGATTTTGCCATTTTGCTATCTCAATTTCTCAATTCAGCCATCTCAATCTGAATTTTACCGCTTACTGTGATGATTTTTCATTTTAAATAAGAGAATGACAACTTATTTTTAGCTTATTTTTAATCAATTTTTTAAAAAGAAAAACACTGGACTGCTAGATAAGTAGATGTAGCTTTGTTTTACTTGAAATTACAGCCGTAATTTTTTAAAAAGTTAGGTCCGAGTCTAAATCCGCCAAATTCAAATTTTAGGAGTCGAGCTAAAATGTAACTCTCAACAAATAATAATTTTATTTATCATATATTTAATGATAAATATTTTGAATTTTTATACTTTAGTCTATTGACTTTTTAACTTAGAAAGGTTATATATTTTATAATCTAAGATCCTCCAGATTGATGAAGCAATTGCAATTCAAAGTAACAATGATGTAGTGCTGGATATGGTAAGTTAAATGTGCTACAAAATTGTGGTCTTGAAATTTGGATGCTAGAGTTTGATTCGATTTCCTTTTGTTCCTTAGGTTGAAGACCATCATGTAAAACCTCTGGAACGCATTGAAGGTAATATAAAGGAGCGCCTAGTTACTAAATTACAAACATTTTATTCCTTTCTATAAAATGAGTTTTAACAATTTTATCTGCATATTACATGTTATTCTGCGCTTGAATAAGAACTACATATACAGAATATAAGCTTCTATAGTTGCAAATTTGTTTGGGTTTTGTGCAGGTTGCAAGCCTATGCAAGATACTAATGACAAAGCGATTGTTCTTTACAAGGTAGATGGAACTAAATAATCTTATTGCATATGTTGAACATTAATTAATTTGTTCCATTTATATCTAGCAGCATGATGTGAATCCAATTGAAGCCAACGGGTTAACTGCACAAAAAGAAAACTCAAACTATTTATGCATTACTTTACTATGAATTCTATGATTAAAAATGTGCTACTGTATCACATAAGTTGTTAATTTGAACTAGACCCTGGTTTTGTTGAATCATTAGAGTTCAGCTTTTGAAAGTCTGTTGAAGTGGACCCTTGCCAAAGTTATAATACTTTGTTTAAGAATTATTGATTTCCATGTGTATACATGCTTTTGTTGCCATTTAAATACACTAAAGAAACTTATGAGTACCAGTTATTGTGAAACAAATGCATCTCCAGCCTTAATTTTTTTATAAATTGACATAGTTTACACATTCAATATATGTTAAGTTGGTTTTATTTGTGCACAATATATATAGGTCACTACTTTTTCAATTTTCATAAAACTGTATGCCTCTTAAGCCTTGAAGCTCGTATTTTGACATGAGTAATTATTCTAATTGATTGCATAGACAGAAATTAACTTTATTCAGATTATAGTATAACCTTCCAATTTATATATGCATGGGTTGCTATCTGTACCATGTATGATTTGTTCCATGTTCTATCTGTTTATGCTAAAATCGTCAAAGCTTGTATACAATTTGGAATGCTCAAATTATGGAATTTGTTTTGTGCTTAGGCTGTCACCCATATACTTAGCAAAAAAATTTTATGATATTGAAATTCATTGAGAATTGAACATGAGAAGATGCATAAGAACTCAAGTATCTAATTCGTAATTAATATATGACCTTTATATTGCTTCAATGGATATTAGATAATTGGATATTTTTTGTGCTATCTTGTTTTGAGATATTGAAAAAGGGTTATATTCATGAGGAAGATATGAAATTAGTGAATTTAGAGAAAAGTAGGCAACACTGCCTATGGTTTCAAATACCAGAGCTCTCTTCAATCTAAATTATTATTTTTTATGTTTTATATAAAAGCAATTCAATCAGTTTTCTGCAAAAAACTGATACAATTGTTGTGTGCAAATGCATCAGTTTTGACAAAATTGATGCAATTGATCTTCACATATGCAAGATCTATAAAGGATATTAAAACCGATGCATTTGAGAGACAATTGTGTCAGTTTGAAAACCGACTCAATTGCCATCGGGCAATTGCGTCTGCAACATTTGCATCAGCTCAAAGCTGATGCAAATGACCAAAAATAACTAATGCAATAGACTATTTTTGTACTAGCGTCTTGTGCATATATGTTAATTGATCATATTGTTATGCATGATAGTTATTAGGTTGTGAAAATTGAGCAAAATTTTTTGTTTTTGAATATATTTTGCTTGAATGATTGATGTTTGCAAGAAATTTGTTACATGTTTTGTTCGAAGAACTTGTTGTTAGCAACTTTAGCAAGTGTGAATATTATGGAAATATGTAAAGCATGAATAAGAATAGAAGAACTGAATTTTAGAATTAACAAGACCTTTTTGACATGATGAAAGTTCAAGAATTTTTAATTTTTACTTTAACTTGGTAGATTGAATCAGAATACGAACCCTAAATTGGAAAGAACTTTGAGACACTTCTATTCATTGCAAATCTATATGCTTTGAAGTTCTTCTGAGTGGGCAGATTTTATTGTTTTGCTAGAATTTGCTATGGGATATACATGCGTGGTTTTATATGGTTGTGTTTTAGTACTTATCAAGACCACTATTGAAATTCTGTACTAAATGATTAAGACACTTAAGTCTACACTCTATCCAAAAAGCCAACCCAAACACTGTCCTCTAGAGAACCCCTTTGAGCCTTAAGCCATTCTTTCTTCACACACATTACAATACCATTTCCTTTCACTTTGATTTCCCAAAAACACCCTTAAGATCTTCTAACATGAATTTTGTCATTTAAAGCAATTGGAAACATCAATTGAAGAAGAAAGCAAGCAAGCAAGCAACGAGAACTCTTAGATTCTTAAAAGCAATTTCTATAATATTTTAGTTCATTTAAAAAAAAGATTATTAAAAAGAGGAAGAGAACAAGAAAAAGAGAAAAAAGAAAAAGAAAAAAAAAGATTATATGAATAAAAGTGTTTTGTACTTGTAAAAGAATTGCTTATATGTTGTAATGGTTTGAAGTTCTCCTAAGGTAAAAAGAACTACAAAATGCAGAAGATCTCATATCCCAAGATATGTTGCAGAACTCAACGGTCTGTTAGAAGATCTCTACAGACAAAATTCCTTTTCTCAACACACCTCAATACCCTAACCACCTTACAACCCATAAAGACCTTAATTATAGTACATGATTTCAACAATTATATGGTGGAGACTTGACCAAATAGCAAGCCTATGGTCTAAATCAACAAGATTTTGCTGAAAAGGGTAAAGATCGGAGGACTCCACAACTTAAACACCCAAACACATTGAGAGAACTCATGGTAACATATTCTGATTTTATATACTTGATTGAGGTAAGAATTTTAATTTCCCTTAAGTTACGTGTCTTATTTGGGAATGTCTGGATAATGTGCTTAAGGTTTTCTTTGTTCTGAAGATCTCTTCTAATCCTTTTTTTGCATAACTGTTTTTCCAAGACATCCATGCTTTATATTATTCCTGATTGACGAGGTGCTTCATTCTTAATATTGAAGGGATCGCTTGAGGACAAACAATTGTTTAAGTGTGGGGATATTTGAAACGTGGAAATTTGACTAAGTAAATCATGCATTTTGAGCTAACATTTTGTGTGAAAATATCTATTTTTATGAAGATATCTACAGGTTTTAGGCCTTTGTTGAAGGAAGAAGAACTTTTGACTTGTTGCTGAAAATTGATGAAAAAAATGTTGGAAATCGGGGATTACTTGGATATTTCTGAAGTCGCGAAAACACTGTCAGATTGAAATTTATTTGGCCGGTTTTACCAAATTTTCAATCGGATAAAATCAAAAAGAGAATCAAGAACAAGAATTTGTTTGTAGTGAAATTGCAATCGAATTTGTCTGTGCCTGGCCAACATCGTTTTGGTGAAATAAATAGCAAAAACGTCAACAGACATGCTGTTTGGGGTAGCAGCCATGTCTAAAAGACATGTTTCTTCTGAGATTCAGTTGTGTCCAACAGACACACTGTTTCGGACAAAAATTCAGTTTCTGATATACTTTTTCAAAGGATGCGTGGGTTCAAGGACCCTGCCCAGGGCTGCCGCCCCTCGGACCCTGCCCGGGGCTACCTCCCCCAGCCCGGGGCGCCAGCCTAGGACCCTGCCCGGGGCTGCCGCCCCTCTGACCCTGCCTAGGGGCGCTGCCCCTAGACCCCGCCAGGGGCTGCCGCCCCTTGGACCCCGCTCATCGTAAACAGAACCTGAACAAGTGTGCACTCCGTACTCTCCATACTTGTTCGGTGAAATGTCACGATCGCATTGGTCAAACTAGTTGATCTAATTACACTAAAATATTACAAAAAAAGTGTAGTCTTCGCTGGAGATCTCCATGTTTTACAAGATCTCGTCGGAAAGAAGAGATCTCTTGCCATTTCGGGAATAAGACTGAAAAATGGTGGGAAAATTCCCTTCAAAAAGTGGCAATCAAGTGAAGAGCAAGTTGGATTGACTGATGTCACGTGTGACAGGAAAGTGGAAGAAAAAGTGAATCTTAACTTTTTGCATATTTACCAAACTGCCTCCTTCTAGAATGCTTTTTGTTCAAGTGGCATTAGTTTAATATTAAGTTAGGTAAATATCTAGATATTTTATAATTTTTGGTAATATTTTATTGGGAGATATTTTCTCTCTCTTTTTATAATTGAGGGCTATTTAAGATCATCTTCCCCATTGGTGTGGAAGAGCCGAATTCGGTCGGTAAAACCACCATTACTATTCTTAAACTACCGTGGTTGAGATACCTTGGAATTACATGCTTCTTTGAGTAAATGATGCATTATACTTTGAGTGATCCTAAATTATTATGCTTGGTAGATTTGCTTGTGCTCTTTTATCTTTATTGTTTCCATTTTATATTCTGCAATTTTACTTTATGAATTTTTATCTTTTAAATTACGAGAACTCTTACCCTTCAATTTATAAAGAACGCTTAGCCTGTCTACCAGGGAGAACTTTAAGATATCTACACAAGATCTCTGTGGATATGACCATGTCTTTCCACTATACATATATTTAACCCTGGTACACTTGCTAGATATCATGTGTTGGGAGCGACAAGAGCCTTTCGAGTCCGAAGAATTCTTCTGCCGAGGAACTTAGTCCCAGATTCCTACTAAAAGTCAGAATCAGTTTATTATCACGTTGCAGGTACTGTTTAACAAGATTGACCAGTGGTTAGAAAGTATTGGTAATAGATTAGGTATGCTTGAGAATAAAATGAAGGCTCTATCTAGATGAGTCAGTGATATTAAAGCAGTTTTGACCCTGAACAAAATGGATAAAAAGTTTGATGATTCACCAGAAGAAGATGATGAGGAAGACTTCACAAAATTTTCTGGAGACACTCCACATACAAAAAGTGTTTTGGAGAATTTGTGTGATTCTTATGATGGAGGGCATGGAGGATCTGATAGCGAGAAGCCTGATGTAGTTGAATAATCATTTTGCTTGATTATACATATGGTGGAAGAATAACAACTTTGAAATAATTTTATTACAAAGGAAGTGATTTTTTTTTCAAATATGGTTATTTTTTGTTTGTAGGGTAAAGAAGATGACGATATAGTTTCTGATGATGAAGAAGCAGTGGAAGCAATAGCCACTGTTGGCTCCAATGTAAGTGAATTTATGATTAATTATTTGCTAGTATAAGTCTGATAAAATACTAATATATTTCTACTATATATCTGTTACGATGCTATTAACATGAACTTTTAAGTAGAATTGAAGACATATATTACAACTATTTTATTCTCTCTATCAGGATGAACAAATGGATGATGTAATAGGAGTGAATGATGGTCAAGAACCTGAGGAACATGGAGTCAGGACAGGGACTATCCCTGTGGATGTAATTCCATCTTTTGTTACCCTTAAAAATTGTTGATACTTGGTTTTCTTTGTCAATTAGAATTTCATGAAAATACTTTTAGAATTTCAACAA
Source organism: Euphorbia pulcherrima (assembly GCA_947683365.1). Classification (NCBI taxonomy): domain Eukaryota; kingdom Viridiplantae; phylum Streptophyta; class Magnoliopsida; order Malpighiales; family Euphorbiaceae; genus Euphorbia; species Euphorbia pulcherrima. The sequence continues at coordinate 8,729,307 of CANTUS010000010.1, forward strand.
ATTGTAATTTGCAGGGAACACCTAATTCGAATACGATTGATCAAGTCGGTACGGGGACTGTTCCGATAGTGAAGGAGAAAGGAGGGACCCAAACTCAGGATTTATTGAGTTCAAGTGTTAAAGATGAGCCAACAACACAGATATTGGGAGAGGTAACAACTTCATTTATCAATTTATATGTTTATTTTTTTGTATTAATATCCATGTATTAGATATTAACAAATATTGGATTGCAACAAGAATTTACTGAACAACATAGCAAGGAAAATGTTCAAGGGCTGGGTCCTGAGGAGATCAATATTCATGGGAAAGGCCTACATGATCCTCAAGTGGAAGGAGGGAAAATCAATGAGACCAAAAATGCAATGGAAGAGGTAAAATAAGTAAAATTTAATGTTACACACACACACACACACACACATATATATATGTATATAATATATAATACTTTAATACTAACAGGAGTCAACGAAGAAGCATGGTAAAGAAAATCTTGAAGGGATGGGTGCTGATGGGATGAACATTCATGTGAAAGGCATGTAGGATCCTGAAGTAGAAGAACAAAAAATTGAAGGGGATAAAAAAGCAATTGAAGAGGTAAAATTATGTTATGCATCTGTTACATGTATCTTTTATGTATCAAATTTGCATTTGTTTCTAATGTCATTTTTGTAATAGAAAAATGACAAAGTGGATAAAGCAAAGTCTGAAAGAAAGAAGCAAAAGATGAAGCATATAAGAGAAACTACTAGTTTCAAGAACACATTGGATGCTAGACCTTTGAATTTGCAGCCCTTTAAGATTTTTTATGATAGCTAGGAACAAATAACTTATTTTGCAAATGAATTTGTTGCATCAATGGTTCCAATGGAACAAAGCCCTATGAAGAAAGGAAAACAGGCTAAAAAAGGTACTAAATGCAAAGCTAGTCGCATCTTTGTTGATAAAGGAAAACAGGATGATAAAGGTGATAAACTCAAAGGCAAAGTCAGTGAAGGACCCAGCCTAGATGATAAGAATGTGAAAGAGGCTATAATTGGAATGAGTTTGATTCACAGTAAAAAGGTAATATATGAAACTCCTTCAAATTACATCAGAATTACATTCTATTATGTTCTGACAAAATTCGTTATCTTTAAAAAAATATTACCATGTTAGATCACCTTGTTTCTTAGACTCTGTTGATCTAGTAAAACTTGATAAGTTAGAGGCTGATTGTTTTAAAATATACGTGATTATTAAAGAAGTTAAGCAAGTACATATTCTTCTAAGAAATAGTGTTACATATTGTAAGATAGTAACCTATATTGACCTATTTTTTCAATCTAAGTAAAGGAGATGGCAGAAGAGGAGGAGCTTAAGGTTATTAATCAGATCAAAGAGCAACATAGATAGAAGAGGAGGGTGAATCCGTCCCGAAAGATAAAATCTCCTTACATTATCTCTTTTGGATCTGCTGCGTCGAAGACTAAGGTTCATGAGCAATACATCCTGGACAACTATGCTTTAATTGGAGATGCGATTAAAGACACTAATTCTGTTAAAGTTTTCAAGAAGTTCATCAACAAGAACAAGAACCCATCGAGATTGTAACTTAATGTTGAATTCAATATAAGCTGTAACATTTTTGTTAGAATAAGCCGATATATTTATCTGAATCGTAAATATGAAACATGGAATTTTCATGGTTCAGTGAAGAGAACAACCAAATTGATATGTTTTTCTTTAAGGTAATGGATATCTCTAGGAAGACATTCTGGACTAACCTTTACTCCAAGGGAGACTACTTGTCTAGTGATTTAAGTGAATTGATGTTTTCATATATAGTGTTTTTTGGGTTTCTTGTTCCATATATCTTATTTATGTACTAAAATTTTAATGTAGGAGACTTGTAATAGATATGTAACATGAATGATAAGCTAGAAAGTTGTTATAAGTCTAGTACAAATGTAGTATATACCGGATATTGATCTGATATAAGGTTATTTTAAAACCATTATAAGTATTTTTATGTAGTTTTAACTATTTCTCGACTACTTATATATATTTGTTGCATGCATTTGTCTTTGCTACAACACAATGACCTTATATCTTACTATTTGAGAAAGAAGTGCAAGTATTGCAAAAGGATCAAGTTAATTTTCACCATTATCAAAACTATGTTTTCTCAGAGATTAGAATTTGTCAGGATTAAGTTGGATGATCATAGTGATAAAGCAAAGTTATTGGTTTCGAATAATGTTAATATCTATGATTTAGTTTCCTTGAGGATGTTTGGAAGTGGATTTTATTGTGGCAAGCGCTTGGATGAAGTGGATAATATCTTTATTCCTATTATTGGTGGGACAAACCACTAGCTTTTGGGCAGGTTCAAGATTATTTCAAAGAAGCTGTTTATTTACGACTCTTGTGATGGTATGTTGTCATACAATGAGGATACCCCAAAGGCTACCAAGATACTTGCATCAATAATACCGTACTATTTGCACAACTTCCAAATTCTTATTATCAGGAATGGTGTCATGCAACCTGAAGCTTGCATGTATGGGAATCCACTATGAGATTTAGAGATTGTTTATGTGAAAGGCTTATCGCAATAATGTTTATGGTATTACTTTTAGAACTGACTATGTCTTTGTTTATATATGTAAGTGCAAGATATGTTGACTCTGATATGTTTTTGCCATTTTTTATTATGAGTTGTAGTGGCTGTGGTGTTTTCATACTCTCCCACATGGAGTATATTAATGAAAACATACCAATGCCGGAGAATTTTAATATGGATCTTCTTAGATTGTGTTTATCCATGAGTTTGTATAATCATGGTTAGAGAAAGAAGAATCGTAATACTGAGAGTGACAAAGAGATCTATCTGTTAAGTGTTATTAGTTGTCATAGATTGAAAAACATATCTTGTTTCTCAGTTAGTGATTTAATCTTTTTAGTTTGGTTTATGTAGAACCATTGATATGTTTTTATAGTACATTGTGGATATTTTGTTGTGTTTTTTAAGTAATCAATTTATGTGGTTTTGTTTCTTCAAATTGCACATCTTTTTACTGTTCTATGAATGAATTGCACTAGACTTATATCAGAAATGTAATAGACTTGTATCAGATACATATTAGAAATAGTATAGATATCATCTAAATGATATATAGTATATATCTATTACAAGTCTGCTATAATTATACTACAAGTCTAGTATAAGATTACTACATGTCTCTAATCAGTCTAATTTGTAAAAAAATCTAAAAAAGCACAATATACACATGTTGTGTTCCAATTTCCAACATCTTTTCTGTTATTGAACATGATTATGCTAGACTTATCATTTACATTTGAAAAATGTAAAAAATATAATGTAACTAATATCTAATAGATATCTATTACAAGTCAGTTCCAACTATGTTACAAGCCTAATTCACATGTTATTTTTATCAATGTGTAACAGAATGCAACATTCAAACACCTGATCACCTTTTCAAGTTATTTTTATAAGAAATATATTTTTAGAATCTCATATTCTAATGTACTATAACCTTTTGCAAACAGTTGATGTCCTTTTAATTTAAATTAAAAAAACAATTAAGGAATGATCTGTAACAGATCTGTAATAGTATGTATCATATAAAATGTTCTAATCAGAAACTCCAAATTAAAAAGAAATGTGAAATATTCTTGTGTTTGTCATGCTTTTTTGTGATTGAAATTCTATAATCGGCACTAAAATAACTGAATTGATCCCGAGCACATTCTCTTATTATGCTCCAATCTCTTGCAAACACTACAACGAATCTTGTACTTGGTTTTCCTCTCCCCAGCAGATTGAAATCTCTGTATTTTTTGCCTCCTTGCTTTTGGTTTCACATATGGTCGAAGAATGACCTGATATGTAATATCTTGAAGTACCTGCCAACTATCCCTTAATGGAATTAGATGTATACTTCCTCTATGTACCGCTAGCATATTTTCTTTCTTATAGTAATCCAAGCAGTAATTATACGAGGATAAATGGAATTTCCTTATGTGAGCATGAGCATGTGCACGTGGGATCTCATCTATCTAAAATCTATTGCATGTATAAGTCCTATTTTGCATGTCAATTACATATTTGAAGTCATTACTTATGACAGATACCAATTGGTTGTGTGTAGGAGCCACCTAAAATGCATTAAGATTACATCAAAGAGGTGGATAATGTGACATATATTTTAGGGACCCGAGATGCAACATTCAGTGATAAGACAATTACCTCCATTCTTGAAGACATATAGTACACTTTTTGGAGTTTATTTTCGTATTTCTTAAAAGATAGAAGTGAACGTAATTAGTCCAATGTTAGCCTCTAGAGTGTAACTCGTAAATAGTCTACAAGAGGTGGAATAGAAAGATGCTTTGCATGTATGTTCATGGCATTTAGTGCCTCTGCCCTATTGGATGTCATTGCATTGTATGTGTTTTTTATTGAATGAACTTTGCTCCATTTATGGAAACTAGCACCTTTGAAGTAAGTTACTATACCACCCTGAATATTGTCAAGTTTTTCCATGTTTTTTCAAACTGCCGCAATGTGTATGCCTTACATGCCCGGCGAAAGTACTTTGACATATCATGTATGTGTTTCTTGTATTTTTGTTTCAAGTTCTGTACCAAACGGTACACGCAAATGCATTGTGTTGCACTAGGGAATAATATTGTTGTTCCCCTTTCTATGATCGGGTGCCGATTTAAAACTACAACCATGTTTTCTCTCTCCCCAAAAGCATATCTAAATTGTCTAATGAACCATTCCCATGAGGCATTGTTCTCTCCATTGACAACAACAAATGCTAGGGGGAAAATCTTCTTTGCCTTTTTTTAGAAACAGGATATCTAGTTAATATCTATTACAAATCTAATATAGTTTAAGAAAATGCAATATATTTATTTATAACTATTATAAAACATGCATTTAAAACAACTATAGCCACTGGAATTCATATGTAACATATATGTATTAGGTCTATATCAGGTGTATAACATATGTGCTTTTACATTTGATTTGTTAGAGGTTTGTATCTGATATATATTGCATGACTTTTTTTAAACCAAATGATATAAAGGTATAAGAGTTTTGTAGTAGTAGTAGTGTACTAAATTTCAAGTAGACATCAAGAATAAAGTCAAGGAAGGAACAAAGTATTTTATCTACTGCATCATAAGCACAAGAAGAAATTAGCGTCCCTTATAACATGTGTTTAAAATGTTACATCAGTGAAAACAACTGGTCTACAGTGTGCCCAACCTTCTATTCAAGCTGCTATTGCAATAAAAAGTTATTTGAACCTGTCTCCTTCTTTAACAACATTAATTACCGATCCTGGATTCATTTCTTGAATCATGTATAATAAGCTTGGAAACATGATATAAGATTCGGTTATCAATCCTCTAATCAACTTAAGCACTTCCTCTTTCACATGCCATAGTTGCTGGTAGTTTATGTCAGCTCCATACTTAGCCTTCACATCAGAAGCAACATCTCCATGTTTGTACACCCTTTTAATCCTGAAGTATTTGTTTTTTTTAGCAATAAATGTCTTTGTTGCTTGCCTCTTCTGAGAATTTCGTTCATCAATGTTGCATGTATGGTCTGGAGAGGTCTTTCGGATCACAAAACAACTGCTCAAAATTCGTCTTGACGCTCTTATTTTCCAAGTACAACTTTGACTAAAACATACCAACCAATACTATCTCGGGCATGACTTCTCTATCTTGAACTAGAAGTTGTTTTTGATTGCATATAAGCTCATTGATTCCTTTAGCACCACATTGCCTCTGTAAACCTGTACCACTTTTATAGAATTAACATAACGCGGGTTAGTGATCTCTATATCTTTATCATTTTCACCCATCTCATCATTGCTGATGTCGTTTATATTTTAGATAGCCAAATTTGAGATATTCTGTATGTAGAGGGAATGATCATCGATCCAGGATCGCTCGAGATCAAGAGTTTGAGGATCATATTCTCTTTAGAGTTATATGTCTCTATCGAGGCTGCTTCTACCTTCTTGTGATGCAGAATCTAAAGTCAAACATTTTTATGAGTTGTATTAGATATGTAACAGATTTGTAATAGATGCGCAACAGATTTGTAACAGACATATAACACATGAAACTTCTCTCCAATGATCAAAATAGATTGCATATGCATTTTTGGAATTTCAAACATTCTAATTGGTTACATAGTGCTCATATTTATCAAATATGTAGTATTATAAATTTATTGGATTTGTAACAGGTATATAACATGTTTGTAACACATAAGTAGTAGTTGTGTACAACATGTGTAACAGATACTAAGGAACACTTGAACAACATTTTTATCTCATACTAAGATGTTATATTCTTATCAAATACATTTTTAAGCTTATAGAAGGTTTATAACTTTTATGTAACTTGTTTGTAGTAGGCTTGTACTAGTTGTGTAACAAACACCAATGAATACTTTGAAAAGATTTTTATCTGATTCAATGCTAATACATGTTTTTATATGCTCATCAAACATCTTTATTACACTTGTAGCAGGTACATATCAGATATGTAATATGTATGTAGTATATTTGAACTAGATGTGTAACAGTTGCTGAAAATATGCAAATCAGTTTGCCAAACAATGAAGGCCAAGAGAATTACCTTGTAAGCAGTCATGAACAACTGGAATTGTTGTTAAGCACAAAGTAAATTTAGTAATAATGAGGCTAGGAGTTTTCAGTTGCATGAAAAAAAGTAAGAGTCATGCCATCTATTATCTCCATAGCAGGATAGGCAGTTGTTACTTGAAATTGGATCTTGAGATCTTCTTTGCTGCGATCTACTTTCAAATTTTTGCTAATATTCCTTATAATTCGTCGAAGCTGGAACTGGAAGAAATTGACACTCCTCTTACAGTGAATCCAACAAATCTATAATCATCAGTTCATAACCCGTTTGCATGAAGCAAAATTGGAATGGTGTTCATCTTTGAATTCATACTAGAGCAAATAATTCGTTAATGAAGAATAGATTTGTATTAGAAATCAAATCTTAAATTCAAGAGGATTTCAAAAAGGAAAACAAATTTTGGATTCAAATTTGAATCTTAGATGACGGAGAGAATTGAGAAGAGACTCGAACGCGATATCTTTTCTGTTTTGTAAGTTTTTATAAGGCGTAAATAGGTTAGCAGGTTGTTAATTAATTATGTTTTGGTTATACGCATTTTTTTTGGGTCAAATGGATAATTTTATTGCAAACCATTGCCAATTAGGTGCTTTACCCAAAAATATTTAGGCTCCTTCCAACTATGAGCCCTAGACGGTGGCACCTGCCCGCTACCCCTCTGGGCAGGCCCTGGTTGAAAGGAACAGAGCCGATGAGTTGTCAAGCCAACATCCATGATGGAAATTGACAAAGCAATTACTGTATAGAGTCACATACACCAGCTTTTCTTGTTTCTGTCTCAAAACCTAAAACATTAGATGTTTTCCGGTATGTCTTTCCGTTTCAATAGCCGTTTTGTTCTTGTTTTCATGGTAATTGACAAAACGAAATGTTGTTGTGATATGTCAGAATAAAGAAGGATGATTTTGATAACAGAACCGTGGGTTAGTGACAAAAGTTGGGCAGATGAGGGTTGGAGATAAGATTAAAGCACGTCTAGGTCAATAAAGCACGTCTATATCACGCACATCTGGGTCAATACATGTCACACATCTATATCACGCACATCTAGGTCAATACATGTCACACATTTTACAACCACTAGTCTATATGGCTACAATCTCCAACCTTAATAGGAATAATATGTGTAACATTGAAAAATATTTGAAGTAGTGGCAGACCAGGGATAACAGAGGTATGCGGCCGCGTCTTCTGGCTCTCAAAAAATTGCATATTCCCTATTGCTTTATCGTCCATAACTATTATAATAAATTGTAACCGCCTCCTATATACAGTGGAGGCGCCTGGGGTGGCCATGGAGGGTCAATTGACCCTCCAACTACGGTGAATCACCAATAGAGAGGTAATTAATTTCTGCAAAAAAATAGGGTTAGATTTTTACCCCTAACTGGAGGAAGAAGAAGGTAAAAGTTGGCTTAGCCGCGTTTATCAAAGGAAAATGCTAGTGTATTTAACATGGATAAATATCTTTTGCAAATGTGGGCTATTACATTGTTTTAAAATTTTATAAAGATAAATGAAGGCCCTTGCATATTGTATTTGGGTTTATAAAATTATTATTATTTATGTAGTTCTATAATTTATTTAATTTTAAGTAATAAGGGGTATATTTTGCAATTTTATTGATTGTGTTGCTTGAACCCATAATTTCACACTTGTTGATTTTCTTCCTAACAAGTGGTAGTTCTATAATTTGATTCAATGTGTTTACACATTTTGAATTGTATTATTCCCAAGTTATTTTTGTAGTATTAGTAATTAAAATTTTATTTAGATGTTTCAAATTAAAATTGAGACGAGGATCTTTAGCTCAAAGTTATATAAAGATAGAAGAGAAGATATTGTTTTCTTATCACTTCATTTTGATTTAGGAATTATGTTTAGTTTTATTATAGCATTTGATGAATTAGAGCTAATGAATAATGCTATCCATATTAAGTATTATTTGTCACACATAAAGTACAAATTTATTTTTATCGTAATTTAGAGTGTTTCCTTTTAAGTATATAAAATCTAAATAAACCTAAAAGATAGTCTAATGCGCATTAATGTTAGATGTATTAATATCTTATAAATGCAAATTTAAGATGATTTTTGGTGAAATTATAACTAGTACAAAATTTATTTTCTATAAAAGTCCGTCCTCCTTCTTTTGAATTTCTGGCTCTGCCCCTGATTTGAAGTGTTTCATCAAATAATCAATAATTTGAAACTATATACAGAATTGGTTGGTGTTCGTTGGAACCGCCTTCACACAAAGATGTTACAAAAATTAGAACACTTAGGGTAAAATAATAATACAATTATAATTATAATTACAATTACAATATTATTAATATATAGAATAATCCCCAAATTTACATTATAGTTGGATTATTAGAGACTGAAATTAATAATACATTAACTCCTTATCATTAATTATTACTGTAGCAGAATTACTTTGACGATCGTTGGACAGACGAATACGAACCGATGGTTTTGAGGTCTTCCTCAACTAAATCTCCTTATGCCTCAAAGAGGCCACTATATGTTTCTCTCTTGATGGGTAGAGAAGAAAACTTATTTGATTTAGTGTATTGGGACCTTAACCATATATATATCTTTATATACGCATAAAATGGAAATCCCATAAGTCCCACATTTTGTGAGCAGTTTATGTTACTTGTAGGTTTCATTCCATTGAAAGCCAATTTATTTGGCTCATAAACAATGAAATAAATAAATTTATAAATAGCTAATTTATTTGTATGTTATATATGTTGTCCATTATTAAGATAAGAAGAATTCATAACCATTAAAACTAAAGAATTCTAACAATCTCTGACTTGGACAGCATAATAATCTTTATACATTTATATAAGGCCAAATGTATCTGAACTCCCCTGAACTTATTCCTAATCGCCCCTCACCCCCTTAAACTTTTAAGTGTTCCTCTTACCCCCTTGAACTTGTAAAAATGCATCTCTCGCCCCCTAGAGTTCACTCAACCAGTCTCAATGTGGAGAATGTGATACACTCTCCCTATGTATCACAGTTTGAAAAGTTAAACCAATAAAATTATGACACGTGGCATTATTTTTTAAAAAAATTCTTAAAATAACCTTTACAAATTTCATAAATGCCCCTCTACTTATTTTCATTACACAAACACCATCTTTCTCAGTAACACCATTTTCATCAATAAGAAAACACTAATTTTTTTTTTTATCAAACTAGACTCAGGATTTGAGTTTTTCATGTTCCAAAGGATCGGGGGAGGATTTCACTAGTGGATCAAATATTCCTCTACTGTGGCTATTCAGAATGCGATTTTATTCATCCATTCTTATCCTGGCTACTTCTCCGGTAGCCGGATTAAGCAAATCCCAAGTGGATGACGATCGATTGAAAATTGATTCCGGCGGCTGATTCTCGTTGTTCAGGTTACTGAGTTTGCCGTATGGAATTTTCGTTGGCTACTCTTGTAATCACAAGAAACCGTCCAACCCTCTATGTAATAGAAGAACCCTTGAATCAACACTCAGTATCACTTATTTTTAATCCTAAAAAGGTCAAGCCATGGACTTCTATCTCAAGCAAGATTCCACAAAACACAAAACATTAGAGGAACTAATTTACATCCAAAATCAGAGGAACCAAAGTCGCAATCGGCCAAAGTTACTACCCCACTGGCAATGAAGTTTAAGATCAACGATTGATGAATAAAATTGAAAATAAGAAAAAGAATGAGGTGGCAGTGAAGAACTGAAAATCGACAAATAGCAAACAATTACAGTTCATTTCCTATCAACCATATTTGCATCTGCATGTTTTTTGAGGCCTGCTTTCAACAACCACACCACAATAACAACAAAAGTCAATTAAATTATCCAATTATTCTGTAACAAAAATACTAAAAATTAGGCGTGTTGAATCCAAACCCTAAATCAATTTGAGAGGAAAATTAATGTAGCAAGAAAAGAAAGAAAAATCAATGAAATTAAATGTTATATCTATTACGAGAACCTAGGTTGTAGGTTTTTGGCAGAAAGTTCCATACAATTGAAACTCGCGTAGTTTCAGAAGATGGCCAGAAGAGAAGATCGGCATAGGAGATGAAACAATTGTTCCTAAATCAACGAAGGAGAAAGAATTTTTTTATTTTTAAATTTCTTTTAATTTTTATTCTTTAAATATAAACCACTTGCTTGACTTTTCTAATGTTGCCAACTCATTACCACATAAGCTCTAGGAGGCAAGAGATGCGTTTTTTACAAGTTCAAGGAGGTGAGAGGAACACTTGAAAGTTCAGGGGGGCGAGGGGTGATTAGGGACAAGTTCAGGGGGGTCCGGATGCATTAGGCCTTTATATAACAAATAAATTTCCTTAAGCGCGTATCTATATGCTACTTTTTCTTAATCAATCTTGTCCATCAAATATATAAATAGTGGAACCATTGTGACTTTAGTCATTATTAAAGTAAAATAACTAAACCACCATGATCACCATATAAATACATAAAATGACATAAATCAAATAGGGATGAAAATGACACGCTACAAAATCTTATTCATGTCTCTTTCGATAGGTCCTTCTATAGACTTTATGAGATCAATATAATACATATGTTAAACAGAGTGTGCACAAAACTGAATACTTGTTTTTTTGCAGAAACTGAATTACAACATAAGTATATCCAAACCCAATATAGCATCAATACTATATATGCAAACTCTCAGTGAAACTGAACATACTAAAATATTGCAATACCCAAATGAGTAACATGCTTTTGAAAAACTTTATGTATTACTACTTTAATAAGCGAATCCACAATTATAGAGTTTGAACCAATATACTACATGAGTACATTTCCACTCTGAACTTTCCCCTATCTCAATATAACAAGACAACATCCCAAATTTGATTGCTCTTCTTAAAGTCGTATGCTATTGACGAGGTTGATGAGTTTGATCTCAGTGAAGAAGTTGTACAATATTGTCTTATATTAAGTCAATCTTTTATCAAAGACAATACTATTAACAATTTATTTTCCCCCAAACTCAACATCCTCAAAACATACTCTAGTTCATGTCTCAAAATTAATTTTAAAGCCCATCACAAATACCTAATACAACACTAATTCGTAGTCTTTGTAAAAAATGATCAAATATTGATAATCAATTTCGTCGAACAATATGTGAGCCGATGACCCCCGATCCCCCCACTCGCACGGTAAGCTTTAATGCTCTTCGGCGCCAGGCAGAGACACAATGAGCGCTGTGAAGCGGGCTAAGGGATGATCCTTATTTTAGCGTGATGAAAATGATAATGGAAAATGATGTCGATGTTGAAATTTAGTCCGATTTATGTGTTAGGGGGTACGAGACTTAGAATCCCGTGTTTCAAGATAGAGTCGCCACCTGGTTAAGCTCCACCGGGAAATTAGGTACGATATTCCCACCGGGTGGTTGGATCATACCTTAGAATAGAGATTCTAGGTTCGGATGATGTTGCTTACTTTTAAATTTTTAAAACCAGCCGATTGTATTTTAATAAACGTGACCTTAGTTCTTATGCGATTTAATCCGATTATTGTTTGGTGTTTTCGGTTTATATGCCATACAACACACGGAAAGCAATAAATAAACAAAGCAAGAAAATAAAATTTTTACAACGCTTTACGAATACTATACATGTTTCTAATGCAAGAAAATACATAAAGCGATAAATAAATAAATAAATGGGTGAAACCGGGTCTTAACTGAGCTTACCGACTCGGATCCGGCTCCAAATGAGGCAATAGATATAAAAGAGTAACCACGAATAAAGCATGGATAAATAAATGTGGAAAATAAATACAAAGCATTAAGAAAATGATATTTTTGGATTTTTCGAGACAAAAACATAATTTTTGGGCGTTAATTAATTATCTAACAACCTACAAAGGGTGAAATAAATTAACTAAATATCCTAAAATAAGATTTAATATGTTTAGAATATTTTTGGTATTTTTAGTTGGTGGAAAACAAATTATTTAGATTTATTTTGGCAAAAACACTATTTTAAGCCATTAAAATGCATATTAAATCAAATAAAGAATGAATTAAATCTAAAAAAAGTATAAAATAAATAAAAACAAATTTCAGATCAGCCATAATTTTTTGGAAATTTTTTGGGTTGAAATCGGGACTGAAAACGCATTAAAACGATAAAAATCGGGTTAAAAACAACCGAAACGGGCCGTAAACAATAGAATAAAATAAATAGGGACCGTTTGGACATTTTTACCAGTAGGCCGACTCATTGAGGTGGTAGGCCGACTTAGCGACATGGTAGGCCGACTCAATGAAGTGGCCTAGGTGACGCTCAGTCGGCCTTCGTCCCACTAAAGTGGTCTGCCGTAGAAAGTGTGTAAACGAGCTCGAATTGACCTTTTTGTGTTTGAAAACCCAAGATTACTAAAATCTCAAGTCATTTCCTACCTGTTACAGCAGATTCAGACTTAAAATGTTTAAATGACTTTGGTTTTTCAGTTTGGGGGAAAGAACCCAAAAAGTCTGACAAAACGACGATTGGCCGCTTCAGCGACCTGTAAGCCGACTGGACGACGCGGTAGGCCGACTCAACGAAGCGGCCTAGGTGACGTTCAGTCGGCCTGACATTCTTCGAAATAGTCAGTCGAATTTTTGACAGGGAATCACAAAAAGTACGAATAAAGGGGACTGAACGCCTAAAAAAATAACCGAAAACACAGCGGCAATAACAAAAATAAATAATAAAAGAAATAGATTGGAACTCAGAAAGTTACCCAAAGGCTGTGAATTCACTCCCAAGACTCGAACCGGACGTTTGGCAAGCTTTGTGATGGGTTTGAGATGAAAAACCGACAAAACAACCGATTTAGCAAAGGATTTAGTGATTTGTGAGGAAAAAGTCCCTAAATCCTATTTAAACCAATTTTTACCTAAGATTTCTAATAGATTTTAGTGTTTAAAGCTACGAGATTAAGCCTAAGAACAACTAAGAATCAAGATTAGAGAGGATTAAACCCGGATTCTAGCTTTTCTTGAGCTTTCTCTCTCTAGTTCTTGTATTTTTCTCTCTAAAATTCCAGCCTAAGGAAGAGGTCCCAAAAGTTCCCAAAAACTGATTTTGAGGGGTATTTATAGACTCTTCAAGTGTAAAATACCCAAATTGATCCTCTAAATATAAAATTTTGACGGAAAAGACCCAAAACCCGACTTTTTCGGCCAAGAAAAACCCAACAAAAATCTAAATAAAGGGACCCCGCACAAAATCGCCCCATTAACGCGTTCGGGAAAAGGCCGCCGCAGGCAGCGCCGTAGGCCGCGTCACCTGATGCGGCCTAGCCCCAGGCTGCGTCATATGAGGCGGCCTGCCGAGTGGTCCAAGTGGCCCGGCGCGTGGACCACCCGGCTTGGCCTTCTGTCTGCGGCACCGGCCACCGCCGACGGATGCAAACAAGATTCGCTACGGGCATTCGAACGGGGTGATTCTTGACATTCCAAAAAGCTCGGGGAACCAAGAATCCAACGATGCAAACAAGATTCGCTAAAAATGTTCAGATTTTTAAGGAAAAAAATCGCGGAACAATTTACTACGCGTGAGGGGAAAGGAAGCGATTAACATCTTAAAAGCGATCTAATTATTATTGTAATCGGGGGGTCAAAAGATCTCAAAATTGTCAATAAAGAACTAACCAAACGCGATTCAATTCTAAAATAATGGAATAACTAGACCGTAAAAAGGTTAGAGCAAAAAGTCATCATCGTTCCGTGGGTCACAGAAATGCCCGTGCTCACAGGCTGCCCCTCATGAGATTATTATTTGAATGGTCAAATGTGATCTCACGAAAGAGCTAGGGATAGGAGGTTGTACCTGACTTGCGAATTCTTGAACCGGATGTCTTTTGGGATTGCCATAAACAGACCTACCAAGAATAAAATTGACTTAATGATTGATAAGGTAATACCTTTGTTGCCCCAAATGGTCTTGGGATAGATTTCTGGTTGCTTCGGGAAAAAGAGGAATAAGAATTTCTTGAGACGGTTGTCTATGGATTGTCATGGGACGCATTATCAATTGACCTATCGGAGGTAGAGGTTGAATGCATTGGTTGTCTACTGGTGGTCTGGGAATGCACCATCAACGGACCTATCAAGGATTAGAGGTTGAATTGGTTATTTATTAGTGGTTTGGGAACACACCATCAACGGACCTATCGAGGATTAGAGATTGAATTGGTTGTCTACTGGTGGTTTGGGAACACACCATCAACGGACCTATCGAGGATTAGAGATTGAATTGGTTGTCTACTGGTGGTTTGGGAACACACTATCAACAGACCTATTGAGGATTAGAGATTGAATTGATTGTCTACTAGTGGTTTGGGAATTCACCATCAACGGACCTATCGAGGATTAGAGATTGAATTGGTTGTCTACTGGTGGTTTGGGAATACACAATCAACGGACCTATCGAGGATTAGAGATTGAATTAGTTGTCTACTGGTGGTTTGGGAACACACCATTAACGGACCTATTGAGGATTAGAGATTGAATTGGTTGTCTACTGGTGGTTTGGGAATTCACCATCAACGGACCTATAATGGATTAGAGATTGAATTGGTTATCTACTGGTGGTTTGGGAACATACCATCAACGGACCTATCGAGGATTGGAGATCGAATTGGTTGTTTACTGGCGGTTTGGGAATGCACCATCAATGGACCTATCAGAGGTGAGGTTGAATTAGTTATACTAGAGACAAAAGGAATGCCAAGAATGCCGAGGGTTTCACTGGGAAATGCCGAGAACTTCTAACAAAGTCAGACTGGGATTTGCTTGGCTTAAATCGTATGCCGAGAATATTAAACGAGATCCCTAGACTAGAATGCATACCAAGAGCGTAATTGGAAGGTGTCGAGCACTTTTAATAAGATCATCCTGGGATATGCTTTGGCTTAAATCACATGCCGAGAATATCAAATGAGATCCTTGAACTAGAATGCATACCAAGAACTCAACTGGAAGGTGCCGAGCACTTCTAGTGAGGTCGGATTGGGATATGCTAAGAAGTGCCTGAGGAGGCCTGTTAGACTAAATGCATTATGCATTGAGGTGCCCCTAAATATTTGCATAGAGGTGGCCCTAGATATCTGCATTGAGGTGCCCCTGGGTATTTGCAATGAGGTGCCCCTGGGAGAAGCTTCTGAGTTTTGATTTTAGGATCCATCGGGTTGGTCATCCTTTTGAATTACCCCATGGTGTGCCTGTCAAGAAGGCTTCAAAGAATTAGTAAGCCATATAAATCGTGTTTTTATTGCTTAATTGATTTTATGGAACAAAAATTTTTGCCCCTTCAATTAAGCAATAGAAAAGGGAGAAAAAGAAGTAAGAGTTGAGATTTTCGGAGGCCGTAGGAACTGCCAATGTTGAGTATTGAGACTAGCTAATGTGCCCCTAGGAGAAATTTTGTCTTCGAATGTAGGACGGAAGATAATTTTGAGATGCCCCTTGATACAGGCTCTTGTTTTGTTTCCTGTAGAATTCAGCATAGAATAATAGACATGAACATTATGCATGAATGTATGAATGCATAAGATACTCGGACTGGTCATCTTCAAGCTGACTGATTAACTTGCTTGATCGGCTTTGCTCAGTTCAGGGAAAGATCGACTTGCTTGAAAAGGGAGGATACATGGAATTGTTTTGCGATACGGGCAAGGCAAGAATGACCCTAGATGAGGATGTTACGCAAATTAGGTGAGAATGACCCTGGTGGAGAACTAAGGAAGCCGCAATGATTTGACTACAAATTAATTGCTGGATTAGGAATGACGGAGACAAAGGGGGTGCACGAACAGAGCTCAAGATTCTGGATAATGAACGACCGGGCACTATCACTACTAATGAATTCTGCCAAGGATGGCTCCACAGGATTAGGATATTGTGGAATCAAGATTCTCGGCTACAGTCAAGAATTGAGCGGACATGGGCGGAGGATGAATCTGGGTCCTTCGAATCCATTAGACCGGTGAACATATTCATGCATTGCGATGCTGATGGCGATGATGTAGATATCTCGATGTGATCGATGGCAGTCATTCATCTTTGGTTTGGTTGTCTTAACTTTTGCATAGACCTAAAAATTGTGTAGGGCCCATTAGACTTGTTCATATTTTGTTTTTGAGTTCTAATTTTTGCCTGGACCGCCCTTTTTGGGTTTTTGATCTAGCGAACTATCCCGGCTTTTGCATAGACCTCGATTCTTTTCAGTCTATCAGGATTTTTGCCTTTTATCTTTATCTTTCTTTTCTTTTGAGCAATTGCGTTGACCGCATATGACCCTACGTGTGACTCATCTATTGCATTTCACCTTTTGGGCCTAATAAATTCATTCATGCATAAATATAAAGAATTTAGTAAAAGTGACATTTCCATTAAATGAAGTAAGTTTGAGTACATGATGATGATAACCATTTCTATTGACCCAGACTCTGGTGTTAACTAGCCTATGAAGGTTTTCTAGTCAACATGCTCTCGTGGCTCACTTTACCCAGACTTTTTCCTAGGCCGCCCTTTTCGGGTTTTTAGCCTAACGGGTCATTTTTTATACCCTAACTTTTGCCTAAATGGTTTATAGAATACCGATCAACAGGATACACCCTAATTTTTGCACGAGCAGTAGAGGACCACTCGTCGCATGATTGATTTATATATGCTTTTTATGTATGGCTTTTCTAGATTTGATTCTTTTGGTTAGCTATGATAATGCTTCGACTTGATTTAATTGATAGGGTTTACAAACTCATTACCATTGACAATCACGCCCCTTGGATCAGGCGTATTTCTGAATACACAAAGTCCCACCCAATCTGGTTGGAATTTCCCCCTTGGATCAATGTTGGCAGGCTTTGCTTACTTTGGAATCAGATCGTTGGCCTTTGATGGTGCCTCTGATGTTTGACTCGATTGTTGGGCATCTTTGCCATGCTTTTGATACATCTTTTGATACATTTAAAGACTGTTCAAGCCGTTCTAACTGTACTTTAGTCCATAGGGGTCCCTTTCATGCTGGGTTCACATCATTCAGATTTCAGTTGTTCTTGGTTGGTAGCACAATTTCCATTTCTTAGGTACAGGAACAAGGTATTCAGATTATTTGTACACTTGCACAGTACCACACAAAGAGTAAATGGTGGTTTATCAGCTCAAACTTTGACCCTTGTGGTGCTTTCGGACATAAACTTCTTGAGAAGTTGGTTTGTGGCTTAAGTTGTCCCATTAGCTTGCGGTTGGATGGGCGAAGGTCTGTGGTGGTCGGACCCATTTTCTTGATCAATTAGGGGTTGCCCCTTGGGATTGAAATCCATTGTTTAGAGTGATGTGATGAGGTAAGCTGTACTGAGGGAAGATGTGTTTCTTAATGAACTTGGTTGTCTTCTCGGCGGTAATGTCAATGAAAAGGGTCGACTTACCCCTACGCTGATGAGGGTCGAATCTTGTCGATCGTATGTAGGCTTATCTTTTCTTCGGTAGCTTCAAGATCGGTTCGTACATAGTCGTGAGGCCGGCGATGGACCGATTGACTTATTGGATTTATCCAAGGAATGACTGAGCTTCTTTTACTATTTTAGTCATAGAGATGAGATGCTCAGGAATCCGATGATGAACCCTAGGTGTTTAGGCATGACTAGGTGAAAGTGTTATCATGATCTTTAAGCACTTGTTATCTCTCATCTTCTTCCAAAGGTTTGGTCATTAGATAGTGGTTACCATTTTAGATTATCATCTGTACTCAAACTTACTTCAATTAAAGAAACGTTATGAATACTAAACAGATCATGCTTATGATAAAAATGAATGCATGGAGCCATCGGGCAAAACACCAACTTGATAAGCAAAAAGAGAGATTCTTAAATTAAAGAGCCTAAAAGGCACAATTGTTCACATCGAAGCACTAGAGACATAAAGAAAGAAAATTACATCATAGAAAAATTATCCTCCACATGCGGAGGGTCTTGATTTGTAGAGCCAATAGGCTAATCATCCTTGGTAGCTTCCATTAGGGTATCACTCAGGACGATGCCCAAAGCCTTTGCCTGCTCGGCTGATAACTTTTCTCCTTCATCCGCTAGAGACCTTGCGGGATTCTTGTCAGAGTTGACAACAGAAATGGCTTCCATAAAGGGGTTAGGTGAATTAGAAAAGATCATTGCCAACATAAAATTCTTAGGGAGACCGAAATTGATGGTGCTCACTTCATCATTAGAGCCCAATGATGGCTTTTCCTCAGTGTCGGTCTTCCTCGCAGGCTCATCCATTTTTCTTTCTCTTACCAAGCACCAAATAGCCATACCTAAAGGCCTACATTGATCTTTTGTGTGTCTTTCTTGAACATGATAGCGATAAAATTTCCCTTTCTCTTCGGGCCTAGGAGAACGGTACTCATGAAGAGGGCTAAGCAGGCCTTTCTCTTACAATTTGGCAAATATGATATGAAGAGGGAGCTTCCATAGAGACACGAATGCCCTCTGACCAGGAGCCCGAGCGGGTAAGGTTTGCATTGCGGAAACACTCTCTTGATCAATAACTTGAACTGCGGGTGCCTTCTCCCCAGTTGGAGCTGGAGCAAACTCGAAGTATTGAGAGTTGTTGCCCTTGAAACAAGGTTTGCCACTTAGCTTGCTAGACCTTTCCTTTTCCTCCCGGCGCTCGATCTTTTTAGCTTTTTCAAAAACCAATTAATAGGACTCAAAAGAGTCGGTCTCCATGTCTTTCCGAAGGAACGGGAGAGCCCCATCAAGCAATTTCGGGATCATTTCTTTAAGGCTGAGCTTTTGCTTCAAGAGGACCTGAGTGGCCATCCATTGATTGAAATAAGATTTGAAAGCTTCGCTGGGCTTTTGCTTAATTGCCTCCAAATGCTGAATTGTGGTCTCCATTGTAGAATTAAATCCATAGTGGGCTATCAAAGCATCAGATAGGAGTTTCCAATCCAAGATTGTGGACTCTAAAAGAGTATTGTACCACTCGAGAGCGGGGCCTGAAAGGGTATATGGGAATAACTTGGTCAGCACCTTATCCCCAATCTTTTGGATGCACATGATTCACTCATACATAACTATATGGGACTTAGGGGGGCCTTCGCCTGAATAAGCATCAATTCGAAGCATTGAGAAATTTTTATGCACCCAGTTATCATCTCTTACCACTTCCCTATCCTCGCTCCTGATTGGAAATTGCCTGAAGAAAGCCACCATTTCGAGTATCACACTTGGAGGCTGCGTGACCTGGTCGCATGAAGATGACCCAAACTGAAAGGGCGGAGGAGATGAGGTTTCGATCTGGGGGTGAGAAAAAAGATTCTAAGGGTAAGTGGTCACATGGGAGATGACCACAAAGCTAGGGGGTGAGGTTATAAAAACATTCAACTATGCCAAAGGAACAACAAAGCCACTTGATGGGACTGTCATCTGAGGAATAAATCCCCCTGAGAAAGCAAGGAGAATAGAAGATTGGGGAACAGGCCTCGAGTGCACAGGGGGATAAAAATCGAAGGTTGGTGGAGCTGATGATAAGGGCAGCTGAGAAGAGCTCTGTCCAAACTGAAATTGGCTTTATTGGATAGGACAAACCGGAGGGAGCGATGGTACCAAAAATTGATTCTAAAGTGGTGGAGGCTAAACTGTCTCACCTAGAGCTTGAAAAATAGGCCTCACTGACCTTTGAGACTCTCTTCCTCCCTGAGAGTGGATCTAACCTGCTCTTTAATAGTGGCCTGAAATATATCCGATTGTAGGAACATAGCCATAGCATTAGCCAATTCGGATCCTAACTAAGATTGGCCTTGTCCTTGACCCTAATGAGGTTGAGAAGGAGAAGGGGAAGGAGTGCTCTCACGAGGTACATCATTCAAACGTGGATCAGATATGGTCGGAAGAGCAAACTCCAATACTGAACAATAAACTAAAAGGCGGCAGAGTCGCAACCAAAGAGGACTTCGGTGGCGAAGATGCCTTGACCTAACTAAATAAACCGGAAGATGATCAGCCCGAATCAAACCATGAATTAGATGGATGATAATATAAATATTCAAGTGATGAATGTTATACATACGAGTGGTTTAGAGAGGTAGAGAGCAGAAGAGCTTATGATGTGAAGCTTATCCCTAAATACGTGAGACGTATGAATTCCTCGCTATACCTAGTGAGCTAGGTATAGGTCGTCGGGAATCGAACGATCTCAGGCATTTTGTTAAATTCCCCCTTTTAAATGAGGGGAGAGTAGAGGTAAGCGAAAACCGAAAACAAAGGTCGGCCACAGGTGGCCTATGCATGAGCTTTGAATGAATAAGCATAACACAAGTAGCACACGAAAGCAAATAAACTTCTTCCAACCTTATGACTCCCGCGTAACGCCAATTTGTAGTCTGGGGGTAACTCTAGCTCCAGGAAAAGGCAAAAGAGTATGCGACTTAAAGCTAGATTATTTTGGTGAGCCTAAAGGGAAGTTGCTATGGCTAGTTTTATCGTGGTTCATAGTCTCAAACTGCTGGTGTCATGGATGACACTGTTGAAGGATCTCGTTTACCTTGATTCCATATAACTCAATCACTCCTCAAATGAGTGCGACCGTGGGAATTACATGTTGGTTGAAATGAGCGTTCCGCCCATAAATATCCCCAATTCCTAGCGGGCATAAGGTAAATAAGTGAGCTTCACAGGGGTAGTAAAATGGCACCTTAAAACTTAGAATCTAACTAAGGCGGTGGATCAAAAGTCATAAGAAATAAAGTGTTGATTTAAAAATGATTTAGGCACATCATCAAAATCCTTTAACCAAGGTTTAAAAATGAAAGCGGTTTTCAGATTTTAAGTTAAAGGAAAATTCCCCAGTAGAGTCGCCACTGTGAGCCGACGACCCCTGATCCTCCCTCCCGCAAGGTAAGCTTTAATGCTCTTCGGCGTCAGTCAGAGAAACAACAAGCGCTATGAAACGAGCTAAGGGATGATCCTTATTTTAGCGTGATGAAAATGATAATGGAAAATGATGTTGATGTTGAAATTTAGTCCGATTTATGTGTTAAGGGATACGAGACTTAGAATCCCGTGTTTTAAGATAGAGTCGCCACCCGAATAAGCTCCACCGGGAAATTAGGTACGATATTCCCACCGGGTGGTTGGATCGTACCTTAGAACAGAGATTCTAGGTTCGGATGATGTTGCTTACGATTCAATTTTTAAATCAAGCCGATTGTATTTTAATAAACGTGACCTTAGTTCTTATGCAATTTAATCCGATTATTGTTTGGTGTTTTCGGTTTATATGCCATACATCACACGGAAAGCAATAAATAAACAAAGGAAGAAAATAAAATTATTACAAGGCTTTATGAATACCTATACGTTTTTCTAATGCAAGAAAATAAATAAAGCGATAAATAAATAAATGGGTGAAACCGAGTCTTAGCTGAGCTTACTAATTCGGATCCGGCTCCAAACGAGGCAATAGATATATAAGAGTAATCACAAATAAAGCATGGATAAATAAACGTGGAAAATAAACACAAAGCATGAAGAAAACAATATTTTTGGATTTTTCGGGACAAAAACTTACTTTTGGGAGTTAATTAATTATCTAACAAGCTAAAAAGGGTGAAATAAATTAACTAAATATCTTAAAATAAGGTTTAATATGTTCAGAATATTTTTGATATTTTTAGTCGGTGGAAAAAAAATTATTTAGATTTATTTAGCAAAAATACTATTTTTAAGCCACTAAAATGCATATTAAATCAAAAAAAAAATGAATTAAATCTAAAAACAGTATAAAATAAATAAAAACAAATTTCAGATCAGCCACAATTTTTTGGAAATTTTTTGGGTTGAAATCGGGACTGGAAACGCATTAAAACGACAAAAATCGGGTCAAAAACAACCGAAACGGGTCGTAAACAACAGAATAAAATAAACAGGGACCGTTTGGACATTTTTACCGGTAGCCCGACTCAATGAGGCGGTAGGACAACTTAGCGACATGGTAGGCCGACTCAACGAAGTGGCCTAGGTGACGCTCAGTCGGCCTTCGTCCCACTGAAGTGGTCTGCCGTAGAAAGTGTCTAAACAAGCCGAAATTGACCTTTTTGTGTCTAAAAACCCAAGATTACTAAAATCTCAAGTCATTTCCTACCTGTTACAGTAGATTCGGACTTAAAATGTTTAAATGACTTTGGTTTTTCAGTTTGGGGGAAAAGATTCCAAAAAGTCCGACAAAACGACGATTGGCCGTTTGAGCGACCCGTAGGCCGACAGGACGACGCGATAGACCGACTCAACAAAGCGGCCTGGCTGATGTTCAGTCGGCCTGACGTTGGCCGGAACAGTCAGCCGGATTTTTAACAGAGAATCACAAAAACGACGAATAAAGGGGACTAAACGCCTGGAAAAATAACCGAAAACACAGCGATAATAACAAAAATAAATAATAAAAGAAATAGATTGGAACTCAGAAAGTTACCCAAAGGCCGTGAATCCACTCCCAAGACTCGAACCGGACGTTTGGCAAGCTTTGTGACGGGCTTGAGATGAAAAATCGATGAAACAATCGATTTAACAAAGAATTTAGTGATTTGTGAGGAAAAAGTCCCTAAATCCTATTTAAACCAATTTTTACCTAAGATTTCTAATAGATTTTAGTGTTTAAAGCTACGAGATTAAGCCTAAGAACAACTAAGAATCAAGATTAGAGAGGATTAAACCCGGATTCTAGCTTTTCTTGAGTTTCCTCTGTCTAGTTCTTGTATTTTTCTCTATAAAATTCTAGCCAAAGGAAGAGGTCCCAAAAGTCCCTAAAAACTGATTTTGAGGGGTATTTATAGACTCTTCAAGTGTAAAATACCCAAATTGATCCTCCAAATGTCAATTTTTGACGGAAAAGACCCAAAACCCGACTTTTTCGGCCAAGAAAAACCCGGAAAAAATCTAAATAAAGGAATCTCGCCCAAAATCGCGCCATCGACGCGTTTGGGACAAGGCCGCGTCACCTGACGTGGCCTAGCCCCAGGCCGCCTCACATGACGCGGCCAGATCAAGGTCGCATCATGCGATGCGGCCTGCCGCGTTGTCCATGAGGCCCGGCACGTGGACCATGCGGCCTGGCCTTCCATCGGCGGCACCGGCCGCCGCCGACGGATCGGGGTACCCTAGATAAAAGAAAAACACAAATGGGGCCTGGCTCGCCGGGTCCGAAACGCAAACAAAGCTGGGGGAACCAAGAATCCAACGATGCAAACGAGATTTGCTGAAAATGTCCGGATTTTTAAGGGAAAAAAATCGCGGAATAATTTTCCTACGTGCGAGGGGAAAGGAAGCGATTAACATCTTAAAAGCGATCTTATTATTATTATAATCAGGGTCAAAAGATCTCAAAATTGTCAACAAAGAACTTCCCAAACGCGATTCAATTCTAAAATAATGGAACAATTAGACCGTAAAAAGGTTAGAGCAAAAAGTCATCATCATTCTGTGGGTCACCGAAAAGCCCGTGCTCACACAATTGCCTTTCTTTGGACCGACTTTTATTCCCATAAAAATATAAACTTTACAATTATCATGTATTTATCGTTGTAGTGCTTTATTATTTGTCCATGAATACATTTGTCTTTCGCCAAATAATAACCTTCATTTAGGCTGATTAATATTTGCATAATTAACAAACATATTTATACTTTTGGTTTACAACAGCAAACAAGATACCTTCTTCATCAGTTTATGGACAAATATTTTCTTCATTTTCAATCGATATCTTCATTTTCAATGGACGAATTAATGAAGAGTAGATAACATCATTCGAGCTCAGAATCTCTATTTTAAGGCGTGGTCGACCACCTAGTGGGAAAATCGTACCCAAATTTTCCAGTTGAGCTGAACCGGGTGGCGACTCTATCTTAAAGTACGGGATTTTGATCTCGTATCTTTTAACAATTAAATTGGACTTAAATTTCAACTTCAACATCACTCTAATAATATGTTTATCACCTCTAAACTCCAAAGAGGGTTTTCCCTTAACACGCTTCACCGCGTCTATTATTTTTCTCCAACTTTATGGGAGGGAAAAAAGTTGTCCGCTCACAACCAACCTCAAACAAATCAAGTGGAAGCTGTATGTAGGATCATAAGGTATCAAGTGCACAATTGAGCATGGAATTCTATGCAGAGCACTTGGACATCTGAACATTAGAAGATATACTTATGTTGATTGGACAGGGTATCAAGTAGATCGAAGATTAACATCAGACTATTTTACTCTTGTAGGAGGTAATTTAGTGACATGGAGGAGTAAAAAGCATAAAGTTGTAGCATTGTCAAGTGTTGAGGCAAAGTTTTGAGTAATCGCTCAAGGACTAACTGAAGTATTATGAATGCAAAAGTTATTGTGTGATAATCAGACGACCATTCGAATCTCAAAAAATCCAGTACAACAAGATCGAACAAAACATGTGAAAGTTGACAGTTCATCAAGGAGAAGATTGAAAGCGAGAATGTAAAGCTTTTTTGGTTTCTTGCAATGTCTGCATGTTTTCAGTGGCTATTGGATATGTTTTACGTCTTTTGCAACAATTAAATCTATTACAACAAGTTTAAGTGTCGCCATAACAATTATTAGAAAACTGATTTTAATTAAACCGTACCATTTAATCCGTTTGTGAATTTGGGCTATGAAAAAATTTCTTATTTTTTCTTGATTATTTAACTGGATTTAATTTTGTTCGCATCATTTTAATTAATAATGCATCTCAAATTAACTAAATTACTCTTAGTCACGATGAATGCCTAAGCATAAAAAAATTGATTGTAGCGTTTGCCATGAACGCGGACCAGTAGTTGGACGTTCACTCTCAGAAAGCTTGTATTACTTTTAATATATCAGATGCATTTGAAAACCTTAAAATTAAAGAAATTCAATTCAATTCATTTTATTTTATTTTGTATTAAATTATATATATATATATATATATATATATATATATATATATATATATATATATATATATATAAATATAATGAATTAAATTTTGATTCGATTCCAAACAAGGTTGGTAGTTTACAAGGCCATGTTATGCAATTATAGGCTGACGATAACAACAGCCTCTCAAATCTAGAATACAAATTTAAAAATATTTCTAATTAAACAATATTCAATCTCTTTTAAATAGGGAAAAAATCATTTCGTTAATCTTCTTAATTGGTTACTAGTTTAGATATTAAATTGAAAAATACATTTAAGTCCCAACTTTTATATTTCTGGTTTTTTTACATTTCGATAGAATATGTATAATTGATAAAAAAAAAGAGCATTTCTTACCTCAATAATCTTATCTTTTAGAGAATCTGCAAGTAAGTGGAATTGTTCAGGAAAGTGATGACCATATGACCACCTGTAACCATCTCCACACATCTTGATCTGAGAAATCTTGTAAAGTCCTTTTTAAATTGATTTTTTTTTAATGAATACACCCTGAACGCAGCCAATACGGCTGGTTCGGGCTTTTATTAAATAAATAATGCTAATCACAAGATGTGATCAACCAAATCAAGTACATGAGAGTAGCAATTGCGAGTAAGTAAACACATCGGAAATAACGAAGCCCATATTACGCCGCTTACAAGTAAATAAAAACCAGCTATAATAGATACTTGTAACAAGTATATCCTCCGATGTGTCGATACCCTCAAAGACCATCTTGTTCCGTCGTTTCCAAACAGACCATGAAACCACAAAACATAGTGCTATAGCAAATTCTTGTTTCGGACCCGCAACAAAATACGAACTCCATAGTTCCAAAAACTCTCATGGCGAAGACGGAATAGGTAGCGGAATCTCGAATAAACGAAAAAGCTGGTGCCAAATACTAAGACTTCGGGGACAAAAGAATATAGCATGTGCTATCGTCTCGCTATCCGAGCAAAAGGTACATACATCATTCTCCACAGCCCTACCTCCCCTCATAAGCAACATTGTTTTTATTGGTAAGCTATTATGGAACAATAGCCAACCAAAAAATCGAATCTTTGGTATGATGGTAGATTCCCAAATTCTTTTAAATTTGAGAGGGGGTGCGTCTCACCTTGGTAATCGATAATACGCATGACAAAAGGATCTCGCTGAATAACCATTATTAGTCTTACACACCCATGTTAGTCTGTCCGCCACCCATGGAAAATTACACGCCAAGCTAATATCTCCCATTGAACCAATCACTCGGAAAAGAGATGGACACGCCTCATACATCCACGTTCTCAGCTGCCGACAACGATCCCTAGCTGTGATTCGTAGATTCCTTTTCCAAAACGGTCTAATGAAAGGATCTGCCCCTAGCAAGTACTCACAACCTTGTTGCACCGTGCAAGACTTCCTATTACAAAGAGAATAGAGATCTGAAAAAATAAAGCAAATGGGACGATCCGAGGTCCAGTTATCATGCCAAAAGGATGCCATAGTCCTGTTGCCCATAACGACCCTTGAGTTATTTTTGAAGAGGGTCCAAAACGATCCCTCCTTCACGCACACCGAATACACACCTTTCCAAATAGGAGGTAGATTTTGTAATTCAGCCCTTTCAAAAACCATCCATGAGTCAAAACCCTAACGTCGTACATAAACATCGTACTAACGAGTATTGGTTCAACTCTTGTAGTCTCCAAAGCCACTTCAATAATAAACTGCAGTTAACGAGCCTCAAGTCCCTAATATATGAGCCGCCCAATTCCTTAGGCAACACAACCGTGCTCCAAGCAACCTTATACAGGCCTCTTGTAAACGCATCTCCCTTCTACAGGAAGTTCCTTATTAAACAATTCAGCCTATCGATGATAGATCCCGGCATTTTATATAAGGCCAGAAGATAAATTGGAAGCGATGACAACTCTGATTTAATCAACACAAGTCGGCCTTCACACAATAAGCAGTTCCCCTTCCAACCTGCTAGTCTGTTCTGAAATTTCACCACTAGAGGATTCCAAGATGAGACCAGTAATCTCTTCCAACTAATACGGGCTCCCAGATACGTGATCGGAAACTTCTCGACTTTACAACCAATAAAATCAGCACACGCCTGTAACACGTAAGCCTGGACATTGACCCCCATTATCGAACTCTTACCATAATTAATCCTTAGACCCAAAATTATTTCGAAGCATCGAAGTACTCTAATGAACACAGGCAAAATATCCACGTTAGAAGGCAAGAAACATATAGTATCATCGACAAATTACAATACCGAAATATCCCTTGAAGAGCCATCAACCCTGAACCCAGGTAGTAGGCCGTTCCTAACACTCGCATCTAGCAACTGTCAGTCCCTCAACAGCCAACAGAAAGATAAAAGGAGATAATGTGTCTCCTTGTTTAACTCCTCTCTGAATACTAATTTGATCAGTCGGCATCCCATTAACAAGAATCGAAGTAGATGACTGTCTTCTGTAATTCCTCAGCCATGAAATCCACTTAGCATCGAACCTCATTCTTTTCATTACCTCATCAATATAAGTCCAGGATACACTATCATAAGCTTAGTGAAAGTCTAGTTTCAAAACCAAGCAAGATTGCCTCCGATAATGAATTGTGTGTAACACTTCTGAGGCAATAAATGAGCACTCATGAATGTTCCGTCCCTTGATAAAACCTAATTGTGATTTTGAAACAAGTTCTAACAAACAGGGCTGTAATCGGTTAGCTAGCACTTTCGCTACTAGTTTATACATCCCATGGATCAGTGCAATTGGCCGATAATTAGATAAAGAACACGACCCGGGTACTTTTGGGATTAACACCGTGTACGACACCTTAATAGCTTCGGGCAGCCTGTTCAACGTGTAAAAATTCACGAACAACCATAATATATCCCTTCTAAGATCAGCCCAATACCTCTTATAAAAATAAAAGTTAAACCCCTCTAGACCCGAAGCCTTGTTCTCATCACAAGAACAAAGCGCACCCCAAATTTCTCTTTCTGAAAAATTCACCGTCGAACGATTGTTCGAGGCAATATCCACTGATCTAAATTTCAACGAACTCAACGAAAATGGTACCACCTACCATTCACTAAATAAATCTAAATAAAAGCCCCTAATTTTATTAAGGATCACTCCCGGGTCGCTCACCAATTCCCCATCCACTTTAAGTTGATTTGTAGCATTATTTCTAGCTCTTGCCGAAGCTATCATATGAAAATATCCTATGTTTTCGTCTCCCAATAATGCCCATGAGACTCTCGATTGCTGATGTTTAATGTTCTTCAAATTCTCCCTCATGGTGCGCAAATCAGCCGTTGTAACTTGAAGATCTGATCCTATTACCCCATCCACTGGCCGAACAGCCAAACTCGACGTAAGACTAATTACACATCCCTCAAGTTCCCGAATTCTTTCTTCTAGTCGTCCGAAATTATCAATGTGCCATGGCCGAATGAAGTCTTTTAACTTACACAATTTGAAATGAATGTCATGGTCTGGGAAAGTCGAACTAAGAAGGGCTCATTTTTGCCTTAAGAACGGCAAGAAGGCATTATTATCCCACCATACATTGAGAGAATGGAACGGTCTCCTCCTCCTAACTCTAGCTGGATGTGACATGAAAATGATGGGAAAGTGATCTGAAAGTGTCGAATCCATGGTGGAGATGCACATATACGGCCAGAGATCTAATATCACACATGAAACAAGAACTCGGTCTATTCTCAAAAAGGATAGAGAATTCGCCCATGTGTAATCTGTGTCATTAAGAGGTAGATCATAGAGAGCATAATTATCTATAAAAATCTCAAAATTCCATCATCGAATTCGGTGAATCTCCCCCAAACCTCTCAGAAGCATGCAAAACCTCATTAAAGTCCCCACACAAAATAACCGAACTCAAGCCCATGATACTATCAGCTAAACCCTGCCACGATTGTCTTCTATTTTCTTGATCATTATAAGCGTAAACACAAACAAGATGGACTTCAATCTGAGATGAGCTCAACCGAATGAAAACCTATCTCTCAAACTCTTGTATAACTAGGCTTTGAAATAATACAGAATTCCGTGAAACTATAATTCCCCCCGAAAGGCCAATGGCTAATACACAATGAGATCCAAAATCATTATGCCCCCAGAATTGCCTAATTACCTGGTCCGACACCCCCACTGACTTTGTTTCTAATAAAAAAAATGCATGCAAGTTCTATTTTCTGGCCAAAGATTTTACTCACACCTGTTTCCCCCCATTATGGTGGCCCTCTCGACAATTCTGACTCAAAAAATTAGATGACATTAATCATAAAATACCTTGCATCGTCACCATTTAAGCCTTGCATGATGCCAAAGCCTGTAAAATAACCTTGTTGTGCTTGTCTTTAAAAAAACCCAATTTCTTCCCTACCTCAAAGGTCTCCCTACTTTCTGATATGCTCGACGGTCTCGCTTTTGATCGGGTAATAACTCTATTTTTGTTAGCTATATCCGGCCCTGAGGTGTCCGAACTCAAAGTCATTCTTGAAGTTGTTCCTTGCTTGACCGTTGCACCTGCATGTCTAAATACATTCGCAGGTAAATCCTGGCATGTTTAATTCACCCGATTCACTGTACCCCAACTACAATCTGAATTATCATTGGACGCACTCGAGATAGCATTCTGTGGATTACCCTGTGATTTCTCCTTTCCTATCCGAATACCCTAGTTCCCCTGAGAAGACACGGATCTATAGGATAGAAATTTCAGCAACACCTTCCTTCGAAACCGAAGTCCATGATCTGAGCTAGAGACTCGCCTAGCCAAAATTCCCAGAGAAGGATTGCTGGGGACACTGTCAGTTAACCCATTTTCCCTAATTCTAGAACCCGTGTTCTAGACTCAATGGACAGAAATTTCATCCTTCTCCCCCACCCCTATGGTAGGAGTGTTGGGGACACTGTCAGTCAACCCGATTAAACCACCACCCTTATTCAAGACAGAAATTTTAACTCTACCATCACTAGGAGGTAAGGAGCTAGGGACACTGTCAGTCAACCCAATAGGACCTAGCCCACGCCGTTGGACAGAAATTTTAGCTCTGTCGACCTTCTGAGGACTGGACCTGGGGACACTGTTAGTCAACCCAATATAAGTAAGACCATAGTGTTGGACATAAATTTCAACTCTGTCTTTTTTGCATGGAGAGGAGCTGGGGACACTTTCAGTCAACCCGAAAGAACCCAAACCATGTTTTTGGATAAAAATTTCAGCTCTGACTTTATTGGAGCTGGGGATACTGTCAGTCAACCAAATGAGCATCCTAGCTTGGTGCTCGACAGAAATTTCAGCATCATCCTTTATAGAGGAAGGATAAGAACCGGGGACACTGTCAATCAACCCAAAACAATTTTATCATGTAGAGTTTGTCTCAAAGGGCAGCCATCCACTCTCAGATAAGTCCGAAGATGAATTCCTATTACATGCAATAGCCTGTCTAAAATTAATAGTAACCATGTATTCCTTGTCTCTCTATAGCAGCGAGATCTTTCGGCTAGAGCTATCAATAGGCGCAGATACTAAGCAAGATACCACATCTAAACAATCAGGGCAAAGGTAGCTAAAATCAGGTGTCACAAGTGATCCAAACTCAGCTGTGAGCTTGTTGATTAGTTGTTTGGTAATCAAAGCGGGAGGAATCCCTAGAAAATCTGCATAAAAGAGACATTCGGTTGGAACAAAATTAACCAGGAAATCCACACATTCTGAAAAGATATCTTGAAGATGACTCTAATCCCCCTCAAGAAAAGCTATCTTTGCATCAGACGAAAGGAAAGACATAACCACTTGATTACCACCCTTTGGAGCAATAAAATCAAAAGCAAAATTTCTGTTTGACACTATCTCCATTAAGTCTTGAATAATCGAAATATCCTTTACACGGAGAAGACAAGTAAATCTTGCCCAAATCGATAATGGAAAATCACTAATAGTCCTAGACTGATTCAGATCCGTGGCTAGAGCTACCACTGTCGCGTAGGATCTGTTATCCCTAGACGCATCCCTAAAAACCGATCTTGGCTTGGCCTAAGCACGAGGGGAGCATTGATGAGGTATAGCCTGTTTACCCGATGAAGGATATTTGGGTTTGAAGGTGCGTATCCTGATATAACCAATCATAACTACATTCAATCTGTAAAGAGCATCGTGCATA
This sequence comes from Euphorbia pulcherrima, assembly GCA_947683365.1. Lineage (NCBI taxonomy): Eukaryota > Viridiplantae > Streptophyta > Magnoliopsida > Malpighiales > Euphorbiaceae > Euphorbia > Euphorbia pulcherrima. The sequence continues at coordinate 8,761,219 of CANTUS010000010.1, forward strand.
AGGATAGACCCATCAATAGAGACAAAATTAAAATTTAGATTCTTCATTTTTTTCGCCTTGCAACAAAAACATCTCTCCGAACTCCATATTTTGAAAAAATGCTCTTCAAAGCCGCTGCATCATAGCTATTTGGGAAATTTTTGAAGTAAATCCTATTACTAAATAGGCGATCATGATCTTGCCTATCCCGGTAATTTCTTGAATGAACCATGGCATAAAATAAATGTCGAATTGCACAGCAGAAAAGGAAAAAACCAATCAAAAACAAAACCAATGATGATTTCTACTAAGCATATTATTGCGGAAACTATTAGCAAACTAAAACTACTACTAAAACAATATAAAGAGGAAACACTAAAATTATACTACCTAATTAATTTTGTAACAAAATATTACAAAGAAAAGGAATAAGAAGAACAAATGCCTTAAAGATGAGAAAGGCTTTGTTGGTGTTATTTCAACTAAGGCCATATGCCTTTTTTTATACTACAAAATCAGCCCATATGCCTTACAGTTGGCAATGTAGGACAATTCCCATTTTCCTTTTTATTCACTTTGCCAATGTGGGACTTGGTAATCCTACAAATCTCCAACTTGACAAGTTCTACATCTTCAATCTCTTATCTTGTGTAGTGTCTTCTAATGCAGTCTTCAAGTTTTGACAGTAGTGATCAAATCCAAACAATATTGAAATTTGAACAGGTTTACTGCCTTTGTCAACATATCAGCTGGATTCTCTGTGGTCCGAATCTTCTTGATTACAACTCCACCTTCTTCGAGAACCTCTCGTATAAAGTGGTAACGAAAGTCGATATGCTTCGTCCTTGCATGGTAAACTTGATTCTTTGCTAACATGATAGCACTCTAACTATCACAGTGCACCTTTATATGCTTCTGTTCAATACCCAATTCACCGAGCAACCTGCTAGATTGCCTCCTTTACAGCCTCTATACATGCCATATATTCTGCCTCTATCGTAGATAAGGCAACTATTGACAGTAATGTTGACCTCCAATATACTGTGCTTTTGCCAAGGTGAACACATAACCAGTAGTTGATCGACGTTTATCCAGATCACCTGCATAGTTGGAATCATAATATCCAACTATATATTTACTACCTTTTTCCTACTGATATACCAATCCAACATCCATGGTGTTCAAAATATATCGTAGAATCCATTTCACAGCTTGCCAATGTTCCTTTCTAGGATTATGCATATACCTGCTCACGACCCCAACTGCATGTGAAATGTCGGGCCTTGTACATACAATAGCATACATTAAGCTACCAATAGCACTTGCATATGGTACTTTTGACATATATGCTTTCTCAGCTGTAGCTTTTGGAGATAATGCTGCACTGGGCTTGAAATGAGAAGTAAGTGGTGTACTAACAGATTTTGACTGCTTATTTATGCTAAAACTGTAACGAACCGAAATTTTCAAAATTTGCTTATAATAAATTACTATGGTATTAAAAATATCATGGAAATTATTTTTATTGTTATTATTGTTATTGGCTATAAGGCATGAGGAAATAAGACCTAATTAAGTAAGAGGGATGAATTGGGCATTTAATTATTTGTCCAAGGGCAATATTGTAAAAATAAAAAATAAAAAAAAAAAAAAAGAAAAAGAGAAAATGCATACATGATGTCCAGCATCTTCTCTTACCACTCTTCACCTCCACCATTTTTCTTCTCTTCTATTTCTTCCTTTCCTTATCAAATTCTCCCTAATCCAAAAACTTCCGATTTCTTCGATTCAACTTCGAATTATTATTAGAAATCGATCCTTAAGCCCTCTATCATCATCAATTTCAGTCAATCAAGACTAGAAGAGGAGGATTTCAGAAATTAAGATTCGGATGAATAGTAACCCGAGTTTGAGGTGAGTGATTTTTGGTGAAATTAAAGCTTAATTAGTAGAATTTATGGTAGATTAAGCATATTTATGGTATTAGGAAGTTTATTTATGCAATATCTTGATAGAATTATATATGGCTGTTGTAGAGAAAGCTATTGCAAGTAAATGAAAGGCAAAAGGGGTAGAAGAGAGCTAGAAAGAGCATAGAAAAAGGTTTGTGTCCCGAATTTCGATTTCTCGGTTTTTCGGGAAATTTTCCAGATTATATACCTGTTTTGTTTTAATGTTTTCTCTCGTTATATAAACCGATTTGAACGATTCTTGATTCTATTGATATCTACAGAAAGTAAGAAACATATGTTCAGAAGAAACCTTGTTGAATTTCTTTCGTTTTCAATGTGAAATTTTCGTTTGAAGTTGAGTCATGAAATCTGTTTTCGGAAAATCTCAGCTTGGTATACTGTTTAGTATTTTGATCATAACTTTGGTTATACAATTTGGATTTCTGTGATTCTGGTGGTTTTGAAAAGCTGAGACATGTGGGTAGTTATCTTTTGAAGAAAGTTTTTCGATTGGATGATGTTTTGATAGTGAAAAATGCAGGGGAAGTCAGGTTACGAAACCTGGAAAAATTCTGGAAAGCATGTTATTGATTTTATTGAGTTTTAATTGAAGTTTGATGCTTAAAAATTTGGGATTTGGATTTCTTAATTACTGAAGTTATGTTGAATTATGATTGATGGTTTATACTGGAATTTTTAAGATGTTACTTTAATTTATTGCCCTTATTAAACGAGTAGAATACGGGTCAGGGTAGATTGGCGCCAATAAAGGGGGGTACAGTACTGTACAAACAATTGAAGCTTTGGCTTCGGGCTTTGGCCGATATTATGATATATATATATTGATTTTGAAGCTTCGGCTTCGGGCTTGACCGATATATTAATTTTTGAAGCTTCGGCTTCGGGCTTGACCGATATATTGATTTTTGAAGCTTCGGCTTCGGGCTTGACCGATATATTGATTTTGAAGCTTTGGCTTCGGGCTTGTCCGCTCCCGTATCCATTTTACCGTTATTCAGGACTTGTTTACTTTGGGCAATATGTGGTTAAAGTGTTTGGAAAAAAATTGGGTATAAATTTGATTGTACTTTGAAAGGATTACTATATAAGTTTTGTGATTTGGTTCCATAAAGTTGGATAATTTGTTTTTGACTTATAAATATACTTTGTTTCTATTTTAAAAAATATTCAAAGTTGTTATTTTTTTTATGGACACCACTAAGCAAATTGCTTAGCGTGTAGTTGATTTTCTACGCGTAGGTGGAGAACTTATAGATAGCTTGGACCAAAGTGGTACAGGTGGATCAGCTTAAAGAGCAATTAAGGAAAGATTCAAGATGGATTTATATTTTAATGTAATATTATGGTTTGTAGAATAATGGCATGTACTAGAGAGTGAGAAATGTAAAGTGACATTGAGAAATATTTGGAGAATAATTAGCATTTGGAGAATAATTTGGAGTTTAAAACTTTATATTGGTATTTGTACGTATTAAATCTATAAGTATTGAACTCTATATAGTGGAGTAGAGTTGTTTATTGGGTGTTTATTGTTACCGTGGCGCTCCCTATAAGGGGGCGTTACATTTATTGGTATCAGAGCTGAGGTTCAGGCGATTCTAGGACTAGTATGTACATGCCATTTAAGATATAAATATGTTTTGTTAGTTGTTTGATCCACTTTGGTCCAATTTTCAGGAATAAGTTATGGCTAGTAGTAGTCACAACCAGAGTGAGGAAGAGGATGCTGAGAGTACGGTTCGTATCAGACAAGGGGATGAACAAAGACATGAACCACCACCAGTTCATGGGTTTCCTGAACAACCTACTCCGGCACAAGCTGCTTTACTTCAGCATATGACTACTGAAGTAATCACACAAGTACTACGAAACATACAAATCCCTCAAGTTCCTGTAGTACCTCATGTTGAAAGAAGGGAGGAGTGAACTCCTCTTGAAAGAATCAAGAAGCTTCCAGCTGATGACTTCAAAGGGGATACAGTGAATCCTGCAATTGCAGAAGATTGGCTTGATCATACTAAATGGTGTATGACTAGGCTTCATTTTACAGATGAAGAGAGATTAGACTGTGTTTAAGGTCTACTCAAAGAATAAGCTAGGAGGTGGTGGGATAATATTGTGAGAGAAAGGCGACCCGGAGAAATCACCTGGGGTCTTTTCTTGGAACAATTTGACAAGAAATACGTTAGCGAACGATTTAAGGATGAGTAGAGGAAATTGTTCTTGTCTTTGAGACAGGGACGAATGACTGTATCAGAATATGAAGTTCAATTCCTCAAACTCGAGAGGTATGCTCGTGATATCGTTGACAGTGAAGTGAGGCGATGTAAGAGATTCGAGGATGGGCTGAATGATGAAATTAGAGTGCATTTACTTGCACAAAGGATTAGGGTGTTCAATGACTTGGTTGATGCTGCTACGGGCATTGAGAAGATTAATTCAGATAGACAACAAAGAATGGCTAAAACGTCTGGATTTCAAAAGGGATCACAGGGTCCAGCTAGTTCAGAATCTCCAAGTAAGAAACAGAAGGGAACATCAGAACAAACACAATCTCATTTCAGAGGGTTTTCACCGAGACAAACCATAAGTACGGGGTCAGCGGCTAGTGTACCTTCAGGTAGAGGCAGAGGAAATATTCCGCAATGTTCTAATTGTGGAAGGATGCATACAGGGGAATGTTGGGGAAAAGGTAGAGTCTGCTTTAAATGTGGCTCAAGGGAACATTTGATTGCAAATTGTCCTCAAAGACAGATAAGTGCATCTGCACCTATAATAGTTCCTACTCCTACAATGCAAGGTGGAAGAGGAAGGGGAAGAGGAAATGCTAGTGGTTCAAGTGGGCATGATGTGGCTCAATAAGCACCGCAGAGTGGTAGACCGGGAGGAATGGCGCGAAGTTATGCAATCCGAGGGCCTGAGACTAGAGAATCTACCGAAGTTATTATCGGTAAATTTTCATTCTTTAATCATGATGTTTATGCTTTGATAGATCCTGGTTCATCTCATTCATATATATGTACTGCATTAGCACAAGAGAAAGGATTGCGTGTAGAAGAATTAGGAGAAAATATTGAAGTGACTAATCCTTTAGGACACAGTGTGATAGTAAACAAAGTGTACATGAATTGCCCTATTATGATTCAACATCAACTTTTCAATGCAAATTTAATTGAGTTACCTTTCCGAGATTACGATGTTATCCTGGGAATGGATTGGTTGTCGGAACATCGAGCTATGGTGGATTGTAAAAACAAAAGAATGTCACTTTAAGTTTCTGATGGAGAAGAAATAGTTATCGTGGGGGAAAGATCAGATTATCTCTATAACATAATTTCTTTTATGAAGACTAAAAGGCTGGTTAGGAAGGGATGTCAGGCCTACCTAATCTTCGCTCTAGAATTAAAGGAAGGTGAGTTAGAATTGCAGAATATTCCCACAGTATGTGATTTTTCAGATGTATTTCCAGAAGAACTACCTGGTTTGCCACCAAAAAGAGAGGTAGAATTCGCAATTGATGTATTGCCAGGTACCGCACCAGTATCCAAAGCACCATATAGAATGGCGCCTGCTGAACTGAAAGAGTTAAAGATTCAGTTGCAAGAATTGTTAGATAAAGGATTCATACGCCCGAGTATATCCCCGTGGGGTGCACCAGTGTTGTTTATTAAGAATAAAGATGGGTCGCTCCGATTAAGTATTGATTACCGGGAGTTGAATAAATTGACAGTCAAGAACAAGTATCCATTGCTAAGGATTGAAGACTTATTTGATCAACTCAAGGGTGCCAAATACTTCTCCAAGATTGATTTGAGATCGGGCTACTATCAGATGAGAGTGAAAGCTGATGATATTGCAAAGATGGCTTTCCGAACCAGATATGGGCACTATGAATTTTTGGTGATGCCATTTGGTCTAACTAATGCACCAGCATCATTTATGGACCTCAAGAACCGTGTCTTTTACTTATATTTAGACAGGTTTGTAGTGGTTTTCATTGATGATATTTTGGTGTATTCTAAGTCACGGGAAGAGCATGATCAACATTTGTGGATAGTCTTCCAAACTTTGAGGGAAAATAAATTGTATGCCAAACTTAGCAAATGTGAGTTTTGGCTTGAAGAAGTTTCTTTCTTAGGCCATGTTGTTTCTGTAGAAGGAATTAAAGTGGATCCTAAGAAGATAGAAGCAGTTGTTGAATGGAAACCACCAAAGAACCCTACAGAAGTTAGAAGTTTCCTTGGCTTAGAAGGGTATTATAGAAGATTTGTGAAAGGATTTTCAGTCATTGCTGCCCCACTGACGAAACTACTTCAAAAGAACGCAAAATTTGAGTGGAATCACAAGTGTCAAGAAAGTTTTGAGAAATTGAAAGCGATGTTAACAAAAGCACCCATCCTTACCCAACCAGAACCTGGAAAAGATTTTGTAATCTATAGTGATGCTTCACATAGTGGTCTTGGGTGTGTTTTGATGCAAGAAGGAAAAGTGATTGCCTATGCTTCCAGGCAATTGAAGAATCATGAAAGGAATTATCCTACTCATGATTTGGAAATGGCTGCAATAGTCTTTGCCTTGAAAATTTGGCGACATTATCTTTATGGAGAAAAATGTTATATTTATACAGATCACAAAAGTTTGAAATATTTGCCAACACAGAAAGAGTTGAATTTAAGGCAAAGAAGGTGGATGGAATTCATTAAAGATTACGATTGTCTTATTGATTACCATCCAGGAAAGGCTAATGTAGTGGCAGATGCTCTCAGCCGAAAGACAATGATGGCACTAAGGGCTATAAATACTGGGTTAGCTCTTACAAGTAGTGGAGCCTTAATTGCAGAATTAAAGATTCAACCTGTACTACTACAACAGGTTAAGCAAGCACAAAATGAAGATGATGACTTAAAGATTATTCGAGCACGGACACAAGTGGGTATCGTAGACGACTATATGGTTCGAGAAGATGGGTGTCTATATTTTAAAGATAGACTATGTGTGCCAAACAATGAAGAATTAAAGAAGAATATCTTACAAGAGGGGCATAGTAGTACTTATGCGATGCATCCTGGAGGAAACAAGATGTACCAAAATTTGAAGAGCCATTATTGGTGGAATGGGATGAAGAAAGACATTACTAACTATGTTGCTCAATGTCTAACTTGTCAATAGGTGAAAGCAGAACATCAAGTTCCTTCTGGATTGTTGCAACCTATAACAATTCCAGAATGGAAATGGGAAAGAATCACAATGGACTTCGTGACGTCTTTACCACTTACACAGAAGAAATATGATGCAGTGTGGGTTGTTGTAGATAGATTGACAAAGTCTGCCCTCTTTCTTCCAGTTAGGATGGATTTTTCACTTGATAGGTTGGCTCAGTTATATGTAGATGAGATAGTAAGGCTACACGGAGTGCCTATTTCAATCATTTCTGACCGAGATCCAAGATTTACTTCGAGATTTTGGAAGAAGTTGCAAGAGGCCTTAGGTAGCAAACTTCATTTCAGTACTTCATTTCATCCTCAAACAGATGGTCAATCTGAAAGAGTAATTCAGGTGTTGCAAGACATAATGAGAAGTTGTATCATCGAATTTGAAGGAAGTTGGGATAAGTATTTGTCCCTCATGGAGTTTGCCTACAATAACAGCTATCAGTCAAGCATACAAATGGCACCATATGAAGCATTGTATGGAAGGAAATGTCGAACTCTATTATATTGGACCGAACTTAGTGAAAACAAGATTGTGGGAGTGGAATTGATTCAGGAGACAAAAGAGAAGGTAAAACTTATTCAAGAAAGATTGAAGGCTGCATCGGATAGACAAAAATCTTATGCTGATCTAAAAAGAAAAGACATTACTTATGAAGTGGGAGATAAAGTGTTTCTCAAAGTATCTCCTTGGAAGAAAGTCCTGCGATTTGGCAAGAAAGGCAAGCTCAGTCCGATATTCATTGGCCCATATAAGGTTATAGAGAAGGTTGGACCGGTAACTTATTGGTTGGCACTACCCCCAACACTCGACAAAATTCATAATGTGTTCCATGTGTCAATGTTAAGGAGATACAGATCAGATCCATCACATATCTTATCTCCTGATGTCGTAGAAATCGAATCCGACCTAACATATGAAGAGGAACCGGTACAAATCTTAGCGAGAGAGGTTAAACAATTGAGAAACAAGTCTATACCTTTGGTAAAAGTACTTTGGAGGAATCATAAGGTTGAAGAAGCAACTTGGGAACCGGAGGATATAATGAAAACTCAATATCCGCAATTGTTTTCAGGAAATTTTCGGGACGAAAATTCATAAGAGGGGGAGAATTGTAACGAACCGAAATTTTCAAAATTTGCTTATAATAAATTACTATAGTATTAAAAATATCATGGAAATTATTTTTATTGTTATTATTGTTATTGGCTATAAGGCATGAGGAAATAAGACCTAATTAAGTAAGAGGGATGAATTGGGCATTTAATTATTTGTCCAAGGGCAATATTGTAAAAATAAAAAATAAAAAAAAAAAGAAAAAGAAAAAGAGAAAATGCATACATGATGTCCAGCATCTTCTCTTACCACTCTTCACCTCCACCATTTTTCTTCTCTTCTATTTCTTCCTTTCCTTATCAAATTCTCCCTAATCCAAAAACTTCCGATTTCTTCGATTCAACTTCGAATTATTATTAGAAATCGATCCTTAAGCCCTCTATCATCATCAATTTCAGTCAATCAAGACTAGAAGAGGAGGATTTCAGAAATTAAGATTCGGATGAATAGTAACCCGAGTTTGAGGTGAGTGATTTTTGGTGAAATTAAAGCTTAATTAGTAGAATTTATGGTAGATTAAGCATATTTATGGTATTAGGAAGTTTATTTATGCAATATCTTGATAGAATTATATATGGCTGTTGTAGAGGAAGCTATTGCAAGTAAATCAAAGGCAAAAGGGGTAGAAGAGAGCTAGAAAGAGCATAGAAAAAGGTTTGTGTCCCGAATTTCGATTTCTCGGTTTTTCGGGAAATTTTCCAGATTATATACCTGTTTTGTTTTAATGTTTTCTCTCGTTATATAAATCCGATTTGAACGATTCTTGATTCTATTAATATCTACAGAAAGTAAGGAACATATGTTCAGAAGAAACCTTGTTGAATTTCTTTCGTTTTCAATGTGAAATTTTCGTTTGAAGTTGAGTCATGAAATCTGTTTTCGGAAAATCTCAGCTTGGTATACTGTTTAGTATTTTGATCATAACTTTGGTTATACAATTTGGATTTCTGTGATTCTGGTGGTTTTGGAAAGCTGAGACATGTGGGTAGTTATCTTTTGAAGAAAGTTTTTCGATTGGATGATGTTTTGATAGTGAAAAATGCAGGGGAAATCAGGTTACGAAACCTGGAAAAATTCTGGAAAGCATGTTATTGATTTTATTGAGTTTTAATTGAAGTTTGATGCTTAAAAATTTGGGATTTGGATTTCTTAATTACTGAAGTTATGTTGAATTATGATTGATGGTTTATACTGGAATTTTTAAGATGTTACTTTAATTTATTGCCCTTATTAAACGAGTAGAATACGGGTCAGGGTAGATTGGCGCCAATAAAGGGGGGTACAGTACTGTACAAACAATTGAAGCTTTGGCTTCGGGCTTTGGCCGATATTATGATATATATATATTGATTTTGAAGCTTCGGCTTCGGGCTTGACCGATATATTGATTTTTGAAGCTTCGGCTTCGGGCTTGACCGATATATTGATTTTTGAAGCTTCGGCTTCGGGCTTGACCGATATATTGATTTTGAAGCTTTGGCTTCGGGCTTGTCCGCTCCCGTATCCATTTTACCGTTATTCAGGACTTGTTTACTTTGGGCAATATGTGGTTAAAGTGTTTGGAAAAAAATTGGGTACAAATTTGATTGTACTTTGAAAGGATTACTATATAAGTTTTGTGATTTGGTTCCATAAAGTTGGATAATTTGTTTTTGACTTATAAATATACTTTGTTTCTATTTTAAAAAATATTCAAAGTTGTTATTTTTTTTATGGACACCACTAAGCAAATTGCTTAGCGTGTAGTTGATTTTCTACGCGTAGGTGGAGAACTTATAGATAGCTTGGACCAAAGTGGTACAGGTGGATCAGCTTAAAGAGCAATTAAGGAAAGATTCAAGATGGATTTATATTTTAATGTAATATTATGGTTTGTAGAATAATGGCATGTACTAGAGAGTGAGAAATGTAAAGTGACATTGAGAAATATTTGGAGAATAATTAGCATTTGGAGAATAATTTGGAGTTTAAAACTTTATATTGGTATTTGTACGTATTAAATCTATAAGTATTGAACTCTATATAGTGGAGTAGAGTTGTTTATTGGGTGTTTATTGTTACCGTGGCGCTCCCTATAAGGGGGGCGTTACAAAAACGCTTCAATACCCTTCCCATATATTCCTTCTGAGTCAAAAAAAAGTCTTCCCACATTCCTATCTCTGCTTATCTCCATGCCAAGAATCTTCTTTGCTTCGCTAAGATCCTTCATTTCGAATTCCTCATTTAATTGAGATTTTAACTTCTCAATTTCCTCTTGATTCTTGGAAGCTATTAGCATATCATCAACATAAAGAAGAAGATATATAAAAGATCCATCTTGTAGCTTGTGCAAATACACACAATGATCATATTTACTTCTTGTGTACTTCTACCTCAACATAAACTTGTCAAATTGCTTGTACCACTGCCTCAAAGATTGCTTTGATCCGTACAATGATTTTTCAAGTTTACAAACCATGTTCTCTTTTCTAGCAACTTTGAATCCTTCAGGCTGAACCATATAGATTTCCTCCTCCAAGTCTCCATGTAAAAACGCTATTTTTACATCCATTTGAACCAGATCTAGATCTAACTGTGCTACCAAAGCCAATAAAATAAAGATGGAAGAGTGTTTCACAACTGGAGAAAACACTTAATTATAATCAACTCCCTCCATCTAAGCGTAGCCTTTAGCTACCAACCTTGCTTTGTAGCGAACATTAGACTCATTAGGAAATCCATCTTTCTTTGCATATGCCCATTTACACCTAATTGCCTTCTTTCCCTTTAGAAGATCAGCTAACTTCTATGTTAGATTCGTTTGAAGGGACTGCATTTCTTCAATCATAGCGTTCCTCCACTTATCTTCTTCTAAACTTTTGACTGCTTCTTTGTAAGTGGTAGGGATGTCATCATTTGCAATTGGAGATGCAAAAGCTACCATATCAATATAGCGAGCAGGCTTTCTTACTATTCTTTTTGGCTTTCTCAATGCAATTGGTTCAAGTTACTGTGGAGGTTCTTGGGTGTAAAACTCTTCCTCATCAGACTCCTCATCTACCATTGGAGTTTCTACATCTTCATCATTTGCTGGACTAACGATCTGCCTTTCAAACTCCACCTATTTTAGAGTACCAGCTATCTGTTCTGCTATCACCTTTCTTAACATGTTAGATTCATCAAAGGTAACATCCCTGCTGATGATCGTCTTCTTGGTATCTAGGCACCAAAGACGATACCCTTTTACTCCCGAAGCGATCCCCAAGAAAATTGCTTTCTTTGCACGAGGATCCAACTTTGATTCCTTCACATGATAATAAGTAGTGGAACCAAACACATGTAAGGAATCATAATCAATAGCAGGTTTCCCAAACCACTTCTCGAGTGGTGTTTTACCTTCAATAGCACTAGATGGTAGGCGATTGATGAGATGGCTCGCATATATAATAGCTTCAGCCCAAAACTGCTTGCCCAACCTAGCATTGGACAACATACATCGAACTTTCTCCAGTAAGGTTCAATTCATACGTTTAACCACTCTATTTTACTGTAGTGTATGCCTGACTATGAAGTGCCTGACAATGTCGCTATCATCACAGGCTTTCTTAAATGGATCACTCGTGTACTCTCCACCATTATCTGTTCGGAGATGCTTGATTTTTTGACCCGTCTGAGTTTCCATCATATTTTTCCACTTAAGGAAAATTTCGAGCACTTCATCCTTAGTCTTTATAGTATACACCCAAATTTGCAGGGAGAAATCATCAACAAAGCTGGCATAGTAGTGCTTCCCTCCAAGTGATGTCGTCTTGGAAGGCCTCCACACATCAGAGTGAACATAGTCTAGAATACCTTTAGTATCATGGATCGCAGTTCCAAATTTCACCCTTGTCTTTTTCCCCTTGACACAATGCTCACAAACATCCAATTTGCAAGCCTGGACATCTTTCAATAATCCTTGTTTTACTAGAAGATTCAAGGATTTTTCACTAGCATACCCCAAGCGCATATGCCACAATCTGGATGCTTCCAATTCTTTCTCGTCATTAAAAGCCACTGCTGTAGTTTTGATAACAATAGTACCTTGATAGTGGTACAACCTGTTGTTCTTTCGGACTCCCTTCAACACCACCAATGCACTAGAAATGATCTTCATTACTCCATTTTCTGCTTGAACTTTAAAACCCTTTTCTTCTGGGGCTCCCATAGAAATGAGATTCTTTGATAAATCTGGCACGTAGCGAACTTCCTTCAATGTTCTGATTGATCCATCTTGGTTTTTCAACCAAATGGAACCAACCCCATATGTGGTGATAGGGGAATTATTTGCTGTGTAGACAACACCATCTTCTAGTTCTTTAAAATCATAGAACCATTCTCGATTAGGTCACATATGATAACTGCATCCTGAATCAAGAAGCCAAACACTAGAAAAGTTGGTAGACACCGAAAGAGCAAGTGAACAATCTGAGTTATCGTCATACTCAGCTACTGCAACAGTCTTTCCCTTGTCAGATTGGCCTTTCTTTTTTAGCTTAGGACAATCTTTCTTCCAATGCCCCTTTTCATGATAAAAGGCGCATTCATCTTTCCCCAATTTGGATTTTGACTTTGATCGTTGCTTCATTACTTTCGCCGGGTTCCCCTGGTGTCCTCTAACAATCAAAGCCTCGGTAGCTCCATTTGAGCTTTCCTTTTTATCCTTCCTCCTTAATTCATAGCTGTACAAAGCTCCATAAACTTCATTGAGAGTTACAGCAGCCTTCCCATGGAGTAGAGTTATTTCGAGGAACTCAAACTACTCCGGAAGAGATTCCAACAACATTAAGGCAAGATCCTCATCTTCAAATGTCACATCTAGGTTCAACAAATCATCAACTAGTTGATTTGAAGGTGGTGATGTGATCGTTGATTGTGGTACCAGGAATGTAAGTGAATCGGAACAGCCTTTTCTTCATGTGAAGCTTGTTCTGGCTGCTCTTTTTCAAGAACTTCTCCTCTAGTGCCGTCATCAGTTTTCTAGCAGAGGTTTCTTTGTAAAATGCATACCTTTGTTCTCTAGATAAACATGACCGAATTGTACCACAAGCCAGTCGATTGATGGTCTTCTATTCTCCTTCTCCCATTTCATTTGGTTTCTCTCCTTCAATGGCAATATCTAGACCTTGTTGAAACAATGCGTCTAGAACCTCACTTTGCCACATGCTGAAATGGCCACTTCCATCGAAAATTTCCACCACTAATCTGAAATTTACTCCAGCGGCCCTCTGAAGTATACTTGAAGAAGCATTCGAAGTGGGTATCTTTCCGAATGGATTTTCTTCTTCCATTTCAGCTCAAACCGTAAAATCACAAATAATAATATTACTCAAGTGCTAGAAAAATTCCCAGGTAATTGGTCGAGTCACAAACTATCTCAGTTAAATACCAATTTCCTTAGGCTCTTATCGCTTGGTGACAGAATTATTCCAGTTACTCGAGACAATATACTATTATTATTCTAGATTTTACCGAAAGATTATTTTAACAATCATTTTAAATTTGCTAAATGTCAACTAGACAACAGGCCCGAAAATTAGAAAAAACTTTCTGATGTGCCGACTGTAGTACACCTACAGCGCACAGAGCATACTAATTTTTCCTAAAACCAACGCTTTGATACCAATTGTTGCGGAAACTATTAGCAAACTAAAACTACTGCTAAAACAATATAAAGAGGAAACACTAAAATTACACTACCTAATTAATTTTATAACAAAATATTACAAAGAAAAGGAATAAGAAGAACAAATGCCTTAGAGATGAGAAAGGTTTTGTTAGTATGATTTCAACTAAGGCCATAGGCCTTTTTTTATACTACAAAATCTGCCCCTACACCTTACAGTTGGCAATGTGGGACAATTCCCATTTTCCTTTTTATTTACTTTGCTAATGTGGGACTTGGTAATCCTACACATATATTCCCTTTGTTTAGTTGAATTCCAGATTCACTAACGAGTCCTTCAGGAACCTGTTCCATTAACAAATTAAATTAATATCATTTTGAGAAAAATAGACTTACTGAATGCCACCTTTAGTTCATTTATTTTCCAGATTTAATTCATGCAGAAATCAAATTGTACGTACAAAAATGGAAATACATATTGTAAGAAATTAAATGATAAAAGAAATAAAGGAAGGCAATAGCAACAGAGAGGGTCCATTGCTATTTCATTACCAATGTTTTACTAGTAATACAGTCAGAAAATTGTGAATTACCAATGAAAATATTGTCGCCCAATTTTAGCAACATATTGTCTTATTATTAGTATTGTTTTGTTTGTGTGTATTTTTCCATAAAATATTTCCTTTTGGGGGTCATGAGACCCTCCATGATCCCATTGAGCACACCCCTTACTATAATTAGTAATTTATGTGCAGAAACCAATGTTGTGAAAACTTTACCGTACTGGCCGGTTCGACCGATTTTACCGTGAAGCTATAGATACGATAAAGTATAATTAAAAAACGGGGTTTTTAAAAAAACTGGAAAAAATTCAGTTGAAACGTAAAAAATCAGTAAGCCAGCGAACCGGTTCAAACCCGATTTTTCTAAAATACTAAAAAAAAACCATTAGAAGACTTTGGTAACACGTAAAATCATTGCCAAAAACCCAAAGTATTACAATAGCCACTAAAAATCTCTATTATCGATAAAATCTAATGCACAATGCATTACAAGTCTGCTAAAATCAATAAAAAACTTTTTTAATTTAATTAATGATTTGAATAAAAAAATCTAATTTAATTTTTACTCGTATATAAATTAATAATTCTAAATAATATATATTATTTTAAAAATAAAAAATCGATAAACCACTAATAATACCGTTAGTACTGATAATACTGTATAATTCTCGGTAGCATATTGATAACATTTGGCAAAAACAAATGCAGTTCCAATCCCAATATTTAGGTGCTCTAGGCAATACATTACAATAAAAATAAAATGTGTCTTCAATCTATAGGAGTTTTAATAAACTCAACTAATGTTATTTTTTTTAAAGAGAGATCCAGTTTGAGTTAGGATTTGAACCTCAAACTGGATGTACCTCTTAGACTATGTCTAATTGGTCTCTAATGTTTTTCTTTACCACACTTTTTTTTAAAATTAATGGAATTTTGAAGAGGCTAGATATTGAACCTAAGACCTCCCACCACTTTCTTAGAGTGGTGTACCAATTGAGCTACACCCAATTAGTTTTTCTTTACCACACTAAAATCTAGGAAGCTTAACAAATATTTATTTGAGCGCCATCTAGCTATGAGCGGTCGAATGGAGCGACAAAATAATGGTTTTTTTTATTGTCCATATGGTTCATCGTAGCTTTGCTCCGGCTACATTCAGATCCGATACCATAAAATAATGGTTTAATACAAAATTTTAACACCATAAAATAAATGTACGGACTCGTGTAAAAACAAAAGAACTAAGAAATTGTTTACATGCCAACAAATTGTACTTTTATAAATTATGATTATTTTTTTTGAACCTAGGAGCTCCAATGGAGACTGAAGGATGAATGAACAAAGTGCAGCGAATTGGATGGGAACAATCTTCCATAGAAATTTCCAGGCATTGCAGCTATGAAGCAATCCCCAAATCTGTCGCCTTTCTCTTTCCGCAATTTTTCATAAAAACTCGGCACAGATGACCTGAAAATGCTGATAAAATCATTCTCTGCAAGATCATTGAGGAAATACTGCAGAGAAGGCGGCTTCTTGTTCAACGAATTAGTACAAGTCGAATCGATTATATCGATGATTTCCCAAAGTGGTAGAAGTGTGTTTGGTCCTGAAGAGCAACCCAAATCCACCATTCTTACACATTCTGGCAACCTTTCATTGCAGAGTTTTGCAACGCTTTTTTCTACAATTGGTTTTGTTGTCAAAATCACTTTCTTCTGCGTTGAATCAATTTAGAAAAGAGATTTACAAAAAAAATATCAATTTAGAAAAATTCATCAAAATGGATTATAATAATTTTGATAAATAAACAAAAATTTTGTTGTTTGTTTGAGATAGAATGTAACCTGAAATAATGAGTTTTTTTCGTAGCTGTATTCTTGTTCTCCTCCATTCATGTGAAGAAAATTTTTTGAAGCTTCCATGGCTAATTTGTTGTAATTTAACTGGTCGATTTTGATCGTTTGCATTCTCTTTTTGGTTTGATACCTATTTATATAGACTTAAGAAGAATACAACTACTAAATTAACCTTTTCTATTGGCCAATAATTGATTTGTTATCTTTAGACAATGGACACAGAAAAATAAACTTAAGGTAAATTTCCGTGAAAACTACTCCATTCGGGTCCAAAAACTAATCGTTTTAATCTTTTTACTTTGGTTCTTTTTACTGGTTATTTTAGAATATCAATACAATTTTTAAAATTTTTTCGATTAATTAGGAAGAGATTATATATTGATGGAATTATAAAGTGGTAATTAAGAAAAAATAAAATTTTATAAAGGATACATTAATTATTTTAAGTGTGTATTAAATTTATACTGATTTTTATGAAAAAATTAAAAGCGACTAAATTTTGGAATCCGAATGGAGTATTTTATTATACCACTCATGTTTGAAATATGTGGTTCAATAAAAGTAGAAGTTGACATTAAGAAGAGTTTTGGAGGAAACATGCTTTTGAAAGTCGACATTAAGAAGACATTTGTGGAGTGAACTGTTGAAAATCTTATGGCAATATTTCCATTTAATTATCACTTTTCGTAGTTTTGAAAAATTGAGTCCAGTACTGAAAAATGTATGACATCATCTCCATTTATCTAGCAGTTTTAGTTGCTTTGAAAAATGGAGTGGACTATTGAAATTTTTTGAGTAAAAGTTGGGACCGATATTTTGGGCCGAATATTATTAAAATTGAAAAGAAAAAAGGCAAGTAAATAATATTCACCTTCTGATGCGGATAATATAAAATAGAGAGATCAGAGTTAAAGATTTTTACACAGCTATTTATACTGATTCGGACTCTACGTACCTCCAGTCCTCAGAGCGTCCGCTTCTGAGCTTTAATCTACTATTTCAATCTCCTTCGGAGGCAGAGAAGCCTTCACAATGGAATTCTCTACAGCCAAGAGTACCATTCTCTTTCTGTCTCTAATTCCCTAGTTCGACTCTTGAACTCTTCTAAGACATAACTTACACCAAGTTATTCTGAGGGTCACAATCAGACCTCAACAATCCCCTTGCTTAGTCTATGAGTGGATTTGAACGAATTTTGTGATCTTGTACTTTGAGTTATCAAGAATCACTTTACAATAGATTTGAATTGATTGTTCTGAGCATTCTAGAGTTCAAACAAATTTGTAATGATTGTTTTCTTGAGATTTTCTTTGCACATGTGAAAAGAGATTTTGCAATTGTGAAAGCTTGGATAATTTTTTTTTCGGTTGGTAGAAGTCTTTATATAGACAATCTTCAAAATCTTTCCATTGTGACTCATCCTCAAAATCACAATCTTAATCGTTGTCTCACAACATCACTTTTTTCTTTAGAGCCGTTGGATCTTTCATTAGGCTCATCTTCTAATCGGTTGGAATTTTTAGCAGGAGTTAACTCTATCAAACTTCTGCATTTGACCAACTTTTGCTCGAATTATATTCAGATAGATGTACTTGTGTCAATCAGTTTGGTGGCAAGAGTGGACCTTCCTTTCTTGTTGTCAACTCGCATTTAGTAATATGAAGATCATCTATCCTTTTGTCTCATAATATTTTTATCATTTGTCTTTACATGAGTTGTTGCATTGAGTTGTGCTAGTTGGAGATCATTTCTCTAACCCCCAACTCCCCCCCCCCCACCCACCCCCAATTGTGAGTGTCACAGTAACTATAATCACCCAATAAACAACTTTACTCCACTATATAGAGTTCAAAACTTATATATTACATACGTACAAATACAAATATAGCGTTCCAAACTCCAAATTATTCTCCAAATATTTCTCAATTCTAATTATTCTCCAAATATTTCTCAATACCACTTTACATTTCTCACATTATCTAGTACATGTCATTATTCTACAAACCATAATATTATATTAAAATATAAATCCACCTCGAGTCTTTCCTTATTTGCTCTTCAAGCTGATCCACTTATACCACTTTGGCCCAAGCTATCTACAAATCTTCAGTATCTGCGTGTAGAAAATAAACTACACGCTAAGCAATTTGCTTAGTGGTGTACATAAAAGAAATACAACAACTTTGAACATTTTTAACACTTTAAAATAGAAATCAAGTGTGTTCATAAGTCAAAAACAAATTTAAACAACTTTATAAAACCAAATCACAGAACTTATATAGTATTCCTTTCAAAGTACAATCAAATTTATATCCAATTTTTCCAAACACTTTAATCATATATTGCCCAAAGTAAACAAGTCCTGAATAACGGTAAAATGGATACAGGAGCGGACAAGCCCGAAGCTGAAGCTTCAATATCAATATATCGATCAAGCCCGAAGCCGAAGCTTCAATATCAATATATATATATATATATATATATCAGAATATTGGCCAAAGCTCGAGGCCAAATCTTCAATTATTTGTACAGTACTGTACCCCCCCTTTATTGGCGCTAATCTACCCTGATCCATATTCTACTCGTTTCATAAGGGCAATAAATCAAAGTAACATCTTAAAAATTTCCAGTATAAACCATCAAACATAATTCAACATAACTTCAGCAATTAAGAAATTCAAATCCTAAATTTTTAAAGCATCAAACTTCAATTAAAACATAATAAAATCAACATTCAAAATTTCCAGAAATTTTTAGATTTCAGGACCTGACTTCCCTTGCATTTTTACTATCAAAACATCATCCAATCAAAGAAGTTTCTTCTAAACATAATTAGTCACATGTCTCATCTTTCCAAAGCCACTAGAATCACAGAAATCTAAATTGTATAACCAAAGTTCTGATCAAAAAACTAAACAGTGTACAAAGCTGAGACTTTCCGAAAACAGATTTCATGACTCAACTTCAAATGAAAATTTCACATTGAAAATGAACGAAATTCAACAAGATTTCTTCTGAACATATATTCCTTAGTTTCTGTGGATATCAATAGAATCAAGAATCATTCAAATCGGATTTATATAACAAGAGAAAACATTAAAACAAAACAGATATACAAATCTGGAAATTTTTCCGAAAAACAGAGAAATCAAAATTTGAGACACAAACCTTTTTCTAAGCTCTTTCTAGCTCTCTTCTACCTCTTTTGTCTTTGATTTGCTTGCACTAGCTTCCTCTACAACAGTCATATATAATTCTATTAAGATATAGTATAAATAAACTTCCTAATACCATAAATATGCTTAATCTACCATGAATTCTACGAATTAAGCTTTAATTTCACCAAAAATCACTCACCCCAAATTTGGGTTACTGTTCATTCAAACCGTAAAATCTGAAATCCTCCTCTTTTAGTCTTGATTCACTGAAATTGATGATGATAGAGGGCTTAAGGATCGATTTCTAACAAGAATTTGAAGTTGAATCGAAGAAATCGGAAGTTTTTTTATTAGGGAAAATTTGATAAGGAAGAGAGAAATGTAGGAGGAGAAAATGATGGAGGTGAAGAAGAGAAATTCTGGTTATGTTATGTATTTTTTTCTTTTTTTTTTTCAATTTTCAATAATGCCCTTGAACAAATAATTAAATGCTCAATTTATCCCTCTTATTTAATTAACTCACTTCCTTATGTCTTATATCCAATAATAATAATAACAATAATTGCCAAAATAATTTCCATGATATTTTAATACCGTAGTAATTTATTATAAGTAAATTTTAAAATTTCGGTTCGTTACAATTTCCTTCTCTAAGAAGCCTTATGAATCTTCTGAGTTTATTGGCTTCTGATCTCTTAATCTTTCTTTGTCGATGAATGTTCTTCTGAGCTTTAGATGTCTTCTGAGCTCATTCTGATTCTTCTGAGTGCGCAGTCTTTGACTGCATTTTGTTATCTTCAAAACTTGGCTTCTAGGTTCTGAGCTTTAGCTTCTGATACCTCTTTACTTCTTCTGAGCTAAGTTCAACACTTACAATGAGCAAAATCATAAAAACAAAGCTTGAAAAAGCTTTCGGTTTTGATCCTAAAATCTGGCTTCTCCTTCTTAATGATAGTTATCACCACGGACGACAAACGGTTGGGTTGGTTCCTTTTACCGATATGACTTTGATATTGTCGACGCAAGTTGCAACCACCAGTATATCCGGCGACATCCGATACTTGTTCCCGACAGATCCACCGCTGTCTTGCTTCAAAAATATACATAAAAATCAGTGAAAGAGGGGGGAGAGCTTGAAAAATAGACTTAAAAACAAACCATATTAATGAAAGCTTGTAAAACAAGGTTGATAATCTAACCCACATGATAAGTTTCCAAATGAGAAGGGAGACACTCCTCCTCCCTTAATTTTAGAGAGAAATGAGACATTCTCTCTCTAACTTTTGGGTCCAGTTTTCGAGTGGACTATTGAAATTAATTACCTGATATGATTATTATTATTTTCAATAATTTAACAGTTTTAGTAGTTTTGAAAAATGGAGTGGACTATAGAAATTAATTACCTGATATGATTATTAAAATTAGATTCAATAACTTTGTAGAGTAATATTTAAGCCTCTTATCCTGGCCTTCGCTTCATTTTTTTAAAAAAATTATGAAGTTCAACAAATCTCCATCAATCATTACATTTAAATGGTTGAAATTCAATGAATTGAAAAATTCACAAACAATAGATTCAAATTTTGATATTAATCACGACTATTGTACGAACTAAACGTTAAAGAATTTTACATTCATAGTCTTTTTGGGTTATAGCTTTGTAAATAGATGTTTGGGAAAAATTTGGATTTCTATCGGTCCAATTAAATGAACGGCAGAGTGAACTTTTATTATAAAAATTAGGAGTCTAATTTATTCTCCCAAGTACGAATAGCAAATTGTTTTAAAACTACAACAATTTTTATACTAACTAATTAGGAATAATGCCTTCGTTAGTCGGATGGAGTTATCAGGATACAAATCCTTGATTTTGACACTACGTTATGGAAGTAATTGACCGAAAAGTCCAATAAAACACACATAATTACCCTTTTTTTTTATATATATTTACCAAATTAAGTTGAAAGCCTTCTTTCAAAATCCTCATTTTCAATTTATTAATATGGTCAAATAGGGGAGTTATTTTTGTGAGTGGCTACGAGGACAATAAGAATATTACAATTGGTCCATTGAAAGACCAACATTGATGTCCACAGGGGAGAGCTAAAACCGAACAGAACCGAACCGACACGAACTGAAGTTAATCGGTTAATTCGATTTATTTTGCTCTATTCGGTTTTTGATTTGGTTTATATGATTTTTTAACCAAAAAAATCAAGAAACCGACCCAATTAGTTTTAAAATTTTTTTTAATTTATTAAATGTTAATTTATTTATTTTTTTATTTCAATTTACATTTTACACTTGACAGTAAAGTTTTTCTTTTCAAATTAATAATAATTTATTTGTATTGAAAGATATTTATGTTAATTTTTAGATACTTTATATATTAAATTTATATTTAAAAAATAAAATATTAATAAAAAAATTTAAATTAGTTTAAACCGTGCCAAACCGAAATAATTCTATTTGGTTTGGACGAACCAAAATATATTCGGCTCTAACAAATTTCTTATTTGACTTTTGGTTCGGTTCAATTTTTGAACCGAACCGACATTTTCTCACCCCTAAATATCCATATACATTGATTGTTTTTAGTAGCGTTTATAACATGAACTCTGTGGATGGTTCTAACTTCAAAAATTAATCAACAATGTTTAGTACAACAGGTAAAATCACAATGCATCTACCTGTTCATATTAGAGAGGTTTTAATATTTAACCTCAAACTCTGTAAGCTTTTTATGTAAAAACTACACAAATTAACATATTAAATATTGTAGCAAATAATAAAATTTAACTCCATATTAAGAAAATTGAGAAAATAGTAAACAAAAAAAAAATTCAATCCCTGCCAAGAAAATTTAATGGAGGAATAATGGTAATCCTTTATTTTCTCCAGTTGGATACCAATTATAATAAGTGATTATCACCATAAGTTCCATCTATAAATATGTCAGTCTTAAACTTTATTTCTCATCAAATTCAAAACACAATTCAACCAAGATGACTAATTTCAAATGTTTAATTCAAGGTCTTTTTCTTGTCATATTTTCGTTGTCAACCATCAACGTAGGACATGCGTCTCGTAAACTTTTTCAATTACAATCATCAAATGGTCTCGAAGGTCTCAAAAAAACCTTAGATGAAGTACAAAAGCTTGTCAATTCGGCTAACCCGCCAAGAGAGGCCGACCTTAAGCAAATCAAAAGTTTGCTCGAACAAATTCAAGACCTTATACCGAAGCCTGAATCCCCTAAAGGACCGCGTAGAATGTTGTCAACAGATTCTAGATACTTGGCGGCCGTTGAAAGGCTGTCTAGTGGATACAAATCACGAAATATCGCTGAAGTCCCGCCTCTATTACAGTACTTACCACCTAAACTTCCTATGGGTTCTCATAAGGTTTCTGATGTCCCACCACCAATCACACGCGACATGACTACCCCACCCAAGTTGCCAAATAAAAATCCTCATTTCCCGATGCGTAACGGCCTTCCTCCGCCACCTAGCCCGCCTAAATCCCCAAGCCTCTCAAAGCCTGGTAGCCTACCCACACCACCAAACTCACCTATTTTTCCAAAGCGTGGTGGCTTTCCGCCTTTACCAAACTCGCCCAAGACTCCTTATCATAATTCTCCAAACGGCTTGAACTCAAAACCAACTAACCCTAAAAAAGCACCAATGGAAAAAACTGCGAAAGACGTCCAGAATACTAATCCATCTACCTCGGCTCAAGTTTCTGCTCCGAAGAAGAAAGCACCAACAAACGTCGGGCCCACACAGAATACAAAACCATCCAATGCACCACCTTCTCGACCGGGGAATACAAGAATTCCCAGTAGACTTCTCCTTGCCACACCTCGTCACCTATTATCTACACTGAACATGGAGCCACGCAAACTCGGGGACAATATGCCTCAAGGAATTATGTTTACTGAAACTAAAAATTATATGATGAACGATGGATCTCGGAAATTTTCCCGTTGATTAAACAGGTTTATGATCTTCAATACATTGTCCGGTGTATTGGGACCAACCTAGACTTTTTGAAACCATATTTTGATATCTATAGCTAGCATTAAATAATCCATGCCAATCAGATAATTTGGTTGGAATTTTGATCTTTTTTTGTGTTTTTCTTGGCAAAATGATTAGTCTTTCGACTATTTTTGGCCCCAATGGCGAGTGTAACAAAGTACGAAAAAACTATGTATTTTGTTATTTATCATTGTACATATAATAAATTTTATGAACTTTTTTGTGCATATACATACCTTACTAATAAATACATATAACAATTTTTTGTGTATATTATTACTGAATTGTCGTGCACGGAGAAAAAAACTAACTTTTACAAACATAAATTCGAGTCTAATCCTACCCCAAAAAATAACTCAAAAGGGTCCTCTATGTAAGCTTGTCATTTGATTAATTCAAGCAGAAAGCATTTAAATAATTGACAAAATGTCAAGAAAGCGCAAGGGTCCAAAAAAATTGAAATGGAGAGAATAAAGAAAGAGAGCAATGTTTAAGTAACGCTTTCGAAGTGTAGAGTTGGCATACTAAAGAAAGCCTGTGACCTCCCGACTCTTTGTGTTGCTGAAATCGCGATTATAACCCGGGAATCCCCTACTGTTCAAACGTTGTCCAGCTTTATCTTTCCAAAAATCTTCTGCAAATGTCAATTTCATAGCAACTCGTCTAAAATTTGCTCGAAAGTTTGGGGATACTAATATTTGCTATGGTTCAAGTTTCTATCTTCACACTCACGTACTTACTTTTTTGTCATTTATTCATATGCTAAAGCGCAGCGTCAAAATTTAATGGGTGTATTAGGTCCAAAAACAACTCGTAATGGAGATGAAGAGAGGCCAAGAGCTTGATTGAACAGTCAGGCGCAAAACTGGTGGGAATCACCTATTGAAGAACAACATGACATTGAAACGAATAATGGGTGGACATTAGCGACAAAACCTAACATTTGCATTGTAATAGCGGCAACATATAGCAACTAAAAACTGTGCTCTTTGTACGGGGCAAATCTATTAGCATCAACTTAGCGACAAAAACATTAGAGTACGTTACGATATATAATGTCTCTATCAACGTATAGTATATATTGCAAATTAAGCCCCGAGATGGAACAACTCTTGGAAAAACCCTCGATTTTCCTCAGTTGGAGATCGGGATGGTGAAGTGTAAGAACTGAGGAATCTTCATTTTGTGAATTAGCATCAACCATTGCAATGCCAGTTATCTCGGGATTTGCTGACTCAGCACCGAATATGCCTCGTATGGGCAAACATGGTAGTGATATTCCACACATGTCCCTAGATAAATGAAGAAATTTCGGCAAGGGCGAAGAGAACTCGGGATGGTTGTGTTAGATTATTCTATGTGGTTCATGAAATTATTTGGTCCGTTTTAATTAAAGTTAAACTAATGTGATGATGATTGCATTTAAATGAATAAGCCAGATTGGGTGAATAGTTGAACAAAACCGGTTCAACTGGTTTAACCGTTCTCCTTCCCTTGTCCTTATCTTTACTTAACGGGCATAATGTTTCTCCAAACGTTATTAATTAATTTATAAAAGGAAGAGATGTAGAGTTTTATAGATACGTTTTTAGTAGTATCATTCAATTAAAGTTCACCCTCTTCTTTTCTCTTAAAAAGATTCAAAGGACAAGAGGAAAGAAATCTATTTCAGTTCTAATCGATTAAGGTACGCTTCCGATTATAGTACTATAATATGTGTTGTTAATCAATTTCCAGGACAAATCGATTCTAGGGTTTATCGAAATCCTGTAAATTAGCTATCAATTACTGTCAGAGCGAATTGTTCTAGGATTGATACATGAAAATTGTTTTCGTTTTGCAATTGAAAGAATAGTTTGGATTTTATGAAAGTTTCTAACCAACAGATGAATTGCATATTAATAAGATTTGAATGAAAATAGGATTAATCTATGGAAACAGATATATTGTGTCTGCGGGAAACAATTGATATTTTTTTTTCTATCACACTGTTAGAATTGCGAACTCAGTGGTGTTGTGCCGTGAATTCTTATTTTACATAATTGTTTGGTTATGTTAATTCATATTATGTGTTAATTGGATTAACTTAAATTTTTATAGTTCAATTATGTTTGAAAGAGGCTATGTAGAAGAACCGATTCTTTGATTTGTATTTCTAATAGAATATTGTCTCATTTTTTTTTCATTATTCCTTAATTTAACCGAACTCTTGGTAAACATTTGGTCTAGTGGTTGAGCTGTAAAGTTGTGATTCTAGAGTTCGCAAGTTCGAGTCAACACTCGGGCGGGGTGAGATAATGTTTTCCTTTCTTATTGTTGTAAGCTCATATGAGACAAATTTAAAAAAACAAAACTAGACCTTTGTTTTGGAGACTCTCATATTCAAATATTTCAAATCCTGGTTTTCTTTAATTTTATTTCACGATTAAAGTGTTAAGAGGGGAGAGTATTGGTCGATTCGGTCCACGAACCGAACTGAATCAAATAAACCTAAAACCGAATAATGATAACATGAGGGACCTAATACCGAACCTAATATAATTCGGTTCGGTCCGGACCGAACCTAAATATTTTGGTTCGGTTCGATTCGGTTCCATAACAAACCAAAATTTTGTTCTATTTGACAATAAAAATAAAATGTAAAAAATCCATCCAAAATTCATTAAAGATGTTTCGTATATAATATATATTATAAACAAAAGTAATAATTGAAGGAGAAAATGTCACTGGAATTCGATTACCAAATAATGTAGGAATCTCTATTAGTTAAAACTGGATCATCTCCACGTATGAATCTGAAGACAAAAAAATCAAGAACACTTGTTGGAATTTAAAGGCAGTGGATGTTCATAAGGGATGTGTACAATGCAAAACAACACTACTAGGTCTTGAAAACATAATTCCAACCCGAACTTATTATTTTTTATCTAGGTTATTTTTTATCTATTCATATATAATCTAATTAGGTTCGGTTCTCGGTTTATTAGGTTTTTTTTCTGAGAACCGAGAACCGAACGTAGAACCAAATATACAAAATATCAGAACCAAATATCGAACCTAACAAGTTCGGTTTGATTCGGTTATGTTCGGTTAGGTTCGATTCTCAAATTTGGTTGGATCCATTAGGTTCCTTGCTCTCGCCCAGTTAAGAGTTTTAAGGGTTTTGCGATTTCTGAAGTTGTCGCGATTGCGAACAGAGCAATGAAAGTTTACATATAAATTATAGTTAGTTTGCTCTTAATGGAAATGAAAATATATATACGGATTTAAGTTGCATAAATCAAACATTTATGGTATAGAAAACGTGTTAGTCACCAAAGTGACCTTATTAGTTTATTTAAATATTTAGTTATGCATATCAATTGTCCAAGTATGAAAGATGCCATTAAAAGAATTAAATTGAACAATTGATAACATTAATTCTATGTTATGAGGTTACCCAAAGGTAGACCATTACGTATGAATTAATAACATGAAAGTGATTTATTGATAAGCTTAGTATGTATGCATGAATATCCAAAGATAACATGTATATAGGTTACTATAATATTGATAATCTATTAAAGTTGATTATTTACTTCAATTTTATGCGTTCAAGTATGGGCCAAAGGTGGACTTAAATGCATATTTAAATATGTTTGAATCCATAATATATCTCAAAGCATTAATATATGTGATTACATTAATTGTGATATTGCAGTTAATAAAATGTTGGCATTGGGCGCTAATGGATTAGTCTAGTTGAGTGGACTAAACTATAATGATTGGTCTGAGCAATTGTGTTTCCAGTTGGGTATAATGAATCTGGATTTAGCTATTTTCTCTGTAAACTAGTAGACGTTATGGAGGCTAGTGCATATGTTGATTGGTCCTTCCACGAGGCTTGGGAAAGATCCAACAGGTTGGTTTTGAACTTGATGAAGATGACAATGGCAGAAAATGTGAAGCCATCTATGCCTAAGATAGACAATGCAAAGCAAATCATGGCGGAGATTAAAAAATACTCCCATTCAGAAATTGCAGACAAGTCTATTGTGGGATGCTATATTCATGAGCATGTCACCAGCATGCAAAACTTGGTAGCGAAATTGAAAGCCATGGCGATGGATGTAAGTAGGACCTTTCTGGTTCAGTTCATTATTAATTCTCTTCCTACAGTGTTTTATCAGTATCAAGTGAATTATAACTTCTTGAAAGAAAAGTGGAACATACAGGAAATTAAGGCGATTCTTGTATAAGAGGAAGGGAGATTGAAGAAGATGAAGAAACACACAGCTAATCTTACATTTCATCCAGGGTCTAGCAGTAGCAGTGGCAAGCTTGAAAAGGACATGAAAAAGGACAAAGGGAAGGTAAAAGTTCTTATGAAAGTGAATGCAAGGGGAAAAATCAAGTAGGAGATAAGATACTACTTCTGTAAGGAGATTGGCCATCTTAAGAAAGGATTTCCGAAGTGAAAAGCTGGTTCTGAAAAGAAAGGTACGCATTATGTTTCTGTATATTTCGAATCAAATTTAGTAGAAGTACCAAATAATACTTGATGGTTAGACTCGGGTGCAACTACTCATGTGTCACATGTTTTACATGGATTCCTTTCAATCCAAACCATAAATGGAAAAAATGAGTTTTTGTATATGGGAAACTGAATGAAGGCACGGATAGCAGGATTTGGGACGTACAGATTGATTTTAGACACTGGTTGTCAAATAGATCTAGAAAGGTGTCTTTATGTTCCTGAATGTGCTAGGAATTTAGTTTTTGTTTCCATGTTGGATAGTGTAGGATTTGATTTTAAGTTTGGACTTAAAATGTTTTCTTTGTACAAACATAAGTACTATTATAGTTCTGGTACTTTATTTGATGGATTGTATAAGTTTAACCTTGATGTTAATTTTTGTGAATCCCTTTTATTACATGTTGAGCATAGCATAGGAAATAAACGTGGTGCACACAATGAAAGTTCTGCTTATTTGTGGCATCAAAGATTAGGTTATATATCTAAAGAAAGGATAATGAGGTAATAAAAAATTAAAGTATTACCTCAATTAGATTATGCTGACTGGGATGTATGTATAAATTGTATTTAAGGTAAACAAACTAAACATACATCAAAACATCCAGCCACAAGAAGAAGTTAACTACTTGAGTTGATACACACAGATATATGTGGTCCTTTCGATGTTCCATCATGGGGCTGGTGAAAAATATTTTATTACCTTTATTGTTGATTTCTCGCATTATTGTTACTTGTATGTTTTTCATGAAAAACCTTAATCAGTGGATGTCCTTAATGTGTTCATTGATGAGGTAGAAAGGCAACTTAAAAGAAAAGTGAAAGTAGTGAGATTAGATAGAGGTGTTGAATATTATGGAAAATACACTAAAAATGGGCAATGCCCAGTCCATCTGCAAAGTTTCTTGAAAGTCAAGGCATACGTGCATTATGCATTATGCCTGGTACACCACAACAGAATGGTGTATTGAAAAGGTGGAATCGTACTCTTATGGATATGGTTAGGAGTATGTTATGTTATAGAATTGTACCTTTATCATTATGGATGTATTAAAGACTGCCATGTAATTGCTCAATCGAGTTTCAAGTAAGGTAGTTCTTAAGACACCTTATGAACTATGGACGGGAAGGAAACCAAGTTTAAGGCACTTACATTTTTTGGGGTTGTCCAGCTGAAGTAAGGATATATAATCCACATGAAAGGAAATTGATGCAAGAACCTGTAGTGGTTATTTCATCGGCTATCCAGAAATGTCTAAAGGATACAGATTCTATTGCCCTAATCATAATATGAGAATCGTTGAGTCTGGTAATGCTCGGTTCATCGAAAATGATGAATCTAGTAGGAGTTGTAAAGATGTTTGAGAGATTTAAATGGGAAGTGAAAAACCTATGGAAAATGTATCTCCTACAGTTGTTGTTCCCATTGTTGCACCAAATTTCAACAACATGATTAGACAACAAACAAATATTCTAAATCCACCTTCTGAAAATATTAATAATGAACCGATTAACAATGAACAAGTCAAAAATGAATAAGTGACAGCACAATAATAAGCATTAAGAATGTCTTCGAGATCGAAAAGATCTGCTATTTCGAATGGTTATGTGATCTACTCACTTGAACATGAATGTGACTTAAGTATTCATAGGGATCCAGTCTCTTTCAAGCAAGCCATGTATTGTAATAATTCTGAAAAGTGGTTTAATGCTATGAAAGAAGAGATAAAATCAATAGATGACAATGATGTATGGGATTTAGTTGAGTTACCTAAAGGTGTGAAACAAGTTGGTTATAAATGGATATTTTAAACCAAGCACGACTCTAAAGGTAAAATTGATAGGTATAAAGCCAGACTAGTCGCCAAAGGTTACACTCAAAAAGATGGCATTGACTATTATTAGACCTTTTCTCCATTTTCAAAGAAGGACTCTTTGAGAATTATTATGGCTTTGGTGGCTCATTATGATCTCGAGCTTCACCAAATGGATGTAAAGACCGCCTTTCTTAGTGCTGACTTAGAGGAAAAAGTATATATGGATCAATCAGAAGGTTTTTCAACCACAGGAAAAGAAAATTTGGTATGTAGGTTAAAAAAGTCAATATATGGACTAAAACAGGCTTCTCGACAATGGTATCTTAAGTTTAATAATACCATATTGTCATATAGCTTTGTAGAGAACACTATTAATCAGTGTATCTATATGAAGATCAGTGGAAGCAAGTTTGTTATATTAGTTCTATATGTTGATGACATTCTGCTTGCTGCAAATGACATTGGTTTACTACTTCATGTGAAGAAATTTCTTTCTAATAACTTTGAAATGAAAGATATGGGCCAGGCATCCTATGTGATAGGAATAGAAATAGTCCATAACAGATCACAAGGATAGCAGGAATTGGGATGTACAGATTGAGGAAGAAAGTCCATATAACAGCGCCACTGAGGAAGATGAGCCTACTCCTAAGAAACCATTCAATAAAAAGGGCCATCTTTTATCAAAGCACTGAGGGCTAAGAAAGCTAATAACCCCACAAAATCTTGCTGCTAGAATAACAATCAAGGAGCCTTCTCCTAAGCAAACAAGAGCAGAACTACGAGCTTAGTCCCGGAGTGATAAGGGGAAGAATATAGAACTAACTGTTAAAACCATCCACTCAGAGAATCCACAGTATGATGATATGATGGCTGCTATCAAGGCAAACTAAGAAGCTAACAAGCCTGTCCTTACTATTGAACGACTTGAAGGCTCTTTCGGTTTTGGTCAAGTCCCTCTAATAGCTCATTTTCCACCAATCTTGGTATCACCTTTAGATCTCTAGCACCTAAGAGAAGGGTACAATAAGGATAAATTAAGAGGCTTCAATCTCCAAGCGCGCACACAGCCTCTCCTAAAATCTCTTCTTAATCTAGAGGAGCCTATGGCAGAAGGTACCAATGTAGAAGTGGTTGAAATTGAAAGTCCTGAAAAGGCACATATAGAGGAGGTTGAGGACAATACCAATCTTCCAAAAATCTAACTAGCAAAAACAATCACTAGGGAAGTAGTCCATCTAGAAAAATAACATGAGGAAGTATTCCGTGTTGAAACCATTAAAAACCAAGGCAACTTAGAAGCCACTGAATCTCTAAGTGCTTCCAAGGTAGATGAGCCTAACCCTGTGCTAAATGCACCGGAGGAGGGAACTGATCTAGGTTCCAATGAGGATGGCACATTGGCTACCTCAATGGGCGAGGTAAGTCTAGAAGATACGGTGGTAGAAAAGAAAAACCAGGAAGGCAATGGGGTGAAAGTTGAGAATAATGCCTCTGAAGATGTCCAGAAGGAGGGAGAGATGAATGTGGAGAACAGGGTTAAGATTCAGGAAGGGAAAAAGGTAGTAAACATACCGGAGGATAATCAATCCTTAAGCTCTAAGGAATTCGAAAGTGAAAGTGGCTCCAGCTCTGAAGAATCTGAAAGTGATAGTGAAGAGGAAAAGAAAGTAAGTACTCTGAAACCCTCCAGAACTGAGAGAGTGTGAATGGCACTAAAACCATTGGAAGAAGAAACATTAGAAGGAAAGAAGGATAATGATATCCTTAAATCTTTGCTCCAGGAAATCTATCAATGACTAATAACATTAGAGAAGCTGATAAAAAATCAATCCATTTCTCTGAATTTGAAAGCTAAACTGGAAGGTATAAAGACCAAGATCAGTGATATTGAGGAAAGTGTTAGGCAATTCCCTACTGCAGAACAGGTTACTACTACATCCTTATCCAAAATCACTCTAGTTATGCAACAACTCACTTCAAACATTACTGAGGCAAATCGCTCTGCAACTCAAGCTACTACTGGAGCTGACAACAACTATGCAACCATTCTAGGAAATGTAATCTCTACCTCCATGGATCTGAAAACTGAGTTAAAAGAGCATTTGGATCAAAATTTCCAAAATTAGTAAACTCCATTCCCACAACCATTACTCAAGGAGCAAGTGCAATAACTTTCGGAGTCTCTAATCTCACAATAGAGCAAAAAGCACTTAAGGAGCAGCTTGCTAAATTTCTCAAAATTGACCTCCCTACTCTCCTCAAAAAAGCATTAGAAGATATTGGCAATGATTGCCAAACTAGTCTAACCTGAGTGGACAAGATAGTAAGTAATTGGAAGGAGACATTTGACATTGAACTCCGCTACATGGTAGAAAGGCTGTTGGGAACTGACAGTCAGATTGAACATGCATAACAGGCATGGAAGAAATTCAAAATTTTATCCCTGTCTCCAAGAACTCCTAATAGTTTCATATAAAGTAAATAAAGCCTTAACTAAATAATTCTCTACCTAGGTTAGCATGCAAGGGCTAGGCGTACCATAATTCTAAATTATATCCTAGCAATAATATTTGTATTAAATATATTACAACTCTAAGTTATAATTTAAATATAAATAAATTAAGAATGCATTATAACCTAAACATAATTATTAAGTCCAAATACGCCTGAAGAAAAAGACTTAATAATTGAAAGAGAAATTAGAAGACTTACCAGTTGAAGCGTGCTTTATCAGAACTTTGTTATGCAAGCCTCCAAGGTAGGATAGCCTCTATAAGTATCCATACGAACCCCACCAACCAAAACCTCCTAATAAGGAAGAACCGAAGAACCTTGTGCAATTGTTAGATCGCTCCAAAGTTCCCACCCAAAACTATATATTCTAAAGATTCAAGATCCACTTGTATTTGGAGCGAATTAGAATGGAGAAGGGAGCCCCCTTTTATAGGTGGTGCAAAGGCTCCACCTAATTAATGCGGGATGGGTAAATACTAATCCCACCCCTTGGGAACATGCAGATCCTAGTGGATCCGCGTGCTGCCCATGTTAACCCCGATTGCATAGCAAGCTGGGTCAGCATGCTGCGTAAGGCAGGCTCATACGAGCCTGCCTTGTTCCGCGAGTTAAGACTCGTAGGCTATCCCGTGAGCCCAGCTCGAGGAGGCCTTCTTGGACTGGGCAAGCGCTGCTTGTGTAGTGCTTGCTCAGCCCAAGCCGTGTGAACAACGCTTGCTCAACCCAAACCACGTGCCAACACAAGCTGGGCTTGTGTGGCATGCGGCCTACAAGTGCACTATGCACTAGTGTGGCCTTTTTTGTTATAGTCCCCACGAGTCCTTTTGAACCCGTGGGACCTACATGCACAGGGTCCAACCCAGGCCTTGGCAATCCTTAAAATAATATTTTATTTAATGACCTTAATAAATTAGTTACCGGTCAATAAAGAAAACTTTTATTCCAACCAAATATTTATTTTATGACCCTAATAAATTAGTTGCTGGTCAAAAATAAATCCTTTAAAAAATGATCCAATCATCTTTTAAATAATCAAATAATAATCCAATTATTATTATGTTATATTTTCGTAATAGAACTAATCTATTAATTCTTTACTCAGTCCGATGAAGGTCTAATGTGTGTGACCTTATAGGATCTCGAAGTATTGAGCTGTTAAGGCTTAACTAACCCATGTACTAATAGATACATTGGCTCGAGGTTCTAGACCGTGAAAAGAACTCGATTACCTTAAATGATTGTAGTACGCCTTTCGCAAGGGTCTACCATCCCCTATTACTCGGAATGTCATTTGTGCTTATGACTTAATCCCAGTTAATGCAATAGTTATCCAATGCGATGAACTTCTTCCATTCTTTAATATTAGTACCATCTGGTTTATAGGGTTCGGTTGAAGTGTTAACCCACTAATGGCAAGGTTACTCCAAGCCATCCCAATTATTTACTTTTTCCCAAAGTATATTCCCTTTTAGCATAGTGTGTTTGACTAGAAACTATTTCTATCAGACACATACTCTGATTAGAGGTTTATGGCAATCGTCACTTCAACAAGCAGCCAGGTACAACTCCTTAATATATCCGGAGCGATGGATTCTTTCCGACTACTCAGTTTACCAACGTGTTATCATCACTATACCTGTAATCACCCGTGACACCCTAAATTAATGAGTGAATAGAAATGACCCAAATTATAGCAACAGTACCTCACAAGGTAACTAGCATCTCAAGTATGAGGATATTCGCAAAGCTTATTGCATGAAGATAAACACTAACACATTGATATATTTATCAAGTGTTTATCTTACTGCGGTCTCTAATTTATCTCCCAGATATATCCATGTATCAAACTTAAGGCATCACCTTTAGTCCTTAGGAGATTGACTGCTTGGACCCTTTCCAAGAAATGACCACATGCTAGTCTTTCCGCTTCTTCAATATCATTTCTTGATGAAACTATGAGTAGCGATAGTTTAGACATAATCATAATTACACATGAAGCAGGTTCCACTAAATATAGTCCAACTATAGTTTCTCTGACTTCATGCTATGATACGTCAAGGACTTTTGAATACATACATCAATGAATATATTTTAACCAGTTATAATATATATACAAACACATCAATATAAATAAAAGCTCAAATGCCTTTATTGATTAAATAAAATATTGGTACGATTACATAATTAAAATATATCATCCTGATTGCCTTAAGGGCATACTTCATATCCAACAAACTCCCACTTGCACTAAGGCTTATTAGCCATATGTCTTAATCCATATGCTTTAACATGCTGGTCATGTTTGACTTGAGTCAATGGCTTTGTCAGACCATCCGCGAGGTTCTGATTAGTGGGTACATATTCTAGTCTTATTATCTTAGCATTAATAATCTCCCTGATTATATGATACTTTCTGGATACATGTCGGTTTTTCTGATAAGACCGTGGTTCCGTTGCCTAAGCTGTAGCACCATTGTTATCACAATATAAAGTAATTGGGTCAACAGACTCATGCACCACACCGAGATCACCAAAATCCCTTTTACCAGACACCTACTTTTGCTGCTTTGCATACAGTAATGTATTCAGATTCTTTGGTTGAATTAGCAGTAGTTTCTTGCTTGGAACTCTTCCAGCATACCGCCACTCCATTTAACACATATATAAAACCTGATTGAGACTTAAAGTCATCCATGTCAGATTGAAAACTCGTATTAGTGTAACCTTTATTTTTAAGGTCACCTTCTCCATAAATCTAGTGCTTTTCACCTGGATCAGACTGATATTTGCTCGTAAAGCTTAAAGCCTGAGAGACATCTGGCTTAGTACATATTATAGTATACATGATGGATCCTATCATAGATGTATAGGGTATATCCTTCATGCACATTCTCTCCTGAGTTGTCTTCGGACACTAAGCCTTAGATAGGTTAATCCCCTTTTTCATTGGGAGATAACCTTTCTTAGAATGCTTAAGGTTGAACCCATTCGATACCTTTTCTATATATGTACTTTTATAAAGACCTAACAGCCTCTTGGATCTATCTCTATAGATCTTTATACCTAGTATAAATGCTGCTTCACCAAGGTCTTTTATGGAGAACTTTCTTGACAACCACACTTTAACGTTTTGAAGAAGAGAAATATCATTTCCTATTAGTAGAATGTCATCGATATACAATACTAAGAAAATGAATACACTCCCTTTAACCTTCTTGTAAACACAAGGCTTATTAATGTTTGGACAGAAATCTAGTTCACGGATTATCTGATCAAACCTTATATTCCAACTCCTGGATGCCTGCTTAAGTCCCTAAATGGATCTTTATAGCTTGCATACCTTCTAGCCATTCTGAGATGTAAAACCCTTAGACTGTGTCATATACACATCCTAGCCTAAATTCCCATTCAGGAATGCTATTTTAACATCCATCTACTAGATCTCATAATCATAATGAGCAGCAATGGCGAGGAGTATCCTTATGGATTTAATCATGGCTACCAGTGAGAAAGTTTCATCATAGTCAATACCTTCCCATTGACTATAACCTTTTACAACCAACCTTACTTTATAGGTAATTACATTACCGTCCATGTCTGTCTTCTTCTTAAAGACCCGCTTGCACCCAATCGATCTAACCTCTTGCGGTGCATCAACCAAATCCCAAACTTGGTTCTCATACATGGAATCCCTTTCTGATTTCATGGCTTTTAGCCATTTATCAGAATCTGAGCTTTTCATTACCTCATCATATGTCCTTGGTTCATCATCCTCCATAAGATATAGTTCTTTATTATCCGTAATGATAAAACCATATCTATCAGGACCTTTATGAACATGACATGATCTTTGCAATGATTGTGTTTCGATAGGTTGTTCTTGGATCACACTTTCTTGTGCATCTAGAATAGGGTCAATCAGTCGATTGTCTGTTTCCTCCTCTTGAACTTCTAGTTCAATATTTCTCCCACTGACTTTTGTAAGTAAGTGTTCCTTTTGTGCTTTAGGTTGGTGAAACAGATATCCAATTGTTTCCTTTGGATATCCAATAAATAAAAAATTGTTAGCCTTGGCATTCAGCTTATCTAAAGCTATCCTCTTTACCATAGCAAGACTGCCCCATACTCTTAAGTGACTTAGAGATGGCTTCTTATTACACCATCTTTCATAAGGTGTAAAATCCACTGATTTAGAGGGCACTCTGTTTAAAACATAAACTGCGCTCTCTAGTGCATATCCCTAAAAGGATTTACTGAGATCTGCATGGCTCATCATGGACTGAACCATATCTAATAAAGTCTGATTCCTCCTTTCTAATACTCCTTTGTGCTGGGGCGTATAAGGAGGGGGGGAACTATCCCATTTTCTTTTAGATAATCCTGAAAATCCTAACTTAAGTATTCTCCTCCTTGATCTGATTGAAGTGTTTTAATACTTTTCTCAAGCTATTTCTCTACTTTAGCTCCGAATAGTTGAACTTTTCAAAACTTTCAGACTTGTTCTTCATCAAGTACAAATAGCCGTATCGTGAGTAATCATCAATAAATTTATAAAGTAGGAGTATCCTCCTAGTGCCTGAACACTCATTGGTCCACACACATCAGTATGTATAAGTTCCAATGTACTCGTGGCTCGTTCACCCTTTCCTTGAAAGGGTAACTTTGTCATTTTTCCTCTTAAACAAGGTTCGCAATCACCATAAGACTCCAAGTCCATTAGGCCTAAGTCTCCATGCTTATGCAACTTGGTTAAGCGATCTTTGTTTATGTGGCCTAAATGATAATGCCATAAGTAGAAGAAATTCTCATTATCTAATTTAACTTTCTTCACATTGTTTATATTGAAAATTTCTGTTTTAGTATCAAGAACATAAATGTCACCTTTCAACATCCCATAGCCATAAAGAACATTATTCATACGAATATGACAATTATTACTTAAAAATAAAATATCAAATCCTTCTGCTGCTAAACACGTAAGATACAATATTCTTAGTAATGTTTGGAATGTAGTAACAATTATTCAAAACTAAAACGAGTCCACATGGCAAAATAAGATTAAAGCTCCCTACAGCTAATGCAACAACTTTGGCTCCATTTTCCACGCGTAGGTCCATCTCCCCTTTTAGAAGTCTTCTACAGTTCCTTAGTCTATGAACAGAAGTATAGATATGAGAACCACAACTAGTATCTAATACCCAAGTGGATTCATGCGGAAAAGTAGTAAAATTTTCGATTACAAACATACCTGAAGTAGATGCCTCTGTAGGCTTCTTCTTCAAATGCTCAGAAGTAGGGGCTTTGCAATCCCTCTTCCAATGTCCCGGTCTCCTACATTAGAAGCAGACATACTTAGATGTCTTCTTTTATTTCTTCTTTTTACTGATTCTATTCTTGGCACCCAATGCCTACTTCTTCTTCTTAGAAGCCTTGCCTTCCTCAACCACAATAGAGGTTTTTGATCTTTCTTGATCTGAGGTTCTACTGTTTTCAACATGTTGATTAATTCAGGGATAGTAGAATTAATCTTGTTCATGTAATAGTTAGTCATGAAGTCTGAGTAACTATCTATCAAGGACATCAATACAAGGTCAATGCTTAAGTCATGATTTATCTTAAATCCCAATCGATTCAGCTTCTCAAGGTATCCCAAGAGTTTTAGTACATGCTGAGAGGCAGGGGTGCTAGCCTACATCTTAGTCCGAAAAGGAGCTTACACGTCTTATACCTCTCTGTCCTTTCCCTCTCCGAAAAGATCTCTTCAAGATGGAGAACCATTTCCTCCAAGGGTATGTTCTCATGTTTTTTCTAAAGCTCGGGATTCATGGACCCCAACGTGACACACATGGTAGTCTCACAATCTTTCTTATGCTTCAACCAGGCATCATGTTCCATATGATACTCAACATCAGGTTCAACATGGAAAATTTTACTTAGAACACAGGCAATTCCCTCTGATTTGAGAACTATTCTCACAGCTTGGAACCAATAAGAAAAGTTTGAACCATTCATTTTGGTGTCAAGTAACATACGGAGATTAACATTTGAAGTCATTTTCAACCTAAGATATAAGAAAAGAAAAGATTTTAGATATTAGTTTAAGTACATGCATTTAATATAAGGTCTTTCAGTTAAATACATTTGTCGTACTATTTTCTTCAAAATTTATAATAGCCCATTCTATTGAATTCGGGAATTTTAGCCCAGCTAAATTTCTTTAGTAGGTAGCATCTATAACTTGTCTATTACAACCCCCAATTTTATGAGTTAAGTTATAATAGTAAGTCATAGTTTGAATCTCATTCCATTTGCATCTCATGCAATTGCTAATTCATTTAAGTTCCCTAATCCCAAGGGACGTGTGCTTTTATATTAGCATCTCCTTGAGTATGTCTCAGATCTGAGCCTAGCCCCCAATTTTATGGTGGACTACCCCAGTTTTGTTAAGGCAGACCCTATCCCAAACTTTACAACCAATCAATGTGGATTAGAAAGAATGCTTTGCGCAACACTTTGATAGACCAAACAGACCGTATTATAAATTTGAGTAAGAAAAACTACAACTTGCCTTAATATATTTACATTGGAATTTTCTTGGTGTCAAACGTCTCACCCAATCTAGGATTTTAGGACAAAATTATAATAACTTGTATTAATTCAGGAAATTTTAGAATTAATTTATAAGGTTTAACCTTAGGTGGGTTCAACTCTTTATTATAATTATTCCATCAACCTAGATTATATACAAAATAATTAACACTTTTATTTGTTATTTCCTTTAAGATTTTATTCAATAAATTTATTTTTTTTACTTTTTTTATAGAAATATATATAAGCATCATCTTATATACTAGAAATAAATTAGTTCATATTAATCCCCCGGTTGGTCAATTCAAATTGCATCGATATAGGTTCCTAGGTTGGAGAGGTGCCCTATGAGGAGTAGACACCAAGTCCAATCCTTAGCCAGAACAAATACGGGCACAGACCTGAAGACCAATGGATTCTCTTGAATTAATAAATTTCGTTCTTCCAATTCATGTAAATTGGAAGCATCTATAGCCTACGTAATTTAAATAAATTATTGACACTTGTATAATTTGAGTAAGTTGAGCAGGCTTATTCAAAAAAATTCATAACTATTTTCTAACCTTGAAATGAAAGGCACAAGTTCATATATATTGTTTCAAATAATTAAATAAACAAATCATTTTATATTGAAAATAATATTCAGTTTACTTCTAACTTAATTATGTACTAAATATGCAGGCTCTGATACCACTGTTGGAAACTGACAATCAGATTGAACATGCATGCATGGCGGAAATTCAAAATTTTGTCCCTGTCCTCACGAACTCCTAATAGTTGAATATAAATTAAATAAAGCCTTAACTAAATCATTCTATACCTAGGTTTGCATGGGAGGGCTAGGCGTACCATAATTCTAAAATATATCATAGCAATAATATTTATATTAAATACATTACAACTCTAAGTTATAATTTAAATATAAATAAATTAACATGCTTTATAACTGAAGCATAATTATTAAGTCTAAAAATACTTAAAGAAAAAGACTTAATAATTAAAAGAGAAATTAGAAGACTTACCAGTTGAAGCGTGCTTTAGCAGAACTTCATTATACAAACCTCCAAGGTAGGATAGCCTTTATAAGTATCCGCACGAACCCCACCAACCGAAACCTCCCAATGAGGAAGAATCGAAGAACCTTGAGCAGCTGCTAGATCGCTCAAAAAATTCCCACCCGAAAATATATTTTCTAAAGATTCAAGATCCACTTGAATTTGGAGCGAATTCAAGATCCAACTCTAGTGGATCCACGTGCTTCCCAATTTAGCTTGCCCACAAGGCAGGCTCCGCGAGCCCAGCTCGCGGAGGCCCTCTTAGGCTGGGCAAGCGCGGAGGCCCTCTTGGGCTGGGCAAGTGCTGCTTGTGTAGCGCTTGCTCAACCCAAGCCGTGTGCCCACACAAGTTGGGCTTGAGTGGCACGCGGGCCACGAGCACACTATGCACTCGTGTGGCCTTTTTATTATAGTCCCCACGAGTCCTTTTAGACCCGTAGGGCCTATATGCGCAAGGTCCAAACCTTACATTGGCAATTCGATTTTAGCTCCCCTTAAAATAATATATTATTTAATGACCCTAATAATTAGTTACCGATCAATAAATAAAAATCTTATTCCAGTCAAATATTTATTCCGTGACCCTAATAATTAGTTGTCGGTCAAAAATAAATCCTTTAAAAGATGATCCAATCATCTTTTAAATCATCAAATAATAATCTAATTATTATTATGTTATATTTTCATAGTAGAATGAATCTATTAATTCTTTACTCAGTCCGATGAAAGTCCAATGTGTGTGACCTTATAGGATCCCGTAGTATTGAGTTGCTAAGGCTTAACTAACCCTTGTTCTAATAGAACCATTGGCTCGAGGTTCTAGATCATGAATAGAACTTGATTACCTTAAACGACTGTAGTACGCCTCTAGCAAGGATCTACCATCCCCCATTACTTGGAACGTCATTTGTGCTTATGACATAATCCTAGTTAATGCAATAGTTATCCAAAGCGATGAACTCCTTCCATTCTTTAATATTAGTACAATCTAGTTTATAGGGTTGGGTTGAAGGGTTAACCCACTAATAGCAAGGTTGCTCCAAGCTATCGAAGTTATTTACTTGTTCCCGAAGTATATTGCCTTTTAGGATAGTGTGTTTGAATAGAAACTATTTTTATCAGAAACATAATCTAATTAGAGATTTATGGCAATCATCACTTCAACAAGTGGCTAGGTACAACTCCTTAATTTATCCAAAGCGATGGATTCTTTCCGACTACTCAGTTTACCAATGTGCTGTCATCACTATACCCATAATCACCCGTGACACCCTAAATTAAGAAGTGTATAGAAATGACCCAAAGTATAGCAACAGTACCACATAAGGTAACTAGCATCTTAAGTATGTGGATATTCGCAAAGCTTATTGCATGAAGATAAACACTAACACATTGATATATTTACCAAGCGGTTTCCAACATATCTCCCACATATATCCATGTGTCAATCTTAAGGCACCACCTTCAGTCCTTAGGAGATTGACTGCTTGGACTCTTTCAAAGAAAGTTGTCCATATGCTAGTCTTTTCACTTCATCAATATCCTTTCTTGATGAAACTACGACTAGGGATAGTTTAGACATAATCATAATTACACATGAAGCAGGTTCCACTAAATATAGTCCAACTATAATTTCTCTCACTTCATGCTATGATACATCAAGAACTTTTGTATATATACATCAATGAATATATTTTAACCAGCTATAATATATATACAAACACATCGATATAAACAAAAGATGAAATGCCTTTATTGATTAAACAAAATATTCATACTATTACATAATTAAGATATATCGCCCTAATTGCCTTAAAGGCATACATCATATCCAGTAAAGGTATTAGTTGAAGAGGTTCAAAAGCTCAATATTGGTATGTCTTAGCTCAGTCTCAATGTTCCTTCTTCCTCTACTGTCCCTCCATCAATTTTGGAGAGCCTGTTACTTCCCCTCTTCCAACAACTTGTCTAGAATATAGGTGACATTGGATTCAATGGATGTTAGTGTTCACTCACCTTTTTTCGGGGAATGTTTCCATTCTTCGAGAAGGAAGATTGAGAATATGCTCTTTCCATCCACCCCAACTTGACTAAATCCTAAGCCAACTCTGGAAGCTAATAAAGCCAGTCCATCTCATTCCTGCTACAGTGGATAAAGTCATTGAGCATCGCCTAGCAGGAAATGAAGATTACACTATTCTATCAGAGACTTGGCAAAAGAAGTGGGATAAGAGAACTTATATAGTAATTGAACCTCCGGAAGATGCAAATAAAAAGGTGGAGAAGGAAGCTACATAAGAGCAAGAGGCAAGGGATATGGAAGAATAGCTAGCTATATTTTTTTGTACAATTTGTAATAGCTAGCTATGTATCTTTTATTTTCACTTATATTCCTCTATAATCATTTATAACCTCAACTTCATTGATGTTAACAGCAGAAGTAATATATATTGAAAACCATTTACAAAAATTTTGCTTCTAAGTACAACCATCAATTGTAATGGAAAAACTTAGAAGCTATTATGCAAAAATATTGGGGGAGTTAGGAAGCTAGATTATGGGGGAGTTAGGATGCTAGATTATGAGGGAGTTAATTTGTAAAATGGATAAGTACAAAACATCATACTTAGCTCATATTCCCTATTGAAATGCTCACTATACTTCAATTTTTGTTTCCATCAAATGGGGGAGATTTTCGGGAAACAGTGTTCCGAAAGAAGATAACTCAAACCAAACATCTAGATCAATGTTTGAAGAAAATAAAACTCCTAAGTCCAAGAAAAATGGATCCGGACAAGATATTGAAGATAATAAATCCCTGAGTCCAATAAGAAAGCATCCGATTAGAGTTTGGAAAGGAAACAAACTTCTAATCCCTAAAAGAAAGCATCGGGAAAAGATCACAAAAAAGAATAGCATCCGATTAAGATTGGTCTAAAGACATCCGGAAGACTCAACTCTCAAGACGAAGGGAATATTCAAATATTCAATTTCCCTTTAACATTGGTCTAACGTCAAACAACCCCTTTTGCCTTGGAGAATGAAAAAGTGATTGCTTGCATAAAATTCAGAAAAGGAAAAAAGGACTAACATGGAAAGAGAAAAAGGTAACAACCCATTTAACCTAGACCAATAGCATGCGAGTGGAGTCCATATAAAAGACAAATCTGTATAAAAGTTAGCAGTGCACAAAAAGCCAAATAAATGCCAACTGATAACTTTGTTGCATCAATCCCAACATATTTAATGGGACATTTACTGAGTCTAATAGATAGATCAACGGCTCTAAGAGCGCCATCTCACTTCTAATCAATGGTGAAGATTCAACCTCAATCGACGACTACATTTATGATCCAAGCCTATAAAAGGGAAGTTTCACTAAGTGAGAAGATGCGGGTTGATTTTATAAAAGCTATTACATTGAGATTCCAAGCTATTCAATCAGTAAACTAATTCCCCCTAAGATCCAAACACTCTAATCTATTTTGTAAGGGTTCTCAAGTAAATCTATAAACTTGAAGAATTCAAACCCAAAACTTTATCAAAACAAAGTTCTGAAATCTCATACTTAGGTTTGTATTGAGATTGAGACTTAGCTTAAACTAGGAAAGTTTAAGTGGTATATCCCTGTGGGACGCAGCTTAAACTTGGATAGAGTTTGAGTGGTATATCCCGCTAAAAAGTAGGACTCAGCCAAAGATTGGTGTTTTTAGTAGTATATCCTACACCCGAAAGAGAGGTAATCTTCTGGAAACAACGCGCAAAGGACTCAGCTAAAGATTGGTATCTTTGGTGGCATATCCTACATCCGGAGGAGAATAAATCTCCGAACATAAATTGTAAAGGCTTAGTTTCTGTTGGGAACTGACAGTCAAATTCAACATGCATAAGAGGCAT
This sequence comes from Euphorbia pulcherrima, assembly GCA_947683365.1. NCBI lineage: Eukaryota > Viridiplantae > Streptophyta > Magnoliopsida > Malpighiales > Euphorbiaceae > Euphorbia > Euphorbia pulcherrima. The sequence continues at coordinate 8,805,146 of CANTUS010000010.1, forward strand.
GACGGAAATTCAAAATTTTGTCCCTGTCCCAGGAACTCCTATTAGTTGCATATAAATTAAATAAAGCCTTAACTAAATAATTGTCTACCTAGGTTAGCATGCTAAAGGACTAGGCATACCATAATTCCAAATTATATCCTAGCATATTTATTTTACACTAAGCATGTTATAACTCTAAGTTATAACCTAAGCATAAAATAAACTAAGCATGCAAAAATAACCTAAGCATAATTATTAAGTCTAAAAACACTTAAAGAAAAAGACTTAATAATTAAAAGAGAAAGAAAAAGAACTTACCAGTTGAAGCGTGCTTTTGCAGGACCTTCTTGCACAAGCCCCCAGTCGTAGGATAGCCTCTATCAGTATCCACACGAACCCAACCAACCAAAACCTCCCTAGGAGGAAGAACTAAGAAGCCTCGAGTAGTTGCTAGACCACTCTAGAAGCCTCACCCAAAAATATAAACTAGCGGTGCCCGAATAAATTCAGGCTCCACAAAAATAACTTGCTCAAGTACCCGAGAGATTAATTATCTCGCTTAGGATTTATGCTTTGAGCTTGGTACAATTTGAAAGGAAAGGGGAAAGCCTATATATAGGCTTGGGGGAGCATTTTTCTCCCCCTTATAAGCAATGTGGGATGGGAGTAATTACTCCCATCCCATATGCACAGCGTGTTACACGCTGTGCATTGGCAAGGCAAAGCCCTTTTGGGCATTTACCTTGCTTTTGCGCAGCCCATTTTTATGGGCTGCCGCGAACAATGCCCAGCATTGTTTGCATACCTTTCGGTGTACTCCCGCGCACTCGAGTCTGTATAAAATATTTTTATACCCTCGGTCCAATTAAACTCGCCAATGCAAAATTCCCCTTTTTAATCCTTTTTCAATTATTTATTTTCTGACACTAATAAATTAGTCATCATTCAAAATAAATTTCTTGGTCCAACCAAAATTGATCTAATCAATTATAATTTATTTATGACTATAATTAATTAGTTACCGGTCAAAATAAATTCCTTGGTCTATCCAAAATTGATCTAATCAATTTTAACCAATCAAATAATAATCCAATTATTATTTATGTTATATTTTGTAATAGAATAAATCTATTAGTTCTTTACTTAGTCCGATGAAGGTCCAATGTGTGTGACCTTGTAGGATCCCGAAGTATTGAGCTGTTAAGGCTTAACCAACCCTTGTTCTAATGGAACCATTGGCTCGATGTTCTAGACCGTGAATAGAACTTGATTACCTTAAACGACTGTAGTACGCCTCTAGCAAGGGTCTACCATCCCCCATTACTCGGAACGTCATTTATGCTTATGACTTAGTACCGGTTAATGCAATAGTTATCCAGTGCGATAAATTCCTTCCATTCTTTAATATTAGTACCATCTGGTTTATTGGGTTCAGTTAAAGTGTTAACCCACTAATAGCAAGGTTGCTCCAAGCTATCCCAGTTATTTACTTGTTACCGAAGTATATTGCCTTTTACCATAGTGTGTTTGACTAGAAACCATTTCTATCAAACACATACTCTGATCAGAGGTTTATGGCAATCATCACTTCAACAAGTGGCCAGGTACAACTCCTTAATATATCTGGAGCGATGGATTCTTTCCGACTACTCAGTCTACCAACGTGTTGCTATCACTATACCCGTAATCACCCGTAGCACCCTAAATCAACGAGTGCATAGCAATGACCCAAAGTATAGCAACAGTACCATACAAGGCAACTAGCATCTTAAGTATGAGGACATTCGCAAAGCTTATTGCATGAAGACAAACACTAACACATTGATATTTACCAAGTGTTTATCTTGCTGCGGTCTCCAATATATCTCCCAGATATATCCATGTGTCAAGCTTAAGGCACCACCTTCAGTATTTAGGAGATTAACTGCTTGGACCCTTTCCAAGAAAGTTGACCACATGCTAGTCTTTCCGTTTCATCAATATCCTTTCTTGATGACACTGTGACTAGGGACAGTTTAGACATAATCATAATTACACATGAAGTAGGTTCCACCAAATATAGTCAAACTATAATTTCTCTCACTTCATGCTATGATATGTCAAGGACTTCTGTATACATACATCAATGAATATATTTTAACCAGCTATAATATATATGTATAGAAACACATTGATATAAACAAAAGAACAAATGCCTTTATTGATTAAATAAATTATTCGTACTATTATATAATTAAGATATATCGCCCTAATTGCCTTAAGGGAATACATCATATCCAACAAACTCCCACTTACACTAAGGCCAATTAGCCATATGTTTTAATCCATATGCTTTGACATGCTGGTCATGTTTGACTTGAGTCAATGGCTTTGTCAGACCATCCGCGAGGTTCTGATCAGTGGGTACATATTCTAATCTTATTATCTTAGCATCAACAATCTCCCTGATTATATGAAACTTTCTGGATACATGTCTATTTTTCTGATGAGACCGTGGTTCCTTTGCCTGAGCTATGGCACCATTGTTATCACAATATAAAGTAATTGGATCAATAGTCTCAGGCACCACACCGAGATCACCAATAGATCCCTTTAACCAGACAGCTTCTTTTGCTGCTTCGCATGCAGCAATGTATTCAGATTCCGTGGTTGAATCAGCAGTAGTTTCTTGCTTGGAACTCTTCCAGCATAATGCCCCTCCATTAAACACATACACAAAACCTGACTGAGACTTAAAGTCATCCTTGTCAGATTCAAAGCTTGCGTCAGTGTAACCTTTGATAGTGAGATCACCTTCTCCATAAATTAAGAACTCATCCTTAGTCCTTCTCAAGTACTTAAGGATTGCCTTGACGGTCATCCAGTGTTTTTCACCTGGATCTGACTGATATCTGCTTGTAGAGCTCAAAGCCTGAGAGACATCCGGCCTAGTACATATCATAGCATACATGATGGATCCTATCGCGGATGCATAGGGTATATCCTTCATGCGCATTCTCTCTTGAGCTACACTCAGCTTTAGATAGGTTAATCCCCTTTGTCATTGGGAGATAACCTTTCTTAGAATGCTCAAGGTTGAACCTATTTAACACCTTGTCTATATATGTACTTTGAGAAAGACCTAACAGCCTCTTGGATCTATCCCTGTAGATCTTTATACCTAGTATAAATGCTGCTTCACTAAGGTCTTTCATGGAGAACTTTCTTGACAACCATACTTTAACATTTTGAACAAGAGAAATGTCATTTCCTATTAGCAGAATGTCATCAATATACAATACTAGAAAAACGACTGGACTCTCACTAACCTTCTTGTAAACACAAGGCTCATTTGCATTTGGGCAGAAATCCAGTTCCCGGATTGTCTGATCAAACCTTATATTCCAACTCCTGGATGCCTGCTTAAGTCCATAAATGGATCTTTGTAGCTTGCATACCTTCAAGCCATTCTGAGATGTAAAACCCTCAGGTTGTGTCATATACACATCCCGGTCTAAATCCCCATTGAGGAATGCTGTTTTTACATCCATCTGCCAGATCTCATAATCGTAATGAGCAGCAATGGCGAGGAGTATCCTTATGGATTTGAGCATGGCTACCGGTGAGAAGGTTTCATCATAGTCAATACCTTCCCGTTGACTATAACCTTTCGCAACCAACCTTGCTTTATAGGTAATTACATTACCATCCATGTCTGTCTTCTTCTTGAAGACCCATTTGCACCCAATTGGTCTAACCTCTTGCGGTGCATCAACCAAATTCCAAACTTGGTTCTCGTACATGGAATCCATTTCTAATTTCATGGCCTTTTGCCATTTATCAGAATCTGAGCCTTTTATTGCCTCATCATATGTCCTTGGTTCATCATCCTCCATAAGATATAGTTCCGTATCATTAGTGATAATAAACCCATATCTATCGGGACCCTTATGAACACGACTTAATCTTCGTAATGATTGTGTTTTGACAGTTTATTCTTGGATCACACTCTCTTGTGTATCTAGAACGGGGTCAATCAGTTGATCGTCTGTTTCTTCGTGTTGAACTTCCAGTTCAATATTGCTCCCACTGACCTTTTCAAGTAAGTGTTCCTTTTCCAAAAAGTGAGCATTCCGAGACACAAATACCTTTTGTGCTTCGGGTTGGTAAAACAGATATCCAATTGTTTCCTTTGGATATCCAATGAACAGACATTTGTCAGCCTTGGCATTTAGCTTATCTGACGCTATCCTCTTCACCGTAGCAGGACAACCCCATACTCTTAAGTGATTTAGAGATGGCTTTTTGTTACACCATCTTTCATAAGGTGTAAAATCAACTGATTTAGAGGGCACTCTGTTTTAGATATAAACCGCGCTCTCAAGTGCATATCCCCAAAAGGATTTACTAAGAACTGCATGGCTCATCATGGACCTGACCATATCTAATAAAGTCCGATTCCTCCTTTCTGACACTCCATTATATTGGGGTGTATAAGGAGGGGTCCACTGGGGAACTATCCCATTTTCCTTTAGATAATCCTGAAATTCCTGACTTAAGTATTCTCCACCTCGATCCGATTGAAGTGTTTTAATACTTTTCTCAAGCTGTTTCTCTACTTCAGCTCTGAATAGTTTGAATTTTTCAAAACTTTCAGACTTGTGCTTCATCAAGTACAAATAACCGTATCGTGAGTAATCATCAATAAAGGTTATGAAGTAGGAGTATCCTCCTAGTGCTTGAACACTCATTGGACCACACATATCAGTGTGTATAAGTTCCAATGTACTCGTGGCTCGTTCACCCTTCCCTTTAAAGGGTAACTTTGTCATTTTCCTTTTAAACAAGGTTCGCAATCACCATAAGACTCTAAGTCTATTGAGCTAAAGTCTCCATGCTTATGCAACTTGGTTAAGCGATCATTGTTTATGTGGCCTAAACGGCAATGCCATAAGTAAAAGGAATTCTCATTATCTAATTTAACTTTCTTCACATAGTTTATATTGAAAACTTCTGTTTTAGTATCAAGAATATAAATGCCACCTTTCAACATTCCATAACCATAAAGAGTATTATTCAAACGAATCTGACAATTATTATTCGAAAATAAAATTTCAAATCCCTCTGTTGCTAAACACGCAATAGATACAATATTCTTAGTAACACTTGGAATGTAATAACAATTATTCAAAACTAAAACAAGTCCACTTGGCAAAACAAGACTAAAGCTCCCTACGGCTAATGCAGCAACTCTGGCTCCATTTTCCACACGTCGGTCCATCTCCCCTTTTGCAAGTTTTCTACAGTTCATTAGTCCCTGCACAGAAGTACAGATATAAGAACCACAACCAGTATCTAATACCCAAGTGGATTCTTGCGGAAAAGTGGCAAAGTTTTCAATTACAAATATACCTGAAGTAGATGCCTCTGTAGGCTTCTTCTTCAAATGCTCAGAAGCAGGAGCTTTGCAATCCCTCTTCCAATGTCCCGGTTTCCCACATTGGAAGCATACATACTTAGATGCCTTCTTTTCATTCTTCTTCTTACTGATTCTTTTCTTGGCACCCAGTGCCTGCTTCTTTTTCTTAGAAGCCTTGCCTTTTTCAACCAACAGTAGAGGTTTCTGATCTTTCTTGATCTGAGGTTCTACTGTTTTCAGCATTTTAATTAATTCAGGGATAGTTGAATTAATCCTGTTCATGTAATAGTTAGTTACGAAATCTGAGTAACTATCTGTCAAGGACATCAACACAAGGTCAATGCCCAAGTCATGATTCATCTCGAATCCCAATCGATTCAGCTTCTCAAGGTATCCCAAGAGTTTCAGTACATGCTGAGAGGCAGAGGTGCCAGCCTGCATCTTGGTCCCGAAAAGGAGCTTAGAGGTCTCATACCTCTCTGTCCTCTCCCTCTCCAAAAAGAGTTCTTCAAGATGGAGAACCATATCCTCCAAGGGCATGTTCTCATGTTGTTTCTGAAGCTCAGAATTCATGGACCCCAACATAATACACATGGCAGTCTTACGATCTTTCCTGTGCTTCAACCAGGCATCATGTTCCACATGATCCTCAACATCAGGTTCTACAGGGAAAATTTCACTTAGGACATAGGCAATTCCCTCAGATCTGAGAACTATTCTCACTGCTCGGAACCAATCAGAAAAGTTCGAGCCATTCAATTTGGTGTCAAGTAACATACGGAGATTAAAATTGGAAGCCATTTTCAACCTAAGACATAAGAAAAGAAAAGTGTTTAGATATTAGTTTAAGTACATGTATTTAATATGAGGACTTTTAATTAAATACATTTTCCTACTATTTTCTTCGAAATTTACAATAGCCCATTCTATTAAATTCGTGAATTTTAGCCCAGCTAAATTTCCTAGTAGGTAGCATCTATAACTAGTCTATTACAACCCCCAATTTTATGAGTCAAGTCATAATAGTCAGTCATAGTTGGAATCCAATTCCATTTGCATCGCATGCAATTGCTAATTCATTCAAGTTCCCTAATCCCAAGGGACGTGTGCTCTTATATTAGCATCTCCTTGAATATGTCTCAGACCTGGGCCTAGCCCCCAATTTTATGGTGGACTACCCCAGCTCTGTTAAGGCAGACCCTATCTCAAACTTTACAACCAATCAATGTGGACTAGAAGGAAAGCTTTGCGTAGCACTTTGATAGCCCAAAAAGACCGTATTATAAATTTTAGTAAGGAAGACTATAACTTGCCTTAATATATTTACTTTGAGATTTTATTGGTGTTAAACGTCTCACCCAATCTAGGATTTTATCAGATGGACAAAATTATAATTACTTGTATTAATTCAGGGAATTTTAGAATTAATTTATAAGGTCTAACCTTAGGTGGGTTCAGCTCTTTATTATAATTATTCCATCAACCTAGATTATATGCAAAACAATTAACGCTTTAATTTGTTATATTTATATTGCAATTCCTTTAAGCTTTTATTCAATAATTTTAATTTTTTACGTTGTTATAGAAACACATATAAGCACCATCTTATATACTATAAATAAATTAGTTCATATTAATCCCCCAATTGGTCAATTCAAATTGCACCGATATAGGTTCCCAGGTAGGAGAGGTGCCCTATGAGGAGTAGACACCAAATCCAATCCTTAGCCAGAACAAATACGGGCACAAACTTGAAGACCAATGGATTCTCTTGAACTAATAAATTTCGTTCTTCCAATTCATGTAAATTGGGAGCATCTATAACCCATGTAATTTAAATAAATTATTGACACTTGTATAATTTGAGTAAGTTTAGCAAGCTTATTCAAAATTATTATTAACCAATTTCTAACCTTGAAATGAAAGGCAGAAGTTTATATATATTATTCCAAACAATTAAATAAACAAATCATTTCATTTAGAAAATAATATTTAGTTTGCTTCTAACTTAATTATGCACTAAATAGGCAGGCTCTGATACCACTGTTGGGAACTGACAGTCAAATTGAACATGCATAAGAGGCATGACGGAAATTCAAAATTTTGTCCCTGTCCCAGGAACTCCAATTAGTTGCATATAAATTAAACAAAGTCTTAACTAAATAATTCTCTACCAAGGTTAGCATGCTAAAGGACTAGGCATACCATAATTCTAAATTATATCCTAGCATATTTATTTTACACTAAGCATGTTATAACTCTAAGTTATAACCTAAGCATAAAATAAACTAAGCATGCAAAAATAACCTAAGCATAATTATTAAGTCTAAAAACACTTAAAGAAAAAGACTTAATAATTAAAAGAGAAAGAAAAAGAACTTACCAGTTGAAGCGTGCTTTTGCAGGACCTTCTCCAGTCGTAGGATAGCCTCTATCAGTATCCACACGAACCCCACCAACCAAAACCTCCCTAGGAGGAAGAACTAAGAAGCCTCGAGTAGTTGCTAGACCACTCTAGAAGCCTCACCCAAAAATATAAACTAGCGGTGCCCGAATAAATTCAGGCTCCACAAAAATAACTTGCTCAAGTACCCGAGAGATTAATTATCTCGCTTAGGATTTATGCTTTGAGCTTGGTACAATTTGAAAGGAAAGGGGAAAGCCTATATATAGGCTTGGGGGAGCATTTTGCTCCCCCTTATAAGCAATGTGGGATGGGAGTAATTACTCCCATCCCATATGCACAGCGTGTTACACGCTGTGCATTGGCAAGGCAAAGCCCTTTTGGGCATTTACCTTGCTTTTGGGCTGCGCATGTGCAGCCCATTTTTATGGGCTGCTGCGAACAATGCCCAGCATTGTTTGCATACCTTTCGGTGTACTCCCGCGCACTCGAGTCTGTATAAAATATTTTTATACCCTCGGTCCAATTAAACTCGCCAATGCAAAATTCCCCTTTTTAATCCTTTTTCAATTATTTATTTTCTGACACTAATAAATTAGTCATCATTCAAAATAAATTTCTTGGTCCAACCAAAATTGATCTAATCAATTATAATATATTTATGCAAAATTCCACTTTTTAATCTTTTTCAATTATTTATTTTCTGACACTAATAAATTAGTCATCATTCAAAATAAATTTCTTGGTCCAACCAAAATTGATCTAATCAATTATAATTTATTTATGACTATAATTAATTAGTTACCGGTCAAAATAAATTCCTTGGTCTATCCAAAATTGATCTAATCAATTTTAACCAATCAAATAATAATCCAATTATTATTTATGTTATATTTTGTAATAGAATAAATCTATTAGTTCTTTACTTAGTCCGATGAAGGTCCAATGTGTGTGACCTTGTAGGATCCCGAAGTATTGAGCTGTTAAGGCTTAACCAACCCTTGTTCTAATGGAACCATTGGCTCGATGTTCTAGACCGTGAATAGAACTTGATTACCTTAAACGACTGTAGTACGCCTCTAGCAAGGGTCTACCATCCCCCATTACTCGGAACGTCATTTATGCTTATGACTTAGTACTGGTTAATGCAATAGTTATCCAGTGCGATAAATTCCTTCCATTCTTTAATATTAGTACCATCTGGTTTATTGGGTTCAGTTAAAGTGTTAACCCACTAATAGCAAGGTTGCTCCAAGCTATCCCAGTAATTTACTTGTTACCGAAGTATATTGCCTTTTACCATAGTGTGTTTGACTAGAAACCATTTCTATCAAACACATACTCTGATCAGAGGTTTATGGCAATCATCACTTCAACAAGTGGCCAGGTACAACTCCTTAATATATCTGGAGCGATGGATTCTTTCCGACTACTCAGTCTACCAACGTGTTGCTATCACTATACCCGTAATCACCCGTAGCACCCTAAATCAATGAGTGCATAGCAATGACCCAAAGTATAGCAACAGTACCACACAAGGCAACTAGCATCTTAAGTATGAGGACATTCGCAAAGCTTATTGCATGAAGATAAACACTAACACATTGATATTTACCAAGTGTTTATCTTGCTGCGGTCTCCAATATATCTCCCAGATATATCCATGTGTCAAGCTTAAGGCACCACCTTCAGTATTTAGGAGATTAACTGCTTGGACCCTTTCCAAGAAAGTTGACCACATGCTAGTCTTTCCGTTTCATCAATATCCTTTCTTGATGACACTGTGACTAGGGACAGTTTAGACATAATCATAATTACACAAGAAGTAGGTTCCACCAAATATAGTCCAACTATAATTTCTCTCACTTCATGCTATGATATGTCAAGGACTTTTGTATACATACATCAATGAATATATTTTAACCAGCTATAATATATATGTATAGAAACACATTGATATAAACAAAAGAACAAATGCCTTTATTGATTAAATAAATTATTCGTACTATTATATAATTAAGATATATCGCCCTAATTGCCTTAAGGGAATACATCATATCCAACAAACTCCCACTTACACTAAGGCCAATTAGCCATATGTTTTAATCCATATGCTTTGACATGCTGGTCATGTTTGACTTGAGTCAATGGCTTTGTCAGACCATCCGCGAGGTTCTGATCAGTGGGTACATATTCTAATCTTATTATCTTAGCATCAACAATCTCCCTGATTATATGATACTTTCTGGATACATGTCTGTTTTTCTGATGAGACCGTGGTTCCTTTGCTTGAGCTATGGCACCATTGTTATCACAATATAAAGTAATTGGATCAATAGCCTCAGGCACCACACCGAGATCACCAATATATCCCTTTAACCAGACAGCTTCTTTTGCTGCTTCGCATGCAGCAATGTATTCAGATTCCGTGGTTGAATCAGCAGTAGTTTCTTGCTTGGAACTCTTCCAGCATAATGCCCCTCCATTAAACACATACACAAAACCTGACTGAGACTTAAAGTCATCCTTGTTAGATTGAAAGCTTGCGTCAGTGTAAACTTTGATAGTGAGATCACCTTCTCCATAAATCAAGAACTCATCCTTAGTCCTTCTCAAGTACTTAAGGATTGCCTTGACGGCCATCCAGTGTTTTTCACCTGGATCTGACTGATATCTGCTTGTAGAGCTCAAAGCCTGAGAGACATCCGGCCTAGTACATATCATAGCATACATGATGGATCCTATCGCGGATGCATAGGGTATATCCTTCATGCGCATTCTCTCTTGAGCTACACTCAGCTTTAGATAGGTTAATCCCCTTTGTCAGTGGGAGATAACCTTTCTTAGAATGCTCAAGGTTGAACCTATTTAACACCTTGTCTATATATGTACTTTGAGAAAGACCTAACAGCCCCTTGGATCTATCCCTGTAGATCTTTATACCTAGTATAAATGCTGCTTCACCAAGGTCTTTCATGGCGAACTTTCTTGACAACCATACTTTAACATTTTGAACAAGAGAAATGTCATTTCCTATTAGCAGAATGTCATCAATATACAATACTAGAAAAACGACTGGACTCCCACTAACCTTCTTGTAAACACAAGGCTCATTTGCATTTAGGCAGAAATCCAGTTCCCGGATTGTCTGATCAAACCTTATATTCCAACTCCTGGATGCCTGCTTAAGTCCATAAATGGATCTTTGTAGCTTGTATACCTTCAAGCCATTCTGAGATGTAAAACCCTCAGGTTGTGTCATATACACATCCCGGTCTAAATCCCCATTGAGGAATGCTATTTTTACATCCATCTGCCAGATCTCATAATCATAATGAGCAGCAATGGCGAGGAGTATCCTTATGGATTTGAGCATGGCTACCGGTGAGAAGGTTTCATCATAGTCAATACCTTCCCGTTGACTATAACCTTTCGCAACCAACCTTGCTTTATAGGTAATTACATTACCATCCATGTCTGTCTTCTTCTTGAAGACCCATTTGCACCCAATTGGTCTAACCTCTTGCGGTGCATCAACCAAATTCCAAACTTGGTTCTCGTACATGGAATCCATTTCTAATTTCATGGCCTTTTGCCATTTATCAGAATCTGAGCCTTTTATTGCCTCATCATATGTCCTTGGTTCATCATCCTCCACAAGATATAGTTCCGTATCATTAGTGATAATAAACCCATATCTATCGGGACCCTTATGAACACGACTTAATCTTTGCAATGATTGTGTTTCGACAGTTTGTTCTTGGATCACACTCTCTTGTGTATCTAGAACAGGGTCAATCAGTTGATCGTCTGTTTCTTCGTGTTGAACTTCCAGTTCAATATTGCTCCCACTGACCTTTTCAAGTAAGTGTTCCTTTTCCAAAAAGTGAGCATTCCGAGACACAAATACCTTTTGTGCTTCGGGTTGGTAAAACAGATATCCAATTGTTTCCTTTGGATATCCAATGAACAGACATTTGTCAGCCTTGGCATTTAGCTTATCTGACGCTATCCTCTTCACCGTAGCAGGACAACCCCATACTCTTAAGTGATTTAGAGATGGCTTTTTGTTACACCATCTTTCATAAGGTGTAAAATCAACTGATTTAGAGGGCACTCTGTTTTAGATATAAACCGCGCTCTCAAGTGCATATCCCCAAAAGGATTTACTAAGAACTGCATGGCTCATCATGGACCTGACCATATCTAATAAAGTCCGATTCCTCCTTTCTGACACTCCATTATATTGGGGTGTATAAGGAGGGGTCCACTAGGGAACTATCCCATTTTCCTTTAGATAATCCTGAAACTCCTGACTTAAGTATTCTCCACCTCGATCCGATCGAAGTGTTTTAATACTTTTCTCAAGCTGTTTCTCTACTTCAGCTCTGAATAGTTTGAATTTTTCAAAACTTTCAGACTTGTGCTTCATCAAGTACAAATAACCGTATCGTGAGTAATCATCAATAAAGGTTATGAAGTAGGAGTATCCTCCTAGTGCTTGAACACTCATTGGACCACACATATCAGTGTGTATAAGTTCCAATGTACTCGTGGCTCGTTCACCCTTCCCTTTAAAGGGTAACTTTGTCATTTTCCTTTTAAACAAGGTTCGCAATCACCATAAGACTCTAAGTCTATTGAGCCAAAGTCTCCACGCTTATGCAACTTGGTTAAGCGATCTTTGTTTATGTGGCCTAAACGGCAATGCCATAAGTAAAAGGAATTCTCATTATCTAATTTAACTTTCTTCACATAGTTTATATTGAAAACTTCTGTTTTAGTATCAAGAATATAAATGCCACCTTTTGGGCTTTGCCTTGCTTTTGGGCTGCGCATGTGCAGCCCATTTTTATGGGCTGCCGCGAATAATGCCCAGCATTGTTTGCATACCTTTCGGTGTACTCCCGCGCACTCGAGTCTGTATAAAATATTTTTATACCCTCGGCCCAATTAAACTCGCCAATGCAAAATTCCCCTTTTTAATCCTTTTTCAATTATTTATTTTCTGACCCTAATAAATTAGTCATCATTCAAAATAAATTTCTTGGTCCAACCAAAATTGATCTAATCAATTATAATTTATTTATGACTATAATTAATTAGTTACCGGTCAAAATAAATTCCTTGGTCTATCCAAAATTGATCTAATCAATTTTAACCAATCAAATAATAATCCAATTATTATTTATGTTATATTTTGTAATAGAATAAATCTATCAGTTCTTTACTTAGTCCGATGAAGGTCCAATGTGTGTGACCTTATAGGATCCCTAAGTATTGAGCTGTTAAGGCTTAACCAACCCTTGTTCTAATGGAACCATTGGCTCGATGTTCTAGATCGTGAATAGAACTTGATTACCTTAAACGACTGTAGTACGCCTCTAGCAAGGGTCTACCATCCCCCATTACTCGGAACGTCATTTATGCTTATGACTTAATCCCAGTTAATGCAATAGTTATCCAGTGTGATAAATTCCTTCCATTCTTTAATATTAGTACCATCTGGTTTATTGGGTTCAGTTAAAGTGTTAACCCACTAATAGCAAAGTTGCTCCAAGCTATCCCAGTTATTTACTTGTTACCGAAGTATATTGCCTTTTACCATAGTGTGTTTGACTAGAAACCATTTCTATCAAACACATACTCTGATCAGAGGTTTATGGCAGTCATCACTTCAACAAGTGGCCAGGTACAACTCCTTAATATATCTGGAGCGATGGATTCTTTCCGACTACTCAGTCTACCAACGTGTTGCTATCACTATACCCATAATCACCCGTAGCACCCTAAATCAATGAGTGCATAGCAATGACCCAAAGTATAGCAATAGTACCACACAAGGCAACTAGCATCTTAAGTATGAGGACATTCGCAAAGCTTATTGCATGAAGATAAACACTAACACATTGATATTTACCAAGTGTTTATCTTGCTGCGGTCTCCAATATATCTCCCAGATATATCCATGTGTCAAGATTAAGGCACCACCTTCAATATTTAGGAGATTAACTGCTTGGACCCTTTCCAAGAAAGTTGACCACATGCTAGTCTTTCCATTTCATCAATATCCTTTCTTGATGACACTGTGACTAGGGATAGTTTAGACATAATCATAATTGCACATGAAGTAGGTTCCACCAAATATAGTCCAACTATAATTTCTCTCACTTCATGCTATGATATGTCAAGGACTTTTGTATACATACATCAATGAATATATTTTAACCAGCTATAATATATATGTATAGAAACACATTGATATAAACAAAAGAACAAATGCCTTTATTGATTAAATAAATTATTCGTACTATTATATAATTAAGATATATCGCCCTAATTGCCTTAAGGGCATACATCATATCCAACAGTTTCTGCCTGAGAAAGAAATCATTCACTAGCAGATTTAAGCTCAGAAGAGGAAAGTCTAACGACTGGAGGTAAGCAGGGAACCAATATGAAAATATCTGTGTTTGATTTCTCTAACTCTAAACTTTACATTCAAGCACATTTATATTAAATATTTGCATCATCCGGAGCTTACACCAGTCAGCTTTTGGTTCATTCATATCACGCCACACCAAGGACTTTTTAAAGTCTAAAATTTTTTCAAAAAAGGTCATTCACCCCCCTTTAACCCTAATTAATACTTACAAGGGACCGACACTACCTTTATATACTTATAAGCATTGACCAAGGCAGTTTCACTATAATTTTTTATGCCCAAGAGATAACACCTCCCCTAAGAAGGAATAGGCACCCTCTTATGGAAGAACTATTTTCTTCATTAGAAATATAACATGCATCCGAATAACCTTCAACTACCGAAGGAAATCATGTACAAGTCAAACTATAATCCTTTGTTCCTTTTAAGTACTTGAAAACCCGGCCTAAAGCTTGCCAAAGATGTGAACTAAGATTACTAGTATATCTACTTAGCTTTCCAATAAGCTGTATTTGGCCTAGCATTAATCATGGCATACATAATTGTCGTCTTGGTTGATAACAAAACCATCAGACAAAACCGCAACGTCAAACTTTTGATGCCATGCTTTTAGTGCTTGTTTTAGTCCATATAGCAATTTCTTTAGCTTGCATACCTTATTTCACAGCCTAACATAACAAACCCTTCCGGTTGTTTTATATAAATCTCCTCATTCCATTCACCAATTAGGAATGTAGAGTTTACATCCATTTTATGAATTACAAGGTTTTTCACATTAATCAACAAATGAAAAATTTTGTGAAAATAATTTATAACATATTAAATTTTTTTCTAAAATTCACAAACTATTTTCAATAATTTTTTATAAATTTATTTGAGCAAAATAAATCAAATACTCACTTTTTCTACCTTAAACAATTCTTAAAAAATTACCATTAAACCCAAATATATGAAAATGGTGAGGTAGGAAAAATTTTGGAGCAAAACGGCAATATTTAGGGCCTTAAATCATAAAAATACCAAATGCGCCATTAGAAACGCGCCATGTGGCATTCTATTGACCAGTCAACTTTGAATTTTGACTGACACATGGCAGTCGTCTATTGACCGATCAATCCCAAAGGCTAAACCCATTCCACATTATATGCCACGTTGCATTGACCATTGTCAACTCTTGAATTGCCACATGGACAGAAGTTATTTTAGATAAGGACCAAAAATTGTTCTGGCTACACTCCAAAAGCATTGCCATATCCAACAGTCTTATTCTTTATGTGGTGACATTTTTTTTTCATTTGAGCATCGCAACGAACTGCTGTCCCCACACAAAAACCGTCACATTCAGAAACCATTGCAAGAAACAGTTGTTGCAAATGAACCATCACAACTTTTCATTTTCTGTCAAATTCTGCAACAGATTTTGTAACGGATTCCGTATCCCTTGCAAAATGCAGAAAATTGAATTCCGATTTCAAATCATTCTGAAAACGATTCCGGCCCTTGCTAGACCCCTCTTGAGGTTTTCCAATGTCCTAAGCCTAATGGATTCGTTCTTTTTACCAAAAAATGAATAGAAATTGGCCATTACCCAAAATAATGCGAAAAATGCATCCTTTTTTGGCGAAAACAACGTTAAAATGCAAAAAATTGAATATAATCGATTCAAATATGACTTTGAACATAAAAATTTCAAAATTTCCAGAACTTAAAGAATGAGAATACACATATAAAACACAAAAAAAATCATTGTAAAAATACTAGTCCATCTCGTACCAATGATAAAAATCGAAGGAGAACGGATCAAATTCATACCTTTGCAGTGTCCGAGATCGAAGAGTTCTTTGCTATGACTCCGTTTGTATGCAAAACACGAGAATGAATCACGATATTTAGGACATTGATCGATTTCCACGACCTTTTTAACAGATTCTCCATTCGTTATTTTCAGAAAAAATTAGTTTCAATCTTTGTTGAGGAATTTCTAAAAATAACTTGGATAATCTCTGAAGTCATGAAAACACTTTTAGATTGAAACTAATTTGGTGGTACTCCCAAAATTTTGGAGAAAATTAGAGTAAAATCAAGAAATTAGAATGAATTATCGTTGCGAAGAAAAAATGAACCAACCCGTAAGCGTTGCAAAAACCTCCTAAAAGTGTTCCAGTGCCAGATTTTATAAACCTAAAATCAGCAGTTGCAACAATTCAAAACAAAAGAGTTGCGAAAGGTTGTCTCCATTCGAGCAGTTGCAATTATTTGAAACATAAGCGTTGCAAAAGGTTAACCCCGGACCTCGAAAGCTAAGTATTGTGAGAAAACTCCAACAAGCGTGCACTTCGCACTCTCCTGACTTGTTATTTGAAATATTACGATCACATTGGTCAACTAGTTGATCCAATTGCACTAAAATACCAATATTACTCAGATTCAGACTATGACAGATGCGTAGATTCAAGAAAATCTACATTCGGTTACTTGTTTTTTACGGCGGGAGGTGCAATTTCATGGAGAAGCGAAAAAAAACCATTATTGCTACTTCTACAATGGAAGCTGAATTTGCAGCATGCTTTGAGGCTACTGTTCAAGCTTTGTAGCTGCGAAACTTTATCTCGAGTCTTAAACTAGTCGATAATATATCTAGGCCATTGAGAATTCATTGTGATGATTTTGCAGCTGTCTTCTTCTCAAAGAATGATAGATACTCCAAGGGTGCAAAGCACATGGATTTGAAATACCTATCTATGAAAGAAAGTGCAAAACAAAAGGGTGTCAGTTGAGCATATAGGTACTGATCTTATGGTAGCGGATCCATTAACTAAGGCGTTACCGCCCAAAACTTTCATTGGTCATGTAGAAAGTGTGGGCGGTATAAATAAGCCCTTGTTAGAATGATGTAAGAAGCTTGTATATATTTACATTATGGTTATATTTGCTCAAATTAAAGCTATGGCATTTTGAATTCTATAAGAGTTATGTTTTGCTTATTAGTTTGTCATTTGTATTGAATTTTTTGTACAAGTATGGTTCGAATAAAATGACATTAAATTCGGTGATTGCAATATTTCACCACTAAGGTTATTTAGAGTTGATATAATTATGTGGTATATGGAAGGAATCAAGTTGACTTGTAACTTGTGACCGCCATAACCCAATTACTTCGATTCTAATTATTAAAGATAATATGGAAATTTTGAATTATTATATACTCATGAACCAAGTGTGAGATTGTTAGATTATTTTGATAATATATTTGGTTCATGAAATTATTTGGTCCATTTTAATTAAAATTAATCTAATGTGATGATGATTGGATTTAAATGAATAAGTCGGACCCGGTGAACAGTTGAACAAAATCGATTCAACTGGTGTAACCCTTCCCTTGTCCTTATCTTTACTTGACAGGCATAACGTTTCACCAAACATTATTAATTAATTTATAAAAGGAAGAGATGTAGAGTTTTACAGATAAGTTTTTTACAGTATCATTCAGTTAAAGTTCACTCTCTTCTTTTCTCTTTGTCTTCCTTAATGGCTGAATGCTCTCTAATACCCTCTATCTTGGACACTTTTGCCTTAGACATACCTAAAATTTAAAGTGGACCTCCAAGGTACCTAAAGTTGTAAAAAGTGGACCTTCATGCTACATGATGCTGATGTGGCAGGTGAGGTGTCCCCTTTGACCAAGGGGGGCACGTGTTTGACCTAAAAAAGAATAAAATTTTTATATAAATTCAATAACTAATAAAAAATCATTAAAAAATCCCTAAATACTTTTCTTATGGCAAAATGACCCTCTTCCTTCTTTAGGGTGTGCTTGGAAAGCTCACATTTTCTGAAAAATTCTTGCACAAAATTTATTTTCTTTCTTTTTCAGATATTTCATAATTTTTTTTGGAGTTATTGATTTTTTACATAACTGGGCTCGAAACGTATTTTCACGTTTTCGGGCCATTCCATAAATATTTTCTGAAAAATTCTTGCACCAAATTTATTTTCTTAATTTTTGAATATTTCATAATTTTTTGGGATTTTTCAATTTCTTACTAAATCGGGCCCCGAAACATATATTCACATTTTCGGGCCCTTCCGAAAATATTTTCTGAAAAATTCTTGCACTAAATTTAGTTTTTTATTTTCCAGATATTTCATTATTTTTTGGGATTTTTTTATGAAACTGGGCCCTGAAATGTATTTTCACATTTTTGGGCCCTTCCGGAAATATTTTCTAAAAAGTTTTTGCACCAAATTTATTTTCTTTATTTTCCGTACATTTCCTAATTTTTTTGTGATTTTTCGATTTTTTATGATACCGGGCCCCGAAATATATTTTCACATTTTCGGTCCCTTCCGGAAAGATTTTTTAAAAAATTCTTGCATCAAATTTATTTCCTTTATTTTTTGGATATTTCATAATTTTTTGGGATTTTTCGATTTTTTGCGAAACCGGGGCCCGAAACGTATTTTCACATTTTCGGGCCCTTTCAGAAATATATTCTAAAAAATTATTGCACCAAGTTTATTTTCTTTATTTTTTGGATATTTCATAATTTTTTGGGATTTTTCGATTTTTTATGAAACCAGGCCCCGAAACGTATTTTCACATTTTCGGGCCCTTCCGGAAACATTTTCTGAAAAATTCCTGTACTAAATTTATTTTCTCTATATAATAGAAGTTATAGGTACTTAAATGAATTTTCTCAAGATTTTTTTGAAATCAATTGTAGAAGATGGTGTTTTTGGTATTATAGGGACTTAAAAGAAGTTTTGTCATGTTTTTTTGAATTTTTGTTAGTTTATGCCACATGACGTTATGCCATTGGTTTGACTTTTCCATATTTTTGGTGTTTTTTGGTTGAATTAAAATTACAAGGACTTAAAAGAAGTTTTGTAAATGATTTTTTTGAAATGTGATAGTCAATGTCACGTGTCATTCACTCATTAGTTTGACTTTTCCAAATTTTCAACATTGGCAGCGAGTGTAATACACTCCCCAGGCTGAGACTGGGCGAGTGGGATTGAGGTAGCATGGAGGTTCACTTTTTACAAGTTGACCTCGGAGGTCCACTTTAAAGTTTGGGTATGTCTAAGGCAAAAGTACGTAAGTTGGGGGTATTAGAGAGCATTCGATCCTTTCTTAATCATCCAAGAAGGAATAAAAGATTCAAAGGACAAGAAGGAAGAAATCTACTTCAGTTCTAATGGATCAAGGTACGCTTCCGATTATATCTTTATAATATGTGTTGTTAATCAATTTATAGAACAAATCGATTCTTGGGTTTGTCGAAATCCTGTAAATTATCTATCAGGTTTGACTGCAAAGGCCGACTAAAAGAAGCTTGGCATACATCCAATATCGAAGAGGAAAATACAATCAAAACAAATGCAATGAGACTACTGGATTTGTCATGTTATAGATTGGTTTGGGGATGGGAAACTGAAGGCAAAATTTTTTACTATTTATAGATGCAAATGAGAAAAAATGACTGAGACTCATGAAAAAAATCTCCGATAAATTTTCCTATGCCATAATTTCTTTGTGCAAATTAAATGTTCAAACACTATGCGGAATTACAATGTAAATCATTGACATAGAAACAAAGAATGCCAAATCTTCAGACTATTAGTAAACTAATTTTAAGATCATATAAAATGAAGGGTTAACAAAAAAAAAAAAAACTGATGTGGTACTATATAATTATTTTTATATCGTATCCAAATATTACATATCAGTGATATTCATGCTCGATTAATGTACGTACAAAATTGTATTCTCAACTAGGCGCAAACTCTGATGGCCAAAGCATTAGTCGTAAAGACTAATTATTTTCCACAATAAACAACAAAGAAAAACATCCGTTGGCTCAATCCCTATCGTTGATATGGTACGGTTTTAAAGTATGGTCACCATAATGATACTTTGGCATAAATGAATTAGGCTTCATTTTTTGTGCATGAACAGAATTCCCGTATTGGTTATGAAACCAATTTCCTTGGTTCATTTTGTGATGATGAGTTGGCTTAACAAATATCATTCCTTGGTGCATTCGAACGGGATACACATCTCCGGTAGCTTGTTGGATTTCCGAATTTTGTAGCATAGGATTATTGCTTCGAAGGGGTAACGTTGGGAGCTTTGTTTGTACTCCTGATCCAGCCAAACCCGAACCTGAACCTGATGGAGTAAACTGGTCTTTAACTACTTCAACGGGATTTGGGCTATCAAGTTTCGGAACACTTGTTTTTTCTCCCGAACCCGAACCTGATGGAGTGAAATGTTCTTTAACTACTTGTATAGGATTTGGGATATCAAGTGTAGGAGCACTTGTTTGTGCTTCCGAACCAGTACCTGATGGAGTAAAATGTTCTTTAACTACTTCTATAGGATTTGGAATATCAAGTTTAGGAACACTTGTTTGTGCTCTCGAACCCGAACCTGTTGGAGTAAAATGTTCTTTAACTTCTTTAACTACTTCTATAGGATTTGGGATATCAATTTTAGGAACCCTTGTTTGTGGTCTCGAACCCGAACCTGATGGAGTAAAATGTTCTTTAACTTCCTTAACTACTTCTATAGGATTTGGGATATCAAGTTTAGGAACACTTGTTTGTGGTCTCGAACCCGAACCTGATGGAGTAAAATGTTCTTTAACTTCTTTAACTACTTCTATAGGATTTGGGATATCAAGTTTAGGAACACTTGTTTGTGCTCTCGAACTTGAACCTGATGGAGTAAAATGTTCTTTAACTTCTTTAACTACTTCTATTGGATTTGGGATATCAAGTTTAGGAACACTTGTTTGTGCTCCGGAACCTGATGGAGTAAAATGTCCTTTAGCTACTTTTGCGGGATTTGGGATATCAAGTTTAGGAACACTTATTTGTGCTTCCAAACTCGAACCTGATGGAGTGGTTTTAACTACTTCTAAGGGATTCGGGAGCTTAAGTTTAGGTGCATTTGGTTGTACTCTTGATCCAGTTGCACCCGAATTACTCGAACCTGATGGAGTAAGACCTTTTTTAATTAGTTCTAAGGGATTTGGGAGACCGAATGGGAGGTCAGGCAATGACGGAAGCCCACCGAGGTTGCGAGCATTTGGTTTTGCTGAACCACCCGAAGCTAACTTCTTCGGGATCTCCAAAAGGTCAGACAAGTCGGGTAGGGGAGGCAACCCGATTTTCGATAGGTCGGGTATTGGGAGATTGGGCAGTGGCGGTAGCCCACCAAGGTTACGGGCATTTGGCGTTGCTGAACCACCAGAGGCTAGCTGCTTCGGGATCTCCAAAAGGCCAGACAAGTCGGGTAGGGGAGGCAACCCGAATTTCGATAGGTCAGGTATCGGGAGATCGGGCAGTGGCGTTAGCCCACCTAGGTTACGGGCATTCAGTGTTGCTGAACCACCAGAAGCTAACTGCTTCGGGATCTCCAAAAGGCCAGACAAGTCGGGTAGGGGAGGCAACCCTAATTTAGAGAGGTCGAGTTTTGAGAGATCAAATGGGAGATCGGGCAGTGGCGGTAGCCCGCCGAGGTTACGGGCATTTGATGTTGCTGAACCACCCGAAACTAACTGCTTCGGGATCTCAAAAAGGTCGGGCAAGTCAGGCAGTGGAGGCAACCCTAATTTAGAAAGGTCAGGTTTTGGAAGCCCACCAAGGTTACGTTCCTTTATTGTGGTCGAAATTCCTAAATTTCTCGCTGCTAATATAACGTCTAGTTGAACCGAAATACAAAGAAATACACACATAAACCTCAATACACTAGCCATTACAAAATGTGTTGTTGTAACGACACCAGAGATAATCTAGTAACCTTGATTTGAGAAACATAAAAACCAATTAAAATGTATTTATAGATGCAACACAATGAAACTAATGGTTTAAGGATAGCTAAAAAAGAGCATCAACTTGAACCTAAGACATATTAACAAGTGTCCCTTGAACTGTTCCTATACCATTAATATTGGAGGAATAATAATTTCTCGTTTAATATTGAGTGGAAGTGAAAATTTCTTATGGTCAAAACTCCATGGGCCGGAAAACTATATATATTCAATTAATAAAACTAATTACATCCTAACAAAGAGAAGGGTACAATCTAATTCTCTCACATGTGTCCATACCATATGTCAAAGAATCGGCTATACAAACGAGAGCATAAGCTAACAGATTCAAAAACCGGCGTACATAAATATAATGAATTTCTCCTTTTTTTTTTCGTCAATCTGGTTCACCAGAGCGCTGCTCCAACTACATTTAGATCCGACCCGAATCGCGCACCTGGCAGTGGTGGGTGAGTTACAAAATAAGAGTTTCTTACATTTATTAGGACTTGAACTCGATACCTTACTTAAGCAATACCAAACCGCTTACCAGTTGGACCAAACTTTATTGATAAATGAACTTCTCTTATAGTACTAGCAATAAAATGGCAATTATCTAAAATAATCTCTTTTGGAGAAACAATATAATTCATGTGCGACGTACAAGAAACACAACATTGGCTTAGCCAATAACCACCATAAATATCACTGGGGTCCAATTTACATATTAGCCATAAATTAATATTGAATTTTGATGCTTCGAATAGCAGATCCCAATCTGAATCACAAGTTTAACTCTTCTTATGATAGTGAATATGTTGCCTCTAACCCAATCAATTCATTGTGTGTTTGGAAACCTAAATTTAAAAATGTTCAGTTGAATTTTATATTAAAAACTCATAATTTTTTTTAATATAAAATGAATTCAACGAATGATTTCAGTTTTTGATTAAAATAGAAAATCACAAATTATTTTATAGGATACAGCTATTTTTCAAAGGCTACACTTTAATTTTCTTTGGGCCAGTTTGGCTGTGAGTTTTTACAGCTTTTTTTAGCAGCTTTTGTGTAAAGCTCAATTTTCAAGCTTTTTTTTAAAGTTGCAGATTTGATTTTTAAAAAATAAATCAGACAGCTTCTAATTAATTAGTATGAAAGATCAAAATGTGTTGTTCAAAGTCAAAATATGTAGTTCTATTTAAAGGTTTGTGAGAGCAACTTATTTTGACAACAGTTTAAAAAGCAATGTCAAACTGGCCATAGTATTAGGATTTTTGGTGGTTACAATATCATTAATTTATGATTGAAAAGAGTCCATGTAGAAGTAAAGAATTGAACTCTGATCATTCCTGCCCACATTATGTAAATGTACTAAGAGCATCTTTAGTAGATAGTAGTAGATTCTAGGATTACGTAGCATGTGAAATATGTTAGAATTTCTTATTTCCATTGTTAAATATTTTTTAATTTCTTATTAATGGACAACATATATAACCTACAACTATATTATGACCATTTATATGAACTCTTTTATTTCATGCATTATGTGTGAAATATGTTGGTTATTAATATTAATTGAAATAATAACTTATTACATGTAACATAAAATACTCATAAAATAAGGAACTTATGGGATTCCTATTTTAAGAGTATATAAAGATGTTCATATCGTTAAGGTCCCAATCCATTAAAAGAGAAATATGTTGTGGTCTCTTTTGAGACATAAGGAGACTTAGTTGAGGAAGACTTCAAAACGACTGATCCGTGTTCGTTCATCCAATTAGAGACATTCAGACAATCAAATAGAAGGTTGAATAATTTATTTAATATTATTTTATTAATGAGCGAGACTATTTAGTAAATTATTTAATTTTTTTATTATTTAATTTTGAAAAATTACAATATAATATCAAATAGACAATCTATTATACTACTTTTTAAAATTTCTTATCTATTTAATCACATCATCAATGTGATATTTCATTCTATATGCCACATAATTCTAGAACCCACGATCTACTAAAGATGCTCTTGATCCATACCTAACTTGGATTCTCTAAAAAGTTTGAGGTTTGTAAAGTTGTGTATTTCAATCATACATTAAGTTTTAATGATTTGAATTTTGTTTTAGTGATTTATAGGGTCGATAGTGCAATTAAATCTTAATCATTAAACCTCAATAGATGATTGAAATTGTCTGAAATGTAACATATCCCTCGATTCCCTAATTAAAGGTGGATTTGAATCAGTGTTTAAAAAATCTCCGGACCGATTGATTTTTTTCGCCTACGCACCGCCTAATCCGATTTTTTCTGCAATTTTAAGATATCAATATTTATAATAATTATAATTTATTTTTTTTAATTAACAAAATATAGCTCAATCGGTAAAACTAATGTATAACAAAATATTAACACCATACAATTCTCATTTTGAATCTCAAAATAAAGAAATAGTACGCTATAAATCACAAAAAAATTTGTGAGGTTATGTGTTTCTAAGGAACAAATTTTTAATATTGATGTGTTTTTACGTAAGAATTAATTAAGACTTATATTTTTACATACAAAACTATATTTTTTGCAATATATTATTTTGATATAATTTATTTTTTAATTGAATTTGTACTCTATCTATTAATAAATATAACCAGGAATCCACGGCCTAGACGTTAGAAGCACTGTACGACGACTAGCGCTTATAAAACATTGATTTCAATCCATAAAAAAAGGCAAATTTTAAAGATTCAAACCGAAAACTTCAATGAAATCTTGATCAGATTCAAGTGCCGCCATTGATTCCGGCGGAAGACAAATCTCTAGCTCCATACTTCCATCCCCCTCCCTTCCGGGATACGACGTCACTTTACCACTAAACTTATGCGCATATCCACTCCTCACCGCCAATCCCTTGCCCAATCCAAACTCAATCCCGTATTTGTTAAATCTCGGCGAACTTCCGATCATCACACTATTCGGATCAAAAACCTCCCCGAACCGGTAAATCCACGGCGACTTAATCCACTCATCATACCACTCTTTAATCTTCTCATCCGTGAGATTAACCACCGCCTCATGCACCTTCCACGCCGCCGATCCGAGACTCCGGTTCAACAATTCTCCTGCGGTGGTGAAAGCCCTGACCACGCCAACACAGTTCCCGAAATAGTTATCGGAGAGCGGCGGATTCAGCCTCGATCTGTTGTTGCAGGTGAGTCTACAGCTGGTTACTTCGTTCTCCGGCAGCCGGCGGATTCTGGTCATACACCGCCACAGAAACGCAGATAACGCCTGTAAGGATGATATTTCTGCCGTGTTTGATTCTAAATTGGCTCTCGACTTGAGTCTCGAGATCGATTCCGATGAGATGTAGAAAAACCTCTCTTTCAAAATTAGGGTTCCGGATGGCGGCGACAATTTATTTCCCAGATCGGTGAACGGAAATTTGATTATTTCACTGTGACCGTCGGGAATCCAACGAGGAATCATGATCGGCGGCCGTGAGATTTGAAAATCGGAGGAATTAATATCATTATTAATCTCTATTTCTTCTAGTGATTGAAAAATCTCAGAGAATGTATTGAAGAAATTCCAGTAAGAGAATCCGTCGCCGATGGCATGATTCATAGAACAACCGATGAATATACCGTCGCTTAGTTCGGTCACTTGAACTGTCAACAGAGACAAGAAATGGCCGTCGTGATTAAGAGCTTTATGATGATCAAAGAAAGAATGAAGAATCAAAGGGACATAAGTGGAATCCAGAATATCGGAAACCGACAAATTCGAAGCTGAAGCATGGATGAATCGAGCTCCGGGGCTGTTGATACAGTCGACAAAGACGACAGTGGACGGTGGGTTTTCTGATACGGCGGTTATGAGACGGCCGGCGAGGGGGTAAAAGTGGAGGAGAGTTAAAGAGAGGGAGTGTTTGAGCTTGTTTAAGAAATTAGGGATTTTGAAATTTGGGGGTTTTGTGAATAGAAGACCTTTTTGAATGTAGTTTGCAGAGAGCATAGCAAGATCCCATGGATTTAAATGCCATGGATTTTTTGTGCTTAGTTTTGGCTTCACAAAACATTCCGAGATTAGCTCGATCTTTGCTTTCGCATTCATGGACGTAATGGAAAGTCAGCGAAGTGGTAGAAATTGATAGAAATTATGCTCTTAATTGGCTAGGTGTAGGAAGAAATATAGAGAGAAAAGAAAACTTTAGAAACCTATGACTGAACATCTGACCGTTCGACTTGGTATAACTTGTACATCTACCAGAAGTGAATGCTAATGATTAAGATCAAATCTAGGCTCCTTCAAAAATATCCTTTCTATAAAAATGTAGTATGATTTTTCTGATGTGAGAGTGAGATGACATATCCTTATTGCTTATAGTTGCACTTGTTTCACTTGCATGTTTAGCAAGAACCTGAATTCATATTCAGTTTACATGTTATTATTGTTTATTGTTGTGATGTTTGTTATTGTTCTCGTTATTCAAAAATAACTAAAAGTAGTTATTTAATAATGTAACCAAAACCTTGAAATTGACCTTTGATTCCAAAAGACAGAAGATAGTTTGGGAACTTGCTCAATGACTGTCTTTCGTTCTGACATAAAATATAGTTTAAAGTGCATTATTACGATTATTTAACATCTATTAATTTTTATTATTTTGATCACAAATGTTACTGTTTAAATCCCACATTACTTAGTTATGAGCAAGAAATGCTCTTTATATTGATGAGACAATCATAACCTCAATAGGTATTTTTTGGACTTATACGTAGATACTTATAGTTACAAGCAAGAACACAAAACTCTCAACTATAAACCTATAAAATTAGGGGTGTTTTGTGAGTGAATGATGTAATTGATTCTCAGAGAAACATGAATAAAATAAACTTCATATAAACTACTAAGAGATAGCATATTTTAAGGTCAAAACTATATATTGAGCATACATTAATTCTACAACCTGCTTGATTTTCTATTGCTTTATTCACCTTTCATTGGAAACTAGAAAAGATAATAATTTACAAAAAAAGCAAAAAGCATCGTCAACAGAAATCACATGTATCAATGATAAGCTTTTTTTAGATAACTAACATGGATCCAACTCAGTGCTACCCACGGTAGTTAGAGCTCAACTCCGGTAAGATCTAGATTGAGAGAAAAAAAGATAGGAAATTCAGATTCAACCCTAGGTACTTTACACCAGGTTGGATCAAGTGATAAGCAGCTTGGTATCGCTTAAGTAAGATCTCGAGTTTAAGTCTATTGAAATGATTAATCTTAATTCAAGAAAGGAAAGGAATAAATTGGAATAAATGAGATCAAGTTGGAAAAGCAAGAAATAAATTGAACTTAATGGAATCAAGTTGGAAAGACAAGAAATAAATTGTAGGTAATGGAATCAAGTTGGAAAGGAAAGAAATAAATTTGAATAAATGAGATCATACTAAGGAAGGAAAACAATATTCTGAATTAATGGAAAAGAATCATCATCACTTCCCATACAAATAAAACATGAACTAAATGAGGCGATTAGGGTAATAGAATTAATTCAAAATTACAGTGTATTTATATTGTTGCCTTGTTGGTAGATCTTGTATGCATTATAAATAGGGCTTTCATTTGTCACTTGTATTCATTCCAAAATAAAATCAATTCCTTCTATAAAACAAAAGTGAGTTAAATTAGAGTGTGTGTGCACAAAGTGAGGGTGAGAGCAATTGTTATGAATTAAGAGTGTTCTTTGTTCAATCAATAATCCATAATTCCTCTACATTTCCCCAACAGAGTTCTGGTGAATGCAGAAAATCCTTATTAGGAGACTCACCTACCATAGCCAGGTGTGCGACCCGAGTCGGATCTGAATGTAGTCGGAGGAATACTTCAATAAATGCCATGGGCAACAAAAAAAACTTAGCTACTTCATAATTTATGAATGGTAAAAAAAAGTACTTTGGAAGAGACGTACGTAACCGTTTTCTTTTTTCAATTGCCAACAACGATTTTGGACATTTTTTTCAAAAGTTTTCATTTATATTGATTTATTGTGAAATGATTATCATGATCATTAGAGATTGGTGTGATGGGCTGATAACTCTACTACACCATTTATTTAAAATAATTAAATGAAAAGAGGGCAACAAAAGGGAGATGACATAATTGAGGGATTTTATACCATGCTCCGAAAGCATGCTCCCTACTCCTCTGCATGAGTGATAAATATTTTAAAAATAAATAAAATAATAAAAAGTAATAGAATAATGTAACTTTTAGGACTCTTATCATTCATTAAGAGAAGTAGGGAACATGTTCCCACAATATGGTATAAAATCTCTATAATTGAACGAAGGAGAGCCAGTGAAAAAATATTCCTTATAAGCAGATGCGTTGAAAAACATCTAAGAAATAACAAATAAATTTTAGACTTCAACTCTAAAATTAGATTGGTATAGTATTATTTTTCAAGCTGCTATTTAATTACGTTACTTCCACAAACTTTTAATGGAAACTGCATATTTTAGCTTTGAAAAACACATTTTAATCCTGCATACTAATTAATTAGAAATCGTTTGATTTATTTTTTCTAAATTTAAATCTGCTGCTTCTAGGAAAAGCTTGAAAATGGAGCTTTTCAGAAAAATAGCTGAAATAAGCATAACTAAAATGGCCTGAACAATTTATATTTAATTTTTTTTTGCTTTCATACATTTTGTTTTTAAACTGACACGTATTGCTAACTTCAGCTCTGAACTTCCGTTTATTTCTAATAGTTACTTAAACTTGATAAAAGCGTATCCGTTGCCCATGAACACCACGTTTTATAATTCGGTTTATTTGACTTTTTAAAGATGTAATTTTTCTTAATTTTTTCTCTTCAATCAGAAGCCGAGCTGACACATTTTATTTATGGAGAAAATTGATGTATTTTTACCAAATTTATGGGGTTAGTAGAAACAAATTGAAGTTTAGATCAGTTGGCAAAAGTTAACAAGTATAGTAGACAAAAGATGAAGTTCGGAATTTCACCGAAAACAAATTAACAGAAATATTTCAAATCAAAGCGCTCAAACTCCAAGTGAAATTTTTAGCATCAATAAATAAAGGAGACAATAATAAAAAGAAAAAGCAGTCGCATTATTAATATATTTCTTCCGCATTTGAATTGTTTACAAACGATCAAATCAAATAATTCTCAAAATTCAATTGATCATAAGATCAACTGAACTTTATTACAAGCCAAACAAAAACCCTAAATGAAAGAAAATATATTGAATACTAACCGTGATTTCATAATCCTTAATTTCCACCTCCTAGGGCCGGAAGCAACGGAAACACGCCGCGTGGCAAATCCGACAACACCTTTTGCAAGTCGGGTAATACATTATTCGCCACATGTGCTGGTAATTCCATCACAGTGGTGCTGTACATTTTAGTCAAATCCTGCATCAGCTTAATCAAATCGGGGAGTAGTTTCGTAAAATCGGGAATAAGTCCGAGAGGTCCACCACCTCCTGCTCTCGGAGTAGAACCACCGGCTGCAGCTTCTTGGAGGAGATATCGACCCGCTACACAAACATTTATTTTCGAAACCGATAAAGCGAGGACCAAAATCAAAATAAAGTAATTGCGAGATGACATGTTCACTGTTGTTTTGTTATAGAAAGTTGGTTTTAATTTGGTTGATGAAGTAATGTGTGTTGCTTGTAGTATTTATAGATACTTGGTGTTTTAGCTATATTAAGTAAATTTTGCATCACTTGGCTGTACGAGGTTCCTGCTCAGTTTGTTAGAGCTTCCTTTTTGACTACCTCCAATTTAATACTAATTGTAGTGGACTAATTTTTTTTCATCAAGAGGAGATAAATTAATTTAAAAGATAAATAATAGAAAAGACCAAATCAATTGACCATTTTGAAGTTTATATTATTACGCTTTAGCTAATTAATGTAATTGCTAGAAGACTTAATGTCACTTTCTATTTTTTTTTTTGTCTTTTTATTTTTATTTTCAAAACAAGACTTTGTTGGAATCCATATTGCTCAATTATGAGAAAGAAATGCTATCTTGTTATATTGTTGAAGTAATTCTAACTCTTTGAGGTACCTTTTGAGATTAAATGTGGATGCTTACATGATATCAGTGTCGTGAGCAATATTGTTGGGTCAACCCAATAATGAGACCCCCGATGATATTCTATGCTCCATGAGATTTGGCCATGGTTGTGTTGGAATCCCACATTGCTTGGCAGTGAGCAACATATACTCCTTATATCGATGAAGCAATCCAAACCTTCTAAGGTTGTATGTGGATTTGATGAATGTTTTATTGCATAAACGTATAAAATTGATCATATTAGAAACAAATTAAAACATTCCATAGGACACGAGGCCCAAATATATATATTTTAATTTGTCTCATTGTAATCTCATTGTGCTTACAATAATAACAAAGAAAAATTTCAGATTCGAACATGTGACCTCTAGGATGCCGCACACAAGGGCCAAAATTTATTAAGCTAAAATTAATAATAATACAGGGTTCCTTCATTCATACCTTCTCGGTTTACCGATGGCCTACCAGCTTATTAAAGAAGATGGAAAGTGCTATTCGGAATTTCATCTGGTCCGGATCTACTACAATAAAAAAAATCGGTCACGGTGCCTTGGAAGACTTGCTGCAAGTCTCTGAAATCTGGAGGCCTGGGAATCAAATCGCTTCTAAATCTCAATAAGGCTTTACTTGGGAAGCTAAGTTGGGAGATTTTTTATGGCAATTCTTTCATCATGCGCGTTCTTAAACAACAATTTGTGCATAAATCTGGCGATGTTTGACGCCAGCCTTTCTCTTCGTCCATTTAGGGTTATATCAAACAATTTTTTCCTTTTGTAAGGGAGCATTGCTGCTGGTTGATTGCTAATGGTGCTCGAATGTCTTTTCGGTTTAATAGCTGGAATGGTCAAAATTTGGTCTATAGGCTTGCTATTTCGGAGAAAGAAAGGCATACTTTGTTTGGTAATGTGTCTGATTTTCTTCAAGGCGAGGAATTGAATTTGCTGAATAATATACCTTTGGAGATTCGGCAGGAGATTCACAATTTGAGAAGATTACCAAGCACCTCTGATTCATGTGTTTGGATTCTGGAAGCCGTCGGTGGATGAGAGTTATTCCGTCAAAGGTGCATATGCTTTTATTCACAACTCTACTCAGCTTTTACAATGGCATACTTTTATTTGGAAAGCTTTTTTGCTGCCATCATGCTCTACTCTTTGTTGGTGCATTTTGTATGGTAGGATACCTACTGATGACTTACTTCAAGATCGGGGAATATTCACTGCCTCTAGATGTTCTCTTCATGGTCAAGATTGCGAAATGTTGGATTGCATCTTCCTGACTTACCCTTTCTCCAGGGCTTTATGGCTTGCGCTTGGGAATTTCCTCGTAAACAAAATTGATTTGGATAATGACATCTCTCACCTCATTCACCGTGTTAGGGTACGTTGGTGTAGCACTCAACTTTTTGCAGTTTGGAATGTTGCCGTTCTTACCTATTTTTGGGTAATTTAGCACATTAGTAATTTGGCCTGATTCAAGAATAGGGTACCGATTATTGTCTTGGTATTTTACAGATACCACGTGAAAGCTCTGCGAAGTGCCATGTCGCCAGTCGGCCTCGCGGCTAGGTCACCATCTGGTTGGCCGAGTGAAAAGTTACAATCTCACTAGCCTAAATAGGAGATAGAATCCCTTCATAACTCTTCTTCCTAAACAGATAAATAGGAAGAATATCCTTTCCTAAACAGATAAACTTGAAGAAACCACTTATAGAGGAAATCACACCTAACTAGGATCCTTACCTGATCAGGATCCCTCACCAATAGAGGAAATACGCTCCTATAAATACGGGGTTACCCCCATATCTCAGGTATCACATTCTAAACCCTAGAACTCATTTTACTTACTTGCCTCCTCTTTATTACTATCGCTGACTTAAGCATCGGAGAGGCTACGCCGTTCACACGGCTAGTCACTTTGACTCTCGTTTCTGTCTTGAAGCCACCATCTCCTGTAAAGGCAGACCCTCTCTATTTCTGTAAAGGTTGGCTCCAGGAATCCTATATTTGACCAATCTTTCATCAATTATATTACATTGCCTTTGGTTGTTATGGAAAGCCATGAAAGAAGTTGAGTTCTTTCATGTAGGGTGCACTAGGACCTTAAAGTAACCGGGTTTCAATATTCACCCAAATAAAATAAAGAGGATTATACATGTTCTGTGGCAGCCACCTAGTGGGACTTTTATGAAAGTTAATGTTGTCGGTTCGGCTCTTAGGTCTCCAAGAATTGCAGTATATGGTGGCATTTTTTGTAATGCACGTGGATTTCCCCATGGCGCATTCTTGGGGAGATTAGATTTAGCTTTTGGTTTTGAGGTAGAATTATTGGCAACTATTATTGCTATTGAGAGGGCTTTTGAGATGGGGTGGAGGAACTTATGGTTTGAGATTGACTCGTGTTATGTGGTTTACGTTTTCAAAAATAGACCGAGAAGAATTCCTTGGTGCTTACGGCTTAGATGGGAGGCGTCGGTTATCCTTTAAGATTAAATGCAGGTGATTGTTTCGCATATCTATCGTGAGGTTAATCGAGTGGCAGATGCCTTGGCCCACTATGGCGTCAATAATGGTGATGAACGGTAGTGCTCTAACCTGGCTTTTGTTATTGATTTTATTAAGGAAGATTACGACCTCCATCCCCAATACCGGTTCGTCCCTTAATCGAATGGAAGACTACAATAACTATTATGCTTTACTTTCTTTGTAGGCCACTTGTAAGGCTTGTTTACTTATGGCCGTGTTTTTGCCATTCCTTTTAGCTTTTTACGGACTTCTTATGTAACTCTCATTTTTATTTTATCAATAAAAATCCTTGGAGATGGTTTTTAACGACGGTTGGAACCTTTTCCACCTACCTTTTCTCTCTCTCTCGAATAATTTATAAAAAAACTATAATAGTGAAAATAGTTAATCAAATAAGCTTCAGTCTTACAATATAATTTTTTTAAAATTTTAATCTTGTTAATTAAAGCCTGGCAAAGACTAGTGATGATCAGATAGTTTCAGGCTCGAGAAAACAAGCACAATATGAACATTATGAAAACTTACCTCAAAGGGTGAGGGTTGCCTCACATATATAAGGATTAACATTGTTCAAACCACAACCAATGAGGGATATCTAATAGTGTTGATGGGTTGTATTTTCAGCATGTATTTGTGCTTATTTCGATATCATTAAGCCCATGCTTTTAGTTTTTTTGGCTGTTATTACTTCCTTTTCTATCTTTTCAGGTTTTCAAGGCAATTTGGAGAAAAGATGCATTTCTGGGCAGAAAATGAGCAATTAAGGAGACTCCCGATGGACACACCAAAACTAGTCTGGTCCCGGTGACCTGAAAGCCTTCTAGAACATAAGAAATGAAAAAAGGAAGTCTCACTGAAAAGTTACCAGTCACCTAGACCATGTTGTGTTAACCATGACTGATGAGGTCCCGATGACGTGTCAACATTCTGGAGCAGAAGTTAAAGATGCCAAAGTTGACCAAAACCTAATTAAGAAAGTGGTGTGAATTCAATGTTGATTGATTCATTTCCTTATCTTAAAGAGGAATCTTTGTCACTCAAGGACTTCTGAAAGAGCCTTACACCGAGGTCCTTATGCAGACAACGGGAGCAATAGCTGGTCCCGGTGATCCCAGAACATTCCAAAATGACCAAGAACACATCAATACCAAGGCACGCAAATTTCCAGATCTAGGAGACACTTAATGCGGATAAAATCCTATTTAGGAAGAGCTCAATTTAAGGAAGAAGTTTAACCTTTTTCCTAATTCTATAAAGGAAGGGATTTTACTACCATTTGAAGATAAGGACTAAAAGGAAATGAATCTAACAAGATAAATGCAAAGATACCTAATCAAGCAATAACACAAGAATCCTATTCAACTCCAAAGAGGAAGCAAGAGGCAAGACTCCCTATAAATACCAAAGCCGGCGCGTTCATCCATTCAAGCAGCAGGCTGACAAGCCACAATCCACTACCTAAGCTTAGTTTAAATTAGTTGATTGTTCTTTAGATTAGTTCATTATTTTTTAAATTAGTTCATTGTTCTTTTCAAATACTCTTTTTAATCGCAATTTACTTTACAAGTCTTTTTACTCTTTGCATGCTTTACTTTAAGTCTCTTTACATTTCTTGCATTTGAATTCAGTCATGTTTAGCTAAATTCTGAATGACTTGACCAAGTAAGGGTCAAGCCTGAGTTTGAATATCATGAGGACTGCAATTGAATACAAAAGTTCATAAAGCGACATGTTTACCAATCTCCATACTTTAAGGGTTCTATGGTAAGAGTGTCACTTAGTCTCACTATATGGTTTGGCAAACCATTTGGTAAGTCTCTTTGATTATTGCTAATCTTAATTTTTGCATCTGTGATTGTGCCTGAAGAGGGATAAAGTAACGACAGTCTCCACCGAGACTGGAGAAAGGTAATCTTACGCATGTTGGGAGTGCTTCACTACCTGTCGGTAAGGGTTTAGGCTTTTTTAATTTATATTGCTTTTCATCGGCGAGCTCTCTGCGTGAAGTCGAGAGACACGATGAGTAAGAGGGAGTTTGTGGCACGAAGTCCGGTCTCCATACTAAGTAAGGAAGAGTTGCTAGTACTGTACAGTGCATGTGTACTAGTATAACTAAACCTAGGTCCCGATGCAATTTATATCTTTTCCCATGATCACTATAATGTTCAGTCTTGCTCTGATTTGGTCGGGTCATTGTCTTTCATTGATTTTATTCCTGCTTTACTTCATTTGATCATCCCAATTCCCATCGAGAGATACTTCTGGGTCACATTGTGTGTCATCTATTGAAAATAACATTCTTAAATACCGTTCCCTGCGGATTCGACATCTGCTCGCTACTAACTACTTGTTTTTTTTGTGTAGTGATTTATTTTTGGTGGATACGACACCCATCGAGTACTCAGATCTATCTTTTTTAAACATGATCGCTCTTGATGTGGTTGAGAGGGATTCAATGTATTTGGAATTTCAAGAGTCATGTAGGTTACAAATAATTATGTAGGATTAATAAGAGTCATTAGAAGTCATTTAATTTAGTATATGAAGAGTCGTTTTGTATGGATATGAATATGTAATTGTAAGGAAGAGCAAAAGAGTTTTTGATTATGATGATTTTTATTCAATAAGATGCGTCTTATTATTTTTCTATATTCTCATAGAGGTTGCGATTTCTAGAGTTTTTAGAAGCCTAACTATCTTAGAGGTTGCGATTTCCAAGGTTTTTAGAAGAATCAATTTCTGTTGAGGTTGCAATTTCAACGGATTCCGATTGTTTATCGCTTTTCGTTCCATCCGCTGCATCAGTTGGTATAAGAGCCTAACGGCAATGGAGATTACTGAAGAGGAGACCCGCAATATTGCATCAGTTTCATAGCCTAACGACAGTCGAAGTATAGCTCCGTCGTTGGAGGGACTGATATTATCGAAGAGGGGGAGACTAGCAATGTTGCATCAGCGAGGATCGTACTTATCTTTTTTTTATTTTCTTTTTTACATTATAGTTACAAAAAATATATAAAGGTTTAGGATTTTTTTCAGTTTTTTTTATCATTATGAAATTCGAGGATGAATTTGGTCCAAGAGGGGGAGAATGATGTGGTTGAGAGGGATTCAATGTATTTGAAATTTCAAGAGTCATGTAGGTTACAAATAATTATGTAGGATTAATAAGAGTCATTAGAAGTCATTTAATTTAGTATATGAAGAGTCGTTTTGTATGGATATAAATATGTAATTGTAAGGAAGAGCAAAGGAGTTTTTGATTATGATGATTTTTATTTAATAAGATGCGTCTTATTATTTTTCTAAATTCTCATAGAGGTTGCGATTTCTAGAGTTTTTAGAAGCCTAACTATCTTAGAGGTTGTGATTTCTAAGGTTTTTAGAAGAATCGATTTCTGTTGAGGTTGCGATTTCAACGGATTCCGATTGTTTATCACTTTTCGTTCCTTCCACTGCATTAGTTGGTATCAGAGCCTAACGGCAATGGAGATTGCTGAAGAGGAGACCCGCAATATTGCATCAGTTTCATAGCCTAACGATAGTCGAAGTATAGCTCCGTCGTTGGAGGGACTGAGATTATCGAAGAGGGGGAGACTAGCAATGTTGCATCAGCGAGGA
Organism: Euphorbia pulcherrima; assembly: GCA_947683365.1. Taxonomy (NCBI): domain Eukaryota; kingdom Viridiplantae; phylum Streptophyta; class Magnoliopsida; order Malpighiales; family Euphorbiaceae; genus Euphorbia; species Euphorbia pulcherrima. Next base: position 8,841,455 of record CANTUS010000010.1, read on the forward strand.
TCGTACCTATCTTTTTTTTGTTTTCTTTTTTACATTATAGTTACAAAAAATATAAAAAATAAGTTTAGGATTTTTTTCAGTTTTTTTTATCATTATGAAATTCGAGGACGAATTTGGTCCAAGAGGGGGAGAATGATGTGGTTGAGAGGGATTCAATGCATTTAAAATTTCAAGAGTCATGTAGGTTACAAATAATTATGTAGGATTAATAAGAGTCATTAGAAGTCATTTAATTTAGTATATGAAGAGTCGTTTTGTATGGATATAAATATGTAACTGTAAGGAAGAGCAAAGGAGTTTTTGATTATGATGATTTTTATTCAATAAGATGCGTCTTATTATTTTTCTAAATTCTCGAGAGGTTGCGATTTCTAGAGTTTTTAGAAGCCTAACTATCTTAGAGGTTGTGATTTCTAAGGTTTTTAGAAGAATCGATTTCCGTTGAGGTTGCGATTTCAACGGATTCCAATTGTTTATCACTTTTCGTTCCTTCCGCTGCATCAGCTCTAGATCTGCAAATTCGGTTGATGTTATGAAGTACGCATATATTTTCATAGTTGTGATTAGTTGAGAATGTTAGTTGGGGCCGAACTACACTGTTAATTTCATTTTTAGTTGTTTATTTTTGTCTTCTTGCTCTTGTGACAAGTTTATTATTATCTCCGTTCCTATTACGGTGAGATTTTGATTCTTTTTTATGGTAGGGTGTTTTGTTTGATGCATGTGATTTCTTTTACTTATATAACAATCAAAATGTACTCCATAATTCAGTATTTATAAAATATTTCCTTTTACTTCAACAAAGAAGTTAAATGTTATTGAGAAGGTGCAAGAGAGACGGCTAATGAATTAGTAAATAGGAGAATCTAACAAGATTGTTTATGGTAGTGTTTATGTTTTTTCAATCACAATTGTAACACTCGCAATACGATAGCGAAAACCCTGGTAAACCAATGTTATACTAAAACAAAAATGGCCAATTAAACATAAAAATGGAATTGATATGAACAAAATTGAAACAATAAAACTCTTTCACATTGCATAAAAAGAGTACAAAAACTAATTTGCTGAGATCAATTGAACTTTATTACAAACAACAAATTAGTACTCCAATTTCCATTTGGATCTTATTGAAAGAATAAACTCAAATTCCAATCCCATCTCTTGTTCAAGCAGCTCCGGCTGCAGGCACAGCTGGCTGTCCTAAATTAGCGAAATTCGGCCGTGGCAAATCTTTCAATAATTTTATAAAGTCTGGAATAAGTTGTTTCAAAGCTGGACGCATTTCAGCCAAGTTTCCAGTGGATAATTTTTGGGCTAGGTTAAACAAATCCTTATTTAACTGAACAATATCAGGGATTATTTTCTTCAAATCGGGCATTTGGAATGGTAAACCCGCGGGTTTAGCATTTGCAGGACTCGGATTATTTGTCGGGGCAGGCAAAGTTGTCGGGTTAGGAAGATCTGTGGGGCCAGCAGGTAGACCTGTTGGATTAGGAAGAGTACTGGCCGGATTAGCTGTACTAGCCGGGTCAGCAGTACTTGCCGGAATTTCTGAAGCTTGAAATAGGTTACGACGGGCTAAGCTAAAATTGAACAGTGAAATTGATAGGGCAAGAAATAGTATCAAACTTAAGGAGCTGTGAGAAGAAGCCATTGGTCTTCAAATATAGGTTATTTTTTCTTAAAACGAAATGTTTTAGTTTGTTGATGAAGTATGGTATGTTGTGTTCAGTATTTATACCCGTTTGTTTATGCTATTTTAAGGTAATTTCCTACAATTCAGCGCCGAAAAAATTAATTTAATACCACTTGGTTGTACGATAATTTTGCTCAATTAGTTATAGCTTTTGTTTGTTTGACTCACTTCATGTTACTAAAAATATAGTAAGTAATCATGTTACTATTCAATTATTGTTTCATAAATCTGTTCATTCGAGTTCGATTGATCTTTATTGGGTAGCAGAGTGCCAATCATGTTGGGATGTTCGTCCTGTAAATGTCGTCGTCCTCCATTTTTATTCAAGAAATCCATCTTCTACGACATGTATGGATCAATGACAAGGCGTTCAATTCATGGCAACTTGACCCGTTAGTTTAAATTTCATCACGTGATAAAGTGAACTTGTATTGTACTCGCTTCATATTCAAATAGCGTTTGCGTATTTTAATTGATTGGTTCCATAAAATGAATTGTAATTTATTATATATTGATTTATTCCGAATCGGTTAGCCTGGTATGATTAAGCATGATAGATAGGCCTAAATACATTAGTTGGGAGGGTCGATGAGCCTTAATTGTTATAAGCCCCGAACAAGATTATCTCAAAGACCATACTTTTAAATATTACCAAAAAATAATAAATAGGCCTAATGCACACTTAATCCCTCAAACTTGACGTGCACTGTTAGATATGATGTATGCCCTTAAGGCAATTAGGGCGATATATCTTAATTATGTAATAATATGAATAATTTGTTTAATTACTAAAGGCATTTAATATTTTGTTTATATCGATGTGCTTGTAAATATATTATGGCTGGTGAAAATATATTCATTGATGTATGTGTACAAAAGTCCTTGACGTATCATAGCATGGAATCAGAGAAATTATAGGTGGAGTATATTGAGTGAGACCTGCTTCATGTGCGATTATGATTATGTCTAAACTATTCCTAGTCATAGCTTCATCAAGAAAGGATATTGATGAAGCGGATAGACTAGCATGTGGTCAACTTTCTTGGGAAGAGTCTAAGCAGTCAATCTCCTAAGGACTGAAGGTGGTGCCTTAAGTTTGACATATGGATATATCTGATAGATATATTGGAGACCGCCATAAGATAAACACTTGGTGTATATATCAATGTGTTAGTGTTTATCTTCATGCAATAAGCTTTGCGAATATCCTCATACTTGAGACGTTAGTTATCTTATGTGGTACCATCACTATACTTTGGGTCATTCCTATACACTCATTAATTTAAGGTGTCACAGGTGGTTACGGGTATATTGATGACTGCATGTTGGTAGGCTAAGTAGTCGGAAAGAACCCATCGCTCCGGATATATTAAGGAGTTGTACCTGACCTCTTATTGAAGTGATGATTGCTATAAACCTCTGATCAGAGTATCTGTTTTGATAGAAAAAGTTTCTAGTCAAACACACTATAGTAAAAGACAATATACTTTGATAACAAGTTAATAATTGGGATAGCTTGGAGCAACCTTGCTATTAGTGGGTTAACACCTTAACCAAACCCTATAAACTAGATGGTACTAATATTAAAGAATTGAAGGATTTCATTGCATTGGATAGCTATTGCATTAACCGAGATTAATTCATAAGCACAAATGGCATTCCGAGTAATGGGGGATGGTAGACCCTTGCTAGAGGCGTACTACAGTCGTTTAAGGTAATCGAGTTCTATTCACGGTTTAGAACCTCGAGCCAATGTACCATTAGAACAAGGGTTGGTTAAGTTTTTACAGCTCAATACTTAGGGATCCTATAAGGTCACACACATTGGACCTTCATCGGACTGAGTAAAGAATTAATAGATTTATTCTATTACAAAAATATAACATTATTAATGATTGGATTATTATTTGAATTGGTTAAAAGATGATTGGATCATTTTGGGTGAGCCAAGGAATATATTTTGATCGATAACTAATTTATTAGGGTCATAAATAAATTAATTTTAAAAGAAGGATTAAAAGGAAATTTTTCAATCGGAGTAAATGGGTCAGACCCTACGGAGACGGGGCCCGCATTTTGGGACCCCATAAAAGCTCCTAGAGGGCTGTGGGCTCGACACATGCGCGAGCCCACATGCTGGGTCACACTAGCGCTGCTGGACACCATTGGATGTGCCCAGCGGAGCCCGACCCACATGCTGGACTTATCGGGAAAAGCCCACAAACCTAGCTTGCGGGTGCACACCCGGGTCAACTCGTGGACCTATGGGGGTCCGCATGTTGACCTATATGGGGATTGGGCATTTTTGCCCAATCCCACATTGGAAAAGGGGAGCAATATTTTGCTCCCCAAGCCTATAAATAGGTTTTCCCTTCCTCCCTTTTAACTTGCACCATAGCTCAATAGCATAAATCCTAAGCAAGATTCGAAAAGATAAATCTCTCGGGTAATTGAGCAAGTTCCTTTTGAGGAGCTTGAATTTATTCGAGTACCTCTAGTTTATATTTTCGGGTAGGGCTTTTAGAGAGGTCTAGCAACTACTCAAGACTCCTTAGTTCGTCCTCCCGGGAAGGTTTTGGTTGGTGGGGTTCGTGTGGATAATCAAAAAGGCTATCGTACGCTTGAAGGCTTGTGCAAGGAGGTTCTGCTAAAACACGCTTCAACTGGTGAGTTTTCTTTCTTTCTCTTTTAATTATTCGGTCTTTTTCTTTAAGCGTTTTTAGACTTAATAATTATGCTTAGTTTATTTTATGCTTAAGTTATAGCATAGAGTTATAACATGTTTAGATTAAAGCTTAGAGTTATAACATGCTTAGTATAATATATGCTAGGATATAATTTACAACTATGGTATGCTTAGCCTATGCATGCTAACCTAGGTAGAGAACTATTTAGTTAAGGCTTTATTAAATATACAACTAAAAGGAGTTCCTAGCAGGAACAAAATTTTAAATATTTCGTCGTGCTTATTATGCATGTTTGAATTGACTGTCAGTTTCCAACAGTGGTATCAGAGCCTGCCTATTTAGTGCATAATTGAGTTAGAAGCAAACTAAATTATATCTTCTATATGAAATGATTTATTGTTCATATAATTGTTTGGAACTACATATATGAACTTGTGTTTTCGTTTCAAGGTTAGAAAATAGTTGTGAATAATTTTGAATAAGCCTTCTCAACTTACCCAAATTATATAAGACTCTATAAATTATACAAGTTACATGGGTTATAGATGCTTCCAATTTACATGAATTGAAAGAACGAAATTTATTAGTTCAAAGGTATCCATTGGTCTTCGAGTTTGTGCCCATATTTGTTCTAGCTAAGGATTAGACTTGGTGTGTAGTCACTTTATGGGCACCTCTCCTACCTGAAAACCTATATCGGTGCAACTCGAATTGACTTAGGAGAATAAAATAGACTAATTTATTTCTAGTATATAAGATGGTGCTTATATATGTCTCTATAACAAAGTAAAAATTAAATTTAATGAATAAAAGCTTAAAGGAAATGCAATATAAATATAACAAATAAAAGTATTAATTATTTTGCAATAATCTAGGTTAATGGAATAATTATAATAAAGAGCTTGAACCCACCAAAGGTTGGACCTTAAAATTAATTCTAAAGTTTCCGGAATTAATATAGATTATCATAAATATGTTCATCTGATAAAATCCTAGATTGGGTGAGATGTTTAACACTAATAAAATCACAAAGCTATATATTAAGGCAAGTTATAGTCTTCCTTACTCAAATTTACAATACGATCTCTTTGGGCTATCAAAGTGTTGCGCAAAGTGTTCCTTTTAACCGACATTGATCGATTATAAAAATTGGGATATGGTTTGCCTTAATGGGACTGGGTGGTCCACCAAAAAATTGGGGACTATCTGCAGAACAGAGATATATTCAAGGAGATGCTAAAATAAGAGCACACGTCCCGTAGGTTAGGGAGCTTGAATGTATTAACAATTGCATACGATGCAAATGGAATGAGATTCCAACTATAACTTACTAATATGACTTGACTCATAAAATTGGGAATCATAATAGACTAGTTATAGATGCTAACTACTAGGAAGTTTAGCTGGGCTAAATTTCTTGAATTCGATAGAATGGGCTATTGTAAATTTAAAAGAAAATAGTAGGAAAAGTGTATTTAATTTAAAGACCTTTTATTAAATACATGTACTATAAACTAATATCTGATTTTTTTTTCTTTTCTTGTATCTTAGGTTGAAAATGACTTCCAACGTTAATATCCGTCTGTTGCTTGACATAACTGAACGGCTCAAACTTTTCTGATTGGTTTCGAGCTATGAAAATAATTCTCAGATCCGAAGGAATAGCCTATGTTCTGGATGAAATTTTCCTTGTTGAACCTGATGTTGAGGATCATATGGAACATGATGCCTGGTTGAAGCACAAGAAAGATTGTGAGACCACAATATGCATTATGTTGGGGTCCATAAATCCTGAGCTTCAGAAATAATATGAGAACATGGCCTTAGAGGACATGATTCTCCATCTTGAGGAGCTCTTTGCTGAGCGGGAAAGGCTAAAGAGGTATGAGACCACCAAACTCCTTTTTGGAACCAAGATGTAGTGTAACACCCCCTTTATAGGAAGTGTCACAGTAACTATAATCACCCAATAAATAACTCTACTCCATTATATGAAGTTCAATACTTATAGATTTAATATGTACAAATACAAATATAATGTTTCCAACTCTAAATTATTTCTCAATGCTAATTATTCTCCAAATATTTCTCAATACCACTTTATATTTCTCACACTATCTAGTACATGCCATTATTCTGCAAACCATAATATTATATTAAATTACAAATCCACCTCTAGTCTTTCCTTATTTGCTCTTCAAGCTGATCCACTTATACCACTTTGGTCTAAGCTATCTACAAATCTCCACCTACGTGTAGAAAAACAACTACACGCTAAGCAATTTGCTTAGTAGTGTCCATAAAAGAAATACAACAATTTTGAACATTTTTAACACTTTAAAATAGAAACCAAGATTGTTGATTAGTCAAAAACAAATTAAACAACTTTATAAAACCAAATCACAAAACTTATATAGTAATCCTTTCAAAGTACAATCAAATTTATATTCAATTTTTCCAAACACTTTAACCATATATATATATCAGAATATCGGCCAAAGCCCGAAGCCAAAGCTTCAATTGTTTGTACAGTACTGTACCCTCAGTCATTGGCGCCAATCTACCCTCACCCGTATTCTACTCATTTAATGAGGGCAATAAATCAAAGTAACATCTTAAAAATTCCAGTATAAACCATCAATCATAATTAAACATAACTTCAGTAATTAAGAAATCCAAATCCCAAATTTTTAGGCATCAAACTTCAATTAAAACTCAATAAAATCAATATTCATACTTTCCGGAAATTTCCAGATTCTGTGACCTGACTTACCTTGCATTTTTCACTATAAAAAAATCACCCAATCGAAGAACTTTCTTCTAAACATAATTACCCACACGTCTTAGATTTCCAAAACGACCAAAATCACAGAAATTCAAATTGTATAACCAAAGTTATGATCAAAATACTAAATGGTATACAAAGCTGAGATTTTCCGAAAATAGATTTCATGACTCAACTTCAAACGAAAATTTCACATTGAAAACGAACGAAATTCAACAAGATTTCTTTTGAACATATATTTCTTACTTTCTGTAGATATCAATAGAATCAAGAATCATTCAAATTGGATTTATATAACAAGATAAAACATTAAAACAATATAGGGATACAAATCTGGAAATTTTCTGAAAAATCGATAAATCGAAATTTGAGACAGAAACCTTTTTCTAAGCTCTTTCTAGCTCTCTTCTATCTCTTTTGCCTTTGATTTGCTTGCACTAGCTTCCTCTACAACAGGCATATATAATTCTTTCAAGATTTTGTATAAATAAACTTCCTAATACCATAAATATGCTTAATCTACCATGAATTCTACTAATTAAGCTTTAATTTCATCAAAAATCACTCACCTCAAATTCGGATTACTATTCATCCGAACCTTAAAAACTGAAATCCTCCTCTTCTAGTCTTGATTCACTGAAATTGATGATGATAGAGGGCTTAAGGATCGATTTCTAACAAGAATTCGAAGTTGAATTGAAGAAATCGGAAATTTTTAGGTTATGAAAAATTTTGGATAAAGGAAAGGAAATGAGGTAAATGAAGAAGATGAAGGATAGAAGCTAATATGTATTTTTTTTTTAATTTCCAATATTGCCCTTAAATAAATAATTAAATGCCCAATTCATCCCTCTTACTTAATTAACTCTTATTTCCTCATGCCTTATATCCAATAACAATAATAACAATAAAAATAATTTCCATGATATTTTAATATCATAGTAATTTATTATAAGCAAATTTTAGAATTTCGGTTCGCTATAATTCTCCCCCTCTTATGAATTTTCGTCCTAAAAAATTACCTGAAAACAATTGCGGATATTGAGTTTTCATTGTATCCTCCGGTTCCTAAGTTGCTTCTTCAACCTTATGATTCCTCTAGAGTACTTTTACCAATGGAATAGACTTGTTTCTCAATTGTTTAACCTCTCTCGCCAAGATATATACCGGCTCCTCTTCATACGTCAGGTCGGGTTCGATTTCTATGACATCAAGAGATGAGATATGTGATGGATCTGATCTGTATCTCCTTAACATCGACATATAGAACACATTATGAATTTTGTCGAGTGTTGGGGGTAGTGCCAACCGATAAGTTACCGATCCAACCTTCTTTATAACCTCATATGGGTTAATAAATCTTGGACTGAGCTTGCCTTTCTTGCCAAATCGCAGGACTTTCTTCCAAGGAGATACTTTGAGAAATACTTTATCCCCAACTTCATAAGTAATGTCTTCTCTTTTTAGATCAGCATAAGACTTTTGTCTATCTGATGCAGTCTTCAATCTCTCTTGAATAAGTTTTACCTTCTCCTTTGTCTCCTGAATCAAATCTACTCCCATAATCTTATTTTCACCAAGTTCGGTCCAATATAATGGAGCTCGACATTTTCTTCCATACAATGCTTCATATGGCGCCATTTGTATGCTTGATTGATAGCTGTTATTATAGGTAAACTCCATGAGGGACAAATACTTGTCCCAACTTCCTTCAAATTCAATGATTCAACTTCTCATCATGTCTTTCAACACCTGAATTACTCTTTCAGATTGACCATCTGTTTGAGGATGAAATGAAGTACTGAAATGAAGTTTACTACCTAAGGCTTCTTGCAACTTCTTCAAAAATCTCGAAGTAAATCTTAGATCTTGGTCAGAAATGATTGAAATAGGCACTCCATGTAGCCTTACTATCTCATCTATATATGATTGAGCCAACTAATCGAGTGAATAATTCATCCTAACTGGAAGAAAGTGGGCAGACTTTGTCAATCTATCTACAACAACCCACACTGCATCATATTTCTTCTGTATAAGTGGTAAAGACGTCACGAAGTCCATTGTGATTCTTTCCCGTTTCCATTCTGGAATTGTTATAGGTTGCAACAATCCAGAAGGAACTTGATGTTCTGCTTTCACTTGTTGATAAGTTAGACATTGAGCAACATAGTTAGTAATGTCTTTCTTCATTCCATTCCACGAATAATGGCTCTTCAAATTTTGGTACATCTTGTTTGCTCCTGGATGCATCGCATTAGGACTACTATGCACCTCATGTAAAATATTCTTCTTCAATTCTTCATTGTTTGGCACACACAGTCTATCTTTAAAATATAGACATCCATCTTCTCGAACCTTATAATTATCTACGGTACCCACTTATGTCCTTGCTCGAATGACCTTGAAGTCATCATCTTTATTTTGTGCTTGCTTAACCTGTTGTAGTTGTACAGGTTAAATCTTCAATTCTGCAATTAAGGCTTCACTACTAATATGAGCTAACCCCGTATTCATAGCCCTTAGTGCCATCACTGTCTTTCTACTAAGAGCATCTGCCACTATATTAGCCTTTCCTGGATGGTAATCAATAAGACAATCGTAATCTCTAATAAATTCCATCCACCTTCTTTGCCTTAAATTCAACTCCTTCTATGTTGGTAAATATTTCAAGCTTTTGTGATCTGTGTAAATATAACATTTTTCTCTATAAAGATAATGTCGCCAAATTTTCAAGGCAAAGACTATTACAACCATTTCCAAATCATGAGTAGGATAATTCCATCCATGATTCTTCAATTACCTGGAAGCATAGGCAATCACTTTCCCTTCTTGCATCAAAACACACCCAATACCACTATGCGAAGCATCACTATAGATTACAAAGTCTTTTCCAGGCTCTGGTTGGGTAAGGATGGGTGCTTTTGTCAACATTGCCTTCAACTTCTCAAAACTTTCTTGGCACTTGTCATTCCACTCAAATTTTGCATTCTTTTGAAGTAGTTTCGTCAACAGGGCAGCAATGACTGAAAATTCCTTCAAAAATCTTCTATAATACCCTGCTAGGCCAAGGAAACTTTTGACTTCCGTAGGGTTCTTTGGTGGTTTCCATTCAACAACTTCTTCTGTCTTTTTAGGATCCACTTTAATTCCTTCTACAGAAACAACATGACCTAAGAAAGAAACTTCTTCAAGCCAAAACTCACATTTGCTAAGTTTAGCATATAATTTATTTTCTCTCAAAGTTTGGAAGACTATCCGCAAATGTTGATCATGCTCTTCCCGAGACTTAGAATACACCAAAATGTCATCAATAAAAACCACTACAAACCTGTCTATATATAAATAAAAGACACGGTTCATAAGGTCCATAAATGGTGCTGGTCCATTAGTTAGACCAAATGGCATCACAAAAAATTTCATAGTGCCCATATCTAGTTCGAAAAGCCATCTTTGCAATATCATCATCTTTCACTCTCATCTTATAGTAACCCAATCTCAAATCAATCTTGAAGAAGTATTTGGCACCCTTGAGTTGATCAAATAAGTATTCAATGCTTGGCAATGGATACTTATTCTTCACTATCAATTTATTCAACTCCCGTTGATCAATACATAATCGGAGCGACCCATCTTTCTTCTTAACAAACAACACTGGTGCACCCCACGGGGATATACTCGAGCGTATGAATCCTTTGTCTAACAATTCTTGCAACTGAATCTTTAACTCTTTCAGTTCAGCAGGCGCCATTCTGTATGGTGCTTTAGATACTGGTGCGGTACCCGACAATACATCAATTGCGAATTCTACCTCTCTTTCTGGTGGCAAACCCGGTAGTTCTTCTGGAAATATATCGGGAAAATCACATACTATAGGAATATTCTGTAATTCTAACTCACCTTTCTTCAATTCTAGAGTGAAGATTAGGTAGGCCTGACATCCCTTCCTAACCAGCCTTTTAGTCTTCATAAAAGAAATTATGTTACAGAGATAATCTGATCTTTCCCCCACGATAACTATTTCTTCTCCATCAGATACTTGAAGTTACATTCTTTTATTTTTGCAATCCACCACAGCTTGATGTTCCGATAACCAATCCATTCCCAAGATAACATCATAATCTCAAATAGGTAACTCAATTAAATTTGCAAGGAAAAGTTGATGTTGAATCATAATAGGGCAATTCATATACACTTTGTTTACTATCACACTGTGTCCTAAAGGATTAATCACTTCAATATTTTCTCCTAATTCTTCTACATGTAACCCTTTCTCTTGTGCTAATGCAGTATATATATATATATATGAATGAGATGAACCAGGATCTATCAAAGCATAAACATCGTGGTTAAAGAATGAAAATTTACTGACAATAACTTCAGTAGATTCCTGAGTCTTAGGCCCTCGAATTGCATAACTTCGTGCCATTCCTCCCAGTCTACCACTCTGCGGTGCTTGTTGAGCCACATCATGCCCACTTGAATCACTAGCATTTCCTCTTCCCCTTTCTCTTCCACCTTGCATTGTAGGAGTAGGAACTACTGCAGGTGCAGATGTACTTATCTATCTTTGAGGATAATTTGCAATCAAATGTTCCCTCGAGCCACATTTAAAGCAGACTCTACCTTTTCCCTAACATTCCCCTGTATGCATCCTTCCATAATTAGAACATTGTGGAATATTTCCTCTACCTCTACCTGAAGGTACACTAGCCACTGACCCCGTACTTATGGCTTGTCTCGGTGAAAACCCTTTGAAATGAGATTGTGTTTGTTCTGATGTTCCCTTCTATTTCTTACTTGGAGATTCTAAACTAGCTGGACCCTACGATCCCTTTTGAAATCCAGACCTTTTTGCCATTCTTTGTTGTCTATCTGAATTGATCTTCTCAATGCCCGTAGCAGCATCAACCAAGTCATTGAACACCCTAATCCTTTGTGCAAGTAAATGCACTCTAATTTCATCATTTAGCCCATCCTCGAATCTCTTACATCGCTTTACTTCACTATCAATGATATCACGAGCATACCACTCGAGTTTGAGGAACTGAATTTCAGATTCTAATACAGTCATTCATCCCTATCTTAAAGACAAGAACAATTTCCTCTGCTCCTCTTTGAATCGTTCACTAATGTACTTTTTGTCAAATTGTTCCAAGAAAATGCCCCAAGTGATTTCTCCGGGTCGCCTTTCTCTCACAATATTATCCCATTTAGTATGATCAAGCCAATCTTCTGCAAATGCAGGATTCACTGTATCCCCTTTGAAGTCATCTGCCGAAAGCTTTTTGGTTATTTCTAGAGGAGTTCTCTCCTCTCTTCTTTCAATGTGAGGTACTACAGGAACTTGAGGGATTTGTATATTTTGAAGTACTTGTGTGATTACTTTAGTAGTCACATGCTGAAGTAAAGTAGCTTGTGCTGGAGTAGGTTGTTCGGGAAAGCCATGAACTGGTGGAGGTTCACGTCTTTGTTCATCCCCTTGTCTAATACGGACTGTACTCTCAGCATCCTCTTCCTCATCCTGAATGTGACTACTACTAGCCATTACTTATTCCTGAAAATTGGACTAAAGTGGATCAAACAACTAACATAACATATTTATATCCTAAATGGCATGTACATCTTAGTCCTAGAATCGCATAAACCTCACTCTGATACCAACAAATGTAACACCCCTTTATAGGAAGTGTCACATTAATTATAATCACCCAATAAATAACTCTACTCCATTATATGAAGTTCAATACTTACAGATTTAATATATACAAATACAAATATAATGTTTCCAACTCCAAATTATTTCTCAATGCTAATTATTCTCCAAATATTTCTCAATACCACTTTATATTTCTCACACTATCTAGTACATGCCATTATTCTATAAACCATAATATTACATTAAATTACAAATCCACCTCGAGTCTTTCCTTATTTGCTCTTCAAGCTGATCCATTTATACCACTTTGGTCCAAGCTATCTACAAATCTCCACCTACGTGTAGAAAAACAACTACAAGCTAAGCAATTTGCTTTGTGGTGTCCATAAGAGAAATACAACAATTTTGAACATTTTTAACACTTTAAAATAGAAACCAAGATTGTCCATTAGTCAAAAACAAATTAAACAACTTTATAAAACCAAGTCATAAAACTTATATAGTAATCCTTTCAAAGTACAATCAAATATATATCCAATTTTTCTAAACACTTTAACCATATATTGCCCAAAGTAAACAAGTCCTGAATAATGGTAAAATGGATACGGGAGCGGACAAGCCCGAAGCTGAAGCTTCAATATTAATGTATCGGTCAAGCCCGAAGCCGAAGCTTCAAAATCAATATATCGGTCAAGCCCGAAGCCGAAGCTTCAAAATCAATATATATTGGCCAAAGCCTGAAGCCAAAGCTTCAATTATTTGTACAGTACTGTACCCCCCTTTATTCGCGCCAATCTACCCTGACCCATATTCTACTTGTTTAATAAGGGCAATAAATCAAAGTGACATCTTAAAAATTCTAGTATAAACATCAATCATAATTCAACATAACTTCAGCAATTAAGAAATCCAAATCCCAAATTTTTAAGCATCAAACTTCAATTAAAACTCAATAAAATCAATATTCATACTTTCCAGAAATTTCCAGATTCTTTGACCTGACTTACCTTGCATTGTTCACCATCAAAACATCACCCAATCGAAAACCTTTCTCCTAAACATAATTAGCCAAAACCACCAGAATCACAGAAATCCGAATTGTATAACCAAAGTTATGATCAAAATACTAAATGGTGAACAAAGCTAAGATTTTCCGGAAACAGATTTCATGACTCAACTTCAAATGAAAATGTCACATTGAAAAGGAACGAAATTCAACAAGGTTTCTTCTGAACATATATTCCTTACTTTGTGTAGATATCAATAGAATCAAGAATCATTCAAATCGGATTTATATAACAGGAGAAAACATTAAAACAAAACAGGGATACAAATCTGGAAATTTTTTAAAAAACAGATAAATCGAAATTTGAGACCGAAACCTTTTTCTAAGCTCTTTCTAGCTCTCTTCTACCTCTTTTGCCTTTGATTTGCTTGCACTAGCTTCCTCTACTACAGCCATATATAATTGTATCAAGATTTTGTATAAATAAACTTCCTAATACCATAAATATGCTTAATCTACCATGAATTCTACTAATTAAGCTTTAATTTCATCAAAAATCACTCACCTCAAATTCGGGTTACTATTCATCCGAACCTTAAAAACTGAAATCCTCCTCTTCTAGTCTTGATTCACTGAAATTGATGATGATGGAGGGCTTAAGGATCGATTTCTAATAAGAATTTGAAGTTGAATCGAAGAAATCGGAAGTTTTTAGGTTATGAAAAATTTTGGATAAAGGAAAGGAAATGAGTTAAATGAAGAAGATGAAGGGTAGAAGCTGATATGTATTGTTTTTTTTTTCAATTTCCAATATTGTCCTTGAACAAATAATTAAATGTCCAATTCATTCCTCTTACTTAATTAACTCTTATTTCTTTATGCCTTGTATCCAATAACAATAATAACAATAAAAATAATTTCCATGATATTTAAATACCATAGTAATTTATTATAAGCAAATTTTAGAACTTCAGTTCGTTACATGTAGGTTGGCACCTCTGCCTCTCAGCATGTACTAAAACTCTTGGGATACCTTGAGAAGCTGAATCGATTGGGATTCGAGATGAATCATGACTTAAGCATTGACCTTGTGTTGATATCCTTAACAGATAGTTACTCAGGCTTCGTGACTAACTATTACATGAACAAGATTAATTCTACCATCCTAGAATCAATCAACATACAGAAGATAATAGAACCTCAGATCAAGAAAGATCAGAAACCACTACTGTTGGTCGAAAAAGGAAAGGCTTCTAAGAAAAAGAAGCAGGCATTGGGTGCCAAGAAAAGAATTAGTAAGAATAAAGAAAAGAAGACATCGAAGTATGTATGCTTCTAGTGTGGGAAACCAGGACATTTAAAGAGGGATTACAAAGCTCCTACTTCTGAACATTTGAAGAAGAAGCCTACAGAGGCATCTACTTCAGGTATGTTTGTAATTGAAAACTATGCTACTTTTCCACGGGAATCCACTTGGGTATTAAATACTGGTTGTGGTTCTCATATCTGTACTTCTGTGGAGGGAATAAGGAATAGTGGAAGACTTGTAAAAGGGGAGATGGACCTGCGTATGGGAAATGGAGCCCGAGTAGCTGCATTAGCCGTAGGAAGCTTTAATCTTATTTTGCCAAGTGGCCTTGTTTTAGTTTTGAATAATTGTTACTACATTCTGAGTGTTACCAAGAATATTGTATCTGTTGCATGTGTAGCAGTAAAAGGATTTGAAATTTATCTTTGAATAATAATTGTTAGATTTACTTGAATAATGTTCTTTATGGTTATGGAATGTTGAATGGTGGCATTTATATTCTTGATACTAAAATAGAAGTTTTTAATGTAAATAATGTAAAGAAAGTTAAATTAGATAATAATAATTCCTTCTACTTATTGCATTATCGCTTAGGCCATTTAAACAAAGTTCACTTAACCAAGCTGCATAAGCGCGGTGACTTGGGCCCAATAGACTTGAGTCTTATGGTGATTGCAAACCTTGTTTAAGAGGAAAGATGACAAAGTTTCCCTTTAAAGGATAGGGTGAAAGAGCCACGAGTACGTTGGAACTCATACATACTAATGTGTGTGGTCCAATGAGTGTTCAGGCATTAGGAGGATACTCCTACTTTATAACTTTTATTGATGATTATTCACAACGCGGTTGTCTGTACTTAATGAAGCACAAGTCTAAAAGTTTTGGAAAGTTCATACTATTCAGATCTAAAGTAGAGAAACAAGTTGAGAAAAGTATTAAAGCACTTTGATCAGATCGAGGTGGAGAATACTTAAGTTAGGAGTTTCAGGATTATCTAAAAGAAAATAGGATAGTTCCTCAGTGGACCCCTCCTTATACGCCCTAACACAATGGAGTGTCTAAAAGGAGGAATCGAACTTTATTATATATGGTTCGGTCCACGATGAGCCAAGTAGATCTCAGTAAATCCTTTTAGGGATATGCACTAGAGAGCGTGGTTTATGTATTAAACAGAGTGCCCTCTAAATTAGTTAATTTTACACCTTATGAAAGATTGTGTATTAAAAAGCCATCTCTAAGTCACCTTAGAGTATGGGGCTGTCCTGTGATGGTAAAAAGGATAGCATCAGATAAGCTAAGTGATAAATCGGATAAGTGTTTGTTCATAGGATATCCAAAGAAAACTATTGGATATTTGTTTTACCAACCCAAAGCACAGAAGGTATTTGTGTCTCAGAGTGCTCACTTTGTAGATAAAAAACACTTACCTACAAAAGTCAGTGGGAGAAATATTGAACTGGAGGTTGAAGAGGGAGAAACAGACAATCAACTTATTGACCCTGTTCCAGATACACAAGAAATTGTGATCCAAGAACAACCCGTCGAAACATAAGTTTTACAAAGATCAGGTCGTGTTTATAAAGGTCCCGATAGATAGAGTTTTATCATCACTAATGATAAGGAACTAAATCTCATAGAGGATGATGAACTAAGGACCTTTGATGAAGCAATGAATAGCTTAAATTCTGATAAATGGCTTAAAGCCATGAAATCAGAAATGGATTCCATGTATGATAATCAAGTTTGAAATTTGGTTGATGCACCACAAGAAGTTAGACCGATCGGGTGCAAATGGGTCTTCAAGAAAAAGATTGACATGGATGGTAATGTGATTACCAATAAGGCAAGGTTAGTTGTGAAAGGTTATAGTCAATGTGAAGGTATTGACTACGATGAAACTTTCTCACCGGTGGCTATGCTTAAATCCGCAAGGACACTCCTCACCATTGCTAGTCATTATGATTATGATATCTGGCAGATGGATGTTAAAACAACATTCTTAAATAGTGATCTAGATCAGAATGTATATATGACATAGCTTGAGGGTTTTACATCTTAGAATGGCTCGAAGGTATGCAAACTGCAAAGATCCATTTATGGACTTAAGCATGCATCTAGGAGTAGGAATTTAAGGTTTGATCAGATAATCCGTGAACTGGATATCTATCCAAACATTAATGAGCCTTGTGTTTATAATAAGGTTAGTGGCAGTGCAGTTGTTTTCTTAGTACTGTATGTCGATGACATTCTACTGATAAAAACAACATTTCTCTTCTTCAAAGTGTTAAAGTACAGTTGCCAAGAAAGTTCTCCATGAAAGACCTTGGTGAAGCAGCATTTATACCGGGAATAAAGATCTGTAGGGATAGATCCACGAGGTAGTTAGGTCTTTCTCAAAGTACATATATAGACAAGGTACTGAATAGGTTCAAACTTAAGCATTCAAAGAAAGGTTATCTACCAATGACAAAGGGTATTAACCTATCTAAAGCTGAGTGTCCGAAGACAGGTCAAGAAAGAATGCGCATGAAGGATATTCCCTATGCATCTGTGATTAGATCCTTCATGCATCCTATGAAATGTACTAGGACGAATGTCTCGCAGGCTTTGAGCTTTACGAGTAGATATCAGTTAGATTTAGGTGAAAGGCACTGGATGGCCGTCAAGGCAATTCTTAAGTACTTGAGAAGGACTAAAGATGAGTTCTTGATAAATGGAGATGGTGACCTCATAATTAGAGGTTACACTGATATGAGTTTTCAATCTGACAAGGATGACTTTAAGTCTCAGTTAGGTTTTGTGTATTTGTTAAATGGAGGGGTGGTATCCTGGAAGAGTTCCAACCAAGAAACTACTGCTGATTCAACCACAAAATCTAAATACATTGCTACATACAAAGCAGAAGAAGAAGATATCTAGTTAAAGGGATTTTTTAGTGATCTCGGTGTGGTGCCTGAAACTGTTGATCTAATTACTTTGTATTGTGATAACGATGGTGCTATAGCTCAAGCAAAGGAACCACGATCTCACCAGAAAAACAGACATGTATCCAGAAAGTATCATATAATCAGGGAGATTGTTGATGCCAAGATAATAACACTAGAATATATACCCATTGATCAGAACTTCAGGGATGGTATGACGAAGCAATTGACTCAAGTCAAACATGACCATCATGTTAAATCATATGGATTAAGACATATGGCTAATTGGCATTAGTGCAAGTGGGATTTTGTTAGATAGGATGTATGCCCTTAAGGCAATTAGGGTGATATATCTTAATTATATAATAGCACGAATAATTTGCTTAATTAATAAAAGCATTTAATCTTTTGTTTATGTCTATGTGCTTGTAAATATATTATGGCTGGTTAAAATATATTCATTGATGTATGTGTACAAAAGTCCTTAACGTATCATAGCATGGTGTCAGAGAAATTATAGTTGGACTATATTAAGTGAGACCTGCTTCATGTGCAATAATGATTATATCTAAACTATCCCTAGTCATAGTTTCATCAAAAGGATATTGATGAAGCGGATAGACTAGCATGAGGTCAACTTTCTTGGAAAGGGTCCAAGTAGTCAATCTCCTAAGGACTGAAGGTGGTGCCTTAAGTTTGACACATGGATATATCCGAGAGATATATTGGAGATCGCTGTAAGATAAACACTTGGTGTATATATCAATGTGTTAGTGTTTATCTTCATGTAATAAGCTTTGCGAATATCCTTATACTTGAGATGCGAGTTATCTTGTGAGGTACCATCACTATACTTTGGGTCGTTCCTATACACTCATTAATTTAAGGTGTCACGGGTGGTTACGGGTATATTGTTGACTGCACGTTGGTAACCTAGGTAGTCGGAAAGAATCCATCACTCCGGATATATTAAGGAGTTGTACCTGACCGCTTGTTGAAGTGATGATTGCTATAAACCTCTAATCAGACTATGTGTTTTGATAGAAATAGTTTCTAGTCAAACATACTATGACAAAAGGCAATATACTTTGGTAATAAGTTAATAACTGGGATAGCTTGGAGCAACCTTGCTATTAGTGGGTTAACACTTTAACCAAACCCTATAAACCAGATGGTACAGATATTAAAGAATGGAAGGAGTTCATCGCATTAGATAACTATTGCATTAACCGGAATTAAGTCATAAGCACAAATGACGTTCCGAGTAATGGGGGATGGTAGACCCTTGCTAGTGGTCATACTATAGTTGTTTAAGGTAATCGAGTTCTATTCACGGTCTAGAACCTCGAGCCAATGGTTCCATTAGAACAATGGTTGGTTGACCCTTAACAGCTCAATACTTTGGGATCCTATAAGGTCACACACATTGGACCTTCATCGGAGTGAGTAGAGAAATAATAGATTTATTCTATTATGAAAATATAACATATTAATAATTGGATTATTATTTTTTTTGATGAATTGGATTATTATTTAAATTGGTTAAAAGATGATTGGATCATTTTGGGTGAGCCAAGGAATTTATTTTGACCAGTAACTAATTTATTAGGGTCATAAATAAATTAATTTTGAAAGAAGGATTAAAAGGGAATCTTTAAATTAGAGTAAAGGTGTCGGACCCTACAGAGATGGGTCCCGCATTTTAGGACCCCATATAAGCGCCTAGAGGACTGTGGGCTCGGCACATGCGTGAGCCCACATGTTGGGTCACACTAACGCTGCTGGGCAGCACTGGGTGTGCCCAACGGAGCCCAACCCACAAGCTGGGCTTGTGAGGAAAAGCCCACATGCCTAGCTTGTGGGTGCAAGTCAGGTCGTTATGGCCTGCCTTGCAAAGGACTGGCGTGCCAATCCCACATTGGAAAAGGGGAGAAATATTTTGCTCTCGAGGAGCTTGAATTTATTCAAGCACCTCCGGTTTATATTTTCTAGTGGGGCTTTTGGAGTTTTCTAGCAACTACTCAAAGCTCCTTTGTTCTTCCTCTCGGAGAGGTTTTGGTTGGTGGGGTTCGTGTGGATACTTATAGAGGCGATCCGACACTTGGAGGCTTGTGCAAGGAGGTTCTGCTAAAACACGCTTCAACTGATAAGTTTTCTTTCTTTCTCTTTTAATTATTAGGTCTTTTTCTTCAAGCATTTTAAGACTTAATAATTATGCTTAGGTTGTTTTGCATGCTTATTATTTTATGCTTAGGTTATAGCTTAGAGTTATAACATGTTTAGGTTATAGCTTAGAGTTATAACATGCTTAGGTTAAAGCTTAGAGTTATAACATGCTTAGTATAAAATATATATCCTAAGATATAATTTAGAATTATGGTATGCCTATCCTATGCATGCTAACCTAGGTAGAAAATTATTTAGTTAAGACTTTATTTAATATGCAACTAATAGGAGTTCCTGGGGATAGAGACAAAATTTTGAATTTCCGCCGGGCCTGTTATGCATATTTGAATTGACTGTCAGTTCCCAACATGCACTTTATATCAGGTGGTGCCTGCCACTTTCAAAAGTCTTTACTAGCCTCCCAAACTTGGTAAAAGTGTTCACTGTAACCCCCTCAATGCTATGTGTCACCTTTTCATTGGAGAGAGGAAAATAAAAATTTTTGATATCTTTGAAAAGTCAAACCAATCACAAGGGGACACATGACACTGAAGGGGCTGCAGTGAACACTTTTGCCAAATTTAGGAGGCTGGTAGAGACTTTTGAAAGTTAAAAACCCCGCCTGATATAAAGTGTGAAGTTTAATTGGGTGACTAAGTATGCATTAAGCCTAATAAATATCATTATCATAAAGCGTTTCTAACGGCACTACAACATTTGTAGTATTTCCTTAATGTATCAGTTAATGTTTTTTTATTACTCCACTACAACATAAATATCATTTAATGTTTTTTATTAACATGCTTAATGCATCTCTAGAAATCTGAACTTGTCCGAAAACCTTATTATCTCCCTTAACTTTTAAAGTGACCTCGTAGCTCTGCGCACCACTTTGCTCTATGAATGCCACATGTCAGCTTCTGATTGGAGAAAGAAAATCAGAAAAATGACATCTTTGAAACCAAAAAGAAGCTGACACGTGGCGTTTAGAGTGCAAAGCGGTGCACTTTTTGAAAGTTGAGGGAGCTATAAAGTCATTTTTAAAGTTCAAGGAGATAATAAATTTTTGGAGACAAATTTAGATACCTATTAATGCATTAGTCCGTATTAATATGCAACAAGTGATATTTAAACATAAAGGGTGATGGACTACTAAAATATACACTTGAGACGTTAGATATATGCTTGCGTGAGAAAAAAATTAATGCTAACACAAAAGTAGCTGAATATATTGTTCTAATGTTTGAGATTTAGGCCCGTTTGTTTGTTTGCAGGAAAATGTTTTCCTGATTTTCCTATATTTGTTTCATTAGTAAAATAAATCAAAGTAAAATAGCTAGTCAAAGTATAATATATGGATTTGGATTTTTTAATGTTCAAAATCATTAAAGTTGTATATTTCAGTTAATCTCAACCATTCATTGACTTTTAATGGTCCAGATTTAGTTTTAATGGTTTATGGGGTCCAAGTGCAATAAAATCTGGACCATTAAAACTTAATAAATGATTAAAATTAACTGAAATATACAACTTTAAATAGTTTAAACTTTAAAAAATTCAAATCCACGTTACAATGAAGAAACAGGGAAAATGTTTTCCCCTATAAATAAAGACGAAAACAGTTTCCCGGCCAAATTGAAAAAAAAACACTCTCCTAAGCCCTACACTCCATCAATCTCGCCAAGACCACTCCTCTCTGGTTCTTGCCATCACCATTCCTCTTTGTTTCTTCCCTCCTTGCCTCATCTGTAATTTCTACTTTTACTCTGATGTATGATTTTTGTTTTTTTTTCCTTTTTCTCACAGTATTTAAATTGCGATTGATTGCACAGTTAGAAAATTACGTTTTGGTGGACAAGCTATTGTATATAGCTTTTTGTTTCTTCTCACCTTTAATATTTTGCTTTGTTTTTGAGTTTATGAGTAATTTTTTGAAACCCAATGTGAAATTGTTTCATTTGATTTTTGAGAAAGCTTTTTTACTTAAATTTACCCAAAGGAGGGAAAAGATAGGTGGGATTCCCACCGCCGTTAAAAATCCTCTCCAAGAACTTTTATTAATAAAACGAAAAATACAAGAGTCTCAACGGTCATGACAAAAACATATCGATGCATCGATTTAAAACAAAGAAAAACTATAACTAAATTGCAAGCCGCAATACGCCTGTCCCATTCATCCGCAATAGCTCAAGAATCAACGCCTCCAAACAAATCGAAATTGAGGTTGAGAGACATAATCATCAGCTACGAACTCATTTACAAAGGGTGGATGAGACAGCCACCACTCCTGACCATGAACCTGTCCATATTTTGCCAAACAATTCAAAAGCACTCTAATGTTTTGAATATTGGTACATCTGTGCAGAACATGTTTTCTATTTGCAGGAAATCAAGGTGTCCACCAAAAAATTAAGTACTTTGGCTGGAATCTTCTTCAGGGTAAGCTTCCTTCTAAAGCCTTCCTTGTTCGCTTGAGGATTCTTTCAATAGAGAATCGGTTTTGTCCTTTTTGTGATTCTGAAGAAACTCAAGATCATGCCATTCTCCATTGTTTTGCTTCTTTCAAAGTTTGGAACTCTTTTTTCAGTTGGTTGGGTCTATCTATGGTTATACCATGTTCCTTGGTACATTTTTTTGAATAATGGATGGGACTCTTTGATTGTCAGCAGAAAAAGGAATTGGGAGCTTCGTTATAGCTTCTCATTGATTGGAATTTATGGAAGAAGAGGAATATCATGGTTTTCGACAATCATAGTTATTCGAGTGACATCTTGTTGGAATCGATTCATAACTTAGTATTTTATCTCCGATGTAATAACATGTCTTTTAGGTATTCTTTCTCAGATATGTTCAGTAACCCTTCTCTATTTCTCTTGTAAAGGTTTTTGTAAGGATATTGTATTGTTGATATTTGTCCTCTAACTGAGGACTTTTATTTATTGATTTGGTGATGGGGTGATTCCTTCCCTGTCAACAATATTTCTCATAAAAAAAAACAATCAGCTGCCCCGTTTCCTTCGCAGAAGATGTGAGTCAGCATTAAACTCATTTGACGTTGTTTGAGGAGCGGATTTTCCCACCGAACCCAAAGCGACCACCGAATATAGCCACCTTTTGGTTTTTAAACGCATGTAGAACGAACATTGAATCCGTTCCTAACCACAATTGCTT
The DNA here is from genome assembly GCA_947683365.1 of Euphorbia pulcherrima. Taxonomy (NCBI): domain Eukaryota; kingdom Viridiplantae; phylum Streptophyta; class Magnoliopsida; order Malpighiales; family Euphorbiaceae; genus Euphorbia; species Euphorbia pulcherrima. Next base: position 8,864,858 of record CANTUS010000010.1, read on the forward strand.
CCATCCAAATTGTAGAGCTCTATCAACTGCTTCAATCGCTGCCATCAATTCCGCTTCAAAGGCATATGCATTTTCAATGCTCCCGGTGAACGAACCATGCGTGAATACTCTAGGGTTTCGAAAAATCCCGCCATAACCAGCTGAACCTAGAGCACCCATCGTTGATCCGTTGATATTGACTTTCACGAAGAATGCCGGTGGGGGAACCCATGTCACTGGAACAATTTTTTCTGCCCTTCCCGGAATAATATGAAAGCCTATCTTTTTCAGAATTTCAAAATCAGTAATACTTTTGGTCCATCCAAATCTATAAAATTCAACCTCCTTCATAGAACGCCTTAGAGAAAGCAAACTATCACCAATCGATGCAGGCTCTGCTTCGAAGCGAGCTAAGTTCCTCGTATGCCATATGATCCAGAAGCAGCTCAAAATTGCCACTTTCCAAACTGCAAATAACTGAGTACCACACAACTTTTCTTTTGCCTTTATAATTAGGGGAATTACCCCCTTATTTAGATTTATGTCCGTCCCAAAGAAATTACTCACTGCATTCTATAAGCTCATCGCAAATAGGCATTGAAAGAAAACATGATCAATCATTTCACTACTTTGTCAACACAAATGGCACTTTGATACAATCGGTATTCCATTTCATTGAAGGACATCATCCGTAGGAACCCGACCATAAATTAATCTCCAGCTTAAAGTTGAACGCGAAGGTGGAAGAAAAGCCTTCCAAACAAAATCATGCCATGGTTCAACAATATTCGAATTCTGTAACAAAGAATATACTCCCTTGACACTAAAAACGCCATCAACAGCCGCTTTCCAAAAACAAATATCCGGACCCTCCCGCAGCTGTTCCAAAAGCAAAATTCAGTCCCGAACCTCCACTGGTACTTCCTATGGCAGATTCCATTTGTTGTTTAATGAGAAATCCAAAACATTACCCAAAAAAGCCGGTCGTTGCTCATTGGACAATTCCAACCAATCTACCAAGCAATCACTCATCCATCTATCAAACCAAAAACTTATGTTGTGCCCTGATGAAACCAACCAAACAGCCTAATCCCTAACCAGCCCAAAAACGCCCTTAATAGAGCTCCATATCGTTGAACATATAGGCCGCCTAATCATATCCCTCGTCCTCTGTGTGAACCTCGACTTCAAAAAATATGGCATTAATTGACTACCTTGTAAAATCTCCCAACTTAACTCAGAAAGTAAAGCCTTGTTGAGAGTTTGCAGACTTTTAATTCCAAGTCCAGCGCACTTCAATGACTGGCAACAAGTGGACCACAGAACCATTATTAGCTTACGATTAGTTGTAGAACCCTTCGATACAAAGTTCCTTATAGCACGCTCCATATCTCGCAAGAGTTTCATTGGCCATTTATAAATTGAAAACGAATAAATAAAGGAACTCTGAATAATAGAGTTCACCAAAAAAATGCAGCCTGCCATTGATAATGAACTACCTTTCCATCCTACGAACTTACTCTGAATCTTATCGCTAAACATCTCAAATGAGCCTTTCGAGGGACCCCCTTGAATAAAGGGATTCTAAGATATGAGAAGGGACTATCCAATCTCCTAACCCACAAAACACTTGATGCATCACGTGCCCGATTTATGGTTACTTCTTTCCCGCAATACACCAAACTCTTATTCCAGTTAACCACTTGTCCTGATATAGCTGCATAGTCATCGAATAATCGTTTTAAACATAAAAAGTTACATTTAGTTTCTGCCCCAAAAATGACTACATCATCCGCATGTAGAAGGTGTGATGGGAAAGCTACATCCCTAGTACATCGCATCGGAGTACAACTAGCATCGCCAACCAACTTCAAAATAGAGCGACTAAGATATTCTTCAGCAAGACAAAAAAGTAGTGGAGATAGGGGGTCGCCTTGTCGTACTCCCCTATAGCATGCAAAATAACCCGTAACCCGACCATTAATTTGCAATGAAATACGCAAGATGATAATATTTTAAAAATCCAATCACAAAATCGTTTAGAAAAACCAAGGCAATCTAAAATGGTTAGCAAAAAACCCCAATCAAGCGTATCGAAAGCCTTTCGGATGTCAACTTTGAGTGCCATACGACCCCCAAATTCCTTCTTATCCAACACATTTATACCCTCTGAGGCTAAAGAGGTAGTATGACAGATTTTCCCGTCCTCGACAAAACCGAATTGATTTTTTGAAATTATCCGAGCCATGACAACCCCGAGCTGATTTGTAATCATCTTCGTGATTATTTTAAAAATGAAATTTGAGCAAGCTATGGGCCGATACTGCTCAATACAATCAGCCCCATCAACTTTAGGGATAAGGACCATGACACTAGAATTAAAACCTGTGGTAACTTTCCCATTATCAAAGAACCACCAAACGCATTTTCCCACATCATCTCATATGCCAAAAGGATTGAAAGAATTTACCTGTAAACCCGTCAGGGCCAGGCGCACTTTCCCCATCCATATCAAAGACCACACTTCGAATTTCATCCATGGTCGGCTTCCTAGTTAGAGACCTATTATCCTCCTCTGACACTTAATTTGGTATTACCGAGCTAACCTTTTCATAATTAGCATGCACATCTCTCTAACTACTAAATAGAGAATCATAAAAATCCACCACATGACTAGAAATTGCTTGTGGGTCAGTCAGTAGCCGTGCCATTGATCTTTAGTAACCCTAAACTTGGTGAAGCTTTGTGAAGCCTAGCTTGGCGATGAAAGTTAACAGAATTCCGATCTCCTGCCCGGAGCCAATTCAAACACCCCCTTCCTTTGTAGTAAATTTCTTGTTGGTTTAGAACCATGTCAAGATCAGCATGTGCCCGAATTTCCTTTCTGCAAGTTCATCTGTAATACCCCACCTCTTCAATCTCCACTTGAACTGATTTTAACCACTCATGGAAAGCAAGTATTCGTTGGTTCATATTACCGAAAACATATTACATTCCCTTAATTTACTACACAAAATTTTGAGGTTAGTAGTAAAAGCATGCATAGGCGCCGGAAGTGTAATCGGATTCCAATTAGACAAAATAAAATCATGAAAATGAATGTGTGTGAGCCACATACTTTGAAAGCGAAAACACGAAAAAATGACCTCACCATTAGAGCATTCCACTAAAATTGGACTACGATCCGAGCAGTGTCGAGGAAGAGCCTGGCAACGAGTATTAGTCCAATGATCAAGAAAAGATTAGTTCCTCATTGCCATATCAAGCATGCTCTGAATGTTCCGAGACCCCCTTCTTCCATTAGTCCATGTAAATTGTGAACCCAAAAGAGGTAAATCCACTAAGCCCGCTCCATCAGAGAACGAGTTAAATTCCCTACAGGCCACTACATTGATATTTCCCCCTCATTTGTCATGAATTCCTTGAACGACATTAAAGTAGCCAATAACCATCCATGGACCATTTTGCTGCAAACTCATAAGCTCATTCCAAAGAATTCTCCGATCATCAACAAAATTACTGCCGTAAACAAATGAATAACAATGTTCCTGGCCCTCGATCAAAATATCAATGCTAACCGATTGTTGCCCTCTAATCACGTTTAAAGGAGTAACATTGAAACTAGAAAAAACCCATATGGATTGCAAATCCCTATTATTTCCAGAAATAAACTTCAAACCCTTAGTTCTCCAGAAATGCATATTATCATCAAAGACAACCATCGGCTCTGCAAGACAAACTAAATCCGGACGATAAGTCTGACAAAAATTCAAAAAAACCTGTATGGCAGAGGAATTGTCAATCCCCCTACAATTCCAAAACAAGATCTTCATTTACGATTCCTTGGAGGATTTTGACGTCCCTGGCCCCTTCCGGCCTGTCCCCTCCCTCTGACATGACCTTGAGTCTTTTGACCCTTTTTGAGAAATCTTGCCTCTATTTTCTCATAACTCTGTATCATTATTATCCACTCATATATATGAATTACACTATTTTTCATTGCTTAATATTGTAGATGAATTATGAACAATAAAAAAATTAGTATTTTTTCGTTGGTGAGAAAGTGTACCAATAATTGATGAGATGTGCATCAATAATTGTGTATTCACATCGCATAGTGAATGTTAAGAGGATCGTTTCATTGAGGTGATATTATGGAGGGATGTGCTACAATAATTGAAGGTTGATGTGCTGTGGATCAATGAATTAAGGCTATGTTCTTTTTAACTTATAAGTAACGATACTAAATTGAATTAAATTGAATTCAAACTGAACTGAACTTATTTCAGTGTAAATTTATATGTATACAGTACTAATAAATACTGATAAGTAGAGTGGATTATAAGTTGATAATAACAAATCCTATGAGAATTCATCACTTACATTGGTGAGGTGGTACGTGTAATTTCCGAAGTTTACTTTTACAAATAAATTTTGGATCAAGTAGGTTGGAAATTGATTACAAATATTACGAGTTGGTTATCGATAGCTCTGTAATAAATTAAACTAGTTGCAAAATTCATTTATCAACTTCTTAATTAAAGTTTCTTTTACTCAAAAACCAACAATAATTACGGGCTGTAGCCTATTTTGCATCATATTGCATGTTTAAGCGAGTAGACACAAATTATAATCTCAGTAAATTCCTCAAAGGGAAATAGAGTTTTAACTGTGATTATACTAAATACAGCAGAGGGAAAGAGGCGTTAACAATGATTAAACTCATCGTAAGATTATCCAAATGAAGATATTGTTTATACCAAAAGAAAATAAAAGATAATATACTCAGAATCACCAAAATCTAGAAAAAAAACAAATATTTATTCGAATGCTATAATTAAGATTTTGCAAGAATTAATTTCAGATTTCTTTTGCCCATTACTCCATGTATTTTCCCCACAAAAAAAGGACTTTTGCACAGCTAAACTGTTGAGTGGTGTCTCGATCCACTGATTAATTAAAAAAAATTAAAAAAAAGGAGGCAGGTCGGTAAAAAATATTTTCAAAAAGTGCACAGTAAAATTACTGTATACAATTCGTCCATACGCGTTTTGAATCTCCTATAAATGGAGGAGGGTTTTGCTCATTTGAAGAGCAGACTAACACAGAGAGTAATACAGAAGAAATACAGATAAAAATGTAATCTGTGTAGAGAGCCTTAGGAAAAGGGTTCCTAAGAGCTGGGTAAGAGAGAAAATAGTGAGTTTTTGGGAAACACTTGAGTGCCACTATTTTGTAATCTCTTGGTGTACCTACTATTATTTTATAGTGAAAGAATTATTCGGAGTTGGTCCCGTGGTTTTTCTCTAATTCATTTGGGGTTTCCACGTAAAAATCTGTGTGTCTTTTATTCTGCTGATATTCTTTTTTCTCGTAATCTATCATTGGGCCTAACAAGTGGTATCAGAGCCGAATGTTGTTTTATCAATAAAATCCGTGGATATAATTTTCAAAAATAAATATACCACGACGACGAGAAAATTACGGGGAATCCGGTGGTGCAATCCGTTCGAAAAACCGTCGCACATAGGCAATTTGGGTGAATAGTAAAATAGTAACTTGAGTAATAGTATTCGTATATAATAACTATTCATATTCGGCCATCTTTTATGAATAGTATTATGTAAGAATACGGGCATACTGTTATACAAGTATTATTTGGGTATACGGTACTATTCACATATACCGTCACTATTTATGTTAATAGTGAAATTCGTGAATAGTAAAATTTTGCCATTTTTAAAGTTTCTACATGGCGAATGACGGTGTAATGATGAAATTGACGGATACAAATTATTCAATGTGGAAATCCTGAATGGAGGACTACCTCAATTGCAAAGATTTGTACGATCCAATTGAGGGCGACGAAGCAAAGCCGGAGGATATGAAAGATCAGCAGTGGATAAAGTTGAAGAAGCAGACATTGGGTACAATACGCCAATGGATAGATGTTAGCCTGTACAACCACGTGAGGAATGAAACAGATCCCAAAGTTCTCTGGAAGAAGCTAGAGGATATGTACGAGGCTAAAAATGCTCAAGGAAAAGTGTTCATGATTCGCAAAGTCATGAACTTGAAACTGACAGAGGGACGATCAATCACACAACACCTGAACGACTTTGAAGGATTCATAAGTGAGTTAGCAGTCACCGGTATGTCCTTGGATGATGAGATGCAAGCATGTCTTTTGATGGGAACTCTACCAGATAGCTGGGATACTCTTGTCGTATCATTGAGTAACTCAGCTCCAAATGGTGTGGTAACAATGTCTATGGTAAAGAATAGCCTACTTAATGAAGAGCTTCATAGAAGGGACGTTGCCAGTACCAGTTTACAAGCCCTTGTCACAGAGAATAGGGACCGAAGCAAGAGTAGAGGTCGTGGGAATGGAAAATTGAAAGATAGATCCAAGTCCAGAGAGAAGAGGTCATGCTACCACTGTGGAAAGCAGGGTCATCTCAAAAGGAACTGCCGTTTCCTTAAACAAGAGAATGCAAACCGAAGTCATGATGATGACAAAAACACATCTGCTGCAGTCACAATAGAGGATGGAGAGGTGGCTTTAGTATCTCATGATGCAGATTGTTGTCATGTTGGAGATGCAGATATCGAGTGGATTGTGGATTATGGTGCCTCATACCACTGTGTTCCAAAAAGGGAATACTTCTCAACCTATAAAGCGGGCGATTATGGTACTATTAAAATGGGAAATAATAGTGTGTCGCAAATGGTAGGAATCGGCGATATCTGCGTGAAGACAAGTGTCGGATGCACATTAACACTTAAAAATGTGCGACACGTTCCAGATCTTCGGTTGAACTTGTTGTCTGTTAGTGTATTGGACAAGGAAGGTTATCACAATCATACAGGCGATGGAAATTGGAAACTCACCAAAGGATCGTTGGTGGTGGCGAAAGGAAGATTGTGTTGCTCGCTATACAAAACACAAGCAATAGTATGTGCGGGTCAACTGAATACAGTTGGAGATGATGCTTCACCAAATTTGTGGCATAGGCGACTGGCGCATGTTAGTGAGAAAGGGTTGAATATACTGGCTAAGAAGTCCCTCATCCCATTAGCCAAAGGAAAAATTAACCCATGTGATCACTGTTTATCTGGGAAGCAACATTGAGTTTCATTTCAGAAAAGCTCTAGAAGGAGAAATAATAAGTTAGAGTTCGTACACTCTGACATTAGTGGTCCCATGGATACAGAATCCATTGGAGGAAGGAGCCGAGATGTTGTATTTCATGAGAATGATATCATCGGCGAAACATCTACGAGTGACGGTGTTATCGATATTACACCAGAGAGCATTCTATCAGATGATGCCACAGAAAGAAGAATGCATCAATCAGAACAAGATGGAGAAGAAGAGCCAGTTGTGAGGGATCAAGATACGATTGTAGATGAAGATATGAATAAAGAGGGTATTGAGCAGGGGGAGCCAGAGAACCCCATTCTACCAGAAGAAGAACCTCAATTAAGGAGGTCAATCAGAGAACGCCAACCATCTACAAAATACTCTAGTTCTGATTATATTTTAATCACTGATGAGGGGGAGCCTGAAAGCTTCCAAGATGTGCAATCTTGTAAAGATAAAGACTGTTGGATGAAGGCCATGCAAGAGGAGATGAATTCTTTGAAGAAGAATGACACGTACGAGCTGGTGAAACTTCCTAAAGGGAAGAGAACACTCAAGAACAAATGGGTGTACAAGCTGAAGAAAGATGATGGAGACCTAGTGAGATATAAAGCTCGATTGGTTAAAGGCTTTACTCAAAAGAAAGGTATCGACTTTGACGAGATTTTTTCATCAGTTGTGAAAATGAGTTCAATTCGAGTTATGTTAGGTCTTGTAGCCAGCTTGAACCTTGAGTTAGAACAGCTTGATGTAAACACCGCGTTCTTGCATGGGGATTTAGAAGAAGAAATTTATATGGAACAACCAGAAGGTTTCAAGGTCAAGGGAAAGGAAGACATGGTGTATCGCGTGAAGAAAAGTTTGTATGGCTTAAAACAAGCCCCGCGGCAATGGTATAAAAAGTTTGATTCCTTCATGGTGAATCAAGGATACAAGAGGACAGAAGCTGATCCATGTGTATTTGTCCAGAAATTCCCTGATGGAAAATTTATCATTCTTCTCTTATATGTTGATGATATGCTAGTCGTTGGGCCAGATGCCAAAATGATTAGTAAGTTGAAGTGTGATTTGTCTAAGGCGTTTGACATGAAGGATTTGGGACCGGCAAGGCAAATTCTTGGATTGGAGATTACCCGAGATCGGAGGTCCTGCAGGCTATGGTTATCGCAAGAAAAATATATTGAATGAGTAATAGAAAGGTTCAATATGAAGAATGCTAAACCAGTTAGCACTCCACTTGCCGCTCATTTCAAGTTGAGTAAGAAATCCTACCCTTCAACAGAGCAAAATAGAGAAGATATGTCAAATGTTCCATATTCTTCAGCGGTCGGAAGTTTAATGTATGCAATGGTATGTACGAGACCAGACATCGCTCATGCAGTTGGAGTTGTGAGTAGATTCCTGTCAAATCCCCTTAAGACACATTGGGAAGCAGTTAAATGGATCTTTAGATACCTGAGAGGAACTTCAAAGTTACGTTTAACCTTTGGAGGTGGAAAGCCAGCACTTGTTGGTTACACAGATGCGGATATGGCTGGTGACCTTGATGAAAGAAAATCTACATCAGGTTACTTATTTACATTCTCAGGGGAAGCTATTTCATGGCAGTCACGGTTACAAAAATATGTTTCATTATCAACAACCGAAGCAGAGTACGTTGCAGCAGCGGAAGCAGGAAAGGAAATACTTCGGTTAAAGCGATTCTTCACCGAATTGGGTGTGCAAGAAGAAGACTACATAGTTTATTGTGATAGTCAAAGTGCACTAGACTTGAGCAAAAATACTATGTATCATGCACGGACGAAACATATTGATGTAAGATTTCATTGGCTCAGATTTGCCATTGAAGAAAAAGAGTTCAAGTTGCAGAAGATTCATACAAATAAAAATGTTGCTAATAGGCTGACGAAGGTCGTACCAAAAGAAAAGTTCGACCAGTGCGTTGAAGCAACCGAGATGGAGAGTCCCACAATGTAGTCGGGAGGGGGAGATTTGTTGAGTGGTGTCCCTCTTATTGTGGGACCCACTGATTAATTAAAAAAAATTAAAAAAAAGGAGGCAGGTCGGCAAGAAATATTTTCAAAAAGTGCACAGTAAAATTACTGTGCACAATTCGTCCATAAATCTCCTATAAATAGAGGAGGGTTTTGCTCATTTGAAGAGCAGACTAACACAGAGAGTAATAGAGAAGAAATACAGATAAAAATGTAATCTGTGTAGAGAGCCTTAGGAAAAGGGTTCCTAAGAGCTGGGTAAGAGAGAAAATAGTGAGTTTTTGGGAAACACTTAAGTGCCACTATTTTGTAATCTCTTGGTGTACCTACTATTATTTTATAGTGAAAGAATTATTCGGAGTTGGTCCCGTGGTTTTTCCCTAATTCATTTGGGGTTTCCACGTAAAAATCTGTGTGTCTTTTATTCTGCTGATATTCTTTTTTCCCGTAATCTATCATTGGGCCTAACATAAACTGCCTGAAATCATGGAAAATTGTCCTCTGAATTTTTGGGGACGATTTTTGTTCCCAATACTCGTTCCATTACCCCCGAGTTTATAGGGGACGTAAGCTAGGATGCGTCTCTAATTTTGGGGACGGCTACTGTCTCTAAGATAGAGTCAATTTTGAATTGCATTAAACCGTTCCCGAAACCACCAAACTGGAGGAAATTTCATTTTCTTCAGCAAAGCTCTGATCATCAGACAAACCATGTTTATAATCTTCAATATTGTCCATATTTACATGAGATTTCTTTTACGTGTCTAGAATTTCGCTTCATTGCCAAAAACAAGAGAAGTAGAGGCATATTGAAGGAAAAACGAATTTTGAAGAGAACAAAAAAATAGTGTATAGCAATATCACCCATTGATTTCCAATCAATGAATTTAAATAGTGGTATATGAGTGTTGTAGACGGTCCATAATAAAACCTGATAATAGGTACGAGAGTATCATTTTGCTTGTCCTTTTTTAGTCTTCATTTTTGAAAACTTAGTCAATTTTTCTAATTATAAACATTAGACTCAGTCTCATAAAATATACAATAAACTTCATTCTTACTTTATAAATTTTGTTAATTCTATGTGGAATAATAAAACAATTGAAGAATGAAAGTAAAAGAAAAGGGGATGAACATAAATTCAAAGATCACATTGGAAAATTGACATTAGAATTCACTCACGTAGCATTACAAAAATTTTAAAAACAAAATGATACTTTAGATGTTCATATCAAATGAACATTATTACAAACAACAAATTTAAGCACTCCAAATCCCAATTGAATGCTATTAATAGAATAAATTCAGATACTACCGATCACTAATTCACGACTTCCAGGCAAATCTGGTTCTTAGTCAGGCAACTTGATACGTGGCAAATCACCCAATAATTTCATAAAGTCTGGAATGAGTTTTACAATATCTCCAGGTACTGCTATCACATTTCCAGTGACTAATCCAGTGGTTAGTTTAACCAAATCCTTGATTATATTAATTATATCCGGTATTAATTTTTTCAAATCGGGTAATTCAATTGGGATATCTGGAAGAGCATCTGACGGCTTAGGGATAGCATCTGAAGGCTTAGGAATATCTATGGGACCACGTTCTTCGGTTGGATTCGGTAAAAGTTGTAAGAGATTACGACTACTGGCTACACTAACATCTATCTTTGAAAGTGATAAGGTGATTATTAAAATCAAACCCATATAGGTACGAGAAGCCATCGCTACTCAAAAAAAATACTTTGTATTTGGTTGATGAAATGAGGTACGTTGTTTTTTCGATATTTATAGTTAATTGTTGCTAGGCAATATTAAGTTAATTTCCTAGTACTAGGCAGTACGATAATCATGTTCGGCTTGTTAATATATGGTGAACCACATAGTTAGCTAGATCTTGAAATGTTCATTTCTTTTTTAAGAATTGAAACATTCAATTTTTAAGATGAAATTCGTAGATATTTTGTTCCATATTACTTTCAAGTCATGACTATATTTACATAATGTTATATGGATATGAGTATCTAGTCAAAGAAAGTTAGAAATATGATTAGCAAAAGGTATATGTGCATAAATATTTATTGATTTTATAGTATTTCAGTAAAATATTTAGATAAAAAAAAAAGGAATGCAAGTACTCGGTAAGATTATCGGAAAAAAATTCTAATACAAAACGCTTACGGTAAGAAAGGTTAAATTTTAACTAAGGCTGCCATGATGCAGTACTTTTCTACAATAATGGTTAGAGTGATTTTTTTTATAATAAAGTACCATCTTTCATTGCATAGTGATAAACATCGATACATCAAGAACAAAGCATGAGACAAAGCTAAGCAAATACATAAACCTAACAGGTCGATAAATCCACTTAAGGACAAAATATGAGAACCATAAAGGGCAAAAAAAGTCTACCGAAATGGTAGCAAAACAAAAAAAATACAAAGGATAACAAGTCATAGATCTTGAACCGAATACTGATCCAAAAACAATGTACCCAAACTATAAAATCTATAGAAACTAAACAAAATAATATCTTCCAAAAAATCTTCTTAACACTTAGATTTGAAAAGATTAATTTGAAAAAATGTATATCTATAGATCTCACGACACCAACCACAGCTAGAGGCATTTGAAAGCATATATTGATTCCGTCTAGTGTGTACCTTGAATACGTTTTGATTCTGTAGGGTGTGTTGGGAAACAATTCTACAAGAAAATGGAAAAGAATTGAATTGAATTCACAAAATGGAGTTCAATTGAATTGATTTCTTCAAACAAATTCTTTGTTTGGCACATCATTCATACTAGAGAACTCAATTGATTGACAATGTGTTTATTTAACATTTTTTTAACCAAAATTTGTATACATAAATAATTTCACTCATCAAAACAAAAAACATGTGGGGGATAATATGATAAAAATAATACCCAAAAGCTTAGCTCAAATGAATTCCTTCAAAATCATGCAACTTTTGGCGAGATTTCTATTCCTTACATTCAAAAGAATTTAAATCTCGCATGATTTGAATTCTATCAATAATTCTTTGGTTCCAAACAAGGAAATTTAACAAAATGAATTCAATTGAATTAAATTCCCTCAAAAGTGAGCATTAAAAACACACCCTATAGGTGTTTATGCTTGTTAGGCTAGAATTAGGCAGCAAAACTGTAGTACATTATAATGTTTTTTCTTGCTTATATTTTTATGTTTATGCTCTATATGGACATTGCTTATCTCCATTAAGTTCTTCACTTTAATATTTCATATATGAACAATTTTACAATAGTAAGTGCTCTTATGCTGGTTTTTATAGTTTTTACATGAGGAGTGGTGTAACGAAAATTTTTTTAATCTATGTATTCATATGAACATTTTGGTAGAAAATAGAGTGTCTTTCATAGAGACATAGATCATATCATGTATTATTTTACTTTTATCTTTTCGGATTAATATAGTTTAACTATAATGTATTATTAATTCCTTAAATTGGAACAATTTGTTGCAAAGGCTTGGTTTAGTGGTTGAGCCTTGAAGCTGTGATCATAGAGGTCGCGGGTTTGAGTCCACACTCGGGCGGGGTGGGACAAGGTTTTCCTTTGTTATTATTGTAAGCCCATATGAGGCAAATTTTAAGAAAAAATATTGGAACAATTTCACTGCTTTCTGCTTTCTGAATTGTATATTTAATTTCATATTATTTATATTAATAAATATCAATTTTATAGGTATTTCAATTATATATAAAATTGCTACTATATACACAAAATTGAAATTACAAGTGTTGCAAATACGTAAAAATGAATTGCAAAATAATAAACTGTTATGGAAAAGGGTTGCAATAGTGGACAATATGTTGCAATTGCTAAGAAATATAAATAAGTGTTGCAAATATGTTGTGATAGGTTATCTTTAAAGTGTATCTAAAAATTGTAGAGAAAAGGGTTGCTGTGACGGCGTTGGCCTCTTTCGCAACACCAAGATTTGCTGCCCTTGGGTAAATGATGCATTAGGTGCTTTATGCATCGGATCTACACCATATTGCAAAAAGTCAAAAATCGTTGCAATAGGTACTTTAGGCAATACCAAGAAAACCAACCTTTTCCAAAATAAGTTGCAAAAACCCCTATTGCAACCTTTTGACCTCTTTATTAAACCTTTTGTGATTGTTGCAATAGGCCATCTATGGGGTAGTAGATGCATGCAGTACAAATGGGTAACCGGTTTGAAACGGGAACAAAGCAAAATACGGCTAGAAATGAAATACCAACAAAAAAAAGCAAAGCAAAACAACAAGTAGAGATGAGGAGCCTTAACAAGAAAAAAGGGTGAATTTTTCTTGGAAGTAGAGAGAATTTGAGATATTTCTTATTTTTAATATTTCCACTTAATGAAAAGATTACATCCTAATAGTGTATTTATACACCTTAATAGAATAATCTAGAATATTATAATGAAATACAATTGTAAACTACTAAGGGCCAGTTTGGGATTGCTTTCTTGACTTACTTATTTTGAAAGCTAATGAAAAGATTACATCCTAATGGTGTATTTGTACACCTCAATAGAATAATCTAGAATATTATAATGAAATACAATTGTAAACTACTAAGGGCTAGTTTGAGATTGCTTTCTTAAGCTACTTATTTTGAAAGCTCCATTTTAAGCTTTTTCTATAAGCAGTAGATTGATTTTGAAAAATACAAGTCAGACAGTTCCTAATTAATTAGTAAGAATGATCAAAATTTATTGTTCAAAGCCAAAATATATAGTTCTATTCAAAGATTGTGAGAACAACTTATTTTGATAGCAGCTTAATAAGCACTACCAAACTGGCCCTAAGTCTAAGAATTTTTTTTTTTTTTAATTTGAGAGAAAAGAAGAGAGGAGGAGGAGGAGAAAAAAGGGGGTTGAGATGTTGAGTTTCGTTAAGAGGTTAATTAGGGTTAGAGTGATCTTTGTCATGAAACCATTTAACCCAAAAGCCTTAACTGGTAAGGCCCAATCTTATCTCTTGTATTATTCCTAAGTCCTAACACTCCCTTGCACTCGAGTGTACATTCGGCTTAAAGTGGGTGCAATACATATGCTTATTGTATCATTGTTGAAAAATGATATATATAATAAATATTACAATAAAATCTGGTTTAAGTTAATAATTCTATCCAAATTAAATAAATCTAGAAAGTTTATTTAAACTTATATATATTAATATATGGATCCGATAGTAAAAAAAATATGAGTCCCTTTTGGTTGTGCCCTAGGCTGTCATTCTTCTAACTTATGTCCATGATCGGCCCTGAATTTTTTTAAGTGGTTGAGACTAACAATTTAAAACATGATAATGAAAATTCAGTTATCTAGATCAACTGAACAAATTGAAATTTTGAACACTTTTCTTATTATCTTTGAGCAAATTGATTTTAGGGTTTTAGAAGGTCGATGACCTCCAATATACGACTGATATAAATGGATTTCGATTTTTATCTTAAATTACTTTTGTGTTTTGTTTAATTGTGAGGCATCACCCTACCCAAGGATTTCATGATATTTAGAGCTCATCTCCGAGGCTTCCTAACACATAGTCGCTAATGATGCTAATAGCTTTCTCTCGTGTCTACATTTTTTAAGATTGAAAGAGTCTTCATAAAGAGATATTAATTAGTAAAAAGAGTACAATGCCTTCACTATATCTTTTTTTCGAACTAATTAAGAATGATAAATAAAAAAATAAAAGGGATGGATATGAACTCAAAGAACACATTGGAAATTTTCACATCGGAATACAAATTCTTTTATTCCAATAACTATAATGGATAACAAACAATTCAAAACATAATGAAAATTCAGTTATCCTAATTTATTACAAGCAAAAAATTAGTACTCCAAATCCCAATTGGATGCTACTGAATAAAATTAATTTAAACCCTATTTCATCGACTTCCAGGCCCATCCGGCAGTCCTAAACCACGCAATACTTTTACAAAGTCTGGAAGAATTGGTGCCAAATCTTTAGGTAACTCTGAGAGATTTCCAGTGAGTATTGCGATGTGTAGTGTAGCCAAATCCCGAATCAACTTAATAATATCCGGGATTGCCTTCGCCAAATCAGGTAAACTTGGAATATTATCTAACGGTTTGGGAAGCAGATCGGATGGTTTCGGAATAACATCAGATGGTTTAGGAATAACATCAGATGGTTTAGGAATATCAGTTATACTGGGTAGCTCGGGTTTAGGAATAAGATCGGATGGTTTAGGAATAAGATCAGATGGCTTAGGAATTAGATCGGATGGTTTCGGAATAAGATCAGATGGTTTAGGAATAAGATCGGATGGTTTAGGAATAAGATCGGTTGGACCGGGCAAACCTTGTAAGAGATTTCGACGGGCTAAGCTAACATTTATGTTTGAAAGTGACAAGGTTAGAACCAAAATTAAACAAAAATAGCTACTAGGAGAAGCCATCACTACTTGAAAACACAAACACTTTGAATTCGGTTGATGAAATAAGGTATGCTGCTTTCAATATTTATAAGAAATATTGCGAGAATCATGCTCAGTTTGTTTACTTTTTTTAGTACAATGTTTTATGTTTGTACGAGAATATATGGTGAACCACGTTGTTAGCTAGATCTTGAAATGTTCATTTCTTTTTTATGGATGAAAATATTAAAATTTTAGAAAGAAATTTTTTTAAATAATAACATATGAAAAAAATATTGAAATCGATATTAAGTAGTCTTAGCATAGCGGTTAAGACAGAAGCTGTGACATCTAGATGTCTCGGGTTTGAGTCACACTAGGGGTGGATGGAGTTTTTCTTTATATTTAATGTAAGCGTGTTTGTACAACTTTTTTTATTAAAATAAAAAAATTAGTCCATATATAATGTTTAGATATAAATAATCAACAAAAGAGAGATGGAATTCCGTTAGAAAGGTTAAATTTCAATTTGTCTTCCATGATATGTAATATTAAAACAGTTTTGTGCAATTAGGGTTAATTGTTCTTCTCAAATAATTTCAGGGGAAAACTTACCTTTAACTCTAATTTGATAACTTTAGGGTACATGGAGTTCTTCATGATCAATTGCTCAATATTCATGATTAGTGAGCAAATTTTTTGATGTAGTGAGTACATAAACAGAATTGATATATATCATGTAGAGCAAATCCAACACATATTTATCAAAGCTTGATCTACACTACTTATATGTCACTTTTTAAATTTATATGTTTCGTTTTTGGGATATCTATGATATTTTAATTAGGCAGAGTGTTGGTTCTGGTAGAGTGAGTATATATAAAGATATAAGAGAGACCAAACGTGATGGGGATAAAACATTGAATATTTTTTTTAATGAAGCTGGTTCCGTGAAATCCGAGCGGCTCAAATATAATTAAAAATGAAAAGAAAAAGGGTCTAAAAGATAAAATAGAAAAACTTTTTTTTAAATCCTTTTTAAAAAAAAATCCTGGTGGAACATTGTGTCCCACCAAAAGGAAAAATGATTGGGACGGGTGAAAATTTTGAGGCGACAACCCAACTAGGTTAGCCCATTCGCTTACCTACAAAACACCCACCCCTTTTCATTAATAATAATTATAAAAATTGGTTCTCAAAATGAGAACCAAAGATCCCAAGGTGAGATCCATAAGGTCAGTTACAAACAAGAAATAAGCTTGGGTTGTTAAATACATCGAAAACTACAAAACCAAGCTGCCGCCCCCTACACTTCATTACAAACCAGCAAAAATAAATACAAGAATATAGGTGGTCTTCCGAACTCAACACCCCATCACAAACAAAATTATTTCTCCGCTTCCATAACGTCCATGCAATATAGAACCATAAGGAAGTTCCAAATAAACGGAATGTTCCAGGTAAGAAAAAATGTTGCCTTATCCGTAAGAACTCGACTCCCTTCAAAGGCATAGTCACCATAATTCCAAACAGCTCAAACAATTGAATCCACACCCTGTAACTACCCGGACAATGGAACAAAGCATGGTCAGCTGTCTCCCAATCACCGCAGAAAGGACAATTCCCATCAATAACAGCCTGACAAGAATGGTTAAACAAAAACATCTTCATAGGAAGACGGTCGTGGAAAACTAATTACCAACCAAAAAATTTTACTTTCGGCAAAAGACAATTCTTCCAAATCATCATAAAATCCACTCGGGGAGTAAGGTACCGCGGCAATTGGTAAAAACCACGATAGAAGGAAGAAGCCGAAAAAATCTTTTGGTCTCCAAGTTACCACACAAATCGGTCAGCCACTAGTGGAAAATTCAAGGCAACTTGCAGCTCCATTTCGGTGCTCCATTCCTTGCCATCGAACAACCCAGGGCAGCATATAATGATCCAATTACGAAGCTGGTAACACCTTTCATGGCTTGAAACTCTCAAGTTTCATTTCCAAAATGGTCTCGAAAATGCCTCATACCCAAACAAATAAGGGCATCCCTATTGCACTGAATAGAATTTATGGTTACACAACTAATATAGAGCAGGAACAAAGACAATAACAATTGATTGACAGTCCAATTATCATCCCAAAATGAACAAGCTACACCGTTCCCAATTACCACACTAACATGCGACTTAAAATAAACCCATAAAGCATAGTTTTTAATGCAATAAGCCACAATATCACGCTATATGGGATATAAACGCCTAATATCAAAATTTACAATAGAATCCCACGAGCTAAAACCATATCGGCTCACACAAAACTAATACCACGAAGATTCCTAACTAGAATTATTCAATTTCAAAAGCCATTTCAAAAGCAGGCTGCAATTAATAATCTTAAAATCTTGAATAAAAAGTCCCCCAAAATTTTTAGCAGTAATAGTGTCCCAGCTCACTTTACTAATCCCTCTAAAGTTTACATCCCTCTTCCAGAGAAAGTTCCTCATTAACTATACAAGCCTCATATTGACTGATGATGGTAATTTATGTAGAGAAAGTAAGTAAATAGGAAGAGATGATTGGACCGATTTTATAAGAACTACTCTCCCCCAATACGATAAACACTGCCCCTTCTAAGAAGATAAATGGGATTGGAGCTTACCAATCAAAATGTTCCAATATGACACTAGAATGCATTTAGTACTAAGAGGTGCACCTAGATACGTTATAGGAAAACTCTCTACCTTGCAACCCAATCTCTTCGCATAAGAAAGTAGAATATCGTCACTAACATGCGTACCCATAACATAACTCTTACTATGATTAATACCCAAAGTAGAAATCAATTCAAAACAAAATAAAATGCGAATAAAGAGAGCTAAAAGGGACTCATCTAAAAGTAAGAAGCACATCGTGTCATCAGCAAATTGAAGGATAGATATATCTACGTTTGAACCTCGCATCTGAAACCCCGACAGAAGTCCTTTTCGAACACTAGCATCAACTATTTGTTTCAAACCCTCAATGGCGATAGCAAAAATGCAAGGAGATATTGGGTCACCCTATTTAACACCTCTTTCAAGTCTAATCGATTTACACGGATTGCCATTTATAAGAATTGATGCCGTATAATTTTCCCTGCAGCTAGCTAGCCACCCAATCCATTTCTCATCAAAACCCATACGCCTAAGCACCACATCGATATAAGACCACGATACACTATCATAAGCTTTGTGAAAATCAAGCTTCAACACCAAACATGGCCGCCTATTCTGATGAATTGAGTGAACAACTTCTGAGGTGATAAATGAACACTCATGAACACTACGACCTCTCACAAACGCAAACTAATTTTATGAAATGAGTGATGTGCACTTTATTAGCATATTATTTTCATTACATTTTTCATTAGTTTTAGGACTTTTATTTGTGATTTATGGTAGTATTTAGTGTGTCTTCATTCATTTTAGGTACCATAGAGATTCTTGTTAAAATAGAGTCAAAATGTGATAAAAGAACATAAGAAGTGCAAATTATGGCATGGGCATGCTTTAGGAGAGGGGATGAGCTACCTTACATGTGGAGTCGCCACACTTCCTACTTAATACGAGCCAAAAATTCCAGCACAAAAACTTGATTATTTGATGACTAGAATTATTGATTTTGTTGTTGGAATTCATCATTGGAAGGCAAGATTCATCATTTCAAGTAAGCGGACTCAATCAACTAGCAACTTGCACTTCAATAATTGGCAAGTGGGAGTGAACTTGGTGCTAGATTCAATGACTTTGAGGAGTTATTAGATATGACAAATTACAAAGGCATGGAGCAAATTATGTCATTATGTCAATATATGCGACATGTATTCATGATTTATGACAATCTAGCTCTCAAGTATGGGCATTGAATTATTTTGTGCAATTATTTGCACAAGTGTGAGCAATCAAGGATGCCAACTTGCACCTTCCTCTCCAGCAAAATTCATCAAAGACCAAGCTATAAAAGGAGTAACCTACAAGTAGAAAAGCACCATGAGACATTGGTGAAAAAGTGCAGATTTGTATTTATGTTTTTAGGCATACTTTAAGTGAGGAATACAAGAAAAGGGGGAGCATCAACCATGGAAGATCATCCATCCACAAGAGCTTCTTGAATCTTCTAGTTTTATTCTCAACTCTTACTTATCATGTTTTCAATCCTTAAGTTGTTTACTTTCACTTTAGCTATAAACTAATTCCACCATAGCTAAGGCTATGGTGGATCTTGGCATGAGTTTTATGTAATTTCTTGAAGTTTTATGCAACTATTTCCTATTATCTTCCATTGAACATGTTATAATATGCCTAATGCTTTGAATGTGTGGCCATCTATTTTAATATTCATAGTTAGTTTATAATGGACCAAAGGACTAAACTAACGAAAATACATAACATGTCGATATTGCATGACCAATGCTATTGTGGCTCACTAGTTTGCGCTAGGATTCCATGAACTTAATGCTTTTCTTCTCTAGGTGCTTAAGATAGGCCAAGTCTAAGTGTTTACATCAAGAACTAGAATTAATAACCTTAATCGGAGTTAATTATTTATGGGTTTCGCCATCCTTGGAATATGATAGAAATATTGCATTCCTTTGAGAATTACTAAAATAAATGTCAAGTGAAACTAAATGCCTTAGGTAGTTTCACCATTGAATAACAAATCACTTTACTTTATTTTTACTTGTCATTCATTTTAATTTCATTCCTAGACTTAAAGTCAGATCCAATAAATTATAATATCATCTCGCCTAGTTAAACAAAACCCGACTATATTTAGGAATTGTAAGCGTAGTCCTCGTGGGATCGGCATCTTTCTCGCTCTTTATTACTTGATCGATGGAGTATACTAGCTACATTGCGTGTGTAGTTTATCGTCCACACCAAGTTTTTGGCGTCGTTTCCGCGGACTATTTTTTTACAATACTAGATAAGAAGGTTTTTGATAAACTAGGTTTTCTTTTTATTTTTTATGCTAAAAAGAAGCAGTAACGTTATTCCTTTGCCTATTAATCTTGAAATTGAAAGAACTTGTCGCGGAATGAAAAGATTAAACGAGAAGAGCAAAAAGCTATGGAAATGGAAGAACAAAGAATAGCTCGTGTAGCTGAGCAAAGGAGATGATAAAATGAGCGCCCAATCATGGAGCTTCTAGCTCCACATAGACACTAAAACAACTCAAGCATTGTCACTCCATCGATAAATGCGCCAAATTTTGAAATCAAGACTAGAATGTTGCAATTGATCAAACATTGTGGCCAATTTGAAAGGGAGCATGATGAAAATCCAAATGATCATCTAGACAAATTTCTCATGCACGCCGACACATTTAAGCCAGAAGGGGTTTCTACTGATTCAATTTGTATGAAGCTCTTCCCATTCTCACTCAAAGGGAAAGCTTTAGACTGGTTGAAATCATCGGAGCCAGGATCACTTACAACTTGGGATGAGCTAGAAAAGGAATTTCTCTCATATTATTTCCCTCCTTCTAAAATGAAAATTTTAAGGAATGAGATTACTGCATTCAGACTATTTGAATCTGAAACCTTATTCACTGCTTGGGAGAGGTTTCAGAAGCTTTTGAGGAATTGCCCTCATCACGACCTTCCTAAATTGCAACAAGTACGTACATTTTACAATGGCTTAACAACTACTAATTATGCCACTATTGATTCTGCTGCAGGTGGAAACATCTTCAAGAAGACTCAAGGGGAAGCTTATGAACTCGTGTACGAGTTGGCAAAGAAAAGTTCTCAATGGCAAGAAAAAAGCCAGGTGAGAGAAGGCAAAATGTCTTTTCTATGGAACCAGGGTCAAGTAATCCTGTCATAGCTGAACTTAGTCGCAAAATGGATTTGATGATGGCCCACCTGAACCTAAAGCAATCCGCACAAGCCCTAATGTGTGGAAATTATGGAGGAGACCACCAAAGCCGTAATTGTCAACTGGGGAATCCTTTAGAGGAGGACACTGTCAACGTGAGCTATATGGGGACCAATCAAGGTAAATTTAAAAATAACCTTTACAGTAACACTTATGATCCAAGATGGAGGAATCATCCAAACTACTCATATGGAAATAAACAAAATGTGTTGAGACCTCCAGGATTCAATGGGAATGAACAATGAACTCATCAATAATAAGACGTGCCACAAGCACCACGATAAAATCCACAGCCAACCGATCCTGTCTTGACCATTCTAAAGGACATTCAGACTCGTCTTGCAAATAATGAAGCATTCTGTAGAGACTTAGGCACTCAAGTAGCACAACTGAACTGTGCAAAAATGGAGCACTCTCCCTAGCAACACCGAACCAAATCTAAGGGAGCAAGCCCAACCCATCACCCTTAGAAGTGGAAAAGAAGTGGGACCAAAAGAGGTAATTGAATCACCACAAAAAAGGTAAGGAACTAAAAGAGGTAAATGATTTTAAGACAAATATTGACACTCCTATTCATGCTAAATTATTTATTGATCCAATTATAAAACCTTATGTGCCAAAATTACCTTTTCCATAAAGATTGAGAAAGGAGAAACAAGACCAACAATTTTCTAAATTCCTTGAAATCTTTAAGAAATTGCATATTAACATACCTTTTGCAGAAGCTTTAGAACAAATTCCTGTGTATGCTAAATTCTTAAAGGAGATACTTTGAAAGAAAAGGAAGATTGAAGATAACAAGATAATCGCATTGACTAAAGAATGCTCAGCTATTATCCTTAACAGGCTACCACCAAAGCTTAAGGATCTAGGGAGTTTTTCTATCCCTTGTACAATTGGAAATCTTACATTTCAAAGAGTATTATGTTATTTGGGTGCTAGCATTAATCTAATGCCTTTGTCTATTTTTAAGAAATTAGGGTTGGGTAACCCAAAGCCAACCAACATAACTTTGCAATTAGCAGATAGATTAATAGCCCATCCAAAGGGGGTAGTGGAAGATGTTTTGGTGAAAGTTGATAAATTCATCTTTCTAGCTATTTTTGTAGTACTCGATATGGCAGAAGATGAAATGATCCCTATCCTTTTGGGTAGACCTTTCCATGGAATTGAGCGAACTTTGATTGATGTTCAACAAGTAAAATTAATTGTTCGACTACAGGATGAGGAAGTGGTTTTTAATGTTTATGATTCTCTTAAATATCCTTGTAATGATCATAAAAGTGTGAATTTTATTGACATTATCGATGATTGTATTGAAGATATTTTCTAGGAAAACATTGATGAGAAAGAAACACTAGGGGCCCTTGATAGTAGCATTGAAGATTACTTGTGGGTAAAAGACTGTTACGATGATTTAGATCGTGGGAACAATCCAAGAGTGAAGTCATCACTTGAAGAAACTCATGTTTTAGAACTAAAATCTCTACCCTCTCATCTAAAATATGTTTTTCTTAATCCTCCATGATCTTTACCTGTAGTAATTTCTTCTTCTTTGACAGGGAAAATGGAAGAAAAATTACTCGAAGTATTGAGAGAGCATAAAGGAGCATTTGGATGGTCAATTTCTGACATAAAAGGGATAAGCCTATCTTTATGCATAGATAGAATCTTCCTAGAGGAACAAGTCAGACCATTGGTGCAACCACAGAGGCAATTGAACCCAAATATGAAAGAAGTGGTGAAATCAAAGGTAATTAAACTACTGGATGCAAGTATTATATATCCTATCTCTGATAGTCCATGGGTGAGTCCGGTATAAGTGGTACCTAAAAAGGTTGGCACTACTGTAATGGAAAACAATAAACATGAACTTATTCCTGTACGTAAAACAACTAGTTGGTGCATGTGCATTAATTATAGAAAATTAAATGAAGCCGCTAGAAAAGATCATTTTCCATTATTGTTCATTGATCAAATGCTATAGCAAATGGCTGGCTATGAATTTTACTTTTGTTCAGATGGCCTTTCCGGCTATATGCAAATACCAGTGGATCCCATAATCAAGAAAAGACCACATTCACTTATCCATATGGTACTTTTGCATGTAGGTGTATGCCATTTAGATTATGCAATGCGCCCGCAACATTTCAAAGATGCATGACTGCAATTTATTCGGATATGGTTGAGGATTTTATGGAAATATTCATGGATGATTTCTCTATTTTTGGACCTTCATGATGTTTTTTTGCATAATCTTAATCTTGTTCTTGAAAGGTGTGAGAAAACAAATCTAGCTCTTAGTTTGGAAAAATGTCAGTTTATGGTGCAAGAATGTTTAGTTTTGGGACATAAAGTATTAAAGAAGGGAATAGAGGTTGACCCAGCCAATGTCGAGGTGATTGAAAAATTACTTCCACTAACTAATGTCAAGGGAGAGTGTAGTTTTCTGGGTCAAGCAGGTTTTTATAGGTGTTTTATAAAAGATTTTTCCAAAATTGCAAAACCTTTGTCCCAATTGTTAATCAAGGATGCTAACTTTAATTTCTCTGATGTTTGTTTACATGCATTTAACGAATTGAAAGAGAGATTGATAAAAGCACCAATTATGATAAGTCTAAATTGGACAATCCATTTTAAGCTAATGTGTGATGCTAGCGATGTAGCTATAGGATCATGTTTAGGCCAACAATTGAATTTTCAACCTATTTATTATACTAGTAGGACTTTGAAGCGCAACAAAATTACACTATGACAAAAAAAGAACTACTAGTTGTGGTGTTTGCATTTCATAAATTTCGTTCATATCTAGTGCTTTCCGAGATTATGTTTACACTGACCATGTCGCTATCAAGTATTTGCTACCAAAATAGGGTGCCAAACAAAGACTAATCCGGTGGATTCTTCTTCTTCAAGAATTTGACATTGAGATTCATGATAAGAAAGGAAGCAAAAATGTGGTGGCAAATCATTTGTCTGGCTTGGATGATGAGGTTCGAAAACCTCTACCCAAGGATGAAATTAAGGAAGTCTTTCCCGATGAAAAAATATTTACAATCTCGACTTCTCCATGGTATGGAGATTTCGCTAACTTCTTGGCAGGTAATATCGTCCCCCCTAATATTTCCTATCAGCAAAAATGTGAGTTTTTCTCTGATGTTAAGCATTATTTGTGGGAAAATCCATATTTGTTCAAAATATGTAGTAAAAATGTGATTCGTCATTGTAAACTCAATGAAGAGGTAAACTCGATCTTAACTCTTTGTCACACCAGGGAACCAGGTGGCCATTTTGGCCCTACATGAACTACTGCTAAGGTCATGCAATGCGGCTTTTATTGGCCAACACTTTTTAAAGATGCTTATGACTTTGTTAAGTCTTGTGATGCATGTCAAAGAACCGGTAACATATCTCATAGACATAATATGCCACAAAATGGAATTTTAGTTTATGAACTTTTTGATGTTTTGGGCATAGACTTTATGGGACCATTCCCTAAGTTTTTCAACTATGAATATATTCTTGTGGTTGTTGATTATGTTTCTAAGTGGGTAGAAGCAGTGGCTACACCTATGATTGACACTAGAGTAGTGGTAAAATTCCTCAAAAAGATTATTTTCACTCATTTTGGAACGCCTAGAGAAATTATCAGTGATGGTGGAACTCATTTCTATAATAAACAATTTTATTAGTTGTTGAGCAAATATGGTGTTACCCATAAGGTAGCTACACCATATCATCCCTAAACAAGTGGTCAATAGGGAACTAAAAAGCATTTTGGAGAAAATAGTAAATTCATCTAGAAAAGATTGGACTCTTAAGTTAGATGATCCACTGTGGGCGTATCGCATCGCTTTTAAAACCCTGATTGGGATGTCCCCCTACCGCTTAGTTTTTGGGAAAGGATGTCACTTACCTGTTGAATTGGAACACAAAGCTTATTGGGCACTAAAATTTTTAAATTTTGATATGCAGGTCGTTGGTAAAAATTGTCTTTTGCAACTTCATGAATTAGAAGAACTTCATCATAGTTCATATGAAAATGCAAAACTTTATAAGGAGAAAAGTAAACGACGGCATGACAAACAGCTCCTTAAACGATCATTCATGATAGGACATAAGGTGTTGTTGTTCAATTCTCATCTCCGACTATTTCCCGATAAGTTGAAAAGTAGGTGGTCGGGTCCCTTTGAAATAACGGAAAATTTTCCATAAGGAGCGATAGAAATTAGACGTGGCAATGAACCACCATTTAAGGTAAATGGTCAATGATTAAAATTATATAACAGTGGCAATTATGATGTAAAAGCAATCACCATTATTCTTTCTAACCCCGTCTAAGGTAAGGAAAGTCAAGCTAATCGACTATAAATTAGCGCTTATTGGGAGGCAACCCAATTTTTAATTTTCTTTATCTATTTAGTTATGTTGTTTTTTAATTAATATGCTTATGTTATTTTATTTTTTTATGGAGTAGGAAGAATATTTTAAGGCAAGACCATGCTATAATTTGTCACTTATAAAGGGAATCTTGTATGGCTTAAAATTTTGAGCATGCCCATGATTAAGTAAAAGAAATGGACTTAATAAAAAATAAATTCAATTCTAGACTACTTTTATTTTTTGGCATGGGCATGCCTAAATCATATCCCATTTTGAATCCCTTCATTAAAGCCCATTTTAAGGCATGCCCGTGACTAAAACTTTGAGTCAATCTGGATGTTTTAGCCCATTCTTCCTACTTCTATTCTTTTTCCCATTAATTTCTTTTCTTTCTATTTTATTAATAAAATTAAATTAAAAAATTAATAATAAAAAATAGATCCCTAAATTCCATCGTGCTCTTCTTCTCCACAAGAACTCAATGCCACTCCAACTCGCCGACCGTCGTTCTCTTCTCACCGATCGACGGCTCACTTGTCTGCTCCCCTCCTCGCCGTCGCTGGCCGCCGCTCTCCGCCGCTCTCTTCAACCCATCTTCTACCCGCCACTCGCCAGTCAGCTTCTCCCAAATCCAATTCTGCCACCCTAACTACCATCTCTTGCAATTTCACCGGCCGTCGTACCAACTCCGCTGCTCCTTGTCATCGTCGGCCTGAATCACCACCAGCCACTGCCTCCGACTCTCACCAGAAGCCACTCTTCCCCTTCTCTCTACGTTGTCTGGCCGATATGGGATGCAAGAAACCCATAGCGAAACCCCCACCTATGAGTTTGCTAAAATCAGCCCTAACCACTGCCCCCTCGCCTGCAGTTCCGATGACGATAGTGACATCCCTAAAATCTGCTGCTGCTCCTGTTCCACTAGTCCTGATGAAATCAACCCCTTTCCCCCTTATTTCAGCTAAGAAAATGGCCACCAACGGGACGAACAACACAAAATAAAAACCAACAAAGGACTCATCGAGACAACCATAAAAGAGAAAGAAGAAAGAAGACTTCGCATCCAACACCAGCTCAACTTCGAAACCAAAGGTAACTAGCAATCGGTCCCGATTACCGAGCGGTACACTTCAAACCCTTCTTGAATTGAAATTGCAGGGTAATTTGAATTTTGATGAATCTTTAATGCCTAGATATGAAATTATAAGAAAAATGCACATCATAGCACCAAGATTGATTAACATGAATGCATTGAAACAATTTGACACGGTGGATGATTTTCATTCTTTGATTTATAATACTGAATGGAGTGCATTACTTGATATATCATGTCTAGGATATGTTGAATTGATTAAGGAATTTTATACTACCTTAAAGTCAAACTTGAATTATTGTGGAATTAACACTCCTAGGGTAGTTGAATTTTGGCTCTTAGGAAAGGAATTTAAACAAAGTATCACCGAATTCAATTTGTCGTGTGGATTTATCGATGACAATTTTGCACAAATTGATGACTATAAATTAGCTGAAATTACATACTCAAAGAATTTTTGTCAATTTAATGTGTGGAAAGAAATGTGTAGGGACACGATGGGGTATCTCCCTAAATCCTCTACAGCTAAAGACTTGCAAAAACCTGTACACCAATACATTCATCGATTACTAGTTTTTGCATTTTCTGAAAGAAAAGATGGATCGAATGTTAGCAATAAAGCTGAATTATTTTTTCTTTGGTGCATGGAGAACAAAGTAAAAGTAAATTTAGGTTTTGGGTTGTCAATCACATTCAATATATCATTACAAACAAGTATGCTTTAGGTTTTGGTTCAATCATTACACGTCTTGCTCTAAATTTGAAAGTGATTAAGTCACCTACACCTAAGTTGAATCTTGCTTATGAATTGTTGCCTTTGAGTTTGGATTCCTTGAAAAGAATGCAGATTGTTTCTCAAAATATGGAAACAGGTTGTTGGAGTTGGGGCTCCATTGAAAAGATCTAACCAATAGGCATCTCTCGACCTAATGCACCAACAGGTCAATCATGTCCCCAAAACTCTCCAAGGAGTTTAAAACCTTGTTCTATTGACATTTCCATAATTTATGGGATGCTACAACGTGTTGTCCACCAAAACTCTTGAATCATAGCAAACATGGCTGCCCTTTTTCAACTTCATGGACTAGAACCTCCATATCCTCCTTCACCACAATAGTGTCTCATTGTCAACTTATTGACTAAGGGAGTTTCCTTTTTCCTTTCACTCTATCTTTTCTTCGTTTTTGTATTGGTTGGTCATCACATTGAGGACAATGTGAAATTTTGTGTATGGGAAGGGAGGTTATAATAAAAAAAATGTCCGAAAAAAAATTTTCATCGCATTCTAGGTTGTTTTGTTGTTGTCGCTTTATCTTTTCTAGTTTTCTTTTTATGTTGCATGTGAATTGTTTTAGGTTACTTTATTAGGTAATAGTGACCTCAATCACAATGAATATACAATTAACTTATATTATGCAGCTAAATAGTGACCTATGATAATAACAGATAGTAGTCAACTTCGTGATCCTCAGTTTAGTCGGTGTTTTGGTCTATGAAGGTTTTTCAATTGAATTTCACATTACTTGATACTAAACCATTTCTTTAAATGAGTGATTTGAGCCTCTAAGCACAACACTACAAGTGCTATTTCTTTCAATTATGAGACTTCATGCTTAATTGAGCTATTACGATATTCGAATCTAACACTTTTCACGACCGCATTTGAATAACCACAAAATGATTAAGGCAATTAGGATTACCCCTTTAGCTTAAATTTAGCCTATCCTTCTTCCCCTAGAAAGCCTATTTGAGCCATAAGCCAATTCCTTTTTTTTTTTCATATTCCCCCCTTCTTTCACCCTTGATTGTGTGAACTTCTGAGCAACATGACTTTCCGTCATAAACAAAGAAACTTGTACACCTAAGAAGGAAGCTTTTTGTTTTATCTCTTACATTTTCTTTGCTGTTTGAGTCATTGTGGCATGTTAGAATCAATTAACATCATTATTGAACTCTTTTAGTCCGCGGTATGTTTTTTTTCCTTGTTTCATCGTCCTTCTCTTATCCTTTCCCGTCAAGTCTTATGTATTTCACGAATGAACTTTAAAAGAAAAAAATGGAAAAAAGTAAGAAAAATAAGAAAAAAAAAGAAAAAAAGGAAAAAATAAGAAAAAAAAGAAAAAGAAAAAAGAAAAAAAATGAATTACTTGCCTAATAAATTTTCTCTCTAATAAATTGTGTTTTCATGTATACACCCTTTTGTTTGTGTTCGTATTATATAACACTTGATTTGAGCTTTTAAAGTCTTCAAAACAAACATCTTATTCTCTAATTCTCAAGATGTTGCAAATGGACTTCAAGTGTCTCATCAATTGTTCGATCTTCTTTGTCATTATTATTGACCGTTAATCTCAAATGAGTCTTTATCTATTTCTCCGTATTTCTTATTTTGGCTTATTTTCATCTTCCACCTTTAAATTTTGCTCCTTCTCATTTTAATTGTGCAAGTGAATTCATCTCCTTTTGAAAAGTCATCATCAACTTGTTTACTAAGTTCACATGGTCTTTAGCCACTATTATTCCCTTTTCATACCCTACCTAAGCCCCGTTACAACCCTTGACAAAGACATTTTGATTGTGGTTTAATGAAGTATATAAATAGTTGTGATTAGATGAACATGTAAGTCTATATATCTTGCTTTAAGTGAGGAATTTGTGAGCTTTAATTTTTTTCACCCCTTAAACACGTGTGTGAATAGAGTGACAACCTGGTGAGAATTATCAACCAAAGTGAATTCAATTTAGAGTTAACTTTTTAGACGAACTTGCTTCTTAAGCTGTTCATTATGGATTTGACCCGAGATATCTATTGAACAAAAATGACACTAAGCTGTATAATATTTGGTAATTCAAGTTGAGGGTCAATAATGATTGAGTGTTATAATAGAACGTTGTAAGTTTTTTTCTTGCTTGAGGACAAGCAAGGTTTAGTGTGTGGGAATGTTGATGTGCACTTTATTAGAATATTATTTTCATTACATTTTCCATTAGTTTTAGGACTTTTATTTGTGATTTGTGGTAGTATTTAGTGTGTTTTCATTGATTTTAGGTACCATGGAGATTCTTGCTAAAATAGAGTCAAATGTGTTAAAAGAACATAAGAAGTGCAAATTATGGCATGGGCATGCTTTAGGAGAGAGGATGAGCTACCTTACATGTGGAGTCATCACACTTCCTACTTAATATGAGCCAAAAATTCCAGCACAAAAACTTGATTATTTGATGACTACAATTATTGATTTTGTTGTTGGAATTCATCATTGGAAGGCAAGATTCATCATTTCAAGCAAGTGGACTCAATCAACTAGCAACTTGCACTTCAATAATTGGCAAGTAGGAGTGAACTTTATGCTAGATTCAATGACTTTGAGGAGTTATTAGATATGACAAATTATAAAGGCATGGAGCAAATTGTGTCATTATATCAATATATGCAACATGTATTCATGATTTATAACAATCTAGCTATCAAGTATGGGCATTGAATTACTTTGAGCAATTATTTGCACAAGTGTGAGCAATCAAGGATGCCAATTTGCACCTTCCTCTCCAGCAAAATTCATCAAAGACCAAGCTATAAAAGGGGCATCCTACAAGTAGAAAAGCACCATGAGACATGGGTGAAAAAGTACAGATTTTTATTCTTGGTTTTCAGGCATACTTCAAGTGAGGAATACAAGAAAAGTGGAAGCATCAACCATAGAAGATCATCCATCCATAAGAGCTTGTTGAATCTTCTAGTTTCATTCTCAACTCTTACTTATCATGTTTTCAATCCTTAATTTGTTTACTTTCACTTTAGCTATGAACTAATTCCACCTTAGCTAAGGCTATGGTGGATCTTAGCATGAGTTTTATGTAATTTCTTGAAGTTTTATGCAACTATTTCCTATTATCTTCCATTAAACATGTTATGATATGCCTAATACTTTGAATGTGTGACCATCTATCTTAATGTTCATAGTTAGTTTATAATGGACCAAAGGCCTAAACTAACAGAAATACATAACATGTCGATATCGCATGACCAATGCTATTGTGGCTCACTAGTTTGTGCTAGGATTCCATGAACTTAATGCTTTTCTTGTCTAGGTACTTAAGATGGGCCAAGTCTAAGTGTTTAGATCAAGAACTAGAATTAATAACCTTAATCGGGGTTAATTGTTTACGGGTTTCGCCATCCTTTGAATATGATAGAAATATTACATTGCTCTGAGAATTGCTAAAATAAATGTCAAATGAAACCAAATGCCTTAGCTAGTTTCACCATTGAATAACAAATCACTTTACTTTATTTGTACTTATCATTCATTTTAATTTCATTCTTAGACTTAGAATCAAATCCAACAAATTATAATATCATCTCTCCTAGTTAAACAAAACCCGACTACATTTAGGAATTATAAGCATAGTCCTCATGGGATCGACATCCTTCTTACTCTTTATTACTTAATTGATGGAGTACACTTGCTCTATTGCATGTGTAGTTAATCGTCCACACCAACGACCTCAGGCACACGCCTTTGTAATCGATTTACAAGTACCTTTGAAATAACTTTATATACTCCATGGATAAGAGCAATGAGCCTATAGTTAATCACCGAGGCCCACCCTAGAATCTTTGGAATCAAAATAGTGAAAGAGGATTTAATCAAATTTGGTAGCTGAGATGACTCATGGACTCTATTAAAAAGCTCGCGGATATTTGATCTCATTTCACCCAAAACTATCTATTGAAAAAGAAGTTAAAACCATCAGGCCCAGGTGCTTTTCCTTCGTTACATTATCTGAATGCTTCCTAAATCTCCTCACCAATGAAAGGATCCACCAACTGACCACTCAAACCCCCGTCAACTGTACAAAAATTCAACCCCCCTAAATCAAATAGCACTTCGATAGTTTTCGCAAACAGCTTCAGCTATGAATTCTATATTGTCAATCTTATCAATGTCAGATCACTAGAAATCATGCCATCCACCTCCAGTTGAGAAATCCTATTTACCCTCCATCAAGTAGATGTAATTCGGTGGAAAAATGTTGTATTTTCTATTGGGAATATGGCATAAGTGATAATGATGTGCATTATCAACTTTAGGCTTAATTATAATATGTAAAAACTATGATTTGAATAATATGAAATATGTCAATGTATTCTATGCTTTAAGAGCTTTCCAATGATATATTATACGCCTAAAATGGATTAACGGTGAATGAGAAACTGTAGTTTAAAGTTTGGACATCTGTCAAAGTTAGACGCGCTAAATCGGTGATTCGGTGCTAAAAAAATATGGCCATGTAATATTTTTTTTTCACCAGATTTTTATTCGAGATTAATGGATTTTTAATCTCTTAATCAATATTTTTTCTCATAACATCCATAGTTAATGACCATAAAGGTATGGTTACAAATGTTAATGCCTATAAAGGTGTGATTACAAAGGTTAATGCCCTTTAAACCCCACTAAGTCATGTTAATGCCATTTGTCCTATAAATACCCTATTCTTGTAGCCTTCTCACACACACTTTTCTTCACTCTTTCACTCTTCAAAAAATCCAGCTGGTATTTGTGCTTGTTTACTTTGTGATTTATTTTCTATTTTCATACTAAAAATGTCTCTTAAAGTTTTCATTCCTTTTACAAGAAGGCTACTTAGATTTAGGTTCTTGTGAATTGCTCTTCTCCCGATTAGAGTTCGACTAACGATTGCGGATGTATCCTAGGAGACAAATTCACCTGTAATGGACGAATAATTTTCTTAAGGAAACTGAGTTTCTGGCCTCCGCAATAAGCTTCTTCTTCGGTAAAAGGTTTAAGTATTATTATATTATAATTGTTACATTTCTATATCTTTGAGAATCATATTGTAATCTGTACTTATTCTTAATAAAATAAAGTATTGTTTATTTTATTCAATACCGGTACTAACAAGTTTCTAACATTTTTGTCTCCTAACACAGTCCATCTAACCTAGATTATTGATACTGAACCTTTTCCATGCTCCCTCGACAATGAAATAAAGTGGATTTCGCAACCTGTAGTTTTAAACTCAAACACACATCTATCGGGCGCACCTCGTTATTGGACGATAAGGTAAAACAAGATTTTCAAACTCCTTAATTCTCCTTTCCAATCCCTCAAAATTTGAAGAATGCCATGGCCAAATAGCCTCCCTTAATCAACCCAATTTGAAATCGATATCAAGATCAGCCAATTTCAAGCTAATTTTGAGCCATTTAGACTTTAAGAACGGTAAAAAATCATCGTTATCCCACCAATAGTTCAAGGATCAAAAAATCCTAATACTGCAGTAAATTGACGTATGAGATTGAAACACAATTGGAAAATGATCAGACAAAGAGGAATCTAGGGTCCTCAAGGACATTCTCGACCACATATCTAAGATCTCGCATGAAACTAGAAAACGATCAATCCTCGAAAGCGAACGACTACTTGACCATGTGTATTCTCTTCCTTGTAATGGCATATCGTAAAGCACACACTCATTCACAACCTAACCATAGAATTCATGCTGTTTCCACTCCCTCCGACCTCTCCGAGGCCTCCAAAACTTTATTAAAATCCCTAAAAACCAACACTCTATCAAGCCTCTACATATGAGAAGCAAGAGTCGACCATAGAAGATTCCTTTCAGACTGAATAATAGGACCATAAAGACATATCAATAAAATATCAGCTTAGCTTATTACCAAACATAATGAGCACCATCTATCAGAAGAGTGAGTAATCGTCCCCTGCATTATCCTCAAATTCCAAGAAACCACATGGCCCCCCGAAAAACCTTGAGTGGGAACACAATGAAACTAAAATCATTGTGCCCCCAAAATTTCCAAATAACCTAATCAGACACCCTATCAGCCTTCATTTCAACCAGCACAAAAATCTATAGGTCATATTTGTAAATACTAGATCGAACTAAATACTGCTTCAATCCATTCTTTAAACCACCCCTACAATTCCAACATAAGAAACTTAATGACATGATAATAAGACACAAACCTAGATGACCATAATAAAATGATAATCACTTCGCTTGAGATTTCAGTGCCTCGATGATGTTTCCCGCGTCCCGAGTATTGAACAACTCAAGTGACTCTCCCACTCAATAACTAATGCTTCCTTGTTCCCAACAGGCTCGCAAATTTCCTCTTGCAGCATTATTCTATTTCTATTAGACATGTTAGGTCCCAATGAGCTAGATGTATCCTGATAAATGACTATTTCCTTTCCTAACCTCTATAACACGTTCACACTATAGGTAAGAGCACTTCCCAACTGAGATTTGAAAGATACCGATTTCATCCCACTTGGATCCTCCTCCTTCAAAACTTTTTCGATAGATTCCGATATGCTCTCGTCCTCTGAATCCTCCTCTGACTCACTACCTGCGCTAGAATACCTATCTTGGCATTGCTGGTAGCCAACCCCCTAACAAAGATTAGTGTAGACTAATATTTCCTTATCACCAACAAACAATTTTAATTTTTGGCTCACTATGCCCATAGGGATACACACAAGGCAAGAAACAAAATCTAGATGGTCCGGCTTTTCAAAATCACAATCTAAGGAAAAATTTCTGCCAAATCTAGCAGTCAGACTATGAATCAATGACTCACAAACAATAGATAGTGGAATTCCCATGAAGTCCAAGTACATAATGCATTCCAAAGGAATACAATCTGGAGTAAGGAATTGAGCCAAATACACTAAGTGACCACCGATCTCCAATCAGTATTAACAAAAACTTTCATGGCATCTATTGACAGAAATAACACTATCATATTATCACCACCAATAGCGGTAGCAAACTCAACATTGAAGCCTCGATCGAAAAGCATGTCAAGAAAACTTACAAATATATGCAATATTAATAAGGTAAACTACACAAGACTTATCTTTCCTTGAGACCAGTTGAATTACTAATTCTGCACTTTTTTTAGAATCATTCAGTGCAATTGGATCAGTGCCAATTTTTGATGTCCCTATATTAGACGCCTCCATTGACTCCCTAACTTTGGTTACCACGCCCGTATAAGTTCTAGCATCTCGAGGGGAGTCATGGAATTCTTTTTAGTGAAACTCTTTTTTAGAACATTACGATTTGAGATGTTCTATGATCCTATAAACCTAGCTTTATAGGCAAGCAACCGCACAGTACCAATCACTTATAGCAAAACTATCCTGAACCTTCCCATGTGTTTCGAAATCATACCTCCCATGTGTTTTCTATAAGAGATTAAGTACTAATGGTAACCATTATGGAAATGCTCACTTATAGCAAAACCATAAAACAAACAAACAAGAAAAACATTACCTTACCGATAAGAAGCATTCATCTCAAAGAGAATTTCTATATATAATCTGTGTGATACAATAATAAACTCTGAAAGTATATTAAGGATTTACGTAGGGCTTCTCATAGGCCATAATTCTGAAAATTTTGGGCCAAGTTGAAAACTATTTACAGTACATACGTTCCATACTAAAAAAAAATTTCACACTTTAGGCAACATGCGTTAACATGTTTTCTTTTAAATTTTGTTCGCTTTAGTTTGCATTTATCTCTAAAAATGTTCATTTTTTACATGCTGCTTTAGAATATTTTGTTCATCTCTTTTTTATCTTAAAAAACAACATATATCGTGATATTTTTTTCTGAAAACATTTTTTGAATTGTCAGATTAGATATCTAGTCGAAGCTCCATATAAATCAGTAAAACTAGAAGATATTTAGTAGAAGAACCATTTAAATCAGTAAAACTAGAAGAACTTGGAATCAAAACACTAGATAGATTTTAATATATCATAACTTTAAAAGCCTTGTACAGATGTCTAATATCAACTTCAAAATAGGTTTCTAAT
This sequence comes from Euphorbia pulcherrima, assembly GCA_947683365.1. NCBI lineage: Eukaryota > Viridiplantae > Streptophyta > Magnoliopsida > Malpighiales > Euphorbiaceae > Euphorbia > Euphorbia pulcherrima. Next base: position 8,900,673 of record CANTUS010000010.1, read on the forward strand.
AGATGTCGAATATATTTTTAATAGATGCTATGTAGATTTCTAGTATATGTAAGATAGATGTCTAGTTGTCTAGTAGATAAGAAATTCTAGTAGATTTCTAACTTATAAGATATATCTATAACATATATCTAATAGAATTTATTAGATTTTGTAAAGTACAAAATAATAAGATATGCAGCTAAGATATATATTAGATTTTTTTATATTTCTATAACATATTTTTGTTCAATGTCTCGTAACTAAAAATAATAAAAAGACATGCTAGATATCTACTAGATATCTATTAAATGTTATACTATACAAAATAATCATCGTAAAAAATGATACGTTTCTATATATATATATATATTAGATGTCATTAGATTTAATGAAAAAAACTGTCAAAATTAAGATCTACAATATCTCTACTAGTGATCTAACATATATGGCTGGTCCAAGTGGTAAGCGGCTTAGTATCACTTAAGCAAGGTCTCGAGTTCGAGTCCTGGTGAATACAAAAATCCTTATTGCGAGACTCACCCACCATAACCAGGTGCGCGACCCGGGTCGGATCTGGATGTAGTTGGAGCAAAGCTTCGGTGAACCAGATGGGCAACCCAAAAAATATCTCTACTAGATATCTATTAGTGATCTACTAGATTTTTATAGACCTGTTCGTCGGGCGGCCTGGGTGGAGTTCAGGTCATGCCTAATCGGGCTTTTGACTAAAAAATCAACCCAAGCCCGACTCAGCCCCAACTTCAAAACTTAGGGCTCATGCTAGGTTTTGGAGGTCATTCCCAAGCTCAGCTCAAAGCCCATAAATAGATTTCTTTTAATTTTTTTGGCATACTAAAAGAGTAAAAAAAAGTCAAACTTTTTATATAAATATGTACAAATCTTACATATATTTACATTATCTACTTGAATAATTTAATAAATAAATAGCATTATTGTAACAATTCAAAAGAATAAAATATAAAAATCCAAAACAGTTATTAAAAATACTTTATAAATATTTAATAAATATAATAATTATTCATCGGGATGGGCATGGGTTGGGCTTGGGTATTTATATAAAAACTAATCCCGACCCATAAAACATCGGGTTTTAGCGGGCTCAGGCTCGGTCCAAGCTTTTGAGAAAAATGAAAGCCCAAGCCCGGTCCATTTGAGTGGGCTCGGGCTGGGCCGGGCGGGTTCCTAGTCCTGTGAACAAGTCCAGATTTCTACTAGTTCAAAATTTTCAAAAATGACACTTAGATATCATTTTGAAGATGTAAATAGGACGTAAAAAAAATTTAAAGCGGCATATCGAAGAAACAAATGGTTTGCATTATAAATGAAAGATAAAAAAAATCAAAAGAACAAGCATGGAGTGTAATTTTGTATATAGAATTAAAAAAAAAGAAATATTTAATAAGCATGACAATTATGCACATATTTTAGTAAGGTATGACTGTTGCCTGTCCAAAGTGAGCACTCTAGCAAGTGTACTAGATCGTGTTAGTAGTATAGGGCAAGACCAAGTGTCATTCCCACAGGGAACAAGGAAAGTAGCTAAATCTTGAAGTAAATCAGTAGTTAGAAGTCTAAGATATTAAATAAAGTGAGAAAATAATAAAGAAAATGTTGAAATTAAATGGTTGCTATGAACAGAAAACGGTTGCCTTGAATGGTTACTATGAACAAATTTATAACGGGGCAGGCACTACTAGTAAGCATGCAGACATGTGAATGATTTCCTCTCCTTATTTTATCATATTAGCACTTAAGGATCTAGGTTATCTTGCATTCCTAATGTTACTAGCCGTGGTTTCCCTTTGCCTAGGTCCTTTAAAGTTTCCTTGCGTGGTTTCCCTTTGCAAGTTACACTTTAAGCATTAAGTTATGCAAGCATTCTATCTTGTAGAAACTTCCGAGCATAATCTAATTCATTTTTCAGTTCCTCTTAGATGTGTATTTTGTGTTTAGTTTGTGATACAATTCACCTTTCAATTTCTCTTGTTACACTCAACATAAGTTAGGCCTCACTTATGAAATTTAAGCTTAACACAAAATAATCTACATAGAATAATGCTAAAATAAAAGAAGTAGAGAAATCAAATCGTAAAATCTACCTTGCTCGCTGGCCGTGCTTGCTACGACATAGTTACCCATGAACATAAAATAGAACATAATAGATAAATATTAGGTTAAAGGAAAATGAAGAACTGGTACATAAAAGTAGAGAGAAAGTGAGACAATAGAGGCCTTGAGCAAACCAAAGCTAAGTTACAAATGAAGATTAGTTCCATATTTATAGTGAGAAATGGACCGTTCTAGAGGTACCACTTGCATTATAAAATAGTCTAAAATAATTATCAGCGATACAAAAGAATATTTCTAAAAGGTGGAAGCTTGTAAGAGTAGTTAACCACTTGTCTAATAATTTATCACAAAAAGACAAACTCCACCTCCACAAGTTACATTCCACCTCCCACAAGTTAGTGGTTCTTCATCAGCTCAAGTAAAGGTCTTCTAGAAGGTGGATCTTTCTCTAGTAAGGTTTTCCCACTTGCCATAAAGTAATAAAAATCAATCAACTACCCAAAAGTGGCGTCCTTAACAAGCCAAAGGAATTTCCCCATCCTTTTAGGGGTATTATAGTCAACTTCACTTCCCAAAATATCATATTAATTCGGTTTGAGCCTCTTCTCCCTTAGGCCGAAACTGGGATTCCCCTGCCTAGTCTTCGGCTTACTATAGGTTTTTGCAACAATTACTAGAGGTGAGCATGAGCAATCTATGAAATCGGAAAACACACATATTTTCCACAATTTGGCTCCAAATTAAGTGATTTCAAAGCCAAATTACTTGTATTTTATTGGTACATTTTGCCCTCATCGATGACCAATCTTGATAAATAGTCATTTGGGTAAGATGCATTAGTTATTAGTAGTTAAAAATCTCCGCCTAGCACCACCTAGGCACTATTTTGGGGCTTGCCGCCCGACTTTTCAGTCCTCAGGCGCTATCAAGCACTGAACTAATATAGTGCTGCCTACGCACTGCCTAGTCTGATTTTTTTCACAATTTTTAAGATAACCACACTTATAACAATTATAGTTCAAATGTTTCAATTAAAAAATGTAGCTCAGTTGGTAAAACTAATGTGCATAAAAATATTCTCACCATAATCTCAAACCATGAAATAGTACACTGTAAACAATAAAAAACTTGTGAGGATATGTGTTTTTAAGGAATTAATTTTAACGATGACGTATTTTTATGTAAGAATTTATTAAGACTTATGTTTTCATACACTAAATAATTTTTTTGTAATATATTATTATATAAGATTATAATTTATTTTTTAGTTGAATGTATACATTTATTTATTAATAAATATAAAAAATAAAAAAAATTACAAATCTGCCTAGGCACCTCCTAGGCCCCGCCCAGAATCTGCGTAGGTGTTGGAATCCCTGACCGCCCGACTAGAGCCTAAGCTTTTTAAAAATTGCTTATTGGGCCTTGAAGCCACTTAGTAGTAAAATGGCTTAGTTCTTTTTTAGACTAAACATATTTTAGGTTTTTTAGTTAAGACTAGCATGGTTCAATACCATTTAATGTAGTCAAAAGAGATATTTTTTTATGGTCCTCTTTATCATTCTAGCTTATAGTATCTTACGGATTTGGATTCTATAAAGTTGAGAGGTGGTAAAGTTGTACATTTCATTCAATCATAACAATCCATTAAGTTTTAATGGTTGAGATTCAGCTTTAGTGGTATGTAGGTCCACGGTGTAATTAAATCACAACCATTAAAACTTATTGTATGGTTGAGATTAACTAAAATATACAACTTTATAAACTCTCAACTTTAGAGGACCTAAATCCCTTACAATTATATAGCCCAATGTTGCCTGTAGTTAATCTCGTTTCTCACTTTTTGCATTCACCCACTATAGTACATTGGGCTGCTCTTAAGCCCATTTTCTGATATTTGCATTTTACAAAGGCACTTACACTTTAAAAATTCAATTAAATAAGGCTCGACCATCACTATACAATTATAATGGTTGTTGAAGATGTACTGAGGATCTCGCATTGAAAATAAACAAGAGTTAACAGTAGCATATAAGTGGTGTAGATTGAGCTTTAAAATAAGTCAATTGATGTTGCATTACATGCATGCAACCTCAATGGAAAATGAAAGTTTCCCCAACATAGGGTTTTGCGATGAAAGAAGAACCCTAGTTTTGCTGCCAATGTCATCCCTTTGATTGCCATTGCCAACCATGAAAGTTCAAGCTTCAAAAGAAACCCTATTCCTGCTGCTGATTACATATTGCGTATTTGTTTGATAAAAATTCCTTCCTGACTGCAAGTAAACTAGACAAGATCACAAACCCTAAACCTAGTTTTGTTGTGGTTTTAACGGTTCTGAATCTAAAGTTGTTGAAACTGATGCACCCTTAATTGCATCTATTGAGATATCTACCAAAGGGGGTTTTACTTATATAAAAATCCCACAGTCTATTCTAGAGAAGCACATTATGATGTGCACCGATTCCTTGATCGATCGATTATTACTATAAAAAGGAGATGTCCCTTATAGACTTCCGATGTTAAAAGAGGCCCTTACGGCAATTGGTCTATCAAAGAGCCATGGTGTCTTATTTCGCTCGGAAAGGGGTATTACCATATCATGTTGGGTTCATAAGCGATAAAGCAAAAGATTTGGCACATAGGTTCGTTTAGCCTAAAACCTAGAATTTTTTGAGTTTAGCTATGGCAGCTAGACTTTGATTCTTCATTGTAAAATATCTATGAAAGCAATTGTTTGGTTTAGTTTATATGAGTTGCCTTGGGAGTATTGGGACCCTACAATACTATCTTGTATTGCTAAAGGTATTAATGAATTCTCTCGAGTTGATAGTTCTACTCTAGATGGAGATTATGATAACTTTGCTAGAATTGCAGTGGATGTGGATCTCCCGAATTCGCTACCAAGCACAATTGGTGTGGAAAAGGAAGGTAAAACATTTTGGGTTGATTACGAATATGAAAATCTATCGGATTTTTGCAAGATTTGTTCGTTAATTGGTCATGCTTGGCGTAATTGTCGACAGAATAAGGGTGCGAACATTGTGAACAAGGTTTATAAGACTATTAATTATGGGAAACAATGATCCGGAAGAATCATATCAAACACAATTCGGATTAGGTTTGAAGAAAACAAAAACACAAGAGTCCAAGATAAGTCATCCGAACACATATTGAAGACTTCAAACACTTAAGACCATAAAGAAAGCATCCAGTTAAAGTTTGGAAAGGAAACAAACTTTTAACCTCTCAAAAATAGCATCCAGAAGAAGAAGACCGATTAAAGAGCATCCAAATAAATTGAATCTGAAGAACATCTGGATAAGATGAGTCTGAAGACATCCGAAAGATTCAATTATCAAGACAAAGGGAAATTATGAAAATCATATTTCCCTCGATTTTGGTTAGAAGTCAAAATCCCTTTTGCCTTAAAGAATGAAAAAGTGAAAGCTTGCACGCATTTAACAAAAGGATAAATATCTGACTTAGAAAGAGAAAAAGGCAACCACCTTTTTAACTTAGACTAATTGGTTAGCTCATGGAGCTTACACAACTGACAAAGCTCGCTAGAATTTGGCAGTGCATAAAAAGCCAAACAAATGACTACTAAAAACTTTTTGTATCAAACCCAAAAATTCAAATGGGTCAAATTATGTCTCTAACGGATTTATTAATGGCTCTGGAAGTGCCCTATCATACTTGATCAACGGTGAAGATTCAAGATTAACCTCAATGATACACAACGGCTACATTTTTTATCAATGCCTATAAAAGGGAAGTTTCACATGTTGAGAAGGTGCTGGTTGATTTCTTAAGAAGCTACTACATTAAGAATTCAAGCTAATTTAATCAGTAAACAAAATCCCCCAAGAAGACAAGCTCCAACATGTTTTGTAAGAACTCTGAAGTGAAAACTATAAACTTGAAGAGTTTAAAATCTTTTCAAAAATAAAACCATCTATAAAATCTCATACTTGGGTGAGTATTAAGATTGGGACTCGGCTTAGAGTAGGTGCTTTAAGTGGTATATCCTTGTAGGACTCAGCTTAGGTTGGGATAGAATCTAAGTGGTATATGCTACTAAAGAGGAAGGACTCAGCTAGGAGTTAGTGGTTCTAGTGGTATATCCGACATCCGTAAGAGGGGTCATCGTCCGGAGACAAGTTCAAGAGGACTCGGCTAGAAGTTGGGGCTTTTAGTGTTATATCCTACATCCAGAGGAGAATAAATCTCCGGAGATAATTATAAGGCTTGATTCCTGCTAGTTGAAAAGGAATCACACTAGTGGAAAAAGCTCAGAGGAAGAAAACTCTGAGGACTGGAGTAGGCGGGACTGAACTATGATAAAATCATCGTGTTTGATTTTCTTTAACTCTCTACCTTACTAAATTATAATTCGTATCTGCATCATTTGGATACACTACATCTGAAACATATCAAACAAGCTACACAAGACTTTTTAAAGTCTATAAATTCTACAAAAAAGGTCATTCACCCCCCTCAAACCTTGTATACATATACACAGAGACCAACAAGTGGTATCAGAGAAAGTGGTCACAACTAAAGATCTAATAATCTTGAGCAAAGGTCCGTATCTAAATTTGTAAATCAAAATGAGTTTTAATAACTCACAGCTTCTTTCGGAGGGTATGTCCATTATCTGTTCTCCACTCTTCATCGGTGAACACCACATGTTCTGGAAAATAGGATGAAGAATTTCATTCATGCTCAAAGAATGATAGCATGGATGGCCATTAAGGATGGCTCATATGTTCCTACTTATAAAGTATAGGGTATAACTACCCAGAAGGCCTCTAATAAGTGGGATGAAAATGATTATAAAAAGTTGCATGAAAGTGCTAATGCTATTAATATGATTCATTATGCTCTTAGTGCAGCAGAATTTTATAGGATATTTGGATGTGAGACTGCACAAGAGATTTGGCAAAAACTTGAAGTGACCCATGAAGGAACAAACAAGGTCAAAGAAGCCAAATCGATCTCCTACAATAAAATATAGAATCTTTCAAGATGGAGCCAAAGAATCCATCAGCAACATAAATACTATATACACCAATCTAGTAAATGAGATGAAGAGGCTTGGAAAGGAGATCACAGAAATAGAAATGGTAAAGAAAGTTCTCTGAAGTCTCACCAAGGAATGGGACAACAAAAAGACTGCCATTGAGGAAGCTCATGACTTAAACTTTTTCAATTATGATGAACTCATTGGTAATCTTCTGACTGAAGAGTTATCCTTAGACAGATATAGCCAATAAGAAAAGAAGCTTGAAGAAAAGAAGAAAGCAATCACACTCAAGGCAGACTCTTTCGGATCAGCCTCCTCCGGAACAGAAAAGCATTTAAAGGAATCTCACCATGACAAAGAAGATATGGCTATGCTAGCCAAGCAGTTCAATAGATTCCTGAGAAAGAAAAAAAGGAGGAGTTCCAGAAGGCATGATTCCAGAAGAATGAAGGAAGGCTCCTCCAAAAGGGACAAGCTAAGAAAAGCTTTGAAAGATAAGAAAGATCCGAAAAAATAATCAGCATATTTTGAATGCAGAGATAATGGAAATTTTAATCCAAATGTTCGAAGCTTAAAAAGGAAAAGAGATATAAGAAGAAGGTTATGGTGGCCATATGAAGCAATAGTGAAGAAAGCATTAGCTCATCTTCAACGGAAGAAGAAGAAATTGTAAATTATGCGTTTATGGCACTAGCTAATCTGAAAGCAGAGCAAATCTGGAAGAAACCAATCAAAGCAAGTCAATGAGCAATTTAAAGAATTAGAATCTAAGACAACAAGTAATGAGGTAAAATCTCACTCAAATTCTGTGTCTAACCTTGACCTTGCTAGAGCTTTAGGGATCGTAATCAATAATGTCAGGAAGAACATGAAGGCTATCAAATCCCTCCAAAGACAAGTAATGGAACTTGCTGAAAATACTGAAGCATTAGCACAATATGTCAATCTAATAAGATTCACAAAGCACATTGATGTTATTAAAGAAAACTTCCTGAGAAATCAAGTGCAGATACTAAATGCCAATGTAACTGGGCTAGATAGAGAGCTAGCTCTAATGAAGGAGGCATCCGAAAGAAAACTAGAATCTCCAAAGCAAAGAATAAATTCAAATCCATCTTATGGAAGGAATCCGGAACCCTCAAGATAAAAAAATAAAAAAAGTAGCCTCAAGATCAAAAACACAATCCTCCACTAACACAAAGAACTCAAACTCATAAATACACAACTGCTCAAAAGGGAAAGGCTAAAGTGGTCTATGATGAGCAACCCACTAAGAAAAAGAGAAACTATAAAGCAGAAGTTGCCCCTCCAACCAACTACCAAATCCAAACCAAACAATCCTTTCAGAATCTAGCCAAAGCAGGGTATTTCAAAGATTGTGGGAATAAGGATCTCTAAAAGTTTGAGAAGAATCTTAAGCAGAACAAACCAGTCATTGGGTGTAGGTTTTGTGGAGCAAATAACCATATGACTAAAATGTGTATATTTAAAAATGGTTATTATGATATTTATCCTTGGCCTGAAATGTTTGATAACCCAAGAGGATCCAAATCTGATTTGGTACTTAAACCCACTTGATCTATCTTGCAGGTATGCCTTAGATCCATAAAACATCAACAAAGATGGTACATTAATAGTGGATGCTCAAGGCACATGACCGGTGATGAGAAAGCCTTCATCATGTTAATCTGAAAGAAAGGTGGAAAAGTGAGCTTTGGCGATAATCAACAGGGACAGATTGGATATAGAACCATTGGATATGAATTAAAGATAGAAGATGTCTCACTAGTTGATGGATTGAAGTTTAACCTGCTGAGTGTTGCAAAACTCTGTAACAAAGGAAGAAAAGTCACCTTTGACTCCCGAAGCTGCTCAATCATTGATAGTAAGTCAAATCAACTCATTCTTTATGCACCTAGAGTAAATAATATCTATTCTGTCAATATTAAAAATGAGAAACAAAATATATGCTTGGTATCTAAAGAAGAAGAATCATAGCTTTGGCACCTAAGGTTGGGACATGTAAGTATGAACCTCCTATCCAAATTAGCTAAAGGAATTGGTTGTGGGTTTCCCTAAGGTTACTTTTGATAAGGATCATATATACACTACATGTTAATTAGGTAAACACCATAGAAAAAGTTTCCCCTCCATCTCCTATATTCCCTCTAAGAGAGTTCTTGAACTCTTGCATATTAATCTTTTTGGTCCAATCAAAATAATGAGTTTAGGTAGAAGAGAATACTGTAGTTATAGCGGATGATTATTCTCACTATACCTAGGTTGCTTTGCTAGCTAGCAAAGATGAAGCCTTTGATCATTTCTCAAAAATATTCATCCGAATCAAAGTAGAATAGCGCATAAGCATTGCACACATCTGGAGTGGTAATGGAGGAGAATAAAAAAATAGGCATTTTGTTGAATTTTGTGAATCCAAGGGCAATGAGCACAACTTTTCTACTCCTTATACACCTTAACAGAATGGGGTTGTTGAAAGGAAAAATAGAACAATAGTTAAAATGGCTCGAACAATGCTAAATGAGAATAGATTGTCTAAATACTTTTGGGGTGAGGCCGTAAACATTGCAGGTGACATTTTAAATAGAGCTCTCATTAGAAAGACCATAGACAAGACCCCATATAAAATCTAGAAGGGAAGGAAACCCAAGATTGGGTACTTCAAAGCCTTTGGATGATGCTACATTCTAAATGATAGAGAGCAACTAGGAAAACTTGATCCTAAATCTGATGAAGCAATTTTCCTTGGCTACTTAACACGTAGCAAAGCTTATAGGGCATATAACAAAAGAACATAAATTGTGGTATAGTCAATACATGTATATTTTATGAGACTAACCATCTAAGAAAGAAAAGCCAAGATCCGGATAAGACAACTCCGGATGAAGCAGAACAATTGAAGGCTCAAGATCCCTTTCAGATCAAGAAGTATAAGGAAGAGGATGAGCTAATCAATTTCAACCAAGATCATCTTCCAAACAATCCCTTGAATGCTAAAATTGATTTCAAAGATGGACAAGGAGAAGATGAGGAACTAGATGCATTAGTAGAGAATGTTCTAGAATTGCATGAAGATCTTCAAAGGGAAACGAGGAAACAAAGGAATCATCCAACGGAAGCTATTTTAGATAGTGACCAAAATCCAGTTAAAACCAAAGGACAACTCAACCGAATGATGAGCTATGATGCTTTTGTCTGACTCGTAGAACCAAAGAAGTTTTAAGATGCAGAGGGAGATAAACGTTGGATGATGGCTATACAAGAAGAGCTGGATCAGTTCTCTAGAAATGATGTATGGGATCCAGTACCTCAATTGGAAGGAAAGTCAATTATTGGCAATAAATGGGTTTTGCGAAATAAGCTAGATGAATTCGGAGTCATGGTGAGAAACAAAGCAAGACTGGTTCCTCAAGGCTATAACCAGCAAGAAGGGATTGACTTTGGGGAAACCTTTGCTCTAGTAGCAAGATTAGAGGCCATTTGGATACTATTTGCTTTTGCATCATCCATGGGATTCACCATATTCCAAATGGATGTCAAAAGTGCATTCCTAAAAGGAGTCATTCAAGAGGAAGTATGTGTCAAGCAACCACTTTGATTTGAAGATTCAAAGCATCTGGACCATCTGTACATGCTAAAGAAGGCCCTCTATGGATTAAAGCAAGCACTAAGAGCTTCGTATGAGAGACTCACTTGATTTCTCATATCAAGGGTTACATCTGGGGTAAAGCAGATACAACACTCTCCATCAAAAATAAGAAAGGAAATGTCATTTTTGTCCAAATCTATGCGGTTGACATCATTTTTAGAGCAACAGATGAAAGAATGTGTGAGGAATTCAACTCTCAAATGCATAAGGAATTTAAGATGTCAATGATGGGAGAACTCAACTTCTTCCTTGGTCTTCAAATCAAATAGAGTCTGGATAGGATTTTCATAAACCAATCCAAATATACCAAGGATATTGTAAAGAAGTTTTAGATGGACAAAAGCAAGCCAATGTCCACCCCCATGGGATTAAATACAGTCCTCTCAAATGATTGTGAAGGAGAAGGCGTTGATCAGAAACTTTGCCGAGGAATGATTAGATCACTTCTATACTTGATAGCTAACAGACATGATATACATTTTTTTAGATTGCCACAGTACAAGATATCAAGACAATCCAAAAGATTCTCATCTTAAAGCTGTTAAAGGAGTGCTCGGGTACTTCCTGGGAAGAACTGAAGTTGGATTATGGTATCCCAACAATGGAAATTTCACTTTGCAAGGGTACACTGATGCAGACTATGGAAGAGACATGCTTGAGACAAAAACCACATCTGGAGGTTGTCATTTCCTTAGAGAGTGCTTAGTATCTTGGTGCATCAAGAAGCAAACTTCAGTAGCATTATCAACCACTGAAGTAGAATACATGCCTGTAGGAAGTTGTGTTGCTCAACTCCTATGGATCAAGAAACAACTAGTAGATTATGGAGTTCAATCCGGATGCGTAGTTGTTATGTGTTATAACAAAAGTGCAATCGATGTATCCAAAAATCCAGAGCTATACAGCAAGATTAAGCATGTCAATATCAGGCATCATTTCTTTAGAGATCATGTCATGAAGAAGGATGTAACCTTGGTTTTGTATTCCAACAAATGAGCAAAGGGAAGATATCTTTACTAAGCCACTAAGTAAAGATCAATTCAACAAGCTAAGGGAGGAAATTGGAATGTCAAATCCAATTCAAAGAAAGATCCGAAAGAGAAACAGCAGTTAATCTTGATCATCTACAAGTCAAAAGATCAAGAGAATGAAGAATAATTATTTGACTCTAGATCTAAAAGAAATATTGCCAGCTCAGCAGAAAAGAGTGACACATGGTAGTAAAAGCACAAAAAGATAATTGTACATGTTTTGAATTCAAACGTTTATTGGAGAGTACACGCGCGGTAAAACGACATAATTGTTTTAAAATTAAACCGTTCAAATTTTCCGGTTTAAACGCCATTTACCTCTCTCCTCGAATTTAACTGCCACATCATTAATCGAGTTAACTTTAACTATATCCAAATTACCACTCTACCCTTACCTTGAAAACTCTATAAAAAACCCCAAAATCCTTCTTCATCTTCACGCGAGCAACTAATCTACTGTTACTCTGCCATTTTATTTTCAAAAACCTTAAAATTCTAAAATCCTTTCTCAAACTCTCAAATGGTAAATTTCGAAACCAAAACCATTCCTCCTCCTAGAAAAATCTTTAAAAATACTGATCTCATGAATGGGGATTTTATCCCTCTCAAACTCAATAGCCCAGATATAGTAGTTCCCTCAGACTATTTAGGCGATAATTTCTTGCTCAGTATTGAACCCTACTCCCAACTTATAAAAGACCAACATCTTGAGGTCTTCCTCATGATGAACCACCATACCTATCTAGATGTTTTACAGGAATTTCATGATAACCTTGTGGTCCACTACTATTTTTATGCCCTCTAGACAAAGTTGCTTGGAAAAGCCATAACATTCACTACTAAGTTCTTCGAGACTCACTTTCAGATGAAAAATGATGGGCTTCTTCTAAGAATTGAGGGAAATGAGCTCAAGGTCAACTATGATGCCAAACTATGGCTTCCAAAATGATATTTTGGAGATAAATTCTCTACTTATTAGCCAAAAACCCCCAGGTTGCTGCAATTTATCCTAGCAAAGTTTGTCTTGATTTGGAAAGGCTCACTCACCACTGCATCTTCCTTTCGACATTATATTCTTCAGCATTGGGTGAAGAGAAGACTCTTAAACATTCTTGTTCTGATCATGCACTTTATGAAGTAGCATAAGTACACCCATGCTGCGCTCATTACCAAAATACTTCGTGAAAATTGGATAAATCTGTCCGGAGTCAAGTTAGTTCAAGGGAAGGAAATTTTGGAAAATAATTTCAAGAAGTTAACCTTTGATGAAACTTGGGATGAAGAGAAAGCTAGAAGGCAGAGGATAAAATGGCAGTAGAAAATCAGGGTCCGAAAGGCTGGAGGAACAGTTGAGACTGCTCTGGCAGTAAAGAGGGCAAGAACGAATAAAGGCACAGAGGAAGATAAACCTTGAGCTTATGGTTGAGGAAGAGCTAGATGAAGATGCCATGACTCTCACCTAAATCTTAAGGCAAATACCTGTCAAAAAGCCTAGAGGGACGCTTATCAAAGCTACTACAAAGAAAGGCAGAAATGTAGAAAATCTAGAGATGATGATTAAGGACCAAACTTTGGAGGTAGCAGCTGCAATGATAGCCAGAAGAAAAAGAGAATGAAAATCCCTAGAAGAAATTCTTGAGGACATTGCCACTGAGAGAAGTGGTACTGAGGATGAGGAGCCTATCCCAAAGAGAAAACGAGTACAAAAGAAGGGACCAATAATCAGTGAAGCTCTTAAGGACAAAAGAGCCAAGTTGATGCCCAAGAAGCCTACTGCAGGAATTACCATTCGGGATCCAGCTCCGAAACCTTCTAGAACAGAGGAAATGGCTCAAGGCTAAAAATCAAAGGGGAAACAGGTAGCGTTCACTGACAAGCCTATTATTTTGGATAATATGAATCCAGAGGACCCATAATTTGCTGAGATGATAGAAGCTATTAGGGATAAGACGAAGGTAAATCAGCTAACTAAAGAAGGACCTGGAGGCTCATCTAGAGCAACCAAGGAAACCACTCTTCCGGACACTTCCTTTCCTTTAATTGTAATTGCTCCCTTTGATCTACAAGCCCTAAAAGAAGGAAATGGAGAAGAGGACTTGTTGATCTTCAAAACTAGAACAAATTTTATTCCTACTTCTCTTTTTATTCCAGAGGTTGAAGCAACTACAGTAGAAAGTCCTGAAAAGGCAACTGGAGAGAATGTTGAGGACTATACCAGCATTTTAAACCAAATAGAGGAAGTACACACCAAAAGTCCTGAAAAGGTAATTGAAGCGGAGATTGAGGACAATTCCAATCTTCTGGGAGATGATATTGAGGTAGATGGAGAAGTAAAGAAGTCAGCAAAGCCTACTGAATAACATAGCACTGTGGTAACCCCTAAGTTTGACTCTAATATTGTTGCTCATGAAATTAAAAATATTACAGAACAATAAGGCAACTTAGATGTAACTCAGAATGCATCTAAGGATATTGAGCCTAGCCAGGAGTGTGATGCTCCAAAGGAGGGAGATGGTCTGAGATCCACTGAGAATGCTAATATAGTGGACTTACAGGGCGAGGCCACTCTAGTGGATAGGGTGGAACAAAGAGTTGAAGAACTTAAGAAGCCTCAATAACAAGAATCCTTAACCACCGATGAGATTAAAACCAAAAGCATCTCTGAATCTGAAGAAGAATCTTCCTCAAATAGTGAGGTAAAAGGGAAAACCATAAATACAAAGCCCACTAGAGTTGAGAAGATATGAATGGCCCTGAGTCTATTACAGCAAGCTACCATTGAAGGGCATAAAGAAGATGAAATCAAGAAAATGCTCTAGGACATATGCACAAAATTGATATCAGTGGAGAAGCTTATGCAAGTAAAATCTATGGCTCTGGATCTTAAAATAGAGTTGGGAGAGATAAAAACTGCAGTGAAGAGCATTGGGAAGAAGGTTGATCTATTCCCCACAGCTGAACAATTTTCGCTAAAACCTCTCTCTCAAAAATCCTTCCAGAGTTGACCTAACTTCCTATGCAATTACTAATGCTAACAACACAGTAACTCAAGCTGTAATCAAAGGAGAGGACAATTGTACCATAATCCTGGGTAAAATCACTTCCTCATCTATCGATAGGAAAGCAGAATTGAAGGAGTACATAAACCGTAAGTTTTAAAACTTGGAAAAATTCATTCCCCAAGCCATCACAGAGTCTTCTAAAGATGTTTCCTCCGGATTAACCCTTCTCAATGAGGAACAACAAGCCTCTTAGGAGACGCTCTATAATTGTCTTGAGGTAGAGCTACCAAAGCTCCTAGAAAAACACATGGAAGATGTGAGCGACGACTTCCAGTGCCATCACCGAAGCTGAAAAGCTAATCATCACTTGGAAAGATAATTTTAACACTAAACTCCAACACCTCAATACAAGTCTTCATAATTGCCATAGAGACATCATCAAGGAAGTTAAACAACTCGAGTCATGTATGTCTCAACTCTCACTCACTACTCCTTCTTCATCCGGGACTTCCTCTATAATTCCAAAAAGCCTTCTCCTCCCAATCATTCAAAACCTTATCCAGCACGTTGGGATATAGGATTCTTTGGGTATAAGTGCAATCTCACTCTTCTTAAGGCACTATTCCCAATATTTGAACAAAAAGATAGGCAAAATGCTCTTCAGATGCATCTAGATCTAGCCAAGTCCTACTCGCAGCTCCAGAAGCTCATTAAACCTCTACATCTCCTTCCTGCCACTATAGACACAATCATCGAGAAGTATCTTGAAGGCAATATAGACTTTTCAGTGTACTCCGAAGCATGGAAAAAGAGTTGGGATCAAAGAACATATATAGTTATAGACCCCCAATCTGATGCAAACAAAAAGGGGGAGAAAAGCACAAGCAAGAAAGGTAAAGCTTCTGGGAAATAAATTATCCTATAGAGAATAGCTATTTTTAACTTGCAAATTTTGTAATAGCTAGTTCTGTATAATTTTCACTTATATACTCTATAATCTGTTATCTAGAACTTTATTGATATTAACTATTGTTAACAGTAGAAGTATGTATAGTGAAATATTCTACTTAAAAATTCCTTCTAGGTACACCTATCTATTGTACTTAAAAAACTTAGAAGCTAGAATGCGAAAATATTGGAGGAGTTAGGATGCTAAAATTATAGGGCAGTAAAATTATAAATGACTAAGTATCAAGAATCATACTTAGCTCATATCCCACTTTTTCATACTCTATGAATTCAGGTTTTTTTTCCATCAAATAAGGAAGATTGTTGGGAAACAATGGTCTGAAAGAGTCATATCAAATATAGTCCGGATGAGGTTTGAAGAAAACAAAAACACAAGAGTCCAAGATAAGTCATCTGAACACATTAAAGACTTCAAACACTTAAGACCACAAGGAAAGCATTTGGTTAAAGTTTGGAAAGGAAACAAACTTTTAACCTCTTAAAAACAGCATCCGGAAGAAGAAGACGGATTGAAGAGCATCTGGATAAAATGAATCTGAAGAACATCAAGATAAGATGAGTATGAAGACATCCGGAAGACTCAATTATCAAGATAAAGGGAAATTATTTCAAAACCCTCCATATTGGTCGAAAGTCAAAATCCTTTTTTCCTTGAAGAATGAAAAAGTGACAGCTTGTATGCATTTCACATAAGGACAAACATCTGACTAAGAAAGAGAACCACGTTTTTAACCTAAACTAACTGGTTGGCGGATGGAGCTCACACAACTAACAAAGCTCGCCTAGAATTTGGCAGTGCATAAAAAGCTAAACAAATGATTACTGACAGCTTTTTGCATCAATCACAAAAATTCAAATGGGTTCAAATTATGTCTCTAACGGATTGATCAATGGCTCCAGAAGCGCCACATCACACCTAATCAATGGTGAAGATTCAAGATCAACCTCGATAGTACATAATGACTACAATTATGACAAAACCCTATAGAAGGGAAGCTTCACATGTTGAGAAGGTGCTGGTTGATTTTATAAAAAGCTACTACATTAAGAACTTAAGTTAATTCAATCAGTGAACAAAATCCCCCCAAGAACTAGACAAACTCCAATCTTTTTATAAGAACTCTCAAGTGAAAACTATGAACTTGAAGATTTTAAAATATTTTGAAAAAGAAAACCATCTATAAAATCTCATACTTGGGTGAGCATTAAGATTGGAACTCAGCATAGAGTTGGTGTTTTAAGTGGTATATCCCTGTAGGACTCAACTTATGTTTGGGTAGAATCTAAGTGGTATATATCCTACTAAAGAGAAAGGACTCAGCTAGGAGTTAGTGCTTCTAGTGGTATATCCTATATCTAGAAGAGGGGTCACCGTCCGGAGAGAAGCTCAAGGGGACTTAGCTAGAAGGTTGTGCTTTTAGTGGTATATCCTACATCTGGAGGAGAATAAATCTCCAGAGACAATTGTAAGGCTTGATTCTTACCAGTTGGAAAGGAATTACACTAGTGGATAAAGCTCAGAGGAAGGAAACTCTAGGGACTAGAGTAGGCGGGGCTCAACAAGGATAAAATCATCGTGTTTGATTTTCTTTAACTCTCTACTTTATTGTATTATAATTCATATCTGCATCATCCTTATACACTACATCTGGACCATATCAAACCGGCTACATAAGACTTTTTAAAGTATATAATTTCCTCAAAAAGGGTCATTCACCACCCCCCCCCCCCTTGACCTTATATACATATGCACTAGGACCAACAATTAAGGGTACTCATATTCCTTGTGATCATCCCCAGCCTCATTAC
Organism: Euphorbia pulcherrima; assembly: GCA_947683365.1. NCBI lineage: Eukaryota > Viridiplantae > Streptophyta > Magnoliopsida > Malpighiales > Euphorbiaceae > Euphorbia > Euphorbia pulcherrima. The sequence goes on from CANTUS010000010.1 coordinate 8,918,250, forward strand.
TGGAAAAAGGTGGGATCAAGGAAGAATAAAAAGGCAAGCCTAAAGGATTCAATCCTATTAGAGACGGTATAACAACATCTTTGGGAAGGGTTAAGAGGAAATTTACCACAAGTGAATATGGAGGGGACGAGGAGTACGGCCTCTACTACCTCATCAACAGCCGTGTCCAGGAAGGATGGTAATGCTACTGATGGAACTATCCCATTAGAAAATGTTAAAAATTGCCTAAGAGAGGACTTAATTATGGTTGGTTCCTCTCTCGGAGATAGGATGAAGAAAGTGAATCCTATTGCTAAAATTAGCTCGGGTACCGATCGATTGTCAATATGAGTGTGGCTACAGGGAATGTGGAAGATGGGAAGCTAACTGATGTTACTCTTGAGGATTCGATGAAGGAGTTGGAAGAGGGAGATATTTAAGAAGATGAAACTCGGATGGGCATGCTTGACCTATAAGAAGAGGATGATGTTGTGGATTCGGATTCAGATTATTCATAACCTAAGAGAGGTGTTCTGGGCTCTTGGGCGAATTATGTAGAACGAGAAGATGCAAGACTGAAAAACAAAGCCAAGCAAGTAACACCTATTAGGCGAGAGTATTCAGCTTCTTCTTATGAAAGCTTTTAGCATAAGGTAGATGAGGAAGACACTACCCCACGAAATCAAAGAACGAAAAAGTTATCTATTGCCAGGAGACAACAAGCTAAATGGGAGCGCAAACCTCCTTTGAAGTATTCTTTTAATTGGGAGTATTTTTCCTATTACCTAAATGGTAGTTTGACATTTGCTATTTTTAGCTTTTCTTTTTTCTTTTCATATTTTCTTTTATTTTTTAATAATCCTTGAGCCCGGTTCTCCGGCCTTCGCTTTAAATAAAAAAACCTCAATTATATGCTCATTCACCTATCAAATACTCCCAATGCTTACACATTCTCTACATGGTATCAGAGTAGAAAAAAGTATGACAACCTTAAAGATGTCAAGTTTGTAAGGTCCTGGTGTAATTTGGATGAGCGGAGAAGACTGAAACCATTGACAACTGAGGAGACATGTCAAGGAATGTCTAACAAGTAACAATAGGTCCAGACTCAGTTGCACTTGATGGGATTGGAGGTGTGTTATATTTCTCACAACGGAAATAAACAAGAGTTATGAGTAGTATATACGTAGTGTAGATTGGGCCTTAGCATAAGCTAATTGGTTTTGGGCCACATGGGCTCAATCCCACTATAATGCTCACTCACCTATCAAGCTCAACCCCACACTCTCGTGACCTATAGTTTCCTCACACTAAATAGGCTTGTGATAGTAGCGATTATAAGCCTACTTCTCACTATGTTACGTAGTATATCTTGGTTTTAATTCAGTATCTTGGTCTTGTTGTGAATATCTTGGTTTTAATTCAGTGTCTTGGTCTTGTTGTGAGCACAAGTCAATTTCCTTGTGATGGTTTCTATTTTCAGCATGCATTTGTGCTTATTTCCATATCATTGAGACCATGTTTTTAGTCTTTATGGCCGCTATTTCTTCCTTTTCTGTCTCTTTCAGGTTTTGAAGGTAATTCGAAGAAAACATACGATATTTGGAGAAAAAGAGCTTATCATCGATACCTGACACAGGCCGCAGGAGCAATAGCTGGTCCCAATGATTCTAGAATACTTCAAAATGACCAAGATGACATCAATACCAGCACACGCCGTATCCAAATCTGGAAGTAACCCATTTCAGGCCAATCCTATTTGGGAAGGCCCATCACAAATGGAAGTTTGACCTCTTTCCTAATCTCGAATAAGGGAAGATTTTTACTACCATTTGAAGACCAAGTCTAAAAGGAAAGAATCCGTCAAATTAAATACAAAGAGTCCTAATTTATCACTAAAGATGAAGCTTAAGGAGGAGCACTCAGCTATAAATATGAAGGCCGGCCATTTCAACAAGGACATAGAGAAATACAAGAGAATTGGTTTAGAGACAGACAATTTACATTCAGTCTTTTAGTTCAGCTCTAGTTTTTACATTCTTTTGTTTTGAGTTTTTCCGTTTATAGTTTTGGTTTTGAACACCTCTAAGTTTAATTGCAAGTTTATTTTCAGTTTCATTGTTCCCATTTTATTTCAGTCCTTATATTCTCGGCAAGATTTATTTACAGTCTCTTTATATTTCTGCACATTTACATTCTGCCATGTCTAGCTAAACTTGACCAGTTAATGGTCAAGACTGAGTTTATATGATGTGAGGACCGTAATTGAATACAAAAATTTGCAAGGAGGCCTATTTACCAATCTCGGTACTTAAAGGGTTTTATAGTAAGAATATCACTTGGTCTCGCTTTTTGGACTGATCACCTATTTGGTAAGTTTTTGTGATTATTATTAATCTCTATTCTTGCATCTGTAATTGTGCTTGAAAATGGATAAAGTAACAACAGTCTTCGCCGAGACTGGAGAAAGGTAATCTTATGTATGTTGGGAGTGCTTCACTACCTGTCGGTAAGGATTTAGGCTTTTTCTTATTTCTATTACTATTTACTAGCAAGCTCTTGACACAAATTCGAAGAGACATGGTGAGTAAGAGTGAGGTCGTGGCGTGAAGTCCGGTCTCCATACACAGTAAGGAAAAGTTGCTAGTATTGTATGGTGCATGAGTATTAGTATAGCTAAATATAGGTCTCGTTGCAATTAATTTCTTATCCCTTGATCACCATGATATTCAATCTTGTCCTATATTGGTTGAGCCATTATTTCCTATTGTTTCATTACCTGCTTTATTTAGTTTTAATCCAAAAATTCCCATCAAGAGTACTTCTAGGTCATGCTTTGTGTCGTCTTCTTAGAATAACGTTGGCAAATACCATTCCTTATGGATTTGACTTCTGCTCATCGCTAACTACAAGTTTATTTTGTGCAGGGTTTTATTTTTGGTGGTCTTGAAACCCATCAAATTTTGGTGCCATTGCCGGGGAGCAATTCCTTTTGACTAGTTGTTCAATATGGATGACCAGAGCCACAGGCCATGGCAGTGAATTTCTCTACGATCTAGAAGTTGAAAGATCCAACAAAGCTTGTGCTAAGTGAGCCTCGAGAGTGTAGAGATTCAAAACATCAGGCAGAGACTTCAAACGGACCCAACAATAATCAAATCACTATAGAAGGACTGTCTGACTATTTGACTAACTCAGAATCAGAACCTGAAACAACTATCGTGACCTTGACTAATGAAGAGCAGTCAACCCGAGACCTCACACGGGTCCTAGTGAACCAGCAACCTTTCTGCATCACTTCTCTGAATGAAACTGAAGATAATAATTTTGAAATGAGATCTGGGTTTATCCATAGGTTACCCAAGTACGTTGGAAGGGCCACTGATGACCCTTACAAACACTTGCAGAAATTCCATTTGACGATGTGTTCCATAAAGCCACCCAAGGTCGATCTAAACCTTGCAAAATTGAAGTCCTTTACTTTCTCTCTAGAGGACTCGGCCAATGACTTGTTTTATCACTTAAAACCAGGATCGATATCGTCATGGGAACAGATGTCGAGAGTCTTTCTTGATGGATACTTTCCAGAATCGAGAGTTACCACTTTGAAAAGGCAAATCTGTTCTACTATGATGAAAGACTTAGAGAGTCTCCATGAGTATATAAAAGATTCCAACACCTATTAGCAGCCTACCTACCTCATGGATTCACTGATCAAGCCTTAGTCCAGACATTCTACGAAGGACTCCCATTCTCTATGTGGTCCATGTTAGATACCGCTAGTGGTGGTGCTCCTATCAATAAGACCCCAACTTAAGCTTGGGCAATTATTAAGACTATGGCAAAAACCGTTCAACAATTTGGGAGTCGTGAAGGAAAATCTACATCGAGACCTGTCAATAGGGTTAACTCTTATGATCTTAATGACAAAATAGGAAGACTAGCTAAACTTGTGCATAAGATAGTTATCCAGACCAAGGTCATGAAGGAGTGCAAACTATGCAAAAAGACTACTCATGCTACTGATGAATGTCCTCACATAGGAGACCCTAAGTATGAGCAAGTCCATGCCATAGGGAACTATGGCAACTATAGCAATTATAGTAATTATGGGAACTATGGTACCTATAGTAACTATGTTAATCAGGGGAACAAGCAGCCGTACATCCCACCACCGCATAGGAATCAATTAGGATGGCGAGATCGTCTAGCACTCACTTGGGGAAATAACGACCGCCAACAACCAAAGGGACCACAGAACCAGCTCGTGGTGAGAAATTACTAGAATGTGATTGTACCAAGACCTCCTCAGCAAGTCCAACCCAACCCACCTCAGCAGCCACAATATAATTCTTATGAGCTTTTTAATACTCTAGCTGAGGGTTCTAATAAGCAGTTTGAGCTGGTAGACAATTGGATACAAGGACTACAAGGTAACTTCTCAAACCTAGAAAAATAGATGGCCTAGATAGCTAACACTCTCTCTAAGATCGAGAACATGGAGAGACTTCCATCTCAAACAAAGGACAATCCAAGAGAGAATGATAGTGCGATCTCGCTAAGGAGAAAGAAAGAGACCCAGTTAGAACAACCAAGAGCAGAAATAGAGGATGAGGTCATTGTGATTTTTGATGACCTAGAGGAACCAGTGATTTCTACTGAGACTAGACCCTCTTTTCCAGAAAGACTAGAAAAGACCAAGAATCTGAAGGAAGAGAAAGAGATCTTCAAAACCTTGTGGAAAGTCGAGATCAACATCTTGTTGCTCGATGTGATTAGATAGATAACCAAATATGCGAAGTTCCTCAAGGAGTTATGCACGAACAGGAAGAAGCATCAAGACCTGGATAAAGTCGTGATGGGGGAAACGTGTCTGTCGTGATCCAACGCAAATTATCCCCTAACCTGAAGGACTTGGAATGTTTACAATCAATTACACCATAGGTCAAGTTAGAATTTAGAAAGCTATGTGTGATCTCAGTGCATCTATAAATGTCAGGCCTTCCTCTATCTACCATCAGATATCCGCTAACCATAACATGCCTCTCAAGGAGACCAGGACTGTCTTGCAACTTGTAGATTGCTCTATTATTTACCCTGAGGGAATCTTGGAGGATGTATTAGTCAATGTAGATGATTTTGTTTTTCTTGCTGACTTTTATGTTCTTGATGTATGCGATGCAGATAGAAAGGGGAACTCGGATTTGCTGCTAGGGTGACCATTCTTGAGTACCGCCAAGACCAAAATCAATGTACACAGTGGTTCTCTCACTATAGAGTTCAATGGGGAAGTAGCCACTTTCAATGTCTATGATGCCATGAAAACCCTAGAAGAAGACTCAAGCCTATACAGTATTGACAGCCTTAATCCCATCATCCAACAGATATTTGAGCTCAATCTCTCATATGAGTATTTGGTCATGTTAAATGAAGCACTTGACATCAAGAGTCTCAATGATTCTGATCTAGATGAAAAGGTGAAAGAAGCTATTCATGATCTCAATCTACATCGAGACCTAGACCAAAGCTTGCTCTACCACCTTTCAAGAAACTCACCCCTTCCATCATCCAACCATTGGAACTTGAACTCAAGAGACTGCCAAGTCACCTCAAATATGCTTTCATGGGGGATAACGACACACTCCCAGTGATCATCTCGAGTAAATTGAGTCCTGATGAAGAGAAATGACTGGTCAGGAGGCGATTAGATGGACTATAGCTGACATTAAGGGGATTAGTCCTTCCACTTGCATGCATAAAATGAAGTTGGAGGAAATCACCAAGACCTGTCGCTAACCTCAAAGATGACTCAGTCCTCCTATGATGGAAGTTGTGAAGAAGGAAGTGATCAAGCTCATGGAGGCTAACCTCATTTACCCTATTTCTAATAGTGAGTGGGTTAGCCCGGTATAAGTTGTTCCAAAGAAGACAGGGATTATGGTAATAATGAATGAATTAGGAGAACCGATCCCGACAAGGATACAGAATGGATGGAGAGTTTGCATTGACTACCACAAGCTCAATGCCATGGCCAAGAAGGACCATTTCCTGCTACCATTCATCGATCACATGTTAGAGAGACTAGCAGGAAAGTCTCATTTCTGTTGTCTCTATAGAATGTCAGGATTCTACCAGATTCCGATGGCACTAGAAGACCAGGAAAAGATAACATTTACGTGTCCCTTTATCACCTTTGCTTACAGACGGATGCCTTTTGGTCTCTGCAATGCTCCCACTACATTCTAAAGGTGTATGATGAGTATCTTTTCTGATTACGTGGAAAATATCATTGAGGTATTTAAGGATGACTTTACTGTGTATGGCGATTCCTTTGATGCATGTCTCGATAACCTTGGTAAGATTCTTAAATGTTGCATTGAGTCTAATTTAGTGCTTAGCTACAAAAATTGCCACTTCATGGTAGACTAGGGTATGATATTAGGTCATGTTGTATCTAAGAAGGGTATTGAGGTAGATAAAGCTAAAATTGATGTTATTCAGTCCTTACCTTACCCTACTTCTGTAAAGGAAGTTAGGTCTTTTCTTAGCCATGCAGGCTTTTATCGCAGGTTCATCAAGAACTTTTCAAAGATCATTGAGCCCCTATGTGGATTACTTTAGACAGACGCTAACTTCGAGTTTGGTGATCCTTGCAAGGAAGTCTTTGATATCATCAAGAAGAAGTTGGTCTCTGCACCTATTATCCAAGCACCCAATTAGGACCAGCCCTTCGAAATCATGTGCAATGCAAGCAATAAGGCAGTAGGAGTAGTATTGGGACAACGAGTAGGCCGAGAACCTTATGTCATTTATCATGCCTCTCAAACTCTCGATACAGCTCAGCGAAACTATACCATGACTAATAAAGAGCTCCTTGCTATCATTTTTGCATTGGTGAAGTTCCATTCTTACGTTCTCTATTTAAAGGTCATTGTATACTCAGAGCATGCTACCTTGAGATACCTAATGACCAAGAAGAATGCCAAGCTAAGACTAATTTGATGTATCCTTTTACTTCAAGAATTTGCCATTGAGATCAGATACAAAAAGAGGACAGAGAACCTAGTGGCTGATCATCTTAGTAGGCTTACCAACTCAGAAGAACCAAGAGAAGTCCAAGAAAAATATCTTGGGGAAATTCTCTTTGCTGTTACTGAGACTCCATGGTATGTATACCTTGTCAATTTCCTTACCACCGGGAGGTTCTTAGAGGATTTCACGCACAATGACAAAGAGAAAATGAAGAGGGAAGCTAGTAGGTACTTCTAGGATAATCCTTACCTATGGAGACAAGGAAATGATCTGGTTTTGAGGAGATGTATTTACGGGGAAGAGATACCGAGACTCTTACAAGCATGTCACTCTGAAGTTAGTGGAGGTCACGGTGGGCCGACGAGAACAGCACAATGCATTCTTGAGTGTGGATTTTATTGGCCCCACATCTTTCATGACTCCTATATATTTTGTAATGCATGCGATAACTGTCAACGAATCGGTAATCTTGGAGGTTGATATCAGCTCCCGATGACTCCTATATTAGTCGTCCAGATCTTTAATGTCTGGGGTATTAATTTCATCGGCCCTTTTCCTCCTTCTTATGGGTTCAAGTACATCCTCCTAGTAGTAGATTATGTCCTCAAGTGGATAGTATCCAAAGCAAACAGGAATGATGATGGAAAGGCCATAGCAGATTTCACTAAGGATAATATTATCTCCAGATACGGGACACCGAGACTACTCATTAGTGCTCACGATACATATTTTTCCAACAAGATGATATCAGCATTACTGGCCAAATACGGAGCTAAGCACATGACTTCTATGGCATACCACCCATAGACGAATGAACAAGCTAAAGTGAGCAACAAAGAGATTAAGCTCATTTTGGAGAAAATAGTCAATCCCAATAGAAATGACTGGAGTCTCCGTCTCTTTGAAGCTCTTTGGGCAGTCCGTATAGCATGGAAAGCCCCCATCAGGATGTCACCTTACAGAGTTATCTATAGGAAACCATGTCATTTACTTATCGAGATCGAGCATAAGGCATATTGGGCCATCAAACAGACCAATTTCAGGCTCGATGCGGCGAAGGAACACAGGAAGTTGCAACTACTTGAACTCAAGGAAATTTGCCGTGATGTCTATGAGCAGAACAAGGCATTCAAAGTGACCACTAAGCGTCACCATGACTGTTTTGCCTCTAGGAAGATATTTAACGTAGGACAGAGAGTGCTTATATTCCAATCTCAACTCAAGCTATTACTTGGAAAGCTGAGGTACTAGTGGGCCAGACCTTACATTGTGACCAAAGTATTCCCACACGAAGTAGTCATTATACAGAGCATCGCAACTGGGAAAGTTCTAAAAGTCAATGTGCATCATCTCAAGCCATACTATGAGGGATTTCAACCTCACTCTAAGGAAATAACTCTCGTAAAGACCACTGATACCACACCATTATCTCGGTGTGGTACGTTGAGCTCAACGACATTAAACAAAGCACTCTTGGGAGGCAGCCCAAGCATTTCTATCTCTTTGTCTCTCTTTTAGTTAATTTTTTAATAAATAAATCTAGACTAGGACTGATGTCTATCTCTATTCTTATTGTAGGATTAGGTCTTCGTACAGCCTCTGTGAAAGCTAAACCATCACACGCCAAGAGACGTGACTGAGGGAAAAGGGGACGTGATGGGACTCACGTGGACTGATTCATGCACAGTGGGTGACGTGGCAGTCATGCACAGATCATGGGGATTGTTTACGATTTGGTACCTAAATGGGGTCATAATTGTTACTACTCCTATTATTGCCTATAAGTCGCCTTCACACGACTAAAAACCCTATTTAAACCCCTCTCCTCACTCTCAATAGTCACGCTCTCTTTTAAACGTCTAAAGCAAAAACCTCTTTTGCTTCTCCGATAAACTTTCTTTTCAACCACCACTCCAATGGCCTCAAATAAAGACAACACAACCACCATCGCTCCAGCGACCACCACGGTTATTATCGGCAGCATTCCTATTGATACGGCCGCCATCTCAACCACCATTACCACTTCCATCCCGACAGTGACTACTTTTTCCACTATTACCACCACCATCAATGGAGCAGTGGGCACCACTCCCATTACTCCAGACACCTCCGGCGTTACCACCACTATTCCCCCAACCCCTGTGGTCACTCTTCCAAAGACCACGGTGATCTCAGGCCATAGAGTGCTAACTCCCACCACCTCTTTCAGCACTATCGCCACTCTCAAAGAAACTCTGCTCACCATAGAGATAATATCCACTATCTACCCCGCTATCGTTGTTCGAGAGGAGTCCGGTGAGACTCTGGTAAAGAAAGAAAAGAAAGCCAAGGGAGGGACCAGTACCCATGATTGATTCTGATGGGGAGAGCGACTGCACACTTGCACCTCCCCCTACCAAGAGAAAGATGCTCACAAGGAGCGCTACGAAAGGCCAAAGCTCTAAAAAGGCCAAAATGATCAAGGAAGAAAAGACACCTGCTCCCACTATGAAGGGCAACATTCATGGCACTTTTGATCATCCTGCTCCACGAATTGCTTAAGCCCGCTTCAAGGGCCAGTCATCCATGCCTTGTAACTTCACCTACAAGGACACCATGACCACTCTCGGCATCAAACAAGCTGTCCTTGATGCCTTTACCACGATCTCGTGGCTTCCCCTGCTCTTCAGCTGCTTCCCCTCCTACAAAGAGCTCATTTGGTAGTTCTATGCCACCTTCCAGTTTAAGCAAGACTATTCAAGCTATCAAGAGGAGGAAATGATCAAATTCCATCTTGCTGGGAAGAATGTGAGTTAGAGTTTTGATGACTTCAATAAGGCTCTAGAGGTAACTGACCCCCCTGATGACATGTATGATGCTCTTCCTTCTGATTTTAATACCACCGAGACCTACTTCTCTCTATGCAATAATGATCCCTGAGTCACCACTCGGAAGACTGGTGACTCCTGAGACTTCTACATTCACGAGCCCCACCTAAGGTATGCCCACAGAATCCTTGCATTTAACTTTTCTAGTCTCCATAGAAGCTCCGGGACCCTAAACGAAAAAGAGTGCATATTCTATGGTGCATGAAGAACAACAAGAAGCTCCATCTCGGAGCTTAGCTAGCCAATCAGTTTTGGTATATCCTTACCCACCCCAAGAGCCCTCCTATTCTAGGCTTCATGATCTCTATCATTTCACACAGCATGGAGCATTTTAAGTCCGCCCATTACACCAAGACCTCTAAAACTACACTCCGAGACTTAGAGACTCTTCGGATAATGCTACTCACTATCAATGGGATCATCATTATACATCCTCTAGGTCCTCCTGAAGAAAAGTCTGCTCCACCTGGTTCTAAGTACCCCTAACTAGACCAGCCTACTCGAGATGCCTCTATTCCTTTCACTGCCTACACCGAGCTCCTCCAGAAACTCTCAAGTCCGGAGAACCAGTATAAAGATCTCTTTAAAAGCCTCATTGAGCTCGGAGCTAAGAACTATGACCTCTGAACCCACTATGAAGCCCTGGAACTGAACATAAACCTCATCATCCTGCAACTCGAGATCCGACGGATGTAGAGACCAGCCAAGTCTCTTTTTCCTCATTCCTCCTCCACTAGGACAGTAATGTTTTAATTTGCCCTCTCTTTTATTTTTCTCTTTTTTTCTTTTTTCTTTTTCTTGTTTTTTTGTTTTGCATTGAGGGCAATGCATGGTTTAAGTGTGGGAGGGGATTTCTATATTTTTGCTTCTTCTACTGAATTCTTTTTATTTTTTTAAATTTTTTTTATATTTTTCTCAAAGAAAAAAATTTCATAAGGACTCATACTTCATATTTTGCCCTCACAATGACCTTATTTTGCTCTCTAACCTGTCATTAGGTTGTGATGATAACCAAGATTAGGAATGTTGTGTAAATAAATAACTGAATGATTAAAAGGACTATCCCAATTAACTGAAACTTATACTGAGACCTGAGTTGAACATTGATATTCCAATATAAGATTTCTAATGATCACCTTGTAAATTTCTTAATCCCGGTGAATGCAGAAAAGTGTAAGATAATTATATCATTTAAAGTCCTTTAATCTAGCCTTGATTTAATTTTAGTTAGTCCCTGTGCATCATAAGATCCTCCTTCGAGACCTTGCGGTGATAGACTTGGTGGTTGCCTTCTGCTGTAAACCTGCAATTTGGATGAAATGAGACCTACTTGGGTCACAACCTTATTTGTCTCTTTCATAGGGTTGATAGAAGAAAGAGTTATCCACAGCTTAAAACCGGGTGAAGACTCTTTCATACAAAGAGTTAGAAGGAGCTATCCACAGCTAAAAACTGGGAGAAGACTCTTACATAGGAATTGCGGGTTGATAAGAATGCAACAGGACCTAAGAAAAATTGGCAAAGTGCGTGATCGTTTGAAAAATCTAAAGAAAAATCTAATAGTAAAGCTAGCAAAATGTGTTTAAGTTCACAAAGAAATCCCAGCAATTTGGCTAGTTGAATCCTAAGGATCATACCAAGATAAAATGTGCCAAAATAAATAAAATGTGTAGATGGAGTCATCTTATTATCACTGCGACGTGCTTAAATCTAAATCTAGGTATTTATGAACTATAACAATATTTTATATACTTGTGCTTTAATTTGGTAAATACTCTTGGGCAAAGTTTTGAACAAGGTCTTCTTGATGCTAATCTTACATTGGAATGCCTTGTGGTCAATTAAAGGCCTCGATATAAGTCTCTATGAAAGAATGTAGTCTCTGTTCAGTTATTCAAAAGTTATTTTTGCAGTTTTCCCATCTTTCTGATTCTTGATGCATACTTGAGGGCAAGTATTGAATAAGTGTTGGCAGATTTGATAGGTTGTATTTTCAGCATATATTTGTGCTTATTTCCATATCATTGAGACCATGTTTTTAGTCTTCATGGCTGCTATTACTTCCTTTTCTATCTCTTTCAGGTTTTGAAGGCAATTCGGAGAAAACATATGATATTTGGAGAAAAAGAGCCTCTCACCGATACCTGACACAGGCAGCAAGAGCGATAGCTAGTCTCGATAATTCCAAAACACTTTAGAATGACCAAGATGACATCAATACCAGCATACGCCATATCCAAATCTGGAAGTAACCCATTTCAGGCAAATCCTATTCGGGAAGAGCCATCTCATATGGAAGTTCAACATCTTTCTTAATCTCATATAAGGGAAGATTTTTACTACCATTTGAAGACCAAGACTAAAAGGAAAGAATCCGTCAAATTCAATACGAAGAGTTCTAATTTGTCACTAAATAGGAAGCTTAAGGAGGAGCACTCAGCTATAAATATGAAGGCCAGACATTTCAACAAGGACATAAAGAAATACAAGAGAATTGATTTAGAGATAGACAATTTACATTCAGTATTTTAGTTTAGCTCTAGTTTTTACGTTCTTTAGTTTTGAGTTTTTCCAAGTACATTTTTTGTTTTGAACACCTTTAAGTTTAATTGCAAGTTTATTTTCAATTTCATTATTCTCATTTTATTTCAGTCTTTATGTTCTGGGCAAGATATATTTACAGTCTCTTTATATTTCTGCACATGTACATTCTGCCATATCTAGCTAAATAATTGATGGCTTGACCAATTAACGATCAAGATTGAGTTTACATGGTGTAAGGACCGCAATTGAATACAGAAATTTGCAAGGTGAAGGGTTTTACGGTAAGAATATCACATGGTCTCGCTGTTTGGACTAATCACCCATTTGGTACGTGTTTGTGATTATTGTTAATCTCTATTCTTGCATCTGTTATTGTGCCTGAAAAGGGATGAAGTAACAACAGTCTCCGCCGAGGCTGGAGAAAGGTAATCTTATGCCTGTTTAGAGTGCTTCACTACCTGTCCGTAAGGATTTTCACTTTTCTTATTTCTATTACTATTTAGTGGTGAGCTCTCAGTGAAAAGTTAAAGAGACATAGTGAGCAAGAGTGAGGTCATGGTGTAAAGTCCGGTCTCTATACACAGTAAGGAAAAGTTGCTAGAATCGTACGGGGCATGAATATTAGTATAACTAAATCTAAGTGTGAGGCGTCGATGACGTGTGAGTTGCCCTTGGTACTTGTATGAGAGAGGCAGGGCCCACTGGGGTTTTAGTTGGATTTAGGCATGACAAAACATTTTTTAGTTAAAGTTTGCACAATAAGGTAATTTTAATGAATAAAAGAATCGAGAACAAAATCCTGATACAATTGATAGAGTCGCCACCCAAGTTGTCTACTTGGGAAAGAGTTTTGGTATGGTTCCCTCTGGGCGGGAGAAGGATACCTAATGGATCAGAGATTCGGGTATCGAATGAGTCACTTATTTCTAATTTAGTTGATTTAAAATTACATTCATTGCGTAAAACCATTTTAGTTTTCATCATTTAGGGAATTATCACAGAAATTCTATTTCTACACTCTTCCACACTCGTTACATGTGGTTCATAATACAATAAAGCACAAGCCGTAAAAGGGGGAATAAAAATTACAACCAGGGGAAAATGGGGGGAATCACAAAGAGAACCTATACATTCGTTCTAAGTTATAACACAAAATGAAAGTAAATTCCCCTGCATCCACAGGTGTTAGCACAGTTAATAGCACACCATAAATCAACAATTTAACATATTTTGTTATAAAAAACACAATTTAAATTTTGTGGGTTGATTTACCGGATTATTAGTAAAAATAATTGCATGGCAAATGGTGAGTTAGATTGATTTTAATCGATTCAAAATATGAATTCTGGATTCTATCTGAGGGGCTAGTACCCGTACAGATGGGGGGAACCCGTATGAGTACTAGTGAGGACCGGTATGGGTATGGAGCACCTGTATGGTTCTTATTTGGTCCCAAGCAGAAACTTAGTTCAGCTAATTTATAGATTACAGATTAGTAGATTAGTGGTGGAAAAAGTAAAAAAAGAGGGGATTTCCTTCCGTATGAGTATGGCGCACCAAATTGATATCCTTCGAGAAATATGATGCCAATAAGGCTCATAGGGGTGAGGACCAGACCCAAGATGAGAAATGAAAGCAATGGATATAATGGAAGTAACAAACAATAATAATAACAAAATAATTGAGATGTGAGTCTCTTTAAACTCAGGAGCATTACCTTTTTTATGTGAATCCACTTTGAGGTGATCCCTTTACTGTTGAGAGAACGAGGCCAAAGTAGATGGAATAGGACTATTTATGTCAGAATCTCCCCTAGATCCTAATGAACAAAGCTAGGAATGAATAAAATGTGGACAAAACCTTAAAAGAAGGGGTTTCTCCCTATTTTATACCTCCTAAACCCCCACTATACCTTTTCTATACCAATACAAATTGCTAGAGTTTTACTATAATTTTCATATAAAATCCGTGTGTGTTCAAATATGAAGGGAAGACCCCTTTTTATAGGGAAGAGGAGGTCTAAACACAATAAATCATGTTTAAGACCTGCCTTTTCCCGAAAATGGTAAGAGATTACTTTAAAAAAAGCCTAAATAGGAAATAAATGTACCCGTACGGGTGGGGCCCCACCCATACTAGTACTAGGGGACCCGTACGGGTCTTTCCTAGGTGTATGGTAAGTAGTCACCCATACAGGCCTGTAAGTGGATTCGTACCACTATGCAGCACCCGTATGGGTACCTAAGGTCAGTCTAGGTCATTATACCATGGTCAAACTCAACTCTGTAGTAGTAGGAACACCTTGGATGGAAAACACCTAAAGATATTACATCGTATAGCTCTCATCATAGTTTCGTGAGAAGGATCATTAAAATCCAGTTCTCACAGACTACCCCTCATGGGATCATTACAGATATAGATCTGTATGATCTCACGATTTGAGTGGGGGTTTGGAAATCATACTTGAGGTGATCACATGGGCTAGTTCCTTTGAGGAGAACTCCTTTCCTTTGCTGATGCATACCCCTCGTAACTATACTAGGGAAAGTATGTGTATCTTTTTCTTAACGCGGATGACTTTCCTTTTGTCGTTGTCCATATTCCTAATGACTCTGCTTGGGGAAAATGTGCATCCCTTTCTTAATGAGGATGACTTCTCCCTGTATCCCTTTCCTAAGGTGGATCGACTCTCCTGACCGATGATGGTGTATCCCTTTCCTAAGGCCGACGACTCTCCTGCTGGGGAATTTTGAATGACCTGAAAAAAAATAATCAAGCACTGAATCAGTTATTGTCTAAGCAGACACCTTTTTATTCTTAATTGACTTTTATAGAAACAAAAATATTTTTCCCCTTCAATTAAGAATAAAGAGGTGTGTATCAAAAATCATGTGCGGGAAATGCCAGGTTTGGCCCATTCTCCGCTTATTTTACCACTGGGGAATACCCCTAGGGTGAGTGCCCCTAGGTTGGTTGTGGATACTCCTAAAACAATGAGGGGATGCCCCTGGATGTGATCCTGCTATTGAAAGTTAAGGGAATGCCCTTGTATTTGATCCCGCTATTGGAAGGTGGGGGATGCCCCTGGATTTAATCCCATTATTAAGAGGTGGGGGATCCCCCTTGATTTGATCCCACTACTAGGAAGTGGAGGATGCCCTTGGATTTGATCTCGCTACTAAAAAGTGGAGGAATGCCCCTGGATTTGATCCCACTACTGGAAGTGGGAGGATGCCCTTGGATTTGATCCCGCTATTGGGAAGTGGGAGGAATGCCCCTGGATTTGATCCCGCTACTGGGAGGTAGAGGGATGCCCCTGGATTTGATCCTACTACTGGGGAGTTAGGGGATGCCCATGGATTTGATCCCACTACTGAAAAGTGGGGGGATGCCCTTAGATTTCATCCCGCTACTGAGAGGTGGGGGGATGCCCCTAGATTTGGTCCCATTACTAGGAGTGGGGGATGCCCCCAGATTTGATCCCGCTACTGGGAAGTGAGAGGATGCCCCTGGATTTGATCTCGCTACTGGAAAGTGGGGGGATGCCTCTAGATTTGATCCCGCTACTGGAAGGTGGGGGGATGCCCCTGAATTTGATCCCGCTATGGGGTGGTGGGGGATGCCCCTAGATTTGATCCCGCTACTGGGAAGTGGGGGATGCCCTTGGATTTGATCCTTCGAGAAATAGATATTCCTGATAGAGTTGTTCTCTAGGGACACTTCTTTTGGAAAGGTGCCCCTCGGACAGGGTTCCTTTGGCTAGTACTTGTATTGTGATGCTTTCTTCGCTTTTGTGAGACACTAGTTTAGAATCTACCCCTAGATGGTAAGAGAAGACCCATATGGGTAGGTCGTAGCCATACGGGTGGATTTTTAAAGACATGGAACCTGTATAGGTATATGGCATCGATTCGGGTCCTTTGGGGGTAGTTTCAAAAATATGAACAGTCTACATTCCCTCTATTCACCAAAAATTCTAATTCTCTCTAATTCTGGCAATTTCCATTTGGATCAACCTAAAGATGTATGAGAAGATTCCTGATGCTAGCCATTTTGGTCTGACTTTGATATATTGTTGTTTCATTTTTACAGTTCCCTTTTAGGATCATTGGGGCTTTGAGTTTCTATACGAAGTGGTATGAGGAGATTCATGCTGACGGGGATACTGAGCTGATAGCTTGGATCGATAGTCCAAGCTTCTCTGACATTATGCAAGCCATTCCTTAGGGTTCAAAGACTTTAGCTCCTAATACCATCACTGCACTGGCCGAGCAGTGGTCAGAGACTACCCATACCTTCCATTTTACCATCGGGGAGGTGACTGTCACCCCATCTGACATGTGCCATTAACTGGATTAGATTGGAGAGGAGATATCATTCACTTCGACGTGTATGCTGATCATTGGCATTCACGGGTCAAGGTGAAGGACTACGTACAAAGACTCCTTAGGCTTCATCCTGGCGGGGAGGACAAGCTCAAGTATGGGGAGTTGCACACTTACTAGAGGGTGTAGCCAAGGTCGATTGCTGCAGATAGGAGGGATCAGTATGCTAGGTCTTTCCTCCTGAGTCTCCTATCGATTGTCTTCTTTCATGTATACTCGAGCAACCTCAATTATGGTTTACTCTCTACTATGGAGGATCTTGTCGATGTGCCTAGCAAGAATTAGTGCCGGGCCATTCTTGCTTAGCTATACTATGGGCTGGACATCAGGGTTCGAGGTCAGCAGGCTAAGCTAAAGATTAGTCATCTACTCCTTCTGGTAAACACTGAACTTCCCTTATGCTTCTATCCATATATTTAAACCGTCCTGTGATTGACTTTTGGTTCTTTTACAGATGTGGGCATTCTAGCACCAATTTATCCTTAGGCTAGGCTTGGCCAGTCAACCTGAGACACCTCATATTATATCCAAGTGGATGGGCCACTGGCAGCAGCAGCCCGAGACTGTAGTAGAGCATCGAGAGTATGTCCACCAGCTGCATTCTCATCGGGTAGGTCTTTGAATCTGAACCTGCATTTTCAATTTAATAAATTATTAGTGATAAACTGTATTTATAAAGATAGTGTGCTTTGATTATATGCAGATTATTCGTGACCATTGGGTGCACATGGCCATCCATGACAAGATTGAGGTCATGCGGCAGGGGGTGGATGACCGTTGATTCATTCTAGAGTCACCACTTTCCTTCGAGTGGTACTTGGGTGAGCAGGTTCATGACTAGTGGACGAGCTCCATGGTGGGGAGACCTATTCCTCCACCTATCCCAATAGGTGTCTACTGGCCATATCTGATATTGGAGATAGACTAGGGGTTATATCTTTTGGGTTAGGGGGCTCGAGTACTTTCCATTGAGGGTCCTTATCCTGATTTCATCCTTACCTCACTGCTCCAGCCATGCCTGAGGGTCCATTTAGAAGATACTCCCCTCGAGTTTCACTACAGGGATGTCAAAGATGATGATGATGACCAGGGTTGCAATGATAAAGCCAAGGACGACCACGGGGGACCTTTCCTAGCTCGATAGACAGAGGGAATTTCTAGGCCTACAGGTTTTTCCACTCGAGTATGTCTTTTGACTCAGCTTTGTAAATCACTTGCTCTTTTACTATCACTCGTATAAACTGCTAGCTTGATAATCTATAATTTTTATCTGTAGTCTTCTGCTCATAAGAAGAAGTAAGCTACTACCACTACTATCGTCGCTGACCTTGCAGCTCTAGTTGACCAGGATCTGCCAGGAAAGCGGCCAAGACTACTAGAGGCTATAGGGAGGGCGTCCTCTAGACTAACCTAGATTCTTCCTTCGGCCTCCCCGATCATTCAGGGAAGCATGTTGTGTGGGGGTTGGAGGCATTGGTCCACACCATTCACTTTGTTCCCCACAGTGCAACCCATGTGAGTTCCTATACCAAACTCTTAGCTTGAACCTTTATTATAATATGCATTCTAAACTGACTAAATAGGTTTCCACATGAGTTTTTAGCTGAGATAGAGAGGATTGTATGGACGTCCCTCTTAACTAAGGATCTAATGATGGCACAGGATGCCTTAGCTGCGGTGAGTTTCCTATTTACCTGTAAAATATAACAAACTATGCATGCATGCTATGACATTTATACATGTGAACTGATCCTCTAATTTCCATGCAGACCCTGCTAGCCATGGGGTAGGATAGATCTGCCTGAGATATAGAGGTTGCAGAAGATCGAGCTAGTTTCCTAGAGGAGCAGCTACGAGCAGCCTCTGTAGAGTAAGATCGGATCCCCGTGCAAGAGGCGGACTTGGAGAGAGCTAGGAGAGAGACTGAGGTGTTACGGGTACAGCTGGCTTGTATGACTGAGAGTAGGTGGACTCTTGAGCCATCCAATGTTGAGTTTGAGGATGATTTCTCTACATATCGAGTGACTCAAAGGGGCACAAGTCAGAATGCTGAGGGGGCTAATGCTGCTAAGGCCGTTGCAGGGACTTGAGAGATTAGGGACTCTATTCCGCCAGCTATTGGTGTTGATGGTACTGAGGCCCATATGACCATTGACATGGATGATTTGCTGGCGGATACCCAGAACCAAACTCAGGAGGGTCATCAAGGATAGGATCCCTTGACAGCCTAGATTATGACTATTTTTCAGAACTGTTTGATACTCTTTTTGGCCTTGCGTGGCTTGTTTTGATCGTTAACTTCTGAACTGGTACTTTTGATACTTCTTTTATGCATGCAGGTTTTTCTAGAACCGAGATTATTGCGTATCGTTGCCTTGTGAACCCGTATCTGGTGATTGTGTAACGAGGGGACTGGCAAAAGTTCTAATTTTTGCATAGGCCATTCGATGTGAGATGACCTATTGAACATTTTACTCTTTGTTCATCCTAATTTTTTTCTAGGATGTCGTTGAAGCCTTAGCCCAGTGGACCTTTTTTCTTTTTAGCTTTAACTTTTGCCTAGACCTCCCTTTCGAGTTTTTAACCTAGCAAGCTTTTTCCTTAATTTTTGCCGAGACCACCCTTTTAGGTTTTCAATCCCGCAAGTTATCTTAATTTTTGCCTCAATTGTCCTTGATGGCTCAACCCAGCAGACTTTTTCTTTTTGCCTTAACTTTTGCCTAGATAGCCCTTTCGGGTTTTCAATTCAGCAGGCTTTTTCTAAAAATTACAAACATGTGGTAAAGATGAGTACAATGATGCATAACGCGTAGAGAAAAATGTGTGGTAAAGATGAGTACAATGATGCAATTATTTCACCTAAAGACATGCATGCATTCATAAGACCAAGATTCTTAGCAAAATCATAACATGTTTATTAATGAGATTAATTTGGGTACATAGGCAATGGTAACAATTTCCAATGGTTAACCCCTACTACCTACTAGTCTTTTACAGATTTTCATGAAAGCAACTGATATTTTTCTGTTAGTGCCCTAACTTTTGCCTAAGTCACCCATTTTGGGTTTTCATCCTAGCGAGCTTTATTTTGAGTCTCCTAACTTTTGCCCGACCGGTTTATAGAATACCGATCAGCGGGTTGCACCCTAATTTTTGCCCAAGAAGTAGATGACCACTTATCGGATGCTTTATTCTTTATTTTATTCTTTGTGCTGCTTTTTTTATGATTTAATTCCTTTGACCTAGACATGATAATGCTTAAGCCTATCTTGATTCACTGGATTCATGAACTCATTTCCATCTGTAGACATAAGCTTGATTCCCCCTTAACTAAGAACCTTCTTCATGATGAATGGTCCTTCCCAGTTAGGTCTAAACTTGCCCCTAACATCGGTGTTGGTCTGGCGTAGCTGCTTGAGAACCAGATCGCCCTCTTTGAGAGGTTGTTTTGGGTATCTGACTCTGTTGTTGTAAGATTGAGCCATGCACTTCTGGTACATCAGAAGATGGTTGAGTGCCTTGAATCGCCTTTCATCTATCACATTCAATTGTTCATACCTGGCTTTTGCCTAATCTGATTCCTTTAACTGTGATTTAAGTGCCACTCTTAGAGATCTTACTTCTATTTCAACCTGTAAAACGTTCCATATACCAAGGAGAAAGGTGTTTGATTAGTAGGAGTCCTTACACTAGTTCTATACCCCCAAACTGCGAATGGAAGTTTATCAACCTAATCTCTATAAGTAGCTATCATTTTAGAGAAAATCTTCTCAACTTATTGATCAGCTTCCCTTTAGAGCTCGTGACTTAAGATGTTCCTTCTTCACGACCGGAGTTAGTCTGTTGCTAATGTTTTTATGTGTCTTATTAGTCTTCTTTCTAGACGATGTGTGTTCTTGTACTCATTCCCCCCTCGAGAGGAAAGAAGGACTTAGGATAATTGTAACCATGTTTACTAAGCACTTTTATTATCTCTCTTTTTTTAATAGGGGTCAAACCATTGGATAGTGGTATCATTGCATTTTACTCAAAGTCAACTTCATTAATGAATATGATGATATTTTAAGAATGTTTTTGTTATGAGTGCATGATGTCACTTAGGATGAAATACTTAAGTAGGATGTGAATGGTAAGTGCATCAATTTATTCATGACATGATAAAGATACTGATGTTATAACTTACTTATGATATGCCTTATAAGTGGCATTGTTTGCATCAAAAGTGTTTGCAATATTAAAAATTACATCATTTAGATCATCCTCCGGAGGCGGAGGGCCTTCTAAACTAGTAGCTCCGATGTTTAAGTTAGCCTGAGATTCTTCAGCTACTGCTCTTGCTAAGTTTTTGACAGCCTTACTGATGGGATTCCCTTTTCATTTCTTTTCCAATTCTTCCTCATAAGTACCGCTAATGCCTTGGTGATACTCTCGATGACGTCATTCATTTCATCTTCTTAGCATTCCCACATACTTCCACAAAAACTAAGGTTTCAATCAGGCAGCATTTCTTGAAATCATATACATCATTGAAGATCTCAAAACCAGGGACCTTCTTACCCCCTATATCGACATGTTCTTCTTCACCCGTGAATTCCCCTCATTTGACTTTAGCTCCTATCATGAGGCAGGACTGAGGCTTGGACTTTTTAGCTCCTGGGTGATTCCCTAATTTGATTCTGAATGGTCATGGAAGAGGTAAGAGGGGTTCTAGCATTCCTTGCAGATTCTTTCCGAGTCCTTTACCCTTTATGTAACCCTGGTTCATCATAATCTTCTCAATTTTAAGTGATCTGTACCCCTTGACAAAAAATTTCATGCCTTGATGAGCTATAGCCACCCTAGATTCCTTTTCCTTAGCTTATATAGCCACTATGACGGACGGTTCATCCGCATTAATGGTCACCAGCTTACCATTATGGATGAGCTTAACTTTCTAATGGACGGTGGAAGGGATGGCTTCTAATGCATGGATCCAAGGTCATCCCAACAGTAATAAGTAGGTGATGGGGATATCGAGAATAATGAACAAAACCTTGGACTTCACCTCCCTAATTATAACTTTAGCTTCAAAGATCCCAATGAAACTTCTCTTTGAATCATCCTATGCCCTTATAATAGTATTGGATTTTTCCAACATGGATTTATCTAGTCCTAATGAGAAAGGATCTTGGTAGGATAGAGATTAAGGGTAGAACCGTCCTCCATCATGACACAAGGAATAAAACGGTCAAAGATTTGCACCCTAATGAAGAGCGCCTTGTTATGCTCATTTCCCTCAGCTGAAAGGTCTGATGGATAGAACTTGATATGTTCAATCTGATCAGGAGGAGGTCCCCCAATAACTGAGAATACTTCAACTAGAGTAGTAGACGGCGTAGCTTCCATACTCAACAACTTTACTATCAGGCCTTTGCGATGGTCCCCAAAGTCATTATGGAGTTTCCAGATGTTGTATTTATCAAGTGTAACTTGTAATTGCTGGATGAGAGGGGTGACCTTCGAATCTTTCTTCCCACTGCCAGCTGATGCTTGGGTTTCAATCATGGGTGTGTAGGCCGGGCCCTAATTGATACTTGGAATGACCCGGATGTCTACATCTTTATCGCTTCTTCTTTTTGTAAGAGGATTAGGAGGAATCCTTCCACTTTGGGTGGCATTCAACACCTCATTCTTCACATAACTCCTTCCCTCGGAAGTTTCTACTAACAAGGCAGGTCCCTCAAGCTCATCATTCTTCAATACATAAGCATCGATATTAATAGGTACATGTTGCACTAACATAGCTTCCTCGTCATGCTCTCTTTTTAACTCGAATGCATCGAAGTCAATGGTGGTTGGCTTATTTGGTAAGGCCACTACCGAGTGGACCGTGGGATTACCCTGAGAGATCATATCGAAGACACGATGGGAGGGCAAGCCCAATTCAATACCTGTGACCTGCTTCTCGAAATTCTGTAGGGGGTTATTCATGGTATTGGGTTGAAGTTCGAGTTCCTGAATCTTCTTATCCCTAATCAATCATCAAATAGCCTCAAACAGATCCCTACAGGCACTAGTGCGGTGCCCCTTGCTAATGTCGTAAGCACAAAACTGATCTCTGTCTTCAGGTTTAGGTGGGACATAGGGCTGTATACTCTGAAGGAGACCGAGTGACCTCAATTTAGTGAAGATGGCAAGAAGAGATGCTTTCCAGGGGGAAATACCGACTTCAATGGTACGAACTATGGCCACTTCTTCTTATACCATCACAGTTTTAGGATCAAAACCAGACTTTAACTTAGAGGCCTGGGCTGGGGCCGAGGGGTCATTCTTTTTGAACCAAGGTTTAGCCAGCACACTTGCCTTTTCTAGCTCTTCAATTTCTTTCCCACTTCTCAGCTTTTTCAAAGACCTCAACGTAGCCAGAGAATTTATCCATATTAAGGATCTTACGATAAGCAGGTAGGGCACCATCCATTAACTTCACGATCATTTTCGGGAGACTTAACCTATCTTTCAATAGAACTTAAGTGGCCATCCACCTTTCAAAGTAAGGTTTGAAATTCTCATTGGGGGCCTGCTTGATAGCCTCTAAATTTTGTATGGTAGTTTTAATGGTAGCATTGAAACCATACTGCTCGGTAAAAGCCTCTAATAAAGCTTTCCAATCTCTAGTCACCTCGTCTGATAGAGTGTTGTACCATTTGATAGAAAGACCTTCCAAGGTGCAGGGGAACATTTTGGCTAGGACCTTATCACTTAACTTTCTGATCCTCATAACCCTCTAATAGGTGGTGAAGTGAGATTGACTTGGACTGGCTCCCTTATACTTCGCTATGCTAGGCATACTAAAGTTTTCAGGGACCCAATCCTCCTCTCTAGTTGCTTGGATGGATGGTCGGGTGCTAGGATTAGCAGCAAGTAACTTCTGAAGCAAATCACACAATTCCGAAGATAGAGATAATCCCTCTGATTGGGTAATCACACCTAGGGGTAAACCCTTTGATTAAGGAAAGATCGTCCCCTTAGGCGTGACCATAAAATTTAGGATCGGACCAGATGCCTCAAACTACAATGGTGGTGGTAAAAACCCCTGACTAGGCTGAGCAAACTGATTGACGACTGAAGGGGTCACCATGCCCACTAACTGAAATGGCAAGGTAGCTGAATCGAATGGATCTATAGAACCCAACTAACCAAACTGACCAGAAGGATCCCTCTGAGTCTACACTGGCGGCAATTAAAATTGAGTGAATGGATTATGAATGATTCTCGATACTAGCTTGCTGACTACTGCATTCACTATTAGAGCACTGACAGGAGCATTAGCCCTTCTTTCCTCGATCATGATTGCCCTGATGAAAGTTATCATCTTATCATTCATTTGGTCCAAGAACTAATCACTTCCCAAGTACTGAGAGACGACATTTATGATCTCCAACCTAATCTCGATCCTCGATGCAATTGCCTCCTTCACAATAGCAACATCCTCAACCTTAACAGCAATCTGGCCATCTAGAGTCAGAATGCGAGACATCTCCTCAGGATGATAAGTAGAAAGATCAAACGAATTAAACTGACTGCTAGATAAAATACTCGGGGACTAACATGGATCAACCCTTAGCTGTACTGGAGAAACTAGGATGCGAGTCAAACGGACTAGGGATTATTGATAAGCTTTTTCCCTTTGAGGTTCAGTTTTGGCTGAGGTGATAACTAAGAGATCAGTACATGCATGAGATGTGGTATGCATGCGCAAATTATAACCATGCATGGTGGGATTAATCACAACAGATGTGAAGCGATCGATTTCATGCTTATTTCTCCCCGCCGAGTCTGAGGGTATTCTTCCTAGGTCTAATCTCACGCAAAAATTAGGGTACCTAGACGGTAAAATTCTATAGCTTTTGATAAGAATGGTGTAGGGACGTATCGAAAATTTATGTAGAAGGTTTCCATCTTATCAAGCCACTTTTAGAGGGAGATAGCAACGAGTACTCCACCCACTAGGGTACCCCAATATCCCTGGCGGTCATGGGTTACACCTTTGTGAGTATCGCAAAAATAGTAGGGCATCCTATCCTAGTGCTAAAAGAAGAGCGCATCTAGCTAGAGAGAAGAGGGTGAGAAGATAGAGTATGATAAATTTTCCCAAATGATGAAAATAAAAATGGGTTGAATCAAGTAAATGATTTTTGGTGCTCATCTTAATCTTTTAAGCTTTTAAAACAAACCAACATTTTCCAAGTTAAAAGACATATTACCAAGCAGAGACGCCACTATGAGGTGTCAATGACATATGAGTCTCCCTTGGTGCCTGTATGAGAGAGGTGGGGCCCATTAGGGTTTTACTTGGATTTAGGCTTGACAAAACATTTTTTAGTTAAAGTTTGCACAATAAGCCAATTTTAATGAATAAAAGAATCGAGACCCAAATCCCAATACAATTGATAGAGTCGCCACCCAAGTTGTCTACTTGGGAAAGAGATTTGGTACGGTTCCCTCTAGGCAGGAGATGCATACCTATTAGATCAGAGATTCGGGTATCGGATGAGTCACTTATTTCTCATTTGGTTGATTCAAAATTACATTCATCGCCTACAACCATTTTAGTTTTCATCATTTAGGGAATTATCACAGAAATTATATTTCTACACTCTTTCACACGCATTACATGCGTTTATATAATACAATGAAGCACAAGCAAAAAATGGGGGAATAAAAATTACAACCCTGCGAAAACAGGGAGAATTGCAAAGAGATCCTATACATTCGTTCTAAGTTATAAAATAAAATGAAAGTAAATTCCCCTGCATCAACAGGTGTTAGCACAGTTTATAGCACACCATAAATCAACAATTTAACGTATTTTATTGTAAAAACACAATATAAATTTTGTTGGTTGATTTATCGAATTATTAGTAAAAATAATTGCATGGCAAATGGTGAGTTAGATTGATTTTAACCAATTCAAAATTTGAATTCTGGATTCTTCCTGCGGGGCCAGTACCCGTACGGATGGGGGGAACCCGTAGGGGTATTGGGGAAGGCTAGTATGGGTGTAGAGCACCCGTATGGTTCTTGTCTGGTCCCAGGTAGAAACTTGGTTCAACTAATTTATAGATTACAGATTAGTAGATTAGTGGCAGAAAAAGTAAAAAAAAAATAGGGGATTTCCTTCCGTACGAGTATGGCGCACCAAATTGATATCCTTGGGGAAATATGATGCCAACAAGGCTTATACGGGTGAGGACCAGACCCGAGATGAGAAATGTAAGCAACAGATATAATGGAAGTAACAAACAATAATAATAACAAAATAATTGAGATGTGAGTGTCTTAGAAACTCAGGAGCATTACCTTTTCGACGTGAATCCACTTTGAGGTGATACCATTACTGTTGAGAGAGCGAGGCCAAAGTAGATGGAATAGGACTATTTAGGTGAGAATCTCCCCTAAATCCTAATGAACGAAGCTAGGAATGAATAAAATGTGGACAAAACCTCAAAAGAAGGGTTTTCTCCCTATTTTATACCTCTTATACCCCCACTATACCTTTTCTATACCTATAGAAATTGCTAGAGTTTTAATATAATTTTCATATGAAATTTGTGTGTGTTCAAATGTGAAGGGAAGACCCCTTTTTATAGGGAAGAGGAGGTCTGAATGCAGTAAATCACGTTTAAGACCTACCTTTTCCCGAAAATGGTAAGAGACTACTTCCAAAAAAGCCTGAATAGGAAACAACCGTACCCGTACGGGTGGGGCCCCACCCATATAGGTACCAGCGGACCCGTACGAGTCCCCTCCAGGCGTAAGGCAGGTAGTCACCCGTAAGGGCCTACGAGTGCATCTGTACCACTATGCAGAACCCGTTCGGGTACCTAAGTTCACTGTGCCATGGCCAAACTCAACTCTGCAGTAGTAGGAACACCTTGGATGGATAACACCTGAAAGATATTGCATCGTATAGCTCTCATCATAGTTTCTTGAGAAGGATCATTAAAATCCAGTGCCCACACTAGGTCTCGTTGCAATTAATTCCTTATCCCATGATCACCATGATATTCAGTCTTGTCCTATATTGGTTGAGCCATCATTTCCTATTGGTTCATTACCTGCTTTATTTAGTGTTAATCCAAGAATTCCCATCGAGAGTACTTCTAGCTCACGTTGTGTGTCGTCTTCTTACAATAACTTTGGCAAAAATTGTTCCTTGTGGATTCAACTCCCGCTCATCGCTAACTACAAGTTTGTTTTGCACAGGAATTTATTTTTTATGGTCTCGACACCCATCACCTTTTGTATCGGGCTCTTGCTGCAGCCTTTGAATTGTAGTGGTTAATATTGCTTCAAAATTTGTTTGTAAATCATAAAGACAAACTTTTGTCACTAAAAGTAAATTTTTTGTCATTCATAATTGAGCGACGAATATTTTGTAGGTAATTCTAAATATTCTAATTGTCACTTGCGGGTAAACATGGTTTGACCGTTTTACAAAAAGGTCCTTGTGAAATTTTTTGTTTTGAATGGGTGCATGTAGTTTCAAAAGTTAACAAACACATGCTAACCATATGGTATTTTTTTAAAATTAGCTTTTTAGTTAATGTTACACCAGTTATTTCAATAAATTTAACATTCTTATGTTTTAACTATATTATTTGTTAATTATTTATCAAGATTTGAGTAAGTTTCGGAAATTTTTCATTTTATTATGATTTTTTAAAGTTATCGTTAATTTTAAATTAATATAAATATTTAAACTTCTCAAAAAATTCTAAACTTTATCACTAATGTGTATTATATTTTTACAAGCAAAGCTGCAAAATTTCACTTTAAAATGGACAATATTACCCTTCCAAATATGGTTCCAAAATTTTGAGAAATATGTCTTTGCTAACTTTTGAAACCACAGACACTCGTTTGAGAGAAAAAATTCTACGAGCACCTTTTTACAAAATAGTCAAACGTAAACGGGCATGCTTTTAAAGTTTACCCTTTTGCAAACTATTTATTTTTATCATTTAGTTTCTTATAACATATATTCGTTATTTTTATATGAATTTTTACACCCAGGATCCTGAGTATTTCTTAACCTAAGTTCCATTCATTGAAGAACACATTGGAAACATAAGAATTTTTTTAACGTTAACAAACAATTTTATTAAAAGAACATAAAAATTCAGTTTTTCAGATACTCTAAATCCAAATTGAATATTATTGATAGAACAATCCTAATTAATTCCATCACTAAATCATCTTCCAGGCCCATCCGGCAATCCTAAACCCTTCAGTAATTTTACGAAGTCCGGAATAATCGGTGCCAAGTCTTTCGGTAACTCAGCCAGGTTGCCAGTGAGTAATGCGATGTAAACTGTTGCCAAATCTCTGATTAACTGAATAAGATCAGGGATTGCTTTCACCAAATCAGGTAAACTCGGAGCACCATCTGAAGGTTTTTCAGATGGTTTCGGATCACCTAGGGGTCCCGGTAGACCCGGTACTTTAGGAAGAACATCAGATGGTTTAGGAAGAATATCGGTTGGATTAGGTAGTTCAGGTACTTTAGGAAGAACATCAGATGGTTTAGGAAGAATATCGGTTGGATTAGGTAGTTCAGGTACTTTAGGAAGAACATCTGTTACATTGGGTAAACTCAGTTTAGGAAGAATATCGGTCGGATTAGGCAGATTCGGTTTAGGAAGAATATCAGTTGGATTAGGTAGATTCGGTTTAGGAAGAATATCGGTTGGGTTAGGTAATTCAGGTTTAGGAAGAATATCGGTTGGTTTGGGAAGACCTATTGGACCAGCTGGTCCCTCGGTAGGTTTAGGAAGAACATCGGTTGGTTTAGGGATAAGCTCCAATAGTTTAGTAAGATCGATTTTAGGTAGGTTAGTAAGATTTAGACCAGGTTTAAGTCCTAGTCTCTGCAGAATAGCACGTTTAAGTAAAAGCCGAAAGAGACTGGCTGTGCTAACTTCTACGTTCGAAAGTGTCAAGACAAGCAAGAACATGAAACTCAAACAGCTACTACGAGAAGCCATTGCTACTCGAAAAGACAACACTTTCAATCTTGTTGGCGAAAAGAGTTGTGTTGTGTTCACTATTTATAGTTAATGTTTCAGCGAATTTTGAGTTAAAATTTCTAGGGGTACGAGAAACATGCTTAGTTTGTCAAATGTTTTTTATACTGAGTCTTATGTATGTACTAGTATATGGTGAGCCATGTTGTTAGCTAGATCTTGAATTGTTCATTTCTTTTTTTTTGGGATTGAAATATTCAAAATCTTAAGATGAAATTTTGTAATTATAATGTTACATTGTACATTTGATAATGTCATGCAATTAATTTTACCATAACCTCCCCCATTTGATAATGTCATGTAATTTGGATTGTTATTTTTATTTTTTTGACTTATTTTGCATTTGCCGCTTTAAATTTTTTTGTCCGTCTCATTTTTAACTTTGAAATGTTATTCATTGTGATATTTTTTCTAAAAAAAATTTCGACCTCTTTCATATCACAAGTCTGGTACAAGTCTAACATAAGTCTCTTTGTATTTTACAATGCTCATTCGACTGTTACATATTTACTATATATCTGATATATATCTGTTACAAATCTAGTATAAGTCTAATATAAGAAGTCTCTTTATATTTAAAATGTTCATTGAACTGTTATATATCTACTATATATCTGATACATATCTGTTATAAGTCTATTATAAGTCTAATATAAGTCTCTTTACATTTGCAATATTCATTGAACTACTATATATCTACTATATATCTTATGTTAGATATGATGTATGCCCTTAAGGCAATTAGGGCAATATATCTTAATTATGTAATAGTATGAACAATTCATTTTATTAATAAAGGCATTTAATCTTTTGTTCATATCAATGTGTTCATATATATTATGACTGGTTAAAATATATTCATTGATATCTATGTACAAAAGTTATTAACATAAACATAGCATGAAGAGAGAGATATCATAGTGGAACTATATATGTTTAGTGAGACCTGCTTCATGTGAAATTATGATTATGTCTAAACTATCCCTAGTCATAGTTTCATCAAGAAAGGATATTGATGAAACAGTAAGACTAGCATGTGGTCAACTTTCTTGGCATGGGTCCAAGCAGTTAACCTCCTAAGACTGAAGGTGGTGCCATAAGTTCGACTCATGGATATATCTGGAAGATATATTAGAGTGTGCTATAAGATAAACACTTGGTATGTATATCAAATTGTTAGTGTTTATCTTTATGCAGTAGCTTTACGAATATCCTCATACTTGAGATACTAGTTACTTGTGTGGTACTATCTTTATACTTTGGGTCATACCTATTCACTCATTAATTTAGGGTGCCACGGGTGATTATGGGTATAGTAATAATAGCACATTGGTAAGCTGTGTAGTCGGAAAGATCCCATCGCTCCGGATATATCACTACCTGGCCACTTGTTGAAGTGATGATGGCTATAAACTTCTGATCAGAGTATGTATTTGATAGAAATAGTTTCTAGTCAAACACATTATGGTAAAAAGCAATATACTTCGATAACAAGTAAATAAACCGGGATAGCTTGGAGCAACCTTACTATTAGTGGGTTAACACTTTAACCGAACTCGATAAACCAGATGGTACCAATATTAAAGAATGAAGGAGTTCATCGCATTGGGCAATTATTGCTCTAACCAGGATTAATCCATAAGCACAAATGATGTTCTGTGTAATGAGGGATGGTGGACCCTTGCTAGAGGCGTACTATAGTTGTTTAAGGTAATGGAGTCTAATTTCAGTCTAGAACCTCGAGCCAATTGTTCGTATAGAACAAGGATTGGTTAAGCCCTAATACCTTAATACTTAGGGATCCTATAAGGTCACACACATAGAACTTTCATCAGATTGAGTAAAGAATTAATAAACTTAGTCTATTACGAAGATATTAAATGTAGAATGGTTAGACCATTACCTAGCTAGACCAGAGACTTTATTTATTGACCAGTAACTAATTTTATTAGGGTCATAAATAAATTAAAAGTGTTGATTAAAATGATTAGATCATTTTCTAGTTAAGCCAAGAATTTATTTTGACCGATAACTAATTTTATTGGGGTCATAAATAAATTAAAAGAAAGGAGGATTAAAAAGGAATTTTGCCATGTGCCTACGAATTTATTCATAGGGTCCAAATATGCAAAAAAGGGTCAGCCTATAGGGGCTTGCGGCCAAGGCAAGCCCATTAAGGCTTGCCTTGCGCCAGCTTGGGCGGCAAGCCTTACCGCCCAAGTATAGGGGTGGGATGGAGATTTTCCCTATCCCACATTAAATGAGGGGGCTTCCCCTCTCCCTATATAAAGCCCCCTCACCCTCCTTGTTTCAACACACCAACATCTTTCTCTCCTCTATCTAGTTTTTTTTTAGATTCTTCAGATAGTTTTCTCAACTAATTAAGAGAGATTTCTTTGAGGAACTTGAAATTCGAGCACCTCTAGGTTATTATTTTCGGGTGGGTTTTGGAGTGGTCTAGTAGCTACTCAAAGCTCTGCAGTTCTTCCTCTCGAGGAGGTTTCGGTTGGTGGGGTTTGTGTTGATACGCATAGACGCTATCCTACACTTTCAGGTTTGTGCAAGAAAGTTCTGCTGAAGCACGCTTCAACTGGTAAGTTTCTCTTTCAATTATTAGGTATTTTTCTTTAAGCGTTTTAGACTTAATAATTATGTTTAAGTTATTATATGCATGTGTAGTGTATTTTATGCTTAAGTTATAGCTTAGAGTTATAACATGCTAGGTATAGAATATTTATGCTAGGATATAACTTAGAGTTATGGTATGTCTAGCCTATGCATGCTAACCTAGGTACAGAATTTATTTAGTTAAGGCTTTAATTAAATATATGCAACTAATAGGAGTTTTAAGGGACAATGGACAAAATTTTGAATTTCCGTCATGCATGTTATGTATGTACAAAGTGACTGTCAGTTCCCAATAATGGTATCAGAGTCTACCTATTTAGTGCATAATTAAGTTAAAAGCGAACTAAAGTTTATTTTCTATATGAAATGATATAAGTTTAATTAATTGTTTGGAACAATGCATGAACTTAGGTATTCATTTTAGTGTTAGAAAATGGATATTGATAATTAGAATAAGTCTTACTCAACTTACTCAGAATTATCAAAGACTCAATAAATTATATAAGTTACATGGGTTATAGATGCTTTCAATTTATATAAATTGAAAGAACGGAATTTATTAGTTCAAGAGGGTCCATGGTATTTGAGTTTTTGTCCATGTTTGTTCTGGCAAGGATTGGACTTGGTGTTTACTTCTCATAAGACACCTCTCCTACCTAGGAACCTATATCGGTGCAGCTTGAATTGACCAAGAGGGGATTAATAATGGACTGATTTATTTCTAGTATATAAGATGATTCTTATACATGTTTCTAAAACAAAGTGAATATTAAATTATTGAATAAAAGTTTAATGGAAATGTAGAATATAACAAATAAAGAATGTTAATATTTTTACATATAATCTAGGTTGGTGGAATAATTATAATAAAGAGCTTGAACCCATTAAAGGTGAGACCTTTTAATTAATTCCAAAATTCACTGAATTAATATAAATTATTATAAATATGTCCATCTAATAAATCCTAGATTGGGTGAGACGTTTAACACCAATACAAAATTCCAAAGTAAAGATATTAAGGCAAGTTATAGTCTTCCTTACTCGAATCTATAATACGATCATTTTTTGCTATAAAGTGTTGTGCAAAGCATTCCTTTCATCTACATCGATCGGTTATAGATATTGAGATAGGGTCTACCTTAACAGGACTAGGGTAATTCACCATAAAATTGGGAACTAGCCACAGAACTGAGACATATTCAAGGAGATGCTAAAATAAGAGCACAAGTCCCTTAAATTTACGGGAACTTGAATAAATTAGCAATTGTATGCGATGAAAATGGAATGGAATTCCAACTACAACTTACTAATGTGTCTTGACTCATAAAATTGGGGCTATGTTAGAATAGTTGTAGAAGCTACCTACTTGGAAATCTGGCTACGCTAATAGAATGAGCTATTGTAAATTTTGAAAAATGGTAGGACAAATGTATTTAATTAAAAGTCCTTATATTAAATACATGTACTAAAGTCTAAATAATTTTGCTTTTCTTACATCTTAGGTTGAAAATGACTTCCAATATTAATCTCCGTTCGTTACTTGACACCAAATTGAATGGCTCGAACTTTTCTGATTGGTTCTGACCTATGAGAATAGTTCTCAGATCTAAGGGAATCGTCTATGTTCTGGATGAAATATTCCCTGTTGAGCCTAATGTTGAGGATCAAGAGGCACATGATGCCTAGTTGAAGCACAAGAAAGATCATGAGTATATAACATGTATAATATTGGGGGCCATAAACCCTGAACTTCAGAAACAACATGAGAACATGAATCTTGAGAACATAGTTCTCCATCTTGAGGAGCTCTTTGTTGAGCGAGAAAGGATGGAGAGGTATGAGACCTCCAGACTCCTTTTTAGAACCAAGATGTAGGCTGGCACCTCTACCTCTCAACATGTACTAAAATTCTTGGGATACCTTGAGAAGCTGAATCGATTGGGATTTAAAATGAATCATGAGTTAAGCATTGACATTGTGTTGATGTCCTTAATAGATAATTAATCAAATTTTGTGACTAACTATTACATGAACAAGATTGATTCTATGATTCTAGATTTAATTAACATGCTGAAGACAATAGAACCTCATATCAAGAAAGATCATAAGACACTATTATTTCTCGAGAAGGGCAAAACTTCTAATAAAAAGAAGAAGGCATTGACAGCCAAGAAAAGAATTAGTAAGAAGAAGAAAGAAAGGAATACATCTAAGTATGTCTGCTTCTAGTGCAGGAAACTGGGACACTGGAAGAGGGATTGCAAAGCTCCCAGTTCTGAACATTTAAAGAAGAAGCCTACAGAGGCATCTACTTTAGATATGTTTGTAATTGAAAAACTATGCTACTTTTCCTTGTGAGTCAACTTAGGTATTGGATACTGGTTGTGGTTCTCATAATTTTACTTCTGTGCAGGGGCTAAGGAATAGTAAGAGGCTTACAAAAGGGGAGATAGACCTACGTGTGGGAAATGGAGCCCGAGTTACCGCATTAGCCGTAGGGAGCTTTAGTCTTATTTTACCGAGTGGCCTAGTTTTAGTTTTGAATAATTACTATTATATTGCGAATGTTACTAAGAATATTATCTCTGTTACGCGTTTAGCAGCAGAGGGATTTGAAATTTTATTTTTGAATAATAATTGTCAGATTCGTTTAAATAATGTTCTTTATGTCTGTGGAATGTTGAATGGTGGCATTTATATTCTTAATACTAAAACAGAAGTTTTTAATATGAACAATCTGAAGAAAGTTAAATTAGATAATGAGAAATCTTTCTACTTATGCCATTGTCATTTAGGCCATATAAACAAAGATCACTTAACCAAGTTGTATAAGCGTGGAGACTTGACCCCAATAGACGTAGAGTCTTATGGTGATTGCCAACCTTGTTTAAAAGGAAAAATGATGAAATTACCCTTTACAGGAAAGGGTGAATGAGCCACAAGTACATTTGAGCCTATACATACATATGTATGCGGTCCAATTAGTGTTCAAGCACTAGGAGGATACTCTTACTTGATAACATTTATCGATGATTATTCATGATACGATTATCTGTACTCAATGAAGCACAAGTCTGAAAGTTTTGAAAAATTCAAAATATTCAGAAATGAAATACAGAAAAAACTTGAGAAAAGTATTAAAGCACTTCGATCTGATCGAGCTGGAGAATACTTAAGTCAAGTGTTTCAGGATTATCTAAAATAAAATGGGATAGTTCCCTAATGGACCCCTCCGTACACGCCTCAATATAATGGAGTGTCTGAAAGAAGGAATCGGACTTTATTGGATATGGTTTGGTCCATGATGAGCCAGGCAGATATTAGTAAATCCTTTTAGGGATATGCACTAGAGAGCGCAGTTTATATATTTATTAGAGTGCCCTCTAAATCAGTTAATTTTACACCTTATCAAAGATGGTGTAATAAAAGGCCATCTCTGAGTCACCTAAGAGTACGAGGTTATCCTCCTATAGTAAAAAGGATAGCATCAGATAAGCTAGATGCTAAATCTGATAAATGTTTGTTCATAGGATATCCAAAGGAAACTATTGGATATTTATTTTACCAAATCGAGGCACATAAAGTGTTCATATCTTGAAGTGCTCATTTTCTTGAAATAGAACACTTACTTACAAAAGTGAGTGGGAGCAATCTTAACTAGATGTTCAAGAGGAAGAAATAGACAATCAACGGGCGGACCTCATTCTAGATACACAAGAAGGTGTGATCCAGGAATAACCTGTTAAAACACAATCATTATGAAGATCATGTCGTGTTCATAAAGGTCCCGAGAGATAT
The DNA here is from genome assembly GCA_947683365.1 of Euphorbia pulcherrima. NCBI lineage: Eukaryota > Viridiplantae > Streptophyta > Magnoliopsida > Malpighiales > Euphorbiaceae > Euphorbia > Euphorbia pulcherrima. Next base: position 8,953,548 of record CANTUS010000010.1, read on the forward strand.
GGTTTCATCATCACCGGTGATAGGGAACTATATCTTATGGAGGATGATGAACCAGGAACCTATTATAAAGCAATGAAGATCTCAGATTGTGATAAATGGCTTAAAGCCATGAAAACAGAAATGGATTCCATGTACGAAAACCAATTTTGGAATTTTTCCGATGCACCAGAAGAAGTTAGACCTATCGAGTATAAGTGGATCTTCAAGAAGAAGACCAACATGGATGGTAATGTGATTACCTATAAAGCAAGGTTGGTTGCAAAAGGTTATAGTCAATGCGAAGGTATTGACTATGACGAAACTTTCTCACCAGTAGCTATGCTTAAATCCATAAGAATACTCATTGCCATTGTTGCTCATTATGATTATGTGATATGGTAGATGGATGTTAAAATAGCTTTCCTAAATAGGGATTTAGACCGAGATGTGTATGTGGCACAACCTAAGGGTTTTACATCTTAGAATGGCTCAAAGGTATGCAAACTGCAAAAGTCTATTTATTGACTTAAGCAAGCATATAGGAGTTGAAATATTAGGTTTGCTCAGACAATCCGTGAATTGAATTTCTTTCCAAACATTAATGAGCCTTGTGTTTACAAGAAGGTTATTGGGAGTGCATTCATTTTCTTAGTATTATATGTCGGTGACATATTACTAATAGGAAACGACATTCTTCTTCTTCAAGATATTAAAGTATGGTTGTTGTGAGGTGTCGATGACATGTGGGTCTCCCTTGGCGCCTGTGTGAGAGGTGGGGCCCACTAGGGGTTGGTTGGATTTAGGCATGACAAAACATTTTTTAGTTCAAATTTGCACAATAAGCCAATTTTAATGAATAAAAGAATCGAGACCAAAATCTCGATATAAATGATAAAGTCGCCACCCAAGTTGTCTACTTGGGAAAGAGTTTTTGTATGGTTCTCTCTGGGTGGGAGACTCATACCTATTGGATCAGAGATTTGGGTATCAGATGATCACTTATTTCTCATTTAACTGATTCAAAATTACATTCACCGCGTAAAACCATATTCGTTTTCGTCATTTAGGGAATTATCACAAAAATCCTATTTCTACACTCTTTCACACTCGTTACATACATTTACATATTACATTAAAGCACAAGTAATAAATGGGGTAATAAAAATTATAACCCGGGGGGAAATGGGGGAATTGCAAGAGAACCTATACATTTGTTCTAAGTTATAAAACAAAATAAAAATAAATTCCCCTACATCCATAAAGATTAGCATAGTTTATAGCACATCATAAGTCAGCATTTTATTAGGAAAATGTGGTTATGTTAGCGTGGTGATTTTGCAATCGATAGTGCCCGGGCGGCTTCTAGGATCGGAGAGAAATAACTGGTCTTCAACGTATTTTATTATGAAAACACATTTTAACTTTAGTGGGCTGATTTACCAGATTATTAGTGAAAGTGATTACATGGCAAGTGGTGAGTTGGATTGATTTTTAACCGAATTAAAATGAGTTCTGGATTCTTCGTGGGCCTGGTACTCATACGGGTGGGTGGGACCCATACTACTACCAGGGAGGACCGGTATGGGTATGGTGTACCCGTACGAGTCCTGTCCGGTCTAGGCAGAAACTTTGTTCAATTCAGTTTACAGATTAATAGATTGGTGGAAGAAAAATAAAATAAAAAGGGATTTCCCTTCGTATAAGTACGGCACATTGATCTCATATCTCGACGATACAAGGTGCCAACAAGGCTCATACGGGTTAGGACCAGACCTGAAACAAGTAATTGAAAGAACAAATAAAATAGAAGAGGCAGAAAATAAAAAAAATGAAATAACTGAAATGTGAGTCTCTTTGAAACTCAAGAGCATTACCTTTGTAGCGTGAATCCACTTTCAGGTGATCCCTTTACTATTGAGAGAGAGTCCAGCCAAAGTAGATGGTGAAATGGGACTATTTAGGTGAGTATTTTTGTAGATAGAACCTCCGCTATATCCTAATGAATGAAGTTAGGAATGAATAAAATGTGAAAAAAACCTTAAATGATGGGTTTTCTCCCTATTTTATACCTCCTATACCCCCACTATACCTTTTCCATACCTATAGAAATTGCTAGAACTTTTACTATAATTTTTCTATGGTTTTTCTTCTAATATGAATGTGTATTATGAAATGAAGGGAAAACGCCCTATTTATAGGGTGAAAGTCAGGTCTGAATGCAATAAACCGCATTCAAGACCTGCCTTTTCCATAAAATGGTAAGAGATTACTTTCAAAATAGGCTAATTAGGCAATCAAAGGATCCGTACAGGTACTAGGGGACCCATACGGGTCCCCTCTTTACGTATGGAAGGTAATCCCTGTACGGGTCTGTCAGTGGATCTATACCGCTAGATAGAACTCGTACGGGTACTTAAGGGAAGAATAGGTCTCTAAACTTTAGCCAAACTCAACTCTGCAGTAGTAGGAACACCTCTGATGGAAAACACCAGAAAGACATTGCATCATATAGCTCTCGCCATCATTTTATGAGAAGGATCGTTAAAAGCCAGTGCTCACAGACTGCCCATCATAGGATCATTGCAGACACGGATCTATATAATCTCACGATGTGAGTGAGGGCTTAGAAATTATACCTGGGGTGATGATATGGGTGAGTTCCTTTCTTAAGGCAAACGTCTTTCCTTTGCTAATGCGTATCCCTATCTTGAGGCAGATGACTTTCCTTTGTCGATGCGTATCCCTTGTGACTCTACTCGGGAAGATGTGTGTATCCCTTTCTTAAGACAGATGATTCTCCTAACTGATGTATCGCTTTCTTAAGGTGGATGAATTTCCTGGTTGATATTGCATCCCTTTCCTAAGGCGGATGATTCTCCTGACTAACGTATCCCTTTCTTAAGGTGGATCGACTCTTCTAGCTGATGGTGTATCCCTTTCTTGAGGCAGAGGACTCTCTTGACTAGTGATGTATCCCTTTCTTAAGGCGGATTGACATTCCTGACTAATGGTGTCTCCCTTTCTTAAGGCGAATGACTCTCCTGGCTGATGGTGTATCCCTTTCCTAAGGTGGATCGACTTTCCTGACTGGTGTATCCCTTTCTTGAGGTGGATGACTCTCCTAACTAGTGGTGTATCAGTTTTTTAAAGCGGATGACTCTCCTACTGGGGAACTTGAATAACCTGAAAAGAGACATCAATAAGCACTGAGTTAGTCATTGTCCAAGCAGACACCTCTTTATTCTTAATTGACTTTTGTGAAAATAAAAATATTTTTGCCCCTTCAATTAAGAATAAAGATGTGTGGATCAGTTAGACTGAAAACTATGTGCGAAAAATGTCGAGCTTAGCCCAATTCTTGCTAGTTCCACTACTAGGGAATGCCTCTAGGGTGGGTGACCCTAGGGTTTTTAATGATGGAGGCATGCCCCTTGACTAATTCTGCTGCTGGAGGATAGGGGGATACCCCTTGATTACTTCCACTACTGGGAGATAGGGGTATGCCCCTTGACTGATTCCACTATTAGAGAATGGGAGGATGCCCTGGATTGGCTAATTCCGCTCCTGGGAGATGGGGGGATGCCCCTTGAATTATTCTATAGTTGGGAGATAGCGGATATGCCCCTTCACTGATTCCATTGCTGGGGAATAGGGGATATGCCCCTTGAGTGGTTAATTCCACTGTTGGGGAGTAAAGTGATATCTTTTGGTAAAACTTCTTCTACTAGGAAAGTCCTTTCTGATAGGATTCATTTACTACGGAAGAACTCCTATCCTACGACAGTCCTGTACAGAAAGATTTTCCTAATTAGTGCTTGATTTGAAAATGGCTTACCTTGATCCCTGATTGACTTTTGTGAAAACAAAAATATTTTTGCCCCTTCAATCAAGGATCAAGGTGAGCAAAAAGGGACTTATCTCAAATATAACTAAAATATAGGGGTGAAAAAGAGCAGGGGTGGCCCCGACCTTAGACTTGATGAATTTCTGGTGCTTTGTGAAACACTGGTTTGAAAATCTGCCCCTGGATGGCAAGAGATGGCACATACGGGTAGGGTTCTCGAAAATCAGGTACCATACGGGTTGGGTTGGACTCGTACGAGTCCCTGACGGGGGGTCCAAAAGTCGAATCAGTCCCCTCATATCCCGTCATATACCAAAACTTCCCTTTTTGCTACTCCTGTGATTTTTCTCCTAAAATCAACTAAAGATGTATAATAAGATCCCGCAGGCCAGCGGCTTATCCCTTAGACTTGAGGACTTGCCCTTGGTGGGCAATTTAGGACTTTGAGAATGCCCAGTTTCTATTGGGTATGCTTTTTGCAAGGAAGACTCATTTCTGGGGCTCACTCCTGCAGCTGAAGTGCCCTTGATCCCTTCTCCTAAGACCCACGCTTCAAAACTCCAAGTAATTTCACTAGATTCTCTATTTTCCATTTTCAAACCTTTGAATATTTCTCGGATTTTAGCATGAATTAGGATGTTTTAGACCTTGGAATAGAGCTTGATGCATGTAACTTTAGCCTAGGATAGTTTTGGATAAGCTTTGGATGAATTTGGATTTTGGGGAAGATTTTTCATAGAGGGACTGCTGGCAGGGGACCCGTACGGGTGAAGGGGGACCTATGTGGGTTCCATTTATAATATGGGTGCCACTTGTGGACCCGTATGGGTGAGGCTTACCCATACAGATCCTATCCTCAGGGATAATTATTGTTTACTTTGATTTCTTCAATCCTTTTCCAATTTCTGACTTGTCTGATGTATTTTAACCCTGCTAAACTATAATTCTACCTATGCAATTTTAATACAAGATTGTGGAAGCCCTAAGCTTCTACAAGAAATGGTTCGTATTATGAGGGATAAAGAGTTGCTGACCCATTTTAACTCCTTCGGCTTCATTAATATTATCAGGGCCATCCCTCAGGCTCCTAAGATGTTGGCCTTGGGTGCCATTTCAGCTCTAATAGAGAGGTGGCCGGAGATGACCCATACTTTTCACTTGACTATTAGGGAGGTTACCATTATTCCCTCAGATGTGTGTGCTACAACGGGCTTAGAGTAGAGCGGCGATATTGTCCACTTTGATGTTTATAGCGTGAATCCACTTTAAGGTGATCCCTTTACTGTTGAGAGAGAGTTCGGCCAAAGTAGATGGTGAAATGGGACTATTTAAGTGAGTATTTTTATGGACAGAACCTCCCCTAGATCCTAATGAATGAAGTTAGGAATGAATAAAATGTGAACAAAACCTTAAATGATGGGTTTTCTCTCTATTTCGTACCTCCTATTCTATAACTATAGAAATTGCTAGAACTTTCACTATAATTTTTCTACAGTTTTTCTTCTGATATGAATGTATGTTATGAAATGAAGGGAAAAGGCCCTATTTATAGGGTAAAAGTCAGGTCTGAATGCAATAAATCGCATTCAAGACCTGCCTTTTCCCGAAAATGGTAAGAGATTACTTTCGAAAGAGGCTGATTAGGCAATCAGAGGACCCGTACAGGTAGGGCCCCACCTGTACGGGTACTAAGGGACCCGTGCGGATCCCCTCCACATGTATGAAAGGTAATCCTCGTACGGTTCTGTCAGTGGATCCATACCACTAGACAGAACCCGTAAGGGTACCTAAGGGCAGACTAGGTCTCCAAACTTCGGCCAAACTCAACTCTGCAGTAGTCAGAACACCTCTGATGGATAAGACCTGAAACACATTGCATTATATAGCTCTCATTATCGTTTCATGAGAAGGATTGTTAAAATCCAGTGCTCACAACTGTCAAGGAAACTCTCCATGAAAGACCTTAGAGAAGCAGCATTTATACTAGATATAAAGTCTATAGAGATAGATCCAAAAGGTTGTTAGGTCTTTCTCAAAGTACATATATAGACAAGGTACTAAATAGGTTTAGTGTTGAGAATTTGAAGAAAGGTTATCTCCCGATGACAAAGGGGATTAACCTATCTAAAGCTAAGTATTCGAAGACAGTTCATGAAAGAATGTGCATAAAGGATATATCCTATGCATCCGTGATAGGATCCATTGTGTATGCTACGATATGTACTAGGCCAGATGTCTCTCAAGCTTTGAGCTTTACAAGCAGATAATCAGATTCGGGTGAAATGCACTGGATGGTTGTCAAGGCAATTCTTGAGTACTTGAAAAGTACTAAAGGTGAGTTCTTGACATATGGAGAAGGTGACCTCATGATCAGAGGTTACACGGATGCGAGTTTCCAGTCTGACAATGATGATTTCAAGTCCTAGTCAAGTTTTGTGTTTGTATTTAATGGAGGAGCAATATGCTGGAAAAGTTCTAAGCAAGAAACTACTGCTGATTCAACCACAAAATTTGAGTATATTGCTGCCTATGAAGCAGCAAAGGAAGCTGTCCAGTTAAAGGGATTATGGGTGATCTAGGCATGGTGCCTGAGATTATTAATCCAGTTACTTTATGTTGTGATAATAATGGCGCTATAGCTTAGGAAAACAAACCACGGCCTCACCCAAAAAACAGACATGTACTTAGAAAGTATCATATAACTAGGGAGACTGTTGATGCTAAGATGATAAGATTAGAATATTTTCTCACTTATCAGAACCTCACGGATGGTCTGATGTAGCCGTTGAATTAAGTCAAACATGACTAGCATGTTAAAGCATATGGATTAAGACATATGGCTAATTGGCCCTAGTGCAAGTGGGAGTTTCTTAGATATCATGTATGCCCTTAAGGAAATTAGGGCAATATATCTTTTTGGGAAACAATGATCTGGAACACAATCAATCCAGATCAGGTTTGAAGAAAACAAAATACCTAAGTAATTACATCCGGACACAGATCCAAATCATCCAGAGTCCAAGACAAGTGAAGGCAAATACCTAAGCATTAATAGAAGCATCCGGATAAAATTTGGAAAGGAAACAAATTTTGAACCATTCAAGATCAGCATCTGGAAGAACTAATTCCACAAGCATCCAGAAGAAGACAGATCCAGAAATAGTGAGTTTGAAGACATCCGGAAGACTGATATATTAAGACAATGGGAAAAGTCTCTAAGACAACTTTTCACTCCATCTTTTGGTCTACAAAGTCAAAGATCCTTTCCTCATGAGCAAGATAAAAGAGATAGCTCACACTTTTCAGAAAAAGGATAAGAGGACTGACACTAGAAAGAAAAAGGAAACAACCTTTTTCACCTAGACCAATAAGGAGGCGCATGGAGCTCACACCAAAAAGCTAATGGTATAAAAGTTGGCTTGACACTAAAAAACAAGGAAAATGATCACTGACATCTTTTTAGCCTCAATCCCAAGGATTCAAACGGGTCAAATTACTGTCTAATGGATTAATCAATGGCTCCAAAAGCCCCACATCTTACCTGATCAACGGTGACAATTAATTACAGCTTACCAACCCACATTGGCTACATTAATGATGGAAGCCTCTAAAAGGGAAGCTTTATAAGTTAAGAAGGTGTTGGCTGATTTCACAAAAGCATATAATAAGAGAATTTAAAAGAAAGAAATTAGATTCACAAATCCCTCCATGAACCAAATCATTCAAAATCAGTTTGTAAGGATTCCTAAGTGAGTTATAAACTTAAGGAAGTCCAAAACCAAAACCTTTGATAGAAACCAAAGTGTAAAATATCTCCTACTTTAGTGAGTAGTGAGATTGGGATATAGCTTAAAGTAGGTGCTTTGAGTGGGATCTCCCTTTAGGACTCAGCTTAGATTTGGGGTAGAAGTCTAAGTGGTATATGCTGCTAAATACAAAAGGACTCATCTAGAGGTTGGTATCTCTAGTGGTATATCCTACATCCAGAAGGGGGTACCATCCAGAGATAAACTGTAAGGCTTGATTTCTGCCAGTAGAAAAGAAATCACACTAGTAGGCAAGGCCGAACCAGTATAAATCATCATGTTTGACTTTCTTTGACTCTTTATTTATATTTGCATCATATTTCACATTTGCATCATCCGGATCCACAACATCTGGAAGCCATCAAACACGCTACACAAGACTTTTTAAAGTCTATTAATTCCATGAAAAAGGGTCATTCACCCCCATCTGACCTTATATAGACTCTCACAGGGACCAACAAGTGGTATCAGGGCAAGTGCTCAAACTAGAGATCTAACAATCTCAAGATAAAGGTCCATATATTTTGATTCAAGAATCAAAATGAGTTTCCAAAATTCACTGCTCCTTCTGGAGGATATATCTATTACCCGACCCCCACTCTTCACCGATGAACACTATAGTTCTGGAAAAATTGCATGAAGAATTTCATTCAGGATCAAACTATGATGGCATGGATGGCCATTAAGGATGGTCTATATGAGCCTACTCATAGGGTAGATGGTTTAACCACCCGCAAGCCCTCAAGCTTATGGGATGAAAATGATTATAAGACTGCATGAAAACATAAATGCTATTAACATGCTTCATTGTGCTCTTAGTGCAACAGAATTTAATAGGATATTTGGATGTGAGACTCTATAAGAAATCTAGCAGAAACTGGAAGTCACCTATGAAGGAACCAGTAAAGTAAGAGAGGCCAAGCTTGATCCACTCCAGCAGAAACTTGAGACCTTCAAGATGGAGCTAAAAGAATCAATCAGTAATATGAACACTAGATACACAAATCTAGTAAATGAAATGAAGAGGCTTGGAAAAGAAATTCCTGAAGTAGATATGGTCAAGAAAGTACTCCGAAGTCTCACCAAGGAGTGGGATAACAAGAAGACTGCCATTGAGGAAGCTCATGAGCTAAACTTCTATAGTTATAATAAACTTATTGGCAATCTCTTGACTCAAGAACTATCTCTAGAAAGATATAGCCAATAGGAGAAGAGGCCTAAAGAGAAGAAAAAAGCTATTGCACTTAAGGTAGAATCCACTGTATCAACTTCATCCGGAGAAGAAGAGCAAGTCACGGAATCTCAAAGTACTAAGGAGCAACTAGCTCTATTAACTAGACAGCTTAATAAGTTCTTATAAAAGAAAGAAAGAAGGAAGTCCAAAAGATACGAATCCCGAAGACCAAGGGAAGGCATATCCAGAAGAGACAGGCCTAGAAAGAATATGGAAGAAAAGAAGGATCCGAAAAAAGAAGCTGCCTATTTTGAATGTGGGGAGAAAGGCCACTTCAAAACAAAATGCCCTAAGCTTAAAAGAGCCAAGAAGCACAAGAAGATGGCAATGGTGGCAACTTGGAGGAACAGTGAGGAAAGTAGCAACTCTTCTTCAACAGAAGAAGAAGAGACTGCCAACTGTGCATTCATGGCACTGACTGATCCAAAAGTAGAGCAATCTAGAAAGAATATCTCCAATCAAGATACAATGCAAATTGAAGAATCGGAATTAGAAACAGCAAATACTGAGGTAAACTCTTATTCTAATTCTACTTCTAACTTTGACCTTGCTAGAGCTTTAGCTATTATGATCAAGAGAGTGAAGAAGAACATAAAAGCGATTAAATCCTTAAGAAGACAAGTGATGGAGCTTGCTGAAGATGGTGAAGTATTGGCATAAGATGTAAATCCGATAAGAGCCACCAAGCACATTGATGTGGTTGAAGAGAACTTCCTGAGAAATCAAGTGCAGATACTGAGTGCTAACTTGATGGGGTTAGATAGGGAGCTAACCCTAATGGAGGAAGCATCCGGAAGGAGATCAGGCCACTCACAACCAAAAAGGAACCCAAGGTAGAATATACAAAGAAATCAACATCCAAGTGCCAAAGGAAATCCAAAGCCTTCCAACCATAAAGTGAAGGAGGTTAACAGGTAACCATAAGCCCAAAGATACACTCCTACAGAAAAAGGAAAAGCTAAGGCTGTATATAATCAGCAATATAATAAGCAAAGAAGAAACCATGCAGCAGAAGTTACACCCCCAACCAGCTTCCGGATACACACCGAACCATCTACAAGTGTACAAGAACCTGGATATAGAGGGAACTCTGGGAAGGAGGATCTTGAAAAGATCAAAAAGAAGCAGGAGCAGATAAGACCCATCTCAGGGTGCAGGTTTTGTGGGAGAAACAATCATATTACTAAATTATGTAGATTTAAAAATGGATATTATGATGTCAATCCTTGGCCTGAAATGGTTGATAACCCGAGAGGACCTAAATCTAATTGGGTACCCAAACCTACTTGATCTGTCTTGCAAGTATCCCTTAGATCTATAATAGATCAACACACTTGGTACATTAATAGTGGATGTTCAAGGCACATGATAGGTGATGAGAAGGCCTTCATCACATTAACCCGGAAGAAATAAGGCAAAGTAAGCTTTGGAGACAATCAAAAGGGACAGATCATTGGACATGGAACCATTGGATTTGAATTAAAGATAGAAGATGTCTCACTAGTTAATGGAATGAAGTTTAAATTGCTGAGTGTAGCCCAACTCTGCGACAAAGGAAGAAAATTCACCTTTAATTCTGGATGCTGCTCAATCTATGATAGTAAGTCTAATCAACTTATTCTTTATGCACCTAGAGTAAACAATGTCTATTATGTGAACATTAAAAATAAGAAAAAGAACATTTGCTTAGTGTCTAAAGAAGAAGAGTCATGGCTATGGCACCGGAGGTTGGGACATGTTAGTATGAATCTCCTGTCCAAACTAGCCAAAAAGGAATTGGTAGTGGGTTTGCCTAAGGTTGCTTTTGATAAGGATCATCTATGCACTGCATGTCAATTAGGTAAATAGCATAACAAAAATTTCCCTTCCATGTCGTACATTCCTTCTAAAAGAGTACTTAAGCTCTTACACATTGATCTCTTTGGTCCAATTAAACCATTGAGTTTAGGTAGAAGAGAATACACCATGGTCATTGTGGATGCTTATTCTTGATATACCTGGGTTCTCTTGCTAGCAAGCAAAGATGAAGCCTTTGACAAATTCTTAAAAACATTCATCCGGATAGAAGTAGAATAGGGCATAAGCATTTCACACATCCGGAGTGATAATGGTGGTGAGTTCAAAAATAAGCACTTTGCTGAGTTTTATGACTCCAATGGCATTGAGCATAACTTCTCCGCCCCTCATACTCCTCAACGGAATGGATTATTTGAGACAAAAAAAATAGGACTATAGTTGAAATGGCTAGAACAATGCTAAATTAGAATTGTTTGCCAAAATATTTTTGGGGAGAGGCCGTAAATACAGCATGCTATATTTTAAATAGAAAAGACTATAGAAAAGACACCCTATAAAATCTGAAAGGGAAGAAAACTCAAAATTGGGTACTTTAAGGCATTTGGATGTAAAAGCTACATCCTAAATGATATAGAGCAACTAGGAAAATTTGATCCTAAGTCTGATGAAGCAATTTTCCTTGGCTACTCAACACATAGCAAGGTTTACAGAGTCTTCAATAAACGAACCCAAACTGTGGTAGAATCTATACATGTAGATTTCGATGAGACTAACCATGCAAGTAAAAGAAGTTCCACTCCGGAAGTTCCACTCCGGAAGATCCAATTCAGGAAGCTGAAAAATCTGGAGAAAATAAGGAAGCTAAAATTCCTGATTCATTCCAAATCAAGAAGTACAAAGAAGAAGATGAAAAAATATCCTTTGATCTAGAAGAACAACAAATCAATCTCAATCCACATAAGATAAACTTCAATGATTACCAACGAGAGCAAGCTGAGGTAGAAGTGGAGCAAGTCCCTGTTCAACGTAAAAGCTTACAAAGGGAGATCCGGACTCATAGAAATCATCTAGTAGAAGCTATATTGGATGAGATTCAAAATCTAGGTAGAACCAGAGGATAACTCAACAGAATGATGAGCCATGCTGCTTTTATCTCTCTCAATGAGCCAAAGAAATTTCAAGATGCTGAAGGAGATGAAAGCTGGCTGATGGCAATGCAAGAAGAACTAGATCAATTCACCAGGAATGATGTGTGGGATTTAGGGGCACCTCCAAAGGGAAAGTCAATCATTAGAACTAAATGGGTATTCCGGAACAAGCTAGATAAATCCGGAGTAGTGGTGAGAAACAAGGCAAGATTGGTTGCCCAAGGCTACAATCAATAGGAAGGGATTGACTTTAAAGAAACATTTGGCCCTGTAGCAAGACTAGAGGAAATCCAGATTCTATGAGCTTTTGCATCATTCATGGGTTTCCCATTGTTCCAAATGGATGTCAAAAGTGCATTTCTCAATGGAGTCATCCAGGAAGAAGTCTATATGAAATAGCCACCTAGATTTAAAGATTCAAAGCATCCAGATCATGTCTACAAGTTGAAGAAGGCCCTCTATGGATTAAAGCAAGCACCTAGGGCTTGGTATGAGAGACTCACAACATTTCTCATATCCAAGGGATATATCCGAGGTAAAGCAGATACAACCCTTTTCATCAAGAAGAAGAAGAATGATATTATTCTAGTCCAAATTTATGTGGATGATATCATATTTAGCGCAACTGATGAAAAAATGTGTGAAGAATTTAGCTCTCAAATGCAAAAGGAATTTGAGATGTCAATGATAGGAGAAATCAATTTTTTCCTTGGTTTACAAACTAAGCAAAGTCCGGATGGGATTTTCAATAACCAGTCAAAGTATACCAAGGAGATCTTGAATAAGTTTGGAATAGACAACGCCAAGCCAATGTCTACTCCTATGGGATCAGATATAGTTCTATCCAAGGATTGTGAATGAGTGGATGTTAATCAAAAGCTATATAGAGGGATGATTGGTTTACTTCTATACTTGACAGCTAGCAGGCTTGACATACACTATGCAGTCTATTACTGTACAAGGTATCAAGCCAATCCTAAGGACTCTCATCTCAAAGCAGTAAAGAGAATTCTTAGATACCTCCTAGGAACCACTGAAGTTGGACTATGGTCTCCCAGTAATGGAGATTTCACACTCCAAGGCTTCACTAATGCAAATTATGGTAGAGATACTCTTGAGAGAAAGAGTACATCTGGAGGTTGCCATTTCCTTAGAGACTGCTTGGTATCATGGTACAGTAAGAACCAAACTTTAATTTCTTTATCAACCATAGAAGCAGAATATATGGCAGCTGGAAGTTGTGTAGCTCAACTCCTTTAGATCAAGCAATAACTAGAAGATTATGGAGTTTAATCCGGATGTGTGGATGTTATGTGCGATAACAAGAGTGCCATTGATGTGTCAAAGAATCCAATACTCCATTACAAGATGAAGCATGTCAACATAAGGCATCATTTCATTCGGGATCATGTGATGAAGAAGGATGTTGCACTAGTGTACATCCCAACCAATGAGAAAAGAGTAGATATCTTTACCAAACCATTAAGTAAAGATCAATTCAAAAAGCTAAGGGAGTCCATCGGAATGTCTAATCCAATTTAAGAAAAATCCGGAAGACAGTTCAAGACTAACTTGGAAGATTGGCAAGACAAGGAATCCGGAGGAATTGAAGAAAACTCAACTCTAAAAGAAACACTGCCACATCAGCAGACAGAAAGGACACATGGCAGTAAAGGCACTGAAAAGTAATTGTTCCCTTTTTAATTTCAAACATTTATTAGGTGTTACACCAGTGGTAAATTCAACAGCTGGGTTTCAAAATAAACCGTTCCCATTCTCCGATTAAATTAAATTTACATCTCTCCTAAAATCCTGACAGCCATGTCATTAATCCAGCCAAATTAATGGCATCTAGATTACAAATATACCCTCACCTTGAAAAATCTATATAAATAATTCAAATTTCCTCTTCTTCCTCACGCGATCAACTTATCTACTATTACTCTGCTAAAATCAAATCACAAACCCTTATTTATTTCAATCTCTCAAATGGCTGTAATTATGACAAGTGAAGGACCTAAATTGCTTCCCCAAAAGAACTTTATTGATGAATCTGCTCTCAACAACAAAGACTTCACCCTCATAAACTTAAACCCTCTGACTCCATGATTCCTACGGACTACCTAGGAGACAACTTCTAATTTGAGACTGATCCATACTCTAAACTAATCGAAGATCAGCATTTAGGGGATTTCCTCAAGATCAAGTGCCCAACCTATCCAGAGTTAGTGAGAGAATTTTACGATAATCTCAAAGTCCATTCCTTCTAGGATGTTCTAAGAACTAAGGTACAAGGAAAAATCATAACTGTCACTCCGGATTTCCTTGAGAAACACCTCAATATGAAAATGATAGAGTTTAATTGAGAAGTGATAGGGATGAACAGCATGTCAAGTATGACCCAAAGATGTGGCTGCATCCTAACTATTTCAGGGACGAGTGCTCAACATACTTTCCAGAAGTGCCAAGATTCCTCCAGCATGCACTTGCCAAATTGGTGCTTATCCAGAAGGGCTCTCTCACCACAGTGTCATCCTTTCAGCATTGTCTATTACAACACTGGGTGGAGAGTAAAGTAGTGAACATGCCTGTGCTCATCATCCACTATCTGAGGCAACACAGGAATTCTCATAGCGTCCTGATCACCAGGATTCTTCTAGCCAATAAAGTAAATTTAACTGGATTCCAGTCTACAATCGAAAAGAAAATTCTAGAGAAGAATTTTAAGAAGCTAAGCTTTGGGGAGACCTAGAATGAGGAGATAGCCAAGAAGCTACGGGATGATAAAAAGGGCAGGGCTCCAGTTCTTATGAAAGAAAGAACTACCAAGCCAAAGGCACAAAAGGAACTTGCTTTGGTTTCGGCTGAGGAAGTTGATGAGGATACCCCAACCCTCACTTAGCTATTGAATAAGAGCCCTCAAAAGCCTAAACCACGAGGAAGACTGATTAAAGCTGCTGATAAGCTGAAGAAACCATTATGTGAGCTAGAAGCAAGGAAAACCATTGTAGTAGCTACTGCTGCAAGTAGAGAAGGGTATTAGAAGGGACAGAAATAAAACTTAAGAGCTATGCTAATAGAAGAAAATGATTCTAATAATGAAGAAACCAGGGATGGGAAACCTGCCCGCAAAAAGCAAATCTGAAGAAAAGGATTAACATTCATAGAAGCCTTGAAGGCAGAGAAAGCGAGAGTAAAACTCCCAATATAGAAACCTACTGCCAGAATAACTATTCGGGAGCCAACTCCCAAAACCACCACTCTCGTTGAATCCAAAAATGGGAAGAAGATTGTACCATTGACAAAAAAGCTAATATCTAAAGACAATATATTCCTGGAAGATCCCTAATTCGATAAGATGATGTTGGCTATGAAAGACAATCAAAATATCAATCTTTTGATAAAAAAGGGACCCGAAGGCTCATCCGGTACAGTAGCATCAAATAGCCCACCAGTCCTTATCTCATCAAAGGATCTGGGGCTTCTTAAAGAAGCATAATATCTGGATGAGGATTTATTGAATTTTTAAGCTCGATCCAGACCACTTCTTGAAAACTTGCTGAATGTGAACCCATAAGTAGTAGAACTTAAAAGTCCTAAAAAGGCAACGGGAGGGAATGGTGAGGATAATTCCACCATTCTGGGATAAGAGATGATTATTGTTGTAAGTCCTCTATAGGCAATAGAAGGGATAACTGAGGATATTACCAGTCATTTAGGGGTTATGGAGGTTAAGGAAGTATAGAAGCAGCTTATCTGAACAAAATGCCAACTATTGAGGTAATCCCCAACTCAGTATCATTTGATTTTAATGCTAACATCACTACTAGTGTTGGAATAGAAGTTGAACATAAGGAAAACTTAGATGAACATTCTCCAATTGCATCTAAGGATCAGGAGTCCAACCTGGAACATAAAGTCCTAGAGGAGGGACACAGTCTGAGATCTAATGAGAATGCTCCTAGAGTGGACTCAAAGGGTGAGGCTAGTCTAGAGGAAAAGTTGGAAGAAGATCGGAAAGAAGAAGAAGAAGAAGAAGAAGAAGAAGAAGAAGAAGAAGAAGAAGAAAAAGAAGAAAAAGAATTAGTTGAGGCAGAAACATCCGGATCTGATGAGACCGGAAGCACCTCTGAATCCGAAACTCCTCTAGCAAGCCCAATCAGAATACCTGCTACAAATAAAAATCCAACACAGGCTAAAAAGATATCCACGGCACTCAAGATTCTACAAGAGACTACTCATGAAGAACAAGAGGCGAGCTACATCAAATAAAGCCTCCGGAACATCTGCAAACACTTGAGAGCTATGGAAAAGGTACTTCTTGAAGAATTCTAGCCTCTATATTTAAAGAAGGAACTTTAGGTGATAAAGGTGGATGTAACGAACCGAAATTTCTAAAATTTTGCTTATAATAAATTACTATGGTATTAAAATATCATAGAAATTATTTTTATTGTTATTGTTGTTATTGGATATAAGGCATGAGGAAATAAGAGCTAATTATAGTAAGAAGGATGAATTGGACTTTTATTTATTTGATCAGGGGCATTTTTGGAAATTAAAAAAAAATATCCTAAATCCTATACGTACCTTCACCCCCCTTCATCCATTTACTTTCATCTTCTTCTCCATTCTTCCCTTCTCCCTTACCAAAATTTTCTATAATCCAAAAACTTCTGATTTCTTCGATTCAACTTCGAATTCTTATTAGAAATTGATCCTTAAGCCCTCTATCATCATCAATTTCAGTCAATCAAGACTAGAAGAGGAGGATTTCAGAAATTAAGATTCGGATGAATAGTAACCCGAGTTTGAGGTGAGTGATTTTTTGTGAAATTAAAGCTTAATTAGTAGAATTTATGGTAGATTAAGCATATTTATGGTATTAGGAAGTTTATTTATGGAATATCTTGATAGAATTATATATGGCTGTTGTAGAGGAAGCTATTGCAAGTAAATCAAAGGCAAAAGGGGTAGAAGAGAGCTAGAAAGAGCATAGAAAAAGGTTTGTGTCCCGAATTTCGATTTCTCGGTTTTTCGGGAAATTTTCCAGATTATATACCTGTTTTGTTTTAATGTTTTCTCTCATTATATAAATCCGATTTGAACTATTCTTGATTCTATTGATATCTACAGAAAGTAAGGAACATATGTTCAGAAGAAACCTTATTGAATTTCGTTCGTTTTCAATGTGAAATTTTTGTTTGAAGTTGAGTCACGAAATTTGTTTTCGGAAAATCTCAGCTTGGTACACTGTTTAGTATTTTGATCATAACTTTGGTTATAAAATTTGGATTTCTGTGACTCTGGTGGTTTTGGAAAGCTGAGACATGTGGCTAATTATGTTTAGAAGAAAGTGCTTCGATTGGATGATGTTTTGATAGTGAAAAATGCAGGGGAAGTCAGGTTACGAAACCTGAAAAAATTCTGGAAAGTATACTATTGATTTTTTTGAGTTTTATTTGAAGTTTGATGCTTAAAAATTTGGGATTTGGATTTCTTAATTACTGAAGATATGTTGAATTGTGATTGATGGTTTATACTGGAATTTTTAAGATGTTACTTTGATTTATTGCCCTTATTAAACGAGTAGAATACGGGTCAGGGTAGATTGGCGCCAATAAAGGGGGGTACAGTACTGTACAAACAATTGAAGCTTTGGCTTCGGGCTTTGGCCGATATTATGATATATATATATATATATATATATATATATATATATATATATATATATATATATATATATATATATATATTGATTTTGAAGCTTCGACTTCGGGCTTGACCGATATATTGATTTTTGAAGCTTCGGCTTCGGGCTTGACCGATATATTGATTTTTGAAGCTTCGGCTTCGGGCTTGACCGATATATTGATTTTGAAGCTTTGGCTTCGGGCTTGTCCGCTCCCGTATCCATTTTACCGTTATTCAGGACTTGTTTACTTTGGGCAATATGTGGTTAAAATGTTTGGAAAAATTGGGTACAAATTTGATTGTACTTTGAAAGGATTACTATATAAGTTTTGTGATTTGGTTTCATAAAGTTGGTTAATTTGTTTTTGACTTATAAATTTACTATGTTTCTATTTTAAAAATATCCAAAGTTGTTATATTTTTTTTTATGGACACCACTAAGCAAATTGCTTAGCGTGTAGTTGATTTTCTACGCGTAGGTGGAGAACTTGTAGATAGCTTGGACCAAAGTGGTACAGGTGGATTAGCTTAAAGAGCAATTAAGGAAAGATTTCAAGGTGGATTTATATTTTAATGTAATATTATGGTTTGTAGAATAATGGCATGTACTAGAGAGTGAGAAATGTAAAGTGACATTGAGAAATATTTGGAGAATAATTAGCATTTGGAGAATAATTTGGAGTTTAAAACTTTATATTGGTATTTGTATGTATTAAATCTATAAGTATTGAATTCTATACAGTGGAGTATAGTTCTTTATCGGGTGAGTATAGTTACCGTGGCGCTCCCTATAGGGGGGCGTTACATTTGTTGGTATCAGAGCTGAGGTTTAGGCGATTCTAGGACTAGTATGTACATGCCATTTAGGATATAAATATGTTATGTTAGTTGTTTGATCCACTTTGGTCCAATTTTCAGGAATAAATTATGGCTAGTAGTAGTCACAACCAGATTGAGGAAGAGGATGCTGAGAGTACGGTCCGTATTAGACAAGGGGATGAACAAAGACATGAACCTCCACCAGTTCATGGGTTTCCTGAACAACCTACTCCGGCACAAGCTGCTTTACTTCAGCATATGACTACTGAAGTAATCACACAAGTACTACGAAACATACAAATCCCCCAAGTTCCTGTAGTACCTCACATTGAAAGAAGAGAGGAGAGAACTCCTCTTGAAAGAATCAAGAAGCTTCCAGCTGATGATTTCAAAGGGGATACAGTGAATCCTGCAATTGCAGAAGATTGGCTTGATCATACTAAATGGTGTATGACTAGGCTTCATTTTACAGATGAAGAGAGATTAGACTTTGTTCAAGGTCTACTCAAAGAACAAGCTAGGAGGTGGTGGGATAATATTGTGAGAGAAAGGCGACCCGGAGAAATCACCTGGGGTCTTTTCTTGGAACAATTTGACAAGAAATACGTTAGCGAACGATTTAAGGATGAGCAGAGGAAATTGTTCTTGTCTTTGAGACAGGGACGAATGACTGTATCAGAATATGAAGTTCAATTCCTCAAACTCGAGAGGTATGCTCGTGATATCGTTGACAGTGAAGTAAGGCGATGTAAGAGATTCGAGGATGGGCTGAATGATGAAATTAGAGTGCATTTACTTGCACAAAAGATCAGAGTGTTCAATGACTTGGTCGATGCTGCTACGGGCATCGAGAAGATTAATTCGGATAGACAACAAAGAATGGCTAAAAGGTCAGGATTTCAAAAGGGATCACATGGTCCAGCTAGTTCAGAATCTCCAAGTAAGAGACAGAAGGGAACATTAGAACAAACACAATCTCATTTCAGAGGGTTTTCACCGAGACAAACCATAAGTACGGGGTCAGCGGCTAGTGTACCTTCAGGTCGAGGCAGAGGAAATATTCCACAATGTTCTAATTGTGGAAGGATGCATACAGGGGAATGTTGGGGAAAAGGTAGAGTCTGCTTTAAATGTGGCTCGAGGGAACATTTGATTGCAAATTGTCCTTAAAGACAGATAAGTACATCTGCACCTACAGTAGTTCCTACTCCTACAATGCAAGGTGGAAGAGGAAGGGGAAGAGGAAATGCTAGTGGTTCAAGTGGGCATGATGTGGCTCAACAAGCACCGCAGAGTGGTAGACCGGGAGGAATGGCGCGAAGTTATGCAATCCGAGGGCCTGAGACTAGAGAATCTACCGAAGTTATTGTCGGTAAATTTTCATTCTTTAATCATGATGTTTATGCTTTGATAGATCCTGGTTCATCTCATTCATATATATGTACTGCATTAGCACAAGAGAAAGGATTGCGTGTAGAAGAATTAGGAGAAAATATTGAAGTGACTAATCCTTTAGGACACAGTGTGATAGTAAACAAAGTGTACATGAATTGCCCTATTATGATTCAACATCAACTTTTCAATGCAAATTTAATTGAGTTACCTTTCCGAGATTTCGATGTTATCTTGGGAATGGATTGGTTATCGGAACATCGAGCTATGGTGGATTGTAAAAACAAAAGAATGTCACTTCAAGTTTCTGATGGAGAAGAAATAGTTATCGTGGGGGAAAGATCAGATTATCTCTGTAACATAATTTCTTTTATGAAGACTAAAAGGCTGGTTAGGAAGGGATGTCAGGCCTACCTAATCTTCGCTCTAGAATTTAAGGAGGGTGAGTTAGAATTACAGAATATTCCTACGGTATGTGATTTTCCTGATGTATTTCCAGAAGAACTACCGGGGTTGCCACCAAAAAGAGAGGTAGAATTCGCAATTGATGTATTGCCGGGTACCGCACCAGTATCCAAAGCACCATACAGAATGGCGCCTGCTGAACTAAAAGAGTTGAAGATTCAGTTGCAAGAATTGTTAGACAAAGGATTCATACGCCCGAGTATATCCCCATGGGGTGCACCAGTGTTGTTTGTTAAGAAGAAAGATGGGTCACTCCGATTGTGTATTGATTACCGGGAGTTGAATAAATTGACAGTGAAAAATAAGTATCCATTACCGAGGATTGAAGACTTATTTGATCAACTCAAGGGTGCCAAATACTTTTCCAAGATTGATTTGAGATCGGGCTACTATCAGATGAGAGTGAAAGATGATGATATTGTAAAGACGGCTTTCCGAAGCAGATATGGGCACTATGAATTTTTGGTGATGCCATTTGGGCTAACTAATGCACCAGCAGTATTTATGGACCTTATGAACCGTGTCTTTTACTTATATTTAGACAGGTTTGTAGTGGTTTTCATTGATGATATTTTGGTGTATTCTAAGTCACGGGAAGAGCATGATCAACATTTGCGGATAGTCTTCCAAACTTTGAGGGAAAATAAATTGTATGCCAAACTTAGCAAATGTGAGTTTTGGCTTGAAGAAGTTTCTTTCTTAGGCCATGTTGTTTCTGCAGAAGGAATTAAAGTAGATCCTAAGAAGATAGAAGCAGTTGTTGAATGGAAACCACCAAAGAACCCTACGGAAGTCAGAAGTTTCCTTGGCTTAGCAGGGTATTATAGAAGATTTGTGAAAGGATTTTCAGTCATTGCTGCCCCACTGACGAAACTACTTCAAAAGAACACAAAATTTGAGTGGAATCACAAGTGTCAAGAAAGTTTTGAGAAATTAAAGGCGATGTTAACAAAAGCACCCATCCTTACCCAACCAGAACCTGGAAAAGATTTTGTAATCTATAGTGATGCTTCACATAGTGGTCTTGGGTGTGTTTTAATGCAAGAAGGAAAAGTGATTGCCTATGCTTCCAGGCAATTGAAGAATCATGAAAGGAATTATCCTACTCATGATTTGGAAATGGCTGCAATAGTCTTTGCCTTGAAAATTTGGCGACATTATCTTTATGGAGAAAAATGTTATATTTATACAGATCACAAAAGTTTGAAATATTTGCCAACACAGAAAGAGTTGAATTTAAGGCAAAGAAGGTGGATGGAATTCATTAAAGATTACGATTGTCTTATTGATTACCATCCAGGAAAGGCTAATGTAGTGGCAGATGCTCTCAGCCGAAAGACAATGATGGCACTAAGGGCTATGAATACGGGGTTAGCTCTTACTAGTAGTGGAGCCTTAATTGCAGAATTAAAGATTCAACCTGTACTACTACAACAGGTTAAGCAAGCACAAAATGAAGATGATGACTTAAAGATTATTCGAGCACGGACACAAGTGGGTATCGTAGACGACTATATGGTTCGAGAAGATGGGTGTCTATATTTTAAAGATAGACTATGTGTGCCAAACAATGAAGAATTAAAGAAGAATATCTTACAAGAGGGGCATAGTAGTCCTTATGCGATGCATCCTGGAGGAAACAAGATGTACCAAAATTTGAAGAGCCATTATTGGTGGAATGGGATGAAGAAAGACATTACTAACTATGTTGCTCAATGTCTAACTTGTCAACAGGTGAAAGCAGAACATCAAGTTCCTTCTGGATTGTTACAACCTATAACAATTCCAGAATGGAAATGGGAAAGAATCACAATGGACTTCGTGACATCTTTACCACTTACACAGAAGAAACATGATGCGGTGTGGGTTGTTGTAGATAGATTGACAAAGTCTGCCCACTTTATTCCCGTTAGGATGGATTATTCACTTGATAGGTTGGCTCAGTTATATATAGATGAGATAGTAAGGCTACACGGACTGCCTATTTCAATCATTTCTGACCGAGATCCAAGATTTACTTCGAGATTTTGGAAGAAGTTGCAAGAGGCCTTAGGTAGCAAACTTCATTTCAGTACTTCATTTCATCCTCAAACAGATGGTCAATCTGAAAGAGTAATTCAGGTGTTGGAAGACATGATGAGAAGTTGTATCATCGAATTTGAAGGAAGTTGGGATAAGTATTTGTCCCTCATGGAGTTTGCTTATAATAACAGCTATCAGTCAAGCATACAAATGGCGCCATATGAAGCATTGTATGGAAGAAAATGTCGAACTCCATTATATTGGACCGAACTTAGTGAAAACAAGATTGTGGGAGTGGATTTGATTCAGGAGACAAAAGAGAAGGTAAAACTTATTCAAGAAAGATTGAAGGCTGCATCGGATAGACAAAAATCTTATGCTGATCTAAAAAGAAAAGATATTACTTATGAAGTGGGAGATAAAGTGTTTCTCAAAGTATCTCCTTGGAAGAAAGTCCTGCGATTTGGCAAGAAAGGCAAGCTCAGTCCGAGATTCATTGGCCCATATGAGGTTATAGAGAAGGTTGGACCGGTAGCTTATCGGTTGGCACTACCCCCAACACTCGACAAAATTTATAATGTGTTCCATGTGTCAATGTTAAGGAGATACAGATCAGATCCATTACATATCTTATCTCCTGATGTCGTAGAAATTGAACCCGACCTAACGTATGAAGAGGAACCGGTACAAATCTTAGCGAGAGCGGTTAAACAATTGAGAAACAAGTCTATACCTTTGGTAAAAGTACTTTGGAGGAATCATAAGGTTGAAGAAGCAACTTGGGAACCGGAGGATACAATGAAAACTCAATATCCGCAATTGTTTTCAGGAAATTTTCGGGACGAAAATTCATAAGAGGGGGAGAATTGTAACGAACCGAAATTTCTAAAATTTTGCTTATAATAAATTACTATGTTATTAAAAATATCATAGAAATTATTTTTATTGTTATTGTTGTTATTGGATATAAGGCATGAGGAAATAAGAGCTAATTATAGTAAGAAGGATGAATTGGACTTTAATTTATTTGATCAGGGGCACTTTTGGAAATTTAAAAAAAAAAAAAATTCCTAAATCCTATACGTACCTTCACCCCCCTTCATCCATTTACTTTCATCTTCTTCTCCATTCTTCCCTTCTCTCTTACCAAAATTTTCTATAATCCAAAAACTTCCGATTTCTTCGATTCAACTTCGAATTCTTATTAGAAATCGATCCTTAAGCCCTCTATCATCATCAATTTCAGTCAATCAAGACTAGAAGAGGAGGATTTCAGAAATTAAGATTCTGATGAATAGTAACCCGAGTTTGAGGTGAGTGATTTTTGGTGAAATTAAAGCTTAATTAGTAGAATTTATGGTAGATTAAGCATATTTATGGTATTAGGAAGTTTATTTATGCAATATCTTGATAGAATTATATATGGCTGTTGTAGAGGAAGCTATTGCAAGTAAATCAAAGGCAAAAGGGGTAGAAGAGAGCTAGAAAGAGCATAGAAAAAGGTTTGTGTCCCGAATTACGATTTCTCGGTTTTTCTGGAAATTTTCCAGATTATATACCTGTTTTGTTTTAATGTTTTCTCTCATTATATAAATCCGATTTGAACGATTCTTGATTCTATTGATATCTACAGAAAGTAAGGAACATATGTTCAGAAGAAACCTTATTGAATTTCGTTCGTTTTCAATGTGAAATTTTCGTTTGAAGTTGAGTCACGAAATTTGTTTTCGGAAAATCTCAGCTTGGTACACTGTTTAGTATTTTGATCATAACTTTGGTTATAAAATTTGGATTTCTGTGACTCTGGTGGTTTTGGAAAGCTGAGACATGTGGCTAATTATGTTTAGAAGAAAGTTCTTCGATTGGATGATGTTTTGATAGTGAAAAATGCAGGGGAAGTCAGGTTACGAAACCTGAAAAAATTCTGGAAAGTATACTATTGATTTTATTGAGTTTTATTTGAAGTTTGATGCTTAAAAATTTGGGATTTGGATTTCTTAATTACTGAAGATATGTTGAATTGTGATTGATGGTTTATACTAGAATTTTTAAGATGTTACTTTGATTTATTGCCCTTATTAAACGAGTAGAATACGGGTCAGGGTAGATTGGCGCCAATAAAGGGGGGTACAGTACTGTACAAACAATTGAAGCTTTGGCTTCGGGCTTTGGCCGATATTATGATATATATATATATATATTGATTTTGAAGCTTCGGCTTCGGGCTTGACCGATATATTGATTTTTGAAGCTTCGGCTTCGGGCTTGACCGATATATTGATTTTTGAAGCTTCGGCTTCGGGCTTGACCGATATATTGATTTTGAAGCTTTGGCTTCGGGCTTGTCCGCTCCCGTATCCATTTTACCGTTATTCAGGACTTGTTTACTTTGGGCAATATGTGGTTAAAGTGTTTGGAAAAATTGGGTACAAATTTGATTGTACTTTGAAAGGATTACTATATAAGTTTTGTGATTTGGTTCCATAAAGTTGGTTAATTTGTTTTTGACTTATAAATTTACTATGTTTCTATTTTAAAAATATCCAAAGTTGTTATATTTTTTTTTATGGACACCACTAAGCAAATTGCTTAGCGTGTAGTTGATTTTCTACGCGTAGGTGGAGAACTTGTAGATAGCTTGGACCAAAGTGGTACAGGTGGATTAGCTTAAAGAGCAATTAAAGAAAGATTTCAAGGTGGATTTATATTTTTATGTAATATTATGGTTTGTAGAATAATGGCATGTACTAGAGAGTGAGAAATGTAAAGTGACATTGAGAAATATTTGGAGAATAATTAGCATTTGGAGAATAATTTGGAGTTTAAAACTTTATATTGGTATTTGTATGTATTAAATCTATAAGTATTGAATTCTATACAGTGGAGTATAGTTGTTTATCGGGCGAGTATAGTTACCGTGGCGCTCCCTATAGGGGGGGCGTTACAGTGGATGTCAAGAAAGTAGCAGAGAAAGTGGAGAACTTTCCCACTACTGATCTAGTGGCGGAAGTCTTTCTTGCTAAGGTAAAACCAATCCTTGAGCAAATAAGCACAAACATCATCGGAGCTAACAGATTTGCAGATCAGGCCAACACATTAGCCACAAACAACTGTGCTATAATCTAGGATAAGATCACATCCTCTTCCACATATCTGTCTACTAAGCTTAACAAGTACCTTGATAACAAGTTTGAAAGCTTGCAAAAATTCATTTCGGGAGTTGTTACAAAGGGTGAAAGGGATATTGCTTCTGCACTACAACTGTTAAATGAAGAGCATCAAGCAACACAAGAAATGCTGACAAACTTCCTTGATAAGGCTCTTCCAAAACTTCTCAAGAAGCAGATGGATGATATAAGTGATGATAGTGGAAGCCACTATTCGGGAACTAATGATTTGATTAAAGCTCTAAAAGAGGCTTTCCACAAGGATCTCACTATGCTTAATTCTAGTATCCACAATGTCTGGAGAGATATCTGTAATGATATTAAAGCCTTGTTGGATATGATGTATGCCCTTAAGGCAATTAGGGCGATATATCTTAATTATGTAATAGTACAAATATTTTGTTTAATTAATAAAGGCATTTAATCTTTTGTTTATATCAATGTGTTTATAAATATATTATAGCTGGTTAAAATATATTCATTGACGTATGTATGAAAAGTCCTTGACGTATCATAGCTTGAATTCAGAGAAATTATAGTTGGACTATATTTGGTGGAACCTGCTTCATGTGCAATTATGATTATGTCTAAACTATCCATAGTCATAGTTTCAATAAGAAAGGATATTGATGAAACGGAAAGACTGGCATGTGGTCAACTTTCTTGGAAATGGTCCAAGCAGTTAATCTCCTAAGGATTGAAGGTGGTGCCTTAAGTTTCACACATGGATATATCTAGGAGATATATTGGAGACTGCAATAAGATAAACACTTGGTATATATATCAATGCGTTAGTGTTTATCTTCATACAATAAGCTTTGTGAATATCCTCATAGTTGAGATACTAGTTGCCTTGTGTGGTACTATTGCTATACTTTAGGTCATTCCAATACACTCATTAATTCAGGGTGTTACGGGTGATTACGGGTATAGTGATGACAGCACGTTGATAAGCTGAGTAGTCGAAAAAAATCCATCGCTCCGAATATATTAAGGAGTTGTACCTGGCCACTTGTTGAAGTAATGATTGCCATAAACCTCTGATCAGAGTACGTGTTTGATAAAAAAAAATGGTTTCTAGTCAAACACACTATGGTAAAAGGCAATATACTTTGGTAACAAGTTAATAATTGGGATAGCTTGGAGCAACCTTGCTATTAGTGGGTTAACAATTTGACTGAACCCTATAAACCAGATGGTACTAATATTAAAGAATGAAAGGAATTCATCGCATTAGATAACTATTGAATTAATCGGGATTAAGTCATAAGCATAAATAACGTTCCGAGTAATGGGGGATGGTAGACCCTTGCTAGAGGCGTACTACAGTCATTTAAGGTATTTAAGTTCTATTCATGGTCTAGAACATCGAGCCAATAGTTCCATTAGAATAAGGGTTGGTTAAGCCTTAACAGCTCAATACTTCGGGATCCTATAAGTTCACACACATTAGACCTTCATCGGACAAAGTAAAGAACTAATAGATTTATTCTATTATGAAAATATAATATAAATAATAATTGGATTATTATTTGATTGGTTAAAAAAAGTGTAAACTTCAAAAAAGTACCTTATGGTTTCACTCATTTGCGAAACGGGGTGTGAGAAATGTTTTTTGCAAAATGGGGTATGTGGTTTCAAAAAATTTGCAAAAGGGGGCCATTGGCTTCGAAATAGTGGTGTTACATTAAATATTTTAAACAATTTAACATTTTAATAATTTACTTTTATTATTTAAAAATTATACGTCAGAGTTTGAGTAATTTTCAGAGATTTTTTTATTTTTTATAATTTTTATTGTTTGTTATCATAATTTAATTAAAAAATATTTGCAATAGTCAAAAAATTAAAAAAAAATTCACTGATGTGTATTGTATTTTTAATAACCATTCCGCAAAAATTTAGATAAAAACGAACAATATTACCCATTTTTGTGACATAATTGAATATTAAGGATCCTTTATTTGGAAATTTTTTAAAACCACAGACCCTGTTTTGTAAAAAAAAAATTTCCTCAGAGCCCGTTTTGCAAATGAGTGAAACCACCAGGTACTTTTTTTAAGTTTACCCAAAAAAATGATTAGATCATTTTGGATAAACCAAGGAATTTAGTTTTGACCAGTAACTAATTTATTAGGGTCATAAAATAAATAAATTATTTGAAAAGGGACTAGAAAGATTTTAATAGGTTGGACCCAGTTAAATCACCCGAGATTTTTTTTTCTAAGAAAGGAATCGAACACCAAAAAGGGACTGCGGGCTCGTAGAACGCTGTTGGGTAGCGTGCTCGAGAACCCACAGTGCGGGCTCAAAAGATTTCACGCTGTGGAGCCCAGCGCGAGATTCACCATAAGATGGGCTTACGAGAAAGCTCGTAAGCCCAAGCTTGCGGTGACGCACAGTGTGCGTGGGTACAACCCGCGGTCTACTTGGATCCGTGGGCCAAACCCACGTGGGATGTGTTAAGGGGAGCAATTTTGATCCCCCAAGCCTATATATAGGCTTTACTTCTCCCCCTTTCAAATTGCACCAAGCTCAAGCATAAATCCTAAGTAGAGATTCGCAAAGATTAATCCCTCGGGTAATCGAGCAAGTTCTTTTTGAGGAGCTTGAATTTATTCCTGAACCTCTAGTCTATATTTTTGGGTGGGACTTCTGGAGTGGTCTAGCAACTACTCGAGGCTCCTTAGTTCTTCCTCTCGGGAGGTTTTGGTTGGTGGGGTTAGTGTGGATACTCACAGAGGCTATCTTACTCTCGGAGGCTTGTGCAAGAAGGTTCTGCTAAAGCACGCTTCAACTGGTAAGTTTTTTTCTCTTTTTATTATTAGGTCTTTTTCTTTAAGCATTTTTAGACTTAATAATATGCTTAGGTTGTTTTGCATGCTTAGTTTATTTTATGCTTAGGTTATAGCTTAGAGTTATAACGTGCTTAGGTTATAGCTTAGAGTTATAACGTGCTTAGGTTGTAGCTTAGAGTTATAACATGCTTAGCATAAAATATATGTGCTAGGATATAATTTAGAATTATGGTATGCCTAGCCCTTTTGCATGCTAACCTAGGTAGAGAATTATTTAGTTAAGGCTTTAATTAATTTATATGCATCTATTAGGAGTTCCTAGGGATAGGGATAAAATTTTGATATTCCGCCATGCATGTTATGCATGTTTAATTTGACTGTCAATTCCCAACAGCCTTAAAGTCAGGTATGGCTAATCTTTCACTCTCCTCATCTGGATCTTCCTCCTCCACCCAAGATAGTCTTGTCATTCCAGTGGTCAATGATCTTGTCAAACACATAGGCGATACTAGCTTTTTCGGATACAAGTGCATGTTAACTCTTCTCAAGTGCATGTTTCCCTATTTTGATAAAGAGGATCAAGCCCATGCACTTAGAATGATTTCGGATATGACAGAGTCCTACAAAGAGCTCCGAGCATTTCTAAAGCCCTCTCACTTCTTCCGGCCACTATTGAAACCATTTTTGAGAAACGCTCCTAAGGTAACGTAGATTACTCCATTTACTCAGAAGCGTGGTAAAAGAGCTGGGACAAGAGATCCTACATGTTATTTGACGTCCAACAAGATGAAAATAATAAGGGGGAGAAAAGCTCAACCAGCAAAGAAGGAGAGGATATGGACATAGATAGGTAAATGTGTAGCTAGCTATTGATCTCATGTAAAAATTTTGTAATAGCTAGCTTAGACAATTTTTACATATACATACTCTGTATTTGTAATCCTAGACTTTATTGATGTTAACCATTGTTAACAGCAAAAGTATATATATAGTGAAACACATTTACATAAAAATGCTTCTAAGTACAATCTGTAATTATACTTAAAAAATATAGAAGCCAAAAATGCAAAAATATTTGGGGAGTACGATGCTTAGATTATGGGGGAGTAAATTCTGTAAATAACTAAATATCAAGAATCATACTTAGCTCATATAAACTCCTTTCCTTATGCTTAGTTATCTTAGGTTTTTATTTCCATCAAATAAGGGAGATTGTTGGGAAACAATGATCTGAAACACAATCAATCCGGATCAGGTTTGAAGAAAACAAAACACCTAAGTATAAAAGAACCTAAGTAATTACATCCGGACACAAATCCAAATCATCCAAAGTCTAAGACAAGTGAAGACAAACACCTAAGCATTAATAGAAGCATCCGGTTAAAATTTGGAAAGGAAACAAATTTTGAACCATTCAAGATTAGCATTCGGAAGAACTGATTCCACAAGCATCCAGAAGAAGATAGATCCAGAAATAGTGAGTCTAAAGACATTCGAAAGACTCATATATCAAGACAATGGGAAAAGTCTCTAAGACAACTTTTCACTCCATCTTTTAGTCTACAAAGTCAAAGATCTTTTCCCCATGAGCAAGATAAAAAACAAAGCTCGCACTTTTCAGAAAAAGGATAAGAGGACTGACACCAGATAGAAAAAGGAAACAACCTTTTTCACCTAGACTAATAAGGAGGCGCGTGGAGCTCACACCAAAAAGCTAATGGTATAAAAGTTGGTGTAACACTAAAAAATAAGGAAAACGATCACTGACATCTTTTCAGCCTCACTCCCAAGGACTCAAACGGGTCAAATTACTATCTAACGGATTGATCAATGGCTCTAGAAGCGGCACATCTTACCTGATCAACGGTGAAGATTAAATACAGCTTACCAACCTACAACGGCTACATTTATAATAGAAGCCTGTAAAAGGGAAGCTTCACAAGTTGAGAAGGTGCTGGTTGATTTCACAAAAGCATATAATAAGAGAATTTACAAGAAAGCAATCAGATTCACAAATCCCTCCAAGAACAAAATCATTCAAAATTAATTTGTAAGGATTCCTAAGTGAGTTATAAACTTAAGGAAGTCCAAAACCAAAACCTTTGATAGAAACCAAAGTGTAAAATATCTTCTACTCTAGTGATTAGTGAGATTGGGATATAGCTTGAAGTAGGTGCTTTAAGTAGGATCTCCTTGTAGGACTCAGTTTAGATTCGGGGTAGAAGTCTAAGTGGTATATCCTGCTAAAGACAAAAGGATTCAGCTAGAGGTTGGTGTCTCTAGTGGTATATCCTCCATCCGGAAGGGGGTACCATCTGGAGACAAACTATAAGGCTTGATTTCTGCTAGTTGGAAAGAAATCACACTAGTGGAAAAGCTCAAAGGAATGAACCTTTGGGGACTGGACGTAGGCGAGGCCGAACCAGTATAAATCATCGTGTTTGACTTTCTCTAACTCTTTATTTATATTTGCATCATATTTCACATTTGCATCATTCGGAAGCCATCAAACATGCTACATAAGACTTTTTAAAGTCTGTTAATTCCGTGAAAAAGGGTCATTCACCCCCCTTTGACCTTACATAGGCCCTCATAGGGACCAACATATCTTAATTATGTAATAGTATGAACAATTCATTTTATTAATAAAGTCATTTAATATTTTGTTTATATCAATGTGTTCATATATATTATGACTGGTTAAAATATATTCATTGATATCTATGTACAAAAGTCCTTGACATAAACATAGCATGAAGAGAGAGGTATCATAGTGGAACTATGTTTAGTGAGACCTGCTTCATGTGCAATTATGATTATGTCTAAACTATCCCTAGTCATAGTTTCATCAAGAAAGGGTATTAATGAAACAGTAAGACTAGCATATGGTCAATTGTCTTGGAATGGGTCCAAGCAATTAACCTCCTAAGATTAAAGGTGGTGTCTTAAGTTTAACAAGTGGATATATCTAGAAGATATATTGGAGACCACTATAAGATAAACACGTGGTATATATATCAAAGTGTTAGAATTTATCTTTATGCAGTAGCTTTGTGAATATCCTCAAACTTGAGATACTAGTTACCTTGTGTGGTACTATAGCTATACTTTGGGTCATACCTATTCACTCATTAATTTAAGGTGCCACGGGTGATTACAGGGTATAGTAATGATAGCACATTGGTAAGCTATATAGTCGGAAAGAATCCATCGCTCAGGATATATTGAGGAGTTGTACGTGACCACTTGTTGAAGTGACGATTGCTATAAAGCTTTGACTAGAGTATGTGTCTGATAGAAATAGTTTCTAGTCAAACACATCATGGTAAAAAAGCAATATACTTCGGCAACAAGTAAATAAACTGGGATAGCTTGGAGCAACCTTGCTATTGGTGGGTTAACACTTTAACCGAACCCAATAAACCAGATTGTACTAATATTAAAGAATTGAAGGAGGTAATCGCATTGGGCAACTATTGCATTAACCAGCATTAAGTCATAAGCATAAATGACGTTCCGAGTAATGCGGATAGTGGACCCTTGCTAGAGGCGTACTATAGTCGTTTAAGGTAATCAAGTTCTAATTTTGGTCTAGAACCTCGATCCAATTATTCCTATAGAACAAGGATTGGTTAAGCCTTAACAGCTCAATACTTCAGGATCCTATAAGGTCACACATATAGAACTTTCATCGGACTGAGTAAAGAATTAATAGACTTCTGTTATGAGAATATTAAATGTAGAATGGTTAAACCATTACCTAGTTAGACCAGAGATTTTATTTATTGACCGGTAATTAATTTTATTAGGGTCATAAATAAACTAAAAGTGTTGATTAAAATGATTAGATCATTTTCTGGTTAAGCCAAGAATTTATTTTGACCGGTAACTAATTTTATTAAGGCCATAAATACATTAAAAGAAATGGGGATTAAAAGGGAATTTTGCCATGGACCTATGAATTTATTCATAGGGTCCAAATATGCAAAAAGGGTCAGTACATAGGGGCTTATCGCATGGGCTGCAAGCCTATCAGGGCTTGCCTTGCGCCGACTTGGGCGGCAAGCATATGCTTGCCGCCCAAGTATAGGGGTGGGATCCCACATTAAATGAGGGGGCTTCCCCTCTCCCTATATAAAGCCCCCTCCTCCTCCTTGTTTCAACACATCAACATCTTTCTCTCTTCTCTCTAATTTTGTTTTGAAATTCTTCAAATAGTTTTCTCAACTAACTAAGAGAGATTTCTTTGAGGAGCTTAACTTTAGTCGAGCACCTCTAGTTAATATTTTTGGGTGGGTTTTGGAGTGGTCTAACAGCTACTCAAAGCTCTACAGTTCTTCCTCTCGGGGAGGTTTCGGTTGGTGGGGTTCGTGTGGATACTCATAGAGCCTATCCTACACTTGAAGGCTTGTGCAAGAAGGTTCTGTTGAAGCACGCTTCAACTGTTAAGTTTCTCTTTTAATTATTAGGTCTTTTTCTTTAAGATTTTTAGACTTAATAATTATGCTTAGTTTATTTTATGCTTAGGTTATAGCTTAGAGTTATAACATGCTAGGTATAGAATATTTATGCTATGATATAACTTAAAGTTATGGTATGCCTAGCCTATGTATGCTGACTTAGGTAGAGAATTTATTTAGTTAAGGCTTTAATTAATTATATGCAACTAATAGGAGTTCCTTAGGGCAAGGGACAAAATTTTGAATTTCCGTCATGCCTGTTATGCATGTTCAAAGTGACTGTCAGTTCCCAACATCTTACATATATGTGTGTGTGTGTGTGTGTGTGTGTGTGTGTGTGTGTGTTACTAGTCTAATACAAGTCTAATATAATAAGTCTCTTTATGTTTGCAATGCACATTGAACTGTTATATATCTAATATATATCTTATACATATCTATTACAAGTCTAATAAAAGTCTCTTCATATTTGTAGTGCTCACTGAACTGTTATATATTTACCATATATCTGATATATATTTGTAACAAGTCTAGCATAAAGATGTTATAAGTCTAAAATAAGTCTCTTTTTATTTGCAATGCTCACTAAACTATTATATATCTACTATATATCTGATACATATCTGTTACAAGTCTAATATAAGTCTCTTTGTATTTGGAATGTTCATTGAACTGTTATATATCTACTAGATATCTGATATATATATATATATATATATATATATATATATATATATATATATATATATATATATATCTGTTATAAGTCTAGTATAAGACTGTTATATGTCGAATATAAGTGTCTTTATATTTCCAATACTCATTGAACTGGTATATACTCCATCAATTCCATTTTAAGTGGCGATATAGAATTTTCATCAATATTAATAAAACATTCATCACACTATTGAAATAATTACTTTACTCTTACTAAAAGTCTCTTTCTTCTTAATCACCAACATGTAATTTCATGAATATATAATCACTCTCCTAATTAATGCAAGGGCAAATTAGTAAAAAAAGGTAAAAAATTGCATTGTTAATTTAAATTGACAAATAAAATGGAATATAATAAAAAAAATTAAAGAGTCACTTAAAATAGAATGAAGGGAATATCTATTATATATGTGATACATATTTGTTACAAGTCTAATATAAGTCTCTTTATATTTGAAATAAAAAATATAATACAAGTCTAATATAAATCTCTTTGTATTTGTACTAGCATCATTTTCCACTTATCATAAGCCAAAGTCATCTCACCACTGCCCAAACTAGAGGTAATTATTTATCAATGGGTCAGGCTCGGTCTCAGCCCAATAACAAAGGGACACCTGTTAGAGGTGGCTATGTCATGTCAGCATCATTCCAACCAATGTTATGAAAACCACAGTATCGTATCAGTCGGTTTGACCGATTTTATCATGAACCAGTCATAACTGCATTACGGTTTAACTTAAAAACGGTTTTTAAAAAGGCTATGGCGACATGAGAAAAGTTGCAAAAAACCTAAAAGCATTGCAATAGCCACAGAAATTCTCTATTATGGGCCGAAATGATCTAGAATAATTTTAGAGCTATTCTAACCGACTTACCTTAATGATTTAGAGATATTTAGGTAGGAATGTACCTAAAATATGCCAAATTATTTATTTTTTACTCGTATGTACATTAATATTTCTGAATAATATATATTCTTTTAAAAATAAAAAAACCAGTAAAACTACTAATTATACCAATAGTGCCGGTAATACCGCGTATAAAAATCTGTACCGGTATGATGTCCGATACGGTTTTGATAACATTGATTCTAACTATAAAAAAAACCTTAGCCAAATAGCATGAGGTAACCAATTCTCATTTTCTTCATTTCTTACCCATTTACTCAATCCAAAATCTCATTTAATTATCGGAGAGGTTTTGTCGACAACTCAACCAAGCCACTCTCAAAACATCCCCTGCACCGTCTGGCCACTAAAGTATACTAAGTTTGTGTTCAGTTAGACAACTTGCTGTATTATAGTATTCCATGTCAACCAAATAGCATGATATTTAGTCACCAATTTAGGTGACAATATCTGAAACATAACTTATTATGCATATGTTTTTACACTTATATTTGTTTTTGTTGCTTGATAAACTTGATAATACGGCCAAATACATGAATTATCCCCTGAAACTTGTCTCAAATGGTTTAGTGCCCCATAGCTTTCCAAAGCCTCTTAAACTTGGCAAACGTACACGATTTTGTCTCCAAACATCATGCATCAGCTTGTGGTTGGAGAGAGAAAAATTAAAAAATGACATCTTTGAAATGTTATATCTACCAGATTTGACATATGGCATTCATTAAGCAAACCGATGTGCTTATGCTACGTTTAAAAAGCTAATGTAAACAAGTGAAAGTTGAGAGGAATTTGGACCAAGTTTAAGGGGTAGTTAAGGTATATCATCTAACATTTTGATCAGTCCGCATAATAAATTTGATTTCAGCATGCAACATTCAAGACTCAAACCAAAGGCATAACTTTAAAAGATCATTTGTCCTCTACCGAATTCTCATTTGTGCATTTGGAACCAAAGTGATCTGAACAACTTAAACCAGACTTAACAACAAAGCAGCAATTTCATTTAAAAACAGCAGTTTGATTTTGATCTCATAAAGCATAAAATTAGACTACAATTGGAATATAGGATTAACCGATTAGCTTCTGGATTTCAAACATAAAAACACACAACAACAACAAATAGACCCAACCATAAAGAGTCTATTCACTATTTCTCACATACAATCCGTTTTTTCGGGCCGATCAATACCACCATTGATGCACAGCTACTCCAGTATCTCTCAGCCTCCCATACAAAGCTAAGCATTCCCAATAAGCCCTTTTGTTCTTCGGCTTTCCTTCCCCATTTTCCCATCGATTCTCACATTCCAAAAATAGCTCATCAACCAAACTAATAGTTCCCTTTTTTAGCATCTCTTCGACTGCTTCAGCTTCTGCCTTCATCACTACAAACTCGTCTTTCTTCAGATTTCTAACCAACCAATTCGAAACATCTCGCACTCCTTCGCCCACCATTTCTACACTGTACGTCTCGAACTTTTTATCCCTTTTCGGGTATTTCTCGCAAAACCAGGCCAGCACTTTCTCTCTTTCCTCTTGTGAGCTAACATCAATGAAAACTCGGCGAGAATATTCTTCTAACGAATCTCCTAATAAGTCGGGAAGATACTTGAACTTTTGTTTTAAGTGTTCGTCAGGTTTTCTCGGTGGTTCGAGTAGAATATCTTCTAAACCGCTAAGTGCTGCCCTCTTGGCCTCCAATTTCGACTTGGAAAGCTGACTCTTTGAGGTGGATCCGACTGGCTCGGTTGTCAAACTTGTTTTTCGGGTTCCTACAATGGTTGAACTGTACTTACGAAGATAAACAACTTTGTAATTCGATTGCTTTCGTACAGAACTTGGAAAATCGCCCAATTGGGTGACCAAAACGCCACCAAGTTTCAAAATTCGGTCAAGGAATCGAGTATCTTCAAATCCAAATGAAAATACTAAATCAAAAGATGCATCGTTAAACAGCGATTTCTCCCCATGTTCAGATCCTATGATCCAATCAATCTCGTTCGAATTCAAGAACTGTGAATTCTCCATTACAGATCCCAGTTTGGAGCAAACAAAGAAGGCTTTATCGCCTTTCTTTATAAGGCCCTCATTAGCCAAATCCAGCAATAATGAATCCAATGTTTCAGCATTAACCAAATTGGAAGCAAATTCATCTACAGATAGGTTATAATCAGGAGATTTAGAAAATTCCCTCAAAATCGAACCAATGAAAGGCAGCGTAAGAATAACCATAGCTAAAAACAATGAACGGGACACAATACGCAAAACCTGTGAATCAGGAACCCTAATTACCAAAAGAATATCAGAATTCATACCAATGGTGCTTCCAT
This sequence comes from Euphorbia pulcherrima, assembly GCA_947683365.1. Classification (NCBI taxonomy): domain Eukaryota; kingdom Viridiplantae; phylum Streptophyta; class Magnoliopsida; order Malpighiales; family Euphorbiaceae; genus Euphorbia; species Euphorbia pulcherrima. The sequence continues at coordinate 8,990,131 of CANTUS010000010.1, forward strand.
TCTGCAAATGATTCATCCTGATATGATCCTTGGCTCGAAAACCACGAGCAATTTCCATGGCTTGATTTGTAGCCTTTTAAAACTCAACCAATCAACCAAATTTAAATCTGTGTAGTTAAATCCCCAACAGCGAGAAAATCGAACACTCAAAATTGGGGAAATTGCAGATCCAAAAGGGGGAGTAATCAAGAGATTTCAGAGATGATTAAACCAACAAAACAAACGACTAATAATGATTTAGCGAGTACAAAACCTGGAAGAGGTGTGATTTCCACCCACGAGAGCCACACGAGTAGTTTTAATTCTACACCAAAGGAGTAACAACAGTTTGATTCGCTCAATTTCCATGATTTCAATCTCTTTCTCTCCCAATTTCTAACTCGATCTCACCAACCCAATCGCATTTTGGGGGAATTACCCATGAAATGTAGTTCAAAAAGGGATCATCAGAGACGAAACTAATTCGAAATTAGAGAGGCATTGATGGTGGGTTAGAAGATGAGAGGGGAGTTATTGAGGGGGGAAACAGGTGAACCAGAACAAGATAAGATCGAAAAGTGTGGTGATGATTATGGCGATGTGGGGCAAGGGGGATTTATACGAGAGAGAGAATGGGAGATTGATTGATTCAATTGAATTGGTGGATTTTCGGAAACGATGACGGGCTGCGAATGGCAATTGGGTGCTGTGCTTAATTTAGGCTAACTTCTAAATTTCAGCATTCTTTCTTTCATTGCCGTGTGAGGATTGTGTTGTCTTATTTGGCGAGGAAATTGGACTTATACTATAAGGACTAAAGTCTAAACTTCATAAAATTATATATTTTAATTAATTTAAATTATTTATTAAATTTTAATAGTTTAGATTTAATTTTAGTGATTTAAAGGATTCACAATATAATATTTGGACCATTAAAATTTAATGAATGATTGAAATTGATAAAAATGTAAAATTTTAGAGTGGTTAAACTTTAGATAATCCAAATTCATAGAAGATAAGATTTTTATACTTTAATAAAAAATTTCTGCTAAATTTTTTTAGTCTTTGGCCAGTTTGGAGGTGAGTTTTTACGGCTTTTTTCAGCAGCTTTTCTGAAAAGCTTCATTTTCAAGTTTTTTTTAAAGCTGCAGATTTAATTTTGGAAAAAAATAAATTAGACTGTTCCTAATTAATTAGTGTGAAAGATTAAAATGTGTTGTTCAAAGCTAAAATATATAATATTATTAAAAGGTTGTGAAAATAACTTATTTTAAAAGTTGTTCAAATAGTAATGTCAAACTGACCTCAGTGTATTTTGAAATTTTTAACAGGACTATAATAGTAACATAATATTTTGGTTATAGACGAGTCATGAAAGTTGAATATATGCAATATTAAATAAACAATTGTAATATGTTAAATTCTCAATTGATATTTGAATTATAATACATAAACTAAAAAACTTTGGATATTCATTAAGCATAATAGGAAGCAAGTTTTTTTTGGATGATTTAATGTTCTGTATAGCATCATTTTCGGGAAAATAACTCATTTGTGTGTTATTATACAGATGACTGAATATTTTATACTATTTTCACTCATTTATTAACAGATTGCCACTTTTTATTACTTATAATATAAAATATCATGACGTGTTAATCGGTAAGTGGATACGATATAAAATATATTCGTGGATAGTTGGAGAAATGTGGTATTTAATTTAATATAAATGTTTTTTCATATGGTGACCAAGTTTATGTTGATGTAATTACTTTATTTTATATAAAGTAATGATTATTTTGTTAGTTTTAATCATTGGATCACTGATAGAATTTTAATCTAGCAATAGGGAGCGGTAAAGTAATTATAAGTATTTAGAAATAAGTAAATTTGTATAAAATATTTAAGAATTTTTATAAAAATATTTAGAAATTAAAGTTTATTTTCACTCTAATATTTAGTTCATAATTTTTTCTGATAAAATAAGTTTTAAAATATTCAGAAATACGTTTTAAGGTAAACCTTTCACATCCCTTACTTTCTATCTTTTTAAACCGTTCAAATTAACGTTTCAAGTTCAAGCGATTTTAGCTCTTCAAAGTTCCATCGATTTCGCTCTTCAGATTTCGCTCTTCATTTATTCCATAGCCGATTTCTATAAAAACAAGTAAGATTTTTGAAAATAAAAAAATTTTGGTGTTTCATTAGGTTTTTCGCTACTTTTTAATTTGATTTGATTTTCATTTTGAATCTCTGGTTTGATTCGGTTATCTGGATCAAGTTATTTTGTTTTCAGATTTGTTGGATAAAAAGTTGAATCTTTGATTTAATCCGGTTATCTCTGATTTATTTCCAGATTTAAATCTTTGTTAGATATAAAGAGTTTGCACATAAGGTGTTTGATGAATTGCATAAGTGGTGGTGAGATTGTTGGATATAAAGTTGTTAGAGTTTCTTACAATAGTTCATCAAGCTTTGATTTGATTCTCGACTTATTTGTTTGATTAGAGCTTTTCAATTTTGTTTTTAATGATAAAAATCAAAGATATTGATGTGTTTTTATCAGATTTGTATTTGATTTTGCATTTTTTTTTTTTTGCATATCTGGTAGTTATCTGGTATTTACCTGATAAGAAACGAGTAGTTTTTTAAATTCGCAATTTTCATCAAGCTTGGATACTACCTGTTTAAATTTATTGTGTTTTATTAGTTACAAGTTAGGTTTCATTAGAAAAACTTTTCCTATCAGCTATCTACCACTTATTTACCAGTCTCTTACATGTTCATTATGTAACACCCCGAGTTCGACCGGCTGCCCCCACAAACCAACACAAGTCTTTCCAGTGAGCTTTGTCCTCACCCGCTCACTTCCTGGAAATTACTTCCCAAGAGGTCACCCATCTTGAAATTGCTCCAAGTCAAGCACGCTCAACTTTAGAGTTCTCCCGAGTAGGCTCCCGAAAAGAAGTACACCTTGTTAGTATAGGTAGTACCAATCAAATCTCTTAAGTCTCTCTCAATTGTAATGTCTCATACCATTACAATCTCGAAATCCTTAACCGTTCTCAATTCTGTTGTCCCATACCAGCACAATCTCGAAACTCTCTCTTTCGGGTGTGGATTCGGTTCATTCCTGTCCCCATCGACATCCTTCATGGCCGCTCTTTACTCAGGTCTTCTACCCCGGCGCCACCCCTCTTAGGACCGGGTCGTTATAGGCCCACCAGCTTCCGCCTAGTTCGTCCCCGAACCACACCGTACTGGGAGAGAGCTGACTCTGATACCAACAAATGTAACACCCCCTTTATTGAGATTGCTACAGTAACTATAAACACCCAATAAATAACTCTACTCCATTATATAAGGTTCAATACTTATAGATTTAATACGTACAAATACCAATATAATGTTTCCAAACTCCAAATTATTCTTCAAATATTTCTCAATGCCACTTTACATTTCTCACATTATCTAGTACATACCATTATTCTACAAACCATAATATTACATTAAAATACAAATCCACCTCGAGTCTTTCCTTATTTGCTCTTCAAGCTGATCCACTTATACCACTTTGATCCAAGCTATCTACAAGTTCTCCACCTACGTGTAGAAAAAAAAACTACACGCTAAGCAATTTGCTTAGTGGTGTCCATAAAAGAAATATAACAACTTTGAACATTTTTAACACTCTAAAATAGAAATCAAGTTTGTTCATAAGTAAAAAAAAAAACAAATTTAAACAACTTTATAAAACCAATTCACAAAACTTATATTATAAACCTTTCAAAGTATAATCAAATTTATTCCCAATTTTTCCAAACACTTTAACCATATATTGCCCAAAGTAAACAAGTCCTGAATAACGGTAAAATGGATACGAGAGCGGACAAGCCCGAAGCCGAAGATTCAAAATTAATATATCGGTCAAGCCCGAAGCCAAAGTTTCAGTATCAATATATATATATATATATATATATATATATATATATATATATATATATATATATATATATATTATAATATCAGCCAAAGCCCAAAGCCAAAGCTTCAATTGTTTATACAGTACTGCACCCCCCTTTATTGGCGCCAATCTACCCTGACCCGTATTCTACTCATTTAATAAGGGCAATAAATCAAAGTAACATCTTTAAAATTCTAGTATAAACCATCAATCATAATTCAACACAACTTCAGTAATCAAGAAATTCAAATCCTAAATTTTAAACCATCAAACTTCAATTAAAACACAATAAAATCAACGTTCATATTTTTCCAGAAATTTCCAGATTCTGTGACCTGACTTCCCTTGCATTTTTCACTATCAAAACATCATCCAATCGAAGAACTTTCTTCTAAACATAATTAGCCACATGTCTCAGCTTTCCAAAACCACCAGAATCATAGAAATCCAAATTGTATAACCAAAGTTATGATCAAAATACTAAACAGTGTACAAAGGTGAGATTTTTCAGAAAATAGATTTCATGAATCAACTTCAAACGAAAATTTCACATTGAAAACGAATGAAATTCAACAAGGTTTCTTCTGAACATATATTCATTGCTTTCTGTAGATATCAATAGAATCAAGAATCATTCAGATCGAATTTATATAACAAGAGAAAATATCAAAACAAAACAGGGAGACAAATCTGGAAATTTTTCCGAAAAACCGATAAATCGAAATTTGAGACACAAACCTTTTTCAAAGCTCTTTCTAGCTCTCTTCTACATCTTTTGCCTTTGATTTGCTTGCACTAGCTTCCTCTACAACAGCCATATATAATTCTATCAAGATATTATATAAATAAACTTCCTAATACCATAAATATGCTTAATCTACCATGGATTCTACTAATTAAGCTTTAATTTCATCAAAAATCACTCACCTCAAATTAGGATTACTATTCATCCAAATCTTAACATCTGAAATCCTCCTCTTATAGTCTTGATTGACTGAAATTGATGATGATAGAGGGCTTAAGGATCGATTTCTAACAAGAATTCGAAGTTAAATCGAAGAAATCGAAAGTTTTTAGATTATGGAAAATTTGGTAAAGCATAGGAAGAGAGAAAAATGGAGAAGAAGATGAAGGGATATGCAGAAGAAGGAGATGATATATATATATATATATATATATATATATATATATATATATATATTCCAATTTTCTATAATGCCCTTGAATAGATAATTAGATGTCCAATTCATCCCTCTAACTTAATTAACTCTTATTTCCTCATGTCTTATATCCAATAACAATAATAATAATAAAAATAATTTTCATGATATTTTAATACCATAGTAATTTATTATAAGCAAATTTTGGAATTTCGGTTCGTTACACATTACTTGATTTATTTTCATACATTGATTTTGAATTTATTGCAAATCATTTTACATTCCCTACCATATACTTACCAGGTACTTACCAAATACCTATCAGATATATTCAAAAACTTTTTTCAACTGTTGAGTTAAAATCAGATACCTATCAGATTCTGTTGAATTAAAAACAGAAATTAAAAACATATGAAAATACGATTCTTACAAGTTACCTACCGGTTACTTATCAGATACCTACCAGATTCTGTTGAATTAAAAATAAAAATTAAAAACATATGAAAATACTATTCTTACCAGTTACCTACTAGTTACTTACCAGATACCTATCAGATTCTGTTGAATTAAAAATATAAATTAAAAATAAATGAAAATACGATTCTTACATGTTACCTACCAGTTACTTACCAGATAGCTACCAGATTCTGTTGAATTAAAAACATATGAAAATAAGATTCTTACCAGTTACCTACCAGTTACTTACTAGATACCTACCAAAGTTTGTTGAATTAAAAACAGAAATTAAAAACGTACGAAAATACGATTCTTATCAGTTACCTACCAGTTGCTTACTAGATACCTACCAAAGTTTGTTGAATTAAAAACAGAAATTAAAAACAGAAATTAAAAACATACGAAAATACGATTCTTCCTAGTTACCTACCAGTTGCTTACCAGATACTATTGAATTAAAAACAGAAATTCAAACATATGAAAATACGATTCTTGCCAGATATCTACCAATTACTTATCAGATATCGAACAACCGAAACAAAAATTCAAAAAATATATCATAATAGATGTCGTTTCAAAGATAAAAATGAGACAAACAAAAAACTCTAATGCAACATGTCAAAAAATGAATGAAATAAGATGAAATAATAATTAAAAAAAACAGTAGCGTAAACAGTAGTGGAATATATTTAAAAAGAATAAAAACTTAAAATTAATCATGAAGTGCAAAGAAAATATAAAAAATAATTTAATAAATATAAAACTTAAACCATATATTTTTTTCATAATTTTCCAAATATTTATGTATATATGGACCTATTTTTCTTACAAGTTAAAACTAAGATTTTAAGTATTCAATTCACATTCTATTTCTTTTTAATAAAGAACAAGTACTATTTATAAAAATTTGAAATAAAAGGTGAAAAAATTTCATTGAAATAATTCTACTTTAATTTAATATCATGTCACGTGCCAGGCACGGATTTGGACGAGTGGCAGTAATGGCTACAACCTACTAGTACAAATGTGGCGTAGAAGAGAAGAGGCGACTATACTACTACAAGACCGAAAAATCAACAGAGTCGAGCTACTAGATTTTATCGATATCTCGCCACAAAATGGGAGTGGAGAAGCAACTCATCAGATCGGGCACCGGTCCTAAACCTACCCCCGGTCAAACTGTTACCGTTCACTGCACTGGTTTTGGTTAGCCACTCTATCTTTTCTCTTTTCACTAAACCCTAATCTGCTTTTTTCATTTGAAATAGGAATATAATGCGAGTGTTAGTCTGTTATCTGAGCTTTATGATCACTCAATCGGATATTTCTTTGTGCTTTGTCTGGTCATTGTTGATTAGGATTAGGTTAGATGTTTAATATTAGGATTTGAGTTGCTGTGTTGATGTGTGATAGGTTTTGGTCTTTTTTGGGATATGTGGAGAATTCTAGAAGACGACTAAGGCGGTATGTAGACCAATGGAGTACCAATAGATGCACCAGTTAGAAAATGTGAGAACCTAAGGATAGAGAGTAAGGGTGGAGGGAGAGGTAGAGCTAAGATTATTTGGAGAGAAACTATTTCGAAGAGAAACTACTTCGAAGGATGTGCGTTTGTTAGGTATGGATGAAAGCTTGGCTTTTGATAGAGCTTCATGGCGTTGGAAGATCCATATAGCTGACTCCACTGGCGTGGGATTTAAGGCTTAGTTGGTTGGGGAGAATTCTGGAGTTGTTAATTTCTGATATTGTATTATTGGGTCAGAGTTCATACAAGGAGATAAGATATGGTGCCCTGTTAATTTCATAAAGTTGGTCATAGCCAAAGACCTCAAACCCCCCGAACTTCGCCCAAACGGTCTGCGGCCCCCTTGAACTTACCAAAGTTTCTCTTAGCTCCGTAAACTTGGAAAAAGTGCTCCAGTTTACCCCTAAACGTCACATGTCAGCTTCTGGTTGGAGAGGGAAAAATCAGGAAAATTACATGTTTGAAAAGTTAAAGCAACTAAAAGCTGACACATGGTGTTCAAGCTGCAATCTGGCGCACTTTTGCCAAGTTCAGGGGCTCTAATGGGTACAAATGAAAGTTCTAGGGCAAAAGTCTATTTGAGCCAAGTTCAGGTGGTTTTGATGTATTTAGCCGATGGTAATTATTTGGAAGCTGTATAGCACAGAAAATATTAGGTACTAATGTTTCGACTCCGTAACGGAAACTGGGTACGAGATGTTAACAGGCTGAATCTGTAAATAATAAAAGTCGGAAACTTGTTTCCTCAGGATTAGACGAACCAGTGAAATAAATTGATTAGAATTAAGTGCTTAAAAATAGTAAGTCGACGTTCTAGACATTTGAGATGTGCTTTCTTGCACAATTGCAATTGCAAGACTGTCCTAAGGTGCAGATAATCTGTTTTTTGAGAAATTGATGGACTTCAATCATCTTCTTTTGCAGGGAAAAATAATGATCTTTCTCAGAAATTTTGGAGGTAAATTTGACGGCATTCATTGGTTCATTTTTTTCTCTTATGACCTCTTCTGTCTTTATAAAAGCTTTTGTTTTTTGATCTGTAATTTGAAATCGATTTATGGTGTTCTTGTTTGTTTTTGTTTCAGTACAAAGGATCCCGGGCAAACACCTTTCACATTCAAAATTGGCCAAGGGAATGTCATAAAAGGTGACTCTTTTATACTATTTCTTTCATAAACTGTAATCCTGTGTTTTTAATCTTTCTTTTCACTCTTTTATAAAAGGAGACTCTTTTTTAACCACAGCCAAGGGATTGCTAATTTATAAAAAAAAAATCAATGCGATGATTTTTTTTACAGAAAATCCCACTACTTGTAGTTATGTAGATGTTGTATTGGATCTATTTTACAATTTTTTGAATGCTAATCTATTTCCTCATTTGTAGAAAACGTCAAATACTAGCTGATGTTGGTGCTTGTTTTATAATGTACTCCACCTCCTACTCTTTCTTTGGTTCAACAATTTCTTAACCTTTATTTAGCCGATTGTAGGAATAGTTTTCTTATGCAATCTTTTAAAGGATCAACCTGATATTGGTTTTAGACATTGAAAGAGTTTAGTGTGCCTAGACTCGATGCTTATTTGTAGGTAGGATTGGTTTCACTGCAAATGTCTTTTTGACTTTTTAATTTGGAGTCTCTGAACTTGCTAAATATGGCATATGCTATCAGTTGTTTGTCAATCCAAGTGTAGCAGTCACGATAGCTCGGAATTGTACGTCATTTTTTAGAGTAATGGATGTGATGGAAATTGGCCACCGAGTGATATAAGCTGCAAGTATTTGTATAATTTGCCAAACATTGTAACTTGATTTGGATGATTGTTATTAAAAGGCGATAAGGCGCTCACCTAATAGTGCAGCTCTTGCCTTGATCATCCTTGCTCTCTATATTCCTTTGTTTATTTATTTAATACGTCACGTTGATGAATTTGCTTCTTTTGACTGCTCTCTCTGATTGTTTGATGTTTCATTTTGTAAATATGTCAACTAACTTAATTGTTCTATAACTTATTTTTTTTCTCGCTCAATGATTTTGTAAATTCTAAATAGACATGTTCAGTTCTTATGTAGAGACTGACTTTCTTGTCCTCTCTTATAATGTATAGGATGGGATGAAGGTGTCTTAGGAATGCAGCTTGGAGAAGTTGCTCGTCTAAGGGTACTATACTTCTCGATTTTTTAGTTTGGTGTTTTGTTCGTACCATTTCGAAACTTCTATTTTATATATCGAATCGAATTGAGTAATGCTCTCAATCTTAAATTAAAAGATCTGGGTCTTAGAGAAAAGGCCCCTGAAGTTGGCTCCAACCGCCCTTGGCCGCCCCAAACTTCCAAGTGTGACACTTACGCCCCTGAAGTTGGCAAAACTGATACAGTTTGCCCCCCTCAATGCCGCGTGTCAGCTTCTGAAAATCATACAAATTTCATATTTGAAGAGTCAAACAAATCCAAAATTGACATGTGGCATTGAGGGGGCAAACTGTATCAGTTTTGCCGACTTTGGGGGTAAAATGTCAGAGTTGAAAGTTTGGGGTGGCCAAGGGCATTTAGAGCCAACTTCGGGGTCCTTAAGTATGAGGCCTAGATCAGGGGACTCGTATTGCTTTTCCCATTTAATTTCTGATCCTAATTATTTGATTTTGGTTTCGAATGAATTGAAGTGCTCTCCTGATTATGCTTATGGAGCCGGTGGATTTCCGGAATGGGGGATACAGCCTAACTCAGTTCTCGAATTTGAGATCGAAGTCCTATCTATCAAGTAACTTTGTCTGAGCAACTGCCAACCTTTAAGAACACAACCACTTGGAATAATCAACGAAACCTTTGTCTTTAAGTCTTACTTTTTTGCGTGGGTGTATTCATTAAAAAAAAAAAGTTACGTATTTGGTTAAGATGAAGTGATTCCCTGTTTGAATGTTTCTTTTTCCAGTTGGTAGGAAATAAACTTGTGTTTCACCGTTGTGTTTTTAGCTCTTTGAAATGTCTCTCCAATAATAAAAATGACAGGATCTTGAGTTTATATGGTTATGGTAACTTGGAATTAACAGCTTACTAAACTAACAAACTAAGCTTTAAATCCCACGTTAGGTGGGGTCGGCTAATTAACAACTTACTGTACTGTTAAAAATTGCTCGTCCACAGAACAATTGATGTAAATACCCAATCCTAAGAGGGGTGGGTGGCACTAGGGTAGAAGACCTGAAAGAGAGGGTTTCGAGGTTGTGTTGGTATGGGATGACACAATTGAGAACGGTCAAAGATATCGAGATTGTAATGGTATCAAACATCATAATGGAGAGACTTGGAGATACTTGATAGGTACTGTCAACAAGGTGCATCTTTTTTTTTGGCCTATCCAGGAAAACTCCAAAGTTGAGCAGTAAGCGAATGTAGACAAAGCTTACTGGAAAGACTTGTGTTGGTTTGTGGGGTAAATCGGTCAAACCCGGCATTACAATCTACTATTTCAGTAATTGAGCAATACAGTCTACAAAATAACATTAATGTCTGAAAATCTCTCTACATATGATCTCTCACCGTGGTTAGTGGGCAGTGGAACTACTTCTGATTTGACTTAGAGAAGCAACATCTCGAAACTAATGTTGATTATCTGATTGGTCTGGATTTCAGAGAAAAATTCTTGCAAATGGTGCAGCTGCAATCAAAGCGAACTAATTTGATAGCATTAAATAAACATATGGGCAGTGAAAGTAACTAGGAGTTTTTCTTTTCGTGGCAAAAGCTTCGTGGAGTGATAGAGCCTTGAAACAGTGATTCTGTGAGTTTGTATAAGGGAATTATACCGACAATTTCGAGACAATGACCATTTTTTACTGTTGTGCTCTTGGTTACTTTTGAACGATTCGGAATGATGCTTAAAAAATTTTAGTATAAAAAACACCGTACGTGATTCTAGAGCTTTTTTATTATGAAAACCATCCTTTTACTTTTGTGGCTGATTTATCAATTTCTTGCTGAACTTCCAAGTAGAGATTCAATTCTAAAATACAAGTTATCCTTGTGATAAAACGAGAGAATCATCTCATCATAAATTGGAAACATGAAATCCATTTTTAAGAAATAACAATTACAAGCTTCCTATTTATATACACAGCTCTCAGTTAAAGAACAACCAGCTCTTAACAATTATCTACTTGCTAACTCGATGGACTGCCGAGCTACAAGTCCCACGACACAGGAACGGGATTCTCCAAAAACCAAGGTCGCGGGTGGCCAAGAGGGCCCACTTGGAGACTTGGGATCTCAGCAGGAAATGCGAAGGTTGCTTATAGCCGGCCGACCGACAATGTGACAATTATTCTTTAATATAGTCTCCCAATTCCCCTCCCAATAAAATTCATTGTTCATAGAGATGTTTAAGACTAGTTACCAATGTTTCTGATCCCACCAATGTTATCAAAACAATACCAGAAGTCATAACGGTTAAGATTTTGATACGCGGTATTACCGGTATAATTCGTGATTTTGCGTTACATCATACCAGTCTTTTGCAACGTTATCTGGATCTTTTACAACGCTTTTAAGTGTCACCATGAAAAAACGTTTTAAGTTAAACCGCACCATAGCCATGGCCGGTTAAAGGTGGTTTTGATAACACTGAAAACCGCCTAAAGCCATCGAATTGTCTTTAAAATCAGTTTAATATATTGCCTCGGTACAGATCAAACCTATCATCTTTATTCTATCAAAACTCTACAAAATCACAATTTGGTTTGTAACAATTAGAAGCAAGTATGCATAAAGTATCATCAAAAGTAATGCAGTAGCAGCAACTGTACCAAAATTATCAATGACAAGACACATAACTCTACTTGTTTTTGCCTTCTGATTAACAAGCAGAGTCTCACAAAAACAACTCTTCCTCAAAACTCCAAATGCCTCTCAGGCAGGCATGTCATCAAGCACCATAACCTCCACCCCTATTTATAGGACTATACCAATTCTCATTCTCAATCTCAAATACAACATTTTCAGTTTCGAAACTAGCTTTTCTCTGAAATCAAAGACTAGTAATCAAATTTTGAAGCTAATACAGCCTCAAAAAATCGAAAAAATGCCAGAACAAAAATTTGAAACAAAATCGACAATAATCTCAATATACCATGTAACCAAATCAAGAACAAGTGTATTATCATCTGCGGAAAAAATCAATTTTTTTCTTTATGTCCATATAACCAGACCGAATATCAATCAAATGCAGATCTAACAGAATCAAAGATCCTCAAGTTTCTTTGAAAAGAACAATCCAGAATTCAACTTTCATCTTTAGAAACCTAAAACAAGATCAAATTAAGATGAACAAGACCTACTGGCTATGGTCCAAAGGATATCACTCCTAACATGGATTTATGCTCAATCCCCAAGCTGTTCCAAACATGAATCGAGAAACACTCGAATCAGGAAAAAGAACTTCGTAATAAAATCTTGAATTGACAAAAATTTTTTTTCCACAATTGCATCAGTTAATTTGTGTTCTGATGAGTGATGATTAATCAAAACCAACTAATCTGATTCAAAACTCAGATGATATACCAAAATCGGTTTTTGAATCATCATAACCAAATGAAATCTCCTTTGAGATTACCAAGTTCGTCATCTTATCTTGATGATGAACCATTTGAAAAAAACACATACCCATAGTTTTTACGGGTGCAAGGAGCACAGAGGTGCTAGGGGGTCAAGCGCCTGAGGGACTAGAGGCGCATACAGAAAAAGTGCAATATTCTATTAATTCCTACCATTATCAAACCTAAAATGCAATAAATGACCACTCAATTTAACTAACCATGACCACACTCAATCTAACTACCCATAATCAAACCCTTGTTAACGCAAAATCTTTATAACAAGTTCAATCAAACCACAGAAGTTACCAAGTAGTACTTTTTATCCAGATTGTAGACTCCATAAACTAAAACATAAACTTGAACTTAATTCTATTCAAATTTATCATCACATATTTCATATTCAAAATTTCATTCTCATCATTTTTATATGCATCCTCCTCAAAGTCATCCTATTCTACATCATCATTTAGGAAGAATGATGCAACATTTTCAACACTAGATAATACTACTTTATCATTTTCCCTTACTCCTTTAGCACTAGAAGAAATGGCGAAATTTTGATTTGAGTGGATTGATTTCTTTCCTTTCGTTAAGAAAAGTCTACTTGATATCTTATCTAATGAAATATATATTGCTTCTTTAGTCTTATTTTACATTTCTACAAATATATTATTATATTATAATGGTCAATATCAAATGTGACACAATGCGACAAATATATTTTAAAAAAACCATTATGTTGCGCCCAAGGCGCAAGCCTGATGAATTGCGCCTCGCCTGACCCTCTGCAATGGGCTGGCCCTTGTGCCTCGCACCTTAGGCGCACCCGTAACAACTATGCACATACCTGTAGCTTCCAACCGAAATCAAGATCTGGGGCTTCTTCCTCTGTATCTTCAGCAAAGATTGGAACAAAAGAAATTCTCTTAGCATCCATCTGATGGAGTTCAAGATCATAATCAAGAGAATTACTTGTCTCCTTCAAGCCATTTGGCTTCTTCTTCATCTATCATTAGCCAACCATGGCTTTCTGCTTCTTCACATCACAAGTTCTCCTTGTGATAAAATGAGCAAATCATTTTATCATGAACGAGAAAAATAAAATTAATTCGTTCTCAAGAATTATCAATTACAAGCTCCCTATTTATATGCACAACTATCAACTAAATATTAATAATTAATTAACCACTTTTAACATGCAAACTGACAATTTAGGAACTTACCTTTAATCAACAACAAATATTGTATAACATGAGCCCAATTTTTTTTCTTTTTTGATATTCAAATAATTGGCTACAACAGAACTAACAAACTGAATTCATAACTAAAACAATTTAATTGCGTAAAGAATTCATGTACCATATTCTCACACATCCAGAAATTAGAAACAAAAGCTAGCTGCTAACAGATTGTGTTTAACAAGTTTGATACCAACCAACCAACCAACCAAGCCTTAAATCCCACGCTAGGTGGGGTCGGCTATATGGATCTTCCAACGCCATGAAGCTCTATCAAAAGCCAAATTTTCGTCCATACCGAGTAAACGCATATCCTTAGAAATAGTTTCCCTCCAAGTAATCTTAGGTCTACCTCTCCCTCTACCCTTACTCTCTGTCCATAAGTTCTCACATTTTCTAACTAGAGCATCTATTGGTCTACGTAGCACATGTCCATACCAACTTAGTCATCCTTCTCTCAGTTTATCCTCAATATGTGCCACACCGGTCTTTTGGCGGATGCACTCATTTCTAATTCGATCCATCCTTGTATGCCCACTCATCCACCCGAGCATCCTCATTTCCGCCACATTCATCCTTTGAATATGTTGCGTCTTAATAGCCCAACATTCACTCCCACATGTCATGGCTGGCCTAACCACCGCTCTGTAGAATTTACCTTTCACTTTCAAAGGTATCTTTTTGTCACATAAGACTCCGGTAGTACTTCTCCATTTCACCATCCTACATTAATTCTATGAGTTACATCATCATCAATCATCCCCTCCTCGTGGAAGATAGAGCCCAAATACCTAAATCGTTTACATATTGGTACGATTGTATCTCCTAGTTTTACTTCTTCGTCTCCTTTCCGTAAGCTGAACTTGGTGTGCAAATACTCTGTCTTACTTCTACTTAACTTAAAACCTTTACTCTCTAACGCATTTCTCCACACTTCTAGCTTCTTGTTAACCCCTTCCCTTGATTCATCAACCAATATGATGTCATCCGCAAACAGCATACACCATGGGATGTCGTCTTGTATTTTGGTGGTCAACTCATCCATAACTAGGGCAAATAAAAATGGGCTTAGAGATGATCCTTGATGCAATCCAATCGTGATGGGAAACTCTACTCCTTGTCCAGTTTTAACACTTGTTACCGCCCCTTCATACATGTCCTTTATTAAGTTTATGTACTTTACGTGAATACCTTTTTTCTCCAGTGCCCACCAACGTACTTTCTTCGGCACTCTATCATATGCTTTTTCTAAGTCAATGAAAACCATATGAATGTCCTTCTTCTTCTCCCTATATATCTCCATTAGATTTATCAGAAGAAAAATAGCTTCAGTCGTGGACCTACCAGGCAAGAAACCAAATTGATTTGCGGAAACCTTAGCGATCATCCTAAGACGGTGTTCGATCACTCTCTCCCAAAGTTTCATTGTATGACTCATCAGTTTAATACCTCGATAATTAGAGCAGTCTTGTATATCTCCTTTGTTCTTAAATATAGGTATAAGGGTGCTTCTTCTCCACTCGTCCGGCATTTTCCTCTCCCTATATATAGAGTTAAATAGTTTGGTTAACCAAACTATTCCCTCATCTCCAAGGCATTTCCATCATTGAATAACCGATCAAAGTAGTTTCTCCATCTCTCTTTGATCTCTCTATCTCCTAACAAGACTCTTTGTGTTTCATCTTTAATGCATTTGACTCTATTCAAATCCTTTCTCTTCTTATGCCTCAATCGAGCTAGCTTGTATATGTCTCTCTCTCCTTCACGTGTTCCTAGCTTTTGGTACAAGCCTTCAAAGTAATTACCTCGTGCTTGACTAACAGCCTTCTTAGCTTCTTTCTTAGCCCTCTTGAATTTCTTAAAAGCCTCACCCTCAGTTGCTTTTGGTAACATCTTATACCAATACCTCTTCTCCTTTATAACATTTTGAACCTCCTCATTCCACCACCATGCATCCTGAGGGCGAGGTCCTTGTCCCTTAGAAATCCCTAACACTTCACCTGCTACTTTCCTTACACGTTCTCCCATTACTTTCCATATTGAGTTTGTGTCGATTTCCATATCTCCAAATCCTCCATCTAATACCTTTTTCTTAAACTCCAACATCTTGATACCCTTAAGGGCCCACCATCTAATCTTGGGCTCCCTATATTCTTTTCTCTTTCTCCAAATATCCATTTTCTTGATGTCCAAGACTAATAGCCTATGTTGAGATGTTAGCGCTTCTCCCGGAATAACCTTACAATCTTTGTACAAAGCCTTATTTCTACTTCTAGTAAGCAGAAAATCTATTTGGCTTTGGTTACCCCCACTCTTGTAGGTAATCAAGTGAGAATCTCGCTTTTTGAACCAAGTGTTGGCTATAACCAAATCATGAGCTAATGCAAAATCCAAAATTGTATTGCCTTCCTCATTCGTAGTGCTGTACCCAAAGCCTCCATGCACTCGCTCATAGTCTTCCCTATTATTCCCAACATGTCCATTTAAATCTCCACCAATGACAAGCTCGTGTTCATTTGGTACATGTTGAGTCACTACATCCATGTCCTCCCAAAACTTGTCCTTTATACTTCTATCTAATCCAACTTGGGGGGCATACACACTAACTACATTCAAGGTAGCTTTTCCAAGTACGAGTCTTAACATAATAATCCTATCTCCAAATCTCTTAACTTCCACCACATTATCCTTTATACTTGGTGCTACCATTATTCCAACTCAGCTTAAACCTTTATTTCCTCCAGAATACCATAGTTTATAACCAGTATTACCTATTTCTCTCGCCTTATCTCCCGTCCATCTAGTTTCCTGCAAGCAAACTATCTCCACCTTTCTTCTCTTCATAGTATCTACCAACTCCATAGTCTTTCCTGTAAGGGACCCAATATTCCAACTCCCTATCCTAATCTTTCTCATGATGGACTAGCTTCTTTACTCGCACCCGTCCATAATGCGAGAACCCTTTCCTATCTAACACCACATCCGGGCGTCGATGTGGAGGGACTAACTTCTTTACCCACACCTGTCCATGATGCGGGAACCCTTGCTCATACTCCATCTTATCCAGGCGGTGATAAGATGGAACCCCTTGCCCACTTGTCACTACACCCGGGTGCCGATGTAATGCGTGCCTAGGTGGGCACGTCCCAATGTTATATTTTAATTGTCGAAGATCCATAATGAAAGAATGACATGACTATAAACAAGTTATAGCCGTTTTACGCGTTGGCTGTCGACCTACCACGCAACCTTCCTCCTTTGCCCGGGCTTAGGACCGGCAATGCGCAAAAACGCACAGGCAGAGTTGTGTTTAACAAGTTTGATATGAGAGTAAATTATTACCGAACTCAAAACATCATAAGATTGAGATGGTTAAAAAAGTCAAGGAGAACTTGGTGTTGCTTTAAAGGGTCCCAAAATTGCTATTTGTCTGCTTTCCCAAACAACATGCTCTCTGATACTTGTAAGAAAAGCATACGAAAAGCTTGGATTATTTTTCCTCTTCATTTCAGGTTAGCGATACAAATCTGCTAGAATGAGAAGAGGATTCTAAAAAAAATAGGGCACTACAGTACAGCAGATGAACTGCACACTTTTTCACGGTCAAATTATCTATTCTTGAGGAGAACCGAAACAATGCCTCAATGAACCTATGTTTATCTTTGAAACGAAATTTCTAAACCCAAAGCAAATTGTTTTCAGAAACCGCAGCAAGGTTAGGCTTGGAGAAAATGTCACCAAAAGTAGCAACATTCATTAAAAGACCATCCGGATTCAGTCACAAAACAGCTTTCACATTTATACCGAATTCAGGTCTAAAAGAACCATCAAAATCAAAATATTCTCCAGACTCATTTAATGTAGCAGTTTCAACCTGATTATCTGTTGAAGCGATGATAGCAGAAAAAATGACAACCACGAAATCGAGTGTATCTGGTTCCATTGAGATGAAGATAGTTGATCCATTGTTATTTATATGCTTCATTGTCGGTGGTACCTTATCTCCCACAATGCAAAACGCAACAAGTAGACTGCAAACAAGCACCTCCTTGGTAAACATGATGCCAAATGAAGAAATAAAACAAATATGGATGAGGTTGTGTTGCGTTGTTCGGCTGGATGCTCCGATTTGGACGATTCAAGTGTCTATTTCGGGTGGAAACAGGCTTCTAAGAAGAACTCATGGTTATACCATGAGCCCGATGTTGTTTTGGTCAAATTCAAACTCTAAATTCTTTGAAATTTGGATTTATTGTAAAATCTGAAAATTATAAGTAATTTCGTTATTTTTATTTTATTTAAGAAGTTTAGTTTCATTAGGATTCATTATTCTTTTAGGATTAGAATTTCTTGTTCTTTTAGGATTAGAATATTTAGCCTATATAAGGGCTTTGGTGTAAGGAATTAGAAGAATTGACTTCACGCGACTTGCGAGATCAAAGGAATTTAGTTATTTATCTTGTGTTCTCTTTCCGATGCATCAGTTGGTACCGAGCTAGATTCGCACTATGACTCCACAGATAAGGGGGCGTAGTGTTGCTAAGATAGCCAAGCAAGAGGATCTTTTTGGTCAAAGAATGAATGCGATGTTTGACAATTTCGCCAAGGAGAAGAGGGATATAATTATCGAAGAGTTACGCAAGTTTGGAACTAAAGTACTGTGTGAGTTAAGGAATGCACGAAAGGAAAAAAAAAATTCAAACTCTTACTACAATAAAGTCAATGCTATAGAACATAATGATGATAAACAATTCTCTCAAGATAAGGTTAATGATTCTTCTATATCATCTATTGTAGATGAAATCCCTGTTTTGTATGAATATGGTGATACGGGGATAGCATTGGTGATATTGAGGAATCAATTGTTGATTCGACGCCTACTGCAGAGATTGAAAAAGGAAACAAGGTCCCTATAATATTTTCCAACCTGCAAAATCTGCCAAATACTTCTCAAGTTTCAACTCTCAATTCGCAAGTTTTGAATCATATACATCATTCGAATTTTTTGGCGATTCAATATTTTTAAATAATGATTTGTCCAATAAATTTTTTGTTGTGACTATCATTGAGAAGATAATACCTTAGATGACAAAATTCGAGGACGAATTTTATTTAACCTGGGGAGAATGATGATGATGCCACTGAAAAAATAAAACAAATATAGATGAGGTTGTATTGCACTGTTCGGCTGGATGCTCCGATTTGGACGATTCAGGTGTCTATTTCGGGTGGAAATAGGCTTCTAAGAACAACTCATGGTTATACCATGAGCCCGATGTTGTTTTGGTCAAATTCAAACTCTAACCAACCAACCATCCAACTAAGCCTCAAATCCCACGCAAGGTAGGGTTGGCTATATGGATCTTCCGACGTCATGAAGCTCTATCAAAAGCTTCAAAATTTGGATTTATTGTAAAATCTGAAAATTGTAAGTGTTTTCGTTATTTTTATTTTATTTAGGAAGTTTAGTTTTACTAGGATTCATTATTTTGTTAGGATTAGAATTTCTTTTTTTTAGGATTAGAACACCTACATAATGAAAATCAGCATTGGTCATGAACATACACATGCATAGATATACATACAAGATGAAAGGTAAGAGAGAAGCACCTTATCATTTTTATAAAAAAAGTCTCCACAGAGGAAAAATATGGTCAATTCCCAACAGCACATCATCCATGAACTTCTCACACCAGTTCCGGTCCAAACTACAGTTTCCGACATCTAGTGACTGCAAGAAATTCATTTTCACTGGAAGCTTTGGTATATTTTTGTTGGAGATGTTGGGCTATCCCACATTGGTAATAAACATAAATAAAGAGTAGCATATAAGTGGAGAAGATTGGGCCTTAACACAAGCCAATTGGTTTTGTGTTAGATGGGCTCAACCCCACTTATATGCTTACTCACCTATCAAGCACAACACCCTCCAGGCAACGGATTCTCTACAATTTTCAAGTCTCCTGTTGTCTCTTAGAGAAAGCAATCTCAACTCAGAAAGCTGTTTGATGGTAGCAAGCAGCTTCATCAAATTAATCCCATCCAAATATAACTCAAACAACAACATTAATGAGCCAAGACTGTCTGAAATTTCTGACAAGCATTGTCAGAGAGGGATACCCTGTAAATGGAGGCAATATCAAATCTAGGCATCCCTTACAACTCAAAAAATTAAGTTTCAACAACCAGTTGACAGAAGATGGAAGTATTCTAACACCACTTCTGGTTGCATCAAGTTTTTTCAGAGATCTCAGATTCCCAGTGTTATCTGGCAATTCTTTCAGTTTCCGCAACTTGTTTAGGAAAAGAAATTTAAGAGACTTCAAATTGCAAGAGCTTTTCGGGGAGATGCATCAATCTCAAGCAACCACCAAGGTCAAAACACTCCAGAAATTGCAGCTCGCCAATATTGCAAGGAAGAAAACTTGAAAATCAAGACCTTTCATGTGAAGAAAACTTGAAAAACAACAAAAACTTTTGTAACTTCCAAGATTCAAATGACTAAAATAGATATCTCCAATGTTCGTTATGTCTAAAATTATGCTTTTCACAGAAACTTTTCCCTGCAAGATAAGAAACAAAAAAAATGAAACTACTATAAACTGCAGAGATCATTATCAAAATGGAATAAGAAAGGTTCAAACTATGAAACAGAACTTGAGTAAAAAATTATTGTTGTTGATTCATACCAAATCCTTTTCCTTAATATCAGGTTAGTGATAAAATTCTTGTATAACGATGACCAATTGCTACACTTGGGACGCGACCAGATGGGAAATGATCAATGTCAGAATCGCACAGCAGATGAACTCCACACTTTTTCACTAACAAATTATCCCATTGTGAGGAGAACCGAAACGATGCCTGGAGGAACCTGTGTTTCTCTTTGAAATAAAATATGTAAACCCAAAGTAAATTGTTTTCTAACATCATACCCTGGTTAGGCTTGCAGCATATGTCATGATAAACCTCACCACAGCCATATTCCTTACAAGACAATCCGGATTCGGTCACAAAACAGCTTTCACACACGATAAGAAATTCAGGACCAAAACGATAATCGAATTCAAAAGAAACTCCAGGCCCACCAAATTGTGTAGCAGTTTCAGCCTTGTTATCTGGAGACGCAATGATAGCAGAAAAAACGACAACTACGAAGTCGAGTGGAACTGGTTCCATTGAGATGGAGATAGTTGACCCATTATTATTTTTATGCTTCATTGTCGCCGGCAACTTATCTCCCACAATACAAAACCCGATATCTAAACAGCAAACAAGCACCCCCATGGGAAATACCTATACAATGAAAATGCCATCGGTCATGAACATACATAGATATGCATAAAAGATGAAAGCCAAGAGAGAAGCACCTCTTCAAGTTTACGATAATGTCTCCACACAGGTAACATGTGTTTAATTCTCACCAGCATATCATCCATTAACTTTTCCCGCCAGCTGCAGTCCAACTTAATACAGTCTCTAAAATCTAGCCACCTCAAGAATTTCGCTTTTGTGAATGATGATAATAATTCCAAACGAGGGCAGTTTTGGACTGAGAATTGTGATAGAGCTGCTGGAAGCTCCGGTATATATTCAAGACTCCTATTGCCTCTTAAATAAAGCCTTCTCAACTCAGAGAGCTGTTTGATGGTAGCAGGGAGCTGCTTCAAATTATTCCCACCCAAATATAACCCACACAACGACTTTAAAGAGCCCAGACTTTCTGAAACTTCTGATAGGCCACAATCATCCAGACGAAGCATTTTAAGAGAGGGCAACCCTGTGAAAGGTGGCAATATCAAATCTCTGCATCCCCTACAACTCAAAAAATCAAGCTTCATCAACAAGTTGACCGAAGATGGAAGTATTCTAACACCACTTCTTGTTGCGTCAAGTTCTTTTCAGAGATTTTAGATTCCTAATGTTCTCTGGCAATTCTTTCAGTTTCTGACATTCCTTTACGGAAAGAAATTTAAGAGACTTCAAATTGCAAGTGCTTTCTGGGAGATGCATCAATCTCGAGCAACCATCAAGGTCAAAACACTCCAGCAGTTGCAGATTGCCAATATTGCTAGGAAGATTACGTAGACTGGTGCATGATTTCAATTTCAGTTCCGTAAGTTGAGAGCAAAGTTGAATTGATGAAGGCACTTGTTTGACTGCAGTTTTGCTTAAAATAAGACATCTTAAGCTCCTTGGTATCTTCGGAAACTCTTTGATTTCTGAGCAATCTTCAATTGAAAGAAAATTAAGACGTTTCATGAGAAGAAAACTTGAAAAACAACAAAAACTTTTGCAACTTCCAAGATTCAAATGCCTAAGCTCACTGTCATATAGTTTAGTGGATCGAATCTCAACCAAACTTGTACAACCGTGCAGACATAAAACCTCTAGTTTAGGAAAGTTGGACAAGTCTGCAATTTTGATAAGCTCCACTGAGTAGCTGAGGTCCATCAACTTTAAACTTTCAAAACACTGCCATAAAAGTACATGCATTATAATAACAATTTTATAAAATATATATCATTTATGAAATATAGATCGCAAAAGAGTACCTGATTTTTGTTGCAAAGTTCTTTAACGTGGCTATGAACAAAATGGAGTTGAACCAGATATTTTGGGCAAAATTTTAATGGCAAGGAATTTGATGGATATCCGTACCAGTCGAGATATCTTAGCTCATCTGGAAAGAAGACAAGGCCTCTAGCATGTTGAGGAGAAAAGATATCTCTTGCTTGTTGGATTTTGTTCACTCTGCTGTGTGACTTTTCATATTGATAGTACGGATTGTAAAATTTGAGGAGTCGAAGCCTTTTCATTCTCGTAAAGGCAGTGGAATTCAAATTGATATCTCCAATTTTCGTTATGTCTAAAATTATGCTTTTAACAGAAACTTGCCCCTGCAAGATAACAACAACAACAACAACAACATTACCCCAATGCCTTCAAGGCTCCCGCACAAGTGGGGTAAGGGGGGGTCGGGTGTACGCAACCTTACCCCTCTGTAATTACAAAGAGGTTAAGAAACAAAAAAATGAAACTGCTGTAAACAGCAGAGAACATTATCAAAATGAAATAAGACAGAAAAAATATTGTGTTGACACATACCAAATTCTTTGTCAATATGCTGTAGATATCTTGAGCAATCCACAACCCGCTACTGTTCCAAGGCTTTTCAAGGCATTTTTGTCGAACAATCTCTCTTCCCGTTTGTTGTATCAAATCATGCATATCTAACTTGTTCTGTGAAATTGTGATGAGGGCTTTATTAATAAGAGTTCCAATACCAATTCTTGCATTTAAACCACAACCTTGTAGTACAAGTTCAACATGGTCTCTATCGTCTCCCTTAAAGAAACATGCAATATCTAGAAAAATTTCCTTCTCCATATAATCCAACTCATCATAGCTTATCTTTAAAATATTGTGAATTTTGTGGTCCGCCATAACCTCCAATTTATCCAACTGATCTTCCCATTCTCTTGTACTCTTTCTGTGCAATATTGAACCCAAAACTTTAAGAGCTAATGGAATACCTTTAGCATATCCTACTACCTTTTCTGCTAAATGTCTGTATCCCTCCGAAGGTGAATTTTTCTTTAAAGCATGTAGGCTAAAGAGTTGAAGAGCTTCATAAATCTGATCAGAACCCCCATTCATGAGAACTTGTTTATCTCTACTTGTCATAATAACCCTACTCCCTGAGCCATACATTTCATGTTTTCCAATTAAAAATTCTATTTGCTCTGTATCACTAACATCATCAAGAACAAGAAGAACTTTTTTTCGCTTCATCCATTTCCAAACGAAAGAGGATACGATCATATTGGGCCTTCCTAGACTTGAAATTTCTTTTCCTAATAGTTCTGATTGAATTTCATGTTGTAAATCATCCAATGTGAACTTTTCTAGTTTTTCTCTGACTTTCGCCACAAAATATTTACTTTCAAACCCAAAAGAGATTTGGTCATATATTTTGCGAAATCTCTTCTCCTCTTTCAAGGTTTTCATCCTTGAAAGTAACAATTTGTTTTTGACATGAAGCATGGAAGAGATGACTGAGGAAACCATCACGAACATCTGCACCCCTAAAGCTGATGAACACATCATAATTCCACTTAGATGTAGAGGAAGCCATAGAAGAGAAAATTAAAAGATGCATAGAAGGACATGAACTGAGATGAGGAGGATTATGAAAAAGAATATTTATAAACCCCACAACGGTGAAGGAGAGGAGTTGAAATTAACAGAGAGTATCTAACTTAGTTTCCAACGAAATTTCTCTTAAGACTTTCTAAAGTCGTAAAATGATACTGATCTTATATGTTTCTCAATTAAAAACCAAGAAGTAGAAAACAGCGTAGCTTATGAATTGAATATTCAACTGTAAATCTGTCTTTTTCATATTAGTTGACATTGTGAAAACAGCCAAATCTAATCAATAAGATATGGTTTGTGTGATGAAATTCAAGGAAAATGCAATTTCCTTAAGACTTTCTAAAGTCTATGAATCTTTGACGTATGTCAGTTAAATACCAATTTAAAAATAGCAAAAGAAAGCCAAAGCCTAGCTAACGATAATCATGAATATTCAACAGTTATTCTGTCTTTTTCAATTTAATTGTTATTGTAAAAACTGCCAAATCTAATTAACGACCCCTCAAAGTTTGAAAAAAGAATGAAATCACCGGTGCCATTTTCAGAATCATCGAATTCTACCAGCTTCATTCCCCAAACAAAATTCTCAGAAATCAAAATATGCGATTTGAAGATATAGCTTACGGCATCTTAAGCTTCCGTTTCCAGTATCACTCAAACACTAAACAAAAACTAACTAGTCCAGCATCAAAATTTGCAGTTTCCTAAATAGGATATGTTTTGAGTAGTTGAATGGATTAGGTATTGATAAGATATTCAACTAAAATGCAGAATAACAGTACGATTAAAGAGTAAGGATGATAGAAATTGAAATTGGTTACCTCAGGAACAGAAAAGAGGAAGCAAACCGCAAAGAAAATGCAGAATATGTGATGCAAGGAAAATTCCGGAGAACAGAGATCGGCCAGGAATTGATCGGAAAAGCGAAAGAGTAGCAGAAATAGTGATGAGAACAGAGAGAAATTCATATACATATTTGTAAGGTGAAAATAACAGGGCCACAGTGTGCTAAGAGAAAAAAAACAATTCAACTCCTAAAACGACCACTAATTTACCAAAACGCAGAAATCTTGTAAGCCTTCATATTCCTATTAACAATACGGCGCATAAATCATGCACCATTCTTCAAATTTTTTGGGAACAGATCAAAATTAAGGAAAATCAAGTAAATGTACCTAAAAGTGTAAAATAGTAATTAAATGATACAAAGAAATACGTTTAGCTGAAACATGTAAATAATCAGAATACGTTGTTATATAAATAATGAAATTGTAGCTCCTTTAATCTGAATTTTGTCCCGTTTTCTTCCTAACAAAGATCACAATTCATCATTTTTCCACTTTTTAATTCTAAATCCTTTATTCATTAACGATTTCGTTCTATAATCTGTGTTCTTTCAATCAATACCGATCACAGCTCAATATCGATCTGCGTTTTTCTTTTCATCTGAGATTTTTTCTCTCTAAAATAATTTCGAATTAATTTTCAACAATTGAAGATGAGCAGCATTCTTGTTTTGCTTCATGTGAATGGATCATGGACGGATGTCAACAGATTTATTGGATTCAAGGTAGATTACAATTAGGCTTTAGATTTATTAAAGAGGAATTCTGCTGCGTTTTTTTTATTTCAACACTGATTTGGATATTCTTTTATATTTATTATACATCTATTACATATCTACTACAAATCTATTATACATCTATTACAAACCTGTCATATATCAGAAAAGTATTAGATACATATCTGATATTTTGCTTATATATATCTGCTATATATCAGATATAATCGTTATACTTCATTCTATCTGCGATTTTTTTCTCTCTAAAAATAGTTTCGAATTGATTTTAAGCAATTGAAGATAAATTTTGCTGCGTTTTTTTATTTCAACACTAATTTGGATGTTCTTTTGTATCTGTTATACATCTATTATATATCTACTACAAATCTGTCATACATCTACTATAAATCTGTCATATATCAGATATATATCAGAAATATATCAGATACATATCTATTATAATTCTAATATTGTAACGCCCCCCTATAGGGAGCGCCACGATAACTATAAACACCCAATAAATAACTCTACTCCACCATATAGTGTTCAATACTTATAGATTTAATATATACAAATACCAATATAATGTTTTAAACTCCAAATTATTCTCCAAATATTTCTCAATGCCACTTTACATTTCTCACTCTCTAGTACATGCCATTTTTCTACAAACCATAATATTACATTAAAATATAAATTCACCTCGAATCTTTCCTTATTTGCTCTTTAAGCTGATCCACCTGTACCACTTTGGTCCAAGCTATCTACAAGTTCTCCACCTACGTGTAGAAAAAAAAAACTACACGCTAAGCAATTTGCTTAGTGGTGTCCATAAAAGAAATACAATAACTTTGAACATTTTTAATACTTTAAAATAGAAACCAAAATTGTTCATTAGTCAAAAACAAATTAACCAACTTTATGGAACCAAATCACAAAACTTATATAGCAATCCTTTCAAAGTACAATCAAATTTGTATCCAATTTTTCCAAAAACTTTAACCACATTTTGCCCAAAGTAAACAAGTCCTGAATAACGGTAAAATGGATACGGGAGCGGACAAGCCCGAAGCCAAAGCTTCAAAATAAATATATCGGTCAAGCCCTAAGCCGAAGCTTCAAAAATCAATATATCGGTTAAGCCCGAAGCCGAAGCTTCAAAAATCAATATATTGGTCAAGCCCATATATATACATATACATATATATATATATATATATATATATATATACATATATATATATATATGTACATGTATGTATATATATGTACATGTATGTATATATATATATATATACATGTATGTATATATATATACATGTATATATATATATATATATACATACATGTACATATATATATATATATATATATATATATATATATATATATATATATATATATATATCATAATATCGGCCAAAGCCCGAAGCCAAAGCTTTAATTGTTTGTACAGTATATCGGTCAAGCCCGAAGCCGAAGCTTCAAAAATCAATATATTGGTCAAGCCCGAAGCCGAAGCTTCAATATCAATATATATCTATATATATATATATATGTATATATCATAATATCGGCCAAAGCTCGAAGCCAAAGCTTTAATTGTTTGTACAGTACTGTACCCCCCTTTATTGGCGTCAATCTACCCTGACCCGTATTCTACTCATTTAATAAGGGCAATAAATCAAAGTAACATCTTAAAAATTCCAGTATAAACCATCAATCATAATTCAACATAACTTCAGTAATTAAGAAATTCAAATCCCAAATTTTTAAGCATCAAACTTCAATTAAAAAACTCAATAAAATCAATATCATACTTTCCAGAATTTTTGCAGGTTTCATAACCTGACTTTCCCTGCATTTTTCACTATCAAACCATCATCCAATCGAAGAACTTTCTTCTAAACATAATTAGCCACATGTCTCAGCTCTCCAAAACCACTAGAATCACAGAAATCCAAATTGTATAACCAAAGTTATGATCAAAATACTAAACAGTGTACCAAGCTGAGATTTTCCGAAAATAGATTTCGTGACTCAACTTCAAACGAAAATTTCACATTGAAAATGAACGAAATTCAATAAGGTTTCTTCTGAACATATGTTCCTTACTTTCTATAGATATCAATAGAATCAAGAGTCATTCAAATCGGATTTATATAATGAGAGAAAACATTAAAACAAAACAGGTATATAATCTGGAAAATTTCCCGAAAAACCGAGAAATCGAAATTCGAGACACAAACATTTTTCTATGCTCTTTCTAGCTCTCTTCTACCCCTTTTGCCTTTGATTTACTTGCAGTAGCTTCCTCTACAACAGTCATATATAATTCTATCAAGATATTGCATAAATATACTTCCTAATATCATAAATATGCTTAATCTACCATGAATTCTACTAATTAAGCTTTAATTTCACCAAAAATCACTCACCTTAAACTCGGATTACTATTCATCCGAACCTTAAAATCTGAAATCCTCCTCCTTTAGTCTTGATTGACTGAAATTGATGATGATAGAGGGCTTAAGGATCGAGTTCTAACAAGAATTTAAAGTTGAATCGAAGAAATCGAAAGTTTTTAGGTTATGGAAATTTTTGATTAAAGAGAGGAAGAATGGAGAAGGAAATGAAGAAATGAGATAAGGAAATGAAGAGGCTGTAATGTATTTGTTTGTTTGTTTTTTTTTCCAATATTGCCCTTGGACAAATAATTAAATGCCCAATTCATCCCTCTTACTTAATTAGCTCTTATTTCCTCATGCCTTATATCCAATAACAATAATAACAATAAAAATAATTTCCATGATATTTTAATATTATAGTAATTTATTATAAGCAATTTTTTTAGGAATTTCGGTTCGTTACAATTCTCCCCCTCTTATGAATTTTCGTCCCGAAAATTCTCTGAAAATAGTTGCGGATATTGAGTTTTCGTTGTATCCTCCGGTTCCCAAGTTGCTTCTTCAACCTTATGATTCCTCCAAAGTACTTTTACCAAAGGAATAGACTTATTTCTCAATTGTTTAACCTCTCTCGCCAAGATTTGTACTAGTTCCTCTTCATACGTCAGGTCGGGTTCGATTTCTACGACATCAGGAGATAAGATATGTGATGGATTTGATCTGTATCTCCTTAACATCGACACATAGAACACATTATGAATTTTGTCGAGCATCGGGGGTAGTGCTAACCGATAAGCTACCGGTCCAACCTTCTCTATAAACTCATATAGGCTAATGAATCTTGGACTAAGCTTGCCTTTCTTGCCAAATCGCAGGACTTTCTTCCAAGGAGATACTTTGAGAAATACTTTATCTCCCACTTCATAAGTAATGTCTTTTCTTTTTAGATCAGCATAAGATTTTTGTCTATCCGATGCAGCCTTCAATCTCTCTTGAATAAGTTTTACCTTCTCCTTTGTCTCCTGAATTAAATCCACTCCCAAAATCTTGTTTTCACTAAGTTCGGTCCAATATAATGGAGTTCAACATTTTCTTCCATACAATGCTTCATATGGCGCCATTTGTATGCTTGACTGATAGCTGTTATTATAGGCAAACTCCATGAGGGACAAATATTTATCCCAATTTCTCTCAAATTCAATGATACAACTTCTCATCATGTCTTCCAACACCTGAATTACTCTTTCAGACTGACCATCTGTTTGAGGATGAAATGATGTACTGAAATGAAGTTTACTACCTAAGGCTTCTTGTAACTTCTTCCAAAATCTCGAAGTAAATCTTGGATCTCGGTCAGAAATGATTGAAATAGGCACTCCGTGTAGCCTTACTATCTCATCTACATATAACTGAGCCATCCTATCAAGTGAATAATCCATCCTAACTAGAAGAGAGTGGGCAGACTTTGTCAATCTATCTACAACAACCCACACTGCATCATGTTTCTTCTGTGTAAGTGGTAAAGATGTCACGAAGTCCATTATGATTCTTTCCCATTTCCATTCTGGAATTGTTATTGGTAGCAATAATCCAGAAGGAACTTGATGTTCGGCTTTCACCTGTTGACAAGTTAGACGTTGAGCAACTTAGTTAGTAATGGCTTTCTTCATTCCATTCCACCAATAATGGCTCTTCAAATTTTGGTACATCTTGTTTGCTCCTGGATGCATTGCATAAGGACTACTATACGCCTCTTGTAAGATATTCTTCTTTAATCCTTCATTATTTGGCATACATAGTCTATCTTTAAAATATAGACACCCATCTTCTTGAACCATATAGTTGTCTACGATACCCATTTGTGTCCTTGCTCGAATGACCTTGAAGTCATCTTCTTCTTTTTGTGCTTGCTTAACCTGTTGTAGTAGTACAGGTTGAATCTTCAATTCTGCAATTAAGGCTCCACTAC
Organism: Euphorbia pulcherrima; assembly: GCA_947683365.1. NCBI lineage: Eukaryota > Viridiplantae > Streptophyta > Magnoliopsida > Malpighiales > Euphorbiaceae > Euphorbia > Euphorbia pulcherrima. The sequence continues at coordinate 9,020,138 of CANTUS010000010.1, forward strand.
TGGTAAGAGCTAACCCCGTATTCATAGCCCTTAGTGCCATCATTGTCTTTCGGCTGAGAGCTTCTGCCACTACATTAGCCTTTCCTGGATGGTAATCAATAAGACAATCGTAATCTTTAATGAATTCCATCCACCTTCTTTGCCTTAAATTCAACTCTTTCTGTGTTGGTAAATATTTCAAGCTTTTGTGATCTGTGTAAATATAACATTTTTCTCTATAAAGATAATGTCGCCAAATTTTCAAGGCAAAGACTATTGCAGCCATTTCCAAATCATGAGTAGGATAATTCCTTTCATGATTCTTCAATTGCCTGGAAGCATAGGCAATCACTTTCCCTTCTTGCATCAAAACACACCCAAGACCACTATGAGAAGCATCACTATAGATTACAAAATCTTTTCCAGGCTCTGGTTGGGTAAGGATGGGTGCTTCTGTTAACATCACTTTCAACTTCTCAAAACTTTCTTGGTACTTGTCATTCCACTCAAATTTTGCATTCTTTTGAAGTAGTTTCGTCAGTGGGGCAGCAATGACTGAAAATCCCTTCACAAATCTTCTATATTACCCTGCTAAGCTAAGGAAACTCCTAACTTTCGTAGGGTTCTTTGGTGGTTTCCATTCTACAACTGCTTCTATCTTCTTAGGATCCACTTTAATTCCTTCTGCAGAAACAACATGGCATAAGAAAGAAACTTCTTCAAGCCAAAACTCACATTTGCTAAGTTTGGCATATAATTTATTTTCCCTCAAAGTTTGGAAGACTATTCACAAATGTTGATCATGCTCTTCCCGTGACTTAGAATACACCAAAATGTCATCAATGAAAACCACTACAAACCTATCTAAATATAAATAAAAGACACGGTTCATAAGGTCCATAAATGCTGCTGGTGCATTAGTTAGACCAAATGGCATCACCAAAAATTCATAGTGCCCATATCTATTTTGGAAAGCTGTCTTTGCAATATCATCATTTTTCACTCTCATCTGATAGTAACCTGATCTTAAATCAATCTTGGAGAAGTATTTGGCACCCTTGAGTTGATCAAATAAGTCTTCAATCCTTGGCAATGGATACTTGTTCTTCACTGTCAATTTATTCAACTCCCGGTAATCAATACATAATCGGAGCGACCCATCTTTCTTCTTAACAAACAACACTGGTGCACCCCACGGGGATATACTCGGGCGTATGAATCCTTTGTCTAACAATTCTTGTAACTGGATCTTCAACTCTTTTAGTTCAGCAGGCGCCATTCTGTATGGTGCTTTGGATACTGGTGCAGTACCCGGCAATACATCAATTGCGAATTCTACCTCTCTTTTTGGTGAAAACCCTGGTAGTTCTTCTGGAAATACATCAGGAAAATCATATACCGTAGGAATATTCTGCAATTCTAACTCACCTTCCTTCAATTCTAGAGCGAAGGTAGGCCTGACATCCCTTCCTAACTAATCTTTTAGTCTTCATAAAAGAAATTATGTTACAGAGGTAATCTGATCTTTCTCCCACGATAATTATTTCTTCTCCATTAAAAACTTGAAGTGACATTCTTTTGTTTTTGCAATCCACCACAGCTCGATGTTCCGATAACCAATCCATTCCCAAGATAACATTGAAATCTCGAAAAGGTAACTCAATTAAATTTGCATGGAAAAGTTGATGTTGAATCATAATAGGGCAATTCATATACACTTTGTTTACTATCACACTGTGTCCTAAAGGATTAGTCACTTCAATATTTTCTCCTAATTCTTCTACATGCAACCCTTTCTCTTGTGCTAATGCAGTACATATATATGAATGAGATGAACCAGGATCTATCAAAGCATAAACATCATGAATAAAGAATGAAAATTTACCGATAATAACATCAGTAGATTCCCGAGTCTCAGGCCCTCGAATTGCATAACTTCGCGCCATTCCCCCTGGTCTACCACTCTGCGGTGCTTGTTGAGCCACATTATGTCCACTTACCTTACTAGCATTTCCTCTTCCCCTTCCTCTTCCACCTTGCATTGTAGGAGTAGCAACTACTGTAGGTGCAGATGTACTTATCCGTCTTTGAGGATAATTTGCAATCAAATGTTCCCTTGAGCCACATTTAAAGCAGACTCTACCTTTTTCCTAACATTCCCCTGTATGCATCCTTCTACAATTAGAACATTATAGAATATTTCCTCTGCCTCGACCTGAAGGTACGCTAGCCGCTGACCCCGTACTTATGGTTTGTCTCGGTGAAAACCCTCTGAAATGAGATTGTGTTTGCTCTAATGTTCCCTTCTGTTTCTTACTTAGAGATTCTGAACTAGCTAGATCCTGCGATCCCTTTTGAAATCCAGACCTTTTTGCCATTCTTTATTGTCTATCTGAATTGATCTTCTCAATGCCCATAGCAGCATCAACCAAGTCATTGAACACCCTAATCCTTTGTGCAAGTAAATGCACTCTAATTTCATCATTTAGCCCATCTTCGAATCTCTTACATCGCTTTACTTCACTGTCAACGATATCACGGGCATGCCTCTTGAGTTTGAGGAATTGGACTTCATATTCTGATACAGTCAGTCGTCCCTGTCTCAAAGACAAGAATAATTTCCTCTGCTCATCTTTAAATCGTTCACTAACGTACTTCTTATCAAATTGTTTCAAGAAAAGGCCCCAGGTGATTTCTCCGGGTCGCCTTTCTCTCACAATATTATCCCACCACCTCCTAGCTTGTTCTTTGAGTAGACCTTGCACACAGTCAAATCTCTCTTCATATGTAAAATGAAGCCTAGTCATACACCATTTAGTATGATCAAGCCAATCTTCTGCAATTGCAGGATTCACTGTATCCCCTTTGAAATCATCAGCCAGAAGCTTTTTGATTCTTTCAAGAGGAGTTCTCTCCTCTCTTCTTTCAACATGAGGTACTACAGGAACTTGAGGGATTTGTATGTTTCGTAGTACTTGTGTGATTACTTCAGTAGTCATATGCTGAAGTAAAGCAGCTTGTGCTGGAGTAGGTTGTTCAGGAAAGCCATGAACTGGTGGAGGTTCATGTCTCTGTTCATCCCTTTGTCTAATACGGACCGTACTCTCAGCATCCTCTTCCTCACTCTGGTTGTGACTACTACTAGCCATAACTTATTCCTGAAAATTGGACCAAAGTGGATCAATCAACTAACATAACATATTTATATCTTAAATGGCATGTACATACTAGTCCTAGAATCGCCTAAACCTCAGCTCTGATACCAACAAATGTAACGCCCCCTATAGGGAGCGCCACGATAACTATAAACACCCAATAAATAACTCTACTCCACTATATAGAGTTCAATACTTATAGATTTAATACGTACAAATACCAATATAATGTTTTAAACTCCAAATTATTCTCCAAATATTTCTCAATGCCACTTTACATTTCTCACTCTCTAGTACATGCCATTATTCTACAAACCATAATATTACATTAAAATATAAATCCACCTCGAATCTTTCCTTATTTGCTCTTTAAGCTGATCCACCTGTACCACTTTGGTTCAAGCTATCTACAAGTTCTCCACCTACGTGTAGAAAAAAAACTACACGCTAAGCAATTTGCTTAGTGGTGTCCATAAAAGAAATACAATAACTTTGAATATTTTTAACACTTTAAAATAGAAACCAAGATTGTTCATTTGTCAAAAACAAATTAACCAACTTTATGGAACCAAATCACAAAACTTATATAGTAATCCTTTCAAAGTACAATCAAATTTATATCTAATTTTTCCAAACACTTTAACCATGTATTGCCCAAAGTAAACAAGTCCTGAATAACGGTAAAATGGATACGGGAGTGGACAAGCCCGAAGCCAAAGCTTCAAAATCAATATATCGGTCAAGCCCGAAGCCGAAGCTTTAAAAATCAATATATCGGTCAAGCCCGAAGCCGAAGCTTCAAAAATCAATATATCGGTCAAGCCCGAAGCCAAAGCTTCAAAATCAATATATCGGTCAAGCCCGAAGCCGAAGCTTTAAAAATCAATATATCGGTCAAGCCCGAAGCCGAAGCTTCAAAAATCAATATATCGGTCAAGCCCGAAGCCGAAGCTTCTAGAATTTTTGCAGGTTTCATAACCTGAGTTTCCCTGCATTTTTCACTATCAAACCATCATCCAATCGAAGAACTTTCTTCTAAACATAATTAGCCACATGTCTCAGCTCTCCAAAACCACTAGAATCACAGAAATCTAAATTGTATAACCAAAGTTATGATCAAAATACTAAACAGTGTACTAAGCTGAGATTTTCCGAAAATAGATTTCGTGACTCAACTTCAAACGAAAATTTCACATTGAAAATGAACGAAATTCAATAAGGTTTCTTCTGAATATATGTTCCTTACTTTCTATAGATATCAATAGAATCAAGAATCATTCAAATCGGATTTATATAACGAGAGAAAACATTAAAACAAAACAGGTATATAATCTGGAAAATTTTCCGAAAAACCGAGAAATCGAAATTCGAGACACAAACCTTTTTCTATGCTCTTTCTAGCTCTCTTCTACCCCTTTTGCCTTTGATTTACTTGCAATAGCTTCCTCTACAACAACCATATATAATTCTATCAAGATATTGCATAAATAAACTTCCTAATATCATAAATATGCTTAATCTACCATGAATTCTACTAATTAAGCTTTAATTTCACCAAAAATCACTCACCTCAAACTCGGGTTACTATTCATCCGAACCTTAAAATCTGAAATCCTCCTCTTTTAGTCTTGATTGACTGAAATTGATGATGATATAGGGCTTAAGGATCGATTTCAAAAAAGAATTTAAAGTTGAATCGAAGAAATCGAAAGTTTTTAGGTTATGGAAATTTTTGATTAAAGAGTAAGGAAATGAAGAAATGAGATAAGGAAATGAAGAGGCTGTAATGTATTTGTTTGTTTTTTTTTCTAATATTGCCCTTAGACAAATAATTAAATGCCCAATTCATCCCTCTTACTTAATTAACTCTTATTTCCTCATGCCTTATATCCAATAACAATAATAACAATAAAAATAATTTCCATGATATTTTAATACCATAGTAATTTATTATAAGCAAATTTTTTAGGAATTTCGGTTCGTTACAAATATAAGTCTTTTTGTATTTGCAGTGCTCATTGAACTGTAATATATCTACGTTATATTTGTATATCTGTTTCTGCTGTGGTTTTTTTTGTTTCAACACTAATTTGGATATTCTTTTGTATCTGTTATACATCTATTTTATATCTACTACAAATATGTTATACATTTACTACAAATTTGTCATATATCAGAATTATATCAGATACATATCTGATATATTTCTAATATATATCTGTTATAATTCTAATATAAGTTTCTTTGTATTTGTAATGCTCATTGAACTGTAATATATCTACTATGTATCTGTATATCTGTTTCTGCTGCGTTCTTTTGTTTCAACACTAATTTGAATGTTCTTTTGTATTTGTTATACATCTATTTTATATCTCCTATAAATTTGTTATACATTTTCTACAAATCTGTCATATTTCAGAATTATATCAGATACATATTTGATATATTTCTGATATATATCAGTTATGATTCTAGTATAAGTCTCTTTGTATTTGCAATATTCATTGACTGTTATATATCTACTCTATATCTTATATATATTTATTACAAACCTAATACACATCGTTTATAATTCTAATATAAGTCTCTTTGTATTTGCAATGCTCATTGAAATGTTATAAATCTCCTATATATCTGATATTTATATATGTTATAAGTCTAATATAAGTCCCTTATAAGTAGAATATAAGTCTCTTTGTATTTCCAATATCCATTGAACTGATATATATCTATTATATTTATGTTATAAGTCTGTTATAAGCCTAATATTAGATTTATAACAGAAATATATTAGATTTGTAACACATCGAAAGTTATTTTAAAAAGTATATCACAATATATGGCGTTTCGAAGATAAAAATGAGACGAACAAAAAACTCTAAAGCGGCATGTCGAAAAAATGTACGGTTTGAGAGATAAATGCAAAATAAGCCAAAAAAAAAACTCTTTTCTAATCGCATATACTTTTTATGAGCGGTAAAAAAATTTTAAAATGGTTAGAAAGATATGATTTCATGGTTGTGTTGTTTTGGTATTTGCTTTGGGCAAATGAGTCATATTGGACAATTTCCCTCAAAATTATACTTGTTACCCCCGGTCCGTTGCCAGCCCGATTTAATAAGTTAGACTTTTTTAAAAAACTACCCAGTTACACCTACCAAAACAAAAATATATAGAGAAATTATCACTTATGACTCATTTGCCCACAATAAATACAAAATAACCCAATAAGAAAATCATAACTTTCTAACCATTTAAGTTTTCCAAATTACCTTTATACGCTCATCACTGTATCATGCGATTAGGTTGGGTTTTTAAAACTTTTTTTTGCTTATTTTACATTTATCTCAACCGTTTATTTTTTCGACATGCCACTGTAGAGTTTTTTGTTCGTCTCATTTTTATCTTCAAAACGCCATCCATTGTGATATACTTTTTCCAAATTTGTTTTTCGACCTATTACAAACCTAATATAATTCTGTTATAAATCTAATATATTTCTGTTAACAGACTTATAATAGATTAATAATAGATATATATCAGTTCAATGGGCATTCCAAATACAAAGAGACTTATATTAGACTTATAAGGGACTAATATTAGACTTATAATATATATATATATATATATATATATATATATATAGTAGATATATAAAAGTTTAATGAGCCTTGTAAATACAAAGAGACTTATATTAGAATTATAACAAAATTACATCAGAAATATATTAGATATAATTCTGATATATGACAGATTTTTGTAGTAGATGTATATCAGATTTGTGGTAGATATATAATAGATGTATAATAGATACAAAAGAACATCCAAATCAGTGTTGAAACAAAAAAACGCAGCATAAACATATATATATATCAGATATATAGTAGATATATAACAGTTTAATGAGCATTGCAAATACAAAGAGACTTATATTAGAATTATAACATAATTATATCAGAAATATATTAGATACGTATCTGATATAATTCTGTTATATATCAGAAACACTAATCCAAATCATAAGAATATGAAGGAAAAATCAATCAATGAAAACGAAGAAGTGATCAAACCACATCATGTAACTAAAATTCCAAGAAAACTGTAGGAATGAGCTGATTACGAACAAAAATAGGTCTCTTTCATTATTTTATATTAATTCCTCAGTAAACTTATTGACTACTCAATTCACTACTGTAACACCCCCTTTTATAGGGAGTGCCACAGTAACTATAAACACCCAATAAACAACTCTACTCAATTATATGAAGTTCAATACTTTTAGATTTAATATGTACAAATACAAATATAATGTTTCCAACTCCAAATTATTTCTCAATGCTAATTATTCTCTAAATATTTCTCAATACCACTTTATATTTCTCACACTATCTAGTACATGCCATTATTTTACAAACCATAATATTACGTTAAAATACAAATCCACCTCGAGACTTTCCTTATTTGCTATTCAAGCTGATCCACTTATACCACTTTGGTCCAAGCTATCTACAAATCTTCAGTATCTGCGTGCAGAAAATAAACTACACGCTAAGCAATTTGCTTAGTGGTGTACATAAAAGAAATACAACAAATTTGAACATTTTTAACACTTTAAAATAGAAATCAAGTTTGTTCATAAGTAAAAAAAAACAAATTTAAACAACTTTATAAAACTAAATCACAAAACTTATATAGTAATCCTTTTAAAGTGCAATCAAATTTATATCCAATTTTTCCAAAACACTTTAATCATATATTGCCCAAAGTAAACAAGTCCTGAAAAACGGTAAAATGGATACGGGAGCAGACAAGCCCGAAGCCGAAGCTTCAATATCAATGTATCGGTCAAGCCCGAAGCCGAAGCTTCAAAATCAATATATCGGTCAAGCCCGAAGCCGAAGCTTCAAAATCAATATATCAGTCAAGCCCAAAGCCAAAGCTTTAATATCAATATATATTTATCAGAATATCGGCCAAAGCCCGAAGCCAAAGTTTCAATTGTTTGTACAGTACTGTACCCTCCCTTTATTGGCGCCAATCTATCCTGACCCGAATTCTACTCGTTTAATAAGGGCAATAAATCAAAGTAACAACTTAAAAATTCCAGTATAAACCATCAATCATAATTCAACATAACTTCAGTAATTAAGAAATTCAAATCCCAAATTTTAAAGCATCAAACTTCAATTAAAACTCAATAAAATCAATATTCATACTTTCCAGAAATTTCCAGATTCCATAATCTGACTTCCCTTGCATTTTTCACTATCAAAAAGTATCCAATCGAAGAACTTTCTTCTAAACATAATTAGGCACATGTCTCAGCTTTCCAAAGCCACCAGAATCACAGAAATCCAAATTGTATAACCAAAGTTATGATCAAAATACTAAACAGTGTACAAAGCGGAGATTTTCCGAAAAACAGATTTCATGACTCAACTTCAAACGAAAATTTCACATTAACAACGAACGAAATTCAACAAGGTTCCTTCTGAACATAAATTCCTTACTTTCTTTAGATATCAATAGAATCAAGAATCATTCAAATCGGATTTATATAACAAGAGAAAACATTAAAACAAAACAGGGATACAAATCTGGAAATTTTTCGAAAAACCGAGAAATCGAAATTTGAGACACAAACCTTTTTCTAAGCTCTTTCTAGCTCTTTTCTACCTCTTTTGCCTTTGATTTGCTTGCACTAGCTTCCTCTACAACAACCATATATAATTCTATCAAGATAATGTATAAATAAACTTCCTAATACCATAAATATGCTTAATCTACCATGAATTCTACTAATTAAGCTTTAATTTCATCAAAAATCACTCACCTCAAATTCGGGTTACTATTCATCCAAATCTTAAAATCTGAAATCCTCCTCTTCTAGTCTTGATTCACTGAAATTGATAGTGATAAAGGGCTTAAGGATCGATTTCTAACAAGAATTTGAAGTTGAATCTAAGAAATCGGAAGTTTTTAGATTATGAAAAATTTGATAAAGGAAAGGAAGAAGGAAGGAAATGATGAAGGTAAAGAAGAGAAGAAGATAAGAAGCTGGTAAGTTATGTATACATACATACATACATATATATATATATATATATATATATATATATATATATATATATATATATATATATATATATATATATATATATATATATATATATATATATATATATATATATATATATATATATATATATATATATATATTTCAATTTTCAATAATGCCATTGAATAAATAATTAAATGTCCAATTCATCCCTCTTACTTAATTAACTCTTATTTCTTCATGTCTTATATCCAATAACAATAATAATAACTACAAAAAAAATTTCCATGATATTTTAATACCATAGTAATTTATTATAAGTAAATTTTGAAATTTCGGTTCGTTACAATTCTCCCCCTCTTATGAATTTTCGACCTCGAAAATTACCTGAAAACAATTGCGGATATTGAGTTTTCATTGTATCCTCCGGTTCCCAAGTTGCTTCTTCAACCTTATGATTCTTTCAAAGTACTTTTACCAAAGGAATAGACTTATTTCTCAATTGCTTAACTTCTCTCGCCAAGATTTATACCGGTTCCTCTTCATACGTCAGGTCGGGTTTCATTTCTACGACATCAGGAGATAAGATATGTGATGGATCTGATCTGTATCTCCTTAACATTGACACATGGAACACATTATGAATTTTGTCAAGTGTCGAGGGTAGTACCAATTGATAAGCTACCGGTCCATCCTTCTCTATAACCTCATATGGGCCAATGAATCTTGGACTGAGCTTGCATTTCTTGCCAAATAGCAGGACTTTCTTCCAAGGAGATACTTTGAGAAATACTTTATCCCCCACTTCATAAGTAATGTCTTTTCTTTTTAGATCAGCATAAGATTTTTGTCTATCCGATGCAGACTTCAATCTCTCTTGAATAAGTTTTACCTTCTCCTTTGTCTCCTGAATCAAATCCACCCCCACAATCTTGTTTTCACTAAGTTCGATCCAATATAATGGAGTTCGACATTTTCTTCTATACAATGCTTCATATGGCGCCATTTGTATGACTGATAGCTGTTATTGTAGGCAAACTCCATGAGGGATAAATACTTATCCCAACTTCCCTCAAATTCAATGATACAACTTCTCATCATATCTTCCAACACCTGAATTACTCTTTCAGATTAACCATCTGTTTGAGGATGAAATGAAGTACTGAAATGAAGTTTACTACCTAAGGCTTCCTGCAACTTCTTCCAAAATCATGAAGTAAATCTTGGATTTCGGTCAGAAATGATTGAAACGGGTACTCCGTGTAGCCGTACTATCTCATCTACATAAAACTGAGCCAACTTATAAAGTGAATAATCCATCCTAACTGGAAGAAAGTGGGCAGACTTTGTCAATCTATCTACAACAACCCACACTGCATCATATTTCTTCTGTGAAAGTGGTAAAGACGTCACGAAGTCCATTATGATTCTTTCCCATTTCCATTCTGGAATTGTTATAGGTTGCAACAATCCAAAAGGAACTTGATGTTCTACTTTCACCTGTTGACAAGTTAGACAATGAGCAACATAGCTAGTAATGTCTTGCTTCATTCCATTCCACCAATAATGGCTCTTCAAATTTTGGTACATCTTGTTTGCTCTTGGATACATCGCATAAAGACTACTATGCATCTCATGTAGGATATTCTTCTTTAATTCTTCATTGTTTGGCACACACATTCTATCTTTAAAATATAGACACCCATCTTCTCGAACCATATAGTTGTTTACGATACCTACTTGTGTCTGTGCTTGAATAACCTTCAAGTCATCATCTTCATTTTGTGCTTGCTTCACCTATTATAGTAGTACAGGTTGAATCTTCAATTTTACAATTAAGGCTCCACCACTGGTGAGAGCTAACCTTGTATTCATAGCCCTTAGTGCCATCATTGTCTTTCTACTGATTGCATCCGCCACTACATTAGCCTTTCTTGGATGGTAATCAATAAGATAATCGTAATCTTTAATGAATTCCATCCACCTTCTTTGCCTTAAATTCAACTCCTTCTGTGTTGGTAAATATTTCAAGCTTTTGTGATCTGTACAAATATAACATTTTTCTCCATAAAGATAGTGTCGCCAAATTTTCAAGGCAAAGACTATTGCAGCCATTTCCAAATCATGAGTAGGATAATTCCTTTCATGATTCTTCAATTGCCTGGAAGCATAGGCAATCACTTTCCCTTCTTGCATCAAAACACACCCAAGACCACTATAAGAAGCATCACTATAGATTATAAAGCCTTTTCCAGGCTCTGGTTGGGTAAGAATGGGTGCTTTTGTCAACATCGCCTTCAACTTCTCAAAACCTTCTTGGCACTTGTGATTCCACTCAAATTTTGCATTCTTTTGACTGAAAATTCCTTCATAAATCTTCTATAATACCCTGCTAAGCCAAGGAAACTTCTGACTTTCGTAGGGTTCTTTGGTGGTTTCCATTCGACAACTGCTTTTATCTTTTTAGGATCCACTTTAATTCCTTCTGCAGAAACAGCATGGCCTAAGAAAGAAACTTCTTCAAGCCAAAACTCACATTTGGTAAGTTTGGCATACAATTTATTTTCCCTCAAAGTTTGGAAGACTATCCGCAAATGTTGATCATGCTCTTCTCATGACTTAAAATACACCAAAATATCATCGACGAAAACCACTACAAACCTGTCTAAATGTAAATAAAAGACACGGTTCATAAGGTCCATAAATGCTGCTGGTGCATTAGTAAGACCAAATGGCATCACCAAAACTTCATAGTGCCCATATCTAATTCGAAAAGCCGTCTTTGCAATATCATCATCTTTCACTCTCATCTGATAGTAGCCCGATCTCAAATCAATCTTGGAGAAGTATTTGGCACCCTTGAGTTGATCAAATAAGTCTTCAATCCTTAGCAATGAATACTTGTTCTTCACTGTCAATTTATTCAACTCCTGGTAATCAATACGTAATCGGAGTGACCCATCTTTCTTCTTAACAAACAACACCGGTGCACCCCACGGGGATATACTCGGGCGTATGAATCCTTTGTCTAACAATTCTTGCAACTGAATCTTTAACTCTTTCAGTTCAGCAGGCGCCATTCTGTATGGTGCTTTGGATACTGGTGCGGTACCCGACAATACATCAATTGTGAATTCTACCTCTCTTTCTGGTGGCAACCCCGATAGTTCTTCCGGAAATACATTGGAAAAATCACATGCTTTAGGAATATTCTGCAATTCTAACTCACCTTTCTTTAATTCTAGAGCAAAGATTAGGTAGGCCTGACATCCCTTCCTAACTAGGTTTTAGTCTTCATAAAAGAAATTTTGTTACAGAGATAATCTGATCTTTCCCCCATGATAACTATTTCTTCTCCATCAGAAACTTGAAGTGACGTTTCTTTTGTTTTTGCAATCCACCACAGCTCGACGTTCCGATAACCAATCCATTCCCAATATAACATCATAATCTTGGAAAGGTAACTCAATTAAATTTGCATGGAAAAGTTGATGTTGAATTATAATAGGGCAATTCATAGACACTTTGTTTACTATCACACTATGTCCTAAAGGATTAGTCACTTCAATATTTTCTACTAATTCTTCTACATGCAACCCTTTCTCTTGTGCTAATGCAGTACATATATATGAATGAGATGAACCGGTATCTATCAAAGCATAAACATTGTGATTGAAGAATGAAAATTTATCGACAATAACTTCAGTAGATTCTTGAGTCTCAGGCCCTCGGATTGCATAACTTCACGCCATTCCTCCCGGTCTTCCACTCTGCGGTGCTTGTTGAGCCATATCATGCCCACTTGAACCACTAGCATTTCGTCATCCCCTTCCTCTTCCACCTTGCATTGTAGGAGTTGGAACTACTATAGGTGCAGATGTACTTATCTGTCTTTGAGGACAATTTGCAATCAAATGTTCCCTCGAGCCACATTTAAAGCAGACTCTACCTTTTCCCCAACATTCCCCTGTATGTATCCTTCCATAATTACAACATTGTGGAATATTTCCTCTGCCTCTACCAGAAGGTACACTAGCCGCTGATCCCATACTCATGGTTTGTCTCGGTGAAAACCCTCTAAAATGAGATTGTGTTTGTTCTGATATTCCCTTCTATTTCTTACTTAGAGATTCTGAACTAACTAAACCCTGTGACCCCTTTTGCAATCCAAATCTTTTAGCCATTCTTTGTTGCCTATCTGAATTGATCTTCTCAATGCCCGTAGCAGCATTAACCAAGTCATTGAACACCCTAATCCTTTGTACAAGTAAATGCACTCTAATTTCATCATTCAGCCCATCCTCGAATCTCTTACATCACTTTACTTCACTGTCAATGATGTCATGAGCATACCTCTCGAGTTTGAGGAATTGAATTTTATATTCTGAAACAGTCATTCGTCCTTGTCTCAAAGACAAGAACAATTTACTCTGCTCATCTTTGAATCGTTCACTAAGATACTTCTTGTCAAATTATTCCAAGAAAAGGCCCCAAGTGATTTCTCTAGGTCGCCTTTCTCTCATAATATTATCCCACCACCTCCTAGCTTGTTCTTTGAGTAGACCTTGCACACAGTCTAATCTCTCTTCATCTGTAAAATGAGGCCTAGTCATACACCATTTAGTATGATCAAGCCAATCTTCTGCAAATGCTGGATTCACTGTATCCCCTTTGAAGTCATCAGCCAGAAGCTTTTTGATTCTTTCAAGAGGAGTTCTCTCCTCTATTCTTTCAACATAAGGTACTATAGGAACTTGAGGGATTTGTATATTTTGTAACACTTGTGTGATTACTTTAGTAGTCATATGCTGAAGTAAAGCAGCTTGTGCTGGAGTAGGTTGTTCGGAAAAGCCATGAACTGGTGGTGGTTCATGTCTTTGTTCATCCCTTTGTCTAATACGGACCGTACTCTCAGCATCCTCTTCCTCATTCTGGTTATAACTACTACTAGCCATAACTTATTCCTGAAAATTGGACCAAAGTGGATCAAATAACTAACATAACATATTTATATCCTAAGTGACATGTACATACTAGTCCTAGAATCGCCTAAGCCTCAGCTATAATACAAACAAATTGTAACACCCCTTTTATTGGGAGTGCTACAGTAACTATAAATACCCAATAAACAACTCTACTCCATTATATGAAGTTCAATACTTATAGATTTAATATGTACAAATACAAATATAATGTTTCAAACTCTAAATTATTTCTCAATGCTAATTATTCTCCAAATATTTCTCAATACCACTTTATATTTCTCACACTATCTAGTACATGGCATTATTCTACAAACCATAATATTACATTAAAATACAAATCAACCTCGAGTCTTTCCTTATTTGCTCTTCAAGGTGATCCACTTATACCACTTTGGTCCAAGCTATCTATAAATCTTCAGTATATGCGTGTAGAAAATAAACTACACGTTAAGCAATTTGCTTAGTGGTGTACATAAAAGAAATACAACAAATTTTAATATTTTTAACACTTTAAAATAGAAATGAAGTTTGTTCATAAGTCAAAAAAAACAAACAAATTTAAACAACTTTATAAAACCAAATCACAAAACTTATATAGTAATCCTTTCAAAGTACAATCAGATTTACATCCAATTTTTCCAAAACACTTTAACCATATATTGCCCAAAGTAAACAAGTCCTGAGTAACGGTAAAATGGATATGGGAGCGGACAAGCCCGAAGCCGAAGCTTCAATATCAATGTATCGGTCAAGCCCGAAGCCGAAGCTTCAAAATCAATATATCGGTCAAGCCCGGAGCCGAAGCTTCAAAATCAATATATCGGTCAAGCCCGAAGCCGAAGCTTTAAAATTAATATATATGTCAAGCCCGAAGCCAAAGGTTCAATATCAATATATATTTATTAGAATATCAGCCAAAGCCCGAAGCCAAAGTTTTAATTATTTGTACAGTACTGTACCCCCCTTTATTGGCACCAATCTACCCTGACCGGAATTCTACTCGTTTAATAAGGGCAATAAATCAAAGTAACATATTAAAAATTCTAGTATAAACCATCAGTCATAATTCAACATAACTTAAGTAATTAAGAAATTCAAATCCCAAATTTTAAAGCATCAAACTTCAATTAAAACTCAATAAAATCAATATTCATACTTTCAAGAAATTTCCAGATTCCGTGACCTGACTTCCCTTGCATTTTTCACTATCAAAACATCATCCATTTGAAGAACTTTCTTCTAAACATAATTAGCCACATGACTCAGCTTTCCAAAGCCACTAGAAGCAAAGAAAATCAAATTGTAGAACCAAAGTTATGATCAAAATACTAAACAGTGTACAAAGCTGAGATTTTCCGAAAAACAGATTTCATGAATCAACTTCAAACGAAAATTTCACATTGAAAACGAATCAAATTCAACAAGGTTCCTTCTGAATATAAATTCCTTACTTTCTGTAGATATCAATAGAATCAAGAATCATTCAAATCGGATTTATATAACAAGAGAAAACATTAAAACAAAACATGGATAGAAATTTGGAAATTTTTCCGAAAAACCGAGAAATATAAATTTGAGACACAAACCTTTTTCTAAGCTCTTTCTAGCTCTCTTCTACCTCTTTTGCCTTTGATTTGCTTGCACTAGCTTCCTCTACAACAGTCATATATAATTCTATCAAGATATTGTATAAATAAACTTTCTAATACCATAAATATGCTTAATCTATCATGAATTCTACTAATTAAGCTTTAATTTCATCAAAGATCACTCACCTCAAATTCGGGTTACTATTTATCTAAATCTTAAAATCTGAAATCCTCCTCTTCTAATCTTGATTCACTGAAATTGATGATGATAAAGGGTTTAAGGATCGATTTCTAACAAGAATTTTAAGTTGAATCGAAGAAATCGGAAGTTTTTAGATTATGAAAAATTTGATAAAGGAAAGGAAGAAGGAAGGAAATGATGAAGGTAAAGTAGAGAAGAAGATAAGAAGCTGGTAAGCATTATTGAAAATTGAAATATATATATATATATATATATATATTTTAATTTCCAATAACGCCCTTGAATAAATAATTAAATGCTCAATTCATCCTTCTTACTTAATTAACTCTTATTTCCTCATGTCTTATATCCAATAACAATAATAATAACTATAAAAAATAATTTCCATGATATTTTAATACCATAGTAATTTATTATAAGTAAATTTTAAAATTTCGGTTCGTTACAACTACAACATTCGTTCATCAAAGAAAAAATTACAGCATCAAGAATGATCAAATTATCTCTCCCTCATAACCAATGAGTATTACCTGGCCTAAGCAACTACCATACCTCTTCTACCGTCCGCAAACAGGAAGTCCGCAGCCTTCTCCAGCGACTGTTCAAAATCTCAGGCGGTGGCAAGCAAAAGGTGGATCTAAAAAATTGAATCTTTCTCCTAATGTGCAATATATTGATGAGAATTGCAGTTGGAAAACGTTGTGTGGAAGAGGGAGATGAAGATACTGAGGTTGAGAAACAACTATTTCAGGATTTTAAAGAGAAATTCTATCGGATTCTGGCTCTAAACATCTACGATTTTATCCCGATTATGAGGGTGATTGGTTTTAAAGGCATAGAGAAGAACATGATGAAGATGCAGAGTTTTAGAGATGAATATTTGCAAAATTTGTTGAGTGAAGTTCGATCCAAAATACCAGAATTGAAAGAGAGCAATAGAATTTCCAATGAACGTATTATGGTTAATAATTTTTCAAAATATTCTAAATAGGTTATAAGCATATTCTTGTGGCATTTTGGTTATTATTTTGCGCAAGTTGGTGCATTTTGGTACTTTTCCCAAATCTATGTCTCAATCCTGGGTCGCGCACCTGGCTGTGGTGGGTGAGTCTCCCAATAAGGATTTTTTGCATTCACTATAACTCGAACTTGAGACCTTAGTTAAGCGATAGTTAGTCACTTACCACTTGGACCAACCCTTATTGGTGGTACATTTCTTAGACTTAAATAATCATTTTTAACTCGACTAGGAACTTGATGAATAATAAAAGGCTGAATGCATCTTGAAGTTATCTCCAAAAGTAGGTTGTCTCTCCCTTGAACTTTCATAATAACCCCTAGCTCCCTCAACTATTAAAAAATGAAAAATTTATATAAAAAGTCAGGCTTTTTATACCATTTTCTCATCCCATGGTTGAGAATTGAGTAACACTTAATTAAATATTTTTTCATATTAGTTAAATCCCCTCTAATCAATTTTCAACCATTAGATGAGAGAATAGTACAAAAAGTCTGGCTTGTTATATAAATTCCCCAAAACATGCCCCACTTTGCTCCGTGAATGCCATGTGTCAGTTTTTGGCTGGGTTGACTTTTCAAATACGTCATTTTTAAGATTTTCCCTCTCCAATTAGAAGTTGACACATAGCGTTCTGGGAGCAAAGTGATGCATTTTCTGAAAGTTGAGGGAGCTACGGGGTCACTTTAAAAGTTCAGAGAAGCAACACGTTTTTGGGGATAAATTGAGATAGCTAATGATGCATTAACCCATAGTCAAAACATTTTCATGGGATTAATAATTGTCTTATATTTTGTTATCCTATTTACAAGATTAACTAGAATAAATTAAGGGCCGAATGCTCTATAATACCCCCAACTTACACACTTTTACCTTAGACATACCCAAACTTTAAAGTGGACCTCCGTGCTACCTCAATACCACTCCCCCAGTGGCAGCTTGGAGAGTGTATTACACTTGCTACTAATGTGTTAAATTTGGAAAAGTCAAACCAATGAGTGAATGACACGTGCATTGACTAAAAAATTTCAAAAAAATCCTTGATAAAACTTCTTTTAAGTCCCTGTAATATTAATTTAACCAAAAAACATCAAAAATTTGGAAAATTCAAACCAATGGCATTACGACATGCGGCATAAACTAACAAAACTTCAAAAAAAATGACAAAACTTCATTTAAGTCCGTGTAATTTTAATTCAACCAAATACACCATCTTCTACAATTGATTAAAAAAAACCTTGATAAAATTCATTTATGTCCCTCTAACTTTTATTTTACAAAGAAAATAAATTTGGTGCATAAAATTTTTAGAAAATGTTTTTGGAATGGCCTGAAAATGTGAAAATACGTTGCGGGGGCCCGGTTTCGTAAACAATCGAAAAATCCCAAAAAATTATGAAATATTCAAAAAATAAAAAAAAAAATTTGGTGCAAGAATTTTTCAGAAAATGTTTCCGGAAGGGCCCGAAAATGTGAAAATACGTTTCAGGACCCGGTTTCGTTAAAAATAAAAAAATCCCCAAAAAATATAAAATATACGGAAAATAAGGAAAATAAATTTGGTGTAAGAATTTTTTAGAAAATATTTTCGGAAGGGCTCGAAAATGTGAAAATACGTTTCGGGGCCCGGTTTTGTAAAAAATTGAAAAATCCCAAAACTTTATGAAATATCCGAAAAATAAAGAAAATAAATTTGGTGCAAGAATTTTTCAAAAAATGTTTCCCGGAAGGGCCCGAAAATGTGAAAATACGTTTCAGCGCCCGGTTTCATAAGAAATCGAAAAATCCCAAAAAATTATGAAATATCCAGAAAATAAAGAAAATAAATTTGGTGCAAGAATTTTTCATAAAATGTTTTCGGAAGGGCTCGAAAATGTGAAAATACATTTCGGGGCCCGGTTTCGTAAAAATAAAAAAATCCCCAAAAAATATGAAATATCCCGAAAATAAAGAAAATAAATGGGTGCAAGAATTTTTCAGAAAATATTTCCGGAAGGGCCCGAAAATGTGAAAATACGTTTCGGGGCTCGGTTTCTAAAAAATTGAAAAATCCCAAAACTTTATGAAATATCTGAAAAATAAAGAAAATAAATTTGGTGCAAGAATTTTTCGGAAAATGTTTCCCGAAAGGGCCCGAAAATGTGAAAATACGTTTCGGCGCCCGGTTTCGTAAGAAATCGAAAAATTCCAAAAAATTATGAAAATAAATTTGGTACAGAAAATTTTCAGAAAATGTTTATGGAAGGGCCTGAAAATGTGAAAATACGTTTCGGGGTTCGATTTCGTAAAAAATCTAAAATTCCAAAAAAGAAGTGAAATATCCGGAAAAGAAAGAAAATAAATTTAGTGCAAGTATTTTTCAGAAAATATGAGCTTTCCAAACACACCCGAAAGGAAGAAGAGGGTTATTTTGCAATTAGAAAAGTATTCAAGGATTTTTTAATGATTTTTTTTATTAATTATTAAATTTATAATAATTTTTTACTCATTTTTTGAGGTCAACATGCGCCCCCTTGATCAAAGGGAGACACCTCACCTGTCACGTCAGCAACAGGTAGCACGGAAGTCCACTGTTTACAAGTTTAGATATCCCGGAGGTTCACTTTAAAGTTTGGATATGTCTAAGGCAAAAGTGCATAAGTTGGGGGGTATTAGATAGCATTATACCTAAATTAGATAACGCTTAGTTAGCTTGGTAATTATGCTGTTTTTACCTTATCTGCTTTTGTGATATAAGGTTTCGGTTTCGGTTTCGGTTTCTGTTAGTCCAACCTTTTTCTATCCCATAATCAAGTTCCATTTTCAGATCAGACTTGCCATTTCCCGATTTGTTACCTTATCATTAGGTGTTTACGGTCATCCCATTTATTTGCATAGATTGAGTTCTGAGGGTTGAATAGAAGTTATGGTGTGCCCAAGCAGAAAGTCAAACAAGATCTCAGGCTTTTAAGTATAAGAATAGATGGAATTGCTGGAAAACCAACAATTATTATGGCTAAGACTACTTATTCAGGTTAGCCATACAAAGTTGGTACGACCAAATCTTAACGATAGGACCCAATAGGTCGGACCCTGTTCTTTTCAGCTTATAATCCATTCAGCTCGGTTCAGTATTGTTCAATACTTATTAGTACTGCATACATATAAATTTACACTGAAATAAGTACTTATCAGTTTAGTTCAATGCTGCTACTTATAAATTGAAAAGAACTGGAAAAATTGCCACAATAATACAGCAGATGAACTCCACACTTTTGCACTGCTAATTATCGCTCTCTGAGTAGAACCGAAACGATGACTGGATGAATCTGTTTTTCTTTGAAATGAAATTTGCAAACCCAAAGTATATTGTTTTCTAAAATCATAGCCAGGTTAGGCTTGCAATCACTTCCAAGATAAGCATGACCATCACAACATGCCCTAAAAGACAATCCTGATTCAGTCACAAAACAGCCTTCACATCTTATATCAAGTTCAGCTAGACCAATTTGTCCAGCGGTTTCCGCCTGATTATCTTTAGACGTGACAATAGCAGAAAAAATGACAACCATGGAGTCGAGTGAGCTGATTCCATTTCTATTTTTATGCTTCATTGTCGGCGGCAACTTATCTCCTACAGTACAATACGCAATACTAAAATTACAAATAAGCACCTCCTTGGTAAATACCTATATAATGAAAATTATTATCGGTCATGAATCATCAAAAGCAACTATACCAAAATCATCAATCACAAGACACATAACTCTCTACTTGTAACTTTTCATCAGTCTCAAATCAAAACCAAACAACTCTTCCTTACAACTCCAAATGCAATGCCTCTCAGGTAGCCATACCATCCCTGTCTACAAGACTATAACAATTCTCATTCTTAAAGACAGTATTTTCAGCTTTGAAGGCTAGCTTTTCTCGGAAAGTCTAGGAAATCAAAGACACTTAACTAAAATCTGAACCTCAATGAACCTCAAACAATCCAAATAGATCAAAAAAAAAAAAATTTCGAAGCAGCAAAACTTAGCTCAAATCATTGAAAACCTCAAACTACCACATAAGGGAATAATATATCAAAAACTCAGAATTTTCTAAGTAGTATAACAATCCCAGATTAATTTCGAAACTCACCTCATCTCTTAGATCATCCAATTCTAGACACTTCATCTTATAAAAATCATAGCTATTGATCTACTCATCTAAAAATCCCCAAATTTTACAGAAGTAACCTAGAGATGTAGAGAATCAATTCATCTGTTTTTCATAACCTCAAATTCTATCTATAACATCTCGAAAATCATATTACTAAACCATAGACATACCTGATTTCCTCCTTCTCCCTGTCTATTTCCTTTCTTCCTTATACTTCCTTCTCTTCTATGGGACAATTCTGGTCTTTCTAGAGGTTGTAGAGATCAGATTTTTTATCCTCATCTTACCTACTTTCTTATATATATATATATCCTTAATAATATATAGCAAATATACCCTCACTAATACACTACTATAATAATCATAATAATAATAATAATAATAATAATAATAGTAGTAGTAGTAGTAATAATAATTATAATTACTTATTAAAATATATCTTGTTTAACTAATACATTTTTATATACATACATTATATATACACTAACTATACCTTTATATTCTTTCTTAATACTAAAACAATAATACTAATAACAACACTAATATTAAACAATACAAATATCTTATCCAATAAACCACTTTATATCTATAATATAACTATACTCTACTTATTTCTTAAAATTCTATTCTTATATGGATTGGTGCCTAGACAATAAAATATCGTATTTCAATCACCAAATAATTATTAACTTAACTAATCAATTTCTTATAATTTAACATGTAAAATATTAAATAGTCTAATTTCAGCTGCATCTTTTTGTTTAGGGTCCTATAGGTCGCCTCAAAGGACTACGCCGGAAACGGATTATATGGTGGTTTGGAATGCGTGTCTTATTCCTAAAGTCAAATTTTTTGGCTGGTTATTGTTACATAGACGCCTCCCAACGAAAGTCTTTCTGGTTTGTCGCGGATGCCAAGCGGTATTGAATGACAAGTGTCCGTTTTGTGATGAATCCGAAACAATTGATCATGCTTTGTTTCACTGTTTGGGTAGTTATCGTATATGGGTTCAAGCTTTTCTGTTACTAGGGATTTCGGTAACAATGCCATTCAAGGGGGCTGATTTTCTTGTAGTATGGCGAGCGCATTTTTCCTCAGGGATTGGACAGGAGTTTGGTACGGCTTTTTGGTTTATGATTGCGTGGGCCATTTGGAAAAGGCGGAATAAGTTCGTGTTCGAGGGTGTCTTAAGCACAGATGATCTCTTGGGGGCAAGCATTCATCTATGCTGGTTCTTTTTCAAGTATCGAAGACGGAATCTTAATTTTGTTGTTTCTGATGTATTTAACTGTCCGGATTTATTTCTAAGCTGTAACTAGCTAGGTGGCATCAGTTGGCCTATTCATTGTATAGTCATACCTCGGGATCGGATTCCATATCCGTATCACCTTTAGGCTGTATCCTTGTTCACTGACGCTCTCATCTTGTGAGCGGTCTTTGGATTGCATTAATAAAGAGAGGTAGGTGTTTTGTAGGTAAGCGGGGGCATCAACCTAGTTGGGACGCCCGCCCCGAAATTTTCACCTATCTCGATCCTTTTCCTTCTGGAGAAACACAATGTTTCTCCGGGGGGTTTTCAAAAAAAAAATAGTCTAATTTCATGGGATGCAATGAATGTTAACAAATGCAATAATAATGTATATACTGGGATGTCACACACAAGGTGGTGGATTCAAAAACCAAACCGTTTACCTCATCCTAGGAAGCACGGACACCCCTACCACCTGCCGTTTCGGCGTTTCACACCGGTGTCGGAACCGGAAACCATACGATTCCGGTAAGATACATATTTGGGGGGTACATGCAATTAACAAAAGTTGGACACGCGTGTCATGAAAATCCTGAAACCGTTTCCCCACTTTTTGACTTCAAATTCCATTGATTCCCCCAACCCACACGTTTCTGATTCGTATGGGTATTCAAACTCCTGATTCAATTAATTATTAAAAATAACTATAAACAATCCCACATCATTAAACTTCTTTTGTTCATCGTCTCTTTCGATTCAAAACTTTCAGTCTGCAGTTGTCTTCTATTCCATTCAAATCGTTTATATCCAATTGAAGAACAGTGACAAAGCAACAACCTGATTTCCTAGTTGATGCAGCCCGATTTCCCCGATTAAAGAACAGAAAAGCAGCATCTCAATTTCTGCAATTGAAGAAGATTATGTAGTTAGTTACAAAGTGTGTCAACTTCTCATCCTTCGTATTACTGTGTACATGTTTTCATTGATTGTATTTGAAGGGAGGTGTCCTCAGTTGGATGGTTTGCATGATACAGGTGTCAATATCCATAATTTATCTATTTACATAGAGTAGGTGAGTTGGTGAAATAAAGTGAAAGTAAAATTAGGGTTTATCTTGTTTATTATTGTTCAAAGTTAAAATTTATAAATGTAAAAATATGGATTTTAATTTTATAATTTATAAATATACTCAAATATTTTTATTATTTACGCGTTTCTCCACGGTGTTCAAACCTATACTTTTTAAAAATGATATTTTCCGGTGTCGGTGTCCGTGTCGGTGTCGTGTCAGTATCCGTGCTACTTAGACCTCATCCAAATGAACAGATCTTGCTAAAATATGAGTTGCAATGTTCACATTACGTCCAACCCAACTAAATAAGCAACTAGAAAAATGACGAGACAAAGTCTTACAATCCAAAACAATCGAAACGAATTGATAAAGCCTCTGCCCCAAGCATAGAGATGCTAGGTGTTGCTAGTACAAGCTGACATGGCAGCTACATACCGCGTCACAGATTTCAGTTGACTGTGAATTCTTTGCCACACCATTTGTTTCTTGCAAACCAAATTGACAACAAAACAGGACTGATAACCAAGACTCCAACAAGTCAGCCACCACAACATTCGCGAGGAATACAGATGCTATTACCGAATTGCAGCCACACTCTTCTAGCATAACCACATTCAAATAGCACATGATATACAGACTCTCGAATCAAGCAACAAAAAAGGCAAGTATAATTACCAACAACATGCTTGTGACGTAAATTATACCGGACCAGAAGTACATCTCTAATAATACGCCACATAAATGTTAGGCCCAATAATAGATCACGAGAAAAAATAATATCAGCAGAATAAGAGACACGCAGATTTTTACGTGGAAACCCCAAATGAATTAGGGAAAAACCACGGGACCAACTCCGAATAATTCTTCCACTATAAAATAATAGTAGGTACACCAAGAGATTACAAAATAGTGGCACTCAAGTGTTTCCCAAAACCTCACTATTTTCTCTCTTACCCAGCTCTTCGGAACCCTTTTCCTAAGACTCTCTACACAGATTACATTTTTATCTGTATTTCTTCTCTATTACTCTCTGTGTTGGTCTGCTCTTCAAATGAGCAAAACCCTCCTCTATTTATAGGAGATTCAAGACGCGTATGGCCGAATTATGCACAGTAATTTTACTGTGCACTTTTTGAAAACTTTTCCTGCCGACCTGCCTCCTCTTTTTTTTTTTTTTTAATTACTTTTTTTTAATTAAACAGTGGGTCCCACAATAAGAGGGACACCACTCAACAAATCTCCCCCTCCCGACTACATTGTGGGACTCTCCATCTCGGTTGCTTCAACGCACTGGTCGAACTTTTCTTTTGGTACGACCTTCGTCAGCCTATTAGCAACATTTTTATTTGTATGAATCTTCTGCAACTTGAACTCTTTTTCTTCAATGGCAAATCTGAGCCAATGAAATCTTACATCAATATGTTTCGTCCGTGCATGATACATAGTATTTTTGCTCAAGTCTAGTGCACTTTGACTATCACAATAAACTATGTAGTCTTCTTCTTGCACACCCAATTCGGTGAAGAATCGCTTTAACCGAAGTATTTCCTTTCCTGCTTCCGCTGCTGCAACGTACTCTGCTTCAGTTGTTGATAATGAAACATATTTTTGTAACCGTGACTGCCATGAAATAGCTCCCCCTGAGAATGTAAATAAGTAACCTGATGTAGATTTTCTTTCATCAAGGTCACCAGCCATATCCGCATCTGAGTAACCAACAAGTGCTGGCTTTCCACCTCCAAAGGTTAAACATAACTTTGAAGTTCCTCTCAGGTATATAAAGATCCATTTAACTGCTTTCCAATGTGTCTTCTGGGGATTTGACAGGAATCTACTCACAACTCCAACTGCATGAGCGATGTCTGGTCTCGTACACACCATTACATACATCAAAATTCCG
Organism: Euphorbia pulcherrima; assembly: GCA_947683365.1. Classification (NCBI taxonomy): domain Eukaryota; kingdom Viridiplantae; phylum Streptophyta; class Magnoliopsida; order Malpighiales; family Euphorbiaceae; genus Euphorbia; species Euphorbia pulcherrima. Next base: position 9,045,488 of record CANTUS010000010.1, read on the forward strand.
ACCGCTGAAGAATATGGAACATTTGACATATCTTCTCTATTTTTCTCTGTTGAAGGGTAGGATTTCTTACTCAACTTGAAATGAGCGGCAAGTGGAGTGCTAACTGGTTTAGCATTCTTCATATTGAACCTTTCTATTACTCGTTCAATATATTTTTCTTGCGATAACCATAGCCTGCAGGACCTCCGATCTCGGGTAATCTCCAATCCAAGAATTCGCCTTGCCGGTCCCAAATCCTTCATGTCAAACGCCTTAGACAAATCACACTTCAACTTACTAATCATTTTGGCATCTGGCCCAACGACTAGTATATCATCAACATATAAGAGAAGAATGATAAATTTTCCATCAGGGAATTTCTGGACATATACACATGGATCAGCTTCTGTCATCTTGTATCCTTGATTCACCATGAAGGAATCAAACTTTTTTTACCATTGCCGCGGGGCTTGTTTTAAGCCATACAAACTTTTCTTCACGCGACACACCATGTCTTCCTTTCCCTTGACCTTAAAACCTTCTGGTTGTTCCATATAAATTTCTTCTTCTAAATCCCCATGCAAGAACGCGGTCTTTACATCAAGCTGTTCTAACTCAAGGTTCAAGCTGGCTACAAGACCTAACATAACTCGAATTGAACTCATTTTCACAACTGGTGAAAAAATCTCGTCAAAGTCGATACCTTTCTTTTGAGTAAAGCCTTTAACCAATCGAGCTTTATATCTCACTAGGTCTCCATCATCTTTCTTCAGCTTGTACACCCATTTGTTCTTGAGTGTTCTCTTCCCTTTAGGAAGTTTCACCAGCTCGTACGTGTCATTCTTCTTCAAAGAATTCATCTCCTCTTGCATGGCCTTCATCCAACAATCTTTATCTTTACAAGATTGCATATCTTGGAAGCTTTCAGGCTCCCCCTCATCAGTGATTAAAGTATAATCAGAACTGGAGTATTTTGTAGATGGTTGGCGTTCTCTGACTGACCTCCTTAATTGAGGTTCTTCTTCTGGTAGAATGGGGTTCTCTGGCTCCCCCTGCTCAATACCCTCTTTATTCGTATCTTCATCTACAATCGTATCTTGATCCCTCACAACTGGCTCTTCTTCTCCATCTTGTTCTGATTGATGCATTCTTCTTTCTGTGGCATCATCTGATAGAATGCTCTCTGGTGTAATATCGATAACACCGTCACTCGTAGATCTTTCGCCGATGATATCATTCTCATGAAATACAACATCTCGGCTCCTCCCTCCAATGGATTCTGTATCCATGGGACCACTAACGTCAGAGTGTACCAACTCTAACTTATTATTTCTCCTTCTAGAGCTTTTCTGAAATGAAACTCGATGTTGCTTCCCAGATAAACAGTGATCACATGGGTTAATTTTTCCTTTGGCTAATGGGATGAGGGACTTCTTAGCCAGTCTATTCAACCCTTTCTCACTAACATGCGCCAGTCGCCTATGCCACAAATTTGGTGAAGCATCATCTCTAACTGTATTCAGTTGACCCGCACATACTATTGCTTGTGTTTTGTATAGCGAGCAACACAATCTTCCTTTCGCCACCACCAATGATCCTTTGGTGAGTTTCCAATTTCCATCGCCTGTATGATTGTGATAACCTTCCTTGTCCAATACACTAACAGACAACAAGTTCAACCGAAGATCTGGAACGTGTCGCACATTTTTAAGTGTTAATGTGCATCCGACACTTGTCTTCACGCAGATATCGCCGATTCCCACCATTTGCGACACACTATTATTTCCCATTTTAATAGTACCATAATCGCCCGCTTTATAGGTTGAGAAGTATTCCCTTTTTAGAACACAGTGGTATGAGGCACCATAATCCATAATCCACTCGGTATCTGCATCTCCAACATGACAACAATCTGCATCGTGAGATACTAAAGCCACCTCTCCATCTTCTATTGTGACTGCAGCAGATGTGTTTTTGTCATCATCATGACTTCGGTTTGCATTCTCTTGTTTAAGGAAACGACAGTCCCTTTTGAGATGACCCTGCTTTCCACAGTGGTAGCATGACCTCTTCTCTCGGGACTTGGATCTATCTTTCGATTTTCCATTCCCACGACCTCTACTCTTGCTTCGGCCCCTATTCTCTGTGACAAGGGCTTGTGAACTGGTACTGGCAACTTCCCTTCTATGAAGCTCTACATTAAGTAGACTATTCTTTACCATAGACATTGTTACCACACCATTTGGAGCTGAGTTACTCAGTGATACAACAAGAGTGTCCCAGCTATCTGGTAGAGTTCCCATCAAAAGACATGCTTGCATCTCATCATCCAAGGACATACCGGTGACTGCTAACTCACTTATGAATCCTTTAAAGTCGTTCAGGTGTTGTGTGATTGATCGTCCCTCTGTCAGTTTCAAGTTCATGACTTTGCGAATCATGAACACTTTTCCTTGAGCATTTTTAGCCTCGTACATATCCTCTAGCTTCTTCCAGAGAACTTTGGGATCTGTTTCATTCCTTACGTGGTTGTACAGGCTAGCATCTATCCATTGGCGTATTGTACCCAATGTCTGTTTCTTCAACTTTTTCCACTGCTGATCTTTCATATCCTCCGGCTTTGCGTCGTCACCCTCAATTGGATCGTACAAATCTTTGCAATTGAGGTAGTCCTCCATTCTGGATTTCCACATTGAATAATTTATATCCATCAATTTCATCATTACACCGTCATTCGCCATGTCGAAACTTTAAAAATGACAAAATTTTACTATTCACGAATTTCACTATTCATATAAATAGTGACTGTATATGTAAATAGTACCGTATACCCAAATAATACTTGCATATTGGAATAGTAATAGTATGACCGTATTCTTATATAATACTATTCATAAAAGATGGCCGAATATGAATAGTTATTATATATGAATACTATTACTCAAGTTACTATTTTACTATTCACCCAAATTGCCTATGTGCGACGGTTTTTCGAACGGATTGCGCCACCGGATTCCCCGTAATTTTCTCGTCGTCGTGGTATATTTATTTTTGAAAAATATATCCACGGATTTTACTGATAAAACAACATTCGGCTCTGATACCACTTGTTAGGCCCAATAATAGATCACGAGAAAAAATAATATCAGCAGAATAAGAGACACGCAGATTTTTACGTGGAAACCCCAAATGAATTAGGGAAAAACCACGGGACCAACTCCGAATAATTCTTCCACTATAAAATAATAGTAGGTACACCAAGAGATTACAAAATAGTGGCACTCGAGTGTTTCCCAAAACCTCACTATTTTCTCTCTTACGCAGCTCTTAGGAACCCTTTTCCTAAGACTCTCTACACAGATTACATTTTTATCTGTATTTCTTCTCTATTACTCTCTGTGTTGGTCTGCTCTTCAAATGAGCAAAACCCTCCTCTATTTATAGGAGATTCAAGACGCGTATGGCCGAATTATGCACAGTAATTTTACTGTGCACTTTTTGAAAACTTTTTGTTTTTTTTTAATTATTTTTTTTAATTAAACGGTGGGTCCCACAATAAGAGGGACACCACTCAACAATAAAAACCGTATTTTGGATGGAACCTTCAGATTCCACAGTCTATTCCAACTGAAGGTAAAGTTCGGAGCCTTAGAAAGTGAGTGACAAGATAAAACTCGATAAGAGCTTTTAACAGAACAGATGCCTGAATTTTTGAAAGGCCACAATGGGGTATCCAGACAACGAGTAAAAGGCAATGGAGTCCTCAATATGAGTTCAGCCTCCATATAAATATAGTCAAAGAACTCATGTATTTCAGAGACATTCCAGACCCATCAATATAAACGCCCTAAATTCTCATAACATCTCGTCCTCTCAACAAAATGTGTTGATCACTATTGACCCACACCACCTCTATCAAATCCAGATCTAACAGAGTCAAAAAATCTTGACGTTCCTTCAAAAAGAAAATTCCAGCACTCAACTTTCGTCTTTCGAAATCTAAAACAAGATCAAATTAAGATAAATAAGACCTACTGGCTATGGAACTATGCTTCTTACCTCATGAAGATATCGCTCCTAACTTGGATTTATGCTCAATCCCAAGCTGTTCCAAACATGAATCTAGAAATCTTCAAATCACGAAAAAAAACTTTGTAGTTAAAATCTTGAATCGTCCAAAGAAAAACATCTCCAAGATTCCATTGGTTAATTAGTCTTCTGATCATTAATCAAAACCAACTAACCTGATTCAAAGGTGATATCAATCAGATTTCAAATTCATTGATCATCTTATCTTGATGATGAACCATTAAAAAAACATACATACCTGTAGCTTCCAACCGAAATCAAGATCTCTTCCTTCTTCGTCTTTATCCCCAACTAAGATTGGACTGAACAAAACAAATCTCATAGCTTCCATCCATCTGATGGAGATCAAGATCATAATCAAGAGAATTACTTGTCTCCTTCTAGCCATTTGGCTTCTTCTTCATCTATCGTTAGCCAACCATGGCTTTCTGCTTCTTCATATCAAGTGGCGGGACCTTCCCTTCAGCTCTTATACCAAGTTAAAATCAAAAGTTCTCCTTGTGATATAATGAGAAAATCATCTTATCATAAACTGGAAAAATAAAATTCAATTATTCTCAAGAATTATCGATTACAAGCTTCCTGTTTATGTACACAGCTCTTAACTAACTACTAATTAACTATTAACAATCAACTAAATACTAACAAACTACGAATAATTAACTAACTACTTTTAACTACTAACGAATGTTGTATAAAAACATTGCTCATTTTTTTCAATTTTGAAAAACAAGTAATTGGCTATAATAAAACTAACAAAGTGACTTCATGATAAGATTTAGGTTGCTAAAAATGTCGAGCGTTTGGTGTTGCATTGCAGGGTCTGAAGATTGATATTGTCTACTTTCCCAAACAACATGCTCTCTGATACTTGTCAGAAAAGCATACAAAAAGCTTGGGTGGAGCGACCCCAAACTTGATATAAATCGAGTAAAGTATATCAGATTCATATAAATGCCCTAAAATCAAATAACACATTGTGCAAATTACTATTATCAAAATTGATGTGTAGTACAGACACAAATTTGACTAAAGATTCTTTTCCTTCATTCATACAAAGCTGGGAGAACAACAGCAGTATCCTATACACGGGGCACAACTAGGTCCGATATTTTCATTGTCACAACAGTACAGCAGATGAACTCCACACTTTTTCACTGTCAAATCCCTCCCTGATGAGAACTGAAAGCTGAAAGGGTACCTCAATGATTTTGTGTAAATATTTGAAATGAAAATTGTAAACCAAAAGTAAATTGTGTTGGATCATAAACTTGATCCAAGTTAAAAATACTCAAGAAACCCAAACCAAATAAAAAAGAATCCAAGCCCACAAATCCAAATTGTAGTAAATTATTTAGATATTTTTAAGTATGTAGATTTTATTTTGTGGATGGAAAATGTATGATGTGTTAAAAAGTTGTGTTAGGTTTGATGAATGGTTAGAAAGTGTGATATGTGGAAGGTTAGTTGAAAGTTGTGGTTAGTAATGTGTTAGTTGTAAAATGTGGTTAGTATTTTGTGGTTGTATTATTTAGGTGACTTGGCTAATTTATAAGCCTTGTATTAGGATACATATTCACCTATAAATAGGTGGGTGTTTAGTTGTTTATGCATCAACAAAATAAGAACTTCTTTAGAGAGAAAAGAAGGAAAGAGTGAGCTGTAGTATTGTATTTTGAGTCTGAGTGTTCTTGTAATACTTTTGAGTTTAATAAAAGTTGTTCATTTGAGTGTTTTAATTCCAACAAATTGTGTTCTAAATTTATAGCCAGGTTAGGCTTGCAGTATATGTCACCAAAAACCTCACGATAGCAGCATTCACTAAAAGACCATCAGGATTCGGTGACAAAACAGCCTTCAAATTCTATATCAAGTTCAGGTCGAACATAACAATTAAAATCAAATTCAAATGAATCTCCAGACACACCAAATTGTGTACCGGTTTCAGCCTGACTATCTGTAGCCTGTAGGCACAACAATGGGATAATAAATGACTGCCATGAAGCTGAGTGGAGCTGTCTCCATTGAGATGAATTTAGTCGATATATTGTTATTTTTACGCTGAGTTATTGGCGCTAACTTTCATTATATAGGTATTTACCATTGGACCATCCAAGACTTGAAAATTCTTTTCCTAATAGTTCTGATTGAATTTCATGTTGTAAATCATCTAATGTGTACTTATCTAGTTTCTCTCTGTCATTTGCCACAAAATATTTACATTCAAACTCGATAGAGATTTGGTCATATATTTTGTGAGCTAGGGTTGTTTTGCCTATCCTACCCATGACCCAAATTCCTAAAAAACAAACATCTTTTTAATCCAATACGTAGTTTTAACTTGATAGCATTGACACGTGAATCCATTGCAATTAGACAATCATTATTCCAGAAATAAGTAAAACACATGATTTATTTACTCTCTCTAGGATGACATTAATAATTTCAGTAATTAGCTCTCTCAGGCCTGATTACATAAGAGCAAGCACTCATTAAGTAAAAGGATAAGTAAAAGTGCCCATCTACAGAAAAATAACCCGATAGATCATGTAATGGAATGATAATCACAGTTAACTTTTAAAAAAATATCGAGCTTACTTGACATTCCGTGAATCAAAGCCAGATAGCTCTGCAGTTTCCCTGAGAGCGCTGCTCCAGCTCTCCATTTTCCCTTAAATTATTCTCTAGATAATCCTTTAATTGCTTCCCAAAAACTCTGTCAATCATAAACTTCAGTTGGATCCACATGATAGAAATCCGGTACAACTACCTGTCCTATCCTCTTCTTGCAATCAACTATCTTCACAAGTTCATCCAAACACCATGGAGAATTCGCATAATTTTCTGAGAATATGACAAGTGCAACATACAAGTCTTCAATGACTTGCAAGAGAGAAGGCAAAATCTCTTCTCCTCTTTCGAGGTTTTCATCCTTGAAAGTAACAATTTGTTTTTGACATAACATGAAAATTGGCCGAAGAAACCATCACCTCTAAAGCTGATGAACACATCATTTTAGTGACGTTCTGAATTCATGTTCCGAATTCTCACACAGATCTTTCGAAACCAGAGGGAGTGTAAGATATCCAGAAATTTAAAACAAAAGCTTCCAATATGATATGTAACTTTTTGAATTAATAACCTTTAAACAATTTGATGGATTGTTTTGCAAACAAATTCCATATGCCAAGATTGAATGATTGATTATATGGGAATAAATTGCTGGCTAACTCACATAATACTCAATATTGCATTTGGCGAAACAACTTTCCATCAATTTTTTCAAAATTATGTTATCACATTTTTCAAAAAATACAGATGAAAAATTTGGAAAATGCAACCTCAAACTAGCCCAGACAGGGAAAATGTATCGAACAAATAGGGGCCCTAATTATTAAATAAAACATTGTGCCAATAACTTCAATAAAAAAGATGAGATGTACAGTCGAATTTGAAAACAAATTTCTCCCTTGATTTCAGGTTAGAGTAACCAAGCTAGCTGAATGCCAATTATGTACTAAAAATTGGGCACAACTAGGTCGGATATCTTCATTGTCAGAAGAGTAGAGCAGATGAACTCCACACTTTTTCACTGTCAAATTATCACTTCTTGAGGAGAACCGAAACAATGCCTCAATGAATCTGTGTTTATCTTTGAAATGATATTTGTAAACCCAAAGTAAATTGTGTTCAAAATTCATTGCCAGGGGCATGCAGGTTATGTCACCAAAAACCTTACCATAGCAACATTCACTAAGAGACCATCCCGATTCGGTCAGAAAACAGCTTTCACATTTTATATCAAGTTCAGGTCGAAAACAACAATCAAAATCATTATCGATCCAAATTCCAAACTCACCAAATTGTGTGGCGGTTTCAGCCTGATATCTGTAGGCGCAACAAAGGCAGAAAAAACGACTGCCATGAAGTCGAGTGGAGCTGGTTCCATTGAAATGAAGATGGTTGATCCATTGTTATTTTTATGCTGCATTCTCGGTGGTAACTCGTCTCCGACAACACAAAACACAATTGCTAAAGAGCAAACAAGTACCTCCTTGGTAAATACCTATGTAACGAAAATCATTATCAGTCAAGAACATGTAGAAGACATGTGCAAATATACATAAAAGATGAAGCACCTTATCATTTTTAGAAAAATGTGTCAACAGAGGCAACATATTTTCAATTCCCAGGAGCACATCATCCATGAACTTCTCACGCCAGCTCAGGTCCAAATTAATACAGTTTCTAACATCTAGAAACCGCAAGATGTTCATTTTCACTTCTGTAAATGATGATAATGATTGCAAACAAGAGCAGTTTTGTACAGAGAAATGAGTTAGAGATGCTGGAAGCTCTGTAAATATTCAAGTCTCCTGTTGTCTCTTAAATAAAGCCTTCTCGATCTCGGAAAGCTTTTTGATGGTGACTGGGAGCTTCTTCAAATTATTCCCATCCAAAGATAATTCAAGCAACGACTTTAAAGAGCCAAGACTTTCTGAAACTTCTGATAGGCCACAATCATCCAGACGGAGCATTTTAAGAGAGGGCAAACCTGTGAAAGGTGGCAATATCAAATCTCTGCATCCCCTACAACTCAAAAAATCAAGCTTCATCAAGAAGTTGACCGAAGATGGAAGTATTCTAACACCACTTCTTGTTGCATCAAGTCTTTTCAGAGATTTTAGATTCCGAATGTTCTCTGGCAATTCTTTCAGTTTCCGACACTCCTTAATGGAAAGAAATGTAAGAGACTTCAAATTGCAAGGAGTGTGAGGAAGATGCATCAGTTACGCGCAACCCTTAAGGTAAAGACACTTTAGAAGTTGCAGCTCACCAATATTGCTAGGAAGAACACGGAGACTGGTGCATGATTTCAATTTCAACTCAGTAAGTTGAGAGCAAAATTGAATTGCTGATGGCACTTGTTTGACAGCAGTTTTGCTTAAAATAAGACATCTTAAGCTCTTTAGTATCTTCGGAAATTCTGTGATTTTTGAGCAATCTTCAAGTGAAAGAAAATCAAGACGTTCCATGTGAAGTAAACTTGAAAAATAACAAAAACTTTAAACACCCAATAAATAACTCTACTCCACTATATAGAGTTCAATACTTATAGATTTAATACGTACAAATACCAATATAATGTTTTAAACTCCAAATTATTCTCTAAATATTTCTCAATGCCACTTTACATTTCTCACTCTCTAGTACATGCCATTATTCTACAAACCATAATATTACATTAAAATATAAATCCACCTCGAATCTTTCCTTATTTGCTCTTTAAGCTGATCCACCTGTACCACTTTGGTTCAAGCTATCTACAAGTTCTCCACCTACGTGTAGAAAAAAAAAACTACACGCTAAGCAATTTGCTTAGTGGTGTCCATAAAAGAAATACAATAACTTTGAACATTTTTAACACTTTAAAATAGAAACCAAGATTGTTCATTAGTCAAAAACAAATTAACCAACTTTATGGAACCAAATCACAAAGCTTATATAGTAATCCTTTCAAAGTACAATCAAATTTGTATCTAATTTTTCCAAACACTTTAACCACATATTGCCCAAAGTAAACAAGTCCTGAATAACGGTAAAATGGATACGGGAGTGGACAAGCCCGAAGCCAAAGCTTCAAAATCAATATATCGGTCAAGCCCGAAGCCGAAGCTTTAAAAATCAATATATCGGTCAAGCCCGAAGCCGAAGCTTCAAAAATAAATATATCGGTCAAGCCCGAAGCCGAAGCTTCAATATCTATATATATATATATATATATATATATATATATATATATATATATATATATATATATATATATCATAATATCGGCTAAAGCCCGAAGCCAAAGCTTCAATTGTTTGTACAGTACTGTACCCCCCTTTATTGGCGCCAATCTACCCTGACCCGTATTCTACTCGTTTAATAAGGGCAATAAATCAAAGTAACATCTTAAAAATTTCTGTATAAACCATCAATCATAATTCAACATAACTTCAGTAATTAAGAAATCCAAACCCCAAATTTTTAAGCATCAAACTTGAATTAAAAAACTCAATAAAATCAATATCTTACTTTCCAGAATTTTTGCAGGTTCCGTAACCTGACTTTCCCTGCATTTGTCACTATCAAAACATCATCCAATCGAAGAACTTTCTTCTAAACTTAATTAGCCACATGTCTCAGCTTTCCAAAACCACTAGAATCACAGAAATCCAAATTGTATAACCAAAGTTATGATCAAAATACTAAACAGTGTACCAAGCTGAGATTTTCCAAAAACAGATTTCGTGACTCAACTTCAAATGAAAATTTCACATTGAAAACGAATGAAATTCAATAAGGTTTCTTCTGAACATATGTTCCTTACTTTCTTTAGATATCAATAGAATCAAGAATCATTCAAATCGGATTTATATAACGAGAGAAAACATTAAAACAAAACAGGTATATAATCTGGAAAATTTCCCGAAAAACCGAGAAATCGAAATTCGAGACACAAACCTTTTTCTATGCTCTTTCTAGCTCTCTTCTACCCCTTTTGCCTTTGATTTACTTGCAATAGCTTCCTCTACAACAGCCATATATAATTCTATCAAGATATTGCATAAATAAACTTCCTAATATCATAAATATGCTTAATCTACCATGAATTCTACTAATTAAGCTTTAATTTCACCAAAAATCACTCACCTCAAACTCGGGTTATTATTTATCTGAACCTTAAAATCTGAAATCCTCCTCTTTTAGTCTTGATTGACTGAAATTGATGATGATAGAGGGCTTAAGGATCGATTTCTAACAAGAATTAAAGTTGAATCGAAGAAATCGAAAGTTTTTAGGTTATGGAAATTTTTGATTAAAGAGAGGAAGAATGGATAAGGAAATGAAGAAATGAGATAAGGAAATGAAGAGGCTGTAATGTATTTGTTTGTTTTTTTTCTTCTAATATTGCCATTGGACAAATAATTAAATGCCCAATTCATCCCACTTACTTAATCAGCTCTTATTTCCTCATGCCTTATATCCAATAACAATAATAACAATAAAAATAATTTCCATGATATTTTAATACCATAGTAATTTATTATAAGCAATTTTTTTTAGGAATTTCGGTTCGTTACAAATATAAGTCTTTTTGTATTTGCAGTGCTCATTGAACTGTAATATATCTACGTTATATTTGTATATCTGTTTCTGCTGTGTTTTTTTTGTTTCAACACTAATTTGGATATTCTTTTGTATCTGTTATACATCTATTTTATATCTACTACAAATATGTTATACATTTACCACAAATTTGTCATATATCAGAATTATATCAGATACATATCTGATATATTTCTAATATATATCTGTTATAATTCTAATATAAGTTTCTTTGTATTTGTAATGCTCATTGAACTGTAATATATCTACTATGTATCTGTATATCTGTTTCTGCTGCGTTCTTTTGTTTCAACACTAATTTGAATTTTCTTTTGTATTTGTTATACATCTATTTTATATTTCCTATAAATTTGTTATACATTTTCTACAAATCTGTCATATATCAGAATTATATCAGATACATATTTGATATATTTTTGATATATATCAGTTATGATTCTAGTATAAGTCTCTTTGTATTTGCAATATTCATTGACTGTTATATATCTACTCTATATCTTATATATATTTATTACAAACCTAATACACATCGTTTATAATTCTAATATAAGTCTCTTTGTATTTGCAATTCTCATTGAAATGTTATAAATCTCCTATATATCTGATATTTATATATGTTATAAGTCTAATATAAGTCCCTTATAAGTAGAATATAAGTCTCTTTGTATTTCCAATATCCATTGAACTGATATATATCTATTATATTTCTGTTATAAGTCTGTTATAAGCCTCATATTAGATTTATAACAGAAATATATTAGATTTGTAACACGTCGAAAGTTATTTTAAAAAGTATATCACAATATATGGCGTTTCGAAGATAAAAATGAGACGAACAAAAAACTCTAAAGCGGCATGTCGAAAAAATGTACGGTTTGAGAGATAAATGCAAAATAAGCCAAAAAAAAAACTCTTTTCTAATCGCATATACTTTTTATGAGCGGTAAAAAAATTTTAAAATGGTTAGAAAGATATGATTTCATGGTTGTGTTGTTTTGGTATTTGTTTTGGGCAAATGAGTCATATTGGACAATTTCCCTTAAAATTATACTTGTTACCCCCGGTCCGTTGCCAACCCGATTTAATAAGTTAGACTTTTTTAAAAAACTACCCAGTTACACCTACCAAAACAAAAATATATAGAGAAATTATCACTTATGACTCATTTGCCCACGATAAATACAAAATAACCCAATAAGAAAATCATAACTTTCTAACCATTTAAGTTTTCCAAATTACCTTTATACGCTCATCACTGTATCATGCGATTAGGTTGGGTTTTTAAAACTTTTTTGGCTTATTTTACATTTATCTCAACCGTTTATTTTTTCGACATGCCACTGTAGAGTTTTTTGTTCGTCTCATTTTTATCTTCAAAACGCCATCCGTTGTGATATACTTTTTCCAAATTTGTTTTTCGACCTATTACAAATCTAATATAATTCTGTTATAAATCTAATATATTTCTGTTAACAGACTTATAACAGATTAATAATAGATATATATCAGTTCAATGGGCATTCCTAATACAAAGAGACTTATATTAGACTTATAAGGGACTTATATTAGACTTATAATATATATATAGTAGATATATAACAGTTCAATGAGCCTTGTAAATACAAAGAGACTTATATTAGAATTATAACAGAATTACATCAGAAATATATTAGATATAATTCTGATATATGAAAGATTTTTGTAGTAGATGTATATCAGATTTGTGGTAGATATATAATAGATGTATAATAGATACAAAAGAACATCCAAATCAGTGTTGAAACAAAAAAACGCAGCATAAACATATATATATCAGATATATAGTAGATATATAACAGTTTAATGAGCATTGCAAATACAAAGAGACTTATATTAGAATTATAACATAATTATATCAGAAATATATTAGATACGTATCTGATATAATTCTGTTATATATCAGAAACACTAATCCAAATCATAAGAATATGAAGGAAAAATCAATCAATGAAAACGAAGAAGTGATCAAACCACATCATGTAACTAAAATTCCAAGAAAACTGTAGGAATGAGCTGATTATGAACAAAAATAGGCCTCTTTCATTATTTTATATTAATTCCTCAGTAAACTTATTGACTACTCAATTCACTACTGTAACACCCCCTTTTATAGGGAGTGCCACAGTAACTATAAACACCCAATAAACAACTCTACTCAATTATATGAAGTTCAATACTTTTAGATTTAATATGTACAAATACAAATATAATATTTCCAACTCCAAATTATTTCTCAATGCTAATTATTCTCTAAATATTTCTCAATGCCACTTTATATTTCTCACACTATCTAGTACATGCCATTATTTTACAAACCATAATATTACGTTAAAATACAAATCCACCTCGAGTCTTTCCTTATTTGCTATTCAAGCTGATCCACTTATACCACTTTGGTCCAAGCTATCTACAAATCTTTAGTATTTGCGTGCAGAAAATAAACTACACGCTAAGCAATTTGCTTAGTGGTGTACATAAAAGAAATACAACAAATTTGAACATTTTTAACACTTTAAAATAGAAATCAAGTTTGTTCATAAGTAAAAAAAAAACAAATTTAAACAACTTTATAAAACTAAATCACAAAACTTATATAGTAATCCTTTCAAAGTGCAATCAAATTTATATCCAATTTTTCCAAAACACTTTAATCATATATTGCCCAAAGTAAACAAGTCCTGAAAAACGGTAAAATGGATACGGGAGCAGACAAGCCCGAAGCCGAAGCTTCAATATCAATGTATCGGTCAAGCCCGAAGCCGAAGCTTCAAAATCAATATATCGGTCAAGCCCGAAGCCGAAGCTTCAAAATCAATATATCAGTCAAGCCCAAAGCCAAAGCTTTAATATCAATGTATATTTATCAGAATATCGGCCAAAGCCCGAAGCCAAAGTTTCAATTATTTGTACAGTACTGTACCCTCCCTTTATTGGCGCCAATCTATCCTGACCCGAATTCTACTCGTTTAATAAGGGCAATAAATCAAAGTAACAACTTAAAAATTCCAGTATAAACCATCAATCATAATTCAACATAACTTCAGTAATTAAGAAATTCAAATCCCAAATTTTAAAGCATCAAACTTCAATTAAAACTCAACAAAATCAATATTCTTACTTTCCAGAAATTTCCAGATTCCATGATCTGACTTCCCTTGCATTTTTCACTATCAAAAAATCATCCAATCCACCAGAACTTTCTTCTAAACATAATTAGCCACATGTCTCAACTTTCCAAAGCCACCAGAATCACAGAAATCCAAATTGTATAACTAAAGTTATGATCAAAATACTAAACAATATACAAAGCTGAGATTTTCCGAAAAACAGATTTCATGACTCAACTTCAAACGAAAATTTCACATTAAAAATGAACGAAATTCAACAAGGTTCCTTCTAAACATAAATTCCTTACTTTCTTTAGATATCAATAGAATCAAGAATCATTCAAATCGGATTTATATAACAAGAGAAAACATTAAAACAAAACAGGGATACAAATCTGGAAATTTTTCCGAAAAACCGAGATATCGAAATTTGAGACACAAACCTTTTTCTAAGCTCTTTCTAGCTCTTTTCTACCTCTTTTGCCTTTGATTTGCTTGCACTAGCTTCCTCTACAACAACCATATATAATTCTATCAAGATAATGTATAAATAAACTTCCTAATACCATAAATATGCTTAATCTACAATGAATTCTACTAATTAAGCTTTAATTTCATCAAAAATCACTCACCTCAAATTCGGGTTACTATTCATCTAAATCTTAAAATCTGAAATCCTCCTCTTCTAGTCTTGATTCACTGAAATTGATAATGATAAAGGGCTTAAGGATCGATTTCTAACAAGAATTTGAAGTTGAATCTAAGAAATCGGAAGTTTTTAGATTATGAAAAATTTGATAAAGGAAAGGAAGAAGGAAGGAAATGATGAAGGTAAAGAAGAGAAGAAGATAAGAAGCTGGTAAGTTATGTATACATACACACATATATATATATATATATATATATATATATATATATATATATATATATATATTTCAATTTTCAATAATGCCATTGAATAAATAATTAAATGTCTAATTCATCCCTCTTACTTAATTAACTCTTATTTCTTCATGTCTTATATCCAATAACAATAATAATAACTACAAAAAAAATTTCCATGATATTTTAATACCATAGTAATTTATTATAAGTAAATTTTGAAATTTCGGTTCGTTACAATTCTCCCCCTCTTATGAATTTTCGTCCTCGAAAATTACCTGAAAACAATTGCGGATATTGAGTTTTCATTGTATCCTCCGGTTCCCAATTTGCTTCTTCAACCTTATGATTCTTTCAAAGTACTTTTACCAAAGGAATAAACTTGTTTCTCAATTGCTTAACTTCTCTCGCCAAGATTTATACCGGTTCCTCTTCATACGTCAGGTCGGGTTTCATTTCTACGACATCAGGAGATAAGATATGTGATGGATCTGATCTGTATCTCCTTAACATTAACACATGGAACACATTATGAATTTTGTCAAGTGTCGAGGGTAGTGCCAATTGATAAGTTACCGGTCCAACCTTCTCTATAACCTCATATGGGCCAATGAATCTTGGACTGAGCTTGCCTTTCTTGCCAAATTGCAGGACTTTCTTCCAAGGAGATACTTTGAGAAATACTTTATCCCCCACTTCATAAGTAATGTCTTTTCTTTTTAGATCAGCATAAGATTTTTGTCTATCCGATGCAGACTTCAATCTCTCTTGAATAAGTTTTACCTTCTCCTTTGTCTCCTGAATCAAATCCACCCCCACAATCTTGTTTTCACTAAGTTCGATCCAATATAATGGAGTTCGACATTTACTTCCATACAATGCTTCATATGGCGCCATTTGTATGCTTGACTGATAGCTGTTATTGTAGGCAAACTCCGTGAGGGACAAATACTTATCCCAACTTCCCTCAAATTCAATGATACAACTTCTCATCATATCTTCCAACACCTGAATTACTCTTTCAGATTAACCATCTGTTTGAGGATGAAATGAAGTACTGAAATGAAGTTTACTACCTAAGGCTTCTTGCAACTTCTTCTAAAATCTTGAAGTAAATCTTGGATTTCGGTCAGAAATGATTGAAACGGGTACTTCGTGTAGCCGTACTATCTCATCTACATAAAACTGAGCCAACTTATCAAGTGAATAATCCATCCTAACTGGAAGAAAGTGGGCAGACTTTGTCAATCTATCTACAACAACCCACACTGCATCATATTTCTTCTGTGAAAGTGGTAAAGACGTCACGAAGTCCATTATGATTCTTTCCCATTTCCATTCTGGAATTGTTATAGGTTGCAACAATCCAAAAGGAACTTGATGTTCTGCTTTCACCTGTTGACAAGTTAGACATTGAGCAACATAGCTAGTAATGTCTTGCTTCATTCCATTCCACCAATAATGGCTCTTCAAATTTTGGTACATCTTGTTTGCTCCTAGATGCATCGCATAAAGACTACTATGCATCTCATGTAGGATATTCTTCTTTAATTCTTCATTGTTTGGCACACACATTCTATATTTAAAATATAGACACCCATCTTCTCGAACCATATAGTTTTCTACGATACTTACTTGTGTCTGTGCTTGAATAACCTTTAAGTCATCATCTTCATTTTGTGCTTGCTTCACCTATTGTAGTAGTACAGGTTGAATCTTTAATTTTACAATTAAGGCTCCACCACTGGTGAGAGCTGACCTTGTATTCATAGCCCTTAGTGCCATCATTGTCTTTCTACTGATTGCATCCGCCACTACATTAGCCTTTCTTGGATGGTAATCAATAAGATAATCGTAATCTTTAATGAATTCCATCCACCTTCTTTGCCTTAAATTCAACTCCTTCTGTATTGGTAAATATTTCAAGCTTTTGTGATCTGTACAAATATAACATTTTTCTCCATAAAGATAGTGTCGCCAAATTTTCAAGGCAAAGACTATTGCAGCCATTTCTAAATCATGAGTAGGATAATTCCTTTCATGATTCTTCAATTGCCTGGAAGCATAGGCAATCACTTTCCCTTCTTGCATCAAAACACACCCAAGACCACTATAAGAAGCATCACTATAGATTACAAAGCCTTTTCCAGGCTCTGGTTGGGTAAGAATGGGTGCTTTTGTCAACATCGCCTTCAACTTCTCAAAACCTTCTTGGCACTTGTGATTCCACTCAAATTTTGCATTCTTTTGACTGAAAATTCCTTCATAAATCTTCTATAATACCCTACTAAGCCAAGGAAACTTCTGACTTTCGTAGGGTTCTTTGGTGGTTTCCATTCGACAACTGCTTTAATCTTTTTAGGATCCACTTTAATTCCTTCTGCAGAAACAACATGGCCTAAGAAAGAAACTTCTTCAAGCCAAAACTCACATTTGGTAAGTTTGGCATACAATTTATTTTCCCTCAAAGTTTGGAAGACTATCCGCAAATGTTGATCATGCTCTTCTCATGACTTAAAATACACCAAAATATCATCAACGAAAACCACTACAAACCTGTCTAAATGTAAATAAAAGACACGGTTCATAAGGTCCATAAATGCTGCTGGTGCATTAGTAAGACCAAATGGCATCACCAAAACTTCATAGTGCCCATATCTAATTCGGAAAGCCGTCTTTGCAATATCATCATCTTTCACTCTCATCTGATAGTAGCCCGATCTCAAATCAATCTTGGAGAAGTATTTGGCACCCTTGAGTTGATCAAATAAGTCTTCAATCCTTAGCAATGAATACTTGTTCTTCACTATCAATTTATTCAACTCCTGGTAATCAATACTAATTGGAGTGACCCATCTTTCCTCTTAACAAACAACACCGGTGCACCCCACGGGGATATACTTGGGCGTATGAATCCTTTGTCTAACAATTCTGGCAACTGAATCTTTAACTCTTTCAGTTCAGCAGGCGCCATTCTGTATGGTGCTTTGGATACTGGTGCGGTACCCGACAATACATCAATTGCGAATTCTACCTCTCTTTCTGGTGGCAACCCCGATAGTTCTTCCCGAAATACATTGGGAAAATCACATGCCATAGGAATATTCTAACTCACCTTTCTTTAATTCTAGAGCAAAGATTAGGTAGGCCTGACATCCCTTCCTAACTAGTTTTTAGTCTTCATAAAAGAAATTATGTTGCAGAGATAATCTGATCTTTCCCCCATGATAACTATTTCTTCTCCATTAGAAACTTGAAGTGACGTTTCTTTTGTTTTTGCAATCCACCACAGCTCGACGTTCCGATAACGAATCCATTCCCAATATAACAACATAATCTTGGAAAGGTAACTCAATTAAATTTGCATGGAAAAGTTGATGTTGAATTATAATAGGGCAATTCATAGACACTTTGTTTACTATCACACTATGTCCTAAAGGATTAGTCACTTCAATATTTTCTACTAATTCTTCTACATGCAACCCTTTCTCTTGTGCTAATGCAGTACATATATATGAATGAGATGAACCGGTATCTATCAAAGCATAAACATTGTGATTGAAGAATGAAAATTTAGCGACAATAACTTCAGTAGATTCCTGAGTCTCAGGCCCTCGGATTGCATAACTTCACGCCATTCCTCCCGGTCTTCCACTCTGCGGTGCTTGTTGAGCCATATCCTGCCCACTTGAACCACTAGCATTTCGTCATCCCCTTCCTCTTCCACCTTGCATTGTAGGAGTTGGAACTACTGCAGGTGCAGATGTACTTATCTGTCTTTGAGGACAATTTGCAATCAAATGTTCCCTCGAGCCACATTTAAAGCAGACTCAACCTTTTCCCCAACATTCCCCTGTATGTATCCTTCCATAATTAGAACATTGTGGAATATTTCCTCTGCCTCTACCAGAAGGTACACTAGCCGCTGATCCCATACTCATGGTTTGTCTCGGTGAAAACCCTCTAAAATGAGATTGTGTTTGTTCTGATATTCCCTTCTATTTCTTACTTAGAGATTCTGAACTAACTAGACCCTGTGACCCCTTTTGAAATCCAAATCTTTTAGCCATTCTTTGTTGCCTATCTGAATTGATCTTATCAATGCCCGTAGCAGCATTAACCAAGTCATTGAACACCCTAATCCTTTGTACAAGTAAATGCACTCTAATTTCATCATTCAGCCCATCCTCGAATCTCTTACATCACTTTACTTCACTGTCAATGATATCACGAGCATACCTCTCAAGTTTGAGGAATTGAATTTTATATTCTAAAACAGTCATTCGTCCCTGTCTCAAAGACAAGAATAATTTACTCTGCTCATCTTTGAATCGTTCACTAAGATACTTCTTGTCAAATTATTCCAAGAAAAGGCCCCAAGTGATTTCTCTGGGTCGCCTTTCTCTCATAATATTATCCCACCACCTCCTAGCTTGTTCTTTGAGTAGACCTTGCACACAGTCTAATCTCTCTTCATCTGTAAAATGAGGCCTAGTCATACATCATTTAGTATGATCAAGCCAATCTCCTGCAAATGCTGGATTCACTGTATCCCCTTTGAAGTCATCAGCTAGAAGCTTTTTGATTCTTTCAAGAGGAGTTCTCTCCTCTATTCTTTCAACATGAGGTACTATAGGAACTTGAGGGATTTGTATATTTTGTAACACTTGTGTGATTACTTTAGTAGTCATATGCTGAAGTAAAGCAGCTTGTGCTGGAGTAGGTTGTTCGGAAAAGCCATGAACTGGTGGTGGTTCATGTCTTTGTTCATCCCTTTGTCTAATACGGACCGTACTCTCAGCATCCTCTTCCTCATTCTGGTTATGACTACTACTAGCCATAACTTATCCCTGAAAATTGGACCAAAGTGGATCAAATAACTAACATAACATATTTATATCCTAAGTGACATGTACATACTAGTCCTAGAATCGCCTAAGCCTCAGCTCTGATACCAACAAATTGTAACACCCCCTTTTATTGGGAGTGCCACAGTAACTATAAATACCCAATAAACAACTCTACTCCATTATATAAAGTTCAATACTTATAGATTTAATATGTACAAATACAAATATAATGTTTCAAACTCTAAATTATTTCTCAATGCTAATTATTCTCCAAATATTTCTCAATACCACTTTATATTTCTCACACTATCTAGTACATGGCATTATTCTACAAACCATAATATTACATTAAAATACAAATCCACCTCGAGTCTTTCCTTATTTGCTCTTTAAGGTGATCCACTTATACCACTTTGGTCCAAGCTATCTATAAATCTTCAGTATATGCGTGTAGAAAGTAAACTACACGTTAAGCAATTTGCTTAGTGGTGTACATAAAAGAAATACAACAAATTTGAATATTTTTAACACTTTAAAATAGAAATGAAGTATGTTCATAAGTCAAAAAAAACAAACAAATTTAAACAACTTTATAAAACCAAATCACAAAACTTATATAGTAATCCTTTCAAAGTACAATCAAATTTACATCCAATTTTTCCAAAACACTTTAACCATATATTGCCCAAAGTAAACAAGTCCTGAGTAACGGTAAAATGGATATGGGAGCGGCCAAGCCCGAAGCCGAAGCTTCAATATCAATGTATCGGTCAAGCCCGAAGCCGAAGCTTCGAAATCAATATATCGGTCAAGCCCGGAGCCGAAGCTTCAAAATCAATATATCGGTCAAGGACGAAGCCGTAGCTTCAAAATTAATATATATGTCAAGCCCGAAGCCAAAGGTTCAATATCAATATATATTTATTAGAATATCAGCCAAAGCCCGAAGCCAAAGTTTTAATTATTTGTAAAGTACTGTACCCCCCTTTATTGGCGCCAATCTACCCTGACCGGAATTCTACTCGTTTAATAAGGACAATAAATCAAAGTAACATATTAAAAATTCTAGTATAAACCATCAATCATAATTCAACATAACTTAAGTAATTAAGAAATTCAAATCTCAAATTTTAAAGCATCAAACTTCAATTAAAACTCAATAAAATCAATATTCATACTTTCAAGAAATTTCCAGATTCCGCGACCTGACTTCCCTTGCATTTTTCACTATCAAAACATCATCCATTTGAAGAACTTTCTTCTAAGCATAATTAGCCACATGACTCTGCTTTCCAAAGCCACTAGAAGCACAGAAAACCAAATTGTAGAACCAAAGTTATGATCAAAATACTAAACAGTGTACAAAGCTGAGATTTTCCGAAAAACAGATTTCATGAATCAACTTCAAACGAAAATTTCACATTGAAAACGAATCAAATTCAACAAGGTTCCTTCTGAATATAAATTCCTTACTTTCTGTAGATATGAATAGAATCAAGAATCATTCAAATCGGATTTATATAACAAGAGAAAACATTAAAACAAAACATGGATACAAATTTGGAAATTTTTCCGAAAAACCGAGAAATAGAAATTTGAGACACAAACATTTTTCTAAGCTCTTTCTAGCTCTCTTCTACCTCTTTTGCCTTTGATTTGCTTGCACTAGCTTCCTCTACAATAGTCATATATAATTCTATCAAGATATTGTATAAATAAACTTTCCAATACCATAAATATGCTTAATCTACCATGAATTCTACTAATTAAGCTTTAATTTCATCAAAGATCACTCACCTCAAATTCGGGTTACTATTTATCCAAATCTTAAAATCTGAAATCCTCCTCTTCTAATCTTGATTCACTAAAATTGATGATGATAAAGGGTTTAAGGATCGATTTCTAACAAGAATTTAAAGTTAAATCGAAGAAATCGGAAGTTTTTAGATTATGAAAAATTTGATAAAGGGAAGGAAGAAGGAAGGAAATGATGAAGGTAAAGAAGGGAAGAAGATAAGAAGATAAGAAGCTGGTAAGCATTATTGGAAATTGAAATATATATATATATATATATATATATATATATATATATATATTTCAATTTCCAATAATGCCCTTGAATAAATAATTAAATGCTCAATTCATCCCTCTTACTTAATTAACTCTTATTTCCTCATGTCTTATATCCAATAACAATAATAATAACTATAAAAAATAATTTTCAAGATATTTTAATACCATAGTAATTTATTATAAGTAAATTTTGAAATTTTGGTTCGTTACAACTACAACATTCGTTCATCAAAGAAAAAATTACAGCATCAAGAATGATCAAATTATCTCTCCCTCATAACCAATGAGTATTACCTGGCCTAAGCAACTACCATACCTCTTCTACCGTCCGCAAATAGGAAGTCCGCAGCCTTCTCCAGCGACTGTTCAAAATCTCAGGCGGTGGCAAGCAAAAGGTGGATCTAAAAAATTGAATCTTTCTCCTGATGTGCAATATATTGATGAGAATTGCAGTTGGAAAATGTTGTGTGGAAGAGGGAGATGAAGATACTGAGGTTGAGAAACAACTATTTCGGGATTTTAAAGAGAAATTCTATCGGATTCTGGCTCTAAACATCTACGATTTTATCCCGATTATGAGGGTGATTGGTTTTAAAGGCATAGAGAAGAACATGATGAAGATGCAGAGTTTTAGAGATGAATATTTGCAAAATTTGTTGAGTGAAGTTCGATCCAAAATACCAGAATTGAAAGAGAGCAATAGAATTTCCAATGAACGTATTATGGTTAATAATTTTTTAAAATATTCTAAATAGGTTATAAGCATATTCTTATGGCATTTTGGTTATTATTTTGCGCAAGTTGGTGCATTTTGGTACTTTTCCCAAATCTATATCTCAATCCTGGGTCGCGCACCTGGCTGTGGTGGGTGAGTCTCCCAATAAGGATTTTTTGCATTCACTATAACTCGAACTTGAGACCTTAGTTAAGCGATAGTTAGTCACTTACCACTTGGACCAACCCTTATTGGTGGTACATTTCTTAGACTTAAATAATCATTTTTAACTCGACTAGGAACTTGATGAATAATAAAAGGCTGAATGCATCTTGAAGTTATCTCCAAAAGTAGGTTGTCTCTCCCTTGAACTTTCATAATAACCCATAGCTCCCTCAACCATTAAAAAATGAAGAATTTATATAAAAAGTCAGGCTTTTTGTACCATTTTCTTATCCCATGGTTGAGAATTGAGTAACACTTAATTAAATATTTTTTCATATTAGTTAAATCCCCTCTAATCAATTTTCAACCATTAGATGAGAGAATAGTACAAAAAGTCTGGCTTGTTATATAAATTCTCCAAAACATGCACCACTTTGCTCCTTGAATGCCATGTGTCAGTTTTTGGCTGGGTTGGCTTTTCAAATACGTCATTTTTAAGATTTTCGCTCTCCAATTAGAAGTTGACACATAGCGTTCTGGGAGCAAAGTGATGCATTTTCTGAAAGTTGAGGGAGCTACGGTGTCACTTTAAAAGTTCAGAGAAGCAACACGTTTTTGGGGATAAATTGATATAGCTAATGATGCATTAACCCATAGTCAAAACATTTTCATGGGATTAATAATTGTCTTATATTTTGTTATCCTATTTACAAGATTAACTAGAATAAATTAGGGGCCGAATGCTCTCTAATACCCCCAACTTACGCACTTTTGCCTTAGACATACCCAAACTTTAAAGTGGACCTCCGTGCTACCTCAATACCACTCCCCCAGTGGCAGCTTGGAGAGTGTATTACACTTGCTACTAATGTGTTAAATTTGGAAAAGTCAAACCAATGAGTGAATGACACGTGCATTGACTAAAAAATTTCAAAAAAATCCTTGATAAAACTTCTTTTAAGTCCGTGTAATTTTAATTTAACCAAAAAACATAAAAAATTTGGAAAATTCAAACCAATGGCATTACGACATGCGGCATAAACTAACAAAATTTCAAAAAAAAAATGACAAAACTTCATTTAAGTCCCTGTAATTTTAATTCAACCAAATACACCATCTTCTACAATTGATTAAAAAAAACCGTGATAAAATTCATTTAAGTCCCTCTAACTTTTATTTTACAAAGAAAATAAATTTGGTGCATAAAATTTTTAGAAAATGTTTTTGGAATGGCCTGAAAATGTGAAAATACGTTGCGGGGGCCCGGTTTCGTAAACAATCGAAAAATCCCAAAAAATTATGAAATATTCAAAAAATAAAAAAAAAATTTGGTGCAAGAATTTTTCAGAAAATGTTTCCGGAAGGGCCCGAAAATGTGAAAATACGTTTCAGGACCCGATTTCGTTAAAAATAAAAAAATCCCCAAAAAATATAAAATATACGGAAAATAAGGAAAAAAAATTTGGTGTAAGAATTTTTCAGAAAATATTTTTGGAAGGGCTCGAAAATGTGAAAATACGTTTCGAGGCCCGGTTTTGTAAAAAATTGAAAAATCCCAAAACTTTATGAAATATCCGGAAAATAAAGAAAATAAATTTGGTGCAAGAATTTTTCAAAAAATGTTTCCCGGAAGGGACCGAAAATGTGAAAATTCGTTTCAGCTCCCGGTTTCGTAAGAAATCGAAAAATCCCAAAAAATTTTGAAATATCCAGAAAATAAAGAAAATAAATTTGGTGCAAGAATTTTTTATAAAATGTTTTCGGAAGGGCTCGAAAATGTGAAAATACGTTTCGGGGCCCGGTTTCGTAAAAAAAAAAAATCCCCAAAAAATATGAAATGTTCCGAAAATAAAGAAAATAAATGGGTGCAAGAATTTTTCAGAAAATATTTCCGGAAGGGCCCGAAAATGTGAAAATACGTTTCGGGGCTCGGTTTCTAAAAAATTGAAAAATCCCAAAACTTTATGAAATATCTGAAAAATAAAGAAAATAAATTTGGTGCAAGAATTTTTCGGAAAATGTTTCCCGAAAGGGCCCGAAAATGTGAAAATACGTTTCGGCGCCCGGTTTCGTAAGAAATCGAAAAATTCCAAAAAATTATGAAAATAAATTTGGTACAGAAAATTTTCAGAAAATGTTTATGGAAGGGCCTGAAAATGTGAAAATACGTTTCGGGGTTCGATTTCGTAAAAAATCTAAAATTCCAAAAAAAAAGTGAAATATCCGGAAAAGAAAGAAAATAAATTTAGTGCAAGTATTTTTCAGAAAATATGAGCTTTCCAAACACACCCGAAAGGAAGAAGAGGGTTATTTTGCAATTAGAAAAGTATTCAAGGATTTTTTAATGATTTTTTTTTTATTAATTATTAAATTTATAATAATTTTTTACTCATTTTTTGAGGTCAACATGCGCCCCCTTGATCAAAGGGAGACACCTCACCTGTCACGTCAGCAACAGGTAGCACGGAAGTCCACTGTTTACAAGTTTAGATATCCCGGAGGTTCACTTTAAAGTTTGGATATGTCTAAGGTAAAAGTGCATAAGTTGGGGGGTATTAGATAGCATTATACCTAAATTAGATAACGCTTAGTTAGCTTGGTAATTCTGCTGTTTTTACCTTATCTGCTTTTGTGATATAAGGTTTCGGTTTCGGTTTCGGTTTCTATTAGTCCAACCTTTTTCTATCCCATAATCAAGTTCCATTTTCAGATCAAACTTGCCATTTCCCGATTTGTTACCTTATCATTAGGTGTTTACGGTCATCCCATTTATTTGCATAGATTGAGTTCTGAGGGTTGAATAGAAGTTATGGTGTGCCCAAGCAGAAAGTCAAACAAGATCTCAGGCTTTTAAGTATAAGAATAGATGGAATTGCTGGAAAACCAACAATTATTATGGCTAAGACTACTTATTCAGGTTAGCCATACAAAGTTGGTACGACCAAATCTTAACGATAGGACCCAATAGGTCGGACCCTGTTCTTTTCAGCTTATAATCCATTCAGCTCGGTTCAGTATTGTTCAATACTTATCAGTACTGCATACATATAAATTTACACTGAAATAAGTACTTATCAGTTTAGTTCAATGCTGCTACTTATAAATTGAAAAGAACTGGAAAAATTGCCACAATAATACAGCAGATGAACTCCACACTTTTGCACTGCTGATTATCGCTCTCTGAGTAGAACCGAAACGATGACTGGATGAATCTGTTTTTCTTTGAAATGAAATTTGCAAACCCAAAGTATATTGTTTTCTAAAATCATAGCCAGGTTAGGCTTGCAATCACTTCCAAGATAAGCATGACCATCACAACATGCCCTAAAAGACAATCCTGATTCAGTCACAAAACAGCCTTCACATCTTATATCAAGTTCAGCTAGACCAATTTGTCCAGCGGTTTCCGCCTGATTATCTTTAGACGTGACAATAGCAGAAAAAATGACAACCATGGAGTCGAGTGGAGCTGATTCCATTTCTATTTTTATGCTTCATTGTCGGCGGCAACTTATCTCCCACAGTACAATACGCAATACTAAAATTACAAATAAGCACCTCCTTGGTAAATACCTATATAATGAAAATTATTATCGGTCATGAATCATCAAAAGCAACTATACCAAAATCATCAATCACAAGACACATAACTCTCTACTTGTAACTTTTCATCAGTCTCAAATCAAAACCAAACAACTCTTCCTTACAACTCCAAATGCAATGCCTCTCAGGTAGCCATACCATCCCTGTCTACAAGACTATAACAATTCTCATTCTCAAAGACAGTATTTTCAGCTTTGAAGGCTAGCTTTTCTCGGAAAGTCTAGGAAATCAAAGACACTTAACTAAAATCTGAACCTCAATGAACCTCAAACTATCCAAATAGATCAAAAAAAAAAAAAAATTTCGAAGCAGCAAAACTTAGCTCAAATCATTGAAAACCTCAAACTACCACATAAGCAATTAAAAAACAAATGCTACACCAATCTTCCAAAAAAATCCAAGTTTTTCTTTTTTGTTTGAACAAGAGGATTGTAATAAATCAAATAAGATGGGTAACACAATGAAACAACCCAATACCTTATATTAATCACCAAAATCGTAATCCCAACGTATAAATTTTTTTTAATACTTATACTTCTTTATATATATAATTACTTCTAACATTATATCTTTTTACAAAATAATCTTATACAAAGCAAAACCAAAATCCAACCACCGATCTATACTATATGCTTGTCATGAGAGGAGAGGGAGCGAGTTGGAACACTGCCAACCAATCTTTCGTCCATGATATCTACAAGTAATGAGCTTCTAGTACAAACTTTACCACCTCTGAAAAATTTAGCGCTTTATATGAGGCGCAACTCAGTGAATATAAACAATCAATGAACTTAACAATCACATACAATCGCACATTCAGAATAAACATACAGTCATTCGTATATGCTATTGATTGATTCATTTATTTAATTGTTGTGACATTCCGGCCAAACTATTGCCCTGGGATACATATAACATTTGTAACAATTGTCAATTGATTTGCTGGCTAGCTATGTAACAATTGGTTGACCTTTCGGTCCAGATGAACAATTGGTGGATCTTTCGGTCCATTTGTCAGATACTACAATTGGTTGACCATATAGGTCCAGTTGAACAGAACATTTATTGCCATGTTTCATCGGCTATGTCATAATGTCTCTTTTACTTTTCATATATTGAAGTGCAAATGTCTGTTATACGAATTATTGAACTTACAATAAGCATATACTAATACAAATGAACATATATTTCACTTACATATATCATACAAATCCAGCATATGAAATACAATTCTCATTATAATCCTATCCAATAATTCATATATGCACCAATTTACTACACTTAAAAATTCAATCAATTATCATATTTAAATAACACATATCAACATATTTCTCATACAATTTCATATCACATTCACAATCACACTTCAATACATTTCGTAATAAAACATTTCATAACCACTCAATTCAATATGAAGTTCATTGCATATGTCATATTAATCTTACATATCAAATGCAATACTCAATTATACTCTACCAATAATTTACGTTAAACTATTCACCAATATTCACTTATAGCCATAATTCACATATCAATATCATCTCAACACAACTTACATTTCATATCAAATATGATCCCACATCATATCATTACAATTTAAATACAAATTCAAATCAAAACAATTCATATCACTCAATTCATAAAAGGATAATTTACACAAATCATATCAAATTTAACCACACATCAATATAATTCATATCATGTTTATACTCACAGATTGTCCGAGCTAATTCTCTTAGAAACGACTTGGACATTCCTCTGGAATCCCTTCACTGTTTTGAGCTCCTATAACATACATATTTATATATCAAGCATACATATATACATCTTATATCCTTTTGTAAATATATAAATACTAATATAAACTAGAATAGAATTACTATCTTTATGACCTTACTAGCTATAATCAATCATATCTCTCAAAGTACTCAACCAGATGACTTGATTCTAGTTTCATTTTACTCTTAACACATAGCTTTATAACATATAAAAATTTCATAATTTTCTGATCACTTTTCCATTTATTACGAATTTTATATTTTAAACTCTAATTCTGAACTGTTTTGCCTGCACTTAGAATTAGTGTTCTTATGACCTCACTTTACTTCAAAATTCATAACTTTCGACTTACTTAAATGGGCTGATTCTTCTTTTGTTCAACTCCTAATACAAAATTCCATAACATACTAAAACCTCAAAATTTTCAAAGCCTTACACGATTTATAGTGAATTTTCCTTCAACGTCCTGTTTCAACCCTTCTACCTGGACATCATCTTAGTAAAACGACCATAACTTTCTATAAGCAACACGAATCGACCTGATTCTTTGTCGTACTTAAACTATACACATAAGGGAATAATATATCAAAAACTCAGAATTTTCTAAGTAGTATAACAATCCCAGATTAATTTCGAAACTCACCTCATCTCTTAGATCATCCAATTCTGGACACTTCATCTTATAAAAATCATAGCTAATGATCTACTCATCTAAAAATCCCCAAATTTTACAGAAGTAACCTAGAGATGTAGAGAATCAATTCATCTATTTTTCATAACCTCAAATTCTATCTCTAACATCTCGAAAATCATATTACTAAACCATAGACATACCTGATTTCCTCCTTCTCCCTGTCTATTTCCTTTCTTCCTTATACTTCCTTCTCTTCTATGGGACAATTCTGGTCTTTCTAGAGGTTGTAGAGATCAGATTTTTTATCCTCATCTTACCTACTTTCTTATATATATATGTATATATATATCCTTAATAATATATAGCAAATATACCCTCACTAATACACTACTATAATAATCAGAATAATAATAATTATAATAATAATAATAATAATAATAAAAATAGTAGTAGTAGTAATAATAATTATAATTACTTATTAAAATATATCTTGTTTAACTAATACATTTTTATACACATACATTATATATACACTAACTATACCTTTATATTCTTTCTTAATACTAAAACAATAATACTAATAACAACACTAATATTAAACAATACAAATATCTTATCCAATAAACCACTTTATATCTATAATATAACTATACTCTACTTATTTCTTAAAATTCTATTCTTATATGGATTGGTGCCTAGACAATAAAATATCGTATTTCATATCACCAAATAATTATTAACTTAACTAATCAATTTCTTATAATTTAACATGTAAAATATTAAATAGTCTAATTTCATGGGATGCAATGAATGTTAACAAATGCAATAATAATGTATATACTGGGATGTCACACACAAGGTGGTGGATTCAAAAACCAAACCGTTTACCTCATCCTAGGAAGCACGGACACCCCTACCACCTGCCGTTTCGGCGTTTCGCACCGGTGTTGGAACCGGAAACCATACGATTCCGGTAAGATACATATTTGGGGGGTACATGCAATTAACAAAAGTTGGACACGCGTGTCATGAAAATCCTGAAACCGTTTCCCCACTTTTTGACTTCAAATTCCATTGATTCCCCCAACCCACATGTTTCTGATTCGTATGGATATTCAAACTCCTGATTCAATTAATTATTAAAAATAACTATAAACAATCCCACATCATTAAACTTCTTTTGTTCATCGTCTCTTTCGATTCAAAACTTTCAGTCTGCAGTTGTCTTCTATTCCATTCAAATCGTTTATATCCAATTGAAGAACAGTGACAAAGCAACCACCTGATTTCCTAGTTGATGCAGCCCGATTTCCCCGATTAAAGAACAGAAAAGCAGCATCTCAATTTCCGCAATTGAAGAAGATTATGTAGTTAGTTACAAAGTGTGTCAACTTCTCATCCTTCGTATTACTGTGTACATGTTTTCATTGATTGTATTTGAAGGGAGGTGTCCTCAGTTGGATGGTTTGCATGATACAGGTGTCAATATCCATAATTTATCTATTTACATAGAGTAGGTGAGTTGGTGAAATAAAGTGAAAGTAAAATTAGGGTTTATCTTGTTTATTATTGTTCAAAGTTAAAATTTATAAATGTAAAAATATGGATTTTAATTTTATAATTTATAAATATACCCAAATATTTTTATTATTTACGCGTTTCTCCACGGTGTTCAAACCTATACTTTGTAAAAATGATATTTTCCGGTGTCGGTGTCCGTGTCGGTGTCGTGTCAGTATCCGTGCTACTTAGACCTCATCCAAATGAACAGATCTTGCTAAAATATGAGCTGCAATGTTCACATTACGTCCAACCCAACTAAATAAGCAACTAGAAAAATGACGAGACAAAGTCTTACAATCCAAAACAATCGAAACGAATTGATAAAGCCTCTGCCACAAGCATAGATATGCTAGGTGTTGCTAGTACAAGCTGACATGGCAGCTACATACCGCATCACAGATTTCAGTTGACTGTGAATTCTTTGCCACACCATTTGTTTCTTGCAAACCAAATTGACAACAAAACATGACTGATAACCAAGACTCCAACAAGTCAGCCACCACAACATTCGCGAGGAATACAGATGCTATTACCGAATTGCAGCCACACTCTTCTAGCATAACCACATTCAAATAGCACATGAGATACAGACTCTCGAATCAAGCAACAAAAAAGGCAAGTATAATTACCAACAACATGCTTGTGACGTAAATTATACCGGACCAGAAGTACATCTCTAATAATACGCCACATAAAAACCCTATTTTGGATGGAACCTTCAGATTCCACAGTCTATTCCAACTGAAGGTAAAGTGCGGAGCCGTAGAAAGTGAGTGACAAGATAAAACTCGATAAGAGCTTTTAACAGAACAGATGCCTGAATTTTTGAAAGGCCACAATGGGGTATCCAGACAACGAGTAAAAGGCAATGGAGTCCTCAATATGAGTTCAGCCGCCATATAAATATAGTCAAAGAACTCATGTATTTCAGAGACATTCCAGACCCATCAATATAAACTCCCTAAATTCTCATAACATCTCGTCCTCTCAACAAAATGTGTTGATCACTATTGACCCACACCACCTCTATCAAATCCAGATCTAACAGAGTCAAAAAATCTTGACGTTCCTTCAAAAAGAAAATTCCAGCATTCAACTTTCGTCTTTCGAAATCTAAAACAAGATCAAATTAAGATAAATAAGACCTACTGGCTATGGAACTATGCTTCTTACCTCATAAAGATATCGCTCCTAACTTGGATTTATGCTCAATCCCAAGCTGTTCCAAACATGAATCTAGAAATCTTCAAATCACGAAAAAAAACTTTGTAGTTAAAATCTTGAATCGTCCAAAGAAAAACATCTCCAAGATTCCATTGGTTAATTAGTCTTCTGATCATTAATCAAAACCAACTAACCTGATTCCAAGGTGATATCAATCAGATGTCAAATTCATTGATCATCTTATCTTGATGATGAACCATTAAAAAAACATACATACCTGTAGCTTCCAACCGAAATCAAGATCTCTTCCTTCTTCGTCTTTATCCCCAACTAAGATTGGACTGCACAAAACAAATCTCATAGCTTCCATCCATCTGATGGAGATCAATATCATAATCAAGAGAATTACTTGTCTCCTTCTAGCCATTTGGCTTCTTCTTCATCTATCGTTAGCCAACCATGGCTTTCTGCTTCTTCATATCAAGTGGCGGGACCTTCCCTTCAGCTCTTATACCAAGTTAAAATCAAAAGTTCTCCTTGTGATATAATGAGAAAATCATCTTATCATAAACTGGAAAAATAAAATTCAATTATTCTCAAGAATTATCGATTACAAGCTTCCTGTTTATGTACACAGCTCTTAACTAACTACTAATTAACTATTAACAATCAACTAAATACTAACAAACTACGAATAATTAACTAACTACTTTTAACTACTAACGAATGTTGTATAAAAACATTGCTCATTTTTTTCAATTTTGATAAACAAGTAATTGGCTATAATAAAACTAACAAAGTGACTTCATGATAAGATTTAGGTTGCTAAAAAAGTCGAGCGTTTGGTGTTGCATTGCAGGGTCTCAAGATTGATATTGTCTACTTTCCCAAACAACATGCTCTCTGATACTTGTCAGAAAAGCATACAAAAAGCTTGGGTGGAGCGACCCCAAACTTGATATAAATCGAGTAAAGTATATCAGATTCATATAAATGCCCTAAAATCAAATAACACATTGTGCAAATTACTATTATCAAAATTGATGTGTAGTACAGACACAAATTTGACTAAAGATTCTTTTCCTTCATTCATACCAAGCTGGGAGAACAACAGCAGTATCCTATACACGGGGCACAACTAGGTCCGATATTTTCATTGTCACAACAGTACAGCAGATGAACTCCACACTTTTTCACTGTCAAATCCCTCCCTGATGAGAACTGAAAGCTGAAAGGGTACCTCAATGATTTTGTGTAAATATTTGAAATGAAAATTGTAAACCAAAAGTAAATTGTGTTGGATCATAAACTTGATCCAAGTTAAAAATACTCAAGAAACCCAAACCAAATAAAAAAGAATCCAAGCCCACAAATCCAAATTGTAGTAAATTATTTAGATATTTTTAAGTATGTAGATTTTATTTTGTGGATGGAAAATGTATGATGTGTTAAAAAGTTGTGTTAGGTTTGATGAATGGTTAGAAAGTGTGATATGTGGAAGGTTAGTTGAAAGTTGTGGTTAGTAATGTGTTAGTTGTAAAATGTGGTTAGTATTTTGTGGTTGTATTATTTAGGTGACTTGGCTAATTTATAAGCCTTGTATTAGGATACATATTCACCTATAAATAGGTGGGTGTTTAGTTGTTTATGCATCAACAAACTAAGAACTTCTTTAGAGAGAAAAGAAGGAAAGAGTGAGTTGTAGTATTGTATTTTGAGTGTGAGTGTTCTTGTAATACTTTTGAGTTTAATAAAAGTTGTTCATTTGAGTGTTTTAATTCCAACAAAGTGGTATCAGAGCCAGGTTGAAAGCTCGAGTCCTCCTCCCGAAAAGAATTTTTTTTTCCCGAGTGCGGAAAAATCAAGTTGAAACTGCCCAGGCGTTGCAGTAGCTAAAAAGCCCAGAAAGTGTCGCAGTAGACTGCCAAAAGCGTTGCAATACGTCCAGTGTGTTGCAAAAGACTTCAGAAGTGTCGCAGTAGACTGCAGAAGTGTCGCAGCAGAGTCCAGAAGTGTCGCAGCAGACTCCAGAAAGTGTCGCATCACACTCCAGAAAGTGTCGCAATAGCTCCTATACTTCTAGAAAAGCTATTTGAGTAAGATGGCGAATAACGTGACATCCTTTCAAGTTCCAACACTCAACAACAACAACTACGACAATTGGAGTATCAAGATGAAGGCTCTTCTCGGTGCTCATGATGTTTGGGATATCGTAGAGAAAGGATTCAAGGAGCCCGAAAATGAAGCCTCTCTCACGCCAGTTCAAGCTACAACTTTGAAGGATTCCCGAAAGAGAGACAAGAAAGCTCTCTTCCTCATCTATCAAGCATTAGATGATGACGGTTTTGAAAAGATTTCAAGTGCAACTTCCGCCAAGCAAGCATGGGAGAAGCTACAAACCTCTTACAAAGGAGCCGAAAAGGTGAAGAAGGTCCGTCTCCAAACACTAAGAGGTGAGTTTGAATCCTTGCACATGAAACCATCCGAGTCTATCTCCGATTACTTTTCAAGAGTAGCAGTCGTTTCTAATCAATTGAAAAGAAACGGTGTGAAGTTAGAAGATGTAAGAATAATAGAGAAGATACTCCGCTCGTTGGATCCCAAATTTGAGCACATCGTGGTGACGATTGAAGAAACCAAAGACTTGGAGGAGATGACGATTGAAGAACTCCAAGGATCACTTCAAGCCTATGAAGAAAAGCATAAGCAGAAGCAAGGTATCTCTGAGCAACTCCTCAAGTTACAACTTAAGGATACGAGTGAAGGCCAAGGCAATGGTAGAAACAACCATGGCAGAGGCAGAGGCAGAGGACGAGGCCGCGGACGAGGAGGAAGCCGTGGTCATGGACGGGGTTGGAATTACAACAACAATTCCAATAACTATGAGAAAGGAGAAAGCTCCATGCAAGGTCATGGAAAAGGAAATTCGAACTCGAGGTATGACAAATCTCAAGTCCGATGCTATAATTGTCAAAAGTTTGGGCATTACGCTTCAGAATGTAGAGCTCGAAATGATCAAGTTGCAGAGAAGGCAAATTTCGTGGAGGAGAAGATTGAGGAGAAAGAAACACTATTATTGGCATACAACAACAATAGTGGTCATCAAGACAACACATGGTATCTCGACACCGGTGCAAGCAACCATATGTGCGGAAAAAGAAGCTTATTCATGGAGCTGACTGAAGAAGTAAGTGGCGATGTCTCATTTGGAGATGATAGCAAGATATCGGTGAAGGGGAAAGGTAACATCCTCTTTCATGCTAAAGATGGTAGCCACCAATTAATTTCAAATGTCTACTATGTGCCTAATATGAAGTGCAACATTCTAAGTTTGGGCCAACTCTTAGAAAAAGGCTATGATATTCACATGAAAGATTGTAGTCTTTTTATAAGAGATGGCAAAGGAGATCTGATTGCTAAAGTACAAATGTCAAAGAATAGAATGTTTCCTTTGAACATTCAACACGATGTTGCGAAGTGTTTGAAGGCATGTTACAAAGATGCATCGTGGCTATGGCATCTTCGATTTGGTCATCTCAACTTTGGCGGATTGGAGTTGTTATCCAAGAAGGGAATGGTTAGAGGTTTACCATGTATCAATAATCCTGACCAATTGTGCGAAGGATGTCTACAAGGGAAGCAATTCAGAAGAAGCTTTCCAAAGGAGTCAGACTATAGAGCCAAGAAATCGCTCGAGCTCATCCATACCGATGTGTGTGGTCCTATTAAGCCAAGTTCTCTCACTAATAGTAACTACTTCCTTCTCTTTATTGACGATTATTCAAGAAAAACTTGGGTGTATTTCTTGAAGCAGAAATCAGAAGTCTTTGGAGTGTTTCAAAAGTTTAAAGCAGTTGTGGAAAAGGAGAGTGGTCATAAGATCAAAGCCATGAGATCTGATCGAGGAGAATTCACATCCAATGAATTCAACGAGTTTTGTGCAGCACATGGAATCCGTCGACCCTTAACGGTTCCTAGATCCCCCCAACAAAATGGTGTAGCAGAAAGGAAGAATAGAACAATTCTTGACATGGCACGGAGTATGCTTAAAAGCAAGAAACTACCCAAGGAGTTTTGGGCGGAAGCAGTGGCATGTGCAGTCTACCTATTAAATCGTTCTCCTACAAGAAGCGTGTGGGGAAAGACACCACAAGAAGCATGGAGCGGAAGAAAGCCCGGAATTTCCCATCTTCGAGTCTTCGGGAGTGTAGCTTATGTTCATGTACCAGATGAGAATCGAACCAAGCTTGATGATAAAAGCAAAAGTTTTATTTTCATCGGTTATGACTCAAGCTCAAAAGGCTATAAGCTATACAATCCGAATGAGAAGAAATTTATGATCAGCCGAGATGTGATATTTGATGAAGAAAGAGAATGGAACTTTGATTCTCAAACGGAAGACTTCAATTTTTCTCCATTCGAGGAAGATGAGCCAAAAACACCTGAGCAACCAAGACAACATCAACAAGGCCTCACAACTCCACCAACTTCTCCTACTCATAGAGATGGATCATCATTATCATCATCATCATCATCATCATCTCCATCCTCAAGCGAGACTGAAGATGAAAGAGAAGTGCGTCGTACGAGAAGTCTTCGAGAACTCTATGATGTGACTGAACAACTAGACAATCTTACATTATTTTGTCTATTTATTGACTGCGAGCCAGTGACATTTCAAGAAGCTGCAAAAGAGAAAAAGTGGAGAGATGCAATGGAAGAAGAAATCAAGGCCATTAAGAAGAACGATACATGGGAACTCACTTCACTTCCCAAAGGACACAAGGCGATAGGTGTCAAATGGGGGTACAAAACAAAGCGGAATGCCAAGGGAGAGATCGAAAGACACAAGGCAAGGCTTGTTGCAAAAGGCTATTGTCAAAAGGCTGGAATTGACTACGATGAGGTATTCGCTCCAGTTGCTTGATTGGAAACTGTCAGACTAATAATTTCTTTAGCGGCTCAAAACAAGTGGAGAATTCATCAAATGGATGTAAAATCGGCGTTCCTAAATGGAGTTCTTGAAGAAGAAATTTTACATCCAGCAACCACCAGGTTATGAAGTCAAAGGCCATGAAGACAAGCTGTTGAAATTGAAGAAGGCTCTTTATGGGCTAAAACAAGCACCAAGGGCATGGAATAGCAGAATTGACAAGTACTTCCGAGAAAATGGCTTCAACAAATGCCCCTTTGAGCACGCTTTGTACATCAAGATCAAAGATGGAGATATTTTGATCGTGTGCCTCTACGTGGATGATTTGATATTCACTGGAAGCAACCAAAGAATGTTCGATGAATCCAAGAAAGTGATGACGAAGGAGTTTGAGATGACAGACATGGGGCTCATGGCGCACTACCTTGGCATAGAAGTAAAGCAACAAAAGGATGGAATTTTCATTTCACAAGAAAGCTATGCCCAGGAGATCTTAAAAAAGTTCAAGATGGAGAATTGTAAGTCGATAAGCACACCAGTGGAGTACGGGATCAAGATGTCCAAACATGAAGAAGGTGAGAGTGTAGATCCAACACTTTTCAAAAGTTTGGTTGGGAGTCTACACTATCTTACCTGCACGAGGCCAGATATCCTTCATGCAGTCGGGTTAGTTAGCCGCTACATGGAATCACCAACAACTACCCATTTCAAAGTTGCTAAGAGAATTCTTCGCTATTTGAAAGGTACAATCAATTTTGGCTTTTTATATTCGGTTTCTAATGATTACAAACTTGTTGGATATAGCGACAGCGATTGGGGTGGTGACGTAGATAACCGTAGGAGCACTAGTGGATTTGTGTTTTTCATAGGAGATACTGCTTTCACATGGATGTCAAAGAAACAACCAATTGTAACTTTGTCTACATGTGAAGCCGAATATGTTGCAGCAACCTCGTGTGTTTGTCATGCAATTTGGCTCAGAAATTTATTGAAGAAGATCGACTTGACCCAAGAAGAGCCGACTGAGATCTGTGTTGACAACAAGTCAGCTATTGCCTTAGCAAAGAATCCTGTATTCCATGATCGAAGCAAGCACATCGACATTCGCTACCATTATACAAGAGAGTGTGTTGCAAGAAAGGAAGTACAAGTTGAATATGTCATGACACAAGATCAAGTTGCGGATATCTTTGCTAAACCACTGACAAGTGAAAACTTCATTAGACTGAGAAGTTCACTTGGGATGACAAGATCAAGTTTAAGAGGAGGTGTTGGATCATAAACTTGATCCAAGTTAAAAAAACTCAAGAAACCCAAACCAAATAAAAAAGAATCCAAGCCCACAAATCCAAATTGTAGTAAATTATTTAGATATTTTTAAGTATGTAGATTTTATTTTGAGGATGGAAAATGTATGATGTGTTAAAAAGTTGTGTTAGGTTTGATGAATGGTTAGAAAGTGTGATATGTGGAAGGTTAGTTGAAAGTTGTGGTTAGTAATGTGTTAGTTGTAAAATGTGGTTAGTATTTTGTGGTTGTATTATTTAGGTGACTTGGCTAATTTATAAGCCTTGTATTAGGATACATATTCACCTATAAATAGGTGGGTGTTTAGTTGTTTATGCATCAACAAAATAAGAACTTCTTTAGAGAGAAAAGAAGGAAAGAGTGAGTTGTAGTATTGTATTTTGAATCTGAGTGTTCTTGTAATACTTTTGAGTTTAATAAAAGTTGTTCATTTGAGTGTTTTAATTCCAACAAATTGTGTTCTGAATTCATAGCCAGGTTAGGCTTGCAGTATAAGTCACCAAAAACCTCACGATAGCAGCATACACTAAAAGACCATCAGGATTCGGTGACAAAACAGCCTTCAAATTCTATATCAAGTTCAGGTCGAACATAACAATTAAAATCAAATTCAAATGAATCTCCAGTCACACCAAATTGTGTACCGGTTTCAGCCTGACTATCTGTAGCCTGTAGGCACAACAATGGGAGAATAAATGACTGCCATGAAGCTGAGTGGAGCTGTCTCCATTGAGATGAATTTAGTTGATCTATTGTTATTTTTACGCTGAGTTATTGGCGCTAACTTTCATTATATAGGTATTTACCATTGGACCATCCAAGACTTGAAAATTCTTTTCCTAATAGTTCTGATTGAATTTCATGTTGTAAATCATCTAATGTGTACTTATCTAGTTTCTCTCTGTCATTTGCCACAAAATATTTACATTCAAACTCGATAGAGATTTGGTCATATATTTTGTGAGCTAGGGTTGTTTTGCCTATCCTACCCATGACCCAAATTCCTAAAAAACAAACATCTTTTTAATCCAATACGTAGTTTTAACTTGATAGCATTGACACGTGAATCCATTGCAATTAGACAATCATTATTCCAGAAATAAGTAAAACACATGATTTATTTACTCTCTCTAGGATGACATTAATAATTTCAGTAATTAGCTCTCTCAGGCCTGATTACATAAGAGCAAGCACTCATTAAGTAAAAGGATAAGTAAAAGTGCCCATCTACAGAAAAATAACCCGATAGATCATGTAATGGAATGATAATCACAGTTAACTTTTAAAAAAATATCGAGCTTACTTGACATTCCGTGAATCAAAGCCAGATAGCTCTGCAGTTTCCCTGAGAGCGCTGCTCCAGCTCTCCATTTTCCCTTAAATTATTCTCTAGATAATCCTTTAATTGCTTCCCAAAAACTCTGTCAATCATAAACTTCAGTTGGATCCACATGATAGAAATCCGGTACAACTACCTGTCCTATCCTCTTCTTGCAATCAACTATCTTCACAAGTTCATCCAAACACCATGGAGAATTCGCATAATTTTCTGAGAATATGACAAGTGCAACATACAAGTCTTCAATGACTTGCAAGAGAGAAGGCAAAATCTCTTCTCCTCTTTCGAGGTTTTCATCCTTGAAAGTAACAATTTGTTTTTGACATAACATGAAAATTGGCCGAAGAAACCATCACCTCTAAAGCTGATGAACACATCATTTTAGTGACGTTCTGAATTCATGTTCCGAATTCTCACACAGATCTTTCGAAACCAGAGGGAGTGTAAGATATCCAGAAATTTAAAACAAAAGCTTCCAATATGATATGTAACTTTTTGAATTAATAACCTTTAAACAATTTGATGGATTGTTTTGCAAACAAATTCCATATGCCAAGATTGAATGATTGATTATATGGGAATAAATTGCTGGCTAACTCACATAATACTCAATATTGCATTTGGCGAAACAACTTTCCATCAATTTTTTCAAAATTATGTTATCACATTTTTCAAAAAATACAGATGAAAAATTTGGAAAATGCAACCTCAAACTAGCCCAGACAGGGAAAATGTATCGAACAAATAGGGGCCCTAATTATTAAATAAAACATTGTGCCAATAACTTCAATAAAAAAGATGAGATGTACAGTCGAATTTGAAAACAAATTTCTCCCTTGATTTCAGGTTAGAGTAACCAAGCTAGCTGAATGCCAATTATGTACTAAAAATTGGGCACAACTAGGTCGGATATCTTCATTGTCAGAAGAGTAGAGCAGATGAACTCCACACTTTTTCACTGTCAAATTATCACTTCTTGAGGAGAACCGAAACAATGCCTCAATGAATCTGTGTTTATCTTTGAAATGATATTTGTAAACCCAAAGTAAATTGTGTTCAAAATTCATTGCCAGGGGCATGCAGGTTATGTCACCAAAAACCTTACCATAGCAACATTCACTAAGAGACCATCCCGATTCGGTCAGAAAACAGCTTTCACATTTTATATCAAGTTCAGGTCGAAAACAACAATCAAAATCATTATCGATCCAAATTCCAAACTCACCAAATTGTGTGGCGGTTTCAGCCTGATATCTGTAGGCGCAACAAAGGCAGAAAAAACGACTGCCATGAAGTCGAGTGGAGCTGGTTCCATTGAAATGAAGATGGTTGATCCATTGTTATTTTTATGCTGCATTCTCGGTGGTAACTCGTCTCCGACAACACAAAACACAATTGCTAAAGAGCAAACAAGTACCTCCTTGGTAAATACCTATATAACGAAAATCATTATCAGTCAAGAACATGTAGAAGACATGTGCAAATATACATAAAAGATGAAGCACCTTATCATTTTTAGAAAAATGTGTCAACAGAGGCAACATATTTTCAATTCCCAAGAGCACATCATCCATGAACTTCTCACGCCAGCTCAGATCCAAATTAATACAGTTTCTAACATCTAGAAACCGCAAGATATTCATTTTCACTTCTGTAAATGATGATAATGATTGGAAACAAGAGCAGTTTTGTACAGAGAAATGAGATAGAGATGCTGGAAGCTCTGTAAATATTCAAGTCTCCTGTTGTCTCTTAAATAAAGCCTTCTCGATCTCGGAAAGCTTTTTGATGGTGACTGGGAGCTTCTTCAAATTATTCCCATCCAAAGATAATTCAAGCAACGACTTTAAAGAGCCAAGACTTTCTGAAACTTCTCATAGGCCACAATCATCCAGACGGAGCATTTTAAGAGAGGGCAAACCTGTGAAAGGTGGCAATATCAAATCTCTGCATCCCCTACAACTCAAAAAATCAAGCTTCATCAAGAAGTTGACCGAAGATGGAAGTATTCTAACACCACTTCTTGTTGCATCAAGTCTTTTCAGAGATTTTAGATTCCGAATGTTCTCTGGCAATTCTTTCAGTTTCCGACACTCCTTAATGGAAAGAAATGTAAGAGACTTCAAATTGCAAGGAGTGTGAGGAAGATGCATCAGTTACGGGCAACCCTTAAGGTAAGGACACTTTAGAAGTTGCAGCTCACCAATATTGCTAGGAAGAACACGGAGACTGGTGCATGATTTCAATTTCAACTCAGTAAGTTGAGAGCAAAATTGAATTGCTGATGGCACTTGTTTGACAGCAGTTTTGCTTAAAATAAGACATCTTAAGCTCTTTAGTATCTTCGGAAATTCTGTGATTTTTGAGCAATCTTCAAGTGAAAGAAAATCAAGACGTTCCATGTGAAGTAAACTTGAAAAATAACAAAAACTTTTGCAACTTTCAAGATTCAAATGCCTAAGCTCACTATCAAATAGTCTACTGGATCGAATCTCAACCAGACTTGTACAACCTCGCAACATAAAACCTCGAGTTTAGGAAATTTAGACAAGTCTGCAATTTTGATAAGCTTCACTGAGTAACTGAGGTCCATCAACTTTAAAATGTCGAAACACCGCCATAAAGTACATCCATAATTTATAACTATATTATATATGTATGTTTAATTTTATGAAATATAGATCACAAAAGAATACCTGATCTTTGTTGCAAAGCTCTTTCACGTGGCTATAAACCAAATGAAGTTGAACCAGATTTTTAGGTCAAAATTTTAATGGCAAGGAATCTGATGGATATCCATACCAATAGAGATATCTTAGCTCATCAGGTAAGTAGTCGAGGCGTCTAGCATGTTGATGCCAAAAGAGATATCTTGCTAGTTGGATTTTGATCACTCCATTATGTGAACTGTATGAATAGTTAGGATTGTAAAACTTGAGGAGTCGAAGCCTTTTCATTCTTTTAAAGGCAGTGGAGCTCAAACTGATATCTCCAATTTTTGATATGTCTAAAATTATACTTTTAACAGAAACTTCTCCCTGCAAGATATAATACAAAACAATGAAACTCCTGGAAAACATTATTAAAACGAAAAAAGAAAAGTTCAAACTATGAGAACTTAACTTTAACAAGAAAATTATAGTTGATAATTCATACCAAATCCTTTGTCAATATATTGCAGATATCTTGAGCAACCCACAATCGGCTACAGTTCCATGGCTTTTCGATGCTTTCTTTTTGAACAA
The DNA here is from genome assembly GCA_947683365.1 of Euphorbia pulcherrima. Classification (NCBI taxonomy): domain Eukaryota; kingdom Viridiplantae; phylum Streptophyta; class Magnoliopsida; order Malpighiales; family Euphorbiaceae; genus Euphorbia; species Euphorbia pulcherrima. The sequence goes on from CANTUS010000010.1 coordinate 9,088,131, forward strand.
TCTCTCTTCCCATTTGTTGTATAAATCATGCATATCTAACTTGTTCTCAGAAATTGTCATGAGAGATTTATTAAGAAGAATTCGAATACCAATTCTTGCATTCAAACTACAACCTCGTAGTACACATTCAACATGGTCTCTATCCTACCCCTTAAAGAAACATGCAATATCAAAAAAAATTTCCTTCTCCATATAATCCAATTCATCATAGCTTATCTTTAAAATACTGTGAATTTTGTGGTCCGCCATAACCTCCAATGTATCCAACTGATCTTCCCATTCTCTTGTACTCTTTCTGTGTAGTGTGGAACCCAAAACTTTAAGAGCTAATGGAATACCTTTAGCATATTCTACTACCTTTTCTGCTAGAGTTGTGAATCCCGCTGATGGTGAAGTTTTCTTAAATGCATGTAAGCTAAAGAGTTGTAGAGCCTCACAATCATTCAGGTTTTGAGCTTCATAAATCTCATCAGCGCCCCCATTCATGAGAATTTGTTTATCTCTACTTGTCATAATAACCCTACTCCCTGGGCCATACATTTCAATTTCCAATTAAAAATTCTATTTGCTCCATATCACTAACATCATCAAGAACGACAAGAACTTTTTTCTGCTCCATCCATTTGCAAATGAAAGAGGATACAATCATATTGGGCCTTCCTAGACTTGTTATTTCTTTTCCTAATAGTTCTGATTGAATTTCATGTTGTAAATCATCTAATGTGTACTTTTCAAGTTTTTTTCTGACATTTGCCACAAAATATTTACTTTCAAACTCGAACGAGATGTGTTCATATATTTTTCGAGCTAGGGTTGTTTTGCCTATGCCACCCATGTTAAAATATTAAACTTAAAACTTAATCTTCCAAACAATAATAAAATGGAGCCATGATAATAAATCTTTTGAAAAATTAGTAAGAAGACTTTGAAAAACAATGGGAGTATTTTTTGGTGATTGGAAACATTGAAAAAATGGGCACTTGGATTATTAGGAGACTTAGATTTTGTAGGATTTGTTAGTTGATTTTTGTGGAAAATTAAAGTAAGTTGTTAACCTAAATTTGAATTTTGTAATAGATTGAATTATTGAGAAAATGATAGGGCCATTGCAGAATTCATCAAAGGCCTATATAAGGCAATGTAATTTGCTATTTTAAAGAGTGTAAGAGAGTGAAAAAATAATAAGAGTTTATGAGTATATTGTAATAAATTAGTGTGAATTACTCATTTTTATGTTTTGAGCATTTTATGCTTGATTATTTTCCTCTTCAATCCAACAAAGTGGTACCAGCCATTTCGTATCCAATCCTCTTCCCAAAAATCCCCGAGTAAAAAAGTCGAGTTTAAAGAGTTTCAGAAGCAGCCCAGAAAGTGTTGCAATAGGCTGTCAAAAGTGTTGCAAACAAACTGTAGAAAGTGTCGTCAATTCTCAAAAAAGTTGCAATAGCCTCTGTACTTCCTTTCTGGAAAATTTTCCAGTTCATCTAAAATTGCAAGGAAATATTTTCCCTTGCTGTTCTCCTTGCAAAATCCGTCTGAAGCTATAGCGACGCACCAAAGTGTCGCAATAGACTCAAAAGCGTTGCAACAACCCCTGTACTCTTTGAAAAAAATTTTCCTCTACAAAAATGAATCTCAACGGCGTTTCCTTCGTTTTCCCTCAACTTACAAAAACCAATTACAAAAATTGGTGTATCAAGATGAAAACCATTCTAGGATCCCAAGATGTTTGGGATATTGTTGAAAAAGGCTATGAAGTCCCAGCTGCAGATGCACAACTGTCGCAAGCCGAAAAGGATAGTTTGGATAAGAGTCGTCGTAATGACCAAAAGGCTCTTAGTATCATCCATCAAGGGTTAGATGATGTTATATTTGAGAAGGTGGCAGAAGCGACCACTTCCAAGCAAGCTTGGGATATACTACGAGTTTCTCTTCAAGGAGAGGAGAAAGTACAAAAAGTTCGGCTCCAAATGTTGAGAGGAGAGTTTGAGATGATGAAGATGAAGGAGACAGAAGTGATTGTAGATTACTCCTCACGATTAAAATCTGTCGCTAACCAAATGCGGCAATATGGAGAAAAGCTTGAAGAATCCAGGGTTGTTGAAAAACTTCTAAGGTGACTACTACCAAAGTTTGACTACGTAGTAGTGGCAATAGAAGAATCTCGGGATATAAGTAAAATGACCGTCGATGAAGTAGTTGGCTCATTACAAGCACGTGAGCAGAGACTAAATAGACAAAGAGAAGAGTCTGTAGAACAAGTCTTCGCAGCAAAGGTTTCAATCAAAGGTGAAAGTAGCCAGGATTCTAGCCATTACGGACGAGGACATGGTGGAGGCCGTGGAGGAAATGGAAGAGGAAGAGGACGTGGCGGAAATCAACCATTTGGTAGAGGTGAAAATAATAATGGAGATAATCAGTCCATACGAGGCAGAGGTCGTGGTCTTGGACGTGGACGAGGAAAAGGAAACCGGAGGCATAATGATGGACGTGACAAGTCCAATGTTCAATGCTACAATTGCTCCAGATATGGCCACTATGCAGCAGAATGTCGGAGCCCACCAAAGCAAACAGAGGAAACGGCGAACAACATTCAAGAAGAGGACGTAACCAACACGGTATTACTAACCCGTGAAGGTGAATACAGTCAAGAAAACAACATATGGTATCTTGATATTGGTGTAAGTAACCATATGTGTGGAGACAAGAAAATGTTTGTAGAGCTGGACTAGTCATTCAGTGGTAATGTTGTTTTTGGGGATTCCTTAAGAGTTCCTATTTAAGGAAAAGGAACTATTCTTATTCGTTTAAAGAATGGAGAGCATCAATTCATCAGCAATGTTTATTACGTTCCAAACATGAAAAGCAACATTTTAAGTTTGGGACAATTGCTGGAGAAAAATTACCAAATTCACATGGTGAACCGAAAGTTGGTGCTGTTAAACGAAAAGAAGGAGCTGCTAGCTAGTGTACCAATGTCAAAAAATAGAATGTTCACTCTCAACATCAAGACGGATGTAGCAAGATGCTTAAAAGCTTGCGTGAAAGAATCTGATTGGCTTTGGCATTTGAGATTCGGTCATCTCAATTTTAGAGGGTTGAAATTGCTAAGCCAGAAGAAGATGGTGCATGGTCTTCCGCTGATTAATAAACCCCATCAGCTTTGTGAAGGATGTCTTATTGGAAAACATTCTAGAACTAGTTTTCCAAAGGAGTCCATGTCAAGAGCAAAGGCTCCCCTTGAGCTTATTCATGCCGATGTCTACGGACCAATGACACCAATATCATTGGGAGGCAACAAATATTTCTTGCTATTCGTTGATGATTATAGCAGAAAGACGTGGGTTTATTTTCTGAAAGAGAAATCAGAAGTTTTTGAAGCATTTAAAAAGTTTAAAGCTATGGTGGAAAAAGAAAGTGGCTATTACATCAAAGCTTTAAGATCCGACAGAGGGGGAGAATTCACGTCAAATGAATTCAAAAGATTCTGAGAGCATGACGATTGAATTTCATCTTAGTATATTACATATTCCAAATATTCAAATACCAAGGTGTCACAATGGATTGAACCTTATTTATTCATTATAAATACATGCAGATAATATACACATAAGTCAAAATTGTAAAGTTCTAACTTGACACTATCTTTTACTAGCCTTGTGTCCCTATCCTTCATAAGCATATCAAAGCCAAGTACAAGCTTCTTGAAGTGGCTAAACTTCATGTTCATATAAGCAGCTCTTTTACTCTTGCACCTGCATATGCAATTTTTCAAAAGAACTATTAAAAAGATAAATTTCAACCTCCTTATCTTGTAGGTCTGACCACATACCTTGGGATGATGTTACAAATGTTTTCCAATCTCTAAATGTTAAGCTTTCCTCATTGAATTCTACATCTAATGTCATATTAGATGGGAATAGGGTACCTCAACATGAGATATTTAGGATGGACCTTAATCCCATTCCCATAGCCAATTTGTGCCCAAGATCTCTTCATAACCCTTTAGTTAAATGATCGGCTAAATTATGCTCAGTTTTTACAAACTCTAGTGATATGACACCTTGCATGATGCATTCCCGAATCATGCTATGTCTAACACTTAAATGTCTAGATCTGCCTTTGTACACTTGTCTATATGCATTTGCCAAGGCAGCTTCAGTATCACACCTAATAGATATAAGTGATATTTGTTTCGGCCACAATGGAATATCATAAATGAGATCTCTTAGCCATTCAGCTTCTTTACCAGCTACTGCTAATGCTATGAACTCAGATTCCATTATTGAATCAGCGATGCAAGTCTATTTCTTTGATGCCCAAGAGATAGCACCTTCCCTAAGAAGGAATACCCATTAACTTGTGGAAGAACTATCTTCTTCATTAAAAATATAACTTGCATCTGAATAACCTTAAAAAACCAAACGAAATCCAATATATGTAAAACCATAATCCTTGGATCCTTTTAAAGTACTTGAATACTAGGCTTAAAGCTTGCCAATGATGTGAACTAGGATCACTAGTATACCTACTAATTTTTCAAATAACAAAGGCTATATCAGGCGTAGTGCTAATCATGGCATACATAAGACTGCAAATGGCTCTCTAGTATTCAAGTTGAGATACTGCAACACCTTTATTAGGTATAAGCTTAAGACAAGGATCTATAGGAGTGCTAACTGGTGAACAATCCTTAAAGTTGAATTCATTCAAAATCTTCTCAATATAACTAGATTGAGAAATTGAAATAATATTGTTCTTTCGCCTAATTCTTATACCAAGAATCACCTCAACCTCCCCCAAATCCTTCATTTCAAAACTAGATGACAAAAATTTCTTTGTTTTATCAACTTGATTTTGCCAGTGCCAAAAATCAACATTTCATCCACATATGAGCAAATCATAACTCCTTTACCAGAAGTATCAAACTTGCTATACACAAATCTGTCCGCTTGGTCTATATAAAAACCATTAGACAAAACCACATCATCAAATTTTTTATGCCAAGCTTTCGGTGCTTGTTTTAACACATATAATGATTACTTTAACTTGCATACCTTGTTTTCAAAACCAGACATAACAAACCCTTCTTGTTGTTTCATATAAACTTCTTTATCTAATTCACCATTTAGAAATGCAATTTTTACATCTATTTGATGAATTTCAAGGTTGTGTATAGCTGTTAGGGCTATCAATAATGTAATAGTAGAAGTCCTTGCAATAGGAGCATAAGTATCAAAGAAGTCAATTCCTTCTTTTTGCCTAAAGCCTTGGATAACCAATCTGGCTTCATACTTATCTATGATACCATCTACTTTCATTTTCCTTTTGAAGACCTACCTCTTTCCTAGAGGTCTACAATCGAGTGGTAAATCAGCCAATTCCTATGTATTATTGTCCATGATAGAGTCCATCTCATCCTGGATTGTTTCTTTCTAGACTGCAATATCTCTTGAAGCTATAGCTTCATCAAATGTTATTGAGTCCTCTTCAATAACAAAACAATATTGATAGCAATACTCAACCTCATCCCTTGATCCTTCAACTAAATAAAGATGAAAGTCATCTCTAAAAGATTTAGCTTTTCTAGCTCTAGTACTTTTCCTAGATGGTCCAGGTAAGGAAACATTTCCACCAGATAAACCTTCGGAATGATCTGAGTTCTCACTACATGAATTCTGAATCTTGTCTCTTGGTCTAGGTATAGATGCAAATCTATCTTCATAAAAAAACATCTCTTGACTCTATAACCGAGTTCATAGATACATAGTCATTAGATTCTATTATATAGAACCTATATGCATGGGAATGCTCTATATACCCAATGAAGACACAATTTATACCTCTTTCACCTAAGTTTTGTCTTTTCAGTTCAGTGATTCTTACCACTACACTACAACCCCATACTCCCAGAAAACTCAACTTTGCTGGCTTTTAAACCAATATTCATAGGGGATAATTTTATTCCTTTTATTAGGAATTCTATTTAATAAATAGCAAGCTATTAGTATAGCCTCAGCCCAGAATCCTTCACTCAAACATGAATAGGACAACAAAGAATTAACCATTTCTTTCAAGGTTTTATTCTTCCTTTCAACCACACCATTTTGTTGTGGTGTATATGGAGCTGTGGTTTGATGTATTATGCCAGTAGATGGAAAAAATATTGGATCATAACACTCACCTCCCTATCGGTACGTAAACTTTTAATGAAATTACTTTAATGTAACTCTACCTCTTGTTTGTAGATTTTAAATTTATCAAGAGCTTCATCCTTTGCATGCAATAGATAAACATAAAAATATCTCGATGCATCATCAATAAAAGTAATATAATACTTTTTATTTCCTATCAAAGATGTAGCGTGAAAATTGCGCAAGTCACTATATATTAAATCCAATATATTAGTCACTCGGTTAACATTCTTAAAAGGTTTTCTAGTTATCTTTGTCAACATGCAAGTTTCACAATTCTCACGATTTATATCAATGGTAGGTATAAGGCTAATTTTGGACATATCTTTTAATCTTTCATAATGTACATGTCCTAGTCTAGCATGCCATAATTCTGATTTATTATAAATTTACTATCACTAAAAGAAAGCTTAAAAGAAGATTGATCACTAAAAGAAACTTTAACATTTGACAAAAACATTCCATTACGTAAGTATCCAAATCCTACAAAAGTGCCATGTTTTGATAAAATATACTTGCCACTTTCGAACACTTGTTTGTATCCACAGTTATTTAATACAACACTAGGTAATAGATTCTTTTGAATCCCAGGAAGATACAATACATTACTTAAACAAATACATTTTTTAAGAAGTAAAGACAAGATCCACTTTTCCAATTCCTTTGATTGGTTCAGTTGTAACATTTCTCATCTTTAATATAGATCCATCCTTGATTGGTTGAAAATCTTTGAACTAACGAAGATTCTTACAAACATGACTTGTTGCTCCCGAATCAATTCACCAAGAAACATCATCATCTTGCACATAAAATGCTTCAGATATTAAAGACACATAAGTTTGCCACACTTCCAACAAGCCACTTTAGCCTTCTTATTGAGAACTTATTATTGTTTCCTTTAAATTTACATTTACTACCTTTGTCACTGTTTTGATTCGTAGAAAATTCACCTTCTACATCCATATTTACAGAAACAGTACCAACTTAGTTCTTGCTCTTAAGATTACTTTCAATCTCTTGAGCCCTTAAGGATTCTTCAATCCCAAGATGATTGTCAAGTTAAACCAAAGTCAACTCTTCTTTATTATTTTTCAATGTATGCTTAAAATCTCTCCAAGATGGTGGCAGTTTGTCAATGATACTAGAAATAGAAATAAATTCATCCATCTTCATGTGATTTTGAACAAATTGTCCCAGAATTCTTAACAATTCATTATATTGTTCCATGACCGGTCTAGTATCAACCATCTATAATTGATGAAATTACTGACTGGAAACTTCTTGCTATAAGCATCCTCTGTCATATACTTTGATTCCAGAGAATCCTATAGTTCTTTTACAGATTAAACGTTTTGATATTTATCAAAGAGGGAATCAGACATACCGTTTAGAATGTGTCCACAACAAATGTAGTCATCATTCACTCATTTGCAACTCTTCCTTGTCTGCTCCACAGTCTCATTCTCTATAATTTCGTTCATGGGAGTACTCAGAACAAAAGCCACTTTCAGTGTAGTCAACAAAAATGCATCTTCTTCTGCCATCTTCAAAAATCTTGACCCTTAAATTTGTCCAGTTTTGCAAACTTGCTAGACATCTCCTTAAAACTATTCGACATCTTTAGAAAAATAAATTTCAATTTTTGTTTGATTTTCAGGATTACTTTGATGTTTCTAAAGTTATAAATATGTTATCAGATTGAAATTTATTTGGTCAGTTCACTAAACTTTCAATCGGATAAAATCAGAAATTATATCAAGAACAAGAATTTTATATGCTGTGAACATATCAACCAAATTTTCTCTATATCTGCCAATTTCGTTTTGGTGAAATAAATGACCAAAATGTTAATAGACATGTCTAAAAGACATGTTATTTCGGGTAGTAGACATGTCTAAAAGACATGCTTTTTCAAAACCTGTCTAAGGGCGCTGCCTCTAAACCCGGCCAGGGGCTGCCGCCCCTTAGAACCCGCACCTGGGGACGCTGCCTTCAGACCCCCAAATTGTAACAGAACCCAAACAAGCGTTCACTCTGCACTCACCCAACTTGTTCAATGAAATGTCATGATCGCATTGGTCAAACTAGTTGATCCAAATATACTAAAATATTAATAGTACGGAGCTGTATCAATATTTTTTTGATGGTCTGATCTAGATGTGGACTCCTGTCTTTAAAAAATTTTGGGTCTATTATCTTTAAAACAAAATTAATGTTCTCACAAGATTAAAACTATCTTCAAAACATCGTGACAAAATTGATACTATCTTCAAAACATCATGAAAAAATTGATTTCGAAGATGATTTCTAAAGCACGATTCTCATTATCACCGTAACCACATTTAATTGCGCATTCAACTTTCGCTTTCCCGATAGGTCATCGGCAACTGTTTTTGCTATTTCAAATAAAACTTTGCATGTGCACTTCTCAATTTCAAATCTCAATACTATACCAGAGTTTACCTTTTAAGCAAAGTTTTAAAAAAATCACTAAGCGCTAGTCGGGGGATGGACTAGGGGTTTTAGTGCCTTGGATGGGACTGGGTGGGGTTTAGGCAGTGCTAGGCAGATTTGTAACTTTTTATTTTTTCATATTTATTGATAGATAAAAGTATAAATTCAACTAAAAAAATAAAGTTTTAGTGAAGAGCTACTACTGGGGCTTCGTGGTTAGGGGTCGGAAGTGGATATCTCTTTACTTCAATTTGCTGATGCTACAATGTGCTTTCTTCCGGCAAAATGAGTTCTTTAATGAGACTCTTTTGCCCATTTTTATCGTATTCTTCGTTGCTTTGAGTTGATTTCGGGATTACGTATCAATTATTATAAGAGTTCTATTATGGGTATCAATGTTCATTAGCCATTTCTGCAATTGTGTGCGGAGTCTCTAGGTTGTAAGATGGAAAATTTCTTAATCACATATCTTGGAGCCCCTCTTAGTATGAAATTAATCCATGTATCTTATTGGTCTCAATTGATTGTTAAGTTTCAGAATCGTTCGGCTAGTTGGAAGGGTCAATGTTTATCGTATGGTAAGCGGGTTGTTCTTCTAAAATCGGTTCTTTCGTCTCTTTCAATTTACTTGCTTTCTCTTTATAAGCTCCCATTGTTGGTTTATGTTAAGTTGATCCAATTGATGCAAAACTTTCTATGGAAAGGTGATCTGAATGCAAGAGGTTGAGTAAGGTTTGTTGGAATACAATATCTCTGCCAAAGAGTTAAGGGGATTTAAAGTTGGTCAATTGTAGTTTGCTTTGGAAATGGTTATGGAAATTGTGTGAAATGGGTCAACAATTATTATGGTTTGATTTTTCTGTTCGGCGGCACGATTTTACTTTTCGGGATTCTATTGTAGAGTATAACAAGCGACTTTTTATCACAGATATGCAAGAATGTTGTATCTCGAACCATCAATTTTTGAATTTTTAAATCCACTATTCGAGTAGATGGTGGGAATGGGGTTGGGACCTCCTTTTGTCACGATAACTGGATAGCTAACCAACCCCTTGTATCTTTTCCTTAATATATATTTATTATGTAACCGTAAATTGTGTTCGTTTCTTGGGGATGGTTGGGTCTTTTGTAATCATATCCAAGATGAGGGGCTTAGGGCTGAAATTGAGGGGCTGAAACGTTTGCATTATGATGAAGACTTATGTGTTTGGAAGCCTGCAATAGATTGAAAATTCACGGTAAAAGGTGCTTTCTTGCTCGCTCTTAATTCTAATGTCGTTGTGCCATGTCATAGTTTTATTTGGAAGGCATTTTTGCCTCCTTCGCGTTCCACTTTGTATTGGGGTATTTTACATGGACCTATTCCTACATATGACATTTTGAAATTGAAAGGAGTATTGTCGGCTTCAAGATGTTCTTTATGTGGGCAGTGCGTTGAATCTCTTAATCACTTTTTTTTGTCGTGTTCGTTTATGATGACATTATGAAAATCCTATGGAAAATTTATTTGGGAAGTAGGTCTATACAGGTTGTAATGTTGAAGACTTGATTATGAGAGCGCTAGACCGGAGGTGTGGTAGTGAATTATTTATGATTTGGAATGTCGCGATTATCACTTGCTTTTGGGTGGTATGGTGAATTAGGAATTTAGCATGTTTGGAGAATAAAGTACCAGCAATTGGGGAATATCTTCGACTCATGTGGAAGTCCATGAAAAAGGTGGAATTTTTTCGCGTTGGTAACACTAAGGAAATTACGGATTTTAGAGTGTTAAAATAACTTGGTTTCAGTATTTTGGCTAGTAGAGCGAAGAGGATTATTCTAGTCACTTTGTTGCCTCCACCACCGACTTTTATGAAAGTTAATGTTGATAGATCAGCTCTAGGTGCTCCAGGTATGATTGGGTATGGGGGATTGTTTCACAATGCTAGAGGATTTCGGCATGGTGCGTTTACGGGTAGAATGGAGCTGGCATTCGCTTTTAAAGTAGAGCTCCTTGTGGCTAATGTAGCTATTGAAAAGGCTACTAGTTTTGGATGGGATAAATTGTGGTTGGAATCACAGCGCACCTCCTGAAAAATTATATGTTTCGGTTCCATGGAAGTTTCGTTTGCTTTGGGAGGAGACCTTAAGGCTCTTAGAAGGGATGAGTTTTGTTATCACTCACATATACAGAGAAGGTTACCAGGTAGTGAATACTTTGGCGCGTCATGGGGTATCTCATGGTGAAAATCAGTGGCCCTCACATTTGAAGTTTGTGACGCAGCAAAATATCAATAAAAATAGGTTTATTATCGAAAATTGATGAAATCAAAAAATCAACAATGATCAGCTCTTCACAAAACTCTCAGAAATCGCAAATTTATAGTCTAGGGCAGCCATGTGCAAAACGGCAAAACAAAATAATAAGCACACAAAGTTTTTAAAAAAAAAGTTTAGTCTCTGAAACAGAAAAACGTAAAATTGAGGGCCTAAACGACATTATTTAGCTGAAAAACGAAATTATTCAATGGACCGATTCTGATGGAAATAAGGCGAGAATTCACCAAAATCCAAAACTTTAAAATTCACCCAGATTGGCGATCAACCTTCACCAGTAGGTTATTGCCCTCTCAGCAACATCGGTTTGTTAATTTCTTTTATTATGGATGATTATGCTTTGCGTCCGCAATATCATTCTATTGTTTAATATTCTTTTTGTTGAAGGCTGAGCTGTTCGGTTTGTTGTTTCAATTTCTTTGATGACTCTTGTACTTCTCACTATATTAAGAAAATACCTTGGAGAGGGTTTTAATGGAGGTGGGAACCTTTTCCACTTACCATTCTGTGAGCACGGTCCGCCAGGCCTGATGATGATTAATGCCTTTCCATATGGGCGTCCAAGTGTAGAAAGTGCTACGAGCCGAATGCCTTTAAAAGCCCTAAATTTCCCACACTTCAAACATCTCGTCCACCCCAACTCTATCTGTCAATACCACTAAATTCCATTGCTCAACACAGTGCACACGTCGTATTGTTTTAATAGGAAATTACTTTCTTATGTAAATGTCAAATGTGTGTAAAATGCATGAAACTGGAATATGAAATGCATGGACTAATTAAGATAAATGCATGCAATTACTAGCACAAATTAAAGTAATGCATGAAATTCCGTTTGCACTAACGTGTTAGGCAAATAATGCATGAAATGAATAGGGTAAAATGGTTGCACAATTACGTATAATGCAAAGAAATGGGAAGCAAGGACGTGTCATATAAAGAGAGGGTTTTTTTTTTGAAAACCCCCCGGAGGAACATTGTGTTCCCCTAGGAGGAAAAAGATCGAGATAGGTGAAAATTTCGGGGCGGGCGTCCCAACTAGGTTGATGCCCCCGCTTACCTACAAAACAGCTACCTCTCTTTATTAAAGAAATCCAAAGACCGCTCACAAGATGAGAGCGTCAGTGAATAAAGATACAGCCTAATGGTGATACAGATATAAAATTCGATCCCGAGACATGCCTATACAATGAATGAGGCCAAAGAATGCCAACAAACTAATTACAGCTTAGAAACAAATCTGGACAAGTAAATACATCAGAAACGACAAAATTAAGATTCCGCCTTCGATACTTGAAGAAGAACCAGCATAGATGAATGCTAGACCCCAAATGATCATCTGTGCTTAAGACACCCTCGAACACGAACTTATTCCGCCTTTTCCAAATAGCCCGCGCAATCATAAACCATAAAGCCGTACCAAACTCCTGTCCGATCCTGGAGGAAAAATGCGCTCGCCATACTATTAGAAAATCAGCTCCCTTGAATGGCATTGTTACTGAAATCCCTAGCACCCGAAAAGCTTGAACCCATATACGATAACTACCCAAACAGTGAAACAGAGCATGATCAATTGTTTCAGACTCATCACAAAACGGACACTTCTCATTCATTACTGCTTGGCACCCGCGACAAACCAAAAAGACTTTCGTTGGGAGACGTCTATGTAACAATAACCAGCCAAAGAATTTAACTTTAGGGAGAAGACACGCATTCCAAACCACCATAAAATCCATTTCCGGCGTAGTCCTTAGAGGCGTCCTATAGAACCCTAAACAAAAAGATGCAGCTGAAAATACCTTATTAGCTTCCAGATCCCATTCAAATCTATCTTCCGCCACCTGAAAGCCAACGTGTAGCTGCTGCCCCCTACTGCCGACAACCCCATTCCCCCCGAAAACAGCAGGGCAGGTCTGGGAAATCCAATTCCGCAGCTGGAGGCATCTCTCCCTACTTGTAATCCTTAGACTACGTTTCCAAAAAGGCCTAGATAGTACCGCTCCCTCAGAAATAGACAGACACCCATCCCGAATCAAGCAACTTTTCCTATTACATAATAAATACAGGTCAGGGAAAAGAATAGATAATGGCACATTTGCAGTCCAATTATCATACCAAAAAGATCCGCAAGCCCCGTTCCCCACTTTCACTCTCCTGTTCGATTTAAACAACTCCCAAAAGGTTGAGTTCTTTACACAGCAAGATAAAATGCCTCGCCAAACATAAGAAATGTGGGAACTATCAACGTTTTCAAACGAGTTCCATGAAAAAATCCATATCTACGGACACACAGCTCATACCACAACGATCCCTGTCCGTCTACTCTAGACCGCCATATCCATTTCAACAATAAACTACAATTGACTAGTCTGAGATCCCTAATATATAGGCCACCTAGATTTTTCGGTAGCATAATTGTCTCCTAACTCACTTTGCAGATCCCACTAGAATCTGCTTTACCTTTCCACAAGAAATTTCGCATCAGTTGTACAAGCTTATTATTAATAGAGGTCGGCATCTTATTAAATGATAGCAAATAAATCGGGATGGACGAGAGAACCGATTTTATAAGGACCACCATGCCAGCATACGATAAACACTGGCCTTTCCAGTTTGCCAGCCTATTTTGGAACTTACCAATTAACACGTTCCAATAAGACACCGGGATGCATCTCGTACTGAGTGGGGCACCTAGATAAGTAATGGGGAATTTTTCGATCTTACAACCCATAATCTCCGCACATCGGTTCAACATGTCATCCTGCACGTTAATACCCATGATTAAGCTCTTAACAAAATTAATTCGTAGACCTGAGATCAACTCAAAACAACGTAATAAACGGATAAAAGTAGGTAAGAGGGACTCATCTGCAGGTAAGAAGCACATCGTATCATCCGCAAACTGAAGAATAGATATATCCTTCTCTGACCCATGAATACGAAACCCAGGTAAAATACCCTTTAGGACACTTGCGTCAATGAGCTGTTTAAGATCTTCCACTGCTAAGACAAAAAGAAATGGAGAAATGGGATCACCTTGTTTAACCCCACTACCCAAATAGATCGGATCTGTAGGGCTGCCATTGATGAGAATGGACGTTACCGAGTTCGCTCTACAGTTCACCATCCATCTAATCCACTTATCAGAGAAACCCATCCTCTTTAAAACTGAGTCGATATAAGTCCAAGAAACACTATCGTACGCTTTATGGAAATCAAGCTTGAGTGCCACAGACGACTGACCACTGCGGTGGATTGATTAGATCACTTCCGAGGCTATAAACGAGCATTCATGAATATTACATCCTCTAACAAAAGCAAACTGATTATCAGAGATCAGCTGAGGCAACACAGCCTGTAATCTTTTCGCAAGTACTTTCGACACAATTTTATATATACCATGGATAAGGGCAATCGGTCTATAGTTCCCCAATGACGACGACCCCGGAACTTTAGGAATCAACACGGTAAAGGATGACTTAATAGAATTTGGCAGCTGATCACACCTATACAATTCGCCAAACAGAGCTAACACATCCGGTTTCATTTCCTCCCAAAAGCGTTTATAGAAGAAAAAATTAAATCCGTCCGGTCCCGGAGCCTTACCTTCTTGACAAGCACACACTGCATTCCACACTTCAGCCTCAGAAAAAGGTTCAACAAGCCGAGAGTTGGCTATCTCATCAACCATTTGGAATTTTAGTTCGCCCAAAGAATAAGGCACCTCCACTTGTTTTGAAAACAGCCTGGAATAAAAATTTCGTATCGTGGATTTAATAAGTACCGGGTTAGAAGATACAGCCCCATCAATTTCCAGCTGTGAAATCCGATTCCCCCTAGCCCTCGCTGATGCCATCCTATGAAAAAAACTTGTATTATCATCACCCAGTGTAGTCCAGTTAACTCGTGATTGTTGATGACGAATTTGTTCAAGGTTCCGTCTACAGGTAAGTAATTCCGATCTCACGCACTGAAGCTCCAAACTACTCTCCTCCTCTAAGGGTCGGGATACCGAACTGGATGTCAAATATATAACACGAGCCTCTAGCTTCATTATTCTTCCCTCTAACCCGCCAAAATTAGATAGATGCCAAGGCCGAATAAAGCTCCGTAATCGGCATAATTTATAATCAATGTCGCGCATCGGATCCTCCAATTCTATAGCCTCCCACTTTGATCTTAGAAAAAGTAGAAACCCGTCCTTCTCCCACCAACAGTTCAAGGATCGAAACACCTTTTTGCCATCCGATACCGATGTGTGGGACCGGTATATAATCAAAAAGTGATCTGATAACGTCGAGTCAACCGTCATCAAATTCTGACCCAGCCACCTATCAAGAATATTGCACGACACCAAGACACGATCAATCCTCGAGAAGGATAGGATATTAGACCACGTATAGTCACGGCCATATAATGGCAAATCAAAGAGAGCACATTCATTAACAAATTCCTAGAACCTAATCATCGAACTCAACCCCGAATTCCCACTTCTACCTCGCTCAGAACTATGTAACACTTCGTTAAAATCACCACATAGCATCAAGTTATCTATGTTTTGCATATGGGACAGCAGATCAAACCAAAATTGATTCCTATCCCTGGGGATAGGGGGACCATATAAGCATAGTAAGTTTACCTCAAGTTGGCTAGACACAATATGTAGCAAGCACCATCTAACTATAGAAGCAGTGATCGAGCCAAGAATTAAATTAGAATTCCATGAAATCAGTAGACCCCCTGACAAACCATGCGACGGGATACAATGAAATTGAAAGTCGTTATGGCCCCAAAACTTCCTAACAACCTGATCTGTAACCGATAGGGACTTTGTCTCAATTAGAATGAAAACCTGAAGCTGCCACTTCCGAACACATGATCGCACCAAAAACTGTTTGGCCCCATTCAATAGGCCCCCACGACAATTCCAACTCATAAAACTTAAAGACATGATAATACTCACAATATCCCAGTTCGGACAGCAGCCCACTCAACGTCGCTGTCCTTCTAATGCCTCTATAATCAAACCCATGTTTTGTTCATTAAACAACTCAAGCTTTTCTCCAATACGGAAAGTCATTAATTCCTCACTGACAGTTGGCTCATTACCTTCCCTACGGATGATTATTCTATTCATATTTGGGATGTTTGGGCCCGAAGAACTTGAAACCTCCGTATCTAGAACCAACGCATTATTTCCCCCAATTAACGGGCTATCGCCGGGTGGTTGGTTACTTCCCGAACTTGTGTTATTGCTGTCCACAACTATCTCATCATCCTCGCCCGATCTAATTTCAGCTTCATTTCCCGATGATTCACTACTACTCCTGTCCGAAGAGTCCTCATCTGGTTCACTCCACTCTTCCGATCCATACCCGTATTCTTGACTGTATTGACACCCAATTCCTTGTCTAAGGTTCGTGTATATCATTATATCCCTATCCCCTACTGCCAACGTCAGATTCCTACTGACAGTCCCAAGCGGTACAGAAACAAGGCACGATACTACGTCCAACCGATCCGGTTTTTCGAAATTACAATCTATGGTAATAATTCGCCCAAATCTCACTGCTAATTCCCTCACCACAGATTCACAAACAAGAGCTGGCAAAATTCCTATGAGATCCAGATACATAATACATTCCGACGGCGTGAAATCTACTGGAAGTGCACAAACTGACTCCACAATATGTTCCATAACCTTCCAATCACCATTCATAAAGTCCATAAGAACCACATCTGTTACAAACGAAATAATCACATAATATCCACCAACAGGAGCAGCAAATTCAAACTCACAACCGTTATCCCTCAGAAGATCATGTATATTACGGATGTGAGAAATATTATTGAGTTTAACCAAACAAGATTTTGATTTCCAAGGTGCGGTTTTAACCACTACCTCACTGTTCTGTACAGGTTCAGCAGGGATAATAGGAGAGGATGCCATCTGGATCGGGTTAATGGTCGACTCTTCTCGTGGTGCTTGATTCACCACAACATTCGCAAAGGACCGATGATCCCGAGGGGAGTTACAGAATGTCGCCTTCCGGACTGGAACCACGGGCTTAGACCGTGCTTGAGGGGCTGTTTTCGATTTGTCATACCTGGCTCTGAAAGCTTTAAGTCTTATCGCACCAATCGCTATCATATTCAGCGCTTCCAATGCCTCTTGTATCCGCATAGATCCATCAAGTGTGATGAACCCAAAATTAAGGTTCTTCGCATTCCTTTTCCAGGCGATATAAACCCATCCATACACTCCATACCTATTGAACATTCTTTTCATAGCCGCTGCATCAAAGTGGTTTGGGAAATTCTCAAAGTAAATTTTCGGGGGATTAGGGATTTGGGTATGGCGATTGCGGGGGGGCAGAGGGTTTCGGTATTATCGCTGGCTGTGGGTGTTTGTCGAACGGTTCAAGGTGGTTAACGGCCGGTGGCGAAGACGGCGGCTGGGGAAGGGTGCGAGTAGGGTGCGGGTAGGGTTTCTTTCCATGGTAGAGGTGTTTGAGTTTTTATATAAAGAGAGGGTTAAAGATTCGCATGCACGGACGTGTGATGCAAAGAGAAATGGAAAGATGAGTATGCATGTGCGTGTAATCCATGCAAAATATAAGAGGTGACTATTTAATTAAAAGGGTGTGTACGCACACATGTGTCAAGCAACCATTCAAGCCACATGGCTTATGATTTATGGACATTCTTGACACACAAGTGCCGATCAGCACTTTGCAAAAATCTATAAAAAGAAAAGCATGGCTTTCCATTACAACAAGGCCATATTTCAGAATATATATTACACATTCATTTGTTCTCTAAGTTGATCGACAGTTTGGACATGCGTCAATCGACGGTTGTTGCAAGCATCGATCGACGCTCATCATTGCTGACACACGTCAAGTCTAGTAATGACTCAGGAAACTTACACATATGCAACGATCGACGGTCATATGCGACAATCGATGGTTCTTGGGATACGTGTCGAGTCTAGTGATGACTCATCGAAGCTACAACCACCCAAGATGATTGAAATGATTGAAATAGGCACTCCGTGTAGCCTTACTATCTCATCTATATATAACTAAGCCAACCTATCAAGTGAATAATCCATCCTAATTGGAAGAAAGTGGGCAGACTTTGTCAATCTATCTATAATAACCCACACTGCATCATGTTTCTTCTGTGTAAGTGGTAAAGATGTCACGAAGTCCATTGTTATTCTTTCCCATTTCCATTCTGGAATTGTTATTGGTTGCAACAATCCAGAAGGAACTTGATGTTTGGCTTTCACCTGTTGACAAGTTAGACACTGAGCAATATAGTTAGTAATGTCTTTCTTCATTCCATTCCACCAATAATGGCTCTTCAAATTTTGGTACATCTTATTTGCTCCTGGATGCATCGCATAAGGACTACTATGCGCCTCTTGTAAGATATTCTTCTTTAATCCTTCATTGTTTGGCACACATAGTCTATCTTTAAAATATAGACACCCATCTTCTTAAACCATATAGTTGTCTACGATACCCACTTATGTCCTTGCTCGAATGACCTTGAAGTCATCATCTTCGTTTTGTGCTTGCTTAACCTGTTGTAGTAGTACAGGTTGAATCTTCAATTCTGTAATTAAGGCTCCAGTACTGGTAAGAGCTAACCCCGTATTCATAGCCCTTAGTGCCATCATTGTCTTTCGGCTGAGAGCATTTGCCACTATATTAGCCTTTCCTGGATGGTAATCAATAAGACATTCGTAATCTTTAATGAATTCCATCCACCTTCTTTGCCTTAAATTCAACTCTTTCTGTGTTGGTAAATATTTCAAGCTTTTTGTGATCTGTGTAAATATAACATTTTTCTCCATAAAGATAATGTCGCCAAATTTTCAAGGCAAAGACTATTGCAGCCATTTCTAAATCATGAGTAGGATAATTCCTTTCATGATTCTTCAATTGCCTGGAAGCATAGGAAATCGCTTTCCCTTCTTGCATCAAAACACACCCAAGACCACTATAAGAAGCATCACTATAGATAACAAAATATTTTCCAGGCTCTGGTTGGTTAAGGATGGGTGCTTCTGTTAACATCGCTTTCAACTTCTCAAAACTTTCTTGGTACTTGTCATTCCACTCAAATTTTGCATTCTTTTGAAGTAGTTTTGTCAGTGGGGCAGCAATGACTAAAAATCCCTTCACAAATCTTCTATAATACCCTGCTAAGCCAAGGAAACTCCTGACTTCCGTAGGGTTCTTTGGTGGTTTCCATTCTACAACTGCTTCTATCTTCTTAGGATCCACTTTAATTCCTTCTGCAGAAACAACATGGCCTAAGAAAGAAACTTCTATAAGCCAAAACTCACATTTGCTAAGTTTGGCATACAATTTATTTTCCCTCAAAGTTTGGAAGACTATTCGCAAATGTTGATCATGCTCTTCCCGTGACTTAGAATACACCAAAATGTCATCAATAAAAACCACCACAAACGTATCTAAATATAAATAAAAGACACGATTCATAGGGTCCATAAATGCTGCTGGTGCATTAGTTAGACCAAATGGCATCACCAAAAATTCATAGTGCCCATATCTAGTTCAGAAAGCCGTCTTTGCAATATCATCATTTTTCACTCTCATCTGATAGTAACCTGATCTCAAATCAATCTTGGAGAAGTATTTGGCACCCTTGAGTTGATCAAATAAGTCTTCAATCCTTGGCAATGGATACTTGTTCTTCACTGTCAATTATTCAACTCCCGATAATCAATACAACCCATCTTTCTTTTTAACAAACAACACTGGTGCACCCCACGGGGATATACTCGGGCGTATGAATCCTTTGTCTAACAATTCTTGCAACTGGATCTTTAACGCTTTTAGTTCAGCAGGCGCCATTCTGTATGGTGCTTTGGATACTGGTGCAGTACCCGGCAATACATCAATTGCGAATTCTACCTCTATTTTTAGTGGCAACCCCAGTAGTTCTTCTGGAAATACATCAGGAAAATCACATACCGTAGGAATATTCTGCAATTCTAACTCACCTTCCTTCAATTCTAGAGCGAAGATTAGGTAGGCCTGACATCTCCTTAAAATTGACACATGGAACACATTATGAATTTTGTCAAGTGTCGAGGGTAGTGCCAACTGATAAGCTACCGGTCCTACCTTCTCTATAACCTCATATTGTCCAATGAATCTTGGACTGAGCTTGCCTTTCTTGCCAAATTGCAGGACTTTCTTCCAAGGAGATACTTTGAGAAATACTTTATCCCCACTTCATAAGTAATGTCTTTTCTTTTTAGATCAGCATAAGATTTTTATCTATCCGATGCAGCCTTCAATCTCTCTTGAATAAGTTTTACCTTCTCCTTTGTCTCCTAAATCAAATCCACCCCCACAATCTTGTTTTCACTAAGTTCGATCCAATATAATGGAGTTTGACATTTTCTTCCAAACAATGCTTCATATGGCGCCATTTGTATGCTTGACTGATAGCTGTTATTGTAGGCAAACTCCATGAGGGACAAATACTTATCCCAACTTCCCTCAAATTCATTGATACAACTTCTCATCATATCTTCCAACACCTGAATTACTCTTTCAGATTAACCATCTATTTGAGGATGAAATGAAGTACTAAAATGAAGATTACTACCTAAGGCTTCTTGCAACTTCTTCCAAAATCTTGAAGTAAATCTTGGATTTCGGTCAGAAATGATTGAAACGGGTACTCCGTATAGCCGTACTATCTCATCTACATAAAACTGAGCCAACTTATCAAGTGAATAATCCATCCTAACTGGAAGAAAGTTGGCAGACTTTGTCAGTCTATCTACAACAACCCACACTACATCATATTTCTTCTGTGAAAGTGGTGAAGACGTCACGAAGTCCATTACGATTCTTTCCCGTTTTCATTCTGGGATTGTTATAGGTTGCAACAATCCAAAAGGAACTTGATGTTCTACTTTCACCTGTTGACAAGTTAGACATTGAGCAACATAGCTAGTAATGTCTTGCTTCATTCCATTCCACCAATAATGGCTCTTTAAATTTTGGTCCATCTTGTTTGCTCTTGGATGCATCGCATAAAGACTACTATGCATCTCATGTAGGATATTCTTCTTTAATTCTTCATTGTTTGGCACACACATTCTATCTTTAAAATATAGACACCCATCTTCTCGAACCATATAGTTGTCTACGATACCTAATTGTGTCTGTGCTTGAATAACCTTCAAGTCATCATCTTCATTTTGTGCTTGCTTTACCTGTTGTAGTAGTACAGGTTGAATCTTCAATTTTACAATTAAGGCTCCACCACTGGTGAGAGCTAACCTTGTATTCATAGCCCTTAGTGCCATCATTGTCTTTCTACTGAGTGCATCCGCCACTACATTAGCCTTTCTTGTATGGTAATCAATAAGATAATCGTAATCTTTAATGAATTCCATCCACCTTCTTTGCCTTAAATTCAACTCCTTCTGTGTTGGTAAATATTTCAAGCTTTTGTGATCCGTACAAATATAACATTTTTCTCTATAAAGATAGTGTTGCCAAATTTTCAAGGCAAAGACTATTGCAGCCATTTCCAAATCATGAGTAGGATAATTCCTTTCATGATTCTTCAATTGCCTGGAAGCATAGGCAACCACTTTCCCTTCTTGCATCAAAACACACCCAAGACCACTTTAAGAAGCATCACTATGGATTACAAAGCCTTTTCCAGGCTCTGATTGGGTAAGAATGGGTGCTTTTGCCAACATCGCCTTCAACTTCTCAAAACCTTCTTGGCACTTGTGATTCCACTCAAATTTTGCATTCTTTTGACTGAAAATTCCTTCATAAATCTTCTACAATACCCTGCTAGGCCAAGGAAACTTCTGACTTCCGTATGGTTCTTTGGTGGTTTCCATTCGACAACTGCTTTTATCTTTTTAGGATCCACTTTAATTCCTTTTACAGAAACAACATGGCCTAAGCAAGAAACTTCTTCAAGCTAAAACTCACATTTGGTAAGTTTGGCATACAATTTATTTTCCCTCAAAGTTTGGATGACTATCCGCAAAAGTTGATCATGCTCTTCTCGTGACTTAGAATACACCAAAATATCATCAATGAAAACCACTACAAACCTGTCTAAATGTAAATAAAAGACACGGTTCATAAGGTCCATAAATGCTGCTGGTTCATTAGTAAGACCAAATGGCATCACCAAAACTTCATAGTGCCCTTATCTAGTTCGGAAAGCCGTCTTTGTAATATCATCATCTTTCACTCTCATCTGATAGTAGCCCGATCTCAAATCAATCTTGGAGAAGTATTTGGCACCCTTGAGTTGATTAAATAAGTCTTCAATCCTTAGCAATGGATACTTGTTCTTCACTGTCAATTGATTAAACTCCCGGTAATCAATACATAATCGGAGTGACCCATCTTTCTTCTTAACAAACAACACTGGTGCACCGCACGAGGATATACTCGGGCGTACGAATCCTTTGTCCAACAATTCTTGCAACTGAATCTTTAACTCTATCAGTTCAGCAGGCCCCATTCTATATGGTGCTTTGGATACTAGTGCGGTACCCGACAATACATCAATTGCGAATTCTACCTCTCTTTCTGGTGGCAACCCCGATAGTTCTTTCAAAAATACATTGGGAAAATCACATACCGTGGGAATATTCTGCAATTCTAACTCACCTTTCTTTAATTCTAGAGCAAAGATTAGGTAGGCCTGACATCCCTTCCTAACTAGTCTTTTAGTCTTCATAAAAGAAATTATGTTACAGAGATAATCTGATCTTTCCCCCATGATAACTATTTCTACTCCATCAGAAACTTGAAGTGACATTCTTTTATTTTTGCAATCCACCACAGCTCGACGTTCTGATAACCAATCCATTCCCAATATAACATCATAATCTCGAAAAGGTAACTCAATTAAATTTGCATGGAAAAGTTGATGTTGAATTATAATAGGGCAATTCATAGACACTTTGTTTACTATCACACTGTGTCCTAAAGGATTAGTCACTTCAATATTTTCTACTAATTCTTCTACATGCAACCCTTTCTCTTGTGCTAATGCAGTACATATATATGAATGAGATGAACCGGGATCTATCAAAGCATAAACGTTGTGATTAAAGAATGAAAATTTACCGATAATAACTTCAGTAAATTCCCGAGTCTCAGGCCCTCGGATTGCATAACTTCACGCCATTCCTCCCGGTCTACCACTCTACGGTGCTTGTTGAGCCATATCATGCCCACTTGAACCACTAGCATTTCCTCATCCCCTTCCTCTTCCACCTTGCATTGTAGGAGTTGGAACTACTGCAGGTGCAGATGTACTTATCTGTCTTTGAGGACAATTTGCAATCAAATGTTCCCTCGAGCCACATTTAAAGCATACTCTACCTTTTCCCCAACATTCCCCTGTATGTATCCTTCCACAATTAGAACATTATGGAATATTTCCTCTGCCTCTACCTGAAGGTACACTAGCCGCTGATCCCATACTCATGGTTTGTCTCGGTGAAAACCCTCTAAAATGAGATTGTGTTTGTTCTGATATTCCCTTCTATTTCTTACTTAGAGATTCTGAACTAACTGGACCCTGTGACCCCTTTTGAAATCCAAATCTTTTAGCCATTCTTTGTTGCCTATCTGAATTGATCTTCTCAATGCCCGTAGCAGCATTAACCAAGTCATTGAACACCCTAATCCTTTGTACAAGTAAATGCACTCTAATTTCATCATTCAGCCCATCCTCGAACCTCTTACATCACTTTACTTCACTGTCAATGATATCACGAGCATACCTCTCGAGTTTGAGGAATTGAATTTTATATTCTGAAACAGTCATTCGTCCCTGTCTCAAAGACAAGAACAATTTCCTTTGCTCATCTTTGAATCATTCACTAAGATACTTCTTGTCAAATTATTCCAAGAAAAGGCCCCAAGTGATTTCTCTGGGTCGCCTTTCTCTCATAATATTATCCCACCACCTCCTAGCTTGTTCTTTGAGTAGACCTTGCATATAGTCTAATCTCTCTTCATCTGTAAAATGAGGCCTAGTCATACACCAATTAAAATGATCAAGCCAATCTTCTGCAAATGCTGGATTCACTGTATCCCCTTTGAAGTCATCAGCCGGAAGCCTTTTGATTCTTTTAAGAGGAGTTCTCTCCTCTATTCTTTCAACATAAGGTACTATAGGAACTTGAGGGATTTGTATATTTTGTAACACTTGTGTGATTACTTCAGTAGTCATATGCTAAAGTAAAGCAGCTTGTGCTGGAGTAGGTTATTCGGAAAAGCCATGAACTAGTGGTGGTTCATGTCTTTGTTCATCCCTTTGTCTAATATGGACCGTACTCTCAGCATCCTCTTCCTCATTCTGGTTGTGACTACTACTAGCCATAACTTATTCCTAAAACTTGGACCAAAGTGGATCAAACAACTAACATAACATATTTATATCCTAAGTGACATGTACATACTAGTCCTAGAATCGCCTAAGCCTCAGCTCTGATACCAACAAATTGTAACACCCCCTTTTATTGGGAGTGCCATAGTAACTATAAATACCCAATAAACAACTCTACTCCATTATATGAAGTTCAATACTTATAGATTTAATATGTACAAATACAAATATAATGTTTCAAACCCTAAATTATTTCTCAATGCTAATTATTCTCCAAATATTTCTCAATACCACTTTGTATTTCTCACAATATCTAGTACATGGCATTATTCTACAAATCATAATATTACATTAAAATACAAATCCACCTCGAGTCTTTCCTTATTTGCTCTTCAAGGTGATCCACTTATACAACTTTGGTCCAAGCTATCTATAAATCTTCAGTATATGCGTGTAGAAAATAAACTACACGTTAAGCAATTTGCTTAGTGGTGTACATAATACAACAAATTTGAACATTTTTAACACTTCAAAATAGAAATGAAGTTTGTTCATAAGTAAAAAAAAAAAACAAATTTAAACAACTTTATAAAACCAAATC
The DNA here is from genome assembly GCA_947683365.1 of Euphorbia pulcherrima. NCBI lineage: Eukaryota > Viridiplantae > Streptophyta > Magnoliopsida > Malpighiales > Euphorbiaceae > Euphorbia > Euphorbia pulcherrima. Next base: position 9,113,133 of record CANTUS010000010.1, read on the forward strand.
ACAAAACTTATATAGTAATCCTTTCAAAGTACAATCAAATTTACATCCAATTTTTCCAAAACACTTTAACCATATATTGCCCAAAGTAAACAAGTCCTGAGTAACGGTAAAATGGATACGGGAGCGGACAAGCCCGAAGCCGAAGCTTCAATATCAATGTATCGGTCAAGCCCGAAGCCGAAGCTTCAAAATCAATATACCGGTCAAGCCCGAAGCCGAAGCTTTAAAATTAATATATCAGTCAAGCCCGAAGCCAAAGGTTCAATATCAATATATATTTATTAGAATATCAGCCAAAGCCCGAAGCCAAAGTTTTAATTGTTTGTACAGTACTGTACCCCCCTTTATTGGCGCCAATCTACCCTGACCCGAATTCTACTCGTTTAATAAGGGCAATAAATCAAAGTAACATATTAAAAATTCTAGTGTAAACCATCAATCATAATTCAACATAACTTCAGTAATTAAGAAATTCAAATACCAAATTTTAAAGCATCAAACTTCAATTAAAACTCAATAAAATCAGTTTTCATACTTTCAAGAAATTTCCAGATTCCATGACCTGACTTCCCTTGCATTTTTCACTATCCAAACTTCATCCATTTGAAGAACTTTCTTCTAAACATAATTAACCAAATGTCTCAGCTTTACAAAGCCACTAGAAACACAGAAAACCAAATTGTATAACCAAAGTTATGATCAAAATACTAAACAGTATACAAAGCTGAGATTTTCTGAAAAACAGATTTCATGAATCAACTTCAAACGAAAATTTCACATTGAAAACGAATCAAATTCAACAAGGTTCCTTCTGCATATAAATTCCTTACTTTCTGTAGATATCAATAGAATCAAGAATCATTCAAATCGGATTTATATAACAAGAGAAAACATTAAAACAAAACAGGGATACAAATTTGGAAATTTTTCTGAAAAACCGAGAAATCGAAATTTGAGACACAAACCTTTTTCTAAGCTCTTGTTAGCTCTCTTCTACCTCTTTTGCCTTTGATTTGCTTGCACTAGCTTCCTCTACAATAGTCATATATAATTCTATCAAGATATTATATAAATAAACTTCCTAATACCATAAATATGCTTAATCTACCATGAATTCTAGTAATTAAGCTTTAATTTCATCAAAGATCACTCACCTCAAATTCGGGTTAATATTTATCCGAATCTTAAAATCTAAAATACTCCTCTTCTAATCTTGATTCACTGAAATTGATGATGATAAAGGGTTTAAGGATCGATTTCTAACAAGAATTTGAAGTTGAATCGAAGAAATCGGAAGTTTTTAGATTATGGAAACTTTGATAAAGGAAAGGAAGAAGGAAGGAAATGATGAAGGTAAAGTACAGAAGAAGATAAGAAGCTGGTAAGTTATGTATATATATATATATATATATATATATATATATATATATATATATATTTCAATTTTCAATAATGCCCTTGAATAAATAATTAAATGCTCAATTCATCCCTCTTACTTAATTAACTCTTATTTCCTCATGTCTTATATCCAATAACAATAATAATAACTACAAAAAATAATTTCAATGATATTTTAATACCATAGTAATTTATTATAAGTAAATTTTGAAATTTTGGTTCGTTACAACTACAACATTCGTTCATCAAAGAAAAAATTACAGCATCAAGAATGATCGAATTATCTGTCCCTCATAACCAATGAGTATTACCTGGCCTAAGCAACTACCATACCTCTTCTGCCGTCCGCTAACAGGAAGTCCGCAGCCTTCTCCGGCGACTGTTCAAAATCTCAGGCGGTGGCAAGCAAAGGTGGATCTAAAAAATTGAATCTTTCTCCTGATGTGCAATATATTGATGAGAATTGCAGTTGGAAAACGTTGTGTGGAAGAGGGAGATGAAGATACCGAGGTTGAGAAACAACTATTTCAGGATTTTAAAGAGAAATTCTATTGGATTCTGGCTCTAAACATCTGCGATTTTATCCCGATTATGAGGGTGATTGGTTTTAAAGGCATAGAGAAGAACATGATGAAGATGCAGAGTTTTAGAGATGAATATTTGCAAAATTTGTTGAGTGAAGTTCGATCCAAAATACCCGAATTGAAAGAGAGGAATAGAATTTCCAATGAACGTATTATGGTTAATAATTTTTCAAAATATTCTAAATAGGTTATAAGCATATTCTTGTGGCATTTTGGTTATTATTTTGCGCAAGTTGGTGCATTTTGGTACTTTTTCCAAATATATATCTCAATCCTGGGTCGCGCACCTGGCTGTGGTGGGTGAGTCTCCTAATAAGGATTTTTTGCATTCACTATAACTAGAACTTGAGACCTTAGTTAAGCGATATTTAGTCACTTACCACTTGGACCAACCCTTATTGGTGGCACATTTCTTAGACTTGAATAATCATTTTTAACTCGACTAGGAACTTGATGAATAACAAAAGGCCGAATGCATCTTGAAGTTATCTCCAAAAGTAGGTTGTCTCTCCCTTGAACTTTCATAATAACCCATAGCTCCCTCAACTATTAAAAAATGAAGAATTTATATAAAAAGTCAGGCTTTTTGTATCATTTTCTCATCCCATGGTTGAGAATTGAGTAACACTTAATTAAATATTTTTTCATATTAGTTAAATCCCCTCTAATCAATTTTCAACCATTAGATGAGGGAATGGTACAAAAAGTCTGGCTTGTTATATAAATTCTCCAAAATATGCACCACTTTGCTCCTTGAATGCCATGTGTCAGTTTTTGGATGGGTTGACTTTTCAAATACGTCATTTTTAAGAATTTCCCTCTCCAATTAGAAGTTGACACATAGCGTTCTTGGAGCAAAGTGATGCATTTTCTGAAAGTTGAGGGAGCTACGGGGTCACTTTAAAAGTTCAGGAAAGCAACACGATTTTGGGGTTAAATTGAGATAGCTAATGATGCATTAACCCATAGTCAAAACATTTTCATGGGATTAATAATTGTCTTATATTTTGTTATCCTATTTACAAGATTAACTAGAATAATACCCCCAACTTACGCACTTTTGCCTTAGACATACCCAAACTTTAAAGTGGACCTCCGTGCTACCTCAATACCACTTCCTCAGTGGCAGCTTGGAGAGTGTATTACACTTGCTACTAATGTGTTAAATTTGGAAAAGTCAAACCAATGAGTGAATGACACGTGGCATTGAATAAAAAATTTCAAAAAAATCCTTGATAAAACTTCTTTTAAGTCCCTGTAATTTTAATTTAACCAAAAAACACCAAAAATTTGGAAAATTCAAACCAATGGCATTACGACATGCGGTATAAACTAACAAAATTTCAAAAAAAATGTGACAAAACTTCATTTAAGTCCCTATAATTTTAATTCAACCAAATACACCATCTTCTACAATTGATTAAAAAAAACCTTGATAAAATTCATTTAAGTCCCTCTAACTTTTATTATACAAAGAAATAAATTTGGTGCATAAAATTTTTAGAAAATGTTTTTGGAATGGCCTGAAAATGTGAAAATACGTTGCGGGGGTCCGATTTCGTAAACAATCGAAAAATCCCAAAAAATTCGGAAATATTCAAAAAATAAAAAAAAATTGGTGCAAGAATTTTTCAGAAAATGTTTTCGGAAGGGCCCGAAAATGTGAAAATACGATTCCGGGCCCGATTTTGTAAAAAATTGAAAAATCCCAAAACTTTATGAAATATCCGGAAAATAAAGAAAATAAATTTGGTGCAAGAATTTTTCAAAAAAGTTTCCCGGAAGGGCCCGAAAATGTGAAAATACGTTTCGGCGCCTGGTTTCGTAAGAAATCGAAAAATCCCAAAAAATTATGAAATATCCAGAAAATAAAGAAAATAAATTTGGTGCAAGAATTTTTCATAAAATGTTTTCGGAAGGGCTCAAAAATGTGAAAATACTTTTCGGGGCCCGGTTTCGTAAAAAATAAAAAAATCCCCAAAAAATATGAAATATCCCGAAAATAAAGAAAATAAATGGGTGCAAGAATTTTTCAGAAAATATTTTCGGAAGGGCCCGAAAATGTGAAAATACGTTTCGGGGCTCGGTTTCGTAAAAAATTGAAAATCCCCAAAACTTTATGAAATATCTGAAAAATAAAGAAAATAAATTTGGTGCAAGAATTTTTCAGAAAATGTTTCCCGAAAGGGCCCGAAAATGTGAAAATACGTTTCGGCGCCCGGTTTCGTAAGAAATCGAAAAATTCCAAAAAATTATGAAAATAAATTTGGTACAGAAAATTTTCAGAAAATGTTTATGGAAGGGCCTGAAAATGTGAAAATACGTTTCGGGGTTTGATTTCGTAAAAAATCGAAAATTCCAAAAAAATTATGAAATATCCGGAAAAGAAAGAAAATAAATTTAGAGCAAGTATTTTTCAGAAAATATGAGCTTTCCAAACACACCCGAAAGGAAGAAGATGGTTATTTTGCAATTAGAAAAGTATTCAAGGATTTTTTAATGATTTTTTTTATTAATTATTGAATTTATAATAATTTTTTACTCATTTTTTGAGGTCAACATGCGCCCCCTTAGTCAAAGGGAGACACCTCACCCGTCACGTCAGCAACAGGTAGCACGGAAGTCCACTGTTTACAAGTTTAGGTACCCCGGAGGTTCTCTTTAAAGTTTGGATATGTCTAAGACAAAAGTGCATAAGTTGGGGGATATTAGATAGCATTATACCTAAATTAGATAACGCTTAGTTAGCTTGGTAATTCGGTTGTTTTTACCTTATCTGCTTTTGTGATATAAGGTTTCGGTTTCGGTTTCAGTTTCTGTTAGTCCAACCTTTTTCTATCCCAGAACCAAGTTCCATTTTCAGATCAAACTTGCCATTTCCCGATTTGTTACCTTATCATTAGGTGTTTACGGTCATCCCATTTATTTGCATAGATTGAGGTCTGAGGGTTGAATAGAAGTTATGGTGTGCCCAAGCAGAAAGTCAAACAAGATCTCAGGCTTTTAAGTATAAGAATAGATGGAATTGCTGGAAAACCAACAATTATTATGGCTAAGACTACTTATTCAGGTTAGCCATACAAAGTTGGTACGACCAAATCTTAACGATAGGACCCAATAGGTCGGACCCTGTTCTTTTCAGCTTATAATCCATTCAGCTCGGTTCAGTATTGTTCAATACTTATCAGTACTGCATACATATAAATTTACACTGAAATAAGTACTTATCAGTTTAGTTCAATGCTGGTACTTATAAATTGAAAAGAACAGGAAAAATTGTCACAATAATACAGCAGATGAACTCCACACCTTTGCACTGCTAATTATCGCTCTCTGAGTAGAACCGAAACGATGACTGGATGAATCTGTTTTTCTTTGAAATGAAATTTGCAAACCCAAAGTATATTGTTTTCTAAAATCATAGCCAGGTTAGGCTTGCAATCACTTCCAAGATAAGCATGACCATCACAACATGCCCTAAAAGACAATCCTGATTCAGTCACAAAACAGCCTTCACATCTTATATCAAGTTCAGCTAGACCAATTTGTCCAGCGGTTTCCGCCTGATTATCTTTAGACGTGACAATAGCAGAAAAAATGACAACCATGGAGTCGAGTGGAGCTGATTCCATTTCTATTTTTATGCTTCATTGTCGGCGGCAACTTATCTCCCACAGTACAATACGCAATACTAAAATTACAAATAAGCACCTCCTTGGTAAATACCTGTATAATGAAAATTATTATCGATCATGAATCATCAAAAGCAACTATACCAAAATCATCAATCACAAGACACATAACTCTCTACTTGTAACTTTTCATCAGTCTCAAATCAAAACCAAACAACTCTTCCTTACAACTCCAAATGCAATGCCTCTCAGGTAGCCATACCATCCCTGTCTACAAGACTATAACAATTCTCATTCTCAAAGACAGTATTTTCAGCTTTGAAGGCTAGCTTTTCTCGGAAAGTCTAGGAAATCAAAGACACTTAACTAAAATCTGAACCTCAATGAACCTCAAACAATCCAAATAGATCAAAAAAAAAAAAAAATTCAAAGCAGCAGAACTTAGCTCAAATCATTGAAAACCTCAAACTACCACATAAGCAATTAAAAAACAAATGCTACACCAATCTTCCAAAAAAATCCAAGTTTTTCTTTTTTGTTTGAACAAGAGGATTGTAATAAATCAAATAAGATGGGTAACACAATGAAACAACCCAATACCTTATATTAATCACCAAAATCGTAATCCCAACGTATAAATTTTTTTTAATACTTATACTTCTTTATATATATAATTACTTCTAACATTATATCTTTTTACAAAACAATCTTATACAAAGCAAAACCAAAATCCAACCACTGATCTATACTATATGCTTGTCATGAGAGGAGAGGGAGCGAGTTGGAACACTGCCAACCAATCTTTCGTCCATGATATCTACAAGTAATGAGCTTCTAGTACAAACTTTATCACCTCTGAAAAATTTAGCGCTTTATATGAGGCACGACTCAGTGAATATAAACAATCAATGAACTTAACAATCACATACAATCGCACATTCAGAATAAACATACAGTCATTCGTATATGCTATTGATTGATTCATTTATTTAATTGTTGTGACATTCCGGCCAAACTATTGCCCCTGGATATATATAACATTTGTAACAATTGTCAATTGATTTGCTGGCTAGCTATGTAAAAATTGGTTGATCTTTCGGTCCAGATAAACAATTGGTTGACCTTTCGGTCCATTTGTCAGATACTACAATTGGTTGACCATATAGGTCCAGTTGAACAGAACATTTATTGCCATGTTTCATCGGCTATGTCACAATGTCTCTTTTACTTTTCATATATTGAAGTGCAAATGTCTGTTATACGAATCATTGAACTTACAATAAGCATATACTAATACAAATGAACATATATTTCACTTACATATATCATACAAATCCAGCATATCAAATACAATTCTCATTATAATCCTATCCAATAATTCATATATGCACCGATTCACTTCACTTAAAAATTCAATCAATTATCATATTCAAATAACACATATCAACATATTTCTCATACAATTTCATATCAAAACAATCCATATCACATTCACAATCACACTTGAATACATTTCGTAATAAAACATTTCATAACCACTCAATTCAATATGAAGTTCATTGCATCAAATATTCCGAGTACATATGTCATATTAATCTCACATATCAAATGCAATACTCAATTATACTCTACCAATAATTTACGTTAAACCATTCACCAATATTCACTTATAGCCATAATTCACATATCAATATCATCTCAACACAACTTACATTTCATATCAAATATGATCACACATCATATCATTACAATTCAAATAAAAATTCAAATCAAAACAATTCATATCACTCAATTCATAAAAGGATAATTTACACAAATCATATCAAATTTAACCACACATCAATATAATTCATATCATGTTTATACTCACAGATTGTCCGAGCTAATTCTCTTGATTCACTGTTTTGAGCTCCTATAACATACATATTTATATATCAAGCATACATATATACATCTTATATCCTTTTGTAAATATATAAAGACTAATATAAACTAGAATAGAATTACTATCTTTATGACCTTACTAGCTATAATCGATCATATCTCTCAAAGTACTCAACCAGATGACTTGATTATAGTTTCATTTTACTCTTAACACATAGCTTTATAACATATAAAAATTTCATAATTTTCTGATTACTTTTCCATTTATTACGAATTTTATATTTTAAACTCTAATTTTGTACTGTTTTGCCTGCACTTAGAACTAGTGTTCTAATGACCTCACTTTACTTCAAAATTCATAACTTTCGACTTACTCAAATGCGCTGATTCTTCTTTTGTTCAATTCCTAATACACAATTCCATAACATACTAAAACCTCAAAATTTTCAAAGCCTTATAGGATTTATAGTGAATTTTCCTTCATCGTCCTGTTTCAACCCGTTCTACCTGGACATCATCTTAGTAAAACGACCATAACTTTCTATAAGCAACACGAATTGACCTGATTCTTTTTTGTACTTAAACTATACACAAAAGGGAATAATATATCAAAAACTTAGAATTTTCTAAGTAGTATAACAATCCCAGATTAATTTCGAAACTCACCCCATCTCTTAGATCATCCAATTCTGGACACTTCATCTTATAAAAATCATAGCTATTGATTTACTCATCTAAAAATCCCCAAATTTTGCAGAAGTAACCTAGAGATGTAGAGAATCAATTCATCTGTTTTTCATAACTCCAAATTCTATCTCTAACATCTCGAAAATCATATTACTAAACCATAGACATACCTGATTTCCTCCTTCTCCCTGTCTATTTCCTTTCTTCCTTATACTTCCTTCTCTTCTATGGGACAATTCTGGTCTTTCTAGAGGTTGTAGAGATCAGATTTTTGATCCTCATCTTACCTACTTTCTTATATATATATATATATATATATATATATATATATATATATATATATATATATATATCCTTAATAATATATAGCAAATATACCCTCACTAATACACTACTATAATAATAATAATAATAATAATAATAATAATAATGATAGTAGTAGTAGTAATAATAATTATAATTACTTATTAAAATATATCTTGTATAACTAATACATTTTTATATACATATATATATACTAACTATACCTTTATATTCTTTCTTAATACTAAAAGAATAATACTAATAACAACACTAATATTAAACAATACAAATATCTTATCCAATAAACCACTTTATATCTATAATATAACTATACTCTACTTATTTCTTAAAATTCTATTCTTATATGGATTGGTGCCTAGACAATAAAATATCGTATTTCATATCACCAAATAATTATTAACTTAACTAATTAATTTCTTATAATTTAACATGTAAAATATTAAATAGTCTAATTTCATGGGATGCAATGAATGTTAACAAATGCAATTATAATGTATATACTAGGATGTCACACACAAGGTGGTGGATTCAAAAACCAAACCGTTTACCTCATCCTAGGAAGCACGGACACCCCTACCACCTGCCGTTTCGGCGTTTCGCACCGGTGTTGGAACCGGAAACCATACGATTCCGGTAAGATACATATTTTGGGGGGTACATGCAATTAACAAAAGTTGGACACGCGTGTCATGAAAATCCTGAAACCGTTTCCCCACTTTTTGACTTCAAATTCCATTGATTCCCCCAACCCACATGTTTCTGATTCGTATGGATATTCAAACTCCTGATTCAATTAATTATTAAAAATAACTATAAACAATCCCACATCATTAAACTTCTTTTGTTCATCGTCTCTTTCGATTCAGAACTTTCGTTCTGCAGTTGTCTTCTATTCCATTCAAATCGTTTATATCCAATTGAAGAACAGTGACAAAGCAACAACCTGATTTCCTAGTTGATGCAGCCCGATTTCCCCGATTAAAGAACAGAAAAGCAGCATCTCAATTTCCGCAATTGAAGAAGATTATGTAGTTAGTTACAAAGTGTGTCAACTTCTCATCCTTCGTATTACTGTGTACATGTTTTCATTGATTGTATTTGAAGGGAGGTGTCCTCAGTTAGATGGTTTGCATGATACAGGTGTCAATATCCATAATTTATCTATTTACATAGAGTAGGTGAGTTGGTGAAATAAAGTGAAAGTAAAATTAGGGTTTATCTTTGTTTATTATTGTTCAAAGTTAAAATTTATAAATGTAAAAATATGGATCTTAATTTTATAATCTATAAATATACTCAAATATTTTTATTATTTACGCGTTTCTCCACGGTGTCCAAACCTATACTTTTTAAAAATGACATTTTCCGGTGTCGGTGTCCATGTCGGTGTCGTGTCAGTATCCGTGCTACTTAGACCTCATCCAAATGAACAGATCTTGTTAAAATATGAGCTGCAATGTTCACATTACGTCCAACCCAACTAAATAAGCAACTAGAAAAATGACGAGACAAAGTTTTACAATCCAAAATAATCGAAACGAATTGACAAAGCCTCTGCCCCAAGCATAGAGATGCTAGGTGTTGCTAGTACAAGCTGACATGGCAGCTACAAACCGCGTCACAGATTTCAGTTGACTGTGAATTCTTTGCCACACCATTTGTTGCTTGCAAACCAAATTGACCACAAAACATGACTGTTACCGAATTGCAGCCACACTCTTCTAGCATAACCACATTCAAATACCAAAGAAAAACATCTCCAAGATTCCATTGGTTAATTAGTCTTCTGATCGTTAATCAAAACCAACTAATCTGATTCAAAGATGATATCAATCAGATGTCAAATTCATTGATCATCTTATCTTGATGATGAACCATTAAAAAGACATACATACCTGTAGCTTCCAACCGAAATCAAGATCTCTTGCTTCTTCGTCATTATCCCCAACTGAGATTGGACTGAACAAAACAAATCTCATAGCTTCCATCCATCTGATGGAGATCAAGATCATAATCAAGAGAATTACTTGTCTCCTTCTAGCCATTTGGCTTCTTCTTCATCTATCGTTAGCCAACCATGGCTTTCTGCTTCTTCATATCAAGTGGCGGGACCTTCCCTTCAGCTCTTATACCAAGTTAAAATCAAAAGTTCTCCTTGTGATATAATGAGAAAATCATCTTATCATAAACTGGAAAAATAAAATTCAATTATTCTCAAGAATTATCGATTACAAGCTTCCTGTTTATGTACACAGCTCTTAACTAACTACTAATTAACTATTAACAATCAACTAAATACTAACAAACTACGAATAATTAACTAACTACTTTTAACTACTAACGAATGTTGTATAAAAACATTGCTCATTTTTTTCAATTTTGAAAAACAAGTAATTGGCTATAATAAAACTAACAAAGTGACTTCATGATAAGATTTAGGTTGCTAAAAATGTCGAGCGTTTGGTGTTGCATTGCAGGGTCTGAAGATTGATATTGTCTACTTTCCCAAACAACATGCTCTCTGATACTTGTCAGAAAAGCATACAAAAAGCTTGGGTGGAGCGACCCCAAACTTGATATAAATCGAGTAAAGTATATCAGATTCATATAAATGCCCTAAAATCAAATAACACATTGTGCAAATTACTATTATCAAAATTGATGTGTAGTACAGACACAAATTTGACTAAAGATTCTTTTCCTTCATTCATACAAAGCTGGGAGAACAACAGCAGTATCCTATACACGGGGCACAACTAGGTCCGATATTTTCATTGTCACAACAGTACAGCAGATGAACTCCACACTTTTTCACTGTCAAATCCCTCCCTGATGAGAACTGAAAGCTGAAAGGGTACCTCAATGATTTTGTGTAAATATTTGAAATGAAAATTGTAAACCAAAAGTAAATTGTGTTGGATCATAAACTTGATCCAAGTTAAAAAAACTCAAGAAACCCAAACCAAATAAAAAAGAATCCAAGCCCACAAATCCAAATTCTAGTAAATTATTTAGATATTTTTAAGTATGTAGATTTTATTTTGTGGATGGAAAATGTATGATGTGTTAAAAAGTTGTGTTAGGTTTGATGAATGGTTAGAAAGTGTGATATGTGGAAGGTTAGTTGAAAGTTGTGGTTAGTAATGTGTTAGTTGTAAAATGTGGTTAGTATTTTATGGTTGTATTATTTAGGTGACTTGGCTAATTTATAAGCCTTGTATTAGGATACATATTCACCTATAAATAGGTGGGTGTTTAGTTATTTATGCATCAACAAAATAAGAACTTCTTTAGAGAGAAAAGAAGGAAAGAGTGAGTTGTAGTATTGTATTTTGAGTGTGAGTGTTCTTGTAATACTTTTGAGTTTAATAAAAGTTGTTCATTAGAGTGTTTTAATTCCAACAAAGTGGTATCAGAGCCAGGTTGAAAGCTCGAGTCCTCCTCCCGAAAAGAATTTTTTTTTCCTGAGTGCGGAAAAAACAAGTTGAAACTGCCCTGGCGTTGCAGTAGCTCAAAAGCCCAGAAAGTGTCGCAGTAGACTGCCAAAAGCGTTGCAATACGTCCAGTGTGTTGCAAAAGACTCCAGAAGTGTCGCAGTAGACTGCAGAAGTGTCGCAGCAGAGTCCAGAAGTGTCGCAGCAGACTCCAGAAAGTGTCGCATCACACTCCAGAAAGTGTCGCAATAGCTCCTATACTTCTAGAAAAGCTATTTGAGTAAGATGGCGAATAACGTGACATCCTTTCAAGTTCCAACACTCAACAACAACAACTACGACAATTGGAGTATCAAGATGAAGGCTCTTCTCGGTGCTCATGATGTTTGGGATATCGTAGAGAAAGGATTCAAGGAGCCCGAAAATGAAGCCTCTCTCACGCTAGATCAAGCTACAACTTTGAAGGATTCCCGAAAGAGAGATAAGAAAGCTCTCTTCCTCATCTATCAAGCATTAGATGATGACGGTTTTAAAAAGATTTCAAGTGCAACTTCCGCCAAGCAAGCATGGGAGAAGCTATAAACCTCTTACAAAGGAGCCGAAAAGGTGAAGAAGGTCCGTCTCCAAACACTAAGAGGTGAGTTTGATTCCTTGCACATGAAACCATCTGAGTCTATCTCCGATTACTTTTCAAGAGTAGCAGTCATTTCTAATCAATTGAAAAGAAACGGTGTGAAGTTAGAAGATGTAAGAATAATAGAGAAGATACTCCGCTCGTTGGATCCCAAATTTAAGCACATCGTGGTGACGATTGAAGAAACCAAAGACTTGGTGGAGATGACGATTGAAGAACTCCAAGGATCACTACAAGCCTATGAAGAAAAGCATAAGAAGAAGCAAGGTATCTCTGAGCAACTCCTCAAGTTACAACTTAAGGATACGAGTGAAGGCCAAGGCAATGGTAGAAACAACCATGGCAGAGGCAGAGGCAGAGGACGAGGCCGCGGACGAGGAGGAAGCCGTGGTCATGGACGGGGTTGGAATTACAACAACAATTCCAACAACTATGAGAAAGGAGAAAGCTCCATGCAAGGTCGTGGAAAAGGAAATTCAAACTCGAGGTATGACAAATCTCAAGTCCGATGCCATAATTGTCAAAAGTTTGGGCATTACGCTTCAGAATGTAGAGCTCGAAATGATCAAGTTGTAGAGAAGGCAAATTTCGTGGAGGAGAAGATTGAGGAGAAAGAAACGCTATTATTGGCATACAACAACAATAGTGATCATCAAGACAACACATGGTATCTCGACACCGGTGCAAGCAACCATATGTGCGGAAAAAGAAGCTTATTCGTGGAGCTGACTGAAGAAGTAAGTGGCGATGTCTCATTTGGAGATGATAGCAAGATATCGGTGAAGGGGAAAGGTAACATCCTCTTTCATGCTAAAGATGGTAGCCACCAATTAATTTCAAATGTCTACTATGTGCCTAATATGAAGTGCAACATTCTAAGTTTGGGCCAACTCTTAGAAAAAGGCTATGATATTCATATGAAAGATTGTAGTCTTTTAATAAGAGATGGCAAAGGAGATCTGATTGCTAAAGTACAAATGTCAAAGAATAGAATGTTTCCTTTGAACATTCAACACGATGTTGCGAAGTGTTTGAAGGCGTGTTATAAAGATGCATCGTGGCTATGGCATCTTCGATTTGGTCATCTCAACTTTGGAGGATTGGAGTTGTTATCCAAGAAGGGAATGGTTAGAGGTTTACCATGTATCAATAATCCTGATCAATTGTGCGAAGGATGTCTACAAGGGAAGCAATTCAGAAGAAGCTTTCCAAATGAGTCAGACTATAGAGCCAAGAAACCGCTCGAGCTCAACCATACCGATGTGTGTGGTCCTATTAAGCCAAGTTCTCTCGCTAATAGTAACTACTTCCTTCTCTTTATTGACAATTATTCAAGAAAAACTTGGGTGTATTTCTTGAAGCAGAAATCAGAAGTCTTTGGAGTGTTTCAAAAGTTTAAAGCAGTCGTGGAAAAGGAGAGTGTTCATAAGATCAAAGCCATGAGATCTGATCGAGGAGAATTCACATCCAATGAATTCAATGAATTTTGTGCAGCACATGGAATCCGTCGACCCTTAACAGTTCCTAGATCCCCCCAACAAAATGGTGTAGCAGAAAGGAAGAATAGAATAATTCTTGACATGGCACGGAGTATGCTTAAAAGCAAGAAACTACCCAAGGAGTTTTGGGCGGAAGCAGTGGCATGTGCAGTCTACCTATTAAATCGTTCTCCTACAAGAAGCGTGTGGGGAAAGACACCACAAGAAGCATGGAGCGGAAGAATGCCCGGAATTTCCCATCTTCGAGTCTTCGGGAGTGTAGCATATGTTCATGTACCAGATGAGAATCGAACCAAGCTTGATGATAAAAGCAAAAGTTTTATTTTCATCGGTTATGACTCAAGCTCAAAAGGCTATAAGCTATACAATCCGAATGAGAAGAAATTTATGATCAGCCGAGATGTGATATTTGATGAAGAAAGAGAATGGAACTTTGATTCTCAAACGGAAGACTTCAATTTTTCTCCATTCGAGGAAGATGAGCCAAAAACACCTGAGCAACCAAGACAACATCAACAAGGCCTCACAACTCCACCAACTTCTCCTACTCATAGAGATGGATCATCATTATCATCATCATCATCATCATCATCTCCATCCTCAAGCGAGACTGAAGATGAAAGAGAAGTGCATCGTACGAGAAGTCTTCGAGAACTCTATGAGGTGACTGAACAACTAGACAATCTTACATTATTTTGTCTATTTATTGACTGCGAGCCAGTGACATTTCAAGAAGCTGCAAAAGAGAAAAAGTGGAGAGATGCAATGGAAGAAGAAATCAAGGCCATTAAGAAGAATGATACATGGGAACTCACTTCACTTCCCAAAGGACACAAGGCGATAGGTGTCAAATGGGTGTACAAAACAAAGCGGAATGCCAAGGGAGAGATCGAAAGACACAAGGCAAGGCTTGTTGCAAAAGGCTATTGTCAAAAGGTTGGAATTGACTACGATGAGGTATTCGCTCCAGTTGCTCGATTGGAAATTGTCAGACTAATAATTTCTTTAGCGGCTCAAAACAAGTGGAGAATTCATCAAATGGATGTAAAATCGGCGTTCCTAAATGGAGTTCTTGAAGAAGAAATTTTACATCCAGCAACCACCAGGTTATGAAGTCAAAGGCCATGAAGACAAGCTGTTGAAATTGAAGAAGGCTCTTTATGGGCTAAAACAAGCACCAAGGGGATGGAATAGCAGAATTGACAAGTACTTCTGAGAAAATGGCTTCAACAAATGTCCCTTTGAGCACGCTTTGTACATCAAGATCAAAGATGGAGATATTTTGATCGTGTGCCTCTACGTGGATGATTTGATATTCACTGGAAGCAACCAAAGAATGTTCGATGAATCCAAGAAAGTGATGACGAAGGAGTTTGAGATGACAGACATGGGGCTCATGGCGCACTACCTTGGTATAGAAGTAAAGCAACAAAAGGATGGAATTTTCATTTCACAAGAAAACTATGCCCAGGAGATCTTAAAAAAGTTCAAGATGGAGAATTGTAAGCCGATAAGCACACCAGTGGAGTACGGGATCAAGATGTCCAGACATGAAGAAGGTGAGAGTGTAGATCCAACACTTTTCAAAAGTTTGGTTGGGAGTCTACGCTATCTTACCTGCACGAGGCCAGATATCCTTCATGCAGTCGGGTTAGTTAGCCGCTACATGGAATCACCAACAACTACCCATTTCAAAGCTGCTAAGAGAATTCTTCGCTATTTGAAAGGTACAATCGATTTTGGCTTGTTCTATTCGGTTTCTAATGATTACAAACTTGTTGGATATAGCGACAGCGATTGGGGTGGTGACGTAGATAACCGTAGGAGCACTAGTGGATTTGTGTTTTTCATAGGAGATACTGCTTTCACATGGATGTCAAAGAAACAACCAATTGTAACTTTGTCTACATGTGAAGCTGAATATGTTGCAGCAACCTCGTGTGTTTGTCATGCAATTTGGCTCAGAAATTTATTGAAGAAGATCGACTTGACCCAAGAAGAGCCGACTGAGATCCGTGTTGACAACAAGTCAGCTATTGCCTTAGCAAAGATTCCTGTATTCCATGATCGAAGCAAGCACATCGACATCCGCTACCATTATATAAGAGAGTGTGTTGCAAGAAAGGAAGTACAAGTTGAATATGTCATGACACAAGATCAAGTTGCGGATATCTTTACTAAACCACTGACAAGTGAAAACTTCATTAGACTGAGAAGTTCACTTGGGATGACAAGATCAAGTTTAAGAGGAGGTGTTGGATCATAAACTTGATCCAAGTTAAAAAAACTCAAGAAACCCAAACCAAATAAAAAAGAATCCAAGCCCATAAATCCAAATTGTAGTAAATTATTTAGATATTTTTAAGTATGTAGATTTTATTTTGTGGATGGAAAATGTATGACGTGTTAAAAAGTTGTGTTAGGTTTGATGAATGGTTAGAAAGTGTGATATGTGGAAGGTTAGTTGAAAGTTGTGGTTAGTAATGTGTTAGTTGTAAAATGTGGTTAGTATTTTGTGGTTGTATTATTTAGGTGACTTGGCTAATTTATAAGCCTTGTATTAGGATACATATTCACCTATAAATAGGTGGGGGTTTAGTTGTTTATGCATCAACAAAAAAAGAACTTCTTTAGAGAGAAAAGAAGGAAAGAGTGAGTTGTAGTATTGTATTTCGAGTCTGAGTGTTCTTGTAATACTTTTGAGTTTAATAATATTTTAATTCCAACAAATTGTGTTCTAAATTCATAGCCAGGTTAGGCTTGCAGTATATGTCACCAAAAACCTCACGATAGCAGCATTCACTAGAAGACCATCAGGATTCGGTGACAAAACAGCCTTCAAATTCTATATCAAGTTCAGGTCGAACATAACAATTAAAATCAAATTCAAATGAATCTCCAGACACACCAAATTGTGTACCGGTTTCAGCCTGACTATCTGTAGCCTGTATGCACAACAATGGGATAATAAATGACTGCCATGAAGCTGAGTGGAGCTGTCTCCATTGAGATGAATTTAGTCGATATATTGTTATTTTTACGCTGAGTTATTGGCGCTAACTTTCATTATATAGGTATTTACCATTGGACCATCCAAGACTTGAAAATTCTTTTCCTAATAGTTCTGAATGAATTTCATGTTGTAAATCATCTAATGTGTACTTATCTAGTTTCTCTCTGTCATTTGCCACAAAATATTTACATTCAAACTCGATAGAGATTTGGTCATATATTTTGTGAGCTAGGGTTGTTTTGCCTATCCTACCCATGACCCAAATTTCTAAAAAACAAACATCTTTTTAATCCAATACGTAGTTTTAACTTGATAGCATTGACACGTGAATCCATTGCAATTAGACAATCATTATTCCAGAAATAAGTAAAACACATGATTTATTTACTCTCTCTAGGATGACATTAATAATTTCAGTAATTAGCTCTCTCAGGCCTGATTACATAAGAGCAAGCACTCATTAAGTAAAAGGATAAGTAAAAGTGCCCATCTACAGAAAAATAACCCGATAGATCATGTAATGGAATGATAATCACAGTTAACTTTTAACAAAATATCTACCTTACTTGACATTCCGTGAATCAAAGCCAGATAGCTCTGCAGTTTCCCGGAGAGCACTGCTCCAGCTCTCCATTTTCCCTTAAATTATTCTCTAGATAATCCTTTAATTGCTTCCCAAAAACTCTGTCAATCATAAACTTAAGTTGGATCCACATGATAGAAATCCGGTACAACTACCTGTCCTATCCTCTTCTTGCAATCAACTATCTTCACAAGTTCATCCAAACATCATGGAGAATTCGCATAATTTTCTGAGAATATGACAAGTGCAACATACAAGTCTTCAATGACTTGCAAGAGAGAAGGCAAAATCTCTTCTCCTCTTTCGAGGTTTTCATCATTGAAAGTAACAATTTGTTTTTGACATAACATGAAAATTGGCCGAAGAAACGATCACCTCTAAAGCTGATGAACACATCATTTTAGTGACGTTCTGAATTCATGTTCCGAATTCTCACACAGATCTTTCGAAACCAGAGGGAGTGTAAGATATCCAGAAATTTAAAACAAAAGCTTCCAATATGATATGTAACTTTTTGAATTAATAACCTTTAAACAATTTGATGGATTGTTTTGCAAACAAATTCCATATGCCAAGATTGAATGATTGATTATATGGGAATAAATTGCTGGCTAACTCACATAATACTCAATATTGCATTTGGCGAAACAACTTTCCATCAATTTTTTCAAAATTATGTTATCACATTTTTCAAAAAATACAGATGAAAAATTTGGAAAATGCAACCTCAAACTAGCCCAGACAGGGAAAATGTATCGAACAAATAGGGGCCCTAATTATTAAATAAAACATTGTGCCAATAACTTCAATAAAAAAGATGAGATGTACAGTCGAATTTGAAAACAAATTTCTCCCTTGATTTCAGGTTAGAGTAACCAAGCTAGCTGAATGCCAATTATGTACTAAAAATTGGGCACAACTAGGTCGGATATCTTCATTGTCAGAACAGTAGAGCAGATGAACTCCACACTTTTTCACTGTCAAATTATCACTTCTTGTGGAGAACCGAAACAATGCCTCAATGAATCTGTGTTTATCTTTGAAATGATATTTGTAAACCCAAAGTAAATTGTGTTCAAAATTCATTGCCAGGGGCATGCAGGTTTTGTCACCAAAAACCTTACCATAGCAACATTCACTAAGAGACCATCCCGATTCGGTCAGAAAACAGCTTTCACATTTTATATCAAGTTCAGGTCGAAAACAACAATCAAAATCATTATCGATCCAAATTCCAAACTCACCAAATTGTGTGGCGGTTTCAGCCTGATAACTGTAGGCGCAACAAAGGCAGAAAAAACGACTGCCATGAAGTAGAGTGGAGCTGGTTCCATTGAAATGAAGATGGTTGATCCATTGTTATTTTTATGCTGCATTCTCGGTGGTAACTCGTCTCCGACAACACAAAACACAATTGCTAAAGAGCAAACAAGTACCTCCTTGGTAAATACCTATATAACGAAAATCATTATCAGTCAAGAACATGTAGAAGACATGTGCAAATATACATAAAAGATGAAGCACCTTATCATTTTTAGAAAAATGTGTCAACAGAGGCAACATATTTTCAATTCCCAAGAGCACATCATCCATGAACTTCTCACGCCAGCTCAGGTCCAAATTAATACAGTTTCTAACATCTAGAAACCGCAAGATATTCATTTTCACTTCTGTAAATGATGATAATGATTGCAAACAAGAGCAGTTTTGTACAGAGAAATGAGCTAGAGATGCTGGAAGCTCTGTAAATATTCAAGTCTCCTGTTGTCTCTTAAATAAAGCCTTCTCGATCTCGGAAAGCTTTTTGATGGTGACTGGGAGCTTCTTCAAATTATTCCCATCCAAAGATAATTCAAGCAACGACTTTAAAGAGCCAAGACTTTCTGAAACTTCTGATAGGCCACAATCATCCAGACGGAGCATTTTAAGAGAGGGCAACCCTGTGAAAGGTGGCAATATCAAATCTCTGCATCCCCTACAACTCAAAAAATCAAGCTTCATCAAGAAGTTGACCGAGGATGGAAGTATTCTAACACCACTTCTTGTTGCATCAAGTCTTTTCAGAGATTTTAGATTCCGAATGTTCTCTGGCAATTCTTTCAGTTTCCGACACACCTTAATGGAAAGAAATGTAAGAGACTTCAAATTGCAAGGAGTGTGAGGAAGATGCATCAGTTTTGCTTAAAATAAGACATCTTAAGCTCTTTAGTATCTTCGGAAATTCTGTGATTTTTGAGCAATCTTCAAGTGAAAGAAAATCAAGACGTTCCATGTGAAGTAAACTTGAAAAATAACAAAAACTTTTGCAACTTTCAAGATTCAAATGCCTAAGCTCACTGTCAAATAGTCTACTGGATCGAATCTCAACCAGACTTGTACAACCTCGCAAACATAAAACCTCGAGTTTAGGAAATTTAGACAAGTCTGCAATTTTGATAAGCTTCACTGAGTAACTGAGGTCCATCAACTTTAAAATGTCGAAACACCGCCATAAAGTACATCCATAATTTATAACTATATTATATATGTATGTTTAATTTTATGAAATATAGATCACAAAAGAATACCTGATCTTTGTTGCAAAGCTCTTTCACGTGGCTATAAACCAAATGAAGTTGAACCAGATTTTTAGGTCAAAATTTTAATGGCAAGGAATCTGATGGATATCCATACCAATAGAGATATCTTAGCTCATCAGGTAAGTAGTCGAGGCGTCTAGCATGTTGATGCCAAAAGAGATATCTTGCTAGTTGGATTTTGATCACTCCATTATGTGAACTGTATGAATAGTTAGGATTGTAAAACTTGAGGAGTCGAAGCCTTTTCATTCTTTTAAAGGCAGTGGAGCTCAAACTGATATCTCCAATTTTTGATATGTCTAAAATTATACTTTTAACAGAAACTTCTCCCTGCAAGATATAATACAAAACAATGAAACTCCTGGAAAACATTATTAAAACGAAAAAAGAAAAGTTCAAACTATGAGAACTTAACTTTAACAAGAAAATTATAGTTGTTAATTCATACCAAATCCTTTGTCAATATATTGCAGATATCTTGAGCAACCCACAATCGGCTACAGTTCCAAGGCTTTTCGATGCTTTCTTTTTGAACAATCTCTCTTCCCATTTGTTGTATTAAATCATGCATATCTAACTTGTTCTCAGAAATTGTCATGAGAGATTTATTAAGAAGAATTCGAATACCAATTCTTGCATTCAAACCACAACCTCGTAGTACACATTCAACATGGTCTCTATCCTACCCCTTAAAGAAACATGCAATATCAAGAAAAATTTCCTTCTCCATATAATCCAATTCATCATAGCTTATCTTTAAAATACTGTGAATTTTGTGGTCCGCCATAACCTCCAATGTATCCAACTGATCTTCCCATTCTCTTGTCCTCGTTCTGTGTAGTGTGGAACCCAAAACTTTAAGAGCTAATGGAATACCTTTAGCATATTCTACTACCTTTTCTGCTAGAGTTGTGAATCCCTCTGATGGTGAAGTTTTCTTAAATGCATGTAAGCTAAAGAGTTGTAGAGCCTCACAATCATTCAGGTTTTGAGCTGCATAATTCTCATCAGCGCCCCCATTCATGAGAATTTGTTTATCTCTACTTGTCATAATAACCCTACTCCCTGGGCCATACATTTCATGTTTTCCAATTATAAATTCTATTTGCTCCATATCACTAACATCATCAAGAACGACAAGAACTTTTTTCTGCTCCATCCATTTGCAAATGAAAGAGGATACAATCATATTAGGCCTTCCTAGACTTGTTATTTCTTTTCCTAATAGTTCTGATTGAATTTCATGTTGTAAATCATCTAATGTGTACTTTTCTAGTTTTTTTCTGACATTTGCCACAAAATATTTACTTTCAAACTCGAACGAGATGTGTTCATATATTTTTCGAGCTAGGGTTGTTTTGCCTATGCCACCCATGTTAAAATATTAAACTTAAAACTTAATCTTCCAAACAATAACAAAATGGAGCCATGACAATAAATCTTTTGAAAAATTAGTAAGAAGACTTTGAAAAACAATGGGAGTATTTTTTGGTGATTGGAAACATTGAAAAAATGGGCACTTGGATTATTAGGAGACTTAGACTTTGTTGGATTTGTTAGTTGATTTTTGTGGAAAATTAAAGTAAGTTGTTAACCTAAATTTGAATTTTGTAATAGATTGAATTATTGAGAAAATGATAGGGCCATTGCAGAATTCATCAACTGCCTATATAAGGCAATGTAATTTGCTATTTTAAAGAGTGTAAGAGAGTGAAAAAATAATAAGAGTTTATGAGTATATTGTAATAAATTAGTGTGAATTACTCATTTTTATGTTTTGAGCATTTTTTGCTTGATTATTTTCCTCTTCAATCCAACAAAGTGGTACCAGCCATTTCGTATCCAATCCTCTTCCCAAAAATCCCCGAGTAAAAAAGTCGAGTTTAAAGAGTTTGAGAAGTAGCCCAGAAAGTGTTGCAATAGGCTGTCAAAAGTGTTGCAAACAAACTGCAGAAAGTGTCGCCAATTCTCAAAAAAGTTGCAATAGCCTCTGTACTTCCTTTCTGGAAAATTTTCGAGTTCATCTAAAATTGCAAGGAAATATTTTCCTTGCTGTTCTCCTTGCAAAATCTGTCTGAAGCTATAGCGACGCACCAAAGTGTCGCAATAGACTCAAAAGCGTTGCAACAACCCCTGTACTCTTTGAAAAAAATTTTCCTCTACAAAAATGAATCTCAACGGCGTTTCCTTCATTTTCCCTCAACTTACAAAAACCAATTACAAAAATTGGTGTATCAAGATGAAAACCATTCTAGGATCCCAAGATGTTTGGGATATTATTGAAAAAGGCTATGAAGTCCCAGCTGCAGACGCACAACTGTCGCAAGCCGAAAAGGATAGTTTGGATAAGAGTCGTCGTAATGACCAAAAGGCTCTTAGTATCATCCATCAAGGGTTAGATGATGTTATGTTTGAGAAGGTGGCTGAAGCGACCACTTCCAAGCAAGCTTGGGATATACTACGAGTTTCTCTTCAAGGAGAGGAGAAAGTACAAAAAGTTCGGCTCCAAATGTTGAGAGGAGAGTTCGAGATGATGAAGATGAAGGAGACAAAAGTGATTGTAGATTACTCCTCACGATTAAAATCTGTCGCTAACCAAATGCGGCAATATGGAGAAAAGCTTGAAGAATCCAGGGTTGTTGAAAAACTTCTAAGGTCACTACTACCAAAGTTTGACTACGTAGTAGTGGCAATAGCAGAATCTCGGGATATAAGTAAAATGACCGTCGATGAAGTAGTTGGCTCATTACAAGCACGTGAGGAGAGACTAAATAGACAAAGAGAAGAGTCTGTAGAACAAGTCTTCGCAGTAAAGGTTTCAATCAAAGGTGAAAGTAGCCAGGATTCTAGCCATTACGGACGAGGACGTGGTAGAGGCCGTGGAGGAAATGGAAGAGGAAGAGGACGTGGCAAAAATCAACCATTCGGTAGAGGTGAAAATAATAATGGAGATAATCAGTCCATACGAGGCAGAGGTCGTGGTCATGGACGTGGACGAGGAAAAGGAAACCGGAGGCATAATGATGGACGTGACAAGTCCAATGTTCAATGCTACAATTGCTCCAGATATGGCCACTATGCAGCAGAATGTCGGAGCCCACCAAAGCAAACAGAGGAAACGGCGAACAACATTCAAGAAGAGGACGTAACCAACACGGTATTACTAACCCGTGAAGGTGAATACAGTCAAGAAAATAACATATGGTATCTTGATAATGGTGTAAGTAACCATATGTATGGAGACAAGAAAATTTTTGTAGAGCTGGACCAGTCATTTAGTGGTAATGTTGTTTTTGGGGATTCCTTAAGAGTTCCTATTTAAGGAAAAGGAACTATTCTTATTCGTTTAAAGAATGTGGAGCACCAATTCATCAGCAATGTTTATTACGTTCCAAACATGAAAAGCAACATTTTAAGTTTGGGACAACTGCTGGAGAAAAATTACCAAATTCACATGGTGAACCGAAAGTTGGTGCTGTTAAATGAAAAGAAGGAGCTGCTAGCTAGTGTACCAATGTCAAAAAATAGAATGTTCACTCTCAACATCAAGACAGATGTAACAAGATGCTTAAAAGCTTGCGTGACAGAATATGATTGGCTTTGGCATTTGAGATTCGGTCATCTCAATTTTGGAGGGTTGAAATTGCTAAGCCAGAAGAAGATGGTGCATGGTCTTCCGCTGATTAATAAACCCCATCAGCTTTGTGAAGGATGTCTTATTGGAAAACATTCTAGAACTAGTTTTCCAAAGGAGTCCATGTCAAGAGCAAAGGCTCCCCTTGAGCTTATTCATGCCGATGTCTGCGGACCAATGACACCAATATCATTGGGAGGCAACAAATATTTCTTGCTATTCATTGATGATTATAGCAGAAAGACGTGGGTTTATTTTCTGAGAGAGAAATCAGAAGTTTTTGAAGCATTTAAAAAGTTTAAAGCTATGGTGGAAAAAGAAAGTGGCTATTACATCAAAGCTTTAAGATCCGACAGAGGGGGAGAATTCACGTCCAATGAATTCAAAAGATTCTGAGAGCATGACGATTGAATTTCATCTTAGTATATCACATATTCCAAATATTCAAATACCAAGGTGTCACAATGGATTGAACCTTATTTATTCATTATAAATACATGCAGATAATATACACATAAGTCAAAATTGTAAAGTTCTAACTTGACACTATCTTTTACTAGCCTTGTGTCCCTATCCTTCATAAGCATATCAAAGCCAAGTACAAGCTTCTTGAAGTGGCTAAACTTCATGTTCATATAAGCAGCTCTTTTACTCTTGCACCTGCATATGAAATTTTTCAAAAGAACTATTAAAAAGATAAATTTCAACCTCCTTATCTTGTAGGTCTGACCACATACCTTGGGATGATGTTACAAATGTTTTCCAATCTCTAAATGTTAAGCTTTCCTCATTGAATTCTACATCTAATGTCATATTATATGGGAATAGGGTACCTCAACATGAGATATTTAGGATGGACCTTAATCCCATTCCCATAGCCGATTTGTGCCCAAGATCTCTTCATAACCCTTTAGTTAAATAATCGGCTAAATTATGCTCAATTTTTACAAACTCTAGTGATATGACACCTTGCATGATGCATTCCCGAATCATGCTATGTCTAACACTTAAATGTCTAGATCTGCCTTTGTACACTTGTCTATATGCATTTGCCAAGGCAGCTTCAGTATCACACCTAATAGATATAAGTGATATTTGTTTCGGCCACAATGGAATATCATAAATGAGATCTCTTAGCCATTCAGCTTCTTTACCAGCTACTGCTAATGCTACGAACTCAGATTCCATTATTGAATCAGCGATGCAAGTCTGTTTCTTTGATGCCCAAGAGATAGCACCTTCCCTAAGAAGGAATACCCATCAACTTGTGGAAGAACTATCTTCTTCATTAGAAAAATAACTTGCATCTGAATAACCCTAAAAAACCAAAGGAAATCCAATATACGTAAAACCATAATCATTGGATCCTTTTAAAGTACTTGAATACTCGGCTTAAAGCTTGCCAATGATGTGAACTAGGATCACTAGTATACCTACAAATTTTTCCAATAACAAAGGCTATATCAGGCGTAGTGCTAATCATGGCATACATAAGACTGCAAATGGCTCTCTAGTATTCAAGTTGAGATACTGCAACACCTTTATTAGGTATAAGCTTAAGACAAGGATCTATAGGAGTGCTAACTGGTGAACAATCCTTAAAGTTGAATTTATTCAAAATCTTCTCAATATAACGAGATTGAGAAATTGAAATAATATTGTTCTTTCGCCTAATTCTTATACCAAGAATCACCTCAACCTCCCCAAAATCCTTCATTTGAAAACTAGATGACAAAAATTTCTTTGTTTTATCAACTTGATTTTGCCAGTGCCAAAAATCAACATTTCATCCACATATGAGCAAATCATAACTCCTTTACCAGAAGTATCAAACTTGCTATACACAAATCTGTCCGCTTGGTTTATATAAAAACCATTAGACAAAACCACATCATCAAATTTTTTATGCCAAGCTGTCGGTGCTTGTTTTAACACATATAATGATTACTTTAACTTGCATACCTTGTTTTCAAAACCAGACATAACAAACCCTTCTTGTTGTTTCATATAAACTTCTTTATCTAATTCACCATTTAGAAATGCAATTTTTACATCTATCAATAATGTAATAGTAGAAGTCCTTGCAATAGGAGCATAAGTATCAAAGAAGTCAATTCCTTCTTTTTGCCTAAAGCCTTGGATAACCAATCTGGCTTCATACTTGTCTATGATACCATCTACTTTTATTTTCCTTTTGAAGACCTACCTCTTTCCTAGAGGTCTACAATCGAGTGGTAAATCAGCCAATTCCTATGTATTATTGTCCATGATAGAGTCCATCTCATCCTGGATTGTTTCTTTCTAGACTGCAATATCTCTTGAAGCTATAGCTTCATCAAATGTTATTAAGTCCTCTTCAACAACAAAACAATATTGATAGCGATACTCAACCTCATCCCTTGATCCTTCAACTAAATAAAGATGAAAGTCATCTCCAAAAGATTTAGCTTTTCTAGCTCTAGTACTTTTCCTAGATGGTCCAGGTAAGGAAACATTTCCACCAGATAAACCTTCGGAATGATCTGAGTTCTCACTACATGAATTCTGAATCTTGTCTCTTGGTATAGGTATAGATGCAAATCTATCTTCATAAAAAAACATCTCTTGACTCTATAACCGAGTTCATAGATACATAGTCATTAGATTCTATTATATAGAACCTATATGCATGGGAATGCTCTGCATACCCAATGAAGACACAATTTATACCTCTTTCACCTAAGTTTTGTCTTTTCAGTTCAGTGATTCTTACCACTACACTACAACCCCAGACTCTTAGAAAACTCAGCTTTGCTGGCTTTTAAACCAATATTCATCGGGGGTAATTTTATTCCTTTTATTAGGAATTCTATTTAATAAATAGCAAGCTATTAGTATAGCCTCACCCCAGAATCCTTCACTCAAACATGAATAGGACAACAAAGAATTAACCATTTCTTTCAAGGTTTTATTCTTCCTTTCAACCACACCATTTTGTTGTGGTGTATATGAAGCTGTGGTTTGATGTATTATGCCAGTAGACGGAAAAAATATTGGATCATAACACTCACCTCCCTATCGGTACGTAAACTTTTAATGAAATTACTTTGATGTAACTCTACCTCTTGTTTGTAGATTTTAAATTTATCAAGAGCTTCATCCTTTGCATGCAATAGATAAACATAAAAATATCTCGATGCATCATCAATAAAAGTAATATCATACTTTTTATTTCCTATCAAAGATGTAGCGTGAAAATTGCACAAGTCACTATATATTAAATCCAATATATTAGTCACTCGGTTAACATTCTTAAAAGGTTTTCTAGTTATTTTTGTCAACATGCAAGTTTCACAATTCTCACGATTTATATCAATGGTAGGTATAAGGCTAATTTTGGACATATCTTTTAATCTTTCATAATGTACATGTCCTAGTCTAGCATGCCATAATTCTGATTTATTATAAATTTACTATCACTAAAAGAAAGCTTAAAAGAAGATTGATCACTAAAAGAAACTTTAACATTTGACAAAAACATTCCATTACGTAAGTATCCAAATCCTACAAAAGTGCCAAGTTTTGATAAAATATACTTGCCACTTTCGAACACTTGTTTGTATCCACAGTTATTTAATACAACACTAGGTAATAGATTCTTTTGAATCCTAGGAAGATACAATACATTACTTAAACAAATACATTTTTTAGAAGTAAAGACAAGATCCACTTTTCCAATTCCTTTGATTGGTTCAGTCGTAACATTTCTCATCTTTAATATAGATCCATCCTTGATTTGTTGAAAATCTTTGAACTAACAAAGATTCTTTCAAACATGACTTGTTGCTCCCGAATCAATTCACCTAGAAACATCATCATCTTGCACATAAAATGCTTCAGATATTAAAGACACATAAGTTTGCCACACTTCCAACAAGCCACTTTAGGCTTCTTATTGAGAACTTATTATTGTTTCCTTTAAATTTACATTTACTACCTTTGTCACTGTTTTGATTCATAGAAAATTCACCTTCTACATCCATATTTACAGAAACAGTACCAACTTAGTTCTTGCTCTTAAGATTACTTTCAATCTCTTGAGCCCTTAAGGATTCTTCAATCCCAAGATGACTGTCAAGTTAAACCAAAGTCAACTCTTCTTTATTATTTTTCAATGTATGCTTAAAATCTCTCCAAGATGGTGGCAGTTTGTCAATGATACTAGAAATAGAAATAAATTCATCCATCTTCATGTGATTTTGAACAAATTGTCCCAGAATTCTTAACAATTCATTATATTGTTCCATGACCGGTCTAGTATCAACCATCTATAATTGATGAAATTACTCACCAGAAACTTCTTGCTATAAGCATCCTCTGCCATATACTTTGATTCCAGAGAATCCTATAGTTCGTTTACAGATTAAACGTTTTGATATTTATCAAAGAGGGAATCAGACATACCGTTTAGAATGTGTCCACAACAAATGTAGTCATCATTCTCTCATTCGCAACTCTTCCTTGTCTGCTCCACAGTCTCATTCTCTACAATTTCGTTCATGGGAGTACTCAGAACAAAAGCCACTTTCAGTGTAGTCAACAAAAATGCATCTTCTTCTGCCATCTTCGAAAATCTTGACCCTTAAATTTGTCCAGTTTTGCAAACTTGCTAGACATCTCCTTAAAACTATTCGACATCTTCAGAAAAATAAATTTCAATTTTTGTTTGATTTTCAGGATTACTTTGATGTTTCTAAAGTTACAAGTATGTTATCAGATTGAAATTTATTTGGTCAGTTCACTAAACTTTCAATCGGCTAAAATCAGAAATTATATCAAGAACAAGAATTTTATATGCTGTGAACATATCAACCAAATTTTCTCTATATCTGCCAATTTCGTTTTGGTGATATAAATAACCAAAATGTTAATAGACATGTCTAAAAGACATGTTATTTCGGATAGTAGACATGTCTAAAAGACATACTTTTTCGGAACCTGTCTAAGGGCGCTGCCTCTAGACCCGGCCAGAGGCTGCCGCCCCTTGGAACCCGCACCTGGGGACGCTGCCTTCAGACCCCCAAATTGTAACAGAACCCGAACAAGCGTTCACTCCGCACTCACCCAACTTGTTCAATGAAATGTCATGATCGCATTGGTCAAACTAGTTGATCCAAATATACAAAAATATTAATAGTACGGAGCTGTATCAATATTTTTTTGATGGTCTGATCTAGATGTGAACTCCTGTCTTTAAAAAATTTTGGGTCTATTATCTTTAAAACAAAATTAATGTTCTCACAAGATTAAAACTATCTTCAAAACATCGTGACAAAATTGATACTATCTTCAAAACATCATGAAAAAATTGATTTCGAAGATGATTTCTAAAGCACAATTCTCATTATCACCGTAACCACATTTAATTGCGCATTCAACTTTCGCTTTCCCGATAGGTCATCGGCAACTGTTTTTGCTATTTCAAATAAAACTTTGCATGTGCACTTCTCAATTTCAAATCTCAATACTATACCAGAGTTTACCTTTTAAGCAAAGTTTTAAAAAAATCACTAGGCGCTAGTCGGGGGATGGACTAGGGGTTTTAGTGCCTTGGATGGGACTGGGTGGGGTTTAGGCAGTGCTAGGCGGATTTGTAACTTTTTATTTTTTCATATTTATTGATAGATAAAAGTATAAATTCAACTAAAAAAATAAAATTTTAGTGAAGAGCTACTACTGGGGCTTCGTGGTTAGGGGTCGGAAGTGGATATCTCTTTACTTCAATTTGCTGATGATACAATGTGCTTTCTTCCGGCAAAATGAGTTTCTTTAATGAGACTCTTTTGCCCATTTTTATCGTATTCTTCGTTGCTTTGAGTTGATTTTGGGATTACGTATCAATTATTATAAGAGTTCTATTATGGGTATCAATGTTCATTAGCCATTTCTGCAATTGTGTGCGGAGTCTCTAGGTTGTAAGATGGAAAATTTCTTAATCACATATCTTGGAGCCCCTCTTAGTATGAAATTAATCCATGTGTCTTATTGGTCTCAATTGATTGTTAAGTTTCAGAATCGTTCGGCTAGTTGGAAGGGTCAATGTTTATCGTATGGTGAGCGGGTTGTTCTTCTAAAATCGGTTCTTTCGTCTCTTTCAATTTACTTGCTTTCTCTTTATAAGCTCCCATTGTTGGTTAATGTTAACTTGATCCAATTGATGCAAAACTTTCTATGGAAAGGTGATCTGAATGCAATAGGGTTGAGTAAGGTTTGTTGGAATACAATATCTCTGCCAAAGAGTTAAGGGGATTTGAAGTTGGTCAATTGTAGTTTGCTTTGGAAATGGTTATGGAAATTGTATGAAATGGGTCAACAATTATTGTGGTTTGATTTTTCTGTTCGGCGGCACGATTTTACTTTTCGGGATTCTATTGTAGAGTATAACAAGCGACTTTTTATCATAGATATGCAAGAATGTTGTATCTCGAACGATCAATTTTTGGATTTTTTAAATCCACTATTCGAGTAGACGGTGGGAATGGGGTTGGGACCTCCTTTTGTCACGATAACTGGATAGCTAAACAACCCCTTGTATCTTTTCCTTAATATATATTTATTATGTAACCGTAAATTGTGTTCGTTTCTTGGGGATGGTTGGGTCTTTTGCAATCATATCCAAGATGAGGGGCTTAGGGCTGAAATTGAGGGGCTGAAACGTTTGCATTATGATGAAGACTTATGTGTTTGGAAGCCTGCAATAGATTGAAAGTTCACGGTAAAAGGTGCTTTCTTGCTCGCTCTTAATTCTAATGTCGTTGTGCCAAGTCATAGTTTTATTTGGAAGGCATTTTTGCCTCCTTTGCGTTCCACTTTGTATTGGGGTATTTTACATGAACCTATTCCTACATATGACATTTTGAAATTGAAAGGAGTATTGTCGGCTTCAAGATGTTCTTTATGTGGGCAGTGCGTTGAATCTCTTAATCACTTTTTTTTGTCGTGTTCGTTTATGATGACATTATGAAAATCCTATGGAAAATTTATTTGGGAAGTAGGTCTATACGGGTTGTAATGTTGAAGACTTGATTATGAGAGCGCTAGACCGAAGGTGTGGTAGTGAATTATTTTTGATTTGGAATGTCGCGATTATCACTTGCTTTTGGGTGGTATGGTGAATTAGGAATTTAGCATGTTTGGAGAATAAAGTACCAGCAATTGGGGAATGTCTTCGACTCATGTGGAAGTCCATGAAAGAGGTGGAATTTTTTCGCGTTGGTAACACTAAGGAAATTACGGATTTTAGAGTGTTAAAATAACTTGGTTTTAGTATTTTGGCTAGTAGAGCGAAGAGGATTATTCTAGTCACTTTGTTGCCTCCACCACCGACTTTTATGAAAGTTAATGTTGATGGAACAGCTCTAGGTGCTCCAGGTATGATTGGGTATGGGGGATTGTTTCACAATGCTAGAGGATTTCGGCATGGTGTGTTTATGGGTAGAATGGAGCTGGCATTCGCTTTTAAAGTGGAGCTCCTTATGGCTAATGTAGCTATTGAAAAGGCTACTAGTTTTGGATGGGATAAATTATGGTTGGAATCACAGCGCACCTCCTGAAAAATTGTATGTTTCGGTTCCATGGAAGTTTCGTTTGCTTTAGGAGGAGACCTTAAGGCTCTTAGAAGGGATGAGTTTTGTTGTCACTCACATATACAGAGAAGGTTACCAGGTAGTGAATACTTTGGCGCGTCATGGGGTATCTCATGGTGAAAATCAGTGGCCCTCACATTTGAAGTTTGTGACGCAGCGAAATATCAATAAAAATAGGTTTATTATCGAAAATTGATGAAATAAAAAAATCAACAATGATCAGCTCTTCACAAAACTCTCAGAAATCGCAAATTTATAGTCTAGGGCAGCCATGTGCAAAACGGCAAAACAAAATAATAAGCACACAAATTTTTAAAAAAAAGTTTAGTCTCTAAAACAGAAAAACATAAAATTGAGGGCCTAAACGACATTATTTAGCTGAAAAACGAAATTATTCAATGGACCGATTCTGATGGAAATAAGGCGAGAATTCACCAAAATCCAAAACTTTAAAATTCACCCAGATTGGCGATCAACCTTCACCAGTAGGTTATTGCCCTCTCAGCAACATCAGTTTGTTAATTTCTTTTATTATGGATGATTATGCTTTGCGTCCGCAATATCATTCTGTTGTTTAATATTCTTTTTGTTGAAGGCTGAGCTGTTCGGTTTGTTGTTTCAATTTCTTTGATGACTCTTGTACTTCTCATTATATTAAGAAAATACCTTGGAGAGGGTTTTAATGGAGGTGGGAACCTTTTCCACTTACCATTCTGTGAGCACGGTCCGCCAGGCCTGATGATGATTAATGCCTTTCCATATGGGCGTCCAAGTGTAGAAAGTGCTACGAGCCGAATGCCTTTAAAAGCCCTAAATTTCCCACACTTCAAACATCTCGTCCACCCCAACTCTTTTTTTGAAAACCCCCCGGAGGAACATTGTGTTCCCCTAGGAGGAAAAAGATCGAGATAGGTGAAAATTTCGGGGCTGGCGTCCCAACTAGGTTGATGCCCACGCTTACCTACAAAACACCTACCTCTCTTTATTAAAGAAATCCAAAGACCGCTCACAAGATGAGAGCGTCTGTGAACAAAGATACAGCCTAATGGTGATACAGATATAAAATCCGATCCCGAGACATGCCTATACAATGAATGAGGCCAAAGAATGCCAACAAACTAATTACAGCTTAGAAACAAATCTAGACAAGTAAATACATCAGAAACGACAAAATTAAGATTTCGCCTTCGATACTTGAAGAAGAACCAGCATAGATGAACGCTAAACCCCAAATGATCATCTGTGCTTAAGACACCCTCGAACACGAACTTATTCCGCCTTTTCCAAATAGCCCACGCAATCATAAACCATAAAGCCGTACCAAACTCCTGTCCGATCCCGGAGGAAAAATGCGCTCGCCATACTATTAGAAAATCAGCTCCCTTGAATGGCATTGTTACTGAAATCCCTAGCACCCGAAAAGCTTGAACCCATATACGATAACTACCCAAACAGTGAAACAGAGCATGATCAATTGTTTCAGACTCATCACAAAATGGACACTTCTCATTCATTACTGCTTGACACCCGCGACAAACCAAAAAGACTTTCGTTGGGAGACGTCTATGTAACAATAACCAGCCAAAGAATTTAACTTTAGGCAGAAGACACGCATTCCAAACCACCATAAAATCCGTTTCCGGCGTAGTCCTTAGAGGCGTCCTATAGAACCCTAAACAAAAAGATGCAGCTGAAAATACCTTATTAGCTTCCAGATCCCATTCAAATCTATCTTCCGCCACCTGAAACCCAACGTGTAGCTGCTGCCCCCTACTGCCGACAGCCCCATTCCCCCCGAAAACAGCAGGGTAGGTCTGGGAAATCCAATTCCGCAGCTGGAGGCATCTCTCCCTACTTGTAATCCTTACACTACGTTTCCAAAAAGGCCTAGATAGTACCGCTCCCTCAGAAATAGACAGACACCCATCCCGAATCAAGCAACTTTTCCTATTACATAATAAATACAGGTCAGGGAAAAGAATAGATAATGGCACATTTGCAGTCCAATTATCATACCAAAAAGATCCGCAAGCCCCGTTCCCCACTTTCACTCTCCCGTTCGATTTAAACAACTCCCGTTCGTCCACCCCAACTCTATCTGTCAATACCACCAAATACCATTGCTCAACACAGTGCACACGTCGTATTGTTTTAATAGGAAATTACTTTCTTATGTAAATGTCAAATGTGTGTAAAATGCATGAAACTGGAATATGAAATGCATGGACTAATTAAGATAAATGCATGCAATTACTAGCACAAATTAAAGTAATGCATGAAATTCCACTTGCACTAACGTGTTAGGCAAATAATGCATGAAATGAATAGGGTAAAATGGTTGCACAATTACGTATAATGCAAAGAAATGTGAAGCAAGGACGTGTCATATAAAGAGAGGGTTAAAGATTCGCATGCACGGACGAGTGATGCAAAGAGAAATGGAAAGATGAGTATGCATGTGCGTGTAATCCATGCAAAATATAAGAGGTGACTAATTAATTAAAAGGGTGTGTACGCACACATGTGTCAAGCAACCATTCATGCCACATGGCTTATGATTTATGGACATTCTTGACACACAAGTGCCGATCAGCACTTTGCAAAAATCTATAAAAAGAAAAGCATGGCTTTCCATTACAACACGGCCACATTTCAGAATATATATTACACATTCATTTGTTCTCTAAGTCGATCGACAGTTTGGACATGCGTCAATCGACGGTTGTTGCAAGCGTCGATCGACGCTCATTATTGCTGACACACGTCAAGTCTAGCAATGACTCAGGAAACTTACACATATGCAACGATCGACGGTCATATACGACAATCGATGGTTCTTGGGACACGTGTCGAGTCTAGTGATGACTCATCGAAGCTACAATCACCCAAGAAGTGTCGATTGACACAAGTTACCGCCTGACTTGCGTCGATCGACGGTCATCGCCCAAGAAGTGTCGATCGACACAAGTTGCCGCCCAACTTGCGTCAATCGACAGTTCTATAATCCCTATAAAAAGAAGCCGAACCTCAGCATTTCAAAGGCAACAAATCATCAGAATTCGATATCATACGAATTCAAGCAATCCCCTCCTCGTAGTATCGAGCCTATACCAAAATTCCTTTCCTTTATCCCAAAACTATACTCAGGTATAGAATCGTCCTCTTCACAAGTTTTAGGTATAAATTGGACTAGCCTTATTTCCTGAACACCATCCCGATACTATAGTTCAGTATCGTCGACAGGTTTAAGCTATAAACCTTCCTCATATTGTCCTTCAAACACAACTATACCAAGGTATAGTCCATTGTTCCCGACGGGCTTTAGTTATAAACCGTCTCCACAAATCCCAAGGTTCTCAACCCCAATCTTTCAATCATCCGATTCTAGCACGTACCGGCCTTCACAACACTCAAAAGGTAATTGAGGGTAATTGGATTCTATCCCACTTTTATTGCATTCATTTTCATTTTATTTATATTTATTAAATTGGCTGGGGCAGCCGAAGCACAGGAATCCATCGACAAGGCATAAACAGTTATCCCTTCATTGTTATTCGCCTTAATTGTTATTCATTCCCAAGTTTTATAAATGAAACGACATAGGGAAATTATTTTTAATAAACTGATTAAACATAATTATCTCGATTAAAATGTATAAGTAACTATTTTATCGAACTCAGAATCTCTGCTTTATAGGTATAAGAATCCTATTCGGATCAGTTATTCCACCGATTTCTCGGTAGAGCTGAACCGGGTGGCAATTATAAAATAGGGCTTTCAACCCAACTTTAATCGATAAAGTTTTCATCAAAACAATTCTCTACAGACCAGCCACTATGAGGGTCCCATGGTCCCTGTTGCCAAGCACTCCCAAAATATAAACAAGCCTAGTGCTCGAACCACAGCCGCTCTCCGCATAAAAACCCGGGAGCCCGCTCGCACGCCATTCATAAGTAAAAAGTTCACCCACTCACAGTGGCAACTCTACTAGGGAAGTGGTCTTACCAGTATATTTGATTCGAGGATTTATGTTTAAAAAGTTTATCTACAAACTTTATTTCGGATTTACTGCATAGCATTTACATCTGTCCTACCGAAATTCCGTTGTTCTCAATGATGTGTTTGTAGAACTTGACTCGAGTTCGTGTAGGGGCACAAAGTTGGGACACACCAGCCGTGCGTAGTGCAATATAATCTGGTCGGCTTCATTAAGGCCACTAGGTTTGAGTATATTAAACATAGAAAATAGGCTCCTTAACTCAATTAGGGTTCTTAGGCTTAAGTACATAATGCACGGTTACCATCAACTCTAACCCCGTCAGACTTAACCCAGCATATAGCAAGACAACCCTAGAAACTTCCCCTAGGAATACCCAATAATTTTCTTAAAATCACAAAAGAGAGTGCATCCTCGCCTACCCCAGGTTGGTAATAGAGGAAAGAACCCCCACCTTGGAAAGATACTCACCATGATGGAGTAATAAGGTCAAAAGGGAGAGATAAAAAAAGTACATGTTCAAATAACTTGCCAGTTCAAACATCCGATGCTCCACCAACCATGATTTGCGTGCAGCCATAAGATGAAATAACCATATCATATGAATGCACCATCGCACGTACCCCCGGTACAAAGCAAAATGACCATAGAAAAGCTGCTCTTAGAGCGCACCATCGCGCATACCCTTAGTATTAAGTGACAAAACCTTAGAAAAGCCGCTCCTAGAGTGCGCCATCGCACATACCCATGGTATTAAGCGATATGACCTTAGAAAAGCTGGTCCTAGAGCACACCATCATACATACCCTTAGTATTAAGTAATATGACTTTAGCAAAGCCACTCCTAGATCACACCATCGCACATACCCCTAGTATCAAGCAATACAACTTTAGAAAAGCTGAACCTATAGAGCACAATCATACATACCCTTGGTAGCAAGCGGTATGACCTTAGAAAAGCCGCTCCTATAGCCCACCATCGCACATACCCTCGATATTAAGTGATACAACCTTAGAAAAGTTGCTCCTAGAGTGCACATTCAGGCATACCCCTGGTATTAAGTGATATAAGCTTAGAAAAGATGCTCGTAGAGTGCACCATCATTAAGTGATACAACCTTAGAAAATTGCTCCTAAACTGTACCATCTCGCATACCCCTAGTATTATGCGATACAACCTTAGAAAAGTCGCGCCTAGAGCGCACCATCACACATACCCTTGGTATTAAGTAATATGACCATAATAAAGCCGCTCTTAGAGAGCATAAAGTGCACAGCTAAAATGTGCATCATGGTACATAAAGCAATAAGGGGACTAACCTAGAAATATCACACGTACCCCTGGTACTAAGCGATGAAATCCTTAAATTGCTCCTTGAGCATAATGCAAATTAGAAACATCACATGTAAGTACCCCTAGTACTAGGTGATGAAATCCTTAAACCGGTCCTTGAGCGTAACTTGAATTAGAAATGTCACGTATACCCTTGGTACTATGCTATAAAATCCTTAAACCGCTCCTTGAACGTAACATGAATTAGAAATATCAAGCATACCCCTGGTACTAAGCTATAAAATCCTTTGGTAATCACTCCCTGAGTGAACAACCAAAATTGCCCCATGCTCCATAAAAGAAGTAAAGGGACTAACCTTAGGAGCTTCGCACATACCCCTGGTATTAAGCGATAAAATCCTCTAGTAAAAATCACTCCACAAGTGACCAAATTGCCCCACGTTACATAAAACTATAAGGGAATATACCTATAAACATCGTAATACCCTAGGTGTTAAGCGATAAAATCCTCTAATGACCACTCCTTGAGGGACCAAATCATCCTGTGCTCACAGGCTGCCCCTTCGGGAATCACTGCTACCACATGTCAGTATGATCGCTCAAAAGGGTAAGGGATAGGAATGATACCTGATGGATGACTGGTATGCCCCTTAGTCGGACTTAAGCTTTGCAGATTGGTTGACCCTTGGTCGGACTTGTGCTTTGTGGATTAGTTGCGGCTTGGTCGGGCTTGTGCTCTATGGATTGGTTGCCCCTTGGTGGGGCTTATGCTTTGTGGATTGGTTGCCCCTTGGTCAGGCTTGTGCTTTATGGATTGGTTGCCCCTTGGGCTTATGCTTTGTGGATTGGTTGCCCCTTATTCGGGTTGAGCTTCAAGCAGAGATTACTCCTTGGTCGGACTTATGCTTTGTGGATTGGATGCCCACCCCGAGCTCGCGCTTGCCATCAATGAGATAGGGTTCGAGGACTTGGCGCAGATAATGCCAATGCTGATGCCTAAGCTTTCTCATTCAGCAGTAATGGCCCTAACTGAGAGGAGGTCCGAGACCATCCATACTTTCCACTTCTCTTTTGGGGAACCTACGACTACACCCTCTATAGTAGTAGCCATGACTGGCCTCCCTTGGACGGATGAGGTCATACATTTTAATGCTTACATGGATAAGTACCATGTTGAGAGGCCCGTGGTGAGGTGGGTGAAGGAGTTGTTTGGTCTGAAGCCCATTTCTGGGCTAGTGTCTTATGGAGAGTTACACCATCACTGGACCCTAGTGGATGTAGTGCCTGAGGAGGAGAGGGAGGCTTGTATCCGGTCCTTTGTGATTTCTCTGCTTACTATGCTATTCTTTCCAATCTCAGGGAGCAAGATCAATTATGTGCTTGTAACTGCTGTAGAGGACGTGGCGGGTATTAGGAGGAAGAATTGGCTGAGGGCCATCTTGGCCCAGTTGTACCATAGGCTGGACATGGGAGCCCGGAAGAAGGAGAAAGCCCTTCGCCTTTGCCACTTGCTACTCCAGGTATAACTTTTTTGAAGTATTTTTCTTGATAGCATGTGTTCTCATTTATTGTATGACGCTTTTTGAATTGATTGGTCGTTATTTGTGCAGGCCTGGGACTTCAAGCTTCAGATCCTCCCGCCGATGGAGTTTAAGAATGTTATGTTGCCGTGCTGTCACTTCCTCACTCGCTGGTGTGGGGCCGTCGGCGGGAAGGCCATGTACCTTACGAAATAAAGGGAGGTACTGAGGAGCGTGCGGTTAAGCTCGGTATGCAATTTTTGATTTAGTCTTTGTTTTTACATTTAGACAAAACAAAAATTGCTTATGGACTTATATTAATTTTTTTTATGTAGCTCGTCTTGGATCCATTTGATAGGGTGGAGAATTTGGCGGAGGTTGTAAGGATCCGGAGGGAGGTAGATGACCGCCGGTTTGTGATTGAGTGCCCTCTATCCCAGCAGTGGTACCTAGGCGAGCG
The DNA here is from genome assembly GCA_947683365.1 of Euphorbia pulcherrima. Classification (NCBI taxonomy): domain Eukaryota; kingdom Viridiplantae; phylum Streptophyta; class Magnoliopsida; order Malpighiales; family Euphorbiaceae; genus Euphorbia; species Euphorbia pulcherrima. Next base: position 9,151,914 of record CANTUS010000010.1, read on the forward strand.
CATCCGGGGTTGGAGGTCCGTCATGGCGGCTGCTAGATCGGCGCCTGCTGATCCTCCTAGGGGCTTATGGTGGCCCCATTTGGTGATCACCTCCGAGGCTGACAAGGCAGATTATATTGACGAGAATGGCCGAGTGATCCTTAGCATCCCAGACCTGTACGAGCAGCTTCTGTAGCATCTACTCCCTGTATGTCCTAGCATCTACGGAAATGATATGATTGAGTATCATAACGAACAATGGTTAGAGGACAAGAAAAGGCGCCTTAAAGGCATCATGGACTTCGATGAGGAAGATGATGATAAGGATGAGGTGCTTAAAGGGGATGTTCCAATCGACCCCGAGGGGGAGGATGAGGTGGGCGCGGGCGTAGCTGGCGGGAGCGCGTTAATGTCCCAAGGGGAGCAACATTCTTTTGAGGCATGATTGTGCTTGTGTGTATGATTTTAAAGTCATTTAGGAACGTTATTGACTTATGGCTTTCATGTTTTTCAGGAACCCATGAGGAAAAGAGGTCGGGATAACCAAAGTGGGACCCGGAACTATGGTGTGCCGGAGGGTATAAACTTTATGGAGGGGCGTCTGGTCAATCCATTGGAAACCACATTCCTGCTGATGAACTCCCAAGGTGAATTCCTCTATAGGAATATTGGCTCCAGCCGGCAAGCTCCTATTTTTATGCCTGAAAATACTACTTACGTAAGGTCTAATAATTATTTTCTTGATAAGCCTTGGATGCAAGTGTCTAAGGATTTGCCTTTTGTATTTTCCAGGTGGCGCAGAGCCATGTGGAGCAGCTCGCAGAGAACAATTTTGTTCTCTGGGATACACTCATTGGACAGTCGCTCTTTGCTCAGGTATTTTATGCACATGTTAAGATGGGATGCATCTATAGATGTTATGCATGATATGCACTGCTGATATTTTCTTTGGTTTGCAGGATTTCTTGGCCCTTTCCTTGTCAGATGCTAATGCAGCCCGATGGCGGTACGAGAAGAAGACTACAGACCTACGGTGTCACGTGAGTGACATTGAGAGTCAGCTGGCAGCCATAGCTCAGGAATAAAGAAGTAAGAAAAACTTAGACTGTGCTCACCCTGGCAGCACCGGATGTAGGGGGGTCAAGATGTCTACTGGTCAACATGTGTTTGATGTGGCTGAGGAGTCCAGCAGTGTGCCTATGATAAAGGGAAGGGAGGAAGACGAGGACAATGTTGGTGATTGGCTTGCAAGCCCTGATGACATATCATCCCGCCAGACTGGTAGTGGCGCGCATGCTTAGTTTTATTTCATTTTGCTTTTTAGTTCTTTATTTGTGCCCTATATACATTGGGGTTTGGATAATTTGGTTTTGTCGTAGGCTAGATGTTTTGGGATATTTTGAGTGATTTGCACCTCTAGGCTTTTTATTTTGAATAAAAAATGAATTGCTGTTTGATAAGGCATTGGAAATATAGCATAGGATTGTTTACAGGTTTTGGACAGGTCTGAAATGAAAGAAATGCTTCTGATGCGCTAGAAAATTCACTCCATATCGTCGATGGCGTGACCTATATCGCCCAAACTCATCCAGCCTAAATAATATATACAAGGCTGTCTGAAAGTCCGTATCACCGGTGGCATCAATTATATCACCGGCGGCATCACCCATATTGCCAGCAGCATCAGTTTTCTATCAACCTGATTTTGACTATTCTGTCCATTCCTGTTGTCATGGGCCAAGAGTCACTGTCATGGCAGCCCACAATCAAAAGCTATGGGGTTTTCTGCAGAGCCTAGGGAATGCAGACTGGAAGAGGCTTGAAAAATTCAGGCTATAGGGGTTTCAACATATCGTGGCATGGCCCATAAGGCACGAATTCCTTTGAGTGGCACTGTATTTTTGGGATCCAATGGACCACATTTTCCGATTTTCATCGTTCGAGCTTTTTCCCTTGCTTGAAGAATTCCACGCTATTTTAGGGACACCGTGTCCTAAACGTGTTTCACTGGCATCGCCGGACTTTCATTTTGGCATAGATGGAATTCCACGAGGGCTATGGAATTTGGATTCTGTTGACCCATTTCTATCTCAGTTGCCCAATAAACCTGGGTTTTAGCTCAGAGCAGTTCTAGAGTGGTGTCGTGGAGTGCCCCGATCCCATCCTGCTTGGCCATTCATGGTGGCATTATTACTCATGGCAGAGTTTATGTGTGGAGTGAGCCCGATTACTCCGCACAGGTTGATTTTGCTCATCTACCCTATGTCGATAGGGGCTTCCCCCATGGCCGTGGGGTTGGCCGATGTTTTGTTGAACGTGGATGGTGCTTCTATTGACTCGTCACTCATCGGAGATCAACTCATATTATTACAGGTATCTTTTGTTCTTTCTGATCTAAAACTCTCCTTCCCCCATCCTTACCCAAGGGCGGCGCCACGAGGGAATCTAAAAAAGTATCTCCCCGTCCGAGGGAGAGAGGGCTCATGCGGGCTAATTTTGACGAGTTGACATACGATGATTGGGTGCCTATTTTAAGGGGGTATACTGACGCATAGGTTCAGTGGGTTAGTCCATGGTGGAGAATTTAGGATGTTGTTATAGAATCTTGAGGAGCGTGTGTTCAACTGATAGGTCTGGAGAAATCTTCATTTTATACCCCCTATCGGCTGTGTCTTCAGTGTGGCAAAAGGCAAAGAGTCCCAATCAAATTGCCCCATAATTAGATTGGAGTTTACAAAGCTAGGTGGGTCAACCATATTTGGGAGAAGTGGTCCAGGGAGGCTGTATTTGAGATTCTGGATTACGATCACATAGAAACCACCGAAACTGATACATACTACAGGGGATAGCTTGCTGAGACAAGAGATTTGCCAACCCGTAGGAAGCGGTCATGGGCCTGTTTTGTAGGGGAATGTGCAGAGCGGGGAGAAGACTCCTTTTCTACTAGCACACCGAGGCGGATCTCTAGGTACTGTGACGATGATGCGGGAAGTTCGTTTTGAGTCTTGCTTTTGTCAGAACCATCAGGTCTCTTTTTTTATTTTTTTTAAATAATCTAAAATGAAACAAAATGAACTCTGTTCAAGGCTTGCCAAAGTTGTCTTAATCTTATGAATACAGGATCCACATAAGTATAAGCATTTAGATTTTAACAAAAGAGAACTTTTATTAATTAAGATAAAATAAAATACATGATGTTTGGTTGACATTCCCATTGATTTAACTCTCGGTGCCAACTAGCCGGGATTGATTTTCTAGAAGGCACTCGCTCTTTGCTCACATACCTTAACTTTTGCCTAGACTACCCTTTTCAGGTTTTCGATGTAGCGGGTTTGTCTCATACCCTAATTTTTGCACAGTTGGTTTGCAAGATACCAATCATCAGGCGTCACCCTAACTTTTGCCCGATCAGTAAAAGACTGAAAGGCGGGTAATTATCATGTATGTTTTTTTTGTGTGCTGCTTTTGCGATTTATTCCTTTTGAATTAAACATGATAACGCTTAAGCCTGTCTTGGTTTACAAGATTTACGAACTCGTTCCCATCCATGTCCATAAGTTTAGCTGCCTCTTTGCTAAGCAGCTTCTTTATTACATATGGTCCTTCCCAATTTGGCCTGAATTTTCCCCTCGCATCAGTGGTAGAGTGTTTCAACTATTTGAGGACCAGATCCCCAGCCTTTAGGGGGAACTTTTGATGTCTTACCCGATTGTTATACGCCTGAGCCATACATTATTGGTACATCTGAAGGTTGTCGAGGGCCTTCAGCCTCTTCTCATCCATCATGTTCAACTATTCAAATCTTGCCTGAGTCCATTCAAATTCTTCTAACTTAGCCTCTAGAGCAACTCTTAATGAGGTCACCTGAGTTTCAACTGGCAAGACTGCTTCCATTCCGCAGACTAGGGAAAATGGAGTTTGGCCCGTCAGGGTATGTACGCTGGTGCAATATCCCTAGATAGCGAAATGCAACTTATCCACCTAATCTCTGTAACAGGCTATCATCTTATAAAGAATCATCTTTACCGAATTATTGGCTGCCTCAACAGCTCCATTGGCTTGTGGTCTATATGGAGAAGACCTATGGTGCTCGATCCCATACTTCTCAATCAGTGAAGCAGTTGCTCCTTGAAACTGTACTCCATTGTCTGAGACTATATGGTATGGGAGCCTATACCGAGCAAAGATGTGCTTTTCTATAAACTTGGCCATCTGCCTGGTGGTGACATAGGTGAAGGATTCAGCTTCCACCTATTTCAAAAAGTTATCTACTACTACCACAATGAATTTGTGGCCATTTGTTGAGGAACAATGGATTTCACCAATTATATCTATACCACATGCCGAGAATAGCCAAGGGGTGGATAAGTGATAAAGCTCGATCGGTGGTAGATGCCACATATCTCTGTAAACCTGGCATTGGTGGCATCATTTGACCTGGGCAATGCAATCAGCTGTGAGAGTGAGCAAAAAATACCCTAGTCACTGGATTTTCTTTGCGAAGGCAAGACCGTTCATATGAGGGCCATAGTCACTAGCATGGACCTGGGTCATTATGTTTTGAGCCTTGAAATCAGTGAGGCAACGGAGAAGTAGGTCGTCACTGGTACACTTGAATAGGTCATTATCCATAATACGAAACTGGGTAGCGAGCCACCGTAGGGTGGTACGGTCCGAGTCGGAAGAATCTATGGGGTATTGGCCGGTCTGAAGAAATAGGACGATGTTAAAATACTAACAAGGTTTGGATGAAATGGCGAGAACTAGAGGAGTCGATTGAACATAATATGGGATCTTGGTGGACAGCAAAACTAAAGGGCGGATAGGTTGTTGTTGGGGTCCTTCCCACATGGACGTTAGAGTGGCGAGAGCATCTGCCATTTGATTCTCATCTCGAGGGACATGGAGGTACAAGCACGAGATAAATTTCTCAGAAAATTCATGGATAACCTCAACATAAGGACGGAGGTATTCTTCTTTAACTTCCCAATCTCCAGTGACCTGATGAACAACCAGAGCCGAATCTCCGATGACAGATATATGGCGTGCCTTAACTTAAAGAAGAGCCTCGAGGCCGAACAAGCAAGCTTCCTATTCAGCGCCGATGTTGGTGACGTCAAATTCTAAATGTTTGGACAATAGGATTATCTCATTATCTAGTGTGACGATGATGACCCTGATACCTGCTCCCTGGCGGTTCATAGCGCCGTCAAAGTACATTATCCAATTGTCATCAAGGGTTATAACAGAGGTGAGTTGTTCATCAGGGAACTCTAAATTTCCTTATAGTCAGAGCTGAGGGGTTGATTAGCCAGGAATTTGGCTACAGCCTGCTCCTTAATGACCTTTTGGGTTACATATTCAATGTCAAACTCAAACAAGAGAAGTAGCCATCGGGATAATTTACTGGCCAGAGTAGGGGATTGACAAAGAAACTTTATTGGATCAATCTTAGCTACGGGTTGGACGCAATAAGATTAGAAATAATGTCGCAACTTCTTAGTGAGCCAAACCATGGTAGTATAGGTCTACTCTACAATCGAATACCGGGTTTCATAATCTAATAACTTCTTGCTCAGGTAGTAGATGGCATGCTCGCGCTTATCATCATGTTCTTGGACAAGCATGGCTCTGAAGAAAGTTTCTTCAATGGCCAGATAAAGGATGAGTGGTTTCCCTGGGATGGACGGTGTCAGGACCAGTGGATCGATAAGATATGCCTTGATTCTGTCAAATGCTACTTGGCAGTGATCGTTCTATACCACGGGTTGCTGTTTCTTTAATAGTTTAAAGATGGGTTCATAGACAGTAGTGAGGCGAGCAATGAACCAACTAACATACTGCAAGGACCCTAAAAATGATCAGACCTCCTTCTTTATCTTAGGGGGAGGCATGTCCCTGATGGCTTTGGCTTTGTATGGATCTATTTCAATCCCTTTCTGGGTAACCACGTGTCCCAACAGCTTGCTGGAGGTAACTCCAAATACGCATTTCTTTGGATTTGATGAAGATTATACTTTTCAATGCGAGTCATAAACTTATCAAGAACAACAGGGTGCTCCTCTCGGGTGGCGGACTTCACAATCATGTCGTCCACATACACTTCCACTTCTTTATGGATCATGTCATGTAGAAGGGAAGTTATAGCTCGTTGATAAGTGGCCCCGACATTTTTCAACTCGAATGGCATTACCTTGTAGCAATACACCCCCCATTATGTGATGAATGTTGTTTTGGCTTTATCAACAATATTAACCAGAATCTGATTATACCCTGAGAACCCATCCATAAACAAATACATAGCTGCCCTGGTGGCACTGTCAATTAGGACTTCGATGTGTGGGAGAGGGAAATCGTCCTTCGGCGAGGCTTTATTGAGGTCTCGGAAATCCACGCAGACTCGGACCCTACCATCCTTCTTTGGTACTAGGACGATATTGGACAACCAAGTCAGGTATTCCACCACTTCTATGAATCGAGCTTCGATTAACCTTAAAACCTCTGTCTTAACCTGTTCTGCCCATTTAGGTCTCAATCGGCGGAGCTTCTGCTTAATAGGTCAGAATTTAGGATCAGTTGGGATTCTGTGTTTGATGATTTATCGTTCAACCCCAGGCATGTCTTCGTATGATCAGGCAAAAGTGTTAACGTGATTTTTAAGCACTTTTATGATCTCACTTCTTTCCTCAGCAGTTAAATCTTTAGAGATGGTTACCATTTTGGGATTACCATCTATACTTAGGTTTATTTCACTTAATAACGTATCACTAATGCCAAAAACATTATGCGTATTGTCATGTGAATGCATGGACCCATCAGGAAAGACATCAAATAAGTAAGCGGAACGGGAGTTATTCATTGCATTGAAAGCCTCATAAGTGGCATTATTTGCATCAAAAACATTAGAAATATTAAAAATTACATCGTCCATATCCTCCTCCACAGACGGAGGGGCTTTAGTGGCAACATCAATGGGAGAGGTGTCCTCTCTATCGTCTGTCAGCCTAGTGCTTAGGTCAAGCCCCAGAGTGGTCTTTTGGGCAATGGTGAGCGATGGCTCTTCAAATAGGTCGGCCTTTTTGGTTAGAGCCTTGGCGAGCTTTTCTACTATGACTGTCATAGCATCTTCTTCCCCATTACCCTTCCAGCCTTTCTTCATCAGTAATGCCATATCTTTTGTCACGGTCGCCACAACATTCTCAATTTTTGGATTGATAGGCTCATCCTTAGGATACATCTTATCTTTCCCTTTAGCCTTATCAGAAATCACATTGATAGGGGCATCAGGCTTAGTAGGCTCGGGTTTAGCTGAAACTATCATGTGACCAGCCTCAAAGTCATAGACATCTTTAAAGACCTCAAAGCCGGGCCACATTTTCCTGCCATACTCGATTGGTTCAGGCTCCCCTTTATAAGGCCTCTTGCCTTGGAATTCACAAGCAGTGGCCATGCGGCAATAGCAATAAGGGACGTGGTGATAGGCTTTCCTAGGCTTATATCCCAGTCCAGCTCTATGAATAAGGATTTTCGGCTCCAATTCCTCAATAATTCCCTGTTTGTGTATTCCTCCACCTCTGCCAGCCTATAACCAGACTTTTCATTAGTTTGCCCATACCCACGTGGAAGTAGCTATGCCAAAGAGGAGGAGGCTTTTGAGCTTTACTAATCATGGCAATCTGAAGGCCCTTTTCTATATTAGCTTCGGCTTCCATAACGGCCATAATGGAAGAAGGATCAACCTCTATAGTCACCATTCTGTCATCATGAATTAGCTTAATTTTTTAGTGTAGTGTGGAGGGTACTACTCCCAGAGCATATAGCCATGGTCGGCCAAGCAACAGAGAATAGGTAACAAGAATGTCAAGTATGGTGAAACGTACATTGCTTGCCACACCTTCGACAGTGACTTCTGCCTCAAAAGTCCAAATTACATTGCGCTTTGAATCGTTGTAAGTTCTAATAACTGTGCTAGACCTTTCAAGCATGTCCTCTGACAGCCCCAAATGAGGAAGGATTTTTAGAGGGAATAGGTTTAGAGTGGAGCCATCATCCACCATAACGCACGGGATGACCTTATCGAGAATTTGGATTCGGATGAATAAGGCTCTATTGTGGGCCCTTCCCTGGAGCGTAAGAACAAAACTGTCAAACATAATCTGAGGCCCTTTTCTCAGGGGAATGCCTTCTCCTATCGTGGTGCACATCTCAACGACCGAGGTGGTCAGATTAGCTTCCAGATCTAGGAGCTGCTTGATCAAACCAGTTGCCAGATGCTGTATCGGGCTTAGGTATTTTTCAGCTGGGTAATAAGGGGGTCAACCTCAAGACTGGTAGGGACAGGCGGAGGTGGAGAAGGGGGTTTTACAGTAGTTCCAACTCTGCCAGGAATCGGGTCTTTGTTTAGATGAAGATATCGATCATCCAACTGATATACACGACCACTCTGGGTAATATTAGGGACATTATCGAGCAAGACGCTCTTAGTGGCTATCATTTCAAATAGGTACTATTGCTCTTCGGAGTCTGAACCCGGGTCTTGTAGCTCATATTTATCCACACTAAAAAGGTCATGGTGATCAACCTTGAACAAGTTGGTGCTTATGGCCTTGGTCTCTCGAGCCATTTCCACATCCTCATCTGAATAGTTCTCCTTTAAAATAAAGAAATCTACGCTGAAGAGTGCTTTCCCCCTTAGCTTTCTTTCTTTTTCCCACAAATGGTTTAGAACTGCGGCTCTCTTGCTTTGGTTGGTTTGGATCAATTTCCATTCCCTGAATGAAGTTGACTCTCGGGTTGGCTTGATTGATAAGGTCAAAAACTAAGCAAGATGGTAGACCCAAACCGATGACCAGGATAGAGTTACTACTGTCCGGACCCTGAGCAAGGAGATCAAAGACTGTGGCTTCGGGTAAACTAGATTTGACCATTTCGACCTTACTTTTGAAGTTCGGTAAAGGGTTATTTATAGTGCTCAGGGCCTTGTCTGGTTCAACAATCTTTGCCTCGCTAACCAACCGTTGAATAGCTGAGAGCAGGGCCTTGTAGTTGTTGGTTTGGTGCCCCACCTTAACGTGATAATTATAGAAGTTATTCTTATTTTCAGCTCTAGATGGCTTGTATTCCTGAAGGGACTATATAAAACCTGCTTCCCTCAAGCGCTGGAAGATGACCCATAGGGGAAATTTATAGGGGTTGGTCAAAACAAGAGGGGGACGATGAGGTTGAATTATGGCAATCATTGATGGAGCCAGATTCGCTGTAAGTGGCGTAGCGGGGGTGTGAGAAATAGCTTGAATTGCAGCTAGTTTTTTTGGCTTAGCCGGCGTCAGGGCTGAGGGTTGAGCTTCATTCTTCCTAAACCATGGTTTCCTCGCTCTATCGGCCTTCTCACGCTCTACCTCATGCTCAATTTTCTCAGCTTTCTCAAACATAGCCTTGTAAGAAAGAAAGGAATATGTAGCCATTTCCTTGCGGAACTGGGGGAGAGACCATTCGAGGAGTTTGATAATCATTTCCTCAAGGCTAAGCTTGGACTTCATCAAGACTTGAGTCAACATCCACCTATTGAAGTACTGCTTAATGGTTTTTTTGGGCATTTGATGGACCCTCTCAAGATGTTAGAGGGTCATCTCCATCATAGTATTGAAAACCATAATGCACTTTCAATGCCTCAGATAAGAGAGTCCAGTTTACAACAATATGTTACGGCAAAGTGTGATACCATTTGAGTGCAAGACCCCAAAGGGAATAGGGAAACATTTTAGCCAGCACCTTACCACTCAACTTCTTTATGCGCACCACTCTTTCGCACATTATGATGTGAGAGGCAGGTGCTCCTGAGCCATCATAATGAGCCATATTTGGCATAGTAAAATTATCGGGGACCCAATCCTCAACCCTTCCAGGTTTTTTATCAGTGATGAGGTAGTTGATGTAAGCTTGGATCTCGGGTGTCACACCCGGAGGCTGTGTGACCTGGTCTCTAACCGATTTGTGAGAGATAGTTGGGGCTTCAGGTGTTGCGCCCGGAGAATAAGTGACCTGGTCTTTGATGGTTTGAGAAGCTATCATTTACTGTACAAAGGCGGCTACCTCAGGTGTTACGCCCGGAGGTTGCGTGACCTGGTCATTGGGTGTCGGAGGTAGCGGAGGGTCAACGGTCAGCTGGTTGGTGAATGGATTTTGGGGGTAGGTGGTGCCTTTAGGAGTCACAATAAACTGCAAAGGTATGAAGGAGGGTAGTGGCCAAGAAATTAGGCTTTAGTGAGTGAATACCAAAGGAGTGGAGCTTCGGCCAAAAGGTCTTCGATTGAAAGGCACAACTGATAGGATGATCGAAGTTGATAAGAAAGCTGAAGCCTGCCTAAATTGGAATAGACTCGCCATGGGTTGGGTTGAATGAAACATAGGTGCGACGGTTCTCGCCTCTACCAAACTTGTCAATATTTATACCGAACCATTCGGGGCCTGAATATCAGATGTCGATACTTGGTTAAAATTTCTGTCTTTGAGAGCTCACTTAACGGCTGCCTGAACCGTAGTTTGGATAGAAGCTTGGAAAGCATCTGAGTTCAGGAATTGCATCATAGCACTGGTAAAGTTAAAACTGGGTGGTGGTTAGGATACTGTTCTTGAGATAGAAGTGGGGCCAAAGGGTTCTTGTAGAGGAGGGGTCCCTTCATTTTTTAGGAAAGACATGGCTGGTCGAGAGGGATTTTAGCTTAACTGAACTTGTTCTGAATCTGGCTCCCTGCTGAAATTGGTGTGGGGAATTCCTTCAACTTTCGTGGTGATAATTGGGGTCAGAGGATGATGTATCAGGAGATGCTCTGTCCTCTTCTAAGCCAGGGTGCGACGATCAGTGCGCCACCTCCTAGCTGAAATGGTAGGCAGTGGATCAGACCATGAATGGGTTGGTGAATGGTATGCATGGTATGCATGCCTTTTGTTCCTTGGGAATGATGTGTGATGTGCATGGCTGCATGTAGATGTGGTTAGAGATGACATGATGGCTTATCCCACCAATATATGTGGGACGTTTGTACCTCGCATCATACATAGCGATATATGGTGATGCAACGGAGGTACAAGAGAAGTACTACGTGTGTTGCCAAACCTCTTCCATGGGTGGAAGAGGTAAGGGTAAGTTGATTCATTTTTGGCTCTTAAAGTCAATGCATGGGGGTGCATGATCACAGAGCACATAGCACGCGAATCGTCCCTCTTCCAACCTTATGACTCCTGCGTAATGCCTCTCTGGAATGATGGAGTTTGGCCTCTTCACTAGTAATGGCGAAAGAAGCGCGTCCCAATTATTTTGTTTGTTTTGGGTAATCCTAAAGGGAATGATGTGCTAAGGCTTTTTCTACCGCGGCTTTGGTATAGGGTTGTTGATGTAGAAGGTTCTCATTTACCTTGATTCCACGTTACTCAACCACTACCCAAATAGGTGCGATCGTAGGAGTTTACGTGTTGGTTAAAATGTGTAATCCACCCACTAGGCATCCTTAATTCCAACAGGGCATGAGTGATACTTCATGAGCTTCTCGGACAAAAATAGGGCACCTAAAATTACCGAACTATCTACACGCTTGAGGATGAAACGTTATAAAAAAGAATGAAGTTTTAATTTGGCCAATGATTTCAACACATCATCAAAATCTTTCAAACTTTATAAAAGAAAATTCAAGTTTAAAGTTCCCTAGTAGAGTCGCCACTATGAGCAGACGACATTTCACGCGGCGGCAGTGGGGGCCAGGCCCGGTCGGGTCGGCCCGTTGGAGTGTCAGGGGATGAGTGTGATGTGTCTAAAAAATGATTTTGCATATTTTAATGCTCAAAAGATACGAGACCGAAGTCCCGTACTTAAAATAGAGTCGCCAACCGGTTCAGCTCAACCTGGAGTTTTTGGTACAATTTTCCCACCAGGTGGTTGGACCATACCTTAAGTAGAGATTCCGAGTTCGACTGATGTTATCCATTTTTCATTAGGCCAAGTTAAGATACTTCATTCTTTCTTAATTGGTTTAATCCACCCTATTTATTTGTATTTTCAGTTGTTTTGTTATTTTCGCATTTATCAAGCAATTGAAGCAATGAATAAAATATTTATAGCCAAAAAAAATAAGTGCGGAAAGTAAAATTATTACAAGGTTTTCAAGTCCTATACATTTTTCTATACAATAAATAAAGTACCTGAATATCCGATTTACGTCCGCCTGCAGAAGATTGTTAGCACAGTTATAGCATACTTTATTTACAGTATTATAAAGCCCGGTCGGATGGCTAAAATGGGATTTGAAAAGCATTTTCGAGGAAATTCTATTTTTAAGTAATTTTTAGGCTCAATCATTATTTTAACCGAATTATATATGAAAATAAAACTGCTGTCCAAAAAGTCATATCGTCGACGATATAACTGATGCCGCCGGCGACATGCCTTATGCCGCCAGCGACATGGATGATGCCGCCGGCGACATCAATTACGTCACCAGCGGTATCAGCTTGCAGGCAGCAGTGGTGGCAGTAAGAATGAGCGAAAACTCAAAAATGAATATAAATTGACAAAAATTAACACAAATTAGTAGTATTAATGCCAAAGAGCTATGAGACTTAGGATTTTTTACCTCGAGGTCGTGAATCCACCTCTTTGTAAACCGAAAGAAACACCTCCGGGGAGCTTATTACGACAATTTAACAATAAATTTAAGTGCTTTTTGGTTTCTAAAGCCAATTAAGTTGATTTTAACTTAAAGACTTATTGATTTCAACTCACAATCAGAGAATTCAAAGAAGAAAAACCAGAAAAAATGGATCGAAATCCCTTTTTTTCTATTTTATCTAATTCTTATCTCACTAGAATCTATTCTCACATTAAAATCTTAACGTTCAATTCCTCCCTTTAAAATGCAGCTCAAGGTGTGCTTTTATAGGTGAAATGGGGTGCTTTTTTAGGCCTTTTTTAATAATTCCTCCGAAAGTGGCCGAAAGGCTGTCTGTGAAGGAACCCGTTTCGGGTCATGCCACCGGCGACATGGTCATGCCGCCGGCTGTATGGCCGATGTCGTCGGCGGTATGGTGATGCCACTGGCGGCATCAGCCTCCAGTATACTGACAGCTAATGGGCCAAAAAGCCAAAAAAGTCAGGAAAAGTGGTTTAATAGTGGGTGAAAAGGCATCTTTTTGACTTTTAACAATATTTTAAAGGGTATTTATTATTCGGGTGCTAATCATCGGTTCAAGCTCCCATCGAACGGGTTATCGGCGATGCCAAACTATATTCTACCAAAAAAATTCGCAAGGAATATCATTTTGGTAATAAAAATTCCAAAGAGAACTTTTAATTTTGAGGTATTAAAATCGGGTACACATCATCATCGTCTCGCGAGAGGGACTGCAAAATCCCATGCTCATAGCCAAATTCTTATGCAGTCTCACGTCCTGATATCCTTTTAAACTAAGCTGCACTAAGAGCATGATGAAGCATATTGATAGCATTTACATTTTCATGCAATTTTTTATAATTATTTTCATCCCACTGATTAGAGGGTTTCTTTGTGGCGATGCCCTCAACTTTATAGGTGGGGACATATGGGCCGTCTTTAATAGCCCTCCATGCTAGCATGCACTGTGGTTGAATGAAATTCTTCATCCAATTTCTCTAGAACGTGTAGTGTTCACCGGTGAAGAGTGGAGGACGTATAATGGACATACCGTCCGAAAAGAAGCTCAGAGTTGTTGAAAATCGTGTTACGTTTAGGGACTAAATTAGATCTTTAGCTCGAGATTGTTAAGTCTCTAGCTATGAGCACTTGCTCCGATACCACTTATTGGTCCATGTGCCTATGTATTTAGGGTTAGGAGGGGTGATTGGCCCTTTTTTATGGAATTTGAAGACTTATAAAATTCTTGTGTAGCGTGTTTGATTTTAATCTGGAGTTAATGAGTTCGGATGATGTAGATATGAAATATAATGTAATAAAGTAAAATATTAAAGAAAATTAAACACAAGAGATTTATACTGGTTCGGCCCTGCCTACCTCCAGTCTTCAGAGTTTCCTCCTCCGAGCTTTGTCCATTAGTGAGATTCCTTTCAACAGACAGGAATCAAGCCTTTATAGTTGTCTCCGGAGATGTTTTTCTCCTCCGGATGTAGGATATACCACTAAAGACATCAATCTTCAGCTGAGTCCTTTCTAGATATCTCCGGATGATTACCTCTCTTCCGGATGTAGGATATACCACCAAAAGCACCAACTTCTGGCTGAGTCCTTTTGCTTTAGCAGGATATACCACTTAAATTCTACCCAAATTTAAGCTGAGTCCCATAGGGAAATGCCACTTAAACTCTCTTAGTCTAAGCAAAGTCTCAATCTCAATACTCACCTAAGTATGAGATTTCACAATTGGTTTTCATAAGAAAAAGTTTTGAATTCTACAAGTTCATAACTTTCACTTGTGAATTCTTACAAAGTGATTTCAGTTTATGGTTCTTGGAGGGATTTGATTTACTGATTGAATTTTCTTGAGTTCTTAATGTGATAGCTTTTTTGTGAAATCAACCAGCACATTCTCAACATGTGAAGCTTACCTTTTATAGGCTTTGATCATAAACGTAGCCGTTGTGTGCCAGTGAGGTTGATCTTGAATCTTCAACGTAGATCAAGTATGAGGTGGCTCTTCCGGAGCCATTGATTTAACCGTTAGACTTATTAATTTACCCATTTGAATACTTGGGATTGGTGAGACAAAGTTGTCAATTGGCGTTGATTTGGCTTTTTGTGCACTGCTAAATTCTAGGCAAACTTTGTCAGATGAGTGAGCTCCACGCGCCTTCCGATTGGTTTAGGTTAAAAAGGTTGTTGTCTTTTTCTCTTTTCAGGTCAGATGTTTTCCTTTTCCTAAAATCGTGCAAGCTGTCACTTTTACGTTCTTCAAGACAAAAGGAACTCTGACTTCAAACCAATATGGGGGGAAAAGGTAATTTTGAATTTTTCCCTTTTATATTGTAAGTTGAGCCTTTCAGATGCATTCAGACTCTAACTTATCCAGATGCTCTTCAATCAGTCTTTCTTCGTATGATGTTTTTAAGGAGTTTGAAGTTTGTTACCTTTCCAAACTTTAACCGGATGCTTTCTTCATGGACTTCGTGATTTGTTGTCTTCAATATATATCCAGATGGTCTTCTTAGAATTAAAGGTTTTGTTTGCTTCAAACCTGATTAGGATTTGTTCTTAATGTGATTCTGCGCGATCATTGTTTCCCAACACGTTGGATAGCCCGTCCCTGACCATGTCTACACTCAAATATGGTCAAAATTTCTTTTAATTTATTTTCTCCCAGTATGAACTTGTTTGATCAGATCCTGAATTCTTGTTTTTGTACTCGTTTAATTCTCTGTGAATCTTTTCGGTTGATTTTCTCCTTAGGAATTGCTTAGGAGCAAGTTTTATGTGGGAAAGGAGAAGAATGCATTTGAATTTCCTTGATCGGGAGCGATGTACTTGGCATAGAAGGAGATTTGGGAAGAAATCAGTTTCCAACTGATTCCTTTAAAAAGCCCAATTTCCAATTCCACCAACTTGAAGGAATTTGGAAGGATGACACATTTTTTTTCTATTTTAGCCTATCTCTTAAATTAATTTACAAAATCAACCAGCTATTCAACTTTTTTATTAAAAGGTCACCAACGTAATTATATTATAATTTTCATTAAAAACCCATCCCTCTTCATCTCAAATATCAAAATTTTAAAATTATCACATACCACTTAAATTCTATCCTTTCTTTTCTTTTCTTTTCCTTTCCATTCCATTCCTTTAAAATTCTTTGCTACTTTACTCCCAATCAAAGCCTTAATTTATTTTTCTTGAACTAATCCAGCAATCTATTTCTCCTTTTTTTTCTTGAAAAGATTTCTTTCATCTAACTATTTGATCTCTCTAATTAGGAAATAAACTGCTCCTCTCTCTAATTTGGAAACATAATCCAGCTCTTATTCCTTGTAAGCATTCATGTGTAACCTTAAAAGATAAGTGTTGAGTTTTGAATTATTTCATCAACTTAAACAGCAATTTTTTTTCATAGCCAAATAGATTCCAACATCATACAATAGTGTGCGAAGTAACAATTACTTTTTAATTTTTTTTTGAATGAATTACTTTTTAATGTGATCTATATAAATAAATAAGAGAATGCGATAAACTAGATTATATTGTTACAAAGGTTTAGTTTATGGGTTGAGCTTTGAAACTGTGATCGTAGAGGTTACAAATCCGATTTCGCATTTCAGTGGAGTAGGAGTTTTTTCTTATTATTATTGTAAGCCAAACGAGGCAAAAAAAATTTTTAAACAAAAATAGACTATATTTATAAAAAAAACATAAAATTAATGGAACTGATGGATATATTTTTGGCTTAATGCATCTTCAGCTACCTGAACTTGTTCAAAAAAAATCTATTATCCTCCTGAACTTTTACAGTGACCTCGTAGGCCTCCCAACTTTCAAAAAGTGCTCCACTAAGCTCCTTGAAAGCCACTTGTCAGCTTCTGATAGGTTTGAATTTTTAAAGATGTCATTTTTCTGATTTTTTTCTCTCCAATCAGTTTCTGACATGTGGCATTCAGGGAGCTGAGTGGAGCACTTTTTGAAAGTTGGGGGAGCTACGGGATCACTTTGAAAGTTCGGTGGGGTAGTAGCTTTTTTGGGATAAGTTCAGGTAACTAGATATGCATTAGACCTGTATTTTTTGATAAATTATGTACAACATAGGATTTTTATACATGATATTGGATATTTAATATCATTTTCCAATCCAACGGTTAAGTTTTTATGAGCGATCATTTAATAAAGATGAAATAATAAATAAATACTCTCTCATAAATACTCAACCCTTAAACTAAAGAAGGGTATTAAATATCTGTTACCATATACTTCTTCTATCTAGAAATTATTGTCTCTTTAATAATTTTATTAATTCTCTTTTTAGTTGTCAACGTAAATTATCAATGTATTTTATATAATTTTTTTTTAATTTATTCTTATATTAATTATAAGAGAGATTATATATTATTAAAATTATAAATAAATAATTAAAAAAAATTTAATAAATAATAAATTTATTATTTAATTATATAATAAATTTTTTATTAATTTCTGTGATTCGATTACGGAGGTAATATTTTATAAATGAAGGAAATGTAATTTCGAAAGAAACTACCGTTTGTTTCGTTATTGGAAATATAAATAGCAGCCATTGTTGACTCAATTTTTAACACGATTTATGAATGCTGTATTGAACTTATTTTAAGAAACAGAAATATGAAATAACACCACTTCTCAATTTGTTTTGACTGGACGACTTCTCAATTTAAAATCTCGATATTTTTATGAGTTAAGTTTTGATGTTTTCCTTTTAGCAACGGTCATTTGGACCTTTTTGCAATAGTTTAGAAATCGATGGACAAAGCATGTGATAAATACGTATTTAGTAATCAAAACAAAAACTTCATGATTGGTAAGGGAAAAGACATTTTATAGGCAAATTTTTCAAAGATATTGAAACTCCTAAATAGCTAGATTTTTCTATTTGAAATATATACTTATGGCAAGTTTGTATTGATGTTTGAACAGCTTTTAAAATAAGTTATTTTCACATGTTTTTAATAGTATTATATATTTTATCTTTAAACAATATATTTTGATCTTTCATACTAATTAATTAAGAACTGTCTGATTTATTTTTTTTCAAATTAAATATGTAGCTTTTAAAAAACAGCTTCAAAATAGAGCTTTTTAAAAAAGCTGCTAAAAAAAGTTATAAGAACTCACAACTAAACTGGGCCTTAATAAATGACTGAATTTACAAAAAAACAATAGGGGGGCATGGTAAAGTCATAAGTTATATTTAGTAGCATGTTTAAAAAAAACAGATACAAAATTGTACAAATTGGAGCACCTAGACTAAAACCCATCAACCCTTTTTATATTGGACAAACCATCACTACGAATTTGGGTCAAATAGTCTACCGTTTTGCACACCTTTATAATACATCGTGTTGCCCCTTACACCACCAATTTGCCCATAAACTCCACATTAGACAGAGAAAAATTAGAAGATTGATATTTTTTAAAGGTCAAGTCAGCCATAATATGACACACAATTTTTATGGGGCAGATGACTCTTTACGATAAGTTTTGAGGGTTGATGATGTATTATGTGCTCTGAATAATTGAATCATTCTGAATTATAATCGATACAGCAAAAGAACTACATAAATAATCATCCATTGAATTAATAAAAAAGTAATAATATCGACGTCGGTCGATACCACCCATATACCAGAAGACAATATTCTAAGTCTAAAATTCGTTTATCATACATAGGTTACCGGGACAATAGTAAACAATTGAAATCTTTTAATCTAGCATGATGCTGAAACTCGAATCTTCTAAAAATACTACCACTAGATATTGTCTAGGATAATAAGGAAAAATACAATAAGAATCATTCTTATTAAATAGCTATTATTATTATTATTATTATAAAAACAAAAACACCATAATTCTCTATATTTTGCAGAACTAATTTATCAACTTCTATTTTCAAAAATTTCATTCATAATACATTAATTATTTTTGTTGTCTCTATTTCATATATGAACTTTACTTTTTCTCATTATTATACATAAATTTATGTGTAACCTTCTATTATATTATATATGACTTGATATTACAGATTTTTTAGGACATGCCAGCGTTTTGACCATAATTAATTTAAAATGTGAGGTCCCACTATGTTGAAAATATGGTTTTTTTTACCTTATAAGAAATTTATGTCATAGTTTTTTTATTTTCTTTGTAACCAAATATAAATTAAATACTAAAAAAATTGATTTAATATATTTTTAAAATTTTAGGAGCATTGGTTTACTTTTTTTTCTTTTACTAAAAACATAATAGCAAATATTTAAACATTTCACTTCCATTAATATTCACAATATTATATCAATTAAATTTTGTATAGATTAAAAGTTCTTTGTCTCTTTTTTTTAAAAAAAATTTCTCAACTTATTTCCAAAAAACTCATTGATTTCAATTCAATTAAATTCTTTTAGATTTAATAATTTGGTTCAATTCAAAATTAAATTTTTAAATAATAATCAATATTATAAATAAAAAAAATTTAATAATTATAAATAAGAATAGGAAATAGTAATTAACTTTTATTAAAAAGGAAAAAAATAAGAAAAATAGTAATTTGTAATGTGTTCAATATTGTACTACAATGAAATTATAATGCAAAATTTTAATTAGTAATATATTTATTAAGTCCAATGAGGTAATTTTTTAAAAAAAATGAAAAAATAGTAACGTGTTCATTTAATAATTACTATCATTAAAAAGGAAAAAAGCTTAAAATATTTATTATGTAATAATTATTATTTATTATTTTATTTCTTGTTTATTATTACTTATTATTTTAAATAATCACTCATGTTTATTATGATAATTATTTTTATAATCTTAATTATTGTGATTATTATCAAATTTATTAAAAATTATTGACGTCTTAATTTTTCTTTGTTATTATTTTAATAGGTTTAATTTGAATTCACTGAATTTAATTAGCTGTAAGAAATTAAAAATAATATTTCGTTGCTTTGTATTTAACTATGCATTTTGTTAATTAGTTACAATTTAATAGTAATAAGCTATAACTAAAACATATATACTTGTGGTTAACAATATTTGTTACCATAATGAAATATTCTTCCTTTTTATAAGGTAAAATATTTTTAATTTTGTGAGACCTAATATTTGGGGTCGATTATGGCTAAAATATTGACATGCCACAAGTAACCTACAATATCAAGTCATATGTACTATAATAAAAGGTCACAGACAAGTTTATGTATGATAATGAGAAAAAGTAAAGTTCGTGTATGAAATTGAGACAACAAGAATAATTGATTTACTATGGATGAAAGTAACCCTCTATTTTGGTAAATGTTCTCCACTACTTCGAATGAACTCTAGAAATGTGTCAACCAAGGACAATCCTTTGTCTCATTTCTTGTTTTCCCTTTCAGTTAAAGGTTTAACCTTTTGATTAATAAAGATCTAGATGAACATATTTTTGAATGGTTTGCAGCTTGACACCTCGGTTCCCAATGTCCGAGTTCGTCAATTTGTAGACGACACTATATACTTCTGAGATTTCGTACTAAGCAAAAGAACCTTTAAGTACCCTTAGTCAATCAGGCCCCCCAATCGAATAGAAAGTCATGAGAACAAGAACGTCCTTTAAAATTCAAATTTAAACTAAGCAATAGCTTGAAAATTGTGTCAAGGCAAGTTTGGGATACTCTCAGTTGCTTTCCGCTTCCAAGTGAGAGTATTCATTTTGGGAAAACACGCTTAAAAATAGTTTAGGACACATTTCCACTAAATACATTTGTTGATAGGGGTGAGGAGCCTTTATTATAATTAAGTATCGAACTGTTGGAGAGAATATGGAGCACTTAAAATATTAAGAAGAGAAGAACAAGTGACTGTACTATATTCTGATATTATGACTGTTGAAACTGGTAACCACAAGTCCAATGAATTTGCCGAATTGTCCTCATTCAATGAATAAGTTTATTTTTCAACACCCCTCTTAAACTTATATCTTCGTAGCACCCAGGAGCGACCGCAATCTACTGAAATCAACAAACTTCAACGCCTTAGTCAAAATGTCAGCAACTTGGTTTTTGGACGACACATGGTTCAACTGAACTTCTTTGTTATTTGCACACTCCCAGATGTAATGATATTTCGTGTCAATGTGTTTGCTCCACTCATGAAAAATTGGATTCTTCACTAATGCAACTGCGGATTTGTTGTCAACGAACACTTTCGTAGCTTCCTCTTGAGAAAATTGAGACACTTTAATAATCTCCTCAACCATATAGCATGACAAACACATGATGATGCTGCAACATAATCAGCTTCACATGTAGACAATGAGATAATTGCGTGTTTCTTTGAATTCCAAGCAAAAATTAAATTTCCAATAAATAACACAAAGCCAGTTGTACGCTTTTTCTATCATCAATATCTCCACCCCAATCACTGTCACTGAATCCATGTAGCTTGTTATTGTTTTGAGACGAATAAAAAAAATAAGAAACAATACCTTTAACACAATGAAGGATTCTTTTCGCACCATTCATGCGATTCAAAGTTGGACACTCCATATAACAACTCACTAGTCCAACTCCATACAAGATATCTGGTCTTGTACATGTCAAAATCGCAGCCTTCCAACCAATTTTCTACATATTTTCTTTGTGAAAGAAATATGCCTTCATCACTTTGTTGGACGTCAATGCCCAAATAATAAGACATCAACGCCAAATCATTCATCTCGAAGTTCTTAGCCATCAATGCCTTGAACTCATCAATCATCTTCTCATCAACTCCTGTGAATATCAGATCATCAACATACAAGCACACACACATTATTTATCCACTTGTGCTTTTCTTTACATACAAAGCATGTTCATAAGGACATCTCGAAAAACCATTGCTCTGAAAATACCCATCAATACATGAGTACCAAGTTCTTGGAGCTTGTTTGAGGCCATACAAAGCCTTCTTCAACTTTAGCACTTTGTCTTCTTCACCTTTGACAACATAGCCCAAAGGTGTTTCAACATAAACCTCTTCTTCAAGAGTGCCATTCAAGAAAGCTGATTTCACGTCCATCTGGTGAATTCTCCATCCCTATTGTACCGCCAAGGATATAATCAATCGGATTGTCTCTATCCAAGCCACTGGTGCAAACACCTCTTCATAATAATTCCGGCCTTTTGAGAATAGCGTTTTGCAACAAGTCCAGCTTTGTACTTCTCTACCTCGCCTTATAAATCCACTTGACACCTATTGCTTGGTTTTCCTTTGGCAATGAGGTGAGATCCCATGTGTCATTCTTTTGAAGGGAATTTATCTCCTCATCCATCACAAATCGCCACTTTCCATCTTCCATAGCTTCTTCAAACTTGATAGGTTCTATATCAGCAAACAAATAGAATAATGTGGTGTTATCCACTTCTGTTATTTCTGCATAAATATCATCCAAACTCCTCATGTGAGGTTTCCTTTCAGATGAGCTTGGCGAAGTCGTATATGTCAATTTCTGTATGTCTATGTTTGTCACAGTATATCCATTTGTCGCATTTCATTTGTTTAAGGCACATTCATCTGCAATTAGATCATCTTCAAAGAAAGGAAGAAAATCATAAGTCTCATTTTCTGAAACATTCCAGTTCTAGCAACTTCCTTCATCAAATTTCGTATCTCGGCTAATGACACTTCTTCCAGTTTGAGGATTATAGAACTTATAACCCTTTGAACTTGGTGAATGACCAATAAACACCTTCTTCACGCTCTTGTAATCAAGCTTTTTCCTCAACTCATCAGCTACATGCACATAAGCAAGATAACCAAATACTTTTAAATGGGAAATATTTGATTTCTTACCACTCCGTGCATCTTGAGGGGTCATGTCTATCAACTTCTTTGTTGGACTCCTCTTGTTTAAATACACCGCACAAGCCACAACTTCTACCCAAAACCCCTTTAGTAAGGCTTTGCTCTTCAACATACTACGGGTCGTATTAAGAATGGTCCTATTATTTTGTTTCACCACACCATTCTACCGCGATAATCTATGGACTGTAAGGAAATGCTGAATGCCTAAATACTCACAAAATTGACTAAACTTTCATGAGGTGAATTCTCCTCCACGATCAGCTCTGAATGACAGGATCTTCAAGCCAATCTCATTTTCAATTTGAGCTTTAAACTTCTTGAAGACTGCAAATGCTTCACTTTTCTCCTTCAGAAAATAAACCCAAGTTTTGCGAGTATAATCATCAATAACCAACAACATATACCTGCTAACACCATGAGAAGTTGGACTTATAAGACCACATATATCAGCATACACAAATTCTAAAGGCTGTGATGTGCAAGAAAAAGATTCTTTAGGAAAACTCCTTCTTCATTGCTTCCCGTACATACATCCTTCACAAATCTATTTAGGATGATTTATGAAAGGTAATCCACTGACCATCCTCTTTCTAGACATATGCTCCAACCCACCAAAATTTAAATGACCCATTATGAGATGCCACAACCATGTTGTCTCTGAAAAAGTAGCCTTTAGGCACCTTGGTATGTCACTATTGATCTTCAATTTAAACATCTTATTTTATGTCATTGAAACTCTAGCAATCATTCATCTTCCATTACGAACAACCAGCCCATTTATCTTGTTCATCTCAACATGATAGCCTCTCTCAACAAGCTATCCAATGCTTAAAATGTTGGACTTTAAAGCCGGAACATATTAAACATTAGAAATAAACTCATGATCTCCATTCTTCAGCTTGATAAGAATTTCTTTACTACCCATGAGTGGAACTTTTGATTTATCACCAAAAGTAATATTCCCTTTTGGAATTTCATCAAGATTGTAAAATAATTGGTTATTACCAGTCATGTGATTGCTAGCTCCGGAATCAAGATACCACAATACTGTTGTTTTCTTCAAATCTCCACTACAAGACAACAACAATGCTACATTCTCACCATCTTCAACCTCCACAAGGTTTTCTTGATCATCATGGCTTTAATCAAAGGTGCATTCTGCTATATAGTGCCAATATCCTTCATAATTATAGCACTAAACATTCGATTTATCACGACCACCGAATCTTCCTCATCCTCTAGAACTCCATTAAGGGTTTCTGCCTCCTCGACCTCTAGTTGAGTTTTGTTGTACCCAACTAGAACCTTTAACTCTTCCTTGAGACCAACCTCGACCACCATGGCCTCTTCCATGGTCGCGTCCTCTAATACTTTCCCCTTGTGCAACTTGTGATTTCTTCTCTTCTTTATCAGACAATTTCAATTTTGCCTATCACATCTGAGTGATTGCTCTTCCCTCTTCTTCAACTTTTCCCCATGGGCTTGTAGTGAACCCAAGAGTTGATCTAACGTCATAATATCCAAGATTTTTGACTCTTCAATTGCAGCCACCATATAATCAAATTTTGCGGTTAATGAATGCAAAATTTTCTCAATCACTCAAACATCTTCCAACGTCTCTCCATATATCTTCATTTGATAAACACTCAACCGAACTCTATTAAAGAATTCCTCGATTGATTCAGAATCTTTCATCTTTAGATTCTCATAATCACTCCTCAGAGTTTGCAAATGAACTTTAATCACCTTGTCTTTCCCTTTGAAAGTGTTCTCCAGGATCTCCCATACTTCTTTCGCCCTAGAAGCAGTAGCAACTTTCACAAACATATTCTCATCCAAACACATATGAATGAGAGAGAGTTCTTGCTAATCCTTCTTCTTTATCTTCTTCAAAGACTCCATCTGTTGAGCATTCAATTGCTCTTCATTCTCAAGCTGTTCATGGCCTATCTCGATCATATCCCAAACATCTTGGGAACACCTAGCAATGTCTTCACTCTAACGAACCAAGCATAATAATTATCTTTGGTAAGTTGTGGAAATTTAATCATGTTATTCATCATAATTTTGAATTTTTTTATTTATCACTCTAAGTCGCTCTCAGTCGCTCACTAACTTTTTTAAGTTGCTCACTGGCGCTCTGATACCACTTTGTTGGAGAGAATATGGACTTAAACTATTTAGAAGAGAAGAACAAGTGGTTGTAATATATTCTGATACTATTTCATATTTGGTCTGTCTTTCAACATCAGCAGGCTACATTCTTATAGCCTTATAATGTAACTTTCCAAATATTAAAATAAATACAGTAGTAAATACAATTAATGACTCATAAACAATTGTGATCGTTTGTAACTCCTATAATTTATGACTGTTGAAACTTGTAACCACAAGTCAAACGAATTTGCCAAACGGTCCTTATTCAATGAATAAGTTTGTATTTTCAACACGAACAAGATTATCTCAATAAAAGTACTTGTAAATATTAAAAAAAAGTGAACAAATGATTTAACTTAACTAACACTTTATTAACTGACTGAAAAATGAGTGACGCTTGTCCCAACAAGTACTCTATCCATTTCATCATTGAAAAAATGATGTAAACAAATAGGATTTGGATTCTCTATTTTGTACATTTCAGTCAATTTCAATCATTTACTGAGTTTTAATGGTCAGTATTTTATTGCATTGTGGATCCTATAAACTCTAAAACTAAATTACAACCATTAAAACTCAATGTATGGTTAGAATTGTAAACCTAGATATTGTTGAGGAAATTCACACACACACAAACATGTGTAGAGTTCTATATTAATAACAACAATTATAAAATAGGAAGAGTTTGTGTATGGTACAACTTTACAATATAGGAAAATACATAAAAGGAAAATAATAAACATAATATTATTTATATAACCAGCACAATGCTATCACCCCCCGTAAGTTGGGTGGGGTTGTGAACCACAACCAACTTATTACGTAACAGTATGAACCGATGATGAGTCAATGGCTTGGTGACTGTATCTGCAGCTTGGTCTTCAGTAGAGATGTGCCGAACAAGAAGGGCCTACGAGGCTACCCTTTCATGCACAAAATGAAAATCTAACTCTAAATGTTGAGTTCAGGATTAAAAGATGGGGTTGGCTGTGAAATAAGTCGTACTCAAATTATCGCACCAAGGTGTCAGGGGGCCATTAGCCGGAAACCCAATCTCTCGCAAAAGAAGCTTTATCCTTGCCAACTCAGAGGTAGTGTTAGCAACTGCCTGATACTCAGCCTCTGTGGAAGACCCAGAAATGGTACATTGCTTTTTCGATGTCCATGAGATCAAATTAGTACCATGATAAATACGATAACCTGTCGTTGAACGACGATCTATAGCATCACCACCCAATTGGAATTAGAAAAACCATGTAAGTGAATGCCCCATTATTGAAAATAACACAAGCCAAAATCAATGGTGCCTTGTAGGTAACATAAAATTCATTTTAAAGCTTGCCAACTAGAAACAGTGGGTGAGTTCATAGATTATGCCACCTTTGTAACCGAGAATGCCACATCAGGACGAGTAATTGTGAGATACTGAAGACCACCACCAAACTACGATAATGGGTAACATCAACGTATTCACTGGAGTCAATATCCGTAGGCTTCACATGAGTGGCTGGAGTGGAAACCAATTTAGCCAAGGACATATTGCTCGAGTTAAAAGATCATTTGTGTACTTACGTTGAGATAAAAATAATTGGCCATTTTTTTGCGAGAATTCAATACCCAAAAAAAATTGACCGATCCCAAATTCTTAATTGCAAATCGAGATTGCAAGAAAGAAAATAAATGTGAAGCCTATTTTGAATCATTCCCAACCACAAGAATATCATCAACATAAATTAAGCAAAACAAAACACATGAACCCCGACGATAAAAGTAAAGAGAAACATCAGCTCGTGAACTTTGAAAACCATACTCCTGAAGGGACTGAGTAAGTTTATGATGCTACATATGTGGCGATTGTTTGAGACCATAAAGTGATTTCCTTAGTTTACAGACATGAGTAGGGCAATGGGGGTCGATGAAACCAGGTGGTTGTACCATATAGACTGGTGTATCAAGATCACCATGCAAAAAAGCATTTGAAACATCAAAATGATTGATAAACCACGAGTTACTTACAGCCAATGATAAAAGTAGCCAAATAGTGACTGGTTTAATAACAAGACTGAAAGTTTCGGAGAAGTCCATACCAGGTCATTGATGAAAACCCTTTGCCACGAGGCAGGGTTTATAGCATTCAACTGTACCATCGACACGTAATTTTGTTATAAAAACCCATTTGCACCCAATAACATTTGTAGCTTCATGAGGTGGCACAAGCTCCCAAGTGCTATTATGAATAAGTGCTGAAAATTCATTAGACATGGCAGCCCGCCAATGCAAAATTTTCATAGCCTCCGTATGACACGTTGGATCAATAGGAGTAGTTCTTGTATACAAAGCTCGTGATGCATGTTTTCTGACCTCAGCACGAGAGAGACGACGTGCTGAGTGAGATGCCGCAGACTTGTGTATGTCCACTACAAGGGAAAGACCCAGTTTGGGTATAAAGTTGTGAAATAGTCTTGGTTTTTTGAGGTGGAAAGGATGAGGATTGTGGTGGTTTAGGTTGAGGAGAAGCTGGTGGCGAGTCATGCTGAGGAGAAGCTACGGGTGAGGTAGGTGGTGTCCTAAAGAATAGATAGACATTAGTCGTTAGCAAATTAGAAAGATCAACCAATAGTAAAAACCTTTGAATTGAAAGAAGAGCAGAAAGAAAAGGGTACTCACAAATCAAATATTCTAAAATGATTGAAATCAAATAAGAGTAAGATCAACATAATTGGCAAAGTGTTTCAGAGTTTTTGTTTGCTCATTCAAATCAATCTGAAAGTTCTGCTTCATTTGAATATTAAAATTAAAAATTAAAAATTTAACACTCTGCACAAAATATCGAATTGGGTTTCCTTCTTCCTTTCTCTTTCTCTTTCTCTCTTTCGAACTATAAAATAATACTAAAAGGAAATCCAATAAAAAGAATCATAACTAACTAATAGCCTTATAATTGCAATCGTCAATCAATAATCACAACTTGTTTTTGAATTAAGATCCAATTAGTGGTTAATTGAAAACTAATCTATTTGGATTATAAACTAAACACAAACCCAAAAGAAATGAGAGGGGAAAACGAAATATGTCCAAGAAGGTAAATATTATATATCCAATATTAACATTATTAACAAAACAAAAATCACATAGTTAAATGAAATAAGTGAACAGTAGATAATTTAAGATGAAACCAAAATTCAATTTACAACATTGATACAAAATGAAATTCTTTAAATGGGTAACATAATTTCTCATATGAAATGAGGAGACAAACATGAATAGAAAGAAAGGGTCAATCAGATTTACCTTAGATTTGTGGGTTTAGGATTATTGCACAATTTGATTTTGAAGGAGCTGAGGTACAAGAAGTAGAGAAGATTCTTCGAATGGGTAACCTAATTTTAAGAGAGAATGAAAATTTCATCAAATGGTAACCTAATTTCTCCTATGGAATGAGGAGATAAACATGAATAGAAATAAAAAAAAAAAGTTAATCAGATTTACCTTAGATTAGCGGATTTAGGGTTATTGCTCAATTTGATTTTCGAGGAGATGAGGTACAAGAAGTAGAGCAGTTGGTTAGCCATGGTTGAAAGGGAGCACTGGTCACTTCGGCGAGCCTATGGAGAACGACGGAAAGTCCTTTATTGTTGTGTGTTAATCGAGAAGCGGCAGTGAGGAAGAGGAAGAAGAGAGTAAAGTATGTTAATTGTTAGAGTTAGAAACGTAACATAAACTCTATTTTACTTTTTGTTTTTTTTATTTTTTAATTATTATTATTATACCAATTGCAACGGAGTATTACTTGCAATTATTTTCTTCCAATTCTCTACCACATCCATTGCAACGGAACTCTAAACCACTTTCATTGCAAATTTTTCCTCCATCTTTTCTCGCACAATTATTGCAACTGGTGTTAGAAACACTTGCAATTTCACTCACAAATTTATGTAATATTTTAATTATAACAATTCTGCAACGAAATTTGTTTTCCCTTGCAAATACCGTTGCAAGTTGACAAATTCGCAACGGAAAATTTGCAAGCATTCTGTTGCAAAACGCGAATTTTCATGTAGTGAACACACAATTTGTCCTCAAATACGACTGGCTATTGAACCACGTGTAATCCCTTCCATATAGCGGCATATCATCACTACAAGAAATCAAGCAATTTGTGACAGCCGAAGTTGTCACAAAAAAGTGAAAAGTTGTCACATAAAACAATTTGGGACAACAAAATGTTGTCACAGAGTCATCACGTATAACTCCGTAACAAAAAGTATTTTCAAATGTCACAATAAAATGTTGTCACAAATACTGCATTTTTTTGTGACAATAATATTCTTGCCACATTAAAATTATCTGTAACAACTTCTTTTGTAGCTGAAAAGAAAAATTATTGTCACAAATAAGAATATTGTCACATATTGTATAATAAAATCACACAAAACTATGTTACAACTTTTACAAGTTGTCATAAATAACATATTGTGACAATAATAGTTGTCACACAAAAAGTAAGAAGTTGTCACACAAGTCTCTACGTGACATGAAAAGTTGTCACAACATGATCGTCACGTATAACTCTGTAACAAAAAGTATTTCAAATGTAACAATAATATATCGTCAAAAATATTGATTTTTTTGTGACAATAATATTCTTGTCACGTTCAAATTATCTGTTACAACTTTTATTGCAACTGAAAAGATAAATTGATGTCACAAATAGAAATGTTGTCACATATTATACAACAAAATAAATTAAACTACACGGCAACTTTCGCAAGTCGTCATTGTGACACAATAGTTGTCACACGAATCTATATGTGACATGGAAAGTCGTCACATAAAGTCGTCACGTATAACTCCATAGTAAAAAGTATTTTCAATTGTAATAATAAAATATTGTCACAAAATTGTGATTTTGTGAAAATATTATTCTATCACATTACTATTTGGATTGAAGGGGGCTACTATGAACTAGATTTGCCTAAAATAGACATATAACTCAGATATCACAGTTAATTTTCTAATATTTATATTAAATCTACAAAAATTAGTCCTAAAAAAGGGTAGTATCCTTCAAAACCCATGCTGCCTTACATGCATTTCGTGTGAAGGATCAGAGAATATTATAATCTGTTCAACTTTAGAAATTCTCGACCTGCACTTCACGAAGTCACAAACCCAGAAGAAAGAAAAGCCGAAGATTTGAGGAGCCGAACCAGATAAGTCCTACTTTCCCACCCTTACAGAATTAGCAAATCAATAACATTTGTTATTTTTAACACAGGATGCAGTAGGATGTAATTTTCAGATTCCCCATTTCTACGAGTCTTAATATAGTAATACTATGTGTTAGACCTTGAAGGCTTTATGCATGCAAACAATTTAGTATATTTCATCAAGTAACTCTTATACTCATCCACACACACTTGCAAAAGCACAATCAGAGCATAAAGCACAGAGCTGGGAGCTTAATTTTATTTTAATTTAAAATAGTCAGATGGAAGAATTGGTACTTTGATCTTCCTGTAAAGCAATAATACTGAAGCGAAATTGAAACTCAACTTTCATAAAAAAAAGTGTAGAAAGAATGTCAAAACATAAACCTTGCAACTAAGATTATCAATTGAAAAGACAAGCAGAAATACATACCTCTAATTTTTTACTCTCTGCCTTCAAGAGTTAATTGATTGTTGCAATTCCTTGACGTTGCCGTCTGATAGGGAAAAGCAAGGACTGCAACCAGACATAGCATTTTTAATCAAAATTACATGAACTTAATGATGAATGTGCCAGTCAGACTTCATACAAGGGAAAAAAGTGTTGGATTATAAACTTAATCCATATCAATGGAAACCCAAAATCCAAATCCAATCAATTGGAGTCCAAGCCCACAAATCCAAAATATAGTAAATTTATATAGGTATTTTAAGTATGTAGATTTTTGTGTGTGATAACCAAATTGGAGGCTATTAACTACAACCAATTTGGAGGCCATTAAATTAACTAAATAAGTTGGCTATTAATTGTATTAGTTGGAGGTGGTGGTAAGTAATTGTGTAAGTTAAGTGTTGTGGTTATTAATTATGGGAATTGGGAGTTGGGAGTTGTATAATTTACCTATAAATAGGTGAGTTCTTTAGTTTTTTTCATCAACAAAAATAAGAACTTCTTTAGAGAGAAAAGAAGTAAAAGAGTGAGTTGTAGTTTTGTATTTTGAGTGAGTGTTCTTGTAATATTTTGAGTTTAATGAAAGTTGTTTATTTGAGTGTTTTAATTCCAACAAAGTGGTACCAGAGCTAGGTTGAGAGCTCGAGTCCTCCTCCCGAAAAGAATTTTTTTTCCGAGTACGGAAAAATCGAGTTGAAACTGCCCAGGCGTTGCAGTAGCTAAAAAGCCCAGAAAGTGTCGCGGTAGACTGCCAAAAGCGTTGCAATACATCCAGTGTGTTGCAAAAGATTCCAGAAAGAGTCGCAACAGCCCTTGTACGTCTAGAAAATCTATTTGAGTAAGATGGCGAATAGCGTGGCATCATTTCAAGTTCCAACACTCAACAACGACAACTATGACAATTGGATTATCAAGATGAAGGCTCTTCTAGGTGCGAATGATGTTTGGGATATCATATAGAAAGGTTTCAAGGAGCCCGAAAATGAAGCCTCTCTCACGCCAGATCAAGCTACAACTTTGAAGGATTCCCGAAAGAGAGATAAGAAAGCTCTCTTCCTCATCTATCAAGCATTAGATGATGATGGTTTTCAAAAGATTTCAAGCGCAACTTTCTCCAAGGAAGCACGGGAGAAGCTATAAACCTCTTACAAAGGAGTCGAAAAGATGAAAAAGGTCCGTCTCCAAACACTAAGAGGTGAGTTTAAATCCTTGCACATGAAACAATCCGAGTCTATCTCTGAATACTTTTCTAGAGTAGCAGTCATTTCTAATCAATTGAAAAGATACGGTGAGAAGTTAGAAGATGTAAGAATAATAGAGAAGATACTCTGCTCGTTGGATCCCAAATTTGAGCACATCGTGGTGACGATTGAAGAAACAAAAGACTTGGAAGAGATGATGATCGAGGAACTCCAAGGATCACTACAAGCTTATGAAGAAAAGCACAAGAAGAAGCAAGGGGTCACTGAGCAACTCCTCAAACTACAACTCAAAAATACGAGTGAAAGCCATGGCAATAGTTGAGACCAACATGGAAGAGGCAGAGGTAGAGCCAGATGCTGAGGTCAAGACTGCAGACGAGGTGGCGGTCGTGGTCATGGACGAAGTTGGAATCACAATAATAACAATTCCAACAATAACTACAAGAAGGGAGAAAGCTCCATACAAGGTCATGGAAGAGGCAACTCAAACTCATGGTATGACAAATCTCAAGTCCAATGCTATAATTGTCAAAAGCGCAGACATTACGCTTTAGAATGTAGATCCCCTAGCAGTAAGGTTGAGGAGAAGGCCAACTTCGTGGAAGAGAAAGCCGAAGAGAAAGAAACATTATTACTAGCATACAACAACAATAATGATCATCAAGAGAACACATGGTATCTCGACACCAGTGCAAGCAATCACATGTGTGGCAAAAGAAGTTTATTCGTGGAGCTCACTGAAGAAGTAAGTGGCAACTTCTCTTTTGGAGATGACAGTAAACTATCGGTGAAAGGAAAAGGTAACATACTTTTTCGGGCAAAAGATGGTAGCCACCAGTTAATCTCAAATGTCTACTATATGCCTAATATGAAATGCAACATTCTAAGTCTAGGCCAGCTCTTAGAAAAAGGCTATGATATTCACATGAAAAATTATAGTCTTTTCATAAGAGGTGGGAAAGGAGATCTAATTGCCAAAGTGCAAATGTCGAAGAATAGAATGTCTCCTTTGAACATTCAGAATGATGCTGCAAAGTGTTTGAAGGCATCCTATAAAGACGCATCGTGGCTATGGCATCTTTGATTTGGTCACCTTAACTTCGGAGGATTGGAGCTACTATCGAAGAAAGGAATGGTCAGAGGCTTACCATGTATCAACAATCCTGATCAATTATGCGAAGGATGTTTACAAGGGAAGCAATTCAGGAGAAGCTTTCCAAAGGAGTCAGATTCTAGAGCCAAGAAGCAGCTCGAGCTCATCCACACAGACGTGTGCAGTCCTTTTAAGTTAAGTTCTTTCGGTAATAAAAATTACTTCCTCCTCTTCTTTGATGATTTTTCAAGAAAAACATGGGTGTACTTCTTACAACAAAAATCAGAAGTCTTCGATGTATTCAAGAAGTTCAAAGTAGCCATCGAAAAGGAGAGTGGTCAGAAAATCAAAGCCATGAGATCAGATTGAGGAGGAGAATTCACGTCCAAGGCATTCAATGAGTTCTGTGAAGCACATGGAATCCGTCGCCCCTAACAGTCCCTAGATCCCCCTAATAAAATGGTGTGGCAGAAAGGAAGAACAGAACACTCCTTGACATGGCACGAAGTATGCTCAGAAGCAAGAAAATACCCAAGGAGTTTTGGGCAGAAGCAGTGGCATATGCAGTCTACCTGTCAAATCATTCTCCTACAAGAAGTGTATGGGGAAAGACACCACAAGATTCATGGAGCGAAAGAAAGCCTGGAATCTCCCACTTGTGAGTCTTTGGCAGCATAGCTCATGTTCATGTACCGGATGAGAATCGAACCAAACTTGATGATAAAAGTAAGAGTTTCATTTTCGTCGGTTATGACTCAACCTCAAAAGGTTACAAGCTATACAATCCAACTGACAAGAAGGTTGTGATAAATCGAGATAAGATATTTGATAAAGAAGGAGAATGGAATTTTAATTCTCAGACAGATGACTTCAACTTTTTCCAGTTCGATGAAGATGATCAGACAACAGTTGAGCAATAAAGAAAACTTCAACAAGGCTGCACCACTCCACCAACTTCTCCAACTCATAGAGACATGTCATTCTCATCATCCTCTCCATCTTCAACTAGGAGTGATGATGAAAGAACCGTGCATCGTATAAGAAGCCTTTGAGAACTCTATGAGGTGACTGAACAATTAGATAATTTAACATTATTTTGTCTCTTTGTTGATTGCGAACCGGTGATATTTCAAGAAGCTGCATAAGAGAAACAATGGAGAGATGCAATGGACGAAGAAATTAAGGCCATTGAGAAGAACGACACATGAGAACTCACTTCACTTCCTAAAGGACACAAGACAATAGGTGTGAATGGGTGTACAAAATAAAGCGAAATTCCATCAGAGATAGATCGAAAGACATAAGGTGAGGCTTGTTGCAAAAGGCTACTGTCAAAAGGCTGGAATTAACTACGATGAGGTGTTCGCTCCAGTTGCTCGATTGGAAACTATTAGACTAATCATATCTTTGGCGGCTCAAAACAAATGGAGGATTCATCAAATGGATGTAAAAGCGGCCTTCCTAAATGGAGTTCTTGAAGAGGAAGTCTACATTCAACAACCACCAGCCTACGAAGCAAAAGGCCATGAAGGCAAGGTGTTGAATTTGAAGAAGGCTCTTTATGGGCTAAAACAAGCACCAAGGGCATGGAATAGTATAATTAACAAGTACTTCCGAGACAATGGCTTCAACAAATGTCCCTATGAGCACGCTTTGTACATCAAGATCAAAGATGGAGTTATTTTGATTGTATGCCTCTACGTGGATGATTTGATCTTCACTGGAAGCAATCAAAGAATGTTTGATGAATTCAAAAAAGTGATGATGAAGGAGTTCGAGATGACAAACATGGGGCTCATGGCGTTTTACCTCGCCATAGAAGTAAAGCAACAGACGGATGGAATTTTAATTTCTCAAGAAAGCTATGCGAAGGAGATCTTGAAAAAATTCAAGATGGATAACTGCAAGCTGATAAGCACACTGATGGAGTACGGGATCAAGATGTCCAAACATGAAGAAGGGGAAAGTGTAGATCCAACATTTTTCAAAAGTTTGGTTGGAAGTCTATGCTATCTTACATGCACGAGGCCAAATATCCTTCATGTAGTCGGATTAGTAAGCCGCTATATGGAGTCACCAACAACCACCCATTTCAAAGCCGCAAAGAGAATTCTTTGCTATTTGAAAGGTGCAACCGACTTTGGCTTGTTTTATTCGGTATCTAATGATTACAAGCTTGTTGGATACAGCGATAGCGATTGGGGTGGATACGTAGATAACCGAAGAAGCACTAGTGGATTCATATTTTTCATAGGAGACACTGATTTCACATGGACGTCAAAGAAACAACCAATTGTAACTTTGTCTACATGTGAAGCAGAATATGTTGCAGCAACCTCGTGCGTCTGTCATACAATTTGGCTTAGAAATTTATTGAAGGAGATTGGGTTAATGCAAGAGGAGCCGACTGAGATCCGTATTGACAACAAGTCAGCCATTGCCTTAGCAAAGAATCCTGTATTCCATGATCGAAGCAAACACATCAACATCCGCTACCATTACATAAGAGAGTGTGTTGCAAGAAAGGAAGTACAAGTTGAATACGTGAAGACACAAGATCAAATTGCCGATATCTTCACTAAACCGCTCACAAGCGAAAACTACATCAGATTGAGTAGCTCACTCAGAATGACAAGATCAAGTTTAAAGGGGGGTGTTGGATTATAAACTTGATCCATATCAATGGAAACCTAAAATCCAAATCCAATCAATTGGAGTCCAAGCCCACAAATCCAAAATGTAGTAAATTTATTTAGGTATTTTAAGTATGTAGATTTTTGTGTGTGATAACCAAATTGGAGGCTATTAACTACAACCAATTTGGAGGCCATCAAATTAACTAAATAAGTTGGCTAATAATTGTATTAGTTGGAGGTGGTGGTAAGTAATTGTGTTAGTTAAGAGTTGTGGTTATTAATTGTGGGAGTTGGGAGTTGTATAATTCACCTATAAATAGGTGAGTTCTTTAGTTGTTTTTCATCAACAAAAATAAGAACTTCTTTAGAGGGAAAAGAAGTAAAAGAGTGAGTTGTAGTTTTGTATTTTGAGTGAGAGTGTTCTTGTAATATTTTTGAGTTTAATGAAAGTTGTTTATTTGAGTGTTTTAATTCCAACAAAAAGGACACCCAACTCTGATTAAGACAAAGAACTACACAAATAGGATTAGAACTTTGTAAGACAAATACCAACTTATAATAGTTAATTGGAGGATAGATGTAATAACTGAACCGCAACCAACTACATGTGTAATTAAGTGTAATAAAATGTGAGCGGAACGACTAAGATTTAACATATACAAGGTTAAGCGCAATCATACCAGGATATAAAGCGACCCAAGCTCTCTGAATACAACCATAAACTTATGATAATCAAACAGAAATATAGTATTACTTATCAACAAAATGAAAATAGTACAAAATGCTAAAATTGGGTAGGACAATAAAAATTTTATGTACATATCATTCATATGATCAAAATTATCATAATTATCAAATTACTTGGACCAACTGAGAGACTCTTGTATTGCAGCCAATGAACAAACTAAAACAGATAACAACCAGAATTCCTTAAATTCCTCAACAGAACCATAACTACAACTATTGGTGGATAATTACTAGTTTTCTAAATTAATAGTTTTTAATAATTCACTTAATCCCTTAGTACATTTTTAATACTATTACCTCTGACAATGAGTAGTAATTAGCAATTGGTAATGAAAACTGATTTACTACTAGCTAAATCATAAAGCAGAAACTTTTACTTTTCATTAGTAGCTAAATAATAATTAGAAACCTCTCTACTAAAAATTAAGCTTTAAATTGTCATGTACAAAATTTACCCCAACATTTTCCCCCCTCCCTCCACCATTTTAATTAAATTCCAGTAACTACTAAAAACTGAATAAAGCAAGAGTCGGAACTGGATACCCTATAGAGGTTATAGAGCACTGATCAAGAACATACATAAGACTATTGAAGCATAGGGGGGAGAACAATAGGCTGAGTAAAGCATATGAACCTTTGGAAACAGTTGGCCTGGTCCACTAGTTGAGTTAATCACATAGTTGTTAGGGGCGTAAGGCGCATCGAGGCGCCAGGGGGTCAGGTGCACGCCCAGTTACGAAATCACAGTGACTTTAGATGTTATCTTAAGCCAAAAACCAATGGCAAATATACAAGATCATTTTTCACACCTAAGAACACATAATCTTTAAGTAAATTAATTTAACACTTAATTAGATGACACTATATTTAAAATAATAGGGACCCTTGTCTTCCAAACTAATCAATGCAGCTTTAGTTGTTACTATACTTCGTAATTGAAATCCAGTTGTACTAGAGAAATAAATCATGCTTCCCGATTCCCTCATTTAACCACAAATACCACATAATAGGACTATTTAGCAGAAGGGATTTTACTTATAGTTACACTGACCTGAAATTATGCCTCAACAATAAAAGAATAGGATATCCTTTCTCAGTCAAATTCCCATTTTTCCCCACAACTAAAGCTTCACTAGTCACTACATACCCATTTAATAGCAGTTCTTGAACTAACAACCAAACTAATACAATTCAAGATTATTCATTATATGATAGTAATCTTTCCTGTAAAAACAGCACAATAGAACAAAATAGCTAGCTCTTGACTGATGTCAAACTGCTCAAGCTGTTAAAAAACCAACAATCAATAGCAAACGCTATATGTGTTAAAATTATTAAACTTAATTTGACAAAAACAATGAAAAAAAAGGTAAAAAATAGCCGGCCACCGAAATTAGTCTTTGAAAAAAATTGGTAAGCATTGTTATGTTGTTAGGAAACTTAGATTATTAGGAGACTTAGACTTTGTAGGATTTGTTAGTTGGATTTTGAGGAAAATTAAAGTAAGTTGTTAAACCTAAATTTGAATTTTGTAATAGATTGAATTATTGAGAAAATGATAGGGCCATTGCAGAATTCATCAAATGCCTATATAAGCCAATGTAATTTGCTATTTTAAAGAGTGTAAGAGAGTGAAAAAATAATGAGTTTATGAGTGTATTGTAATAA
Organism: Euphorbia pulcherrima; assembly: GCA_947683365.1. Classification (NCBI taxonomy): domain Eukaryota; kingdom Viridiplantae; phylum Streptophyta; class Magnoliopsida; order Malpighiales; family Euphorbiaceae; genus Euphorbia; species Euphorbia pulcherrima. The sequence goes on from CANTUS010000010.1 coordinate 9,189,595, forward strand.
AATTAGTGTGAATTACTCATTTTTATGTTTTGAGAATTTTTTGCTTGATTATTTTCCTCTTCCATCTAACAAAGTGGTGCCAGAGCCATTTCGTATCCAATCCTCTTCCCAAAAATGCTCGAGTAAAAAAGTTGAGTTTAAAGAGTTTCAGAATCAGCCCAGAAAATGTTGCAATAGGCTGTCAGAAGTGTTGCAAAAAACTGGAGAAAGTGTCGCAGTTAGCATAAAGTGTCGCCAATACTCAAAAAAGTTGCAATAGCCTCTGTACTTCCTTTCTGAAAAATTTTCAAGTTCATCGAAAATTGTAAGGAAATATTTTCGCTCGCTGTTCTCCTAGCAAAATCTGTCTAAAGCTATACCGACGCACCAAAGTGTCGCAATAGACTCAAAAGCATTGCAAAAACCCCTGTACTCTCTGAAACAATTTTTCCTCTACAGAAATGAATCTCAACGGTGTTTCCTTCGTTTTCCCTCAACTTATAAAAACTAATTACAAAAATTGGTGTATCAAGATGAAAGCCATTTTAGGATCCCAAGATGTTTGGGATATTGTTGAAAAAGGCTATGAAGTCCCAACTACAGATGCACAACTGTCGCAAGCCGAAAAGGACAGCTTGCATAAGAGTCGTCGTAATGACCATAAGGCTCTTAGTATCATCCATCAAGGGTTAGATGATGTTATGTTTGAGAAGGTGGCAGAAGCGACCACCACCAAGCAAGCTTGGGATATACTACGAGTTTCTCTTCAAGGAGAGGAGAAAGTACAAAAAGTTCGGCTCCAAATGTTGAGAGGAGAGTTCGAGATGATGAAAATGAATGAGACAGAAGTGATTGTAGATTACTCCTCACGATTAAAATCTGTCGCTAACCAAATGCGGCAATATGGAGAAAAGCTTGAAGAATCTAGGGTTGTTGAAAAACTTCTAAGGTCACTACTACCAAAGTTTGACTACCTAGTAGTGGCAATAGAAGAATCTCGGGATATAAATAAAATGACCGTCGATGAAGTAGTTGGCTCATTACAAGCATGTGAGGAGAGACTAAACAGACAAAGAGAAGAGTCTGTATAACAAGTCTTGGCAGGAAATGTTTCAGTCAAAGGTAAAGTAGCCAGGATTCTAGCTATTACGGACGAGGACGTGGTAGAGGCCGTGTAGGAAATGGAAGAGGAAGAGGACGTGGCAGAAATCAACCATTCGGTAGAAGTGAAAATAATAATAGAGATAATCAGTCCATACGAGGCAGAGGTCATGGCCATGGACATGGACGAGGAAGAGGAAACTGGAGGCATAATGATGGACATGACAAGTCCAATGTTCAATGCTACAATTACTCCAGATATGGCCACTATACAGCAGAATGTCAGAGCCCACCAAAGCAAACAGAGGAAATGGCGAACAACATTCAAGAAGAGGACATAACCGACACGGTATTACTAACCCGTGAAGGTGAATACAGTCAAGAAAACAACATATGGTATCTTGACAATGGTGCAAGTAACCAAATGTGTGGAGAGAAGAAAATGTTCGTAGAGCTAGACCAGTCATTCAGTGGTAATGTTGTTTTTGGGGATTCCTCAAGAGTTCCTATTCAAGGAAAAGGAACTATTCTTATTCGTTTAAAGAATGGAGAGCACCAATTCATCAGCAATGTTTATTACGTTCCAAACATGAAAAGCAACATTTTAAGTTTGGGACAACTGCTGAAGAAAAATTACCAAATTCACATGGTGAACCGAAAGTTGGTGTTGTTAAACGAAAAGAAGGAGCTGCTAGCTAGTGTACCAATGGTGTTCACTTTCAACATCAAGACGGATGTAGCAAGATGCTTAGAAGCTTGCGTGAAAGAATCTGATTGGCTTTGGCATTTGAGATTCGGTCATCTCAATTTTGGAGGGTTCAAATTGCTGAGCCAGAAGAAGATGGTGCATGGTCTTCCGCTGATTAATAAACCCCATCAGCTTTGTGAAGGATGTCTTGTTGGAAAACATTCCAGAACTAGTTTTCCAAAAGAGTCCATGCTAAGAGCAAAGGCTCCCGATGTCTGCGGACCAATGACACCAGTATCATTGGGAGGCAACAAATATTTCTTGCTATTCATTGATGATTATAGCAGAAAGACATGGGTTTATTTTCTAAAAGAGAAATCAGAAGTTTTTGAAGCATTTAAATAGTTTAAAGCTATGGTGGAAAAAGAAATTGGCTATTACATCAAAGCTTTAAGATCCGACAGAGGGGTAGAATTCACATCAAATGAATTCAAAAGATTCTGTGAGCATTAAGGAATCCATCATTTCTTGTCAGTCTCAAGATCACCTCAGCAAAATGGTGTTGTTAAACGAAAGAACAGAACTGCGATGGATATGGTGAGGAGCATATTAAAGAGCAAGAATTTGCCCAAAGAGTTATGGGCAGAAGCTGTTGATTGTGCTGTCTACATCTTGAACCAATCTCCAACAACAAGTGTGTTGGATAAGACACCCCAAGAAGCATGGAGTGGGAGAAAGCCTAATATCTCTCATTTTCGTGTTTTTAGGAGTGTTGCACATGTTCATGTTGCTGATGAAGAAAGAAGAAAGTTAGATGACAAAAACAGAAAATACTTGTTCGTTGGTTACTCAGAATTTTCCAAAGGTTACAAGATGTTTGATCCTGATACTGGAAAGACTATCATCACTAGGGATGTGACTATTGACGAGGAAGCGATTTGGGAATGGAATAATGACAAGCAGAAGAATTACAGTTTTTATGCTTTCACCATGCATGAAAACAATGATCTAGATGTGGAGGAGCCAGGCAAAGCATCGACATCATATAGTCCCATTCCAATTGCATCTCCAGGACACGATGATGACGAAAGTCAAAGTCCAAGAGAAAGACCTAGAAAATGTTGTCTTGTTGAAGATCTTTATGATGCAACTAGAAAGCTCAATGAAGAATTGACTCTTCACTGTCATCTTATTGATAGTGAACCTATTGATGCTGAAGAAGCCATGAAAGATGAGAAATGGAGAAAAGCCATGGAGGAGGAGATCAATTCAATTGAGAGAAACAAGACGTGGGAGTTGACCAAACTTCCAACTGACAAAAAGCCCATTGGAGTCAAATGGGTGTTCAAGGCAAAGAAGGATGCAAATGGAGAAATCGTTCAACATAAAGCGAGGCTAGTCGCAAAGGGATATAGTCAAAAACCCAGTATTGACTATGATGAAGTATTTGCGCCAGTAGCAAGAATGGAGACTATCAGACTGGTGATCTCAGTCCCTGACCAAAATGGATGGAAGATCCACCAAATGGATGAGCATTTCTAAATGGATACTTGGAGGAAGAGATCTATGTCCAACAACCACCTGGTTACACTGTCAAAGGTCATGAACGAAAAGTGTTGAAGCTGAAAAAGGCATTGTACGGACTTAAGCAAGCACCGAGATCTTGGAACAGCCGCATTGACAAATACTTTTGCAAGAATGGATTTGTCAAGTGCCCATACGAGTATGCCTTGTATGTGAAAGTGAAAGGGGGAGACACATTGCTTGTTTGCTTGTATGTGGATGATCTCATATTTACCGGGAACAATCCTCAAATGTTTAATGATTTCAAGAAGACGAAGACTCGTGAATTCAAAATGACTGATATTGGCCTGATGTCGTACTATCTTGGCATTGAAGTGAAGCAAAGTGATGATGGAATTTTTATTTGTCAAAGTGGATTCGCCAAAGAGATCTTGAGGAAATTTAAGATGGAAAATTGCAACCCTGTCAGCACTCCGGCCGAATGCAGTTTGAAATTGACCAAGGTTGAAAATGGAGTCAGGGTGAACCTGGCAATTTTTCGAAGTTTGATTGGGAGTCTCAGATACCTGACGTGCACGAGGCTAGATATTCTGTATGCAGTTGGACTTGTGAGCAGATACATGGATGAACCGAAGGAGTCTCATTGGAATGTAGCGAAAAGAATACTCCACTATATTAAAGGTACAACTAATTTTGGACTGCATTATTCAAAATCTGATTGGCTACAGCGATAGTGATTGGGCTGGTGATAAAAATGACCGAAAAAGTACAAGCGGATTTGTATTTTTTTCTCGGTGACACGGCATTTACTTGGAGTTCAAAGAAGCAACCTATAGTGACGTTGTCAACATGTGAAGCTGAATATGTTGCGGCAACATCATGTGTGTATCATGCAATATGGCTGAGAAGACTATTAACGGAACTTCAAATGACACAACATGATCCAACGAATATTTTTGTCGATAACAAATCGCCATTGGCATTGGAAAAAAATCCAGTCTTCCATGACCGAAGTAAGCATATTGATACAAGGTATCATTTCATTCTTGTCGTTTCTTGTTGATACTTATTGTTGCTATTCCGCATTTGCAACTTTGAGTTTTTAGGGCCTTGTGCTCAACACCTAATTCCTATTTAAGGTAGTTAACAAACCATGAATGCGATTATACTTCCTTAAATAGGTAGTAGGGTCCAATAATTCATAATACTTCAATACATAGCTTTAACTATTTGCTTTTACAATATACTTGTCCAAATTTGGATTTAAGAAGTATATATATATATATATATATATATATATATATATATATATATATATATGCATTTGAGTTAGAAACAGCATACAATCATCGTAGACTGGATTGTGGAACATGTAATTGACTGAGGCTTTCAGCTTTGACACTCGTTGAGGCTAATTGCATCAAAACATCAAAATCACCTAGCTTCAAATCTTAAGGCTGATACCAATAATCTCTAAAGAATCTAGCGAAATGAATTACTTATATTAGTCAAACAATGATCAAATAATGAGTAATTTAATACAGAAGTTGTAACTAATGTACATCACTAAATAAGAAAATTCCTAATATAAGAAAAGTTATCAACTGCTAAATGAAACTATACTTGATTGAATCATTAAATCATTAGTAAACATACAGAAGAAAAACAAAAAGAAATCTGACGAAATAGCTCCAATAGAGATATAACACAAATAAAATAACACATATGGTGAACCTGAAGAGAAAAATAGTTAAAAAAATAGCTTACTTATTCTCTTAGAGTTAAAACTTATCCTTTCCCCTCCATCTTGACCTCCAAATCGATTGAAACACTTGCAAGTTTTGTTGTGTGTAAATATGTACATTCCATTGACAAGGTGCCAAGGACAAAATCTTCTGAAATTACGACAAAACCATCTACAGAAGGGGGTTATTTGAATTTCAGCTTCATTAGAAACCGTATGCAAGAAGAAAGAATGTAATACCAGTGCATATCAACAATAGTTAAAACGCAAATAATTAAAATACAGTAAAAAGAAGAACCAAATGAATTAGTCAGTTTGCAAGTGATATAAGCATACTAACCACAATCTCTTGTCCTGTTCCAGTTCGTGGTTCTGCATTGAAGTCCACACAATTGCCAAATTAGATAGAGATAATAATCTGGTAGTATATTATTTTGTACACAAAAAACTAATCAGAAGGATTTAGAGTAGAACCTATTTTTGTAGGTTCTACCATCTTCTTCCTTGGTACGTCCAATTTGATAGTTTCTTCTAAATCATTCTTCTTTTCCTCTATTTTTTGTTTCTCAATTGCATCATCAATTAGCGTATACCCTTCCTTTGGCTCCCTATTGATAATACCATTTTAAAATTCAAATTACTGAAAATTAACCAAACTTTCTACCTTATTAATATTCATTCATTCATTACTAATAGCCATTGGCAGTGGCAATTATGCAATTGGCAGTGACCCAATTGGTTACCAGACAACAATGTATTTGAAACCTAGGGAACAAAGAGAAATACACACAAGAGCCATGAAGTAAGGAAACCGTAAGAGTACTAACTTGATCCAACATAATCAAGCCATAACATAAAACACGAATTCCATAGATATTCTTAGTATCAGTAAAATCTCCATTGATATTAGTAATTGTGAGGATTGACAGCATGAATGATTCACTATACTAGCTATGATTCACTTAAAAACCAATTTGTTTTTAGCTAACCTAACAATGAAATACAATAATAATATACTGCTTCATTGGCCTTGCTTTGCTCCGTTTACTATTCAAATTAAATAGAAACTAGAATCGTGCTAAAGAAAGGAGATATATTTTCGCATCAAAGGATAAAATCTAGAAATATAAAATGTATGAAATAGCTTTTACAGTAAATGATGAAACGAAATACCTATAGAGCGTGATTGAAGCGCTTATAGGAGCGCAACTGCTTGATTATGTATGTAAGGCTCTGTGGACAGTTCGTCCTTCTTAGAGCATCTTTAGTAGATAGTCCATTCCAACTATAGTCTTTCAACTCAAAATTCAGAACTAAATCGTAATCGTTCCCTCCTTCAGGAAAAGAGGGCTTCTTTGGAAAAATTACGGCATCAACAATCACGAGTGAATTGGACGCTATTGGGTGATAATAATACAACTTTTTTCCACCGCACCGCTTCAGCCCGATCTCACAATAACCGTATATCGCAACTGGACATCGAGGGAGTAATTGTTACGGACTTGAAGGTCATTTCAGATGCTATTTGCAGCTATTACGCCCAAATATTCAAGGCTGCCCCTATAACGCCATTCTCTCTTAAGAAGCTACGTTTCAATACTGTTACTTTGCAACAAAACGCAGCTCTTATCGCCCCCTTTCAGGCTGAGGAAATTTGGAACAGTGTATGTATGTGTGGCGAGAATAAAGCGCCGGGACCGGATGGCTTCAATTTCTTCTTCTACAAAAGGTTCTGGAACGATTTAAAACCCGAATTTATGCAAGTTTTGGATCGTTTTTATATTACATCTCAGCTCCCAGATTCGGTCAAGACATCCTTCACAGTGCTAATACCCAAAATTCCAGGTTCTTGTTCTCTGAATAACTTTAGACCTATCTCGCTCATCCATGGTATCTATAAAATTATTGCGAAATTGTTATCGATTCGTCTTTAGGCTATTCTACCGACTCTTATCTCAAACAATCAATTTGCTTTCATCAAGGGTAGAAGCATTCATGAGTGTTCTTTTGTGGCTTCTGAGGTAATTCATGACCTCCATATTAAAAGGAAACCATGTGTGGTGTTGAAACTAGACTTTCACAAAGCTTTTGATAGTATTTTTTGGACTTATATCGACTCGGTTCTCCAAAGGATGGGTTTTGATCAGAAATGGATTTCATGGTTGTCAAAAAGCAGGAAAATATCCACTACTTCTATTCTAATCAATGGCTCACCGAGCCCTCCTATTCACATCCATAGGGGGGTCAAACAAGGAGATCCTTTATCGCCTTTTATTTTTGTGTTAGCAGTGGAGGGCCTAAAATAGCTCATAGATCGTAGTATTCAAGTAGGCGTGCTACCTGGCTTTCGTTTGGAGGAATCCCTTCCAGATATTTCTTTGCTACAGTTCGCTCATGATACGATTTGCTTCCTTCCAGTAGAAGAATCCATAATTCCCAGTTTCATTCGGATCCTGAGGTGTTTCGAACTAATCTCAGGATTGCGTATCAACTACCATAAGAGTGCAATTATGGGAATCCACGTCAATGAAGCCTCCTTGGTCTCCTACGCAGCTCAATTGGGATGCCGAGTGGACAACTTCCCGATAAAATACTTAGGTACACCACTATGTATTAAACAGCCACATATCTCCGATTGGGATCCTTTGATTGCCAAGTTCAAGTCTCGTTTGGCAAATTGGAAAGGAAATTATCTATCATATACTGGGCGTACCATACTTATCAAAACGGTACTTTCTTCCCTTCCTATTTATTTAATGTCAATTTTCTACATGCCTTGCTCTGTATCTTCTACACTAAATCAATTAATGCGCAATTTTTTATGGCGAGGCGATTCTTCGATCATTGGCATATGCAAAGTAAGCTGGGTTACGATCAATTTACCCTATCACCTTGGGGGATTGGCGATTCGGGATCTAAACCTTGTTAATGCCAGCCTACTCTTTAAATGGATTTGGAAACTAGGAGACCGCAATGATGACTCCTTGTGGTCAATGTACTGTGTTCGGCATTTTGGGGTTAGTTCATGGCATGAAATGACTCTTCTCGAGCCCAAGTTTGTCTCTCCGTTATGGCATGGAATTCTAAAATACTGCTTTAAAAATGAGAGAATTTGGTCCTTCTTCTCAACCCAGGTGCGTGTTCAAGTGGGAGATGGTCAAAACGGTTTGTTCTGGCACGATAATTGGACCTCAAACACTCCAATCAAATCACTCTTCCCAGACTTAACTGCTATTTGCAATAGGAAATTCGGAATCATTTTTGAAGGGTGTAGCTATATTTTTTCCAATCATTCCCAAACCCGCCCCTTTTGGAAAAGAAGCCTTTGCATTACGAACCAACAACGATGCAATGAACTGAAAACCTGGATATCGATTTCATGCCCAACGCTCTTCCAAGCTCATGGAATCGTGAACAGCCCCACTTTCTTCCCGAGAGGGGATTGCTTCCTGTGGGACATTGGAGTCTAGAAAAAATATTCAGCAGCGTCCTTTTATCATGGATATTATCAACAATGGTTATGGCCGAACCCATCGGGAGACTTTACACTCATTTGGTCCTCCCACATGCTCCCCAAGATAAAATTTTCCGGCTGATTGGTATTTCACAATAGGTTACCGACACGTGAGTTCCTTTTTCATCGGGGATATTGTATGCTAACTAGTGCATGTTGTCCGTTTTGTCCACTACCTGAATCTTTGGAGCACAGCCTTTTTTTATGTCACGCGAATTATCAGATTTGGAGAGATGCATTCCGTTGGCTGGATATTCAGGTTGTGATGCCGAATGATGGATACAACTTCCTTCTCTTATGGTGCACATTCTTCAAACCTGGAATCTTCCGCGATTTTAGTAGGTCTCTCTGGTTCATTATATCATGGAATCTTTGGAAGCGCCGCAACAAGAAGATTTTTCGAGATGAAACTGATGATGGGGATATTTTAATTGCTAGTATTAATTTTTGTTGGTTTCTTTTTCATTCCTATAAGCGCAATGTTAGCCTTTCGATTTCTGATTTGTTTACGAACCGGAGGATTCTTATTATGTAACTTTGATGTACTTTTGGTTCTTGTTTCGAGAACCATTATTAATAAAAGCGGGGTGGGTGTTTTGTAGGTAAGCAGAGGAACCAACCTAGTTGGGTACTCTGCCCCGAAATTTTCACCCACTCCAATCTTTTAGCCGTTGGGGAGGTACACTATCTCTCCAAGGGTTTTTCAAAAAAAAAGAATAGACAATTGATCAAAAAATTGTGCTACACTAGCTTCTCTATTTTCTCTTTCCTATATAATGTGGCACAATAATTGTTAGACATTGTCTATTTGATCTTCTACATGTAGACAATACTAACAACTCATCAAATTAATTAATATTTTAATCTTTAACATTGAAACAAGCTTGTATTTGAATATTTTTTATTATTTAATTACACAATTCTATATGAAATAGACAATCTAGTGTAGCTCTTTTTTCATAGACATTGCCTATTTTTAAAATAGTTGACATATCATCAATGTGAACTTCTATTTCACATGCCACATAATCAAGGAATCCACTATCTACTAAAGATGCTCTTATACCCACTAATCCAGAAGGGGGACGATTGAGACTTTGGAATCTCTGACTGGAGAAATTCGATGATATAGCTCGACTGCTGGGCCTTGGGGTGGATTGAAAGACCTATTGGTCGGATTTCAGAGAGAAATTATTGGCAGGGCGTGGAGAGTTCAGTAAGGGCCGAATTCATTGGCTGGGAAGAGCTTGGACAGTTCAAAGAATTTTCATTTCCGAGGAGTACGACTTGTTTTAGGGCTTTGGATTCGGAATTGGGAGGGGTAGAGGCAAAAGTAAAATTATTTTATATGGGACTTTTTTTATACTCTTATATTTTTCTTACTTTGCATTTAACATACCCGAGATTCAATCATATTAAGGATAAAGTGACTTTTACTTTGAAAAATAATATTTTCCTAATTTTAAATATTTTCATTTCACATTATTATTAGTACTTGGTAATCATGAGTAATAATAAAAAGTTATTAAATAGCACATAATTTTTTTATGCTACTTTATTTAATAAGCAATCAAATTATATAAACATTAAATGTAAGATTTAGGGTTTGGGGTCTATAGTTCATGACATAAGGTTCATATTAACTTTCTTATACTTTTCTTATACATTTTATATAACTTTTTAAATAACATATAGTTTTTTTGTAACTTTTTAGGTATCATAATTTTATATCTTTCTTATACCATATATATAACTTTTATAAATAACCTATAACTTTCTTAAACTTCAGCATTATGAAAAACACATGGAGAGAAACCCTACCCATACCCGCACCCACCCCACCCCCTTCCTCAGCCGCCGCCACCTCCCGTCAACCACCTTATTCCAATCAAAAACCAGATGTAGTCAGCCCCAACACCACATCCCCTTCCACGAGCCGACCTGCAATCGCCAAACTACAAATCCTCGCCGTAATCCATTTTCTGTGCCCATTACCGCCACTTCACAGGTTAGGGATGCGAACCCTAATCACATTGCCAACACTAGGAATCCGATCGTGAATAATATCTATTTTGAGAATTTCCTGAATGGTTATGATGCGCTAGCCCTGAAGAAGGTCTTCAGGAGATTTGGAGTTTCTGGCTGGGTGTTTGTCGCACAGAAGAGAAACGCCAGAAACTTGAATTTTGGGTTCATTACGATTGATGAAACAATTCCATTTTATGAAGCATTGAATAGGATGAATTTAGTTGAAATAGGGCTATACGATTGTGGGCGCACAAGGCAAGATACTCAAGGCCTTTGAATGTTTAGAAGTTTCAAGAGTTGATCCGAAAGCCGCCTAATTGTGTGACTAGAGTGTTTTATGAATCACCTCGTAATGGGAGATCATATGTTGCTGTCGCTGCCCCTCATCGAAATTCTGTAGAGGAGGCAATTAAGGGGCAGCCTAAGGTTGCTACGAGCCTAGTGGACAAGAATGAGTCGTAGAATAGTGAGGAGTGCACGGTGCAGTCCACCTCGTGGAAAGATAAGGCCTGCCTGATTCGGTTATACAATATCTCTCATATTCGAAATATCTATGATTTATTGTGTTAGTGTGGATTTGATGTTGAATTTGTTGCTCCTATTGGTGGGGAGTGTGTGATTGTCTCCTTTATCACAAGAGATGCGATGACTAATTTTATTAGTCATGAATGGAAGATTCTTAGTCACCTTATGTTTTCATTTGAGCATCTGTCGTTGAATTTTATTCCCTCCGGGTGTATCATGTATCTTGATTTCAAGGGTATTCCACCAACCATTATATGTGAATCATTAGTCCATAGCCTTGCTGGGAGGTTTGGTCGGCTTGTGGCTGTGGATTGCAACTTGGAAAGGCCGGATCGACTGGATGTTGTTTCTTATTTAGTGTCAGTTCCTATGGGCACTAGAAGCCGTAATTTAAAGTTAGCAGTAGGGGAGAGGGAGATTACAATTTACACTTCTATGCGATAAGGGGTTGGCTGTCCGAGGTGTCAGGAGGATTACTCTGACTCGGAGGATGATTCGGATGAGGGATCATTGGCGGATAGGCTATCTAAAGCAGTGGCTAGATCGGAGGAGGACTGTGATATGAGAATGTTATGGGATAATGCTATATAGGAAAATTCTACTTTAAGGGAACTGGAGGGTCCTGAGAGTGATAACTCGGTGGCTAGTGGGGATGCGGATACTGGCAGAATTTCTGGGTCTTCAGGGCCGGATGTGGCAAATAGGAACAGGGTGATTATTAATACCCAGCATTCAGAACCTCGTGAGAATGAGGATAGATTAGTAGTTCGGGTTGGTGAGGTACTGGGTCTATTTTAGGAGCAATATGTGGAGCAAATCATTCAGGTACTGGAAGAGCCTAGAGTTTGAATAGTCCGTCTGAATCGAGGTTTGGTACACGTTTCTTTATGTCATTAAACCTTTTTTCTTGGAACTGTTGTAGGGGGCTCACGAATGGAGTAAAGCAATTTTTTGTTCGTTCGTGTGTCCGCAAATGGTCTTTGCATGTTGTCATGTTAGCAGAGATGAAGGTACCGAATGTGTCAGAGATGACTGTGAGGAAATTATGGGGCCATAATGATTTTTCATTTTATTATGTTCCTGCTCAAGGCTTTTTAAGGAGGGATAATTGTGTCATGGAACTCCAAATTAGTTAGGGTTACAGTTAGAGTTGCTGGGGTGAGATGGTGTATTCTGAGCACGGTTGTGAATTAGGTTGAGATTGATATTGTATGCTTATACGGGCCAGTCACAGTTGCTGAGAGGAACCAATTATGGGTTGAATTGTTGCCCCTTATTCGGGATATAGGCAATTTATTGATATGTGGTGACTTTAATGAAATTCTTCATTGTTCGAAAAGAGCGGGTAGGAATGGGATTATTTCTAATTCTATGATAAGATTCCCGGAATTTATGAACGAGTGTGCGTTGTATGATATTCCTCTAGTTGGGAGGGACTATATATGGAGTAATAGTTAGTCATATTCAAGGATTGATCGAGTGTAGGTGTCCTGTGGCTTATTAGATAGCTGGCCGGGTTTATAACTCATAACGATAGACTCAACCCTATTTGGATCACTTGCCCATTATCTTTCAATCGCATTCTTCGCGGAGAGGGGGAAAGAGAGTAGATAGATCGCTAAACTATTGGTGGGATGTTGATACTTTTTTACCATTTATTACTAGTAAGTGGCGTTTTATTTATGGTGCAGCTGATAGTAAGGATAGAGATGTTGACTTCAAGCTTAAAAAATTATGGGATTTATCCATTCTTGGCATTCATCTAATTTTGGTCAATTGGATAGTAGATTAAAATCATTGGTAGACTGGGTTTTAGAGTTGACTAACTCTAGTGTGGTTCGGCTATTGGACGCTTCAGCCGTGTCTGAATTACAAAGTGTGAAAACTACATCGTTTCAGGTTAGACGAAGCCTAGAAAAAATTCAGCATCAATAGTCAAGAGTTAAGTGAACTTTATTGGGTGATGACAATACAACATTCTTTCATCGTATCGCTTCGGCTAGGTTCAGAGGTAATCGGATTTCACAGCTTAAAATTGGAGGGAGCGTCACTAGCGACCCTATTGATATCACAGCTATGATTCGAAACTATTATTTGAACCTGTTTTCGGGAACTGTAGTTATTCCATTTGATTTAGAAAGACTAAAGTTCAGGATGGTAGATGTATTGGAGAATCGTTGTCTGGTTGAACCATTCTCAGAAGTAGAGATATGGGATGCAGTTTGTTCCTGTAATAAGGGGAAGGCGGCTGGACCTGATGGATTTAATTTTTTCTTCTACAAACGGTTTAGGATGAACTGAAGCCTAAGTTACTGGACATATTTGCGAAGTTTCATGTGATGGGACGGTTGCCGAATGCTATTAAATCGTCATATATGGTTCTGATTCCTAAGGTACTTGGCTCTTCTTCGTTGAATAATTTTAGACCTATTGCCTTGATCCATGGTATATACAAAATTGTGTCTAAGGTGCTTGCTAAAAGACTACAACCATTGCTACCTAAGTTGATATCAGACAATCAATTTGCTTTCATTAAAGGTCATAATATTCATGAATGTTCGTTCATAGCCTCGGAGATTATCCATTCGGTTCATAGGAGTTATCAACCCTGTTTGGCTATTAAGTTAGACTTTCATAAGGCTTATGATTGTGTTTCAAGGAATTATATTAATGCGGTGTTTAGACAATTGAGTTTTGATGAAAGATGGGTTCAATGGCTCGACAACTGTAGAAGGAATTCGGTCACTTCAATTCTGATCAATGGGACGCCGTCGGAACCATTTAAATTGGCTAGTGGGATTGAATAAGGTGATCATATTTCTCCATTTCTTTTTATTCTGCCTAGTGAGGGATTGAAACTGATGTTTGAGGAGAGTATTCGAATTGGCCTATTACCGGGATTTTGGCTTGACGGTTCAGAGAAGGACATGTCCATCCTGTAATTCGCTGATGATAGGCTATGCTTTTTACCGGTAGATGAGTGTCTATTACCTATTTTTGTTAGAATTTTGCAATGTTTTGAGTTGATTTCAGGCCTGAAAATTAATTTTAATAAAAGCTCTATTATGGGCATTCATGTACAGGAGAAGGTCGTTTCATCTTGTGCAGGCATCCTGGTATGTCGGGTGGAGAACTTTCTGATTACCTATCTTAGAACCCCTCTCAGCATTAGGCATGCTCCCGCTTCCTCTTAGAATCCATTGATGAGTAAGTTTTAGAATCGATTGGCGAGTTGGAAAGGACAATGTTTATCCTATAAGGGACGAACGTTGCTTGTGAAATCAGTATTATCATCTCTTCCAATCTTTTTGTTATCATTGAATAAAATGCCAGGAGCTGTAATTACGAAACTTGAGCAGCTGATGTGGAATTTTTTGGTAGAGGGGTGATTCAACGGCTACGGGTATTAGTAAGGTTAGTTGGACGATGATTGCCCTACCCAAAAATCTTGGGGGCCTCTACATTAGGAACTTGAAGTTGGTTAACTGTAGTTTGTTGATGAAGTAGGTATGGAAGGTTAGGAGTGGTGATCATGGGTCATTATGGTATGAGATTTGCGTTAGACGATACGGGTTTATTTCATGGTGGTCCATTGGAAACTATGATTCATATAGATTGTCACATACTTGGAGAGGAATTATAGCATGTTGTATCAGAGGTGGGGAGTGTTGGGATTTTTTCAGGTCGTGTATTCGGGTTGCTATTAGGAGTGGGGAGAGTTGCTCATTTTGGCATGATAACTGGACGGCAAATTCGAAGTTGGCGGTCTTGTTCCCTGACCTCTACCGCCTGTGTAATAAAAAATCGTGTTCAGTGGCCAAGATCTGTCATTATCTTTTCGGATCATCTGCCTTCTTGAGGCCTTTTTAGAAACGGAACTTAAGGATTTCAAGATAGGAGAGACGTGCAAAACTTCAAAATTGGATCGTTATAAGCTGTCCGGGTTTGTTTCCAGAGGGTGACAATGAGTTGGGGCAGGGTCAAAGGTAGCCTATTTTTTCAGGGGCAGCTGATCGTTTTATTTGGGAGTTGGGGGAGAAGAAGGTGTACACGACAAGTTCTTTTTGTCTAGGCTATTATAGTACGCCAAAGTGGCCAAAGTCGAGGCTTGACTTTTCAGTAATTTGGAAGGCTTGTGTGACTCCGAAAGTTTGCTTTTTTGGGTGGCTCGTTTTTCATGGAAGATTACCAACAAAAATGTTTCTATTCCTCCACGGCTGCCAACCTATAGTGGACGGTTAATGCCCATTTTGTGATTCGGAGGAGACTATGGATCATGCCCTGCTTCATTGCATCAACAGTTATAAGGTGTGGACTCAGGTGATGAGATTGCTCAGTATCTCGCTGCCTATACCCTGGAACGTGGTGGATTTCTTGGCCATGTGGCGCGGCTTCTTTGCAGATGGAAGTGGTAAAGAGTTCAGAACAGCGTTATGGTTCTTAATTGCTTGGGCACTTTGGAAATGAAGGAAAAAATTTGTTTCCGAAGGCAGGTTGGGATCTGAAGACATTATTGGATCGTGCATTCATTTATGTTGGTTCATCCTTAATAGTAGGAGGCGTGGTGTTAATTTTGTAACTTCTGATGTATTTAATTTTCTGAACTTGCTACTCTCGTGTAATTGATTTGCTCATGTTCTCGCCTTGAGACCGTGAGTTGATTTTTATTTAATAAAAGAGGGGTAGGTGTTTTGTAGGTAAGCGGGGAAACCAGCCTAGCTCGGGACTTCGCCCCGAAATTTTTACCTACTCTAAACTTTTAGCCTTTGGGGGGACACGTTGTTCCTTTGGGGGTTTTTCAAAAAAACCTATAACTTTCTTAGACCCTCTTTATAACTGATTTAAATTTAAATATATAATAATTAAAAGTAGTAATAATTAATAATGATGATAATAATATTAGCTTTTCTTTTAATTAATAATGATATTTAATAAACTAAAAAATACTTAATAATAATATTGTTAATTATTGTAATTAATTAAATTGTTTAAGCATTACTATATTATTAATTGTTCAGGGTTTAGCGTTCATGGTACTTTTTTTATACATTTCATTTACTTTTTATATAACTTTTTAAACAACCTATAACATATACATTCATTTAGCTTTTATGTAACTTTTAAACTACTTATAATTTTCCTATAAAAATTTTAAACCTTCGTTATACCTTTTATATAACTTTATTATAACTTTCATGCACATTTTTCTATAACTTTTCAATAGCTTAAAATTTTATCACACATATAACTTTCTTCGTACATATAACATTATATAACTTTTTTATACATCTTTCATATAACTTATCGTGTAGCTTATAACTTACCTATTACTTTTCATATAACTTGTAGTGTCCTTATAATTATTCTATACATTTCCTATAATATGAAACCTGTAACTTTTAACAGTTTTTATACATGTTCTATAACTTTTCACAAAACCTATAACCCTCCCATATGTTTATAGCTTTCAAAGAAGTAATAGAGTTCTCATACCCATTTCATAACTTTTCATATAACCTACACCTTTTCATTAAATCTACAACTTTCACGTTCTTCATACATTTTTTATAACTTTTCGTTAAATTAATAACTTTTCTTATAACGAATGTATCAGGCTCTTCTCTGAAGGCGGCTAGGATTCTCTCGGAACCCTAGCCGCCATGATTTATTTCTTCGGCGCTTGGCCGACCTTCGACAAGATGGCGACTAGGTGATTAGGCAGCGCCTGATCTCACTACACCGGCTTCTGGTCGATTGATCTCCACAGCAGAAGACCTCAGTGATTGCGGCTAGTGTTCTATTGATTTTCCCCACCGGCTTCTGACCGGGTTTCTCACTCTACCAGCATCTGGTCAGTTAGATCTCTATAGCACCATAGCAGTAGACCTCGGTGATTACGGCTTGGATTCTATTGGTGTTTTCCATCAGGTTTTGACAAGACAACTTGGGCACTTGGCGGCGTTCAGATTCCACTTGTGTTTTGTCAGGTTGATTTCACTCCTTCAATATTGTCGGTTCGAGCAATAGACCTTGGACGGGAGACTGTTTAGGCAGACAAGGTTCTATTTGGCAGGCGTTTTGACTGTGTGTTGTTGTTATTCTAACCGGTATCTAGAAAGCAGTTTTTCAATACAAGGATCACATCTCCTCCTTTGATGCATTTCAGTGCTGGCGGCTTTGGCTAATCCTTAGCCGTATAAGGTGGTCCTCTCCGGGCAGTAGTGATCGTAAGTTCATCGGCCTAGATCTTCAGATTTTGTTTATTGGCTTAGATTTCGGTTTGATCTAAGTCGACGATTAGCGTTGTGTCGGTCTTGCACGACCTCGCATCCATTAGGATTAATCATCTCAGCCTTCTTGCCGGGATTGACATTGGTGCATCATGGGGAACTTTTACTTGTAATTGAAGTAGTTTTTATTTCAAGTTAAACTTATTGTCACAATAATAATATTTTGTTTGCAACAAGCTTCTTATATTGTCACACATATTGCTATTGTGACGATAAAAAATTTATTGTCACATATTAAATACTTTTAGATACAACTTTTACTTGTAACTAAAGTAGTTTTTTTTCAAGTTAAACTTATTGTCACAAAAATAATATTTTTTTGTAACAAGCTTCTTATGTTGTCACACATATAGTTATTGTGATGATAGAGAAATTATTGTCACTAATTAAATAGTTTTAGTCACAACTTTTACGTGTAACCAAAGTAGTTTTTGTTTCAAGTTAAACTTATTGTCTCAAAACTAATGTATTATTTGCAATAAACTTTTTATGTTGTCACATATATTGTTTTTGTGAAAGTACATAGTTATTGTCACATTTTGAATATTTTTAGGTACAACTATTAATTATAACTAAAGTATCTTTTGTTTCAACTTTTAAATTTATTGTCACAAAAATAATAAAGTGTTTGTAACAAGATTTTAATGTTGTCACATAAATAGTTTTTGTCACAATAATTTTTTACTGTAACAATTTCTAAATTATAGGTTACAACTTAAGTTGTAACGAAAAATTATTTGTTATAATTCTAAAAAATTGTCACAAAAACAACTATTATATGTGACAATTGTATGACAAAATTTTATAAAACTAATTTTTGTGACAATAAAAAATTTATTGTTACCTATAATGGTCTTTTGTGACAACAATTTTTGTGATGGATAAATTATTATCACATACTAGCTGATTTCTTGTAGTGCATATAATGCACATTCATTAACAAAATCTTAAAATTGAACCAATGAGTTTGAAATCACTCCACCTTCCCTTGAACTTTCCGAACTATGTAACACTTCATGGATGTCCCAACAAACCAAAACTCTCTCAAATCCCAGAATATGTGTCATCAACTCAAACCATAGCTGATATCTCTCCATGTAATTTGTAGGACCATATAAACAAACCAAATACACATAAACTGAACTCAAAACAACATAAAAGTCATATTCCCTTGAACCAACCTTGAGTTCCAAGAGATAACCCATTCACCCGAAAACCCTTATGGAGGAATGCAATGAAACAAAAAATCGTTATGACCCCAAAACTTTCTAATAACCTGAACTGAAACGCCTCTCCCCCCTTTGTTTCTAACAAAATGAAAATTTGCAAGCACCATTTTCAAACACAAGATCATACTAGTGATGACTCGTAAATCTTACTTGTTTCTTCCATATTTCATTTAATTATTTGAATGATTTGTTGTTGATTTTATGATGATTTTTTGCTTATTTAGGTTATGAATGATATTAATTCTGATTTGGCAAGTTTGGAGTATTTTGGCACATATTGGAGCAAAATCGGAATTAAAGGTTGATCTTTCCTTGTTGATGACAAGACTTTCATATTTATAGTACATCTTTTTCCTATTTGCTCTTTACCTTTTCAATTGTTTAGGAAAACTCCATTTCTTATTTTAGTCTTTATATTTAATAAGGAGATCTCTTTCCTTTTTATCTTAGGATTAATTTTAGCACAAATATGGGAGAAATCTCATTTTTAGAATCACATTTTGCTCGTCTCCTTTGATTTGAATAGGATTGATTTTATTAGTCTCTGTGGATTCGACCCTACTTACTCAAACTATAAATCCAATCGTTAGAGTAATAGGAATTATTTTTGGTGGATTCGACACCCGTCAAATTTTGGCGCCGTTGCCGGGGACTAATACTAATTGGTTTTATTTGTTTTGATGACCATGTTTGACAGAGGAATAGCTTAGCTATGACTCTCGAGGAGATGGTGATGCTCGTGGCAGAAAGTACGCTTCAATTTCAACAACGAACAAAAATTAAGGCTTCAGAATTTACAAATCCAGATGAGTCAAATAGCCACCACTTTAAGCAAGTTAGAAGATGTAGGTAAGTTTCAATCTCAAGATGAATTTGAACGAAACTATTACCCTGGAGTCAAGGATAAGCGACTGTGATAACTTGGACTAGATTTTAATAATTAATTTAGAAGAACAGATAAGCACTAATGATAATAATGTATCAAATTTAAAAATTACTAAATTTGTAGTCCGCCAAATTCCTTTTCAAGAAAGGTTGTCAAAAACCAAAAAAGAGAAAGAATATGGTGCTGTAAAGAACATGTGTTTAAATGTGGAGATTGATGATCATTTTATTGATTCTTTTAAACAATTTTCTGATGTGGTGGATAATATTATGAAAAATTTGTTTCTTATTCGTATGGGGATAATTTTATATGATAAAATTAATGCTATTAACTCTGATCTTTTGTTGAATATTGAGCTGAAGGAAACTGTTAAGGGATTGAGCATTGAAGAACTTGGCTCAGAAAAATTATCATGGGACACCGGTTGAACAAAGTTTATGTCAAGCTAATAAATGGCGATAAATAAAGGTGCCTTTTTGGGAGGCAACCCAAAGGTTTTTTTATTTTTATTTTTTTAGTTTAATAGTTTTTTATGTTTTGAAGGTATAAGTGAAATATTTTAGTTGTCTTCAAGCTTGGTTTCACTCTCATCTCCAGTATCTGTCAGCTTTTTTAGCCCAAACAGCAGCACCAATAGGCTACCTCGCCGCACCTGCCTCACTTCTGGGTATATTCTTTCCTTATCCTTTGCTTAGCACTTTCCTTTTTGACATAAATGAGGACATTTATGGTTTTTAAGTGTGGGATGGGGGATTATGGCTAAAACTTTTGAATTTTTTTTACACTTGGTTTTGATTTTGATTGTCCTCAGTAAACATAACTCGAGTAAAAGGGATGTCACTCAAATGGAATAATTAAACAAGTACCAATTCTGACTTATCTAGCTATATTTTGATATCGAGAACCAATTTAAGAAATGGATGCCTAATTGAATGAAATATGATAGTTGCTTTGTAAGATGCTTAGCCTCGATCAAATGTAGAAAAGTGAAACATGATTGTATTATTTGCCTGTGGTTAAATTGGACTTAGCCAATATTTAGATTTTTGTAACATGGAAGCTTTATCGAGATCTTACATTTTCTCTAGCATTGATCTTGGTGGTTATTTTCTATTTGCGAGTTCTGTAAATAAACAAAATGAGCAAACTGCGGCTAACAACCGGATGAAGACTCTTTTATAGGATCGCTAGAGGAAAGATCAAACTGTATCTAACGATCTGATGAAGACTGTTTCATAGGACCGCTAGAGGAGAGAGCAAACTACGGCTAACAACCGGGTGAAGACTCTTTCATAGGGAGAGAAAAAAAAGAGCAAAAATAAGCAATATAAAAAGTAAAAAATAAGAAAGTTTGTTGTACAAAAGAAAAAAAGGATGAAAAAATAAAAACAAAAAAATGTTACGGCTAGTGTCTAGGGACCCCACCAAGTAAAATGTACAATAACTTCAATATAAGATAGGAATAAATCTTCTCATGGCTACAAGGAACTTCAAATAGAAAGCTAAGGTAAACTCTTAACTTTAAGAGCAATTAACTGCGTGTTTATGTTTATAATTAGCAAAAATTCTTGGTTTAAGTTTACGAGCAAGGTCATATGCTTTCTAAAAGAAATCGGTCAATTGGACGATCGTAGCTTTAAAAGGCTCTCTATCAAAATATTGTTGAAAATAAGTCAGTCTCTGCAGAAGTGTTTAGGGTCTTTTATTTGATTTAGTTCCGTCTTCTTTTTAGTTTTTATTATTTGCTTGAGGACAAGCAAAAGGCAAGTGTGGGGGGATTTCATAACTCGTAAATCTAACTTATTTCCTGCCTATTTCATTTAATTATTTAAATGATTTGCAGCTGATTTTATAATGATTTTGTGCTTATTTAGGTTATGAATGATATTTTGGCTGATTTGGCAAGTTTGGAGCATTTTGGTGCAAAATTGGAATTAAAGGTTGTCCTTTCCTACTTGATGACAAAGACTTTCATATTTCTACTACATCTTTTTCCTATTTTATCTTTACCTTTTTAGTTGTTTACGAAAACTCTATTTCTTACTTTTAGGATTTATTTTTAGCATAAATATGGGAGAAATCTCATTTTTGGAATCATCTTTTGTTCGCCTCCTTCTATAATGAACAATTTTATTTTTCTTTCAATTTATGCGTAGCTAGTTTTTATCTTTTGGTTGAGCAATAATCAAGGCTAATTGCATGGTGGCTTGTTCTTAATCTTCTTTCAAACTTCAATTTTTGAGTAAACCGGCAACATCTTTCTCATTATATATTTTGAATTCTTCAATTAGGCCAATTGTTATTTTTGGAATTATAATGAATTGTTATTTTCATTAAATTTATGGTGTTCATAGTTTAATAGAAAATTGTAACAAACGATTTCTTTTATAAGTCTCCGTGATTCATTTGATTTAAATCAATCTTTATGCTTGATCATCATAATTTTGGTTTAAAGTTGGTTTTTCAAAACTTAACGCTTTTTGACCATTAAATCTTGTCTCTTTCTTGCAAGTGCATCTGATAATCGAGTGTTTTTGATTTAGCTCATCTAAAATCAATCTCATATTTAGAAAAAGAATTTAACTCATGTTGTTCATGGTTATAACCAACTAATTGATATTTCGAAAATCTATTTTTTATACCTATGATCAATTGCAACCAAGCTGAGAGTATTCTTGACCGGAAGAAATTTTTATTTTTTAATTTTTATTGTTTTAATTTTTAGCATTTTTATTTTTAAGCATCCAAACAATTTTAAACCCCTCATTTTATTTATTTGTTTTATTTTTATTGGTCATTAATTTGAATAGGATTGATTTTATTAGTCTCTGTGGATTCAACCCTACTTACTCAAACTACAAATCCAATATTAGAGTAATAGGAATTATTTTTTGTAGATTCGACACTCATCAACTAAAAATGCTTCGCACCATTATTAATGCCTCCACGACAATTCCAACTCAAAAAGCTTAAAGACATAATAAAAAAAATTAATAACCCTAAATTTTGAGACCCCTAATCACTTCAATTGCAATTCCAAGATCGCCACGATAGTCTCCATATGTTTGCCCTTGAATAACTCTAACTTCTCCCCCACGTTAAACACCATTAATTCTTGACTTTCTCTCCTTTCGTATCCTTGTGCTCTGTGAAGGCTTCTATTCATGTTAGAGATATCCAGACTCGATGAGCTCAAATTCCCGTGTGTCATTCAAACACATATCCTGACCTCAAAACCATGCTCAACCCAAAACCAGAGTGAACCGAAGATAGGGTCATATGGTCTCTCGAATGGCTCACACTAACATCACCCACTTCCATGGTATTATCTGACAATTCCAGGATGTTTTAATTATTAAATGCATCATCCGATTCAATCATGTTGTTCGAGAAGCTCTTCTAACACTTTGACATCCCACACCTTGTGGAGATTAGTATGGACTACCACTTCAGCCAACCCAACAGATAGAATTAAGGTTAAGCTAGTAGTTCCCAACGAATCGAGACAAGATAGGATACAACATCTATTTGATCTAGTCTCTTGAAATTACAATCAAAAGAAACCACTCAGCCAAATCGAGCAGCCAATTTCTGAATCAAAGATTCACAAATAATTGCCGGAGGTAAACCCATGAAGTCCAAGTACATAATGCACTCCAAAGGTGCAAAGACAACTGATAAGTATTGCACCTTATATAAAATATATTGCCTCGCACGCCATTCACCTCCAACAAGTCCATTCAAAGCATACACAAAATTAAATGAAACAAAGACACTATCACCTCGTACATGAGAAGAAAAATCTATTGCAATATCACGTTCATACACTAAATCATAAATTTTCGTGAGTATATGAAAATAAGCAAGTAATGAAATAAATTGCTTTTCATACATTGATTTATATATAAAGTAACGAAGTTAGTGATTCAAACACTATAATTTTATACTGGTTCGCACACTTCCTACCTCCATTCCCCAGAGCATCTACTTCTGAGCTTTAATCCACTATTATCAACTCCTTCCGAGACGAAGAAGCCTTTACAATTGGAATTCTTACAGCCAAAGTACCCTCCTCTTCTTGGTCTCTAATTCCCCACACAAGAGTACCCTCCTCTTGTATTCTTCTAGATCATAACTTATCCCTAAGCTATGTTTAGGTTACAACAAGACCTGAGCAAGTACAGTGGTTAGTCTTGGAAAGTGGATTGAGAATATTTTTAGTGATCTTGTACTTTTTATTATCAAGAATCACTTTTTACAATAGATTTGGAAGTGTTAATTGTTCTAAGCTTTCTAGATGATGACAAACAAATTTTTAAGAGAGTTGTTTGCTTTTGAGGCTTCAGATTGAAAATATTTATTACAATTGTTACTGAAAGCTTCAATTGGTTTTTCTCTTTGCTGGTAGAGGCCTTTATGTAGATAGTCTTCAAAGTCTTCCCGTTATGACTCTTCCTCATAATGCTTCTTCTGAACTAAGTACAACAAATAATAATAATAATAATAATAATAATAATAATAATGATAATGATAATGATATAATATTAATAATAATTATTATTATTATATTGTTATTATTATATAAATAGGACATAGAGACTAAAATTAAGGGAAGAAAACAAAGGAAGGGAGGCTAGGGTTCTCTCCTGTATCCTAGTTGCCCAAATCCCTTCTCTCACCGGTTTTGATCAGCAGTTCACTATAGGGATTGCTACTCCTTCATCTGCGACTCATTTTTAACACAACAGATGGCTCGTTTCGCATCTCCTCCTTCTGATCGTTAAGGAGTAGACGGCTAAGCAACTTAGATTTTTCTCTTTTTAATGGCATTATTTCTAGTAGTCCTTTAAGGGGATAAGCGCCCCTCATCTATATGCTTGCTTTCATCGGTGTTTTGGCTGGTTGTTCGTCAAAGGGATAGCCCTCGCAAGTCCTCCTAAGGAGCGTTTATGAGCAGGCGGCTAAGGCTCTCATCTATTCCCTAGTTGCTTAGGTTTTTTCTTATTGATGGCGGTCTATTGGGCTGTAGTGATTGCCAACCTTACAGTCGCGATTTCTTTAGCTGCAGCCCCTCGCTTGAGTTGGGCAATTTCGGTCTTGCTGGAGCTTTAGTTCCTCATCGGACGGTACTACTTCAAGATCTTTCCCTTGAAGTAGCTTTGATTATCGGCTTGGGTCTCGAGAGTGGACACATTTCGAATGAGGTTTCTTCCTTGAAAGGTGAATATGTTTATCGGCTTGGATCTCGGTTTTGTTCTGAGTCTAAAGTTTGATGTTTCGACGTTGTGCCTATACGACCACGAAATTCCTTTGAATCTTACGATGATGTTGTCGTCATCGCTACCGTTATGCCTCATCATCTCAACCTTCTCGCCGGGATTGACTCTGTTGCATAACAGAGAATTTCCTACCATATGCCGGCTACAATTCAGTTGCTGCTATGGCTCTTTAGACCATTAAGATCACACTCTGTTCTGATTAGATTCTTTAGTTCGTTATTATTGCACGACATTGCAAATGGCTTTGTTAACATCATAGAGATGTTTTTATTTTTCTTTTCTTTTTTTATTGCTTTTTCTTTCCATTTTAATAAATTGAGCCGTTATTTACCGAGCTAAGCCTTTAATAAATAAAAAATATGAGTAGGACATAGTCTCATTTTTTAATAATACAACAAGATTCTTTATTCCACATCTCTAATAGATTTTAAAATAAGTTAATAAAAAATTTATAAAATATAAAGATAAAATCATGTAATACAATAGGTGAATAAGTTACAGTGGATAATATGGAATTTGTGATATGTTTTTATGTTTGAGTCACGTACTAGATGATATGGATATGTATGATGTTTTAACAAAAATCAGAATGCCCCATGTGTATTATGGATCCCCGGTTGAATGATTATATGTATTTTCGTGAGATGATCGCAAAGCCTTTTGGACATTAACCCAGATGAGGTTTAAATTCCCTTCCCTCTACGAATAAATTGGCATAAAATAAAAAAGATTGACTTTAAGGATAATTATTGGATCAGTTAAATGAGGGTTGATCGGTTATTATAAGTTCCTTGAATGTTAATAATCAGCTCTATTAACTATTATATTACTGATACATAGAATAGTTATTTGTATTGGAAATAAACGAAAGAAATGGAGCTAATGACATTAATGAAAAAGGAACAGATAGAAACGGAAACGGAAATTGGAGGATTCACTAAAAGCCATTTCTTTTCTTAATAAATAGTTTTTTGTTCCCTATTTTCAAGGGACAATCGTATGGCATAAAAACACAAAATTACAAAGCATTTGTTTCTCCTCTCATGAAATATTATGGATTGTGTTATAGTTCCAATAATTTCAATCCTTCGGTTCTCTTACCATAAAGAGGCCGGTTGCAAAAAGTAGAGGAGAAAGAATGACACACTTCTCTATTTCATTATGGTTCAACACTAATTAAGGTATGCTTCCACTAATTACTATATTTATCAATCAATTCTAGACAAGTTGATCTTGAGTTTTATCTCGATTAAATTTTATGGGTTACAGTTGATATAGATTTCACTATACAAATCGTTATGGGATTAATAAAATTGCTTACAATCGGTATTCGAGTCATCTTGTCCTAGGATTGTTTGTATGAAAGTTCGATTGAATTATGGTTCATGAAAAAATTTTAGAGATTTCAAAGTTGAATAGACACTCATGAAATTAAAGTTGTTTTTACCATATGATTGAATTATGGTTATTGGATCAAATGATTTCACTACAAAATATTAGTTCCCTAATTAAGGATTAATTAAATTATTTTCTATATTAATTATATTTCTTTCATTATAATTAAGAATCGTAAAAGGAAGACAATATATTTCTTTGTGATTAAATATGAA
Source organism: Euphorbia pulcherrima (assembly GCA_947683365.1). Taxonomy (NCBI): domain Eukaryota; kingdom Viridiplantae; phylum Streptophyta; class Magnoliopsida; order Malpighiales; family Euphorbiaceae; genus Euphorbia; species Euphorbia pulcherrima. The sequence goes on from CANTUS010000010.1 coordinate 9,215,992, forward strand.
AGTATAAATCTATTTCTTTAATTAATGTTATTTTTATTATTTTTTTTCAATGAAATTTTAATTGGATAAAATGAAAGAATAAGAAAAGAAAAGAACAAAATAGATATCAAAATAAAAAAAATAAAGAAATATAAATGAAAGTTATGAAAAGAAAATATGAAAGTAAAGAATTCATTTAGGATTTTTTTTCTTGTGAAAATAAAGATATGCCCAAGTATAAATTTAAAATTTTCGGGTTATGATGGTTAAATGTATATTTAATATGATTATGGTTCAATTCAAATAAAAAAAGAAAGGATTGTTATTTTTTTTATTTGATATTATGGCATACTTATATACATTTGATGTAAAAGATTAACTTTAATTATATTGTATACTTTATTTGTGCATAAATTACAGTTTAGATAATTATAATGATTATATTTGGTATTATGGTTACTGTGGGGATTTTAATCTCAGATTTTTGCAAAATCAAAAGAAAAGATTGACAGAATCAAGAATAGAAGGAACTCAGCCTTTGGAACAAACTAAATAGAAGCTTTATTGTCGAATAGATCCTAATTACAAGCCTTTAAAAAAATCCCGTAATAAAAAAATATGCATAACAATCTTCTATGCATAAAGAGCTCTCGAAAACTAGTACTACAGATGTAACAAAATTTTTTTGAAAAACCCCTAAACTCTCTCAAAACAGAAGAATCGCTCTCACCATTAAACAAAAAAAAGCTCTTAATATAGTCGGTGACCCAAGCAGTTACAACAGTAAAAAATAAATCCGTTAGTAAACGAGATCATTACAATGGATGGATAAGGTTATCGCATTAATCGCCGGTAAAACAAAGAGATAAGAACACCAGGAGAAAGGAGAGAGCGACTGAGAGAAAATAGGGAAGGGATTAACCCTAAATCGAGCTAAAATGCCTTTATATATCTCAGGCATCTAAAATGGACTTTTGGGCTCTTATTTCTTGAGATGGGCCATAGCCAACTTCCACAAATCTCCAACTTCGGCTCAAACCATGTTCACCAACAGCAGTTCCTATCTAGACTTGTTGCGTGAAATACATTCACCAAGATGCAAGTCCATTACATCCTTAAACTATTTAACTAAAACCTATACATTTGAAAGCTAAAAAAACAAAAACAGCAGCAAATAAGAAAAAGAACAGCAACACTTTTACAAACAATAGAACATCTTCAAGTCATTCTTTTGCCTAGAAATTGTACAACTTGTAGTTGTCTCAAGGCATCCTGAAATTTAACAACATGAATGGTTTTAGTTAACATATAAGCAGGAGTAATGTCTGTGTGAATCTTTTCAACACATACAAAAGCAGAATTTGTGACATCTCTCACAAAATGTATCCTAATGTCTATGTCCTTAGTCCTTTCATGATACATTACATTTTTACACAAGTGAATTGCAGATTAAGAGTCACAATGTATTTTAACAACATCCTGCTTAAGACCTAACTCTAGCACAATTCTCTTTAACCACAAAGACTCTTTAACAGCTTTAGTTAATGCAATTTACTTAGCTTCAGTTGTGGATAAAGCAACCATGTATTGAAGACTAGACTTCCAACTAACAAGTTATTCCCCAAAGTAAAATAAAACCTAGCTACTGACCTTCTTTTATCAAGGTCAACAGCAAAATCAGAGTCACAAAACCCTTCAATACAGACACTATTACTAGAAATCCTTCTATAACATAAGCAAGTAGAAACAGAGCCTTTCAAATATCTAGCAAGCCATATGACTGCGAACCAATGCAATTTATAAGGTTTACTCATGTATCTACTCACTACACTAACACCATATGCAAGATCAGGCATAGTACATACCATGGCATACATGAGAGATCCAACTATGTTCTGATATGGAATTTTACTCATAAAATCAGACTCTTCTTTGTCTAAAGGTAATGTACTAGCTTTTAATTTAAAGTGTGATCCTATAGGTGTAGTGACTTCTTTAACATTATTTAACCCAAAAACAGATAACACTTTCTTGCTATAATCATTTTGAGTTAAACACAAGATTCCTTTCGATCTATCCCTAACGATGTTTATCCCTAAAATTCTTTTAGCTTCTCCTAGGTCTTTAGTTTTAAATTCAGAATTCAACTTAAGTTTCAGTTTATTAATCTCATGTTTTTATTTACATGCTATGAGCATGTCATCAACTTAGAGAAGCAAGTAAATATAAGACCCATCACTTAATTTTAAGTAATACACACATGAATCATATTTACTTCTATTAAAATTCAATTTTAACAAAAACTAGTCAAATCTTAAGTACCATTGCCTAGGGACTACTTCAAGCCATTCAAAGATTTTTTCAAGGAACAAACATATGACTCTTTGCCTTTAACTAGAAAGCCATCAGGTTGAGACGTATAAATCTCTTCCTCTAAATTACCATGTAAAAATGCAGTTTTGACATCTAATTGCTCAAGTTCAAGGTCAAAGAGGGAAGTGATAGATAAAACAAGTCTTATTGAAACATGTTTAACTACTGGGGAAAATACCATGACAGTCTATACCATCTATTTGGCTGTAGCATTTAGCTACAACCCTAGCCTTTAATCTTTCTTTCTCAACACCTAGAACTTCTAGTTTCCTTTTGAAAACCCATTTACAGCCTATGACTCTTTTATTCTTGGATTTAGGAACCAGAATCCAAGTTTCATTTTTGTTGAGAGATTCAAACTCATCCTTCATGGCAACCTGCCACTTAGGTTAGTCCTTAGACGTCAAGGCTCTAAATAGGTCCTAGGCTCACTAGACTCAATACAATTAGTAATACAAGCAGCAAACTCTACAAACTCAGAATAATTGCAATCATAGATGTTTCTATTGAAATATATGGAAGGTCTAATTTCTCTCCTAGACTTGTCTCTAACCAAAACATAATCTCCAGAACTAGAACTAAAACTAGCCTGATTTTTAGATTGAGTTTGATTATCAACATTACCATCATGATTAGAATTATCCTGATTTATAGTGGGTTCATTAGGTTCATTATCATTAACATTTTGTTCTAACCTTTCTAACTCCACCTCAAACCAAGTGTTTTGCTTTACTAACTGAGATTCTTCTTTGTTTAAACTAGGAAATTCTTTTTCATTAAATGTAACATTCTTGGAAATTATGACTTTATCTTTAGTTAGACTCCAGACTTTGTATCCTTAAATTCCAGTAGGATAGCCTAAGAAAATTCCTTTCTTAGCCCTAGGATCAAGCTTGGAATCTTTGGTATGAACATAGCCAGCACATCCAAACAGCCTGTTTATACCAAATTTCATTAGGACACTTAAAGTCTATTGCAGAGCTAGGGGACCTATTTATCAAATAACATCCAGCATGGGCTGCTTCTGCCCAAAAATTAGAACTTAAACCTGATTCAAACAACATACATCTTACCTTATTCAAGAGCGTTCTATTATACCTCTCACCAACACCATTCTGCTGAGGGGTATATGAACATGTCCTATGTCTAACAATTCCATTTTCTAGGCAGTGTTGGTTAAACTGAGTATTAACAAACTCAAGACCATTATCAGTCCTAAGAATCTTCAATTTAGTGTTTTGTTGATTTTCCACTAGAGTTTTCCACTCAAGAAATTTATCAAACATATCAAATTTGTTCTTAAGAAAATAAATCCACACTTTCCTAGAAAATTATCAATAAAAGACACAAAGTATTGTGCACCAGACAAGGACATAGGTACATAAGTTGATACCCATAGATCACTATGTACATAATCGAAACAGGCATTAGATGTATTAGAAGCACTGCTAAAACTTTGTTTAGCAGTTTTTCCCATGACACAAGTTTCACAGTTATTAATTTTATCATTTTTAAGAATATCCAGGGTTCTAGTTTCCTGTAACAAACTAAGGCCTTTATTGCTAATGTGCCCTAATCTCTTATGCCATAAATCAGTCTTTTCAGACTATTTTAGGACATAACTAGATCCAGTCAAGGTGGTACCAGTAAAGTAATAGAGCCCATTTACAAGATTTCCAGTTAAAAGACACTTATTTCCTTTAACTATCTTAAGGACTTCACCTTGAGCCATATAGCTCAAACCTTTGCTATCAAGGTAACTAAGAGATATCAAACTTCTTTTTAAACCAGGGATATGTCTAACATCATTTAACATAATTCTTTCACTAGTTTCCATATTAACTCAACTGTTCTAATTCTTAGAATTTCACAAGTAGAATTGTTTCCCATTAAAACCTTTCCACCATTAATGCTTTCATAGTTTTTAAACCATTCAATCCTAGGTGTCATATGAAAAGTACAACCAGAGTCAAGAATCCAGGTTTCTCGATCCCTATATTGCCCAACAGTCAAGGCTTTTATATCTCCTAGTTCATCAGTATTATCTATAGCTCCACCTTCATTGTTATTACTGTTATTAATATCGCCATTTTGTTGACTTATCCTTTGTCTTCAAAATTTTCTAGTATGACCCTTCTTCTTACAATAGTAATGGGTTAGATCCCTATGTGATTTAGGCATATTGTCATCCTGATTAATATTATGGTCACTACTATATTTAGGATTAGTCTGTTTATTAGTCCATTTACCCTTTTTAGTCCCTTTAGGATTGTTACCTTTTTTACCTTTAACAGTAAAAGCATCACTAGATTGAGTTTTAGATTTAGTGTCCCCCATTATATCTTCTACTTTTAATTTTTCTCTTCTATATTTGAAGACATCTTTTACATTTTTGTAATTATCAGGAATATCATTTAAAAGTAGAATTATTTGATTTTCATCAGAGAACTTCTCATCAACAGACTCAAGTTCCATTATTAATCTCTGAAACTCATCAAGGTTTTCATCAATTGACTTAACTGGATTCATTTTATAACTAAACAGTTTTTCTTTCAAATAGGACACATTAGAGACATATTTGGTGATATAAAAGGACTCAAGTTTAGACCAGAGTGAATGGACTTCAACATAGTCCCTAACTCTTCTTAGAACAGAATCTGTGAGATTCAAGATTATAGTGGAATATGCCAATTCCATTAAATCTTATTTCTCTTCTGGACTAAGATTAGCAGGAAGTGTATCAAAGCCATTTAAGGCCCTATGGCACTTCTGCTGGACTAACACAGCTTTGATTTTTCTTTTCCATAAAGAAAAATCCATCTTTCCATCAAATTTTTCTAGGTTAACTCTAGCTACGGACATGATTTTAAATTGATTAAGGTGATTAAGAAAAGCTAAGAGAAACCTAATTGAAATATAGAAAGATAACATAGAATTGACTATCCTATTAACAACTAACCTTGAAGAAAGAGAGAGAGAGAGAGAGAGAGAGAGAGAGAAGAATTCTTATTTGACTGACATCTAAACAATTCCTATTATAAGAGCTATCAATCAATCCAAGATTATAATAGAAAAAAATATTTTCATGTAAATTAATCAACAATTCTCCACAGTATTAACAGATAACAAATCTCGAAGGAAATTAAAAACAGATATATTTTTCATGCAATTATTATTCAAAAAAATAAACATTAAGATGCATGCTATTAATCACACAAATCCTAAAGCAGAATGTGCTCACCTGCCATAGTGTCAGTACCAAACATGCTTTTGAATTTAAAAGACGAGTAAATTTAGAAATACTTACAGTGATTCCCAAAAATCTCTTAAGCAACATATAAGATCAACATAATTTGCAGGCAAAATAAAAAGATAAGGAAGGATATTACCTCTTGCAATTTTATTTAAAGATTCCTTAGCTACTTTACCAATTTTCACCTTTTCTTTTAGTTTTATTGTCAAGCCAAGATCCAAAGGCAAATTCAACAAGCTGAACAAAATAAAAAAGGGAAAAAGAAACAAATTAGTAAGTGAATCTTTAAAAGAGACAACAGAGTGTAACAATCTTAAACTAGTAATAATTGAAAACTATTACCAAAAAAAGGAGCAAGAGAGAGTCAAATTTTTAAGAAAACATGCAAGACTAGAAACCCTAATTTCACAAAATTAGTTTTCTAAACTAGATTTTAATCAAATGTGAGAGAAAAACAGACTCTACTCAAACATGCAAAGGATCTGAAATCAACATTATAACCAATTAATAGCTCTTGATACCAATTTGTGGGGATTTTAATCCCAGAGTTTTGCAAAATCAAAAGAAAAGATGAACAGAATCAAGAATAAAAAGAACTCAGCCTTTGCAACAAACTAAACAGAAGCTTTATTGACGAATAGATCCTAATTAGAAGCCTTTAAACAAATCCCGTACTAAAAAGAAACATGCATAACAATCTTCTATGCATAAAGAGCTCTCAAAACTAGTACTACAGATTCAACAAAGACTTTTACAAAAACCCCTAAAACCCTCTCAAAACAGAAGAATCGCTCTCACCAATAAACAAAAAAAACCTCTTTATATAGTCAATGACCCAAGCAATTACAACTGTAAAACATAAATCCGTTAGTAAATGAGATGATTACAACGGATGGATAAGGTTATCGCATGAATCGCCGGTAAAACAAAGAGATAAGAACACCAAGAGAAAGGAGAGAGCGGCTGAGAGAAAATAGGAAAGGGATTAACCCTAAATCCAGCTAAAATGCCTTTATATATCTTAGGCATCTAAAATGGGCTTTTGGGCTCTTATTTCTTGAGATGGGCCATAGCCAACTTCCACAGTTATCAATAAAAGATTAAAGATTAAAGGACAATTTATGGAGCGATTAGTTGAAAAGTTGTCAATTAATTAAAGTTATAGTTTGATTTGATAACTATGAGTTTTTTTAAATAACCATTTCTACTAACTGTCATATAAAAGGTTTATAATGTAAAGGGGTAGTTAATTACATCTAATTAAACAATAATTACCCTTTTATGAAACGTCTCTTTATTTATTAATTATGTATACATGTGGTTAATTAGAAGTGAAAATAGAGATAATAGGTAATTGTCCTTAAATTAATTAATCCATATATACATAGGAAATAAATTGAAGATGTTATTTGTTTCAAACAAACAATTAATTGTAATGATTAATTTTCATTAGTTGCGATTGACAATAGCGATTTTGTCAATTAATAACCGTTATCTATATAATATCAGATATATAAATTAATGAAAGGAATTTAATGGTCAGTGTATAATGGAATAAATTACATGATGAAATTATATATCCTTTTGTGAATTAAAGACTAAGGATCATGAATGATCATTAAGTTAATTATTTATGTTAAATGCCAATTAAGGTTTTATGGTTGCCATAGTTGTTATAATTGAAGAGTTATAGTTATCACTTAAAGATTAAGAAATTGATTTGTGACTGTTATTTCTATTGATTTGGCACTAACGGTTGTTTATTATTTAATAATCATAATATATATGCGCCAAATTGAAAACAAAAATGAATGACAATAGAAATGCAGTGAATAAATAACAAAGGAATGAGAAAGAAAGAAAGAGATCAGTTTTTCATAACTAATATTGTTTTCTATTCTTTAATTAAAAAAGAATGAAATAGAAAATATAAAAGTTGGTAAACAGAAAGGTAAGAAAACTAAAAGGAGACTCTTTGTTTCTTTAATTATTGAAATTAGTCTATATCGATTAAGATTAAATGATAATTAATTTATGACATGTTAGAAAGGACTTTACATGTATGATGGAATAAGTTAAAGTGTCAAATAAAGATAAATACCAATGGAAGTATTTGAGTTTTTGATTTAACGAATACAAGTTTTGTGTTGTATAAATTAAATATTTATTTGTATAGAAAGCATTTCAGTCACCAAAGTGACATTGTTTAATTTATTGAAACATTTATTTATGCAAATCAATGGTCATATATAAAAGATTCAGTTAGGATTATATGACAATAAAAGATTCAAATTTATAAATGTTAAATATATGGAGGGCATACTAGTCACCAAAGTGGCCTCGCCTAATTAGATTAAACATTTTATAAGGGTTGAATATATTCAAAAATTTATTGAATAGAGAAAATGTTAGTCACCAAAGTGGCCTTGTTCGGTATAAATAAATTTTTAAATATGGTTTGTTCAATTTACTTTGTGGGAGGGATGCTAAATGACAATAAAAGTTTACACTAGACAGTTGAGATCATTAATCACAACGTTAGGAGATGACGTAAAGGTAAATCATTACTTGTGCTAAATGACGTGATAGGATTTTGTTGTTGTATGTACGATTAACATGTATATTCTATTTTTTATGAATCCTTGAAATATATTGGCTCACAGAAACCTCTTTACAACCAAAGCTATAACACCTAACAAAAAATTGCAGAGGCCGTATACTAGTATTCAACTGTATACGCTCCTATCTTCGTCTGTTTTGACTCTTTTACTATAATGACTCATGCGGCTTTTAATTACAATTTGAACCTGACTAAAACAAGACTCAATAGTAGGACAGCAAGACGAAAAAACAGCCATGTAAAGTTTTCTGGTTTCAACGGTTTGCAGCCAGATTTCTGATATGTTTACGAACCCGAGGATTCTTATTATGTAACTTTGATGTACTTTTGGTTCTTGTTTCGAGAACCATTATTAACAAAAGCGGGGTGGGTGTTTTGTAGGTAAGCAGAGGAACCAACCTAGTTGGGTACTCTGCCCCGAAATTTTCACCCACTCCAATCTTTTAGCCGTTGGGGAGATACACTGTCTCTCCAAGGGTTTTTCAAAAAAAAAACGGTTTGCAGCCAGAGAGACCATCGAAGGATGTCAGGAAATAAGACATTAACCCCCAACCAATTACTGACTTTGTGGGTGAGCTCTTGCGAAAATTTGCACTCAAAGAAAAGATGAGAGTGACTTTCATTGACACTCAAACAGATAGGACAACTAGTATCTTCAATCTGTAGGAACCGAGAAAGGTTGTCTATTGTATGTGATTTCCCTTGTACAGCTAGCCAGAAAATAAATCGATGTTTTGGAAGCACCATAGAGCACCAAACTTGCTTATGAAGCGAAAAGTCTGAAGCAGAATTAGTAAGAAGGCTGTAACACTTAGCAACTTTATATTTTCCATTTCTAACACACCTGCCCAAGAAGTCCTTATTAAGGATAGCTTTGAGCTTAACCAATTTCCACCAATACCAGCTTCCATCTCCTCTGTAATCATCAATCCAGAAATCTCTATCCTTTATATAGACAGTATGAACCCACTTCAGCCATAGAGAATCCTGCTTGAGCATAATTGCCCATAGATACTTCCCCATAGATGCTATATTCTACTTCAGACCTTCCTTAAAACCTAGACCACCAACACTCTTAGGCAAGCATACCTTGTCCCAAGAGACATTATGCATTTTACAAGAGCTATCTTTATCACCCCAAAGGAAGTTCCGACACAATTTATCAAACTCCTTGGTAACCGAATGAGGGAGGCCAAAAATACTCATCGAATAAGAACGAATCCCAAAGAGAACAGAAGTTGCCAATCGGCCTGCAAAAGATAGATGTCTGGTACCCCAACAATTAATAACACTTCTGGCTTTGTCTAGCAAACAAGCACAGTCGTGTTTATCCCACTTAGTATGCTTGATAGGCATTCCAAGATATGTCATAGGAAAGGACCCTCTATCAATTCTTGTTGGATGGAAGAGGAAAATAATCAAGCAAAAAATTGCTCAAAACATAAAAATGAGTTATTCACACTAATTTCATTACAATACACTCATAAACTCTTATTATTTTTTCACTCTCTTACTCTCTTTAAAATAGCAAATTACATTGCCTTATATAGGCATTTGATGAATTCTGCAATGGCCTATCATTTTCTCAACAATTAAATCTATTACAAAATTCAAATTTAGGTTTAACAACTAACTTTAATTTTCCACAAAATCCAACTAACAAATCCTAAAAAGTCTAAGTCTCCTAATAATCCAAGTTTCCTAACAATATAACAATGCTTACCAATTTTTTTTCAAAGTCCAATTTAGGTGGCTGGCTATTTTTGACCTTTTTTTTCATTATTTTTATCAAATTAAGTTTCATAATTTTAACATTCCCCCATAAACTTAACTTAATAACGCTCGCAATTGATTGAACACGTTATACTTCAAAAGCTTTGTAAAGATGTCTGCTATCTGATGTTGTGTTTTGACATATTTCAATGTGACTTCCTTCTGCTCAATACACACTCGAATGAAATGATACCTTGTATCGATGTGTTTGCTTCGATCATGGAAGAAAGGATTTTTTGCCAACGCCAATGCCGATTTGTTATCGACAAAAATATTTGTTAGATCATGTTGTGTCATTTGAAGTTCCGTTAATAGTCTTCTCAGCCATATTGCATGACACACACATGATGTTGCAGCAACATATTCAGCTTCACATGTTGACGACGTCACTATAGGTTGCTTCTTTGAACTCTAAGTAAATGCCGTGTTACTGAGAAAAAATACAAAACCCGCTTGTACTTTTTTGATCATTTTTATCACCAGCCCAGTCACTGTCGTTGTAGCCAACTAATTTGAATTCGTCAGATTTTGAATAATGCAATCCAAAATTAGTTGTACCTTTAACATACCGGAGTATTCTTTTCACCGCATTCCAATGAGACTCATTCGGTTCTACCATGTATCTGCTCACTAGTCCAACTGCATATAGAATAACTAGCCTTGCGCACGTCAGGTATCTGAGACTCCCGATCAAACTTTGAAAAATTATCGAGTTCACCCTGACTCCAATTTCATCCTTGGTCAATTTCAACTGCATTCGGCCGGAGTGCTGACAGGGTTGTAATTTTCCATCTTAAATTTCCTCAAGATCTCCTTGGCGAAGCCACTTTGACAAATAAAAATTCCATCATCACTTTACTTCACTTCAATGCTAAGATAGTACGACACCAAGCCAATATTAGTCATTTTGAATTCACGAGTCATCATCCTGTTGAAATAATTAAACATTTGAGGATTGTTCTCGGTAAATATGAGATCGTCCACATATAAGCAAACAAGTAATATGTCTCCACCTTTCACTCTCTCGTACAAGGCGTACTCGTGTGGGCACTTGACAAATCCATTCTCGTAAAATTATTTATTGATGCAGCTGTTCCAAGGTCTCGGTACTTGCTTAAGTCCTTACAATGCCTTCTTTAGCTTCAACACTTTTCATGCATGACCTTTGACAGTGTAACCAGGTGGTTGTTGGACATAGATCTCTTCCTCCAAGTATCCATTCAGAAATGCTGACTTTACATCCATTTGGTGGATCTTCCATCCATTTTGGACAGCGACTAAGATCACCAGTCTGATAGTCTCCATTCTTGCTACTGGTGCAAATACTTCATCATAGTCAATACCGGGTTTTTGACTATATCCCTTTGCGACTAGCCTCGCTTTATGTCGAACGATTTCTCCATTTGCATCCTTCTTTTCCTTGAACACCCATTTGACTCTAATGGGCTTTTTGTCAGCTGAAAGTTTGGTCAACTCCCACATCTTTTTTTTCTCAATTGAATTGATCTCCTCCTCCATGGCTTTTCTCCATTTCTCATCTTTCATGGCTTCTTCAGCATTAATAGGTTCACTATCAATAAGATGACAGTAAAGAATCAATTCTTCATTTAGCTCTCTAGTTGCATCATAAAGATCTTCAACAAGACAAAATTTTCTAGGCCTTTCTCTTAGTCTTTGACTTTCATCATCATCATGTCCTAGAGATGCAATTGGAATGGGACTATATGACGTCGATGCTTTGCCTGGCTCCTCTACATCTCGATCATCATTTTCATCAATGGTGAAAGGATAAACTATAATTCTTCTGCTTGTCATTATTCCATTCCTAAATTGCTTCCACATCAATAGTCACATCCCTACTGATGATCGTCCTCATTGTGTTAGGATCAAACATCTTGTAACCTTTTGAAAATTCTGAATATCCCACGAATAAGTTTTTTTGCTTTTGTTGTCCAGCTTTCTCCTTTCTTCATCCGCAGCATGAACATGTGCAATAATCCTAAAAACACAAAAATGAGAGATCGTAGGCTTTCTCCCACTCCAGGCTTTCTAGGGTGTCATATATGAAATACTTGTTGTTGGAGATCGGTTCAAGATGTAGGCAGCACAATCAACAGCTTCTGCCCACAACTCTTTGGGTAAATTCTTGCTCTTTAACATGCTCCTCACCATATCCATCACGGTTCCTATTCTTTCGTTCAACAACAACATTTTGCTGAGGCGATCTCGGGACTGACAAGAAATGATGGATTCCTTGATGCTCGCATAATCTTTTGAATTCATTTGACATGAATTCTCCCCCTCTGTCGAATCTTAAAGCTTTGATGTAATATCCACATTCTTTTTCCACCATAGCTTTTTTAAATGCTTCGAAAACTTCTGATTTCTCTTTCAGATAATAAACCCACGTCTTTCTGCTATAATCATCAATGAATAGTAAGAAATATTTGTTGCCTCCCAATGATACTGGTGTTATTTGTCCGCAGACATCGGCATGAATACGCTCAAGTAGAGCCTTTTCTCTTTACACGGACTCTTTTGGAAAACTAGTTCTAGAATGTTTTCCAACATGACATCCTTCACAAAGCTGATGGGGTTTATTAATCTGCAGAAGACCATACACCATCTTCTTCTGGCTTAGCAATTTTAACCCTCCAAAAGTTAGATGACCGAATCTCAAATGCCAAAGCCAATCAGATTCTTTCATGCAAGCTTTTAAGCATCTTGCTACATCCGTCTTGATGTTGAGTGTGAACATTCTATTTTTTGACATTGGTACACTAGCTAGCAGCTCCTTCTTTTCATTTAACAGCACCAACTTTTGGTTCACCATGTGAATTTGGTAATTTTTCTCTAGCAGTTGTCCCAAACTTAAAATGTTGCTTTTCATGTTTGGAATGTAATAAACATTGCTGATCAATTAGTGCTCTCCATTCTTTAAACGAATAAGAATAGTTCCTTTTCCTTGAATAGGAACTCTGGAGGAATCCCCAAAAACAACATTACCACTGAATGACTGGTCTAGCTCTACGAAAATTTTCTTGTCTCCACACATATGGTTACTTGGACCATTATCAAGATACCATATCTCGTTACCAACAGTGTTCCATGATGCTTTAAAGAATACCGCACCAAAATCATCTAAGCCTAGACTTTTGTTACTATCTATACTAAACATTGCCTCGTTAATTTCTTTTGATGAAAATGGTTCTATAAGGTCAAGCTGCTTGTCTAGGTTAAGCACAGGTCCTCGAAAGATCATAGATAGGTCAATAATGCCAGAAGCATGACTACTTGAACCCATAAAAGTCTTGAAGTGATCAAGGAAGTGTAGCTTCATCTTATAAAAATCATCAACATGAATACCCTTGTCAAGGACAGAAAGAACTTGATTCTGCAAACCCCTACTCTTGATAGGAGCATGTAAGTAACCAGTGTTATCATCACCCAATTTCACCCAAGTCATCTTACTCCTTTGTTATAAAAAAATTTCATATGCAATCCCGGAACAATGGTAACTTGAAATCGCTAATTTCTATTTAGAAATCAATTTAGCATTAGTTAGATTTGCTTGGATTAAAGATTGATTGTTGACTACCTCTTATTCAGCCTTCCTAAAGTTAAACTCGACATCCCCGATCTCTTCTTTGTAGAATTTACTCAGCTTCCTTCCCATTTTGCCAAGATTCACCGCAACTCGCTGTAATCTAGTACCTTGACCCGGAGAATTCCAAACTGTATCCACTAGTTCCTTATTGTCAGAATGTTCAGTCCACATATTGAAGAATCTAAATGGCCTAATACCACTATCATCAGGACAAATGCATTTTAGTAACATAAAGTAATGATCTGATATAGCATGGGTGCGAAAGGAAGTAAAATAAGAATCAAATGTATCCGCCCACACCTCGTTAGAGAAGTTCCAGTCAAGTTTTGAGAAAATTCCATTTGCACCCTCTTGTCTGTTAGACCATGAATATTTTGGCCCTAGACATCTCAATTCAGCCATAAATGCCTTATGAAGCCACTCAATGCCATCCGCAATATCATTATAGCTGGTCGGGTTCCCTTCAAGCTTGGCATCTATAGTAAACATTGTATTTAAGTCACCCCCAACTAACCAAAGTGATAGAGTTATTAATCCCAATAGCTCCTCCCATAAAAGCTTCCTATCTCCAACGCTGTGAAGGCCATAGACTGCTGAAAAAAGGAAAGGACTAGGAACTCCCAATATTCGAATAGAGTAATGAACAACCAAAGGAGAGGCAAATTCTACAGATACATTGAACAAATCAATTCTCTATAGGATAAGAATCCTCCCACATCATGAGCATTAAGATTAATAAAAAATGCCCACCCTCGAAAGAAATTATTAACAAGACTAGTAATTGTATCTTTATTCAGTTTGGTTTCAAGCAAAAAACACATCTCAACTTTATTTCGATCATAAATCACCTTAATAGCCCTTTGCTTCCTAGAGCTATATAGACCCCGTGCAATCTAAATTAGTAGGCACCCCATTTAATAAAATAGACTGTGCCTTCCCCGAGCTACCCTCCTAACTCAACACAACTTTAGGCACGAATTGTTTGCTTTTAGACCCATTTTTCTTCCCTTTCCTAGGAGTGATCCACCCTTCATTTTCTATAGCAATCAAGACTGGACTAGTAATTACATCAGGCCCTATAACATGTTCGGCATCTTTTTTTCTCAACCACTTGATGAACTGGTTGAGCCTCAAGTTGAGGGAGACTTTGTTCACTATTCAACACTAGCTCCTCTTTCTTCCTACGAGTGATATCACCATGGCCTAACCCATGAAAATTTTTACACCTGACGGGTGCCCAATCATACTCCACTGCCAGGTCAACAATTTGTCCATGCTCATTAATAAATTGAATCATATCTATAATAGATTCACTTATTTCCATCTCAATCAGGATTCTAGCAAAACTCAACCAAGTCCTGTCCTTCGTGACTTTTTCAATCCTTAGAGGGGTACCCAATAGACTACAAATGGCACTAAGCGACTTCTCACTCTAATATTTCACTAGTAGATTTGGCAACTTCACCCAAATTGGAATAGTTCTAATTGTTTTTAAGAAATCAACATCACCCATCCATGGCCTTACAACAAGAGCTATCCGATGGAAGAACCATATTTCATGCTCAACTATACGGTCCCTATATTTAACATCAGCAAATTTTACCAGAAAGTAACTATTATTTAAGTGAATAACCCTAACAACCCCAAAACACTCCCAAATTCTCTTGGCAAACCCCTCAGAGATAGCAAATGGACGTTTTGATCCAAGCACAACACATACTACAGAATCATTCCAATCACTCATTTTAGAGACTACATCAGCAGGATCAATAAAATAGAGTTTCTACCTTCTTTAATAATGGGAGGAATAAATGATAACTTCTCTCCAAGCAAATCTGATTTTGATGCACGAAAATCCTCCCAAACTCTCTTTGCCTTGTCTTGAGAACTCATCTGTGGTTCTGCCACTATCTCCAAAATAGGTTGCATTGGCTCAATAGAAACAAAATTTTATCCATCCTTTTTAGTATCAGGCGACAAAGAAGAAGGACCAGACACAACGGGGGGAAGAGGAGCTGAAGAACCACCTTCCTGATGATTAGCAGCAGGTAATGAACCAGATCCGGCGATTACTTTCACTATGGTGCTCTTCCACTTTGGTCAACCTCTTTTCGCCATAGGAGGAGAGAAAGACCTAGCGAGAATTCTAACTATTAACATGTATATTCTGCCCCAAGGTGTTTTGCGTGTTAGTCAAAATATACCGGAATAAAATCAATTATTTGATTAAGTTACAGCATCGATGATAGTTAAGGTTATGTATTTAATTTTCTGTCCAAAGGTGATGTTGAATACATAAAATGAAATTCAAAGAATTAAAGAAAGTATTTATGTATATAAATTAAAGAGGTCAATATATGGACTGAAATGAACTTCCTATCAATGGTATTTAAGTTTAACAATAACATTGTGTGTTACTATTATGGATATATATATATATATATATATATATATATATATATATATATATATATATATGAAGGTCAGTGAGAGTTTGTTTTATATTTTGACAACGTACTTCTTGTCACTTATGACATGTGATGCAAGAATTTACTATCCAAGAAAAGATATTTGAGTGGTACAATAGAAAAGTGGGAGCAAGTTGTCATTGCTACTTTCACTATGAATGTTGAAATTGTTATGTGCTTTGAGGCAATGATTCAATAATTGTGGCTGTGGAACTTAATCTCAAGTAAGTATTAGCCGATATCGTTATTCAATGGTTGAGGTTGTATATGGTGATAGTTCTACAGCAGTCTTCTTCTGTAAGATTGAAAAGTACTGTAAGGCTGTGAAACACATTAATATAAAGTACTTTATATAAAAGAAGAAGTGCAAAAATGCAAGTATCTATTGAGCATATCAGAATAAAATTGACTATATTGACTCGATAACGAAAGGTTTATCGCTCGAAAACTTTATTGGTCATGTATTGAATATGAGCATTATAAAAAGTCCTTGTTAGCATTGTAATTGTATGTACGTATAATAAAAGTTTTAGCTCAATATTACTGTAACGATACTTTGGGAATATTCGATTAAAGTTTGATTTTTGCACGTTTAATTGTTATCCACATTACAGTTGCGCATTAAAGTTTATTTGGAAGTGATAACATTAAAGTTATATATTTAGTAACAATAAAATATTTGTTTTTTTTTTAAAAACCCTTGGAGAGACAGTGTATCTCCCCAACGGCTAAAAGATTGGAGTGGGTGAAAATTTCGGCGCAGAGTACCCAACTAGGTTGGTTCCTCTGCTTACCTACAAAACACCCACCCCGCTTTTATTAATAATGGTTCTCGAAACAAGAACTAAAAGTACATCAAAGTTACATAATAAGAATCCTCGGGTTCGTAAACAAATCAGAAACCGAAAGGCTAACATTGCGCTTATAGGAATGAAAAAGAAACCAACAAAAATTGATACTAGCAATTAAAAAATCCCCATCATCAGTTTCATCTCGAAAAATCTTCTTGTTGCGGCGCTTCCAAAGATTCCATGATATAATGAACCAGAGAGACCTACCAAAATCGCGAAAGATTCCAGGTTTGAAGAATGTGCACCATAAGAGAAGGAAGTTGTATCCATCATTCGACATCACAACCTGAATATCCAGCCAACGAAATGCATCTCTCCAAATCTGATAATTCACGTGACATAGAAAAAGGCTGTGTTCCAAAGATTCAGGTAGTGGACAGAACGGACAACATGCGCTAGTTAGCATACGATATCCCCGATGAAAAAGGAACTCACGTGTCGGTAACCTATTGTGAAAGACCAACCAGCCGAAATTTTTTATCTTGGGGAGCATGTGGGAGGACCAAATGAGTGTAAAGTCTCTCGACGGGTTCGGCCATAACCGTTGTTGATAATATCCATGATAAAAGGACGCTGCTGAATATTTTTTCTGGACTCCAATGTCCCATAGGAAGCAATCTCCTCTCGGGAAGAAAGTGGGGCTGTTTACGATTCCATGAGCTTGGAAGAGTGTTGGGCATGAAATCGATATCCAGGTTTTCAGTTCATTGCATCGTTGCTGGTTTGTAATGTGAAGGCTTCTTTTCCAAAAGGGGCGGGTTTGGGAACAATTGGAAAAAATATAGCTACACCCATCAAAAATGGTTGAGAATTTCCTATTTCAAATAGCAAATAAGTCGGGGAAGAGTGATTTAATTGGAGTGTTCGAGGTCCAATTATCATGCCAGAACAAACCGTTTTGACCATCTCCCACTTGAACACGCACCTGTGATGAGAAGAAGGACCAAATTCTCTCATTTTTAAAGCAGCATTTTAGAATTCCACGCCATAACGGAGAGACAAACTTGGGGTCGAGAAGAGTCATTTCATGCCATGAACTAACCCCATAACGCCGAACACAGTACATTGACCACAAGGAGTCATCATTGCGATCTCCCAGTTTCCAAATCCATTTAAAGAGTAGGCTAGAGTTAACAGGATTTAGATCCCGAATTGCCAATCCCCCAAGGTGATAGGGTAAATTGATCGTAACCCAGCTTACTTTGCATATGCCATTGATCGAAGAATCGCCTCGCCATAAAAAATTGCGCATTAATTGATTTAGTGTAGAAGATACAAAGCAAGGCATGTAGAAAATTGACATTAAATAAATAGGAAGGGAAGAAAGTACCGTTTTGATAAGTATGGTACGCCCAGCATATGATAGATAATTTCCTTTCCAATTTGCCAAACGAGACTTGAACTTGTCAATCAAAGGATCCCAATCGGAGATATGTGGCTGTTTAATACATAGTGGTATACCTAAGTATTTTATCGGCAACTTGTCCACTCGGCATCCCAATTGAGCTGGGTAGGAGGCCAAGGAGGCTTCATTGACGTGGATTCCCATAATCACACTCTTGTGGTAGTTGATACACAATCTTGAGATTAGTTCGAAACACCTTAGGATCCGAATGAAACTGGGAATTATGGATTCTTCTATTGGAAGGAAGCAAATCATATCATCAGTGAACTGTAACAAAGAAATATCTGGAAGGGATTCCTCCAAACAAAAGCCAGGTAGCACGCCTACTTGAATGCTACGATCTATGAGCTGTTTTAGGCCCTCCACTGCTAACATAAAAATAAAAGGTGATAAAGGATCTCCTTGTTTGACCCCCCCTACGGATGTGAATAGGAGGGCTTGGTGAGCCATTGATTAGAATAGAAGTAGTGGATTTTTTCGTGCTTTTTGACAACAATGAAATCCATTTCTGATCAAAACCCATCCTTTGGAGAACCGAGTCGATATAAGTCCAAGAAATACTATTAAAAGCTTTGTGAAAGTCTAGTTTCAACACCACACATGGTTTCCTTTTTATATGCAGGTCATGAATTACCTCAGAAGCCACAAAAGAACACTCATGAATGCTTCTTCCCTTGATGAAAGCAAACTGATTGTTTGAGATAAGAGTCGGTAGAACAGCCTGAAGACGAATCGATAACAATTTCGCAATAATTTTATAGATACCATGGATGAGCGAGATAGGTCTAAAGTTATTCAGAGAATAAGAACCTGGAATTTTGGGTATTAGCACTGTGAAGGATGTCTTGACCGAATCTGGGAGATGAGATGTAACATAAAAATGGTCCAAAACTTGCATAAGTTCGGGTTTTAAATCGTTCCAGAACCTTTTGTAGAAGAAGAAATTGAAGCCATCCGATCCCGGCGCTTTATTCTCACCACACATACATATACTGTTCCAAATTTCCTCAGCCTGAAAGGGGGCGATTAGAGTTGCGTTTTGTTGCAAAGTAACAGTATTGAAACGTAGCTTCTTAAGAGAGAATGGCGTGATAGGGGCAGCCTTGAATATTTGGGCGTAATAGCTGCAAATAGCTTCTGAAATGACCTTCAAGTCCGTAACAATTACTCCCTCGATGTCCAGTTGCGATATACGGTTATTGCGAGATCGGGCTGAAGCGGTGCGGTGGAAAAAAGATGTATTATTATCACCCAATAGCGTCCAATTCACTCGTGATTGTTGATGCCGTAATTTTTCCAAAGAAGCCCTCTTTTCCTAAAGGAGGGAACGATTACGATTTAGTTCTGAATTTTGAGTTGAAGTGAGCGGTCGAGGAATATTACTCGATGTAAGGGCCAATATGATTTCCTCTAAATCACCAATCTTTCTCTGTAGGTTTCCAAAATTTTCCGAGTGCCAAGGGCTGATTGCACGACCCAACTTCATCAATTTATAAGATAGGTCTTTGTGGGCATAGGATTGACATATGAGGTGCCATTTATTACGAATAAAAGGCAGAAAATCTGCCTTATCCGACCACATGTTCAACGATCTAAAGGGTTTTGAGCCGGCTGAGTGAGCAACGAAGGAGCGAAATAAAATCGGTAAATGATCAGATAGGGTAGTGTCCATCGTTGATATGGATAAGTTAGGCCAAAACTGCAATGTCCCATTCGAAGCAAGAACACGATCAATACGAGAGAATGAAACTCTATTAGACTAGGTGTAGTCACGACCGTGTAGGGGTAGATCATGGAGTTCAGATTGTTACGAAATAAAATATTTGTTACATTAAAGTGAGCAATAACGTAATGTTTATTGCAAAATAGTATAATTGGGACTTAAATTGATTTATAGTAATTGGAAGGGAACCGGATGACATAAATGACTTGTAACCGCCATGACTCAGTTATTTTAATTCTTGTAAAAGTTATATATGTGTGTTGAGTTTTGCAAATTAAAGATGACTCGTATATACATATTTGTTTCCACATGGGCCAAGTGGGAGATTGTAAGTTTTTTTAATAAAATCTGAATCGCCTATGTGTATTATGGATCCCCGGTTTCATGATTATATGTAGCTTCGTGTGATGGTCGCAAAGCCTTTTGGACATTAACTTGGATGAAGTTTAAATTCCCTTCCCTCTACAAATAAATTGACATAAAATAAAAAGGATTGAATTTAAGGATAATTATTGGATCAGTTAAATGAGAGTTGATAGGTTATTATAAGTTTTTTGGAGGAGTCACTAAAAGCCATTTCTTTTCTTATTAAATAGTTTTTTGTTCCCTATTTTCAAGGGACAATCGTATGGCATAGAAACACAAAATTACAGAGCGTTTGTTTCTCCTTTCATGAATTTTTATGGATTTTGTTATAGTTCCGACAATTTCAATCATTTGATTCTCTTATCATTAAGAGGCCGATTGCAAAAACTAAAGGATAAAGAACGACACTTCTCTAATTCGTTATGGTTCAACACCAATTAGGGTATGCTTCCGCTAATTGTTAATTTATTATATTTATCAATCAATTTTAAACAAGTGGATCTTGGATTTTATCCCGATTAAATTTTATGGCTTACAGTTGATATAGATTTCATTATCCAAATCGTGACGGGGATTAATAAAAATGCTTACAATATATTTTTCTTATATTTAATATTAGTGTTATAAAAGATTCCACCTAGGCTCTACTTTGCAAGTTGCCGCCTGAATTTGTGTTCCTAGGATGGTACCAGGGGCTTGGCTGATTTATTGTCACCTAGGTATCGGCTAGATCCATTTTTTTCGCCTAGACGTTGCCTAGACACATTTTGAAAAAATTTGATTTTTATAACAATTATAGGTGAACTTTTTTAACTTAAAAATATTAGCACAATTGGTAAAACTATTGTATACCACAAAAGTTTTGTTTCGAGTCTTAAACCGAGAAACAATGAACTCTAAGTAGTTTATTTTATGTTCACAACTAAACAATCTAAAAACCCCCCAATTTTATTTATTTGTTTTATTTTTGCTGGTTATTAATTTAAGTAGAATTGATTTATTAGTCTCTTTGGATTCAACTCTACTTACTCAAACTACAAATTCAATCAATAAAGTAATAGAAAGTATTTTTTGTGAATTCAACACCCATCAACAACAAAAATAAGGTACTTGAGTAACTATGACAAAATAATAAATACACTTACAAATATTTTGTGTTCTTAATAATATAATGTTTTATGTATGATTTAATTAAGATCTTATTTTTTTTACCTTATATATCTATTATTATTTTTTATAATATATTTTCATGCTATAATTAACATTTTATTTGAACTTATAATTTTAATATATTTAAAAAGTAAAAATACAAATTCATGTAGGTCACGTCCACGTGCTGGCGTGTCCCCACTAAGATTATGAATGCTCCAGCCAGCCGACTAACGCCTAACTAATATTTAAAACATTTTTCATATATAAACTCATTTGCACAAATTACAAAAAGGGTCATGTAACCTAAATATATTATGGGGCTTTTGTAAAAATCACCTCCTTCTATAAAATAACTTGGGTCAAAAGATTAGGGCTTTTACGAAAAAAAAACCTCAGTCCATAAAATAATTAAATACAAGGGAAACAAATTACATATGTACTTCTTATACAAAAACATGTGTACTATTTATATATTTTGAAATTTTTTTATTTGTTTTGCATTTATCTCTCAAACCGTTTATTTTTTCGACATGCCCATTAGATTTTTTGTTCGTCTCTTTTTTTTTATCTTTGTAACAATATCCACTATGGTATTTTGTTCCAAATTTTGATTTTCAACTGTCACATATCCTGATTATATTCAGTAGAAGTCTAATAGAATTTAGTAAATGCAGAAGAATTTGAATTCGAAAAACTAAATAAATTTTTAATAGCGTATAACTTTAAAATAGACTTTGACACATGTCTAATATCAACACCAAAAAAGATTTTCTAATAGAAATCTAGTAAATATCTAGTAGATATCCAATAGATGTCTAGTAGTTGTCTTCCAATAGATGTCTAGTAGTTGTCCAATAGATTCAATTCGCCTAAGGCTACACTTGCTAAATTCGGAAATAAATATGCGCATATATAGTATGATATTCTGTAACTAGTTTTCTTCAAATTATAAAGAATAAGTGCACAATCTTCATCAATAGAAAATTTAGAGCCGCGAACCGAAACAGCACTACATACAGTCAAAGAAACAACTGCACAAAATGAACATAATGATTCCGTAAAAAAATGGTCAAAACTTTGATATACCAGATGTTTACTAGACATCTACTAAATGTCTACAAATTGACAAGGTTTGAAAAAGTAACAGTGGAAATCGTTTTAAGGGTAAAAATAAGATGAGCAAAAAATCCTAGAGTGATATGTCAAAAAAATAAATATTTGAGAGATGAATGAAAAATAAGAAAGAAAAACAAAACAAAAGGAGAGAAATAGGTGGAACGCATGGTTTGTAAATAGATTAGAAGAGAATATAAATTTAAGGTTAATTTGACTTGATTGTAAGTTTGTAAATAGTTTATAAAACTATTCTTGATAAATACTCGTATATTATCTTATTTGATAAAATGATTTAATAAAATGGTCATCGACTCGAAGAACTAATTAATTATACTAAAAAAATATTAATATTTGGAGAAGCGATAAAGTTGCATTCATTATAAGATAAACAACATATTTTATTTGTGTTTAATATTAGAGATAGAATTATGATTTTAAGCTTCATATTTACTTGATTAGAAAATAAAAACTTGCTTAGTTAAGGAGAAGATAGTAACTTTAAGCTAAAGTATTTTTTTTGTAAACTTTCAAAAAAGAAACTTGTAGATTCACATATTTGTAAAATGTGGTTTGATAAATTTTATTTTTTGCAAAATGGGGTCCGTATTTCAAAAAATTGGCAAAAAAAGGATTCTTAATGTTAAATTATGTCACGACAATAGGTAATCTTGTTCTTCTTATCCGAAATTTCTTGCATTGGTTAATGAAAATACAATACGCATTAGTGATAATTTTTAAAAATTTTTGAATAGTGCAAATATTTTTTCAAAAATAAATTATGATGATAAATATAAAAATATAAAAAATTGAAAAACTTCTGAAAATTACTCAAATTGTGATATATAATTTTTAAACAATAAGGTTAAATTATGAAAATGTTGAATTGATTAAAATATTTTATGTAACATCACTATTCAGAACGAAAAAAATAATTTTTATCCTATTTTTTCCCATTTTTTAAAACCACATACTCCATTTTGCAAAAAAAATTCTCAAATCCCATTTTATAAATGAATAAAACCGCAAGTTACTTTTTCAAAGTTTGTCCTATATTTTTTCTAAACGAGATAAACAAATTGGTAGCTTTCAGTATAGTTCTTTATTTCTTTTTTCTTTTTTATGAATCCTTGAAAATTAAAGAGAAAGTTGTTTTTTTTTCTCAATAAAAAAAATTCAAAGTGCAATTCCAAAAAGGCTATATTTGAAACTAATCATGTTTTCACTTTCTATTTCTCAAGTGCCAGTACGGTCAAGATATCAAGACATTTGCTACATAGTATGATATTTATTACATAAGTTAATGTCATATAACTTATTAATAACGTTTTTGAATATATGTTCATTACATTTTTTATTTGTAACTATATATGTTCCTTTCATGAACTCTATAAAAAAGATGTATAAGTAAAGGAACATATATGCACTTGGAAGAAACGATTGTTTTTTCTATTCATTAAAACACAATTGAAAAGGTTTTGAATATATAATTTCCTTCGGGATATATAGATCAATATTGTAATCGATTTTGGGTTTATAAAATATTAATAATTCCGAATTACTATATATATATATATATATATATATATATATATATATATATATATATATATATATTCTTAAGTAATCAGAGTGTATTAATATATCAAAGTCTAGGATAAATCAATGATATGTTATATTGTCTGTATACAAATCATACTATGTTTAAACCAAAAAATGGAAAGAAATCCTTTTAAATCGGATTGATTTCAAGTGATCACATAGCTTTCTTTTTTTATTTTTTACTTAAATTTGCCACAGACAGGGTAAAGGTAGGTGGAAATGGTCCCGCCGCCATTAAAAACTCTCTAGAAGGAATTTTATCAATAAAACGAAAAATAGAAGAGTCACCAAAGAAATTGTAACAACAAACCGAACAGCTCGGCCTACAATGAAAAAAAAATTAAATAACAAAACGATAAAGCGGACGCAAAGCATGATAATCCGTAATAAAGCTATTAACAAACTCGGGGCGAGAACTCCACCATGCTTCCCCTTCTTCCACACCGTGCCTAGCCTATTGGAATTAAAACACTCAAATGAACAACTTTCATTAAACTCAAAAATATTACAAGAACACTCACACTCAAAATACAATACTACAACTCACTCTTTACTTCTTTTCTCACTAAAGAAGTTCTTATTTTTTTTGATGCATAAACAACTAAACACTCACCTATTCATAGGTGAATATGTATCCTAATACAAGGCTTATAAATTAGCCAACTCACCTAAATAATACAACTGCAAAATACTAACCTCATTTTACAACTAACACATTACTAACCACAACTTTCAACTAACCTTCCACATATCACACTTACTTACCACAAATTCCAACTAACTCTCCACATTTCACACTTTCAAACCATTCATCAAACCTAACACAACTTTTTAACACATCATACATTTTCCATCCACAAAATAAAATCTACATACTTAAAAATATCTAAATAATTTACTACAATTTGGATTTGTGGGCTTGGATTCATTTTTATTTGGTTTGGGTTTCTTGAGTTTTTTTAACTTGGATCAAGTTTATGATCCAACACCCCCTCTTAAACTTGATCTTGTCATCCCAAGTGAACTTCTCAGTCTGATGAAGTTTTCACTTGTTAGTGGTTTAGTAAAGATATCCGCAACTTGATATTGTGTCATGACATATTCAACTTGTACTTCCTTTCTTGCAACACACTCTCTTATATAATGGTAGTGGATGTCGATGTGCTTGCTTCGATCATGGAATACAGGATTCTTCGCTAAGGCAATAGCTGCGTTATTGTCAACACGGATCTCAGTCGGCTCTTCTTGGGTCAAGCCGATCTCCTTCAATAAGTTTCTGAGCCAAATTGCATGACAAATACACGAGGTTGCTGCAACATATTCAGCTTTACATGTTGACAAAGTTACAATTGGTTGTTTCTTTGACATCCATGTGAAAGCAGTATCTCCTATTAAAAACACAAATCCACTAGTGCTCCTGCGGTTATCTACGTCTCCACCCCAATCGTTGTCGCTATATCCAACAAGTTTGTAATCATCAGAAACCGAATAGAACAAGCCAAAATCGATTGTACCTTTCAAATAGCGAATAATTCTCTTAGCAGCTTTGAAATGGGTAGTTGTTGATGATTCCATGTAGCAGCTAACTAACCCGACTGCATGAAGGATATTTGTCCTCGTGCAGGTAAGATAGCGTAGACTTCCAACCAAACTTTTGAAAAGTGTTGGATCTACACTCTCACCTTCTTCATGTTTGGACATCTTGATCCCGTACTCCACTGGTGTGCTTATCGGCTTACAATTCTCCATCTTGAACTTTTTCAAGATCTCCTGGGCATAGCTTTCTTGTGAAATGAAAATTCCATCCTTTTGTTGCTTTACTTCTATGCCAAGGTAGTGCGCCATGAGCCCTATATCTGTCATCTCAAACTCCTTCGTCATCACTTTTTTGAATTCAACCAACATTCTTTGGTTGCTTCCAGTGAATATCAAATCATCCACGTAGAGGCACACGATCAAAATATCTCCATCTTTGATCTTGATGTACAAAGCGTGCTCAAAGGGGCATTTGTTGAAGCCATTTTCTCGGAAGTACTTGTCAATTCTGCTATTTCGTGCCCTTGGTGCTTGTTTTAGCCCATAAAGAACCTTCTTCAATTTCAACACCTTGTCTTCATGGACTTTGACTTTATAACCTGGTGGTTACTGGATGTAAACTTCCTCTTCAAGAACTCCGTTTAGGAACGCCAATTTTACATCCATTTGATGATTTCTTCACTTGTTTTGAGCCGCTAAAGAAATTATTAGTCTGACAGTTTCCAATCGAGCAACTGGAGCGAATACCTCATCGTAGTCAATTCCAGCCTTTTGACATTAGCCTTTTGCAACAAGCCTTGCCTTATGTCTTTCGATCTCTCCCTTGGCATTCCGCTTTATTTTGTACACCTATTTGACACCTATCGCCTTGTGTCCTTTGGGTAGTGAAGTGAGTTCCCATGTATCATTCTTTTCAATAGCATTGATTTCTTCATCCATTGCACCTCTCCACTTTTTCTCTTTTGCAGCTTCTTGAAATGTCATTGGCTCACAGTCAATAAATAGATAAAATAATGTAAGATTGTCTAGTTGTTCAATCACGTCATAGAGTTCTTGAAGACTTCTTGTACGATGCACTTCTCTTTCATCTTTAGTCTCGCTTGAGGATGGAGATGATGATGATGATGATGATGATGATGATGACCCATCTCTATGAGTAGGAGAAGTTGGTGGAGTTGTGAGGCCTTGTTAAAGTTATCTTGGTAGCTCAGGTGTTGTCGGCTCATCTTCCTCGAATGGAGAAAAATTGAAGTCTTCCATTTGAGAATCAAAGTTCCATTCTCCTTCTTCATTAAATACAACATCTCGGCTGATCATAAATTTCTTCTCATTCGAATTGTATAGCTTATAGCCTTTTAAGCTTGAGTCATAACCGATGAAAATAAAACTTTTGCTTTTATCATCAAGCTTGGTTCAATTCTCATCTGGTATATGAACATGAGCTACACTCCCGAAGACTCGAAGATGGGAAATTCCGGGCTTTCTTCCACTCCATACTTCTTGTGGTGTCTTTCCCCATACGCTTCTTGTAGAAGAACGATTTAATAGGTAGACTGCACATGCCACTGCTTCCGCCCAAAACTGCTTGGGTAGTTTCTTGCTTTTGAGCATACTCCGTGCCATATCAAGAATTGTTCTATTCTTCCTTTCTACCACACCATTTTGTTGGGGGGATCTAGGAACCGTTAAGGGTCGACAGATTCCATGTGCTACAAAAAACTCGTTGAATTCATTGGATGTGAATTCTCCTCCTCGATCAGATCTCATGGCTTCGATCTTATGACCACTCTCCTTTTCCACGGCTGCTTCGAACTTCTGAAACACTCCAAAGACTTCTGATTTCTGCTTCAAGAAATATACCCATGTTTTTCTTAAGTAATCATCAATGAAAAGAAGGAAGCAGTTACTATTAGTGAGAGAACTTGGCTTGATAGGACCACACACGTCGGTATGGATGAGCTCGAGCGGTTTCTTGGCTCCATAGTCTGACTCCTTTGGAAAGCTTCTTCTGAATTGCTTCCCTTGTAGACATCCTTCGCACAATTGATCAGGATTATGGATACATGGTAAACCTCTAACCATTCCCTTCTTAGATAACAACTCCAATCCTCTAAAGTTGAGATGACCAAATCGAAGATGCCATAGCCACAATGCGTCTTTGTAACATGCCTTCAAACACTTCGCAACATCGTGTTGAATTTTCAAAGGAAACATTCTATTCTTTGACATTTGTACTTTAGCAATCATATCTCCTTTGTCATCTCTTATTAAAAGACTACAATCTTTCATGTGAATATCATAGCCTTTTTCTAAGAGTTGGCCCAAACTTAGAATGTTGCACTTCATATTAGGCACATAGTAGACATTTGAAATTAATTGGTGGCTACCAACTTTAGCACGAAAGAGGATGTTACCATGCTTGCTTAGCGGAAGTTGCACTTGAAATCTTTTCAAAACCATCATCATCTAATGCTTGATAGATGAGGAAGAGAGCTTTCTTGTCTCTCCTTCGGGAATCCTTCAAAGTTGTAGCATGATCTAGCATGAGAGAGGCTTCATTTTCGGGCTCCTTGAATCCTTTCTCTACGATATCCCAAACATCATGAGCACCGAGGAGACCCTTCATCTTGATACTCCAATTGTCATAGTTGTTGTTGTTGAGTGTTGGAACTTGAAAGGATGTCACGTTATTCGCCATCTTGCTCAAATAGCTTTTCTAGACATATAGAGCTATTGCGACACTTTCTGGAGTGTGATGCGATACATTCTAGAGTCTGCTGCGACACTTCTGGACTCTGCTGCGACACTTCTGCAGTCTACTGTGACACTTCTGGAGTCTTTTGCAACACACTAGACGTATTGCAACGGTTTTCGCAGTCTACTGCGACACTTTCTGGGCTTTTTAGCTACTGCAAAGCCTGGGCAGTTTTAACTTGATTTTTCCGCACTCGGGAAAAAAAATTCTTTTCGGGAGGAGGACTCGAGCTTTCAACCTAGCTCTGATACCACTTTGTTAGAATTAAAACACTCAAATTAACAACTTTTATAGAACTCAAAAATATTACAAGAACACTCACACTCAAAATACAATACTACAACTCACTCTTTACTTCTTTTCTCTCTAAAGAAGTTCTTATTTTTTTTTATGCATAAACAACTAAACACTCACCTATTCATAGGTGAATATGTATCCTAATACAAGGCTTATAAATTAGCCAACTCACCTAAATAATACAACTGCAAAATACTAACCTCATTTTACAACTAACACATTACTAACCACAACTTTCAACTAACCTTCCACATATCACACTTACTTACCACAAATTCCAACTAACTCTCCACATTTCACACTTTCGAACCATTCATCAAACTTAACACAACTTTTTAACACATCATACATTTTCCATCCACAAAATAAAATCTACATACTTAAAAATATCTAAATAATTTACTACAATTTGGATTTGTGGGCTTGGATTCATTTTTATTTGGTTTGGGTTTCTTGAGTTTTTTTAACTTGGATCAAGTTTATGATCCAACACCCCCTCTTAAACTTGATCTTGTCATCCCAAGTGAACTTCTCAGTCTGATGGAGTTTTCACTTGTTAGTGGTTTAGTAAAGATATCCGCAACTTGATATTGTGTCATGACATATTCAACTTGTACTTCCTTTCTTGCAACACACTCTCTTATATAATGGTAGTGGATGTCGATGTGCTTGCATCGATCATGGAATACAGGATTCTTCGCTAAGGCAATAGCTGCCTTATTGTCAACACGGATCTCAGTCGGCTCTTCTTGGGTCAAGCCGATCTCCTTCAATAAGTTTCTGAGCCAAATTGCATGTCAAATACACGAGGTTGCTGCAATATATTCAGCTTTACATGTTGACAAAGTTACAATTGGTTGTTTCTTTGACATCCATGTGAAAGCAGTATCTCCTATGAAAAACACAAATCCACTAGTGCTCCTGCGGTTATCTACGTCTCCACCCCAATCGTTGTCTCTATATCCAACAAGTTTATAATCATCAGAAACCGAATAGAACAAGCTAAAATCGATTGTACCTTTCAAATAGCGAATAATTCTCTTAGCAGCTTTGAAATGGGTAGTTGCTGATGATTCCATGTAGCAGCTAACTAACCCGACTGCATGAAGGATATTTGACCTCGTGCAGGTAAGATAGCGTAGACTTCCAACCAAACTTTTGAAAAGTGTTGGATCTACACTCTCACCTTCTTCATGTTTGGACATCTTGATCCCGTACTCCACTGGTGTGCTTATCGGCTTACAATTCTCCATCTTGAACTTTTTCAAGAGCTCCTGGGCATAGCTTTCTTGTGAAATGAAAATTCCATCCTTTTGTTGCTTTACTTCTATGCCAAGGTAGTGCGCCATGAGCCCTATATCTGTCATCTCAAACTCCTTCGTCATCACTTTTTTGAATTCATCGAACATTCTTTGGTTGCTTCCAGTGAATATCAAATCATCCACGTAGAGGCACATGATCAAAATATCTACATCTTTGATCTTGATGTACAAAGCGTGCTCAAAGGGGCATTTGTTGAAGCCATTTTCTCGGAAATACTTGTCAATTCTGCTATTCCGTGCCATTGGTGCTTGTTTTAGCCCATAAAGAGCCTTCTTTAATTTCAACACCTTGTCTTCATGGACTTTGACTTCATAACCTGGTGGTTACTGGATGTAAACTTCCTCTTCAAGAACTCCATTCAGGAACGCCAATTTTACATCCATTTGATGATTTCTTCACTTGTTTTGAGCCGCTAAAGAAATTATTAGTCTGACAGTTTCCAATTGAGCAACTGGAGCGAATACCTCATCGTAGTCAATTCCAGCCTTTTGACATTAGCCTTTTGCAACAAGCCTTGCCTTATGTCTTTCGATCTCTCCCTTGGCATTCCGCTTTGTTTTGTACACCTATTTGACACCTATCGCCTTGTGTCCTTTGGGTAGTGAAGTGAGTTCCCATGTATCGTTCTTCTCAATAGCATTGATTTCATCATCCATTGCACCTCTCCACTTTTTCTCTTTTGCAGCTTCTTGAAATGTCATTGGCTCACAGTCAATAAATAGATAAAATAATGTAAGATTGTCTAGTTGTTCAATCACGTCATAGAGTTCTTGAAGACTTCTCATACGATGCACTTCTCTTTCATCTTTAGTCTCGCTTGAGGATGGAGATGATGATGATGATGATGATGATGACCCATCTCTATGAGTAGGAGAAGTTGGTGGAGTTGTGAGGCCTTGTTAAAGTTATCTTGGTTGCTCAGGTGTTGTCGGCTCATCTTCCTCGAATGGAGAAAAATTGAAGTCTTCCATTTAAGAATCAAAGTTCCATTCTCCTTCTTCATTAAATACAACATCTCGTCTGATCATAAATTTCTTCTCATTCGAATTGTATAGCTTATAGCCTTTTGAGCTTGAGTCATAACCGATGAAAATAAAACTTTTGCTTTTATCATCAAGCTTGGTTCAATTCTCATCTGGTATATGAACATGAGCTACACTCCCGAAGACTCGAAGATGGGAAATTCTGGGCTTTCTTCCACTCCATGCTTCTTGTGGTGTCTTTCCCCATGCGCTTCTTGTAGAAGAACGATTTAATAGGTAGACTGCACATGCCACTGCTTCCGCCCAAAACTGCTTGGGTAGTTTCTTGCTTTTGAGCATACTCCGTGCCATATCAAGAATTGTTCTATTCTTCCTTTCTACCACACCATTTTGTTGGGGGGATCTAGGAACCGTTAAGGGTCGACAGATTCCATGTGCTACACAAAACTCGTTGAATTCATTGGATGTGAATTCTCCTCCTCGATCAGATCTCATGGCTTTAATCTTATGACCACTCTCCTTTTCCACGGCTGCTTCGAACTTCTGAAACACTCCAAAGACTTCTGATTTCTGCTTCAAGAAATATACCCATGTTTTTCTTAAGTAATCATCAATGAAAAGAAGGAAGCAGTTACTATTAGTGAGAGAACTTGGCTTGATAGGACCACACACGTCGGTATGGATGAGCTCGAGCGGTTTCTTGGCTCCATAGTCTGACTCCTTTGGAAAGCTTCTTCTGAATTGCTTCCCTTGTAGACATCCTTCGCACAATTGATTAGGATTATGGATACATGGTAAACCTCTAACCATTCCCTTCTTAGATAACAACTCCAATCCTCTAAAGTTGAGATGACCAAATCGAAGATGCCATAGCCATAATGCATCTTTGTAACATGCCTTCAAACACTTCGCAACATCGTGTTGAATTTTCAAAGGAAACATTCTATTCTTTGAGATTTGTACTTTAGCAATCATATCTCCTTTGTCATCTCTTATTAAAAGACTACAATCTTTCATGTGAATATCATAGCCTTTTTCTAAGAGTTGGCCCAAACTTAGAATGTTGCACTTCATATTAGGCACATAGTAGACATTTGAAATTAATTGGTGGCTACCATCTTTAGCATGAAAGAGGATGTTACCATGCTTGCTTAGCGGAAGTTGCACTTGAAATCTTTTCAAAACCATCATCATCTAATGCTTGATAGATGAGGAAGAGAGCTTTCTTGTCTCTCCTTCGGGAATCCTTCAAAGTTGTAGCTTGATCTAGCATGAGAGAGGCTTCATTTTCGGGCTCCTTGAATCCTTTCTCTACGATATCCCAAACATCATGAGCACCGAGGAGACCCTTCATCTTGATACTCCAATTGTCGTAGTTGTTGTTGTTGAGTGTTGGAACTTGAAAGGATGTCACGTTATTCGCCATCTTGCTCAAATAGCTTTTCTAGACATATAGAGCTATTGCGACACTTTCTGGATTGTGATGCGATACATTCTGGAGTCTGCTGCGACACTTCTGGACTCTGCTGCGACACTTCTGCAGTCTACTGCAACACTTCTGGAGTCTTTTGCAACACACTAGACGTATTGCAACGGTTTTCGCAGTCTACTGCGACACTTTCTGGGCTTTTTAGCTACTGCAAAGCCTGGGCAGTTTTAACTTGATTTTTCCGCACTCGGAAAAAAAAATTCTTTTCGGGAGGAGGACTCGAGCTTTCAACCTAGCTCTGATACCACTTTGTTAGAATTAAAACACTCAAATGAACAACTTTTATAGAACTCAAAAATATTACAAGAACACTCACACTCAAAATACAATACTACAACTCACTCTTTACTTCTTTTCTCTCTAAAGAAATTCTTATTTTTGTTGATGCATAAACAACTAAACACTCACCTATTTATAGGTGAATATGTATCCTAATACAAGGCTTATAAATTAGCCAAGTCACCTAAATAATACAACCACAAAATACTAACCACATTTTACAACTAACACATTACTAACCACAACTTTCAACTAACCTTCCACATATCACACTTACTTACCACAAATTTCAACTAACTCTCCACATTTCACTCTTTCTAACCATTCATCAAACCTAACGCAACTTTTTAACACATCATAAATTTTCCATCCATAAAATGAAGTCTACATACTTAAAAATATCTAAAAAATTTACTACAATTTGGATTTGTGGGCTTGGATTCATTTTTATTTAGTTTGGTTTTCTTGAGTTTTTTTAACTTGGATCAAGTTTATGATCCAACATAGCCAATGCGTGAGCCGAGCCATTTCATTCCCTATAAATGTGAGTAACATGTATCATTATTTGCGCTTGCAACCTTCAAGTTTTCTCGCATATTACTCTTAAATATGTGGACTACATACATAGAATTTGTCTCCAACCAAAGACGCATCCACCCTCGACTATACACCTTTCCTATCGCAAATATAGCAGCCATAAGTTCTGCTTCTAAAGCATATGCCGAGTGTAGCCTTCCTATAAAAGCACCACGTGGAAAGCCTCTTTGGTTGCGAAAATTCCCCCCAAATCCAGGTATAGTTCTTTTATTTAATGTTACGTGGAATATATAAAAAACAATTAAACGTATATTGGAGATTTAAAATATATAA
Source organism: Euphorbia pulcherrima (assembly GCA_947683365.1). NCBI lineage: Eukaryota > Viridiplantae > Streptophyta > Magnoliopsida > Malpighiales > Euphorbiaceae > Euphorbia > Euphorbia pulcherrima. Next base: position 9,249,809 of record CANTUS010000010.1, read on the forward strand.
AGATTAGGGTGGACAGTGAGACTGCCCGTGGCTCATAACAAGATAGAGCCTAATCATAGCTATACATTATTTATCCTTTTAAATGAGTGCCATACATATCACCAGGCCCGACCCTGACAATTTCGATGCCCTGGGCAAATTAATATTAAAAGTAGTTTCATGGGGCCTTGAACAAATAAAATAGTTTAATAAAACATACTTTCTACAAAAACTATTAATTGAACTCTTGTCCTCTCATAACTTTAATAAGCACCTTAACAATTTTACTAACATTAATTTGCGTTTAGTTCTATCTTTTAAATGATAACAAATAAATCTCTAAACAAAAATAATATTTTAGGCCCCTTCTGGCTATAGGCCCTAGGCGGTGGCATCCACTGTCCACCCCCTATGGTCGGGCCGGCTTATCACTGTTGAGCAAACATATATTTCACATTAGTTAACAAGGAGGGGACTAAGTGGTTAATAAGTGTGGACCATATCCCCATTAGCACGAATCTGATGTACTCGGTAACCTCATTAAATTTTCCATCTCATGTCGTATCTCTAGAGGTATACTAGGTGGCAACATCTACTCCTCACCATGCAGGTAATCAGCCACACTCCCTGATATAGCATTCCTCCCATTCTCCAAAAAAGCTAGGCCATAGTATAAATTTTGACCATTCCAATTATCGAACCAAAAACTCGCGCAAGTACCATTAGCAATCAACCTGCAACAATGTTCCCTTACAAAAGGAAAAACAATTTTAATAGATCCCCAAATGGATGAAGAAAAGGAAGAAGTCGAATATCACAAGATTTATTCATAAAGTGTCGTTTCAAAACGCACATGGCAAAAGAATTTCCATCAACACTACAAAAATATCAATGATCTGCAACGGAATTTCTGTTGCAGAAGATCATTTGTAACGGATTTGCAATGGTATTAATTCCGTTGCAATATACGCGCTTACAAATCCATTTGCAAGTGATTATCATTCCATAGATTTACAATGAAAAGAATTTCTGTTGCAAATTTCATTGCAGATCAGCAAGTACATATCACTTTGCAACAGAAAGTATTTCGTGTATTTCATTGCAGATTCCATTGCAGATCTGCAAGTACATTTCACTTGCAATTCTACTTGCAGACTTGCAACTACAACAATCCTTGCAAAATACCGTCTTGCAGATTTGCAAATACAATTCCGTTGCAAAATCCCTTGTAGAATGTGTAGTTGAAAAAATAAAAAAAACATAATTTATTATTTGGATTGAATGGAGCTACTATGAATTACATAAAAAATATACAAAAGCTTCAATATCATTAAATTCACTTATCTAAGCTATAATATTCATTTTCCCAATATACAAGATTCATAGACTTGTAGTGATGAAAGTGCTATATACAATCGAGATGACGAAACCTACAAGATAGAAAATGGGGACCATTATGCATAACAAGAGTTTCCAACACAAGTAAAGAAAATCGAAGTCAACAAAATGGAACACTAATGATATTTTAATACAACTCAAGGTACACTCTTAGATGCATCTAAATATGTCTCATATTTTGCTTCTGCCTCAAGATCAAAAGGATATGCTCTATATGATGTAGATAGATGATCACATGATACAACATGAGATAAAGAGTGATATTGCTCATATGACGAATAATATTGCACATTGAACACAACCAATTGCACATGTAGTCTTTGAGTATTTGAGAATGTACACGAGTACTATTGACTTTTTAATAGGCTCATCATCTTATGGTAGTTGAAGAGAGAGCAAGAAAAATACCTTTTCCATTTGGAATTCAAGTTCACCTTTACGCATTTCAAGTCCAAAAACTAACATTTTCCTATAATGAAAACAAAAACGAAAATAAGAAGAAAATAAGTTTTACTACAGAGGCTATTTTTTCAGTATCCATATGTAGTACACATTTGTAAGTTTCAGGTGCAACAAACTTTAAAAGACTAGAAGCAAAATAAATAATGATACAAAATGGTTCATATATTGGAGCAAAAGATTCAAATAAAAAAAAAATTTGAACATTAACTTGCATTAATGAATTGTATCAAGTCCAATTTATCTCTTCATGACCATGACCAAGACCAAGACCAAGACCAAATAATTGCTATTGTTTTACTTTTATACACTGATTTCCATACCAAAATAAGTAATCTTCTTATGCAATTGTAGTGTGTATGAACGTATCTGATAGTATTCCAACTTACTCATAAGACACTCAATTGAATAAAAGATATGAAAATTCACAATCTTAAACATGACAAAAATATTCAGTCACTATGGAAACTGTGATCAAGTACCTCAGCATCCGCATCTTAAACAAAAAATTTAAAGGATTAAAACAAAAAGGGGAAATAACTTAGTCTACATATGAGATCTGAAAATTATTCTACAGGTTAAATTGAACACATATGGTGCCACTACCACTATTCCAAAATTTAGTTTTCCAATAGATTATGTAGATTCATGATATAACTCTATCAAATGGTGCCACTAACATATTGAACATGCAACCAGAACATGTTCATACGATCCATATCAAATAAAAGAAGGAAAAAATAAAAAATTAATTGACAATACTAGAAAATACACATAGGTAAAGAAATCATGAGTAGAAGGTAAAATTTTCCAAAGCCCCCTTAACTTAGCACGTTTTGTCACATGTCACACCCAACTTTCTGCGTCATCACTTTATCCCTTAAGTTGGCTTTTTGACATTACATAACCCCTAATACTGATGTGGCTTATGGCATGGAGAAGTTTGACTTGTAACGAGAGTGAAATTTCAAATTTCAACTAAAAATATATAATAGAAATATTTAATAAACCAATAATGTTTTTTCCATCTTCCGTCTCTCTTTTCTTTTCACCATTCCACCATTTTTGACCGAGCTCTGTACATCCATATTCCTCCATCTCCTCCACACATTTTGTACTTTTATTCCCATTCTCAGTTTCAGTTCTAATCAAACTGACATTTTCTTTATTATACACCATTCATTACTTCCCTTCAGCTCCCACAAACATGAGTCTTCCCTGCCTGTTCTGCCGACCACCGTCAATTTCCCCTCCCGCTTCACCAGCACCGTGAGTTCCAGCCTATCAGCCATCAGAACACTCATTTCGGCCATTTGTTCGATCCTTCTCATACCTCATCGAATCGTACATCTCACTCTCTCTCTTGCGGTATTTCAATATGCCATTGGAGCATCCGCAACCTCTAACTCCAAGCCCCATGGCCATCATTTTGAAATTTGAATGAATAACATTAGTACCCAATCGCTGCCTTTCAGTTATAACCAAGGGTGAATGGTCTTGAAATTAAAGATGAAGAAAAAAAAAATAAGGTACTTTTTTTCCACATATTCGGCACTTCTTATCTTTTTAAAATGATGAGGTTATATGGCTTCAGTTTAGATGAGGTTAATATTGCCTTGAAATTAGTAAAGATACTATTAAAAAATTCAAAGAAAATTTGCAGAAGATAGCATTTTTGAAATGAAAATTTTTTCTACGGACTTGTATGATAATAGTCCATGGACTGGTTTGAAATTTTTGAATTATATGCCATGTGTCATATTTTTTTTGACTGACCTTTTAAACTTTTTCAAAGTCAGGCGAGGGGAATGCACTCTCTTGTGTGAGAATGTCCAAGTGCGCTTAAGGGAGTTATGTTATATGGATTTGTCTACTTCAGGGGGCAAAGTTATGATGCTGAAAGTTGGGGGTGACATGTGATAAAATGTGCCAAGTTAAGGGGGCTTTGGATACGTTTAGCCTAAGTAGAAATTAATGCAACTTAGAGCGATAAATGATAGTACATACATGAGCTTTGTAGGCTTGTGCTTGGGCTTGTGCTATGCTAGTTAATAAGTGGCTTCTTAGCATAATTGGCCTGGTATATAACATTGGTGGTTTCCGGGCAGGAGCATCTCCTATCTTACGAGATGCAATTTGTTCCTGTAATGAGGGGAAGGCGCCTGGACCTGATGGATTCAATTTTTTCTTTTACAAACGATTTTGGAGTGAACTGAAGCCTGAACTAATGGACCTATTTGCGAAGTTTCATGCGACGGGTCGGCTGCCGAATGCTATTAAATCGTCATATACAGTCCTAATCCCTAAGGTACAAGGCTCTTCCTCGTTGAATAATTTTAGACTTATTGCCTTGATCCATGGTATATATAAAATTGTGTCTAAGGTGCTTGCTAAAAGACTACAACCATTGCTACCTAAGTTGATATCAAAAAATCAATTTGCTTTCATTAAAGGTCATAATATTCATGAATGCTCGTTCATAGCCTCGGAGATTATCCATTCGGTTCATAGAAGCCGTCAACCATGCTTGGCTATTAAGTTAGACTTCCATAAGGCTTATGATTGTGTTTCGTGGAACTATATGAATGCGGTTTTTAGACAAATGGGCTTTGAGGAAAGATGGGTTCAATGGCTTGACAACTGTAGAAGGAATTCGGTCACTTCAATTCTGATCACTGGGACGCCGTCGGAACCAATTAAATTGGCTAGGGGGGTTAAACAAGGTGATCCTATCTCCCCGTTTCTTTTTGTTCTAGCTAGCGAGGGGCTGAAACTAATGTCTGAGGAGAGCATTCGAGTTGGCCTGCTATCGGGATTTCGGGTTGAAGGTTCAGAGAAGGACATGTCTATCCTGCAATTCGCTGATGATACGCTATGCTTTTTACCGGCAAATGAGTCTCTATTACCTAATTTTGTTAGAATTTTGCGATGTTTTGAATTGATTTCAGGTCTAAAAATTAATTTTAATAAGAGCTCTATTATGGGTATTCGCGTACAAGAGAGGTCGTTTCATCTTGTGCAGGAGTCCTGGGATGTCGAGTGGAGAACTTTCCGATTACCTATCTTGAAACCCCTCTCAGCGTTAGGCGTGTTCCTGTTTCCTCTTGGAACCCATTGATAAGTAAGTTTCAGAGTCGGTTAGCGAGTTGGAAAGGACAATGTTTATCCTATGCGGGACGAATGGTGCTTGTGAAATCTGTATTATCATCCCTTCCAATCTTTTTGTTATCTTTGAATAAAATGCCAGGAGCGGTAATTACGAAACTTGAGCAGCTGATGCAGAATTTTTTGTGGAGGGGTGATTCAACTACTACGGGCATTAGTAAGGTTAGTTGGGCGACGATTGCCCTACCCAAAAATCTTGGGGGCCTTTACATTAGGAACTTAAAGTTGGTTAACTGTAGTTTGTTGATGAAGTGGGTATGGAAGGTTAGGAGTGCTGATCATGGGTCATTATGGTATGAGATTTGCGTTAGACGACACGGTTTTGACTCATGGTGGTCCATTGGAAATTATGATTTATCTAAATTGTCACATACTTGGAGAGAAATTATAGCATGTTGTATTAGAGGTGGGGAGTGGTGGGAATTTTTTAGGTCGAGTATTCGGGTTGCAATTGGAAGTGGGGAAAATTGCTCGTTCTGGCATGACAACTGGACGGTGAATTCGGAGTTGGCGGTCTTGTTTCCTGACCTATACCGATTGTGTAATAGGAAATCATGTTCGGTGGCCGAAGGGTGTCATTATCTTTTCGGGTCATCGGCCTTCTTGCGGCCTTTTTGGAAACGGAACTTAAGGAACTCAGGATAGGAGAGAGGTGCAGAACTTCAAAACTGGATCGGTATAAGCTGTCCAAGCTTATTTCTAGAGGGTGACAACGAGTTGGGGCAGGGTCAACGGCAGCCTATCTTTTCAGGGACGGCTGATCGGTTTATTTGGGAGTTGGGGGAGAAGAAGGTGTACACGACAAGCTCCTTTTGTATGGGCTATTGTAGTACGCCAAAATGGCCAAAGCCGAGGCTCGACTTTTCGATAATATGGGAGGCATGTGTTACCCCGAGAGTTTGCTTTTTTTGGTGTCTTGTTTTTCATGGAAGATTACTAACAAAAATGTTTCTTTTTCTCCGGGGCTGCCAAGCTATAACGGACGGTCAATGCCCATTTTGTGATTCGGAGGAGGCCATGGATCACGCCCTAATCCATTGCATCAACAGTTATAAGGTGTGGACGCAGGTGATGAGATTGCTCGGTATCTCGTTGCCTATACCGTGGAAGGCGGTGGATTTTCTAGTAGTGTGGTGCAGCTTCTTTACTGATGGAAGTGGTAGAGAGTTCGGAACAGCGCTATGGTTCTTAATTGCTTGGGCACTATTGAAACGAAGGAACAAATTTGTTTTCGAAGGCAAGTTGGGCTTAAAAGACATTATCAGATCATGTATTCATTTATGTTGGTTCGTCTTTAAAAGTAGGAGGCGCGTTATTAATTTTGTACCTTCTGATGTATTTATTTTTCCGAACTTGCTACTCTCGTGTAATTGATTTTCTCATGTTCTCGCCTTGAGACCGTGAGTTGATTTTTATTTAATAAAAGAGGGGTAGGTGTTTTGTAGGTAAGCGGGGAAACCAGCCTAGCTGGGGACTCCGCCCCGAAATTTTCACCTACTCCAAACTTTTAGCCTTTGAAGGGACACATTGTTCCTTCGGGGGTTTTTCAAAAAAAACATATCTAACCACACTAACAGTCAAATGCCTAAATTCAGTATATACAAAGTAACTATACACGCTCTGCTGTCAACTATAAATCCATTTTTATGATAATAAAGTGAAGATCTCTACTATTCGGGCTCACAAACAACTTGATTTCACTATTTTTCAATGCAGTAAATGTAAACAACTAGTAACTAACCTTTTAAGCAATTAGTTTTAACAACATAGATGAAATTCTTTTTCTAACTAATATGGTTTAATTCAGTACCATTGACTTCAGAGTTGCTGGAATTTCTAACTAATGACACAAGGAAGAAAGTAAATCAGTAAATAAAAAGTAGGAATGTAATGATCACCGAGAGCATAAAAAAGTGGCAATGATTTTAGAAGCAGAGGCAAATACAAGAGCCATATATGAATGGTGGGCTAGAGAAAAATAATGTTAGGCCCAACAATAGATTACGAGAAAAATAATAACAGCGGAATAAAAAGACACGCAGATTTTTACGTGGAAACCCCAAATGAATTATAGAAAAACCACGGGACCAACTCTGAATAATTATAATCACTATAAAAATAATAGTAGGTACACCAAGAGATTATAAAATAGTGGCACTCAAGTGTTTCCCAAAACCTCACTATTTTCTCTCTAACCCAACTCTTAGGAACCCTTTTCCTAAGTTTCTCTACACAGATAATATTTTTATCTGTGTTTTCTTCCTCTCCAGCTCTCAGATGCGGCAGAAGCCTCTCTATTTATAGGAAATACAAGCGCGTATGGCTGAATTGTGCACAGTAATTTTATTGTGCACTCTTTGAAAAAACGTTCTGCTGACCTGCCCCTTTTTATTTTATTTTTTTAATTAATCAATGGGTCCCACAATAAGAGGGACCCCACTCAACCAGTCTCCCCCTCCCGACTACATTGTGGGACTCTCCATCCCGGTTGATTCAATGCACTGGTCGAGCTTTTCTTTTGGTACAACCTTTGTCAGCATATCAGCAGCATTATTGTTTGTATGAATCTTCTGCAACTTGAACTCTTTTTCTTCAATGGCAAGTCTGAGCGAATGATATCTTACATCAATATGTGTCGTCCGTGCATGATACATAGTATTTTTGCTCAAGTCTAGTGCACTTTGACTATCATAATAAACTATGTATTCTTCTTGTTGCGTACCCAATTCTTCAAAGAATCGCTTTAACCAAAGCATTTCCTTTCCTACTTCTGTTGCTGCAACGTACTCTGCTTCAGTTGTTGATAATGAAACACACTTTTGTAACCGTGACTACCATGAAATAGCTCCCCCTGAGAATGTAAATAAGTAACCTGATGTAGATTTTCTTTCATCAAGGTCACCACCCATATCTGCATCTGTGTAACCAACAAGTGCTGGCTTTCCAACTCCAAATGTTAAACATAAATTTGAAGTTCCTCTCAAGTATCTAAAGATCCATTTAACTGCTTCCCAATGTGTCTTCTGGGATTTGACAGAAATTGACTCACAACTCCAACTGCCTGAGCGATGTCTGGTCTCGTACACACCATTGCGTACATCAAACTTCCGACCGCTGAAGAATATGGAACATTTAACATATCTTCTCTATTTTTCTCTGTTGAAGGGTAGGATTTCTTACTCAACTTGAAATGAGCGGCAAGTGGAGTGCTAACTAGTTTAGCATTCTTCATATTGAAACTTTCTGGTACCCGTTCAATTTATTTTTCTTGCGATAACCACAGCCTGCTAGACCTTCGATCTTGGGTAATCTCCATTCTAAGAATTTGCCTTGCCGGTCCTAAATCCTTCATGTCAAACGCCTTAGACAAATCACACTTCAACTTACTAATCATTTTGGCATCTGGCCCAATGACTAGCATATCATCAACATATAAGAGAAGAATGATAAATTTTCCATCAGGGAATTTCTGGACATATACATATGGATCAACTTCTATCCTCTTGTATCCTTGATTCACCGTGAAGGAATCAAACTTTTTACACCATTGCCGCTGTGCTTGTTTTAAGCCATACAAACTTTTCTTCAGCAATACACCATGTCCTCCTTTCCCTTGACCTTGAAACCTTCTGGTTGTTCCATATAAATTTCTTCTTCTAATTCCCCATGCAAGAACGTGGTCTTTACATCAAGCTATTCTAACTCAAGGTTCAAGCTGGCTACAAGACCTAGCACAACTAGAATGGAACTCATTTTCACAACTGGTGAAAAAATCTCGTCAAAGTCGATACCTTTCTTTTGAGTAAAGCCTTTGACAACCAATCGACCTTTGAATCTCACTAGGTTTCCATCATCTTTCTTTAGCTTGTACACCTATTTGTTCTTGAGTGTTCTCTTCCCTTTAGGAAGTTTTACCACTCGTACGTGTCATTCTTCTTTAAAGAATTCATCTCCTCCTGCATGGCCTTCATCCAACAATATTTTTCTTTACAAGATTGCATGTCTTGGAAGCTTTCAGGCTCCCCCTCATCAGTGATTAAAATATAATTAGAACTAGAGTATTTCATAGATGGTTGGCATTCTCTGACTGACCTCCTTAATTGAGGTTCTTTGTCTGGTAGAATAGGGTTCTCTGGCTCCCCCTGCTTAATACCCTCTTCATTTGTATCTTCATCTACAATCGCATCTTGATCCCTCATAACTAGCTCTTATTCTCCATCTTGTTCTGATTGATGCATTCTTCTTTCTATGGCATCGTCTGATAGAATGCTCTTTGGTGTTATATCGATAACACCGTCACTTGTAGATCTTTCACCGATGTTATCATTCTCATGAAATACAACATCTCGGCTCTGTACAATTTTCTTTTTTACTAGATCCCATAATCTGTAGCCGAACTCTTCATCTTCATAACCGATAAAAGTGCAAGGAACTGATTTATCATCAAGCTTTAGCCTTTGCTCTTTAGGAACATGCATAAATGCCTTGCAGCCAAATACTCTCAAGTGAGAGTATGAGATATTTCTACCTGTCCAGACTCTCTCTGGAATATCAAAATCCAAAGGTACTGAAGGTAGTCGGTTGATAAGATAGATAGCAGTATTGCAGCTTCTCCTCAAAACGACTTAGGTAAGATAGCCATTTTGAGCATGGATCTAACTCTTTCGACAATGGTACGATTCATTCATTCAGCAACGCCATTGTATTGATGTGTACCAGGAACTATCTTTTCATGCCTGATACCATGTTGACTACAGTAATCCTTGAACTCTTTGGAGATATACTCGCCACCATTATCTGTGCGTAAACACTTCAATGGCACTCCAGTCTCCCTATCCACCATTGCATGGAGTTGCTGAAAGTGCTTGAATACTTCATCCTTTGTGCGCAGCAAATTAATCCATGTCTTCCTTGAAAAATCATCAATGAAGGTAAGAAAGTATCTTCTTCCTCCAACGGATTCTGTATCCATGGGACCACAAACGTCAGAGTGTACCAGCTCTAACTTATTATTTCTCCTTCTAGAGCTGTTCTGAAATGAAACTCGATGTTGCTTCCCAAATAAACAGTGATCACACGGGTTAATTTTTCCTTTGGCTAATGGGATGAGGGACTTCTTAGCCAGTATATTCAACCCTTTCTCACTAACATGCGCCAGTCGCCTATGCCACAAATTTGGTGAAGCATCATCTCCAACTATATTCAGTTGACTTGCACATATTGTTGCGTGCGTTTTGTATAGAGAGCAACACAATCTTCCTTTCGCCACCACCAACGATCCTTTGGTGAGTTTCCAATTTCCATTACCTGTATGATTGTGTTAACCTTCCTTGTCCAATACACTAACAGACAACAGGTTCAACCGAAGATCTGGAATGTTTCACACATTTTTAAGTGTTAATGTGCATCCGACACTTGTCTTCACGCAGATATCACCGATTCCCACCATTTGTGAAACACTATTATTTCCTATTTTAATAGTACCATAATCGCCTGCTTTATGTGTTGAGAAGTATTCCCTTTTTGGAACACAGTGGTATGAGGCACCAGAATCTACAATCCACTCGAAATCTACATCTCCAACATGACAACAATCTGCATCATGAGATACTAAAGCCACCTCTCCATCTTCTTTTGTGACTGTAGCAGATGTATTTTTGTCATTATCATGACTTTGGTTTGCATTCTCTTATTTCAAGAAACGACAGTTCCTTTTAAGATGACCCTGCTTTCCATAGTGGTAACATGACCTCTTCTCCTGGGACTTGGATCTATCTTTCAATTTTCCATTCCCATGACCTCGACACCTATTTTCCGTGATAAGGGCTTGTGAACTGGTACTGGCAATGTCTCTTCTATGAAGTTCTTCATTAAGTAGGCTATTCTTTACCATAGACATTGTTACCACACCATTTGGAGTTGAGTTACTCAGTGATGCAACAAGAGTATCCCAGCTATCTGGTAGAGTTCCCATCAAAAGACATGCTTGCATCTCATCATCCAAGGACATACCGGTGACTGCTAACTCAGTAATGAATCCTTCAAAGTCATTCATGTAACGAACCGAAATTTCTAAAATTTGCTTATAATAAAATACTATGGTATTAAAAATATCATAGAAAATTATTTTTATTGTTATTATTGTTATTGGATATAAGGCATGAGGAAATAGGAGCTAATTAAGTAAGAGGGATGAAATGGACATTTAATTATTTGATCAGGGGCATTATTGGAAATTGAAAAAAAAAGAGAAAATCAATACATACAGCATCTTCTTCTTCTTCACTTTCATTCCTCTTCTTCTTCTACACTTTACATCTCTCCTTTAACCAAAATTCTCCCTAATCCAAAAACTTCCGATTTCTTCGATTCAACTTCGAATTCTTGTTAGAAATCAATCCTTAAGCCCTCTATCATCATCAATTTCAGTCAATTAAGACTAGAAGAGGAGGATTTCAGATATTAAGATTTGGATGAATAGTAACCCGAGTTTGAGGTGAGTGATTTTTGGTGAAATTAAAGCTTAATTAGTAGAATTCATGGTAGATTAAGCATATTTATGGTATTAGGAAGTTTATTTATGCAATATCTTGATAGAATTATATATGGCTGTTGTAGAGGAAGCTATTGCAAGTAAATCAAAGGCAAAAGGGGTAGAAGAGAGCTAGAAAGAGCATAGTAAAAGGTTTGTGTTCCGAATTTCGATTTCTCGATTTTTCGGGAAATTTTCCAGATTATATACCTGTTTTGTTTTAATGTTTTCTCTCATTATATAAATCCGATTTGAATGATTCTTGATTCTATTGATATCTACAGAAAGTAAGGAACATATGTTCAGAAGAAAACTTGTTGAATTTCGTTCCTTTCCAAAGTGAAATTTTCATTTGAAGTTGAGTCATGAAATCTGTTTTCGGAAAATCTCAGCTTGGTACACTGTTTAGTATTTTGATCATAACTTTGGTTATAAAATTTGGATTTCTGTGATTGTGGTGGATTTGGAAATCTGCGACATGTGTCTAATTATGTTTAGAATAAAGTTCTTTGATTGGATGATATTTTGATAGTGAAAAATGCAGGGGAAGTCAGCTTACGAAACCTGGAAAAATTCTGGAAAGCATGATATTGATTTTATTGAGTTTTAATTGAAGTTTGATGCTTAAAAATTTAGGATTTGGATTTCTTATTTACGGAAGTTATGTTGAATTATGATTGATGGTTTATACTGGAATTTTTAAGATGTTACTTTGATTTATTGCCCTTATTAAACGAGTAGAATACGGGTCAGGGTAGATTGGCGCCAATAACGGGGGGTACAGTACTGCACAAACAATTGAAGCTTTGGCTTCGAGCTTTGGCCGATATTATGATATATATATATTGATATTGAAGCTTCAGCTTCGAGCTTGACCGATATATTGATTTTTGAAGCTTCGGCTTTGGGCTTAACCGATATATTGATTTTTGAAGCTTTGGCTTCGGGCTTGACCGATATATTGATTTTGAAGCTTTGGCTTCGGGCTTGTCCACTCCCGTATCCATTTTACCATTATTCAGGACTTGTTTACTTTGGGCAATATGTGGTTAAAGTATTTGGAAAAATTGGATATAAATTTGATTATACTTTGAAAGGATGACTATATAAGTTTTGTGATTTGGTTCCATAAAGTTGGTTAATTTATTTTTGACTTATAAATATACTTTGTTTCTATTTTAAAAATATTCATACTTGTTATTTTTTTTATGGACATCACTAAGCAAATTGCTTAGCGTGTAGTTGATTTTCTACGCGTAGGTGGAGAACTTGTAGATAGCTTGGACCAAAGTGGTACAGGTGGATCAGCTTAAAGGGCAATTAAGGAAAGATTCGAGGTGGATTTATATTTTAATATAATATTATGGTTTGTAGAATAATGGCATGTACTAGAGAGTGAGAAATGTAAAGTGACATTGAGAAATGTTTGGAGAATAATTAGCATTTGGAGAATAATTTGGAGTTTAAAACTTTATATTGGTATTTGTACGTATTAAATCTATAAGTATTGAACTCTATATAGTGGAGTAGAGTTGTTTATTGGGTGTTTATAGTTACCGTGACGCTCCCTATAAGGGGGGCGTTACAGTTCAGGTGTTGTGTGATTGATCGTCCCTCTATCAGTTTCAAGTTCATGGCTTTGCGAATCATGAACACTTTTCCTTGAGCATTTTTAGCCTCGTACATATCCTCTAGCTTCTTCCAGAAAACTTTGGGATCTATTTCATTCCTTACGTAGTTGTACAGGCTAGCATCTATCCATTGGTGTACTGTACCCAATGTCAGCTTCTTCAACTTTATCCACTACTGATCTTTCATATCCTTTGGCTTTACGTCTTCACCCTCAATTGGATCATACAAATCTTTGCAATTGAGGTAGTCCTCCATTATCGATTTCCACATTGAATAATTTGTATCCGTCAATTTGATCATTACACCGTCATTCGCCATGTCAAAAATTTAAGAATGGCAAAATTTTACTATTCATGAATTTTACTATTCACATAAATAGTGACTGTATATGTGAACAGTACTGTATACCCTAGTAATACTTGTATATTGGAATAGTAACAGTATGCCTCCCGTATACTTAGATAATAGTATTCATAAAAGATGACCGAATATGAATAGTATTATATATGAATAGTGTTACTCAAGTTACTATTTTGCTATTCACTCAAATTGCGTATCTGCGATGATTTTTCGAATGGATTGCACCATCGGATTTATCATAATTTTCTCGTCATCATGGTATATTTATTTTTGAAAAATATATCCACGGATTTTAGTGATAAAACAACCTTCGGCTCTGGTACCACTTTTTAGGCCCAATAATAGATTACGAGAAAAATAATAGCAGCAGAATAAAAAGACACGCAGATTTTTACGTGGAAACCCCAAATGAATTAGGGAAAAACCACGGGACCAACTCCGAATAATTCTTCACTATAAAAATAATAGTAGGTACACTAAGAGATTATAAAATAGGGGCACTCAAGTGTTTCCCAAAACCTCACTATTTTCTCTCTTACCCAACTCATAGGAACCCTTTTCCTTAAGTTTCTCTACGCAGATAATACTTTTATCTGTGTTTTCTTCCTCTCCTGCTCTCAGTTGAGGCAGAAGCCTCTCTATTTATAGGAAATACAAACGCGTATGGTCGAATTATGCACAGTAATTTTACTGTACATTTTTTGAAAAAACGTTCTGCCGACATGCATCTTTTTATTTTATTTTTTTAATTAATTAGTGGGTCCCACAATAAGAGGGACACCACTCAACAAATAAAACATAGCATATTGACAAAGGAGAAAAATAATAGAATGAAAGTGCAAAAAATAAAACATAGCCATATTAGTGAATGTGATGGTAGGAAGACATTATTATCACAACAAGCATATCGACAAACAAAAAAAATAACGGGACTTACTATGGATTATGAGTAGTATTATGATGGAATAACCATATATCTCTTCATTAGCAGTTGCACCAAAATAAGGCATACATCCAGGTAGCAAGATAAATGTAAAAGCAGAAAGAAAACATAGGCCTATCTGCGAATAAGATATGCTTTGCGCATTTCATCAAATGACATTAAGTGCAAGTAAACAGTTGAAAAGATAGAAGCTCTTTTTTTTAATTAAAATTTCCTAGAGGGGGGAAGTGAGAGATGGGGAAAGTGGCAACGACGGTAGTATCGATAGCCACTGTAAGTTGATCACCGCCTCAACTCAAATCCTGAAAACCCTCCCCAAGGCATATATTAATAATTTTAAATTAATAAACTTAATTAAATTAATAAAAGGAATATTACATGTGTGGTTAGATAAGAGATTGATAGTAATTAGAATTATATGGTTAGAATTTTAGCACTGTTGGCACAATATTGGCCAAGTTAGAAATGAGCATTGTTGGCACAATATTGGCCAAGTTAGAAATGAGCATTCTTGGCACAATATTTGCCAAGTTAGAATTGAGCATTGTTGGCACAATATTGGCCAAGTTTGTTTTGGCTCCTTACACTATAAATAGAGAGCAAATGATGTATCAATTCATAGCATAGAAAGTAGAGTGAAAAAGAAAGAGAGAGTGTGAGAAAAATAGAGAGAAGAGTGAGCATTGACTAAATCTTTTTTCTTGGAATTATCGTGGGGGGCTCACGAATGGAGCAAAGCAATTTTTTGTTCGTTCGTGTGTCCGCAAATGGTCCTTGCATGTTGTTGTGTTAGTGGAGACGAAGGTGTCGGATGTATCAGAGATGATTGTGAGGAAATTATGGGGCTATAATGATTTTTCATGTTATTGTGTTCCTGCTCAAGGTTTTTCGGGAGGGATAATTGTGTCATGGAACTCTAAAGTAGTTAGAGGTACAGTTAGAGCGGTTGGTGTAAGATGGTGTCTTCTGAGATTGGTCGTGAACCAGGTTGAGATTGATATTGTATGCTTATATGGGCCAGTCACAGCAGTTGAGAGGAATCAATTATGGGTTGAATTGATGCCCTTTATTTGGGATATCGGTAATTTATTATTATGTGGCGACTTTAATGAAATTCTTCATTATTCGGAAAGAGCGGGTGGTAATGGAATTTTTTCTAATTCCATGATAAGATTCCAAGAATTTGTGAATGAGTGTGCGTTGTATGATGTTCCTTTAGTTGGAAGGCTTTCCATGAATATGATATCTATCTAGTGTGATGTATGGAATATATGACAAAGGTCGAATGTTGGAGTATTTCTATTGATCGGTCAGGTAAAATGCGAATTCGATGGGTTGCAATTAATAATTCATGAAAGAGATTCTAATATTTCCGTAAAAATTTGAGATTTTTTAATCTATTTATTTCAAATCGCAGAGTTGAATGAATAAAAAATCCAAAAAATCCTAAGGAGGTACAAAAACTTCGTTTTTATTAGGAACACTTTCTCTTTGTGGTATTCCACCCTTCACCAGTTTAACTTGGGAAGGTGTTGATTTAGTAGCAGTAGGTGGCAAGGTTGCTTTGTTACCGATTCCATAAGATCGGCTAAGCCGTATTTGGCCACTCCAGGAGCAACTGTTCATGGCCATTATGGAGAAATCCTTTACGAAGGAGCTACATTCCAATCCCTTCCCGACACCTCCCAAGGAAAATCCTGAATTGGCTCGCGGTAATTGTGGCCTCTCAGGAGAATCGAAAAAAGCGAAGAGCACTATGACTTTGACCCCCTCCTTTCTTTAAGCCGAAGGAAGGAGGTCAAAAAAACCAAGGCGTTAATGAATATTAATTATACGTGGAGTAACAGTTTGTCCTTTTTAAGGATCGATCGAGTTTTGGTGGCATGCGGATTATTAGATAGCTGGCTGAATTTACAACTCATGACGGTAGACTCAACCCTATCGGATCACTTGCCCATTATTTTCCAGTCGCATACTTCGAGGAGACGGGGAAGGAGAGTAGATAGATCGCTAAACTATTGGTGGGATGTTGATACTTTTTTGCCATTTATCACTAGTAAGTGGCGTTCTATTTGTGGTTTGGCTGGGTGCAAGGATAGAGATGTCGATTACAAGCTTCAAAAATTATGGGGATTTATCCGTCCTTGGCATTTGTCTAATTTTGGTCAATTGGATAGAAGATTGAAAACGTTGGAAGCCCGAGTTTTAGAGCTGACTGACTCTAGTATGGGTCGGCCTTTGGATGCTTCAACCATGTCTGAATTACAAAATGTGAAAAATACATTGTTTCAGGTTAGACGAAGTCAAGAAAAAATTCGACACCAACAGTCCAGAGTGAAGTGGACCTTATTGGGAGATGACAATACAGCATTTTTTCACCGCATCGCTTCGGCTAGGTTCAGAGGTAATCAGATTTCACAGTTGAAAATTGGTGGGAGAGTCACTAACGATCCTATAGAGATCACAGCTACGATTCAAAACTACTATTTGAACCTGTTTTCGGAAAACGTTATTATTCCGTTTGATTTGGAAAGACTAAAATTCAGAACGGTCGATGCATTAGAGAATCGTCGCCTAGTTGAAACATTCTCAGAAGCCGAAATATGGGATGCAATTTATTCCTGTAATGAGGGGAAGGCGCCTGGACCTGATGGATTCAATTTTTTCTTTTACAAACGATTTTGGAGTGAACTAAAGCCTGAACTAATGGACCTATTTACGAAGTTTCATGCGACGGGTCGGCTGCCGAATGCTATTAAATAGTCAAATACAGTCCTAATCCCTAAGGTACAAGGCTCTTCCTCGTTGAATAATTTTAGACCTATTGCCTTGATCCATGGTATATATAAAATTGTGTCTAAGGTGCTTGCTAAAAGACTACAACCATTGCTACCTAAGTTGATATGAGAAAATCAATTTGCTTTCATTAAAGGTCGTAATATTCATGAATGCTCGTTCATAGCCTCGGAGATTATCCATTCGATTCATAGAAGCCGTCAACCATGCTTGGCTATTAAGTTAGACTTCCATAAGGCTTATGATTGTGTTTCGTGGAACTATATGAATACGGGTTTTAGACAAATGGGCTTTGAGGAAAGATGGGTTCAATGGCTTGACAACTGCAGAAGGAATTCGGTCACTTCAATTCTGATCAATGGGACGCCGTCGGAACCAATTAAATTGGCTGGGGGGGTTAAACAAGGTGATCCTATCTCCCCGTTTCTTTTTGTTCTAGCTAGCGAGGGGCTGAAACTAATGTTTGAGGAGAGCATTCGAGTTGGCCTGCTACCGGGATTTTGGGTTGAAGGTTCAGAGAAGGATTTGTCTATCCTGTAATTCGCTGATGATACGCTATGCTTTTTACCGGCAGATGAGTCTCTATTACCTAATTTTGTTAGAATTTTGCGATGTTTTGAATTGATTTCAGGTCTAAAAATTAATTTTAATAAGAGCTCTATTATGGGTATTCACGTATAAGAGACGGTCGTTTCATCTTGTGCAGGAGTCCTGGGATGTCGAGTGGAGAACTTTCCGATTACCTATCTTGGAACCCCTCTCAGCGTTAGCTGTGTTCCTGTTTCCTCTTGGATCCCATTGATAAGTAAGTTTTAGAGTCAGTTAGCGAGTTGGAAAGGACAATGTTTATCCTATGCGGGACGAATGGTGCTTGTGAAATCGGTATTATCATCCCTTCCAATCTTTTTGTTATCTTTGAATAAAATGCCAGGAGCGGTAATTACAAAACTTGAGCTGCTGATGCAGAATTTTTTGTGGAGGGGTGATTCAACTACTACGGGCATTAGTAAGGTTAGTTGGGCGATGATTGCCCTACCCAAAAATCTTAGGGGCCTTTACATTAGGAACTTAAAGTTGGTTAACTGTAGTTTGTTGATGAAGTGGGTATGGAAGGTTAGGAGTGCTGATCACGGGTCATTATGGTATGAGATTTGCGTTAGACGACACGGTTTTGACTCATGGTGGTCCATTGGAAATTATGATTTATCTAAATTGTCACATACTTGGAGAGAAATTATAGCATGTTGTATTAGAGGTGGGGAGTGGTGGGAATTTTTTAGGTCGAGTATTCGGGTTGCGATTGGAAGTGGGGAAAATTGCTCGTTCTGGCATGACAACTGGACGGTGAATTTGGAGTTAGCGGTCTTATTTCCTGACCTATACCGATTGTGTAATAGGAAATCATGTTCGGTGGCCGAAGGGTGTCATTATCTTTTCGGGTCATCGGCCTTCTTGCGGCCTTTTTGGAAACGGAACTTAAGGATCTCAAGACAGGAGAGAGGTGCAGAACTTCGAAACTAGATCGGTATAAGCTGTCCAAGCTTATTTCTAGAGGGTGACAACGAGATAGGGCAGGGTTAACGGCAGCCTATATTTTCAGGGACGGCTGATCGGTTTATTTGGGAGTTGGGGGAGAAGAAGGTGTACACGACAAGCTCCTTTTGTATGGGCTATTATAGTACGCCAAAATGGCCAAAGCCGAGGCTCGACTTTTCCGTAATATGGGAGGCATGTGTGACCCCGAGAGTTTGCTTTTTTGGGTGGCTTGTTTTTCATGGAAGATTACCAACAAAAATGTTTCTTTTTCTCCGGGGCTGCCAAGCTATAACGGACGGTCAATGCCCATTTTGTGATTCGGAGGAGACCATGGATCACGCCCTAATCCATTGCATCAACAGTTATAAGGTGTGGACGCAGGTGATGAGATTGCTCGGTATCTCATTGCCTATACCGTGGAAGGCGGTGGATTTTCTAGCAGTGTGGTGCAGCTTCTTTACTGATGGAAGTGGTAGAGAGTTCGGAACAGCGCTATGGTTCTTAATTGCTTCGGCACTATGGAAACGAAGGAACAAATTTGTTTTCGAAGGCAGGTTGGGCTCAGAAGACATTATCGGATCATGTATTCATTTATGTTGGTTCATCTTTAAAAGTAGGAGGCGCGTTGTTAATTTTGTACCTTCTGATGTATTTATTTTTCCGAACTTGCTACTCTCGTGTAATTGATTTTCTCATGTTCTCGCCTTGAGACTGTGAGTTGATTTTTATTCAATAAAAGAGGGGTAGGTGTTTTGTAGGTAAGCGGGGAAACTAGCCTAGCTGGGGACTCCGCCCCGAAATTTTCACCTACTCCAAACTTTTAGCCTTTGAAGGGACACATTGTTCCTTCGGGGTTTTTTCAAAAAAAAGAGTGAGCATTGACTTTGTAGTGTCTCGTATAAATAGAAGTGTAATGTTTGTTTGAGTTATATAAAAATTATATTTGTGTGATTAGAGTTGTTAATTATCATCTTTACTCCAACAAAGTGGTATTAGAGCCATTTCGTATTCAATCCTCTTCCTAAAAATCCCCGAGTAAAAAAGCCGAGTTTAAAGAGTTTCAGATGCAGTCCAGAAAATGTTGCAATAGGCTGTCAGCAGTGTTGCAAAAAACTGCAGCAAGTGTCGTTGTTTGCGTAAAGTGTCGCTAATACTCAAAAAAAACGTTGCAATAGCCTCTGTACTTCCTTTCTGGAAAATTTTCAAGTTCATCTAAAATTGCAAGGAAATATTTTCCATTGCTGTTATCCTTGCAAAATCTGTCTGTAGGCTATAGCAACGTACCAAAGTGTTGCAATAGACTCAAAAGCGTTGCAACAGCCCCTGTACACTTTGAAACAAATTTTCCTCTACAGAAATGAATCTCAACGGTGATTCTTTTGTTTTCCCTTTACTTACAAAAATTGGTGTATCAAGATAAAACCCATTCTAGGATCCCAAGATATTTGGGATGGGATATTGTTGAAAAAGGCTACGAAGTCCCAGCTGCAGATGCACAACTGTCTCAAGCAGAAAAAGACCGCTTGCATAAGAGTCGTCGTAATGACTAGAAGGCTCTTAGTATCATCCATCAAGGGTAAGATGATGTTATGTTTGAGAAGGTGGCAGAAGCGACCACCTCCAAGCAAGCTTCGGACATACTACGAGTTTCTCTTCAAAGAGAGGAGAAAGTATAAAAAGCTCAGCTTCAAATGTTGAGAGGAGAATTTGAGATGAGGGGGATGAAGGAAACAAAATCAGTTGTGGATTATTCCTCACGAATAAAATCTGTCGTTAATCAAATGTGACAATATGGAGAAAAAATCGAGGAATCGAGAACTGTAGAAAAACTTCTACAATCACTACTACTGAAGTTTGACTATATAGTAGTGGCCATAGAAGAGTCACGAGAAACAAGTGCAATGACCATTGATGAATTTGTTGGCTCATTACAAGCATGTGAGGAAAGACTGAATAGACAGAAAGATGAGTCCATTGAACAAGTCTTGATGGCAAAGGCTTCGTTAAAATAAGGTGCAAATAGCCAAGCTGCTAGTCATTTCAGTCGAGGATGCAGTAGAGGTCATGGAGGAAATGGAAGAGGAAGAGGACATGGCAGAAATCAATAACACGGGAGAGATGAAAATGATGGAATGAACCAGTCCACAAGAGGTAGAAGTCGTGGACGTGGATGAGGAAGAGGAAGAGGAAACTGGAGGCAGAATGATGGACATGACAAGTCTAATGTCCAATGCTTCAATTGCTCAAGACTTGGCCACTATACAGCAGAATGTCGGAGCTCACCAAAGCAAATGGAGGAAATGGGGAACAACATTCAAGAAGAGGATGTAACCGACACGGTATTACTAACCCGTGAAGGTGAATTCAGTCAAGAAAATAACATATGGTATCTTGACAATGGTGCAAGTAACCGTATGTGTAGAGACAAGAAGATGTTCATAGAGCTAGACCAATCATTCAGTGGAAACGTTGTTTTTAGGGATTCCTCAAAGGTTCCTATTCGAGGAAAAGGAATAATTCTTATTCGTTTAAAGAATGGAGAGCACCAATTCATCAGCAATATGTATTATGTTCTAAACATGAAAAGCAACATTTTAAGTTTGGGACAGCTGTTGGAGAAAAATTACCAAGTTCACATGATGAACGGAAAACTGGTGTTGCTGAACGAGAAGAAGGAGCTGCTTGCAAGTATGCCTATGTTAAAGAATCGGATGTTCACTCTCAACATCAAGACAGACATTGCAAAGTGCTTGAAAGCATGCGTGAAGGATTCTCATTATTTTTGGCATTTGAGATTCGGGCATATCAATTTCAGAGGTTTAAAACTGCTAAGCCAAAAGAAGATGGTGCATTGGTCTTCCCCCGATTGACAAACCCCATCAACTTTGTGAAGGATGTCTTGTTGGAAAACAATCCAGAACTAGTTTTCCAAAAGAGTCCATGTCAAGAGCTAAGGCGCCCCTTGAGCTCTTTCATACTGATGTTTGCGGACCAATGACACAAACATCATTGGGAGGCAACAAATATTTCTTGCTATTCATTAATGATTATAGTAGGAAGAAAGTTTACTTTCTAAAGGAGAAGTCAGAAGCGTTCGAAGCATTCAAAAAGTTCAAGGAGTTGGTGAAGAAAGAAAGCGGCTATTACATTAAAGCCGTAAGAACCGATAGAGGGGGAGAATTCGCATCTAATGAATTCAAAAGATTCTATGAGCATCATGGAATCCGTCATTTCTTGACAGTCCAGAGATTGCCACAGTAAAATGGCCTTGTTGAATGAAACAATAGAACGGTGATGGATATGGTGAGGAGCATGCTGAAGAGCAAAATATTTCCAAAAGAATTATGGGCAAAGGTGGTTGGTTGTGCAGTCTATATCTTGAACCAATCCCCAACGATAAGTGTTTCAGATATGACACCCCAAGAAGCATGGAGTGGGAGAAAGCCAACTATCTCTCATTTTCGTGTCTTTGGGAGTGTTGCACATGTTCATGTTGCTGATGAAGAACGAAGAAAGTTAGATGACAAAAGTAGAAAATACTTTTTTATTGGTTATTCTGAATTTTCTAAAGGTTATAAGATGCTAGATCCCAATACAGGAAAGACAATTATAAGCAGAGATGTCACCACTGACGAAGAAGCCACTTAGGAGTGGAATAATGATAAGAAAAATTATAGTTTTTATCCTTTCATCATGGATGAAAACAAAGAGCATGATCCGGAGGAACCAACCATAACATCAACGTCAAGCAGTCCTATTTCAGTTGCATGTCTCGAACAAGAAGAAGATGAGAGTGAAAGTCCAAGACAACGACCGAGAAAGTTTCATCATAATGAAAATCTTTATGATGTTACCACAGATCTTAGCGAAGAATTAACTCTTTCCTGTCATCTCATTGATAGTGAGCCCATTGATACTGAAGAGGCCATAAAAGATGAAAACTTGAGAAAAGCCATGGATGAGAAGATCCAAGCAATCGAGAAGAATGAGACATGGGAGTTGACCAAACTTCGAGCCGATAAAAAGCCCATTGGAGTCAAATGGGTGTTCAAGGTGAAGAAGGATGCAAATGGAAAAATTGTTCGACACAAAGCAAGGTCATTGCAAAAGGATATAGTCAAAAACCCGGTATTGACTATGATGAAGTGTTTGCACCTGTTGCAAGAATGGAGACCATCAGACTAGTGATATCAGTTGCTGCTCAAAATGGATGGAAAATCCACCAAATGGATGTAAAGTCAGCATTTTTGAATGGCTACTTAGAAGAAGAGATCTATGTCCAACAACCGCCTGGGTACATTTTCAGAGGACATGAAGGCAAAGTGTTGAAGCTAAAAAAAGGCGTTGTACAGACTCAAACAAGCACCGAGAGCTTGGAACAGCCGTATTGACAAATATTTTCAGGAGAATGGATTTATCAAGTGCCCACATGAGTATGCCTTATACGTGAAAGTAAAAGGTAGAGATATGTTGTACAAATTATTCTTACCAGGAATAATCCTTATATGTTTGCTAATTTCAAGAAGACGATGACTAGTGAATTTGAAATGACTGACATTGGCCTGATGTCTTATTATCTTGGCATTGAAGTGAAGCAGAATGATGATGGTGTTTTCATTTGTCAAAGTGGCTTTGCTATGGTGATCTTGTAGAAATTCAAGATGGAGAATTGCAATCCTGTCAGCACTCCAATTGAATGCAGTTTGAAATTGATCAAGGATGAAAATGGAGTAGGAGTTAATCCGACAATTTTTGAAGTCTGATCGGGAGTCTCAGATACTTGACGTGCACAAGGCCAGACATTTTGTATGCAGTTAGACTAGTGAGCAGATACATGGAAGAACCAAAGGAGTCTCACTGGAATGCAGCAAAAAGGATACTCCGCTATGTCAAAGGTACTGCTAATTTTGGATTGCATTATTCAAAATCTGATGAATTCAAATTAGTTGGGTACAGTGATAGTGATTAGGCTAGAGATAAAAATGATTGGAAAAGCACTAGCGAGTTTGTATTTTTTCTCGGTGAAACAGCTTTCACTTGGAGTTCAAAGAAGCAACCGATTATGACAATGTCTACTTGTGAAGCTGAATATGTTGCTGCAACCTCATGTGTATGTCATGCGATATGGCTACGTCAATTGTTGAAGGAACTTCAAATGGCACAACAAGATCCAACTGATATTTTTGTTGATAACAAGTCAGCCCTGACATTAGCAAAAAATCGAGTGTTTCATGATCGAAGCAAGCACATCGACACGAGATTTCATTTTATCACAGAGTGCATTGAGCATTAAGTTTTGGGGAGTGTTAAATTAATAAACTTAATTAAATGTTGGGAATAATCGAGAATTAAGTTTTGGGGAGTGTTAAATTAATAAACTTAATTAAATGAATAAACGGAATAATACATGTGTGGTTAGATAAGAGATTGATAGTAATTAGAATTATGTTGTTAGAATTTTAGCATTGTTGCCACAATATTGGCCAAGTTAGAAATGAGCATTGTTGGCACAATATTGGCCAAGTTAGAATTGAGCATTGCTGGCACAATATTAGCCAAGTTTGTTTTGGCTTCTTACACTATAAATAGAGAGCAAATGATGTGTCAATTCATAGCATAGAAAGTAGAGTGAAAAAGAAAGAGAGAGTGTGAGAAAAATAGAGAGAAGAGTGAGCATTGGCTTTGTAGTGCCTTGTATAAATAGAAGTGTAATGTTTGTTTGAGTTTTATAAAAATTATCTTTGTGTGATTAGAGTTGTTAATTATCATCTTTACTCCAAAAAATAAAGGAAAAAATAGTGAACAACATGAAAAGTTTCAGGTTACAAACCGATAGTTCGGTTTCGAAACAAAATTATCCGAAAGATGTGAGTAACTAATAACGTCATATTACAAAGTTGACAAAGAGTGCTCTCCCATTTGATCCTCAAAGACCACGGAACATGTGTCGATTGTTTTTTGAGAACACTAACAACGTACATTGAGTCCGTTTCCAACCATAGCTTATTCCATCCTTTCTCTAACGCTTTGTCAATTGCGGTGATCGCAGCTGCTAGCTCAGCTTCAAAAGCGTAAGCTACTGTAATTTTTCCAGTGAATGATCCATTCGGGAAACCACAATAATTGGGAAAGATTTCACCATAACCTGCAGGGCCAGGTGCTCCGGAAGCAGAACCATCAACATTAACTTTCATAAATGGATGGGTTGGGGGCTGCCAAATAACTGTGACAATGCGCTCCATGCGGCTGGGAAAGATCTCAAAACCGAGTTGTTCCAGGATTTTAAAATCATCAACTTGTTTGGTGCTGTCAAACCTGAAAAATTCAACCTCTTTCATCAATCTCCAAAGGATGCGCAAGAAATTTCCAAGAGCATGCTTTTCATTATCAAATCAGGCCCCGTTCCTAGTATTCCATAGAATCCACACGCCTGTTAGAATTGCCACGTTCCAGAGTGCAAAAAAGTGGGAACCGCAATGCATTATGTTTGCACGTTCGAATAGATGGCGCACACCTGCATTTTTATAGATTCTTTTGCAAAAGAGACCAGAATTTGCATCCCATAGACATATGGAGAATTCACAATTAAGAAAAAAAGATAGAAGCTTATCCCATAGTATGTCAAAGAAACACTATGGAAATAATGTAGCATATGTAATATCATTGGAAAATTAAGGCATAAAAATGACTTCTCGAATTTTAATTGAAGGAGAAATAAGAAATTACAAAGATATCAAAAAAATTAATTAACAGAAATATCTTATGCTCTTCTAAAACCGAGAATGTATTCCTCAAGCTCTCAAAGAACTTGTGCTGTTTTGTTATTTTGCAATGTAAATCATAAACTTCTGTTATTTTAGCAATCTAAACAACATACCTTGCTATTTCATATTCAAGTACTACATAATGCGTATGTTTTCTTCAAGGGCCTTTAATTGTACATGAGAGAGTAGTCCAACACTCATCAACATAAGGACCTATTGACTTGAAATAATAAAAAGTAAAACAAGAAACAACATAAGAAAAAGAGTAAAGAGACCCATTTGTGTAAAGCAATAAAAATACAAATTTAAGAGTATGAAATCAAAATTTGTAAAGTAAGACGCAAAAATCAAAGGCAAATTAAAGAACATCTTTGAAGCCAGAGTTTACCTACATCCAAACCTTTGAAAGATTAGTTGAAACCTCTAGCTTTCTTCTCCAGCCCAAACAATCTAGGGTTTTCATTTGCATCTACCATTTAGGGAAATAGATTAGAGATAAAAGGTGGTCGGTCATGAGAGGTAATGGAAAGAGAAGCGGTGGCTGTTGGAAGTGGATGAAAAGTGAAGAATCCATGGTCGACGGCGGAAAAGGGAGAGAAGCCAAGAGAAGGAATACGCATCGTGCACAGAAACACAAAGTAGCCAACTTAATTCTCTGACTACTTTACATAATTTAGGATTCAGTTGAGTTTGTTTTAAATAATTAAGTAAAATGATGTTACAGAGGTGCATTTAAATTTTTTTAGCAAATAACAAGGTTTCTTCTCTAAATAATTATTTTAGGTTAATTTTGAGAAGATAATTAGTTTGGAATCATTTTAATTAGAGGAAAAAAATCATATTTAAATAATCAAATTCAGTAACGAGACATTTGGACGAGCTCTATTAATTAGAAAAAGAAATCATGTTTAATTAGGAAATTGATTTGGCCTCATTTGCCATAAAAATTGCAATTAATAAATCAAGGAAAAAAATAGTCATTCATTGAAAGTTAATATATGTAGTCTTAGGCCATGTTCTTTTGGACTGCAATTTTATGAACTGAACTGAACTTAAGTTGGCTGAATTGAACTGAACTGAATCGAAGTGAGCTGAACTGAAGTTATTTCAGTGTAAATTTATAGATACGCATAGTTGAACTAAACTGAAATGAACTGAAGCGGCTGAACTGAACTGAAGCGGTCTAAACTGAACTGAACTGCATTGTAGTCCAAAAGAATAAGGCCTTTTATTAAAAAATTTAGTTCAATAATAAATAAATGAAAATGTTTTTTTAATAATTATGTAATTTAATTTTTACTATAAACATCCTAAACTTTTTATTTTAAGAAATAGCCATTAAAAAATAGCTATCAGCGAATTTTGTAAGTTGTGTAATAAAATATATTAATTTTGTTAAAAAAATATATTTTATTCTAATTTTATTATTTATAGTAGAGAAGAGAAAAGGGAATGAAATTTTTTATTCATGTTTTATATAATTTTTTAAATGAATATAATTCGCAACGGAAAGAAAAAACTTGCATATTCCGTTGCAACTTTCCCTCCAAAGTCTCCCCCAGCTTTTTGCAAGGGAAATATAAACCCTTGCAATTCCCCTTGCAATTAAATTCCTTAATTATTTTATAAGATTTTGCAAGGAATATCATTTTACGTTGCAGAATCCGTTGCAAGTTAGGAAAACTGCAACGGAAATTTTTCCCGTGCAAGCATTCCGTTGCAGATTGGTGACTTTCTTGTAAGAATATCACACACGATGTCGAATATCACACATATTTTAATCAATTCAACATTAATATAATATGTTGGAGAAATTCCTGAAAATAACTTGCATAATCTCTGAAGTCGTGACAACACTTTCGGATTGAAACTAATTTGGTGGTTCTCCCAAAATTTTTAATAGGATAAAATTAGAGTAAAATCAAGAACTTGGAACGGATTATCGTTGTGAAGAAAAAAATGAACCAGCAGCAAGCGTTGCCAAAAATCGACTGTAATTATTGCCAGCGCTAGGATTTTAAAAACCTGAAACAAGTAGTTGCAATGGTTCAGAGATAAAACATTGCTAAAAGTCATGTCAATTCAAGCAGTTGCTTTTGCTTAGAACAGAATCGTTGTAAAAAGACGTGTCCGTTTGAGCAGCTGCCGCAGTTCATAACAGAAGTGTTGCGAAAGGTAACTCCAGGACCCTCGTAAGCTAAGTATCGTAATATAACTCGAACAAGCGTGCACTCTACACTCTCCTAACTTGTTCGATGAAATATTACAACCGCATTGGTCAACTAGTTGATCCAATTACACTAAAATACCAACAATCCTCCCCATTTTAGTGTAATCCATTATTAACTAAACAATATCACAACAAATAACAAACTTATGCACAAATGAAATATCGTGACGATTGAATTTTGTCTTAGTATATTACACATTCCAAGTATTCAAATACCAAAGGTGTTACTATGGATTGAATCTTTGTTATCCATCTCGATTACTCGAAGATAATATACACATAAGTCAATATTCTAACATGTTCTATCTTTTACTGGCCTCGTGTCCCTATCCTTCATATGCATATCAAAGTCACGTCCAAAACATTTCAAAGCGGTTAAACTTCATGCGCATATAGGTAGCTCTTTTAATCTTGCACGTGCATATGCAATTTTTCAAAAGAACTATTAAGAAGCTAAACTTCAACCTCCTTATCTTGCAGGTCTGAACACATACCTTGGGATGTTATTATTCATGTGTTCCAATCACTAGTTGTTAAGTTGTCCTCATTGAATTCAACACCTAATGTCATATTATATAGGAATTGGGTATCTTAACATGAGAGATTTTAAAAGGACTTTAATCACATCCCCATAGCTAACTTGTGCACAAGATCTCTCCTTAACCCGTTGGTTAAATGATCGGCTAAATTATGCTAAGTTTTTACAAACTCTAATGATATAATATCACGTATGATGCGTTTGGCCACAATAAAATTTCCTAAATTAGATCTCTTAGCCATCCAGCTTCTTTACTAGATGCTACTAATGTTACAAACTCATATTCAATTGTTGAGTTAGTGATCCAAATATGTTTCTTTGACACCCAGGAGATAACACCTTTGCCAAGAAGGAATACCCACCCACTTGTGGAAGAACTATCTTCCTCATTAGAAATATAACTTGTATTCGAATAACCTTTAAATATTGAAGGAATCCATTGGAATGCTAATTGGAGAACAATCCTTGAAATTAATTTATTCAAAATCTTCTTAATATAATGAGATTGAGAAATTGAAATAACATTGTTCTTCCACTTTATTCTTATACCAAGAATCACTTCAGCCTCCCCCAAATCCTTCATCTCATAACTAGATGACAAAATTTCTTTGCTTTATCAACCTGACTTTGGTTAGTACCAAAAATCAACATGTCATCCACATATAAATAGATTATAACTTCTTTACCAGAAGTATCAAACCCGCTATTTACACACTTGTCTACTTGGTTTGTAACAAAACCACTAGAAAAAATCACATCATCAAACTTTTGGTGCCACGCTTTTGGTACTTATTTTAGTCCATATAGCAATTTCTTTAGCTTGCATATCTTATTTTCACAACCTGACATAACAAACCCTTTTGGCTATTTCATATAAATCTCCTCTCACAATTCATCATTCAGGAATGCAAATATCCAATTGATGAATTACAAGGTTTTTCACATTAATCAACAAATCAAAAATTTTATAAAAATAATTTCTAACATATTAGAAATTTTTAAAAAAATCACAAACTAATTTCTATAATTTTTATGAATTTATTTACACAAAATAAATCAAGTACTCGGTTTTTCTATCTTAAAAACTTCTGAAAAAATTATCATTAAATCAAAAAAATAGAAAAATGGTGGGGTAGGAAAATTTTTGGAACAAAATGGCATTATTTAGGGCCTTAAATAGCAAAAATACCAAATTGGCCATTAGAAACGCGCCATGTAGCATTCAGTTAACCAGTCAACTTTGACTTTTGACTGACATGTGGCAGTCAACCATTAACCAATCAATCCCAAAGGTTAAACTAATGCCCCATCATATGCCACGTGGAATTGACCATAGTCAACTCCATAATCGCCACATGGACAGAAGTTATTTTGGATAATGACCAAAAACTGTTATGGCAATGCTCCCAAAAGCATTACCATAACCAATAGTCTCATTCTTTCTGTGGTGACATTTTGTTTTTATTTAATTGAAGCATCGCAATACATCGATGTCCCCAAACAAATACCGTCACATTCAGAAACCGTCGCAAGACACAGTCGTCGCAAGTAAACCATCACAACTTTTCATTTTCTGACGGATTCTGCAATGGATTGTGCAATGGATTCTGTATCCTTTGCAAAAAGCAGAAAATTGAATTTCGATTTTAAATCATTCTGAAAACAATTTCGGCCTCTAACCAAACCCCTCTTAAGGTTTTTCAACGTCCCGAGTCCAGCGGCTTCGTTCTTTTTTCCAAATAATGAACAAAAACTCGCAATTACCCAAATTAATGCGAAAAATGCAACGTTTTTTTGGGGAAAACGACTTTAAAATGCCCAAAATCAAACCTAATTGATTCAAACGTGTCTTTGAATATTAAAAATACAAAATTTCATTCAAATATTGACCAGATTGTAGAATCATTGCTAAAACGCTCTAAAAAGACTATTTTTCACCATTTTGAATACTTCATCAGTAAATTCGACAAGAAATTCACGGAAAACTGTTCCCCAAATAAACAATTTTAGAATTTCCAGAACAAGGAGAAAGAGAATTTACGTATATAACACAGAAAAACATTACAAATACATTCGCTCTAAAATCATTGAAGGATGTCGAATAAGAACATATCAAATTGTGTACCTTTTCGTTGCCCGAGATCAAGGAGTGCCATTATAACACCGTTTGTTTGCAAAAAATGAAATTGAATCATTGGTATTTCAAATATCAATAGTTTTCCACAACTTCTTCAACAGATTCTCCATTCGTCATTTTAAAAAAAAAAATTAGTTTCAGTCTTTGAAACTAAGCAGACTTCAAAATGAATTAATTTCAAACTTTATTGGGGAATTACTAAAAATAACTTTGATAATGTCTAAAGTCAAGATAACACTTTTAGATTGAAACATATTTAGTAGTTCTCACAAATTTTTCAATCGGATAAAATCAGAGTAAAATCAAGACCTTAGAATGGATTATCGTTGTGAAGAAAAACTGAACCAGTAGCAAGAGTTGCAAGAAATCGCCTGTAAGTGTTGCTAATGCTAGGTTTTTATAAACATGAAACAATCAGTTGCAACGCTTCAAAGATAAAGCGTTTCTGAAAGTCATGTCCATTCGAGCAACTGCAATATTTCATAAAAAAAGTGTGGCGAAAGGTAGCTCTCGGTCCCTCGTAAGCTATGTATCGTAATAGAACTCGAACAAGCTTGCACTCCCCACTCTCCTGACTTGTTTGATGAAGTATTAAGACCACATTAGTCAATTAGTTGATCCAATTAAACTAAAATACCAGCATATTATAACCATATTACTTAAGAATTATGTATCAAGATCTGAGAAAGTTTTAGAAATTTTTATTTTGATATAATTTTGTAAAGGGAAAGCTTCAAAAAAGCATCTTGTGGTTTTACTCATTTGCAAAATGGGGTCTGAGAATTTTTTTTACAAAATGGGGTATGTGGTTTCAAAAAATTGGCAATAACAGGATTCTCAATATTAAATTATCTCACAATAATGGGTAATCTTGATCTTTTTTATCTGAATTTTTATGGATTAGTTAATAAAAATACAATACACATCATTAATAATTTTTAAAATTTTTTTATTAGTGCAAATTTTTTTTTATTAATATATGTTGATAAACTTTTTTTTTACTTAAAGATTGAGAACCATAATCCGATCTCTATTTATTAAAAAGGGGAAACGAAAAAAGCAAAAAAAGAAAAGAAAAAGAAAACAAAGAGGAAAAAAGGCAGAAAATAACTCTCTATTTGCAATCACTAAACCTTTCTTTTTCTGGACCGAAAGTGGCTTTGAATTGAATGTGGGGGTTTGTGTAATTGAAATCATGTTGCATGTAGATCGGCTTTCATTAGATTCTGTACTTTTGGAAGCACTAGCAATAATTGAATCTATAAGAGCCTTCAATCTCGCATTCGGCAATAAACTCTGCCGACTAGTTTTCTTTTTCCTCTTGATTGTTTCCCAAGTATTATCTATTTCCACATCCTCATCCTACTCAGCTAATCAGTCCAAGATTCTCCCTTCTCAGTAATGGCAAGAGTTTGAGGTTCCTTATTGTGGTGCAAAGACACTTCTAGCTCAATCTCTTCAATATTGTTAATTCTTTCCCTCACCGACGGTGTGTGCTCGAGTTCCTCATTAGTTGCGCTATTCTGCTCTCCAATGGATTAGTCATCATCAAATTCCTCCTCCACTGAATCATCCAACGATTCTTGTCTCATGATCGGAGTTACAGCTTTTTCCTTTTTCATGAGGCTATCTTCCAAATTGAGAAAGATGTGTTCATTCGATACAACCCTTTTATTCCTCTCTTCAATATATTTGATATGTTGGAATAATTCTAAATTAGGCTAAAATCCACCCTTCTGGGTAGCAAAAGTACTGGGCTAAGATTGTAGAGTTGGCGGTCTGGTTCTAGTTTATGGAGGATTCTCCCTTGTTAATTTCATCCCTTTAGGAGGCTGATTCAATTCTTTCGGCTCGGTGTTTTGACGATATTCATGAGCCTTCCCTGGTGTTTTTAGGTGCAAATTATTTCTATAGTGGCGGCTCTATGCCAACTGATAAATAAATAGTGCATAAAGATGGTATGTTTTCATATTCTAAAGCAACCTAAATCTTATCAGTCTCAATATCAACCCGAATGGAGTCTTGTAACTGTTTTACGACATCAATATCAATCAACATTCTTGCATAGTGACCGAATTCCCACTCAATAATGTTCTGGTCAAACTGTAATGGTACACCAATACCTCGAGCAATATAAGTAAGAATTCTTCTATCCCAAATGATTCAAGACAAATTGTAAAACTGCACCCAGACTTGCATAGTTGTTGACTCGTATTTCAAAGGATCAAAATTGGGACTCCAAGGCCGGAGTCCTAAGATATAAGGTTGCAAATTGAGATTACCCCTACTGCTAATAAGATTAAAAGCAGTTTCATTATTGAAAATAATATGGCAGAAACCCTTACCCAAGGAGATTAATTTCTAGTCCATCTCCAGGCCCCAACTTTTGTCAAGTTTTAATTTCAACGCAGAGTGCCTCCATGGGATTTCTCCTTTTAACAAAGTGATTCCGCCGACCATTGAGAATTGACATGATTTCAGCCTCTCTTCATAAAGAGCTCTGTATTGCTTTGTATCCTCCATCAGCGTCAATGATGCGTGAAGCCGAAATATACTTGAATCGTGATGTATAATTTGTAAATAATAATTTAAATTATGAGAATGTTGAATTAAAAAAAAAAGAAAAAATGAGAATGCTGAATTGATTAAAATATCTTCTGTAACATCACTATTCTGAATAAAAAAATATCATTTATCCTCTTTTTGCCAATATTTTGAAACCACATACCCCATTCTGCAAAACAAAATTCTCAGACATCATTTTGAAAATGAGTGAAACCGCAAGGTATTTTTTTAAAGATTTCTCTTTTTTAAATTATCATCGTCTTTTAATTATAAAAATATTTGCACTTCTCAAAACATTTGAAAATTTATTAGTGAGGTGTATTGTATTTTTATCAACTAAGCTGCAAAATCTCAATTTAAATGGACAAGATTATTCTTTGTCATGACGTAAATTCATATTGGAGATGTTTTTTGTCATTTATTAGCAACGTTTGAAACCATAAACCGTATTTTCTTAAGACAAATACTTGGAAACCCTCTTGAAAATAAGGTTAACTACATGACATGTTTTTTAAGGTCACCCTCTGGAAAAATGTATATGTGTTTACAATCAATGGAAAACCAAGTATAATAGATACTTTCTAAATAGAAATTCTTCCAATTGAGCCATATATGGCTAACCTTGCTACTATTTAAGAAAACAATTTACCTTGGGTTTGAAATTTTCATTTCAAAGATAAACTCAAGTTTATTGATTTTTGTCAATATCGAACTTAGTCGATCACTAGTGGCCAAGGGAGAGGGGAGGATGGTGGGGCATGTTAGTATTTTAGTGTAATTGAATCATTATCTTGTTAGACCAGAGATTTTATTTTGATCGATAACTATTTATTTAGGGTCATAAATAAATACTAAATTGGAAGAAAATAAAACTTGCTAGACTACTAGGGTT
This sequence comes from Euphorbia pulcherrima, assembly GCA_947683365.1. Taxonomy (NCBI): domain Eukaryota; kingdom Viridiplantae; phylum Streptophyta; class Magnoliopsida; order Malpighiales; family Euphorbiaceae; genus Euphorbia; species Euphorbia pulcherrima. The sequence goes on from CANTUS010000010.1 coordinate 9,283,735, forward strand.
GGACCCTGAGAAAAATTGGGCCACGCATGCATTAAATGCCTGCGTGTGTTTCCACATTTCACATGAGTGCCCTTTAGCACTCATGGACTGCGGGCCACGCAAGCACTACCCAAATAGTGCATGCGAAGGCCTACGTGTGGCAGGCCATGCAAGGGCTGCAATGGGTAGCTCTTGCAAGGTCTACTTCTGAGCTGGGCTTGCGAGAAGACCCCTAAGGCCCAGCCCGAGCTTGCCTTGTGTGGCAAGCCACGCTTGGGTATGACTCGCGGATCCACTAACATCCTCACACCATACCTAGTGGGATTGGACAATTTTCTACAATCCCATATTGACTTAGGGAGCAAGTTTTGCTCCCCCTTCTCCTATAAAAGGAGATCTACCCCTCCTCTATTCAGTGCACTAGTTCTTCCTTTGAGGTTTGACTTGAGATTCTACTGCATTTTCTCAAGTCGACTTTGAAGAGCATTTTAAGGATTCCTAATTTATTTAGGGAACCCTTTGGTTAATATTTCGGGCGGGTTTTTGAGTGGTCTAGTAGTTACTAAAAACTCTATGATTCTTCCTCAAGGGAGGTTTCGGTGGTGGGGTTCTTGTGGATACTCATAGAGGCTATCCTACACTTGGAGGCTTGTGCAAGGAGGTTTCAACTTATAAGTTTCTCTTATTAGGTCGTTTTCTTTAAGCGTTTTTAGACTTGATAACTATGCTTAGGTTATTAGTGCGCTTAGTTTTTTTTATTCTTAGGAGCTTAGAGTTATAACTTGCTTACTATAAAATATTTAAGCAATGAGTTACGGTATGCCTAGTATATGCATGATAAACTAGGTAGAGAATTAATTTAGTTAAGTCTTTAATTAATTATATACAACTAGTAGGAGTTCCTAGGGACATGGGAAAAAATTTTGAATTTCCGCCAAGCTTATACCGCAGGTTCAAAGTGACTGTTAGTTCCCAACACAGAATTGATGGGGTTGATCCGCAAGAAGAGGATGACATTATGGATTCCAATTCAGACTATTCTCAGCCTGAGAGAGGCATTCCAGGCTCTTAGGCTGATTCTGCAGAACGAGAAGAAGCAAAATTGAAAATTAAGGCCAACAGGTTACACATGTTAGGCAAGAGTATCCAGCTTCTTCCTTTGAAAGCTTTTGAAGTGGGTGGGAGATAGATGAGGGCGATACTATTCCTCGATATCCTAGAAAGATAAAGTAGTCTGTTGCTCGCACAGACTGAGCTTCACGAGAGCGCAAATCTCCTCTGAAATATTCCCCTTAGTTGATAGTTTTCTTTTTCTTTTGCCTTAATGGTTGTTTTTACTTTTGTTGTTTTTTCAGCTTTTCTTTTCTTTTCTTTGTTTCTTTTTATTTAATAATACTTGAGCTCGATTCCCCGGCCTCCGCTTTTTAAGGTTAAAGCATCTCATACTCGAGGGTGGTTTCCTTTATGGTACACATGGTTTCTTTGTTATCTCATCGTGTGCCATGGTTCTCAACTCACAATTGGACATAATGTCTTATGCTACATATGCATGTGGTTTCATCCCATATATTCCTAGAAAGCAATTTCGTAGCAGATATGTTAGCTAACTTTTATCTAATTGTATTCGGAGGGATTGCAGGCATAACTTAAGTGGCAATATGTTTTGGTTCACTTAAACTTTTTTCTTATTATTTTTCTTTTATTTTGACTATTAATAATATTTGAGTGCGGGTTCCAATTTAGTGGAGATGTACGCCCTGTATCCATCAACCTCCTCAGCTCTTATTAAAAAAATTGATGTTTTCGTTACCATTTCTTATGAATGTAACATATATTTTTCGGTTACAACTTAAGTTGTAACATAAAATTTAGACATTGTTACAACCAAACATTGATTTAAATATATTGTTTCAAATAATTTGTTAATTTTGTGACAATAACTTTAACTTCAAACAAACATGTGTTTTAGGTACAACAAATTATTGTAACTAAAAACATTCAATGTTACAATAAGTCTTTGGTGGACAAAAACAATTTTCACGACAATATACAAAGTTTGTTGCATACAATTATCGTCACCAACTATACAACATGACGATAATAATAGTTACATATAGTCATTTCTGGACTTAGTCATGTGATTTAGTTCAAATTGAAAGATAATACGTGATAATTTTTTTTTAATTAAAAGTTGAGAACGGGAGCCCGGTCTCCATTTATTAGAAGATAATACTAACAATTATTGTCACAAAAATTGCGATTTTGTGACAATATTTTTTTGTTACATTTGGAAAACATTTTGTTTCGAAATTGTACATGATGATTCCCTTGTGACAACTTTTCTTGTTACATATATACTTGTGTGACAACTTATCGCTTTTTTGTGACAACTTTTATTGCATAAAAAAATTTGTTATGACAGCTTCCTCAAGTTGTCACGTAATTTGTGGCAAAGGCTTGGTCTAGTGGTTGAGCCTGGGAGCTTTGATCCTAGAGATCACAGGTTCGAGTCCACATACGATCGGGGGTGGGATGTAGTTTTTCTTTGTTATTATCGTAAGCCCAATAAGATAATTTTTTTTATAAAAAAATTGTCACGTAATTTTTGTTTAATTTGTTGTATAATACATAACAATAAGCTTCTTTGCGACACATTTTTTTTCTTTTCTATTAAGACAAAAGGTATAAAAAAAAATGAACAATATTGTGACAAGAAAATTATATATTGAAAGATTGGTCAAAGAAAGGGATTTCTTGAACTAACCTTCACTGCACAGGAATGTAGGATGTAGATCTAGCTTCGTCGTAGAGGGAGGCTTCAAAGTAGGAATTGTGATCTGGCTCTGCCATAGGTGGTGGCTGCCAGATAGAAAAAGGGCACTAGAGCGATTAGCAGGGTTACCGACGTAGCCTCTTTGATGGATTGTATTTTCAGCATGCATTTGTGCTTATTTCTATATCACTAAGACCATGTTTTTAGTCTTTATGACCGCTATTACTTCCTTTTCTGCCTTTTTCAGGTTTTGAAGGCAATCCAGAGAAAACATGCAATATTCAGTAGAAAAGAGCCTTTCACTGATACTTGAAGCAGACAGCTCGGAGCGATAGCTAGACCCAGTGACTCTAGAACACTTCAGAATGACCAAGATGGCATCAATACCGGATCACGCCATATCTAGATATGGAAGTTACCCCGTTCGAGCAAATCCTATTCTGGAAGAGCCCAACTTAAAAGGAAGTTTGATCTCTTTCCTAATTTCATAAAGGGAAAGATTTTACTACCACTTGAAGACCAAGACTAAACGGAAATGAATCCATCAAAATAAATGCAAAGAGTCATGTTTTGTCACTAAAGAAGAAGCATAAGGGGGAGCACTCAGCTATAAATACCAAGGTCAGCCATTTCAAAGGGGATATATAATTCATAAACAATTCCAATCCAATTTACCATTCAGTCTTTCTAGTCTAGCATTAGTCTTTGTGGTCTTTAGTTTCAAGCAATTTTGATTTACAGTTTTGGTTTTGAACATTTCCAAGTTTAATTATAATTTCATTTGTAGTTTTATTATTTTATCTTTTATTTCAGTCTCTATATTCTCAGCATGATTTATTAACAGTCACTTTATGTTCCTACGCATTTGAATTCAGCCATGTTCAGCTAGAACTCTCATGGCTTGACTAATTAATGGTCAAGATTGAGTTTAAATGGTGTGAGGACCGTAATGGAATAAAGAAATTTGCAAGGCGACCTATTTACCAATCTCGGTACTTAAAGGGTTTTATAGTAAGAATATCACTGGTCTCGTTGTTTGGACTGATTACCCAATCACGATAGAGACTATTGTTACTTTATCCCTCTTTAGGCACTATTACAGATGCAAGAATAGATATTAACAATAATCAGAAAGACTTGCCAAATGGGTGATCAGTCCAAAAAGTAGGACTAGTGATATTCTAAAATGGTATTTGAACTAAATCTAGGTCCATTGCAATTGATTTCTTGTCCTATGATAACCATGATATTCAATCTTGTCCTATTTTGGTTGAGCCATTATCTCTTATCATTTCATTACTTGCTTTATTTAGTTTTAATCCCAAAATTCCCAACAAGAGTACTTCTAAGCCACAACATATGTCATCTTCTAAGAATAACATTGTCAAATACCATTCCTTGTGGATTTAACCCCCATTTGCTACTAACTACCAGTTTGTTTTGCGTAGGGATTTATTTTTGGTGGTCTTGACACCCATCAAATTTTGGCTCCGTTGAAAGGGAATGGTTCTTTTTTACTAGTTGTTCGACGTGGATAACCAGAGCGATATGTCATGGCAGTGAATTCCTCTAGGATCCAAAAATTGAAAGATCGAGTAGAGCTGGTGCTAAGCAAGCCTCAGAGCGTAGAGATTCTAAACATCAGGCAGAAACTTCAAATGGACCCAACAACGATCCAATTGATATAAAAAGGACTGTCTGACTATTTGACTGACTCAGACTCAGAACCTGAAATAGCTATAGTGACCATGGCTGACCAAGAACATTCAATTCGAGACCTCACACAAGTCCTAGTGAACCAGCAACCTTTCTACATCACTTATCCAAATGAAACTGAAGATAACAACTTTGAGATGAGATCTGGGTTTGTACATAGCTTTCCCAAATTCATCGAAAGAGCTACTGATGACCCCTTACAAACACTTGCATAAATTCCATTTGACGGTGTGTTCCATGAAGCCACCCAAGGTCGATCTAAACCTTATGAAATTAAAGTCCTTTGCCTTCTCCCATAAGTTACGACTTTAAAAATGTAGATCTATTCAGCCAAGCTGAAAGATACAAAGAGTCTCTATGAGTATTATGAAAGGTTCCAGCACCTTTTGGCAGCCTATCCACCTCATGGATTCACTGATCAAGCCTTAGTCAAGACTTTCTATGAGGGACTCCCATTCTCCATACGGTCCATGTTAGATGCCGCTGGTGAGGGTGCTCTCATCAACAAGACCCCAACTGAAGCTTAGGAAATCATCAAGACTATGGCAGAAACCACTCAACAGTTTGGCTTTCATGAACTAAAATCTACATCGAGATCAATCAGTCTTATGATCTTAATGACAAAATAGAAAGACTCGCTGAACTTATAAATAAAAAAGCTTTCCAGACCGAGGTCGCAAAGGAGTGCAAACTGTGCAAAAAGGCTACTCATGCTACTGATGAATATCCTCATACAGGAGAACCTGAGTTTGAACAAGTACATGCCAAGGGGAACTATAGCAATTATAGCGACTATGGAATCTACGGTAACCATGATAACTATGTTAATTAGGGAAATAAGTAGCCATACATTCCTCTACCACAGAGAAATCAAATTGGATGGCGAGATAGTCCGACACTCACTTGGGGAAATAACAACTGTCAACAGCCATAAGGACCATAGAATCAGCTCATGGTGAGAAATCAGTAGAATGCGATCGTGCCGAGACCTCCTCAATAAGTCCAGGCCCAGCCCAACCCACCTTAGCAGCCACAATATAATCCTTATGAGCTTTTCACTACTCTCGCTGAGGACACCAATAAGTGGTTTGAGCTGGTAGACAATTGGATACAAGGACAACAAGGTAACTTCTCAAACCTAGAAAAATAGATGGCACAAATAGCTAGCACTCTCTCTAAGATTGTGAACATGGGGAGAATTCTATCCCAAATAGAGGACAATCCAAGAGAGATTGTCAGCATGATCACGCTGAGGGAAAAGAAAGAAACTCGGTCGGAACCACTAAGAGTGGAAATAGAGGATGAAGTCATAGTGATTCTCAATGACATGGAAGAACTAGTGACTTCTACCGAGACCATACCTCCTTTTCCCGAAAGACTGGTAAAAACCAAGAAGCTGAAAGAAGAGAAAGAGATCTTTGAGACCTTAAGGAAAGTCGAGATCAACATCCCGTTGCTCCATGTGATTAGACAGATACCTAAATATGTGAAATTCCTCAAGGAGTTGTGTACCAATAGGAAGAAGTAGCATGAACTGGATAAGGTCGAGATGGAGGAAAATGTGTCTATCATGATCTAACGTAAATTACCCCCTAAGCTGAAAGACTAGGGAATGTTCACAATCAATTACACCATAGGTCAGGTTGGAATTCAGAAAGCAATGTGTGATCTTGGTGCATCCATAAATGTCATGCCTTCCTCTATCTACCAGTAGATATTATCCAACCGTAATACGCCTATTAAGGAGGCCAGTATAGTCTTACAGTTTGTCAAGGTAAATGATTTTGTTTTTCCCGCTGACTTTTATGTTCTTGATACATGCGATGCAGATAGAAAGGGGAACTCAGATTTTTGGCTAGGGAGAACATTCTTGAGTACCGCTAAGACTGAAATTGACTTACACAGTGGTTCTCTCACTATAGAATTCAATGGGGGAGTAGCCATTTTCAATATTTTCCAGAAGAAGATTCGAGCCTATGTAGTATTGATAGTCTTGATCCCATCATCCAACAAATTTTTGAGCTCAATATCTTAGATGAGTATTTGGTCGCATTGAATGAAGCACTTGACGTCGAGAACCTTGTTGATACTAATTTAGATGAGAAGGTGAAAGAGGCTATTTGTGATCTCGGTACACCTCAACCTATATCGAGACCTGGACCAAAGCTCACTCTACCACCTTTTAAGAAACTCATTCCTTCCATCATCCAACCACCGAAGCTTAAACTCAAGAGCCTGCCAGGCCACCTCAAGTATGCTTTCTAGGGGGATAATGATACACTCGTAGTGATCATCTTGAGTAAATTGAGTCCTGATGAAGAGAAACGGCTGGTCTCCTTTCTCTAACAGTACAAGGAGGCGATTGGATGGACTATAGCCGATATCAAGGGGATTAGTCCTTCCACTAGCTTGCACAAGGTCAAGTTTGAGGAGAACATCAAGAGATGTCGCCAACCTTAAAGACAACTCAATCCTCTTATGATGTAAGTGGAAAAGAAAGAAGTGATCAAGCTTGTGGAGGCTAACCTCATTTACCCTATCTCTAACAGTGAGTGGGTTAGCCCAGCATAAGTTGTTCCAAAGAAGACAGGGATCATGGTGATAACAAATGAAGTAGGAGAACTAGTCCCAATGAGGATACAAAATAGATTGAGAGTTTGTATTGACTACCGCAAGCTGAATGCCTCAACCAAGAAAGACCATTTTCCACTACCATTCGTTGATCAGATGCTAGAGAGACTAGCAAGAAATTCTCATTTCTGCTGTCTCGATGGAATATTAGGATTCTATCAGATCCCGGTGGCACTAGAAGACTAGTAAAAGACAACATTTATGTATCCCTTTGGCACCTTTGCTTACAAATGGATGCATTTTAGTCTCTGTAATGCTCCCGCTACATTCCAAAGGTGCATGATCAGTATCTTTTCTGATTATGTGGAAAACATCATGAAGGTATTTATGGATGACTTTACTATACATGGTGATTCTTTTGATGCATGTCTCGATAACCTTGGTAAGATTCTTAAACATTGCATCGAGTCTGATTTAGTGCTTAGTTATGAAAAATGCCTATTCATGGTAGACAAGGGTATGATATTAGGTTATGCTGTATCCACAAAGGGTATTGAGGTAGATAAAGCAAAAATTTATGTTATTCAATCCTTGCCTTACCATACTTCTGCAAAAGAAGTTAGGTCTTTTCTTGGGCATGCGGGTTTTTATCGCAGGTTCATTAAGAACTTTTCAAAGCTCGTCGAGCCCCTATGTAGGCTACTCTAGAAAAACACTAACTTTGAGTTTGGAGATCCTTCCAAAGAAGCCTTTGACATCATCAAGAAGAAGTTAGTCTCTGCGCCCATTATCCAAGCACCTAATTAGAACCAGCCCTTCGAGATCATATGCGATGCGAGTGATAAAGTAGTAGGAACAGTATTGGGACAACAAGTTGGCCGAGAACCTCATGTCATTTACTATGCATGCCGGACACTCGATACAACTTAGCAAAACTACACCATGACTGAGAAAGAGCTCCTTGCTATCATTTTTTCTTTGGAGAAGTTTCGTTCTTACCTTCTTTGCTATAAGGTCATTGTGTACTTAAATCATGTTGCCGTGAGATATCTAATGACCAAGAAGGATGCTAAACTGAGACTAATTTAATGGATCCTTTTAATTTGAAAATTTGACATTGAGATTAGAGATAAAGAGGGGACAGAGAACCTGGTGGCCGATCATCTTAGCAAGCTGACCAATTCAGAAGAACCAAAAGAAGTACAAGATGAATATCCTAGGGAAAGTCTCTTTATTATTGCCAAGACTCTGTGGTAAATCAACCTGCAACAATGTTCCCTTACAAAAGGAAAAACAATTTTCATAGATCCCCAAATGGATGAAGAAAAGGAAGAAGTCGAATATCGCAAGATTTATTCATAAAGTGTCGTTTCAAAACGCACATGGCAAAAGAATTTCCATCAACACTACAAAAATATCAATGATCTGCAACGGAATTTCTGTTGCAGAAGATCATTTGTAACGGATTTGCAATGGTATTAATTCCGTTGCAATATACGCGCTTACAAATCCATTTGCAAGTGATTATCATTCCATAGATTTGCAATGAAAAGAATTTCTGTTGCAAATTTCATTGCAGATCAGCAAGTACATATCACTTTGCAACAGAAAGTATTTCGTGTATTTCATTGCAGATTCCATTGCAGATCTGCAAGTACATTTCACTTGCAATTCTACTTGCAGACTTGCAACTACAACAATCCTTGCAAAATACCGTCTTGCAGATTTGCAAATACAATTCCGTTGCAAAATCCCTTGTAGAATGTGTAGTTGAAAAAATAAAAAAAACATAATTTATTATTTGGATTGAATGGAGCTACTATGAATTACATAAAAAATATACAAAAGCTTCAATATCATTAAATTCACTTATCTAAGCTATAATATTCATTTTCCCAATATACAAGATTCATAGACTTGTAGTGATGAAAGTGCTATATACAATGGAGATGACGAAACCTACAAGATAGAAAATGGGGACCATTATGCATAATAAGAGTTTCCAACACAAGTAAAGAAAATCGAAGTCAACAAAATGGAACACTAATGATATTTTAATACAACTCAAGGTACACTCTTAGATGCATCTAAATATGTCTCATATTTTGCTTCTGCCTCAAGATCAAAAGGATATGCTCTATATGATGTAGATAGATGATCACATGATACAACATGAGATAAAGAGTGATATTGCTCATATGACGAATAATATTGCACATTGAACACAACCAATTGCACATGTAGTCTTTGAGTATTTGAGAATGTACACGAGTACTATTGACTTTTTAATAGGCTCATCATCTTATGGTAGTTGAAGAGAGAGCAAGAAAAATACCTTTTCCATTTGGAATTCAAGTTCACCTTTACGCATTTCAAGTCCAAAAACTAACATTTTCCTATAATGAAAACAAAAACGAAAATAAGAAGAAAATAAGTTTTACTACAGAGGCTATTTTTTCAGTATCCATATGTAGTACACATTTGTAAGTTTCAGGTGCAACAAACTTTAAAAGACCAGAAGCAAAATAAATAATGATACAAAATGGTTCATATATTGGAGCAAAAGATTCAAATAAAAAAAAATTTGAACATTAACTTGCATTAATGAATTGTATCAAGTCCAATTTGTCTCTTCATGACCATGACCAAGACCAAGACCAAGACCAAATAATTGCTATTGTTTTACTTTTATACACTGATTTCCATACCAAAATAAGTAATCTTCTTATGCAATTGTAGTGTGTATGAACGTATCTGATAGTATTCCAACTTACTCATAAGACACTCAATTGAATAAAAGATATGAAAATTCACAATCTTAAACATGACAAAAATATTCAGTCACTATGGAAACTGTGATCAAGTACCTCAGCATCCGCATCTTAAACAAAAAATTTAAAGGATTAAAACAAAAAGGGGAAATAACTTAGTCTACATATGAGATCTGAAAATTATTCTACAGGTTAAATTGAACACATATGGTGCCACTACCACTATTCCAAAATTTAGTTTTCCAATAGATTATGTAGATTCATGATATAACTCTATCAAATGGTGCCACTAACATATTGAACATGCAACCAGAACATGTTCATACGATCCATATCAAATAAAAGAAGGAAAAAATAAAAAATTAATTGACAATACTAGAAAATACACATAGGTAAAGAAATCATGAGTAGAAGGTAAAATTTTCCAAAGCCCCCTTAACTTAGCACGTTTTGTCACATGTCACACCCAACTTTCTGCGTCATCACTTTATCCCTTAAGTTGGCTTTTTGACATTACATAACCCCTAATACTGATGTGGCTTATGGCATGGAGAAGTTTGACTTGTAACGAGAGTGAAATTTCAAATTTCAACTAAAAATATATAATAGAAATATTTAATAAACCAATAATGTTTTTTCCATCTTCCGTCTCTCTTTTCTTTTCACCATTCCACCATTTTTGACCGAGCTCTGTACATCCATATTCCTCCATCTCCTCCACACATTTTGTACTTTTATTCCCATTCTCAGTTTCAGTTCTAATCAAACTGACATTTTCTTTATTATACACCATTCATTACTTCCCTTCAGCTCCCACAAACATGAGTCTTCCCTGCCTGTTCTGCCGACCACCGTCAATTTCCCCTCCCGCTTCACCAGCACCGTGAGTTCCAGCCTATCAGCCATCAGAACACTCATTTCGGCCATTTGTTCGATCCTTCTCATACCTCATCGAATCGTACATCTCACTCTCTCTCTTGCGGTATTTCAATATGCCATTGGAGCATCCGCAACCTCTAACTCCAAGCCCCATGGCCATCATTTTGAAATTTGAATGAATAACATTAGTACCCAATCGCTGCCTTTCAGTTATAACCAAGGGTGAATGGTCTTGAAATTAAAGATGAAGAAAAAAAAAATAAGGTACTTTTTTTCCACATATTCGGCACTTCTTATCTTTTTAAAATGATGAGGTTATATGGCTTCAGTTTAGATGAGGTTAATATTGCCTTGAAATTAGTAAAGATACTATTAAAAAATTCAAAGAAAATTTGCAGAAGATAGCATTTTTGAAATGAAAATTTTTTCTACGGACTTGTATGATAATAGTCCATGGACTGGTTTGAAATTTTTGAATTATATGCCATGTGTCATATTTTTTTTGACTGACCTTTTAAACTTTTTCAAAGTCAGGCGAGGGGAATGCACTCTCTTGTGTGAGAATGTCCAAGTGCGCTTAAGGGAGTTATGTTATATGGATTTGTCTACTTCAGGGGGCAAAGTTATGATGCTGAAAGTTGGGGGTGACATGTGATAAAATATGCCAAGTTAAGGGGGCTTTGGATACGTTTAGCCTAAGTAGAAATTAATGTAACTTAGAGCGATAAATGATAGTACATACATGAGCTTTGTAGGCTTGTGCTTGGGCTTGTGCTATGCTAGTTAATAAGTGGCTTCTTAGCATAATTGGCCTGGTATATAACATTGGTGGTTTCCGGGCAGGAGCATCTCCTATCTTACGAGATGCAATTTGTTCCTGTAATGAGGGGAAGGCGCCTGGACCTGATGGATTCAATTTTTTCTTTTACAAACGATTTTGGAGTGAACTGAAGCCTGAACTAATGGACCTATTTGCGAAGTTTCATGCGACGGGTCGGCTGCCGAATGCTATTAAATCGTCATATACAGTCCTAATCCCTAAGGTACAAGGCTCTTCCTCGTTGAATAATTTTAGACCTATTGCCTTGATCCATGGTATATATAAAATTGTGTCTAAGGTGCTTGCTAAAAGACTACAACCATTGCTACCTAAGTTGATATCAAAAAATCAATTTGCTTTCATTAAAGGTCGTAATATTCATGAATGCTCGTTCATAGCCTCAGAGATTATCCATTCGGTTCATAGAAGCCGTCAACCATGCTTGGCTATTAAGTTAGACTTCCATAAGGCTTATGATTGTGTTTCGTGGAACTATATGAATGCGGTTTTTAGACAAATGGGCTTTGAGGAAAGATGGGTTCAATGGCTTGACAACTGTAGAAGGAATTCGGTCACTTCAATTCTGATCAATGGGACGCCGTCGGAACCAATTAAATTGGCTAGGGGGGTTAAACAAGGTGATCCTATCTCCCCGTTTCTTTTTATTCTAGCTAGTGAGGGGCTGAAACTAATGTCTGAGGAGAGCATTCGAGTTGGCCTGCTATCGGGATTTCGGGTTGAAGGTTCAGAGAAGGACATGTCTATCCTGCAATTCGCTGATGATACGCTATGCTTTTTACCGGCAAATGAGTCTCTATTACCTAATTTTGTTAGAATTTTGCGATGTTTTGAATTGATTTCAGGTCTGAAAATTAATTTTAATAAGAGCTCTATTATGGGTATTCGCGTACAAGAGAGGTCGTTTCATCTTGTGCAGGAGTCCTGGGATGTCGAGTGGAGAACTTTCCAATTACCTATCTTGGAACCCCTCTCAGCGTTAGGCGTGTTCCTGTTTCCTCTTGGAACCCATTGATAAGTAAGTTTCAGAGTCGGTTAGCGAGTTGGAAAGGACAATGTTTATCCTATGCGGGACGAATGGTGCTTGTGAAATCGGTATTATCATCCCTTCCAATCTTTTTGTTATCTTTGAATAAAATGCCAGGAGCGGTAATTACGAAACTTGAGCAGCTGATGCGGAATTTTTTATGGAGGGGTGATTCAACTACTACGGGCATTAGTAAGGTTAGTTGGGCGACGATTGCCCTACCCAAAAATCTTGGGGGCCTTTACATTAGGAACTTAAAGTTGGTTAACTGTAGTTTGTTGATGAAGTGGGTATGGAAGGTTAGGAGTGCTGATCATGGGTCATTATGGTATGAGATTTGCGTTAGACGACACGGTTTTGACTCATGGTGGTCCATTGGAAATTATGATTTATCTAAATTGTCATATACTTGGAGAGAAATTATAGCATGTTGTATTAGAGGTGGGGAGTGGTGGGAATTTTTTAGGTCGAGTATTCGGGTTACGATTGGAAGTGGGGAAAATTGCTCGTTCTGGCATGACAACTGGACGGTGAATTCGGAGTTGGCGGTCTTGTTTCCTGACCTATACCGATTGTGTAATAGGAAATCATGTTCGGTGGCCGAAGGGTGTCATTATCTTTTCGGGTCATCGGCCTTCTTGCGGCCTTTTTGGAAACGGAACTTAAGGAACTCAGGACAGGAGAGAGGTGCAGAACTTCAAAACTGGATCGGTATAAGCTGTCCAAGCTTATTTCTAGAGGGTGACAACGAGTTGGGGCAGGGTCAATGGCAGCCTATCTTTTCAGGGACGGCTGATCGGTTTATTTGGGAGTTGGGGGAGAAGAAGGTGTACACGACAAGCTCCTTTTGTATGGGCTATTATAGTACGCCAAAATGGCCAAAGCCGAGGCTCGACTTTTCGATAATATGGGAGGCATGTGTGACCCCGAGAGTTTGCTTTTTTTGGTGGCTTGTTTTTCATGGAAGATTACCAACAAAAATGTTTCTTTTTCTCCGGGGCTGCCAAGCTATAACGGACGGTCAATGCCCATTTTGTGATTCGGAGGAGACCATGGATCACGCCCTAATCCATTGCATCAACAGTTATAAGGTCTGGACGCAGGTGATGAGATTGCTCGGTATCTCATTGCCTATACCGTGGAAGGCAGTGGATTTTCTAGTAGTGTGGTGCAGCTTCTTTACTGATGGAAGTGGTAGAGAGTTCGGAACGGCGCTATGGTTCTTAATTGCTTGGGCACTATTGAAACGAAGGAACAAATTTGTTTTCGAAGGCAAGTTGGGCTTAAAAGACATTATCAGATCATGTATTCATTTATGTTGGTTCGTCTTTAAAAGTAGGAGGCGCGTTATTAATTTTGTACCTTCTGATGTATTTATTTTTCCGAACTTGCTACTCTCGTGTAATTGATTTTCTCATGTTCTCGCCTTGAGACCGTGAGTTGATTTTTATTTAATAAAAGAGGGGTAGGTGTTTTGTAGGTAAGCGGGGAAACCAGCCTAGCTGGGGACTCCACCCCGAAATTTTCACCTACTCCAAACTTTTAGCCTTTGAAGGGACACATTGTTCCTTCGGGGGTTTTTCAAAAAAAACATATCTAACCACACTAACAGTCAAATGCCTAAATTCAGTATATACAAAGTAACTATACACGCTCTGCTGTCAACTATAAATCCATTTTTATGATAATAAAGTGAAGATCTCTACTATTTGGGCTCACAAACAACTTGATTTCACTATTTTTCAATGCAGTAAATGTAAACAACTAGTAACTAACCTTTTAAGCAATTAGTTTTAACAACATAGATGAAATTCTTTTTCTAACTAATATGGTTTAATTCAGTACCATTGACTTCAGAGTTGCTGGAATTTCTAACTAATGACACAAGGAAGAAAGTAAATCAGTAAATAAAAAGTAGGAATGTAATGATCACCGAGAGCATAAAAAAGTGGCAATGATTTTAGAAGCAGAGGCAAATACAAGAGCCATATATGAATGGTGGGCTAGAGAAAAATAATGTTAGGCCCAATAATAGATTACGAGAAAAATAATAACAGCGGAATAAAAAGACACGCAGATTTTTACGTGGAAACCCCAAATGAATTAGAGAAAAACCACGGGACCAACTCTGAATAATTATAATCACTATAAAAATAATAGTAGGTACACCAAGAGATTATAAAATAGTGGCACTCAAGTGTTTCCCAAAACCTCACTATTTTCTCTCTAACCCAACTCTTAGGAACCCTTTTCCTAAGTTTCTCTACACAGATAATATTTTTATCTGTGTTTTCTTCCTCTCCAGCTCTCAGATGCGGCAGAAGCCTCTCTATTTATAGGAAATACAAGCGCGTATGGCTGAATTGTGCACAGTAATTTTATTGTGCACTCTTTGAAAAAACGTTCTGCCGACCTGCCCCTTTTTATTTTATTTTTTTAATTAATCAATGGGTCCCACAATAAGTGGGACCCCACTCAACCAGTCTCCCCCTCCCGACTACATTGTGGGACTCTCCATCCCGGTTGATTCAATGCACTGGTCGAGCTTTTCTTTTGGTACAACCTTTGTCAGCATATCAGCAGCATTATTATTTGTATGAATCTTCTGCAACTTGAACTCTTTTTCTTCAATGGCAAGTCTGAGCGAATGATATCTTACATCAATATGTGTCGTCCGTGCATGATACATAGTATTTTTGCTCAAGTCTAGTGCACTTTGACTATCATAATAAACTATGTATTCTTCTTGTTGCGTACCCAATTCTTCAAAGAATCGCTTTAACCAAAGCATTTCCTTTCCTACTTTTGTTGCTGCAACGTACTCTGCTTCAGTTGTTGATAATGAAACACACTTTTGTAACCGTGACTACCATGAAATAGCTCCCCCTGAGAATGTAAATAAGTAACCTGATGTAGATTTTCTTTCATCAAGGTCACCACCCATATCTGCATCTGTGTAACCAACAAGTGCTGGCTTTCCAACTCCAAATGTTAAACATAAATTTGAAGTTCCTCTGAAGTATCTAAAGATCCATTTAACTGCTTCCCAATGTGTCTTCTGGGATTTGACAGAAATTGACTCACAACTCCAACTGCCTGAGCGATGTCTGGTATCGTACACACCATTGCGTACATCAAACTTCCGACCGCTGAAGAATATGGAACATTTAACATATCTTCTCTATTTTTCTCTATTGAAGGGTAGGATTTCTTACTCAACTTGAAATGAGCGGCAAGTGGAGTGCTAACTAGTTTAGCATTCTTCATATTGAAACTTTCTGGTACCCGTTCAATTTATTTTTCTTGCGATAACCACAGCCTGCTAGACCTTCGATCTTGGGTAATCTCCATTCTAAGAATTTGCCTTGCCGGTACTAAATCCTTCATGTCAAACGCCTTAGACAAATCACACTTCAACTTACTAATCATTTTGGCATCTGGCCCAATGACTAGCATATCATCAACATATAAGAGAAGAATGATAAATTTTCCATCAGGGAATTTCTGGACATATACATATGGATCAACTTCTATCCTCTTGTATCCTTGATTCACCGTGAAGGAATCAAACTTTTTACACCATTGCCGCTGTGCTTGTTTTAAGCCATACAAACTTTTCTTCAGGCAATACACCATGTCCTCCTTTCCCTTCACCTTGAAACCTTCTGGTTGTTCCATATAAATTTCTTCTTCTAAATCCCCATGCAAGAACGTGGTCTTTACATCAAGCTATTCTAACTCAAGGTTCAAGCTGGCTACAAGACCTAGCACAACTAGAATGGAACTCATTTTCACAACTGGTGAAAAAATCTCGTCAAAGTCGATACCTTTCTTTTGAGTGAAGCCTTTGACAACCAATCGACCTTTGAATCTCACTAGGTTTCCATCATCTTTCTTTAGCTTGTACACCTATTTGTTCTTGAGTGTTCTCTTCCCTTTAGGAAGTTTTACCACTCGTACGTGTCATTCTTCTTTAAAGAATTCATCTCCTCCTGCATGGCCTTCATCCAACAATATTTATCTTTACAAGATTGCATGTCTTGGAAGCTTTCAGGCTCCCCCTCATCAGTGATTAAAATATAATTAGAACTAGAGTATTTCATAGATGGTTGGCATTCTCTGACTGACCTCCTTAATTGAGGTTCTTTGTCTGGTAGAATAGGGTTCTCTGGCTCCCCCTGCTTAATACCCTCTTCATTTGTATCTTCATCTACAATCGCATCTTGATCCCTCATAACTAGCTCTTATTCTCCGTCTTGTTCTGATTGATGCATTCTTCTTTCTATGGCATCATCTGATAGAATGCTCTTTGGTGTTATATCGATAACACCGTCACTTCTAGATCTTTCACCGATGTTATCATTCTCGTGAAATACAACATCTCGGCTCTGTACAATTTTCTTTTTTACTAGATCCCATAATCTGTAGCCGAACTCTTCATCTTCATAACCGATAAAAGTGCAAGGAACTGATTTATCATCAAGCTTTAGCCTTTGCTCTTTAGGAACATGCATAAATGCCTTGCAGCCAAATACTCTCAAGTGAGAGTATGAGATATTTCTACCTGTCCAGACTCTCTCTGGAATATCAAAATCCAAAGGTACTGAAGGTAGTCGGTTGATAAGATAGATAGCAGTATTGCAGCTTCTCCTCAAAACGACTTAGGTAAGATAGCCATTTTGAGCATGGATCTAACTCTTTCGACAATGGTACGATTCATTCATTCAGCAATGCCATTGTATTGACGTGTACCAGGAACTATCTTTTCATGCCTGATACCATGTTGACTACAGTAATCCTTGAACTCTTTGGAGATATACTCGCCACCATTATCTGTGCGTAAACACTTCAATGGCACTCCAGTCTCCCTATCCACCATTGCATAGAGTTGCTGAAAGTGCTTGAATACTTCATCCTTTGTGCGCAGTAAATTAATCCATGTCTTCCATGAAAAATCATCAATGAAGGTAAGAAAGTATCTTCTTCCTCCAACGGATTCTGTATCCATGGGACCACAAACGTCAGAGTGTACCAGCTCTAACTTATTATTTCTCCTTCTAGAGCTGTTCTGAAATGAAACTCGATGTTGCTTCCCAAATAAACAGTGATCACACGGGTTAATTTTTCCTTTGGCTAATGGGATGAGGGACTTCTTAGCCAGTATATTCAACCCTTTCTCACTAACATGCGCCAGTCGCCTATGCCACAAATTTGGTGAAGCATCATCTCCAACTATATTCAGTTGACTCGCACATATTGTTGCGTGCGTTTTGTATAGAGAGCAACACAATCTTCCTTTCGCCACCACCAACGATCCTTTGGTGAGTTTCTAATTTCCATAACCTGTATGATTGTGTTAACCTTCCTTGTCCAATACACTAACAGACAACAGGTTCAACCGAAGATCTGGAATGTTTCACACATTTTTAAGTGTTAATGTGCATCCGACACTTGTCTTCACGCAGATATCACCGATTCCCACCATTTGTGAAACACTATTATTTCCTATTTTAATAGTACCATAATCGCCTGCTTTATGTGTTGAGAAGTATTCCCTTTTTGGAACACAGTGGTATGAGGCACCAGAATCTACAATCCACTCGAAATCTACATCTCCAACATGACAACAATCTGCATTATGAGATACTAAAGCCACCTCTCCATCTTCTTTTGTGACTGTAGCAGATGTATTTTTGTCATTATCATGACTTTGGTTTGCAATCTCTTATTTCAAGAAACGACAGTTCCTTTTAAGATGACCCTGCTTTCCATAGTGGTAACATGACCTCTTCTCCTAGGACTTGGATCTATCTTTCAATTTTCCATTCCCATGACCTCGACACCTATTTTCCGTGATAAGGGCTTGTGAACTGGTACTGGCAATGTCTCTTCTACGAAGTTCTTCATTAAGTAGGCTATTCTTTACCATAGACATTGTTACCACACCATTTGGAGTTGAGTTACTCAGTGATGCAACAAGAGTATCCCAGCTATCTGGTAGAGTTCCCATCAAAAGACATGCTTGCATCTCATCATCCAAGGACATACCGGTGACTGCTAACTCACTAATGAATCCTTCAAAGTCATTCATGTAACGAACCGAAATTTCTAAAATTTGCTTATAATAAAATACTATGGTATTAAAAATATCATAGAAAATTATTTTTATTGTTATTATTGTTATTGGATATAAGGCATGAGGAAATAAGAGCTAATTAAGTAAGAGGGATGAAATGGACATTTAATTATTTGATCAGGGGCATTATTGGAAATTGAAAAAAAAAAAGAAAATCAATACATACAGCATCTTCTTCTTCTTCACTTTCATTCCTCTTCTTCTTCTACACTTTACATCTCTCCTTTAACCAAAATTCTCCCTAATCCAAAAACTTCCGATTTCTTCGATTCAACTTCGAATTCTTGTTAGAAATCAATCCTTAAGCCCTCTATCATCATCAATTTCAGTCAATTAAGACTAGAAGAGGAGGATTTCAGATATTAAGATTTGGATGAATAGTAACCCGAGTTTGAGGTGAGTGATTTTTGGTGAAATTAAAGCTTAATTAGTAGAATTCATGGTAGATTAAGCATATTTATGGTATTAGGAAGTTTATTTATGCAATATCTTGATAGACTTATATATGGCTGTTGTAGAGGAAGCTATTGCAAGTAAATCAAAGGCAAAAGGGGTAGAAGAGAGCTAGAAAGAGCATAGTAAAAGGTTTGTGTTTCGAATTTCGATTTCTCGATTTTTCGGGAAATTTTCCAGATTATATACCTGTTTTGTTTTAATGTTTTCTCTCATTATATAAATCCGATTTGAATGATTCTTGATTCTATTGATATCTACAAAAAGTAAGGAACATATGTTCAGAAGAAAACTTGTTGAATTTCGTTCCTTTTCAAAGTGAAATTTTCATTTGAAGTTGAGTCATGAAATCTGTTTTCGGAAAATCTCAGCTTGGTACACTGTTTAGTATTTTGATCATAACTTTGGTTATAAAATTTGGATTTCTATGATTGTGGTGGATTTGGAATTCTGCGACATGTGTCTAATTATGTTTAGAATAAAGTTCTGTGATTGGATGATATTTTGATAGTGAAAAATGCAGGGGAAGTCAGCTTATGAAACCTGGAAAAATTCTGGAAAGCATGATATTGATTTTATTGAGTTTTAATTGAAGTTTGATGCTTAAAAATTTGGGATTTGGATTTCTTATTTACGGAAGTTATGTTGAATTATGATTGATGGTTTATACTGGAATTTTTAAGATGTTACTTTGATTTATTGCCCTTATTAAACGAGTAGAATACGGGTCAGGGTAGATTGGCGCCAATAAAGGGGGGTACAGTACTGCACAAACAATTGAAGCTTTGGCTTCGAGCTTTGGCCGATATTATGATATATATATATTGATATTGAAGCTTCAGCTTCGAGCTTGACCGATATATTGATTTTTGAAGCTTCGGCTTCGGGCTTAACCGATATATTGATTTTTGAAGCTTTGGCTTCGGGCTTGACCGATATATTGATTTTGAAGCTTTGGCTTCGGGCTTGTCCACTCCCGTATCCATTTTACCATTATTCAGGACTTGTTTACTTTGGGCAATATGTGGTTAAAGTATTTGGAAAAATTGGATATAAATTTGATTATACTTTGAAAGGATGACTATATAAGTTTTGTGATTTGGTTCCATAAAGTTGGTTAATTTATTTTTGACTTATAAATATACTTTGTTTCTATTTTAAAAATATTCATACTTGTTATTTTTTTTATGGACATCACTAAGCAAATTGCTTAGCGTGTAGTTGATTTTCTACGCATAGGTGGAGAACTTGTAGATAGCTTGGACCAAAGTGGTACAGGTGGATCAGCTTAAAGGGCAATTAAGGAAAGATTCGAGGTGGATTTATATTTTAATATAATATTATGGTTTGTAGAATAATGGCATGTACTAGAGAGTGAGAAATGTAAAGTAACATTGAGAAATATTTGGAGAATAATTAGCATTTGGAGAATAATTTGGAGTTTAAAACTTTATATTGGTATTTGTACGTATTAAATCTATAAGTATTGAACTCTATATAGTGGAGTAGAGTTGTTTATTGGGTGTTTATAGTTACCGTGACGCTCCCTATAAGGGGGGCGTTACAGTTCAGGTGTTGTGTGATTGATCGTCCCTCTGTCAGTTTCAAGTTCATGGCTTTGCGAATCATGAACACTTTTCCTTGAGCATTTTTAGCCTCGTACATATCCTCTAGCTTCTTCCAGAGAACTTTGGGATCTATTTCATTCCTTACGTAGTTGTACAGGCTAGCATCTATCCATTGGTGTACTGTACCCAATGTCTGCTTCTTCAACTTTATCCACTACTGATCTTTCATATCCTTTGGCTTTACGTCTTCACCCTCAATTGGATCATACAAATCTTTGCAATTGAGGTAGTCCTCCATTATGGATTTTCACATTGAATAATTTGTATCCGTCAATTTGATCATTACACCGTCATTCGCCATGTCAAAAATTTAAGAATGGCAAAATTTTACTATTCATGAATTTTACTATTCACATAAATAGTGACTGTATATGTGAATAGTACCGTATACCCTAGTAATACTTGTATATTGGAATAGTAACAGTATGCCTCCCGTATACTTAGAATATAGTATTCATAAAAGATGACCGAATATAAATAGTATTATATATGAATAGTGTTACTCAAGTTACTATTTTGCTATTCACTCAAATTGCGTATCTGCGATGATTTTTTGAATGGATTGCACCATCGGATTTATCATAATTTTCTCGTCATCATGGTATATTTATTTTTGAAAAATATATCCACGAATTTTAGTGATAAAACAACCTTCGGCTCTGGTACCACTTGTTAGGCCCAATAATAGATTACGAGAAAAATAATAGCAGCAGAATAAAAAGACACGCAGATTTTTACGTGGAAACCCCAAATGAATTAGGGAAAAACCACGGGACCAACTCCGAATAATTCTTCACTATAAAAATAATAGTAGGTACACTAAGAGATTATAAAATAGGGGCACTCAAGTGTTTCCCAAAACCTCACTATTTTCTCTCTTACCCAACTCATAGGAACCCTTTTCCTTAAGTTTCTCTACACATATAATATTTTTATCTGTGTTTTCTTCCTCTCCTGCTCTCAGTTGGGGCAGAAGCCTCTCTATTTATAGGAAATACAAACGCGTATGGTCGAATTATGCACAGTAATTTTACTGTACATTTTTTGAAAAAACGTTCTGCCGACATGCATCTTTTTATTTTATTTTTTTAATTAATTAGTGGGTCCCACAATAAGAGGGACACCACTCAACAAATAAAACATAGCATATTGACAAAGCTGAAAAATAATAGAATGAAAGTGCAAAAAATAAAACATAGCCATATTAGTGAATGTGATGGTAGGAAGACATTATTATCACAACAAGCATATCGACAAACAAAAAAAATAACGGGACTTACTATGGATTATGAGTAGTATTATGATGGAATAACCATATATCTCTTCATTAGCAGTTGCACCAAAATAAGGCATACATCCAGGTAGCAAGATAAATGTAAAAGCAGAAAGAAAACATAGGCCTATCTGCGAATAAGATATGCTTTGCGCATTTCATCAAATGACATTAAGTGCAAGTAAACAGTTGAAAAGATAGAAGCTCTTTTTTTTAATTAAAATTTCCTAGAGGGGGGAAGTGAGAGATGGGGAAAGTGGCAACGACGGTAGTATCGATAGCCACTGTAAGTTGATCACCGCCTCAACTCAAATCCTGAAAACCCTCCCCAAGGCATATATTAATAATTTTAAATTAATAAACTTAATTAAATTAATAAAAGGAATATTACATGTGTGGTTAGATAAGAGATTGATAGTAATTAGAATTATATGGCTAGAATTTTAGCACTGTTGGCACAATATTGGCCAAGTTAGAAATGAGCATTGTTGGCACAATATTGGCCAAGTTAGAAATGAGCATTCTTGGCACAATATTTGCCAAGTTAGAATTGTGCATTGTTGGCACAATATTGGCCAAGTTTGTTTTGGCTCCTTACACTATAAATAGAGAGCAAATGATGTATCAATTCATAGCATAGAAAGTAGAGTGAAAAAGAAAGAGAGAGTGTGAGAAAAATAGAGAGAAGAGTGAGCATTGACTAAATCTTTTTTCTTGGAATTATCGTGGGGGGCTCACGAATGGAGCAAAGCAATTTTTTGTTCGTTCGTGTGTCCGCAAATGGTCCTTGCATGTTGTTGTGTTAGTGGAGACGAAGGTGTCGGATGTATCAGAGATGATTGTGAGGGAATTATGGGGCTATAACGATTTTTCATGTTATTGTGTTCCTGCTCAAGGTTTTTCGGGAGGGATAATTGTGTCATGGAACTCTAAAGTAGTTAGAGGTACAGTTAGAGCGGATGGTGTAAGATGGTGTCTTCTGAGATTGGTCGTGAACCAGGTTGAGATTGATATTGTATGCTTATATGAGCCAGTCACAGCAGTTGAGAGGAATCAATTATGGGTTGAATTGATGCCCCTTATTTGGGATATCGGTAATTTATTATTATGTGGCGACTTTAATGAAATTCTTCATTATTCGGAAAGAGCGGGTGGTAATGGAATTTTTTCTAATTCCATGATAAGATTCCAAGAATTTGTGAATGAGTGTGCGTTGTATGATGTTCCTTTAGTTGGAAGGCTTTCCATGAATATGATATCTATCTAGTGTGATGTATGGAATATATGACAAAGGTCGAATGTTGGAGTATTTCTATTGATCGGTCAGGTAAAATGCGAATTCGATGGGTTGCAATTAATAATTCATGAAAGAGATTCTAATATTTCCGTAAAAATTTGAGATTTTTTAATCTATTTATTTCAAATCGCAGAGTTGAATGAATAAAAAATCCAAAAAATCCTAAGGAGGTACAAAAACTTCGTTTTTATTAGGAACACTTTCTCTTTGTGGTATTCCACCCTTCACCAGTTTAACTTGGGGAGGTGTTGATTTAGTAGCAGTACGTGGCAAGGTTGCTTTGTTACCGATTCCATAAGATCGGCTAAGCCGTATTTGGCCACTCCAGGAGCAACTGTTCATGGCCATTATGGAGAAATCCTTTACGAAGGAGCTACATTCCAATCCCTTCCCGACACCTCCCAAGGAAAATCCCGAATTGGCTCGCGGTAATTGTGGCCTCTCAGGAGAATCGAAAAAAGCGAAGAGCACTATGACTTTGACCCCCTCCTTTCTTTAAGCCGAAGGAAGGAGGTCAAAAAAACCAAGGCGTTAATGAATATTAATTATACGTGGAGTAACAGTCAGTCCTTTTTGAGGATCGATCGAGTTTTGGTGGCATGCGGATTATTAGATAGCTGGCCGAATTTACAACTCATGACGGTAGACTCAACCCTATCGGATCACTTGCCCATTATTTTCCAGTCGCATACTTCGAGGAGACGGGGAAGGAGAGTAGATAGATCGCTAAACTATTGGTGGGATGTTGATACTTTTTTGCCATTTATCACTAGTAAGTGGCGTTCTATTTGTGGTTTGGCTGGGTGCAAGGATAGAGATGTCGATTACAAGCTTCAAAAATTATGGGGATTTATCCGTCCTTGGCATTTGTCTAATTTTGGTCAATTGGATAGAAGATTGAAAACGTTGGATGCCCGAGTTTTAGAGCTGACTGACTCTAGTATGGGTCGGCCTTTGGATGCTTCAACCATGTCTGAATTACAAAATGTGAAAAATACATTGTTTCAGGTTAGACGAAGTCAAGAAAAAATTCGACACCAACAGTCAAGAGTGAAGTGGACCTTATTGGGAGATGACAATACAGCATTTTTTCACCGCATCGCTTCGGCTAGGTTCAGAGGTAATCGGATTTCACAGTTGAAAATTGGTGGGAGAGTCACTAACGATCCTATAGAGATCACAGCTACGATTCAAAACTACTATTTGAACCTGTTTTCGGAAAACGTTATTATTCCGTTTGATTTGGAAAGACTAAAATTCAGAATGGTCGATGCATTGGAGAATCGTCGCCTAGTTGAAACATTCTCAGAAGCCGAAATATGGGATGCAATTTATTCCTGTAATGAGGGGAAGGCGCCTGGACCTGATGGATTCAATTTTTTCTTTTACAAACGATTTCGGAGTGAACTAAAGCCTGAACTAATGGACCTATTTACGAAGTTTCATGCGACGGGTCGGCTGCCGAATGCTATTAAATAGTCAAATACAGTCCTAATCCCTAAGGTACAAGGCTCTTCCTCGTTGAATAATTTTAGACCTATTGCCTTGATCCATGGTATATATAAAATTGTGTCTAAGGTGCTTGCTAAAAGACTACAACCATTGCTACCTAAGTTGATATAAGAAAATCAATTTGCTTTCATTAAAGGTCGTAATATTCATGAATGCTCGTTCATAGCCTCGGAGATTATCCATTCGGTTCATAGAAGCCGTCAACCATGCTTGGCTATTAAGTTAGACTTCCATAAGGCTTATGATTGTGTTTCGTGGAACTATATGAATACGGGTTTTAGACAAATGGGCTTTGAGGAAAGATGGGTTCAATGGCTTGACAACTGCAGAAGGAATTCGGTCACTTTAATTCTGATCAATGGGACGCAGTCGGAACCAATTAAATTGGCTGGGGGGGTTAAACAAGGTGATCCTATCTCCCCGTTTCTTTTTGTTCTAGCTAGCGAGGGGCTGAAACTAATGTTTGAGGAGAGCATTCGAGTTGGCCTGCTACCGGGATTTCGGGTTGGAGGTTCAGAGAAGGATATGCCTATCCTGTAATTCGCTGATGATACGCTATGCTTTTTACCGGCAGATGAGTCTCTATTACCTAATTTTGTTAGAATTTTGCGATGTTTTGAATTGATTTCAGGTCAAAAAATTAATTTTAATAAGAGCTCTATTATGGGTATTCACGTACAAGAGACGGTCGTTTCATCTTGTGCAGGAGTCCTGGGATGTCGAGTGGAGAACTTTCCGATTACCTATCTTGGAACCCCTCTCAGCGTTAGGCGTGTTCCTGTTTCCTCTTGGATCCCATTGATAAGTAAGTTTTAGAGTCAGTTAGCGAGTTGGAAAGGACAATGTTTATCCTATGCGGGACGAATGGTGCTTGTGAAATCGGTATTATCATCCCTTCCAATCTTTTTGTTATCTTTGAATAAAATGCCAGGAGCGGTAATTACGAAACTTGAGCAGCTGATGCAGAATGTTTTGTGGAGGGGTGATTCAACTACTACGGGCATTAGTAAGGTTAGCTGGGCGATGATTCCCTACCCAAAAATCTTGGGGGCCTTTACATTAGGAACTTAAAGTTGGTTAACTGTAGTTTGTTGATGAAGTGGGTATGGAAGGATAGGAGTGCTGATCACGGGTCATTATGGTATGAGATTTGCGTTAGACGACACGGTTTTGACTCATGGTGGTCCATTGGAAATTATGATTTATCTAAATTGTCACATACTTGGAGAGAAATTATAGCATGTTGTATTAGAGGTGGGGAGTGGTGGGAATTTTTTAGGTCGAGTATTCGGGTTGCGATTGGAAGTGGGGAAAATTGCTCGTTCTGGCATAACAACTGGACGGTGAATTTGGAGTTAGCGGTCTTATTTCCTGACCTATACCGATTGTGTAATAGGAAATCATGTTCGGTGGCCGAAGGGTGTCATTATCTTTTCGGGTCATCGGCCTTCTTGCGGCCTTTTTGGAAACGGAACTTAAGGATCTCAAGACAGGAGAGAGGTGCAGAACTTCGAAACTAGATCGGTATAAGCTGTCCAAGCTTATTTCTAGAGGGTGACAACGAGATAGGGCAGGGTCAACGGCAGCCTATATTTTCAGGGACGGCTGATCGGTTTATTTGGGAGTTGGGGGAGAAGAAGGTGTACACGACAAGCTCCTTTTGTATGGGCTATTATAGTACGCCAAAATGGCCAAAGCCGAGGCTCGACTTTTCCGTAATATGGGAGGCATGTGTGACCCCGAGAGTTTGCTTTTTTGGGCGGCTTGTTTTTCATGGAAGATTACCAACAAAAATGTTTCTTTTTCTCCGGGGCTGCCAAGCTATAACGGACGGTCAATGCCCATTTTGTGATTCGGAGGAGACCATGGATCACGCCCTAATCCATTGCATCAACAGTTATAAGGTGTGGACGCAGGTGATGAGATTGCTCGGTATCTCGTTGCCTATACCGTGGAAGGCGGTGGATTTTCTAGCAGTGTGGTGCAGCTTCTTTACTGATGGAAGTGGTAGAGAGTTTGGAACAGCGCTATGGTTCTTAATTGCTTCGGCACTATGGAAACGAAGGAACAAATTTGTTTTCGAAGGCAGGTTGGGCTCAGAAGACATTATCGGATCATGTATTCATTTATGTTGGTTCATCTTTAAAAGTAGGAGGCGCGTTGTTAATTTTGTACCTTCTGATGTATTTATTTTTCCGAACTTGCTACTCTCGTGTAATTGATTTTCTCATGTTCTCGCCTTGAGACTGTGAGTTGATTTTTATTCAATAAAAGAGGGGTAGGTGTTTTGTAGGTAAGCGGGGAAACTAGCCTAGCTGGGGACTCCGCCCCGAAATTTTCACCTACTCCAAACTTTTAGCCTTTGAAGGGACACATTGTTCCTTCGGGGTTTTTTCAAAAGAAAAGAGTGAGCATTGACTTTGTAGTGTCTCGTATAAATAGAAGTGTAATGTTTGTTTGAGTTATATAAAAATTATATTTGTGTGATTAGAGTTGTTAATTATCATCTTTACTCCAACAAAGTGGTATTAGAGCCATTTCGTATTCAATCCTCTTCCTAAAAATCCCCGAGTAAAAAAGCCGAGTTTAAAGAGTTTCAGATGCAGTCCAGAAAATGTTGCAATAGGCTGTCAGCAGTGTTGCAAAAAACTGCAGCAAGTGTCGTTGTTTGCGTAAAGTGTCGCTAATACTCAAAAAAACGTTGCAATAGCCTCTGTACTTCCTTTCTGGAAAATTTTCAAGTTCATCTAAAATTGCAAGGAAATATTTTCCATTGCTGTTATCCTTGCAAAATCTGTCTGTAGGCTATAGCTACGTACCAAAGTGTTGCAATAGACTCAAAAGCGTTGCAACAGCCCCTGTACACTTTGAAACAAATTTTCCTCTACAGAAATGAATCTCAACGGTGGTTCCTTTGTTTTCCCTTTACTTACAAAAACCAATTACAAAAATTGGTGTATCAAGATAAAACCCATTCTAGGATCCCAAGATATTTGGGATGGGATATTGTTGAAAAAGGCTACGAAGTCCCAGCTGCAGATGCACAACTGTCTCAAGCAGAAAAAGACCGCTTGCATAAGAGTCGTCGTAATGACTAGAAGGCTCTTAGTATCATCCATCAAGGGTAAGATGATGTTATGTTTGAGAAGGTGGCAGAAGCGACCACCTCCAAGCAAGCTTCGGACATACTACGAGTTTCTCTTCAAAGAGAGGAGAAAGTATAAAAAGCTCAGCTTCAAATGTTGAGAGGAGAATTTATGATGAGGGGGATGAAGGAAACAAAATCAGTTGTGGATTATTCCTCACGAATAAAATCTGTCGTTAATCAAATGTGACAATATGGAGAAAAAATCGAGGAATCGAGAACTGTAGAAAAACTTCTACGATCACTACTACTGAAGTTTGACTATATAGTAGTGGCCATAGAAGAGTCACGAGAAACAAGTGCAATGACCATTGACGAATTTGTTGGCTCATTACAAGCATGTGAGGAAAGACTGAATAGACAGAAAGATGAGTCCATTGAACAAGTCTTGATGGCAAAGGCTTCGTTAAAATAAGGTGCAAATAGCCAAGCTGCTAGTCATTTCAGTCGAGGATGCAGTAGAGGTCATGGAGGAAATGGAAGAGGAAGAGGACATGGCAGAAATCAATAACACGGGAGAGATGAAAATGATGGAATGAACCAGTCCACAAGAGGTAGAAGTCATGGACGTGGATGAGGAAGAGGAAGAGGAAACTGGAGGCAGAATGATGGACATGACAAGTCTAATGTCCAATGCTTCAATTGCTCAAGACTTGGCCACTATACAGCAGAATGTCGGAGCTCACCAAAGCAAATGGAGGAAATGGGGAACAACATTCAAGCAGAGGATGTAACCGACACGGTATTACCAACTCGTGAAGGTGAATTCAGTCAAGAAAATAACATATGGTATCTTGACAATGGTGCAAGTAACCGTATGTGTAGAGACAAGAAGATGTTC
Source organism: Euphorbia pulcherrima (assembly GCA_947683365.1). Classification (NCBI taxonomy): domain Eukaryota; kingdom Viridiplantae; phylum Streptophyta; class Magnoliopsida; order Malpighiales; family Euphorbiaceae; genus Euphorbia; species Euphorbia pulcherrima. The sequence continues at coordinate 9,312,574 of CANTUS010000010.1, forward strand.
ATAGAGCTAGACCAATCATTCAGTGGAAACGTTGTTTTTAGGGATTCCTCAAAGGTTCCTATTCGAGGAAAAGGAATAATTCTTATTCGTTTCAAGAATGGAGAGCACCAATTCATCAGCAATATGTATTATGTTCTAAACATGAAAAGCAACATTTTAAGTTTGGGACAGCTGTTGGAGAAAAATTACCAAGTTCACATGATGAACGGAAAACTGGTGTTGCTGAACGAGAAGAAGGAGCTGCTTGCAAGTATGCCTATGTTAAAGAATCGGATGTTCACTCTCAACATCAAGACAGACATTGCAAAGTGCTTGAAAGCATGCGTGAAGGATTCTCATTATTTTTGGCATTTGAGATTCGGGCATATCAATTTCAGAGGTTTAAAACTGCTAAGCCAAAAGAAGATGGTGCATTGGTCTTCCCCCGATTGACAAACCCCATCAACTTTGTGAAGGATGTCTTGTTGGAAAACAATCCAGAACTAGTTTTCCAAAAGAGTCCATGTCAAGAGCTAAGGCGCCCCTTGAGCTCTTTCATACAGCTGTTTGCGGACCAACGACACAAACATCATTAGGAGGCAACAAATATTTCTTGCTATTCATTAATGATTATAGTAGGAAGAAAGTTTACTTTCTAAAGGAGAAGTCAGAAGCGTTCGAAGCATTCAAAAAGTTCAAGGAGTTGGTGAAGAAAGAAAGCGGCTATTACATCAAAGCCGTAAGAACCGATAGAGGGGGAGAATTCGCATCTAATGAATTCAAAAGATTCTATGAGCATCATGGAATCCGTCATTTCTTGACAGTCCAGAGATTGCCACAGTAAAATGGCCTTGTTGAATGAAATAATAGAACGGTGATTGATATGGTAAGGAGCATGCTGAAGAGCAAAATATTTCCAAAAGAATTATGGGCAAAGGTGGTTGGTTGTGCAGTCTATATCTTGAACCAATCCCCAACGATAAGTGTTTCAGATATGACACCCCAAGAAGCATGGAGTGGGAGAAAGCCAACTATCTCTCATTTTCGTGTCTTTGGGAGTGTTGCACATGTTCATGTTGCTGATGAAGAACGAAGAAAGTTAGATGACAAAAGTAGAAAATACTTTTTTATTGGTTATTCTGAATTTTCTAAAGGTTATAAGATGCTAGATCCCAATACAGGAAAGACAATTATAAGCAGAGATGTCACCACTGACGAAGAAGCCACTTCGGAGTGGAATAATGATAAGAAAAATTATAGTTTTTATCCTTTCATCATGGATGAAAACAAAGAGCATGATCCGGAGGAACCAACCATAACATCAACGTCAAGCAGTCCTATTTCAGTTGCATGTCCCGAACAAGAAGAAGATGAGAGTGAAAGTCCAAGACAACGACCGAGAAAGTTTCATCATAATGAAAATCTTTATGATGTTACCACAGATCTTAGCGAAGAATTAACTCTTTCCTGTCATCTCATTGATAGTGAGCCCATTGATACTGAAGAGGCCATAAAAGATGAAAACTTTAGAAAAGCCATGGATGAGAAGATCCAAGCAATCGAGAAGAATGAGACATGGGAGTTGACCAAACTTCGAGCCGATAAAAAGCCCATTGGAGTCAAATGGGTGTTCAAGGTGAAGAAGGATGCAAATGGAAAAATTGTTCGACACAAAGCAAGGTCATTGCAAAAGGATATAGTCAAAAACCCGGTATTGACTATGATGAAGTGTTTGCACCTGTTGCAAGAATGGAGACCATCAGACTAGTGATATCAGTTGCTGCTCAAAATGGATGGAAAATCCACCAAATGGATGTAAAGTCAGCATTTTTGAATGGCTACTTAGAAGAAGAGATCTATGTCCAACAACCGCCTGGGTACATTTTCAGAGGACATGAAGGCAAAGTGTTGAAGCTAAAAAAAGGCGTTGTACAGACTCAAACAAGCACCGAGAGCTTGGAACAGCCGTATTGACAAATATTTTCAGGAGAATGGATTTATCAAGTGCCCACATGAGTATGCCTTATACGTGAAAGTAAAAGGTAGAGATATGTTGTACAAATTATTCTTACCAGGAATAATCCTTATATGTTTGCTGATTTCAAGAAGACGATGACTCGTGAATTTGAAATGACTGACATTGGCCTGATGTCTTATTATCTTGGCATTGAAGTGAAGCAGAATGATGATGGTGTTTTCATTTGTCAAAGTGGCTTTGCTATGGTGATCTTGTAGAAATTCAAGATGGAGAATTGCAATCCTGTCAGCACTCCAATTGAATGCAGTTTGAAATTGATCAAGGATGAAAATGGAGTAGGAGTCAATCCGACAATTTTTGAAGTCTGATCGGGAGTCTCAGATACTTGACGTGCACAAGGCCAGACATTTTGTATGCAGTTGGACTAGTGAGCAGATACATGGAAGCACCAAAGGAGTCTCACTGGAATGCAGCAAAAAGGATACTCCGCTATGTCAAAGGTACAGCTAATTTTGGATTGCATTATTCAAAATCTGATGAATTCAAATTAGTTGGGTACAGTGATAGTGATTAGGCTAGAGATAAAAATGATTGGAAAAGCACTAGCGAGTTTGTATTTTTTCTCGGTGAAACAGCTTTCACTTGGAGTTCAAAGAAGCAACCGATTATGACAATGTCTACTTGTGAAGCTGAATATGTTGCTGCAACCTCATGTGTATGTCATGCGATATGGCTACGTCAATTGTTGAAGGAACTTCAAATGGCACAACAAGATCCAACTGATATTTTTGTTGATAACAAGTCAGCCCTGACATTAGCAAAAAATCGAGTGTTTCATGATCGAAGCAAGCACATCGACACGAGATTTCATTTTATCACAGAGTGCATTGAGCAAAAGGAAGTCGTGTTGATATATGTGAAAACACAAGATCAAATTGTTGATATTTTTACGAAGCCACTAAAGTACGAAGTGTTCAGCCAGTTACGAGAATTGTTGGGAATAATCGAGAATTAAGTTTTGGGGAGTGTTAAATTAATAAACTTAATTAAATGAATAAAAGGAATAATACATGTGTGGTTAGATAAGAGATTGATAGTAATTAGAATTATGTTGTTAGAATTTTAGCATTGTTGCCACAATATTGGCCAAGTTAGAAATGAGCATTGTTGGCACAATATTGGCCAAGTTAGAATTGAGCATTGCTGGCACAATATTAGCCAAGTTTGTTTTGGCTCCTTACACTATAAATAGAGAGCAAATGATGTGTCAATTCATAGCATAGAAAGTAGAGTGAAAAAGAAAGAGAGAGTGTGAGAAAAATAGAGAGAAGAGTGAGCATTGGCTTTGTAGTGCCTTGTATAAATAGAAGTGTAATGTTTGTTTGAGTTTTATAAAAATTATCTTTGTGTGATTAGAGTTGTTAATTATCATCTTTACTCCAAAAATAAAGGAAAAAATAGTGAACAACATGAAAAGTTTCAGGTTACAAACCGATAGTTCGGTTTCGAAACAAAATTATCCGAAAGATGTGAGTAACTAATAACGTCATATTACAAAGTTGACAAAGAGTGCTCTCCCATTTGATCCTCAAAGACCACGGAACATGTGTCGATTGTTTTTTGAGAACACTAACAACGTACATTGAGTCCGTTTCCAACCATAGCTTATTCCATCCTTTCTCTAACGCTTTGTCAATTGCGGTGATCGCAGCTGCTAGCTCAGCTTCAAAAGCGTAAGCTACTGTAATTTTTCCAGTGAATGATCCATTCGGGAAACCACAATAATTGGGAAAGATTTCACCATAACCTGCAGGGCCAGGTGCTCCGGAAGCAGAACCATCAACATTAACTTTCATAAATGGATGGGTTGGGGGCTGCCAAATAACTGTGACAATGCGCTCCATGCGGCTGGGAAAGATCTCAAAACCGAGTTGTTCCAGGATTTTAAAATCATCAACTTGTTTGGTGCTGTCAAACCTGAAAAATTCAACCTCTTTCATCAATCTCCAAAGGATGCGCAAGAAATTTCCAAGAGCATGCTTTTCATTATCAAATCAGGCCCCGTTCCTAGTATTCCATAGAATCCACACGCCTGTTAGAATTGCCACGTTCCAGAGTGCAAAAAAGTGGGAACCGCAATGCATTATGTTTGCACGTTCGAATAGATGGCGCACACCTGCATTTTTAAAGATTCTTTTGCAAAAGAGACCAGAATTTGCATCCCATAGACATATGGAGAATTCACAATTAAGAAAAAAAGATAGAAGCTTATCCCATAGTATGTCAAAGAAACACTATGGAAATAATGTAGCATATGTAATATCATTGGAAAATTAAGGCATAAAAATGACTTCTCGAATTTTAATTGAAGGAGAAATAAGAAATTACAAAGATATCAAAAAAATTAATTAACAGAAATATCTTATGCTCTTCTAAAACCGAGAATGTATTCCTCAAGCTCTCAAAGAACTTGTGCTGTTTTGTTATTTTGCAATGTAAATCATAAACTTCTGTTATTTTAGCAATCTAAACAACATACCTTGCTATTTCATATTCAAGTACTACATAATGCGTATGTTTTCTTCAAGGGCCTTTAATTGTACATGAGAGAGTAGTCCAACACTCATCAACATAAGGACCTATTGACTTGAAATAATAAAAAGTAAAACAAGAAACAACATAAGAAAAAGAGTAAAGAGACCCATTTGTGTAAAGCAATAAAAATACAAATTTAAGAGTATGAAATCAAAATTTGTAAAGTAAGACGCAAAAATCAAAGGCAAATTAAAGAACATCTTTGAAGCCAGAGTTTACCTACATCCAAACCTTTGAAAGATTAGTTGAAACCTCTAGCTTTCTTCTCCAGCCCAAACAATCTAGGGTTTTCATTTGCATCTACCATTTAGGGAAATAGATTAGAGATAAAAGGTGGTCGGTCATGAGAGGTAATGGAAAGAGAAGCGGTGGCTGTTGGAAGTGGATGAAAAGTGAAGAATCCATGGTCGACGGCGGAAAAGGGAGAGAAGCCAAGAGAAGGAATACGCATCGTGCACAGAAACACAAAGTAGCCAACTTAATTCTCTGACTACTTTACATAATTTAGGATTCAGTTGAGTTTGTTTTAAATAATTAAGTAAAATGATGTTACAGAGGTGCATTTAAATTTTTTTAGCAAATAACAAGGTTTCTTCTCTAAATAATTATTTTAGGTTAATTTTGAGAAGATAATTAGTTTGGAATCATTTTAATTAGAGGAAAAAAATCATATTTAAATAATCAAATTCAGTAACGAGACATTTGGACGAGCTCTATTAATTAGAAAAAGAAATCATGTTTAATTAGGAAATTGATTTGGCCTCATTTGCCATAAAAATTGCAATTAATAAATCAAGGAAAAAAATAGTCATTCATTGAAAGTTAATATATGTAGTCTTAGGCCATGTTCTTTTGGACTGCAATTTTATGAACTGAACTGAACTTAAGTTGGCTGAATTGAACTGAACTGAATCGAAGTGAGCTGAACTGAAGTTATTTCAGTGTAAATTTATAGATACGCATAGTTGAACTAAACTGAAATGAACTGAAGCGGCTGAACTGAACTGAAGCGGTCTAAACTGAACTGAACTGCATTGTAGTCCAAAAGAATAAGGCCTTTTATTAAAAAATTTAGTTCAATAATAAATAAATGAAAATGTTTTTTTAATAATTATGTAATTTAATTTTTACTATAAACATCCTAAACTTTTTATTTTAAGAAATAGCCATTAAAAAATAGCTATCAGCGAATTTTGTAAGTTGTGTAATAAAATATATTAATTTTGTTAAAAAAATATATTTTATTCTAATTTTATTATTTATAGTAGAGAAGAGAAAAGGGAATGAAATTTTTTATTCATGTTTTATATAATTTTTTAAATGAATATAATCCGCAACGGAAAGAAAAAACTTGCATATTCCGTTGCAACTTTCCCTCCAAAGTCTCCCCCAGCTTTTTGCAAGGGAAATATAAACCCTTGCAATTAAATTCCTTAATTATTTTATAAGATTTTGCAAGGAATATCATTTTACGTTGCAGAATCCGTTGCAAGTTAGGAAAACTGCAACGGAAATTTTTCCCGTGCAAGCATTCCGTTGCAGATTGGTGATTTTCTTGTAAGAATATCACACACGATGTCGAATATCACACATATTTTAATCAATTCAACATTTATATAATATGTTGGAGAAATTCCTGAAAATAACTTGCATAATCTCTGAAGTCGTGACAACACTTTCGGATTGAAACTAATTTGGTGGTTCTCCCAAAATTTTTAATAGGATAAAATTAGAGTAAAATCAAGAACTTGGAACGGATTATCGTTGTGAAGAAAAAAATGAACCAGCAGCAAGCGTTGCCAAAAATCGACTGTAATTATTGCCAGCGCTAGGATTTTAAAAACCTGAAACAAGTAGTTGCAATGGTTCAGAGATAAAACATTGCTAAAAGTCATGTCAATTCAAGCAGTTGCTTTTGCTTAGAACATAATCGTTGTAAAAAGACGTGTCCGTTTGAGCAGCTGCCGCAGTTCATAACAGAAGTGTTGCGAAAGGTAACTCCCGGACCCTCGTAAGCTAAGTATCGTAATAGAACTCGAACAAGCGTGCACTCTACACTCTCCTAACTTGTTCGATGAAATATTACGACCGCATTGGTCAACTAGTTGATCCAATTACACTAAAATACCAACAATCCTCCCCATTTTAGTGTAATCCATTATTAACTAAACAATATCACAACAAATAACAAACTTATGCACAAATGAAATATCGTGACGATTGAATTTTGTCTTAGTATATTACACATTCCAAGTATTCAAATACCAAAGGTGTCACTATGGATTGAATCTTTGTTATCCATCTCGATTACTCGAAGATAACATACACATAAGTCAATATTCTAACATGTTCTATCTTTTACTGGCCTCGTGTCCCTATCCTTCATATGCATATCAAAGTCACATCCAAAACTTTTCAAAGCGGTTAAACTTCATGCGCATATAGGTAGCTCTTTTAATCTTGCACGTGCATATGCAATTTTTCAAAAGAACTATTAAGAAGCTAAACTTCAACCTCCTTATCTTGCAGGTCTGAACACATACCTTGGGATGTTATTATTCATGTGTTCCAATCTCTAGTTGTTAAGTTGTCCTCATTGAATTCAACACCTAATGTCATATTATATAGGAATTGGGTATCTTAACATGAGAGATTTTAAAAGGACTTTAATCACATCCCCATAGCTAACTTGTGCACAAGATCTCTCCTTAACCCGTTGGTTAAATGATCGGCTAAATTATGCTAAGTTTTTACAAACTCTAATGATATAATATCACGTATGATGCGTTTGGCCACAATAAAATTTCCTAAATTAGATCTCTTAGCCATCCAGCTTCTTTACTAGATGCTACTAATGTTACAAACTCATATTCAATTGTTGAGTTAGTGATCCAAATATGTTTCTTTGACACCCAGGAGATAACACCTTTCCCAAGAAGGAATACCCACCCACTTGTGGAAGAACTATCTTCCTCATTAGAAATATAACTTGTATTCGAATAACCTTTAAATATTGAAGGAATCCATTGGAATGCTAATTGGAGAACAATCCTTGAAATTAATTTATTCAAAATCTTCTTAATATAATGAGATTGAGAAATTGAAATAACATTGTTCTTCCACTTTATTCTTATACCAAGAATCACTTCAGCCTCCCCCAAATCCTTCATCTCATAACTAGATGACAAAATTTCTTTGCTTTATCAACCTGGCTTTGGTTAGTACCAAAAATCAACATGTCATCCACATATAAACAGATTATAACTTCTTTACCAGAAGTATCAAACCCGCTATTTACACACTTGTCTACTTGGTTTGTAACAAAACCACTAGAAAAAATCACATCATCAAACTTTTGGTGCCACGCTTTTGGTACTTATTTTAGTCCATATAGCAATTTCTTTAGCTTGCATATCTTATTTTCACAACCTGACATAACAAACCCTTTTGGCTATTTCATATAAATCTCCTCTTACAATTCATCATTCAGGAATGCAAATATCCAATTGATGAATTACAAGGTTTTTCACATTAATCAACAAATCAAAAATTTTATAAAAATAATTTCTAACATATTAGAAATTTTTAAAAAAATCACAAACTAATTTCTATAATTTTTATGAATTTATTTACACAAAATAAATCAAGTACTCGGTTTTTCTATCTTAAAAACTTCTGAAAAAATTATCATTAAATCCAAAAAATAGAAAAATGGTGTGGTAGGAAAATTTTTGGAACAAAATGGCATTATTTAGGGCCTTAAATAGCAAAAATACCAAATGGGCCATTAGAAACGCGCCATGTAGCATTCAGTTAACCAGTCAACTTTGACTTTTGACTGACATGTGGCAGTCAACCATTAACCGATCAATCCCAAAGGTTAAACTAATGCCCCATCATATGCCACATGGAATTGACCATAGTCAACTCCATAATCGCCACATGGACAGAAGTTATTTTGGATAATGACCAAAAACTGTTATGGCAATGCTCCCAAAAGCATTACCATAACCAATAGTCTCATTCTTTCTGTGGTGACATTTTGTTTTTATTTAATTGAAGCATCGCAATACATCGATGTCCCCAAACAAATACCGTCACATTCAGAAACCGTCGCAAGACACAGTCGTCGCAAGTAAACCATCACAACTTTTCATTTTCTGACGGATTATGCAATGGATTGTGCAATGGATTCTGTATCCTTTGCAAAAAGCAGAAAATTGAATTTCGATTTTAAATCATTCTGAAAACAATTTCGGCCTCTAACCAAACCCCTCTTAAGGTTTTTCAACGTCCCGAGTCCAGCGGCTTCGTTCTTTTTTCCAAATAATGAACAAAAACTCGCAATTACCCAAATTAATGCGAAAAATGCAACGTTTTTTTGGGGAAAATGACTTTAAAATGCCCAAAATCAAACCTTATTGATTCAAACGTGTCTTTGAATATTAAAAATACAAAATTTCATTCAAATATTGACCAGATTGTAGAATCATTGCTAAAACGCTCTAAAAAGACTATTTTTCACCATTTTGAATACTTCATCAGTAAATTCGACAAGAAATTCACGGAAAACTGTTCCCCAAATAAACAATTTTAGAATTTCCAGAACAAGGAGAAAGAGAATTTACGTATATAACACAGAAAAACATTACAAATACATTCGCTCTAAAATCATTGAAGGATGTCGAATAAGAACATATCAAATTGTGCACCTTTTCGTTGCCCGAGATCAAGGAGTGCCATTATAACACCGTTTGTTTGCAAAAAATGAAATTGAATCATTGGTATTTCAAATATCAATAGTTTTCCACAACTTCTTCAACAGATTCTCCATTCAGCATTTTAAAAAAAAAATTAGTTTCAATCTTTGAAACTAAGCAGACTTCAAAATGAATTAATTTCAAACTTTATTGGGGAATTACTAAAAATAACTTTGATAATGTCTAAAGTCAAGATAACACTTTTAGATTGAAACATATTTAGTAGTTCTCATAAATTTTTCAATCGGATAAAATCAGAGTAAAATCAAGACCTTAGAATGGATTATCGTTGTGAAGAAAAACTGAACCAGTAGCAAGAGTTGCAAGAAATCGCCTGTAAGTGTTGCTAATGCTAGGTTTTTATAAACATGAAACAATCAGTTGCAACGCTTCAAAGATAAAGCATTTCTGAAAGTCATGTCCATTCGAGCAACTGCAATATTTCATAAAAAAAGTGTGGCGAAAGGTAGCTCCCGGTCCCTCGTAAGCTATGTATCGTAATAGAACTCGAACAAGCTTGCACTCCCCACTCTCCTGACTTGTTCGATGAAGTATTAAGACCACATTAGTCAACTAGTTGATCCAATTAAACTAAAATACCAGCATATTATAACCATATTACTTAAGAATTATGTATCAAGATCTGAGAAAGTTTTAGAAATTTTTATTTTGATATAATTTTGTAAAGGGAAAGCTTCAAAAAAGCATCTTGTGGTTTTACTCATTTGCAAAATGGGGTCTGAGAATTTTTTTTACAAAATGTGGTATGTGGTTTCAAAAAATTGGCAATAACAGGATTCTCAATATTAAATTATCTCACAATAATGGGTAATCTTGATCTTTTTTATCTGAATTTTTATGGATTAGCTAATAAAAATACAATACACATCATTAATAATTTTTAAAATTTTTTTATTAGTGCAAATTTTTTTTATTAATATATGTTGATAAACTTTTTTTTTACTTAAAGATTGAGAACCATAATCCGATCTCTATTTATTAAAAAGGGGAAACGAAAAAAGCAAAAAAAGAAAAGAAAAAGAAAACAAAGAGGAAAAAAGGCAGAAAATAACTCTCTATTTGCAATCACTAAACCTTTCTTTTTCTGGACCGAAAGTGGCTTTGAATTGAATGTGGGGGTTTGTGTAATTGAAATCATGTTGCATGTAGATCGGCTTTCATTAGATTCTGTACTTTTGGAAGCACTAGCAATAATTGAATCTATAAGAGCCTTCAATCTCGCATTCGGCAATAAACTCTGCCGACTAGTTTTCTTTTTCCTCTTGATTGTTTCCCAAGTATTATCTATTTCCACATCCTCATCCTACTCAGCTAATCAATCCAAGATTCTCCCTTCTCAGTAATGGCAAGAGTTTGAGGTTCCTTATTGTGGTGCAAAGACACTTCTAGCTCAATCTCTTCAATATTGTCAATTCTTTCCCTCACCGACGGTGTGTGCTCGAGTTCCTCATTAGTTGCGCTATTCTGCTCTCCAATGGATTAGTCATCATCAAATTCCTCCTCCACTGAATCATCCAACGATTCTTGTCTCATGATCGGAGTTACAGCTTTTTCCTTTTTCATGAGGCTATCTTCCAAATTGAGAAAGATGTGTTCATTCGATACAACCCTTTTATTCCTCTCTTCAATATATTTGATATGTTGGAATAATTCTAAATTAGGCTAAAATCCACCCTTCGGGGTAGCAAAAGTACTGGGCTAAGATTGTAGAGTTGGCGGTCTGGTTCTAGTTTATGGAGGATTCTCCCTTGTTAATTTCATCCCTTTAGGAGGCTGATTCAATTCTTTCGGCTCGGTGTTTTGACGATATTCATGAGCCTTCCCTGGTGTTTTTAGGTGCAAATTATTTCTATAAGTGGCGGCTCTATGCCAACTGATAAATAAATAGTGCATAAAGATGGTATGTTTTCATATTCTAAAGCAACCTAAATCTTATCAGTCTCAATATCAACCCGAATGGAGTCTTGTAACTGTTTTACGACATCAATATCAATCAACATTCTTGCATAGTGACCGAATTCCCACTCAATAATGTTCTGGTCAAACTGTAATGGTACACCAATACCTCGAGCAATATAAGTAAGAATTCTTCTATCCCAAATGATTCAAGACAAATTGTAAAACTGCACCCAGACTTGCATAGTTGTTGACTCGTATTTCAAAGGATCAAAATTGGGACTCCAAGGCCGGAGTCCTAAGATATAAGGTTGCAAATTGAGATTACCCCTACTGCTAATAAGATTAAAAGCAGTTTCATTATTGAAAATAATATGGAAGAAACCCTTACCCAAGGAGATTAATTTCTAGTCCATCTCCAGGCCCCAACTTTTGTCAAGTTTTAATTTCAACGCAGAGTGCCTCCATGGGATTTCTCCTTTTAACAAAGTGATTCCGCCGACCATTGAGAATTGACATGATTTCAGCCTCTCTTCATAAAGAGCTCTGTATTGCTTTGTATCCTCCATCAGCGTCAATGATGCGTGAAGCCGAAATATACTTGAATCGTGATGTATAATTTGTAAATAATAATTTAAATTATGAGAATGTTGAATTAAAAAAAAAAGAAAAAATGAGAATGCTGAATTGATTAAAATATCTTCTGTAACATCACTATTCTGAATAAAAAAATATCATTTATCCTCTTTTTGCCAATATTTTGAAACCACATACCCCATTCTGCAAAACAAAATTCTCAGACATCATTTTGAAAATGAGTGAAACCGCAAGGTATTTTTTTAAAGATTTCTCTTTTTTAAATTATCATCGTCTTTTAATTATAAAAATATTTGCACTTCTCAAAACATTTGAAAATTTATTAGTGAGGTGTATTGTATTTTTATCAACTAAGCTGCAAAATCTCAATTTAAATGGACAAGATTATTCTTTGTCATGACGTAAATTCATATTGGAGATGTTTTTTGTCATTTATTAGCAACGTTTGAAACCATAAACCGTATTTTCTTAAAACAAATACTTGGAAACCCTCTTGAAAATAAGGTTAACTACATGACATGTTTTTTAAGTTCACCCTCTGGAAAAATGTATATGTGTTTACAATCAATGGAAAACCAAGTATAATAGATACTTTCTAAATAGAAATTCTTCCAATTGAGCCATATATGGCTAACCTTGCTACTATTTAAGAAAACAATTTACCTTGGGTTTGAAATTTTCATTTCAAAGATAAACTCAAGTTTATTGATTTTTGTCAATATCGAACTTAGTCGATCACTAGTGGCCAAGGGAGAGGGGAGGATGGTGGGGCATGTTAGTATTTTAGTGTAATTGAATCATTATCTTGTTAGACCAGAGATTTTATTTTGATCGATAACTATTTATTTAGGGTCATAAATAAATACTAAATTGGAAGAAAATAAAACTTGCTAGACTACTAGGGTTGGACCCTGAGAAAAATTGGGCCACGCATGCATTAAATGCCTGCGTGTGTTTCCACATTTCACATGAGTGCCCTTTAGCACTCATGGACTGCGGGCCACGCAAGCACTACCCAAATAGTGCATGCGAAGGCCTACGTGTGGTAGGCCACGCAAGGGCTGCAATGGGTAGCTCTTGCATGGTCTACTTCTGAGCTGGGCTTGCGAGAAGACCCCTAAGGCCCAGCCCGAGCTTGCCTTGTGTGGCAAGCCACGCTTGGGTATGACTCGCGGATCCGCTATCATCCTCACACCATACCTAGTGGGATTGGACAATTTTCTACAATCCCACATTGACTTAGGGAGCAAGTTTTGCTCCCCCTTCTCCTATAAAAGGAGATCTACCCCTCCTCTATTCAGTGCACCAGTTCTTCCTTTGAGGTTTGACTTGAGATTCTACTGCATTTTCTCAAGTCGACTTTGAAGAGCATTTTAAGGATTCCTAATTTATTTAGGGAACCCTTTGGTTAATATTTCGGGCGGGTTTTTGAGTGGTCTAGTAGTTACTAAAAACTCTATGATTCTTCCTCAAGGGAGGTTTCGGTGGTGGGGTTCTTGTGGATACTCATAGAGGCTATCCTACACTTGGAGGCTTGTGCAAGGAGGTTTCAACTTATAAGTTTCTCTTATTAGGTCGTTTTCTTTAAGCGTTTTTAGACTTGATAACTATGCTTAGGTTATTAGTGTGCTTAGTTTTTTTTTATTCTTAGGAGCTTAGAGTTATAACTTGCTTACTATAAAATATTTAAGCAATGATAGAACTTAGAGTTACGGTATGCCTAGTATATGCATGATAAACTAGGTAGAGAATTAATTTAGTTAAGTCTTTAATTAATTATATGCAACTAGTAGGAGTTCCTAGGGACATGGGAAAAAATTTTGAATTTCCGCCAAGCTTATACCGCAGGTTCAAAGTGACAGTTAGTTCCCAACACAGAATTGATGGGGTTGATCCGCAAGAAGAGGATGACATTATGGATTCCAATTCAGACTATTCTCAGCCTGAGAGAGGCATTCCAGGCTCTTAGGCTGATTCTGCAGAACGAGAAGAAGCAAAATTGAAAATTAAGGCCAACAGGTTACACATGTTAGGCAAGAGTATCCAGCTTCTTCCTTTGAAAGCTTTTGAAGTGGGTGGGAGATAGATGAGGGCGATACTATTCCTCGATATCCTAGAAAGATAAAGTAGTCTGTTGCTCGCACAGACTGAGCTTCACGAGAGCGCAAATCTCCTCTGAAATATTCCCCTTAGTTGATAGTTTTCTTTTTCTTTTGCCTTAATGGTTGTTTTTACTTTTGTTGTTTTTTCAGCTTTTCTTTTCTTTTCTTTGTTTCTTTTTATTTAATAATACTTGAGCTCGATTCCCCGGCCTCCGCTTTTTAAGGTTAAAGCATCTCATACTCGAGGGTGGTTTCCTTTATGGTACACATGGTTTCTTTGTTATCTCATCGTGTGCCATGGTTCTCAACTCACAATTGGACATAATGTCTTATGCTACATATGCATGTGGTTTCATCCCATATATTCCTAGAAAGCAATTTCGTAGCAGATATGTTAGCTAACTTTTATCTAATTGTATTCGGAGGGATTGCTGGCATAACTTAAGTGGCAATATGTTTTGGTTACTTAAACTTTTTTCTTATTATTTTTCTTTTATTTTGACTATTAATAATATTTGAGTGCGGGTTCCAATTTAGTGGAGATGTACGCCCTGTATCCATCAACCTCCTCAGCTCTTATTAAAAAAATTGATGTTTTCGTTACCATTTCTTATGAATGTAACATATATTTTTCGGTTACAACTTAAGTTGTAACATAAAATTTAGACATTGTTACAACCAAACATTGATTTAAATATATTGTTTCAAATAATTTGTTAATTTTGTGACAATAACTTTAACTTCAAACAAACATGTGTTTTAGGTACAACAAATTATTGTAACTAAAAACATTCAATGTTACAATAAGTCTTTGGTGGACAAAAACAATTTTCACGACAATATACAAAGTTTGTTGCATACAATTATTGTCACCAACTATACAACATGACGATAATAATAGTTACATATAGTCATTTCTGGACTTAGTCATGTGATTTAGTTCAAATTGAAAGATAATACGTGATAATTTTTTTTTAATTAAAAGTTGAGAACGGGAGCCCGGTCTCCATTTATTAGAAGATAATACTAACAATTATTGTCACAAAAATTGCGATTTTGTGACAATATTTTTTTGTTACATTTGGAAAACATTTTGTTTCGAAATTGTACATGATGATTCCCTTGTGACAACTTTTCTTGTTACATATATACTTGTGTGACAACTTATCGCTTTTTTGTGACAACTTTTATTGCATAAAAAAATTTGTTATGACAGCTTCCTCAAGTTGTCACGTAATTTGTGGCAAAGGCTTGGTCTAGTGGTTGAGCCTGGAAGCTTTGATCCTAGAGATCACAGGTTCGAGTCCACATACGATCGGGGGTGGGATGTAGTTTTTCTTTGTTATTATCGTAAGCCCAATAAGATAATTTTTTTTATAAAAAAATTGTCACGTAATTTTTGTTTAATTTGTTGTATAATACATAACAATAAGCTTCTTTGCGACACATTTTTTTTCTTTTCTATTAAGACAAAAGGTATAAAAAAAATGAACAATATTGTGACAAGAAAATTATATATTGAAAGATTGGTCAAAGAAAGGGATTTCTTGAACTAACCTTCACTACACAGGAATGTAGGATGTAGGTCTAGCTTCGTCGTAGAGGGAGGCTTCAAAGTAGGAATTGTGATCTGGCTCTGCCATAGGTGGTGGCTGCCAGATAGAAAAAGGGCACTAGAGCGATTAGCCGGGTTACCGACGTAGCCTCTTTGATGGATTGTACTTTCAGCATGCATTTGTGCTTATTTCTATATCACTAAGACCATGTTTTTAGTCTTTATGACCGCTATTACTTCCTTTTCTGTCTTTTTCAGGTTTTGAAGGCAATCCAGAGAAAACATGCAATATTCAGTAGAAAAGAGCCTTTCACTGATACTTGAAGCAGACAGCTCGGAGCGATAGCTAGACCCAGTGACTCTAGAACACTTCAGAATGACCAAGATGGCATCAATACCGGATCACGCCATATCTAGATATGGAAGTTACCCCGTTCGAGCAAATCCTATTCTGGAAGAGCCCAACTTAAAAGGAAGTTTGATCTCTTTCCTAATTTCATAAAGGGAAAGATTTTACTACCACTTGAAGACCAAGACTAAACGGAAATGAATCCATCAAAATAAATGCAAAGAGTCATGTTTTGTCACTAAAGAAGAAGCATAAGGGGGAGCACTCAGCTATAAATACCAAGGTCAGCCATTTCAAAGGGGATATATAATTCATAAACAATTCCAATCCAATTTACCATTCAGTCTTTCTAGTCTAGCATTAGTCTTTGTGGTCTTTAGTTTCAAGCAATTTTGATTTACAGTTTTGGTTTTGAACATTTCCAAGTTTAATTATAATTTCATTTGTAGTTTTATTATTTTATCTTTTATTTCAGTCTCTATATTCTCAGCATGATTTATTAACAGTCACTTTATGTTCCTACGCATTTGAATTCAGCCATGTTCAGCTAGAACTCTTATGGCTTGACTAATTAATGGTCAAGATTGAGTTTAAATGGTGTGAGGACCGTAATGGAATAAAGAAATTTGCAAGGCGACCTATTTACCAATCTCGGTACTTAAAGGGTTTTATAGTAAGAATATCACTGGTCTCGTTGTTTGGACTGATTACCCAATCACGATAGAGACTATTGTTACTTTATCCCTCTTTAGGCACTATTACAGATGCAAGAATAGATATTAACAATAATCAGAAAGACTTGCCAAATGGGTGATCAGTCCAAAAAGTAGGACCAGTGATATTCTAAAATGGTATTTGAACTAAATCTAGGTCCATTGCAATTGATTTCTTGTCCTATGATAACCATGATATTCAATCTTGTCCTATTTTGGTTGAGCCATTATCTCTTATCGTTTCATTACTTGCTTTATTTAGTTTTAATCCCAAAATTCCCAACAAGAGTACTTCTAAGCCACAACATATGTCATCTTCTAAGAATAACATTGTCAAATACCATTCCTTGTGGATTTAACCCCCATTTGCTACTAACTACCAGTTTGTTTTGCGTAGGGTTTTATTTTTGGTGGTCTTGACACCCATCAAATTTTGGCTCCGTTGAAAGGGAATGGTTCTTTTTTACTAGTTGTTCGACGTGGATGACCAGAGCGATATGTCATGGCAGTGAATTCCTCTAGGATCCAAAAATTGAAAGATCGAGTAGAGCTGGTGCTAAGCAAGCCTTAGAGCGTAGAGATTCTAAACATCAGGCAGAAACTTCAAATGGACCCAACAACGATCCAATTGATATAAAAAGGACTGTCTGACTATTTGACTGACTCAGACTCAGAACCTGAAATAGCCATAGTGACCATGGCTGACCAAGAACATTCAATTCAAGACCTTACACAAGTCCTAGTGAACCAGCAACCTTTCTACATCACTTATCCGAATGAAACTGAAGATAACAACTTTGAGATGAGATCTGGGTTTGTACATAGCTTTCCCAAATTCATCGAAAGAGCTACTGATGACCCCTTACAAACACTTGCATAAATTCCATTTGACGGTGTGTTCCATGAAGCCACCCAAGGTCGATCTAAACCTTATGAAATTAAAGTCCTTTGCCTTCTCCCATAAGGACTTAGCTAATGACTAGTTTTGCCATTTGAAACCAGGATTAATCACATCATGGGAACAGATGTCGAGAGTCTTTCTTGACAAATACTTTCCAGTATTGAGAGTTAAGACTTTAAAAATGTAGATCTATTCAGCCAAGCTGAAAGATACAAAGAGTCTCTATGAGTATTATGAAAGGTTCCAGCACCTTTTGGCAGCCTATCCACCTTATGGATTCACTGATCAAGCCTTAGTCAAGACTTTCTATGAGGGACTCCCATTCTCCATGCGGTCCATGTTAGATGCCGCTGGTGAGGGTGCTCTCATCAACAAGACCCCAACTGAAGCTTAGGAAATCATCAAGACTATGGCAGAAACCACTCAACAGTTTGGCTTTCATGAACTAAAATCTACATCGAGATCAATCAGTCTTATGATCTTAATGACAAAATAGAAAGACTCGCTGAACTTATAAATAAAAAAGCTTTCCAGACCGAGGTCGCAAAGGAGTGCAAACTGTGCAAAAAGGCTACTCATGCTACTGATGAATATCCTCATACAGGAGAACCTGAGTTTGAACAAGTACATGCCATGGGGAACTATAGCAATTATAGCGACTATGGAAACTACGGTAACCATGATAACTATGTTAATTAGGGAAATAAGTAGCCATACATTCCTCTACCACAGAGAAATCAAATTGGATGGCGAGATAGTCCGACACTCACTTGGGGAAATAACAACTGTCAACAGCCATAAGGACCATAGAATCAGCTCATGGTGAGAAATCAGTAGAATGCGATCGTGCCGAGACCTCCTCAATAAGTCCAGGCCCAGCCCAACCCACCTTAGCAGCCACAATATAATCCTTATGAGCTTTTCACTACTCTCGCTGAGGACACCAATAAGTGGTTTGAGCTGGTAGACAATTGGATACAAGGACTACAAGGTAACTTCTCAAACCTAGAAAAATAGATGGCACAAATAGCTAGCACTCCCTCTAAGATTGTGAACATGGGGAGAATTCTGTCCCAAATAGAGGACAATCCAAGAGAGATTGTCAGCATGATCACGCTGAGGGAAAAGAAAGAAACTCGGTCGGAACCACTAAGAGTGGAAATAGAGGATGAAGTCATAGTGATTCTCAATGACATGGAAGAACTAGTGACTTCTACCGAGACCATACCTTCTTTTCCCGAAAGACTGGTAAAAACCAAGAAGCTGAAAGAAGAGAAAGAGATCTTTGAGACCTTAAGGAAAGTCGAGATCAACATCCCGTTGCTCCATGTGATTAGACAGATACCTAAATATGTGAAATTCCTCAAGGAGTTGTGTACCAATAGGAAGAAGTAGCATGAACTGGATAAGGTCGAGATGGAGGAAAATGTGTCTATCATGATCTAACGTAAATTACCCCCTAAGCTGAAAGACTAGGGAATGTTCACAATCAATTACACCATAGGTCAGGTTGGAATTCAGAAAGCAATGTGTGATCTTGGTGCATCCATAAATGTCATGCCTTCCTCTATCTACCAGTAGATATTATCCAACCGCAATACGCCTATTAAGGAGGCCAGTATAGTCTTACAGTTTGTCAAGGTAAATGATTTTGTTTTTCCCGCTGACTTTTATGTTCTTGATACATGCGATGCAGATAGAAAGGGGAACTCAGATTTTTGGCTAGGGAGAACATTCTTGAGTACCGCTAAGACTGAAATTGACTTACACAGGGGTTCTCTCACTATAGAATTCAATGGGGAAGTAGCCATTTTCAATATTTTCCAGAAGAAGATTCGAGCCTATGTAGTATTGATAGTCTTGATCCCATCATCCAACAAATTTTTGAGCTCAATATCTTAGATGAGTATTTGATCGCATTGAATGAAGCACTTGACGTCGAGAACCTTGTTGATACTAATTTAGATGAGAAGGTGAAAGAGGCTATTTATGATCTCGGTACACCTCAACCTACATCGAGACCTGGACCAAAGCTCACTCTACCACCTTTTAAGAAACTCATTCCTTCCATCATCCAACCACCGAAGCTTAAACTCAAGAGCCTGCCAGGCCACCTCAAGTATGCTTTCTAGGGGGATAATGATACACTCGTAGTGATCATCTTGAGTAAATTGAGTCCTGATGAAGAGAAACGGCTGGTCTCCTTTCTCTAACAGTACAAGGAGGCGATTGGATGGACTATAGCCGATATCAAGGGGATTAGTCCTTCCACTAGCTTGCACAAGATCAAGTTTGAGGAGAACATCAAGACATGTCGCTAACCTTAAAGACAACTCAATCCTCTTATGATGTAAGTGGAAAAGAAAGAAGTGATCAAGCTTGTGGAGGCTAACCTCATTTACCCTATCTCTAACAGTGAGTGGGTTAGCCCGGCATAAGTTGTTCCAAAGAAGACAGGGATCATGGTGATAACAAATGAAGTAGGAGAACTAGTCCCAATGAGGATACAAAATAGATTGAGAGTTTGTATTGACTACCGCAAGCTGAATGCCTCAACCAAGAAAGACCATTTTCCACTACCATTCGTTGATCAGATGCTAGAGAGACTAGCAAGAAATTCTCATTTCTGCTGTCTCGATGGAATATTAGGATTCTATCAGATCCCGGTGGCACTAGAAGACTAGTAAAAGACAACATTTATGTATCCCTTTGGCACCTTTGCTTACAAATGGATGCATTTTAGTCTCTGTAATGCTCCCGCTACATTCCAAAGGTGCATGATCAGTATCTTTTCTGATTATGTGGAAAACATCATGAAGGTATTTATGGATGACTTTACTATACATGGTGATTCTTTTGATGCATGTCTCGATAACCTTGGTAAGATTCTTAAACATTGCATCGAGTCTGATTTAGTGCTTAGTTATGAAAAATGCCTCTTCATGGTAGACAAGGGTATGATATTAGGTTATGCTGTATCCACGAAGGGTATTGAGGTAGATAAAGCAAAAATTTATGTTATTCAATCCTTGCCTTACCATACTTCTGCAAAAGAAGTTAGGTCTTTTCTTGGGCATGCGGGTTTTTATCGCAGGTTCATTAAGAACTTTTCAAAGCTCGTCGAGCCCCTATGTAGGCTACTCTAGAAAAACACTAACTTTGAGTTTGGAGATCCTTGCAAAGAAGCCTTTGACACCATCAAGAAGAAGTTAGTCTCTGCGCCCATTATCCAAGCACCTAATTAGAACCAGCCCTTCGAGATCATATGCGATGCGAGTGATAAAGTAGTAGGAACAGTATTAGGATAACAAGTTGGCCGAGAACCTCATGTCATTTACTATACATGCCGGACACTCGATACAACTTAGCAAAACTACACCATGACTGAGAAAGAGCTCCTTGCTATCATTTTTTCTTTGGAGAAGTTTCGTTCTTACCTTCTTTGTTATAAGGTCATTGTGTACTTAAATCATGTTGCTGTGAGATATCTAATGAGCAAGAAGGATGCTAAACTGAGACTAATTTAATGGATCCTTTTAATTTGAAAATTTGACATTGAGATTAGAGATAAAGAGGGGACAGAGAACCTGGTGGCCGATCATCTTAGCAAGCTGACCAATTCAGAAGAACCAAAAGAAGTACAAGATGAATATCCTAGGGAAAGTCTCTTTATTATTGCCAAGACTCTGTGGTATGCAGACCTTGTCAATTTTCTTCCCACCGGAAGATTCCCACAGGATTTCACATGTAATGACAAGGAGAAGATGAAGAGAGAAGCTGTCAGGTATTTCTGGGATAATCCTTATCTATAGAGATAGGGGAATGATATGGTTTTGAGGAGATGCATTTATGGGAAAGAGATACCATGACTCTTGCAACCATGTCACTCTAAGGTTTGCAGAGGTCACGGTGGGCCAAGGAGAATAGAATAACTCATTCTTGAGTGTAGATTCTATTGGCCCTACATTTTTCATGATTCCTATATGTTTTCTACGGTATGTGACAACTGTCAATGGATTGGTAATCTTGGACATCGAGATCAGCTCTTGATGACCCCTATTTTGGTAGTCAAGATCTTTGATGTCTGGGGTATCAATTTCATGGGCCCTTTTCCTCCTTCTTATGGGTTCAAATACATTCTCTTAGTAGTTGATTATGTCTCCAAATGCATAGAAGCTAAGACGACTAGGAACAATGATTGAAAGATCATAGCAAACTTTATCAAGGATAAAATCATCTGTAGATATGGGACACCGAGACTTCTTATCAGTGATCGCGATACACATTTTTGCAACAAGATGATCTCGGCGTTACTAGCTAAATGGGGAGTTACGCACATGACTTCCACGGCCTACCACCCACAGATAAATGGATAAGCTGAGGCGAGCAATAGATTGGTCAAGCTCATCTTGGAGAAAATAGTCAATTCCAAAAGGAAAGACTGGAGTCTTCGTCTCTTTGAAGCTCTTTGGGCAGTCCGCACAGCATGGAAAGCCCACACTAGTTAGTGGAAAATGGGCCTTTTAACCCCCTAGTCTATTTTTGGTTTTATTTGTAGCCGAAACTAATTCTCAATTCGCGGGCCTAATTTTAAAGTGGAGGGCTGAAATTGCATATTGTCTTCGGTTTTTCAGATAACCGAAGACAAAAATCAATTTTGCGTGGAACATTTGTTTCAGTTATCTAAAATAATCGAAGACAATGCTCTTTCACAACACATAATTCTCTTTAATCGCTCACTTAAAACCCTCGTGAGAACCCCTCTCACTGCCATCCTCCTGATAACCTTTCACCGTCGCTACCGTCCTTTCTAAGAACCACTCACCATCGTTGCCTGTGCATGTGGCTTTAGATTTCATTGCCGTTCCTCAGCTGCTCGTGTCGCTACCATTCCTCCGTTGTTCCTTTGGGTTTCATCTTGCCACCATTTCTCCGTGGCCCGTCTCACCACCGTTGTTCTTCCCTCACCGACGGACCGTATTTCATCACTAGTCAATTTGTCCTTGGGATAATTTCATCACTAGTCAAAATGGCAGTACATTAACTTTGCTTTTTATACCTAAATTACTGTTTGGAGTTTATGTGTCTAAATGAATAATTTAATTGGAATTCTGGAATTGTTATTGAAGTATTTATTAATTGCCTTTATCTTGAAGCTTGTATGTTTGGCCTTTTGGATCTCCAATTTTTGATTATTGTGTCAATATTGGAGGAATGAGTGTTGGTTATGCTAATTTCATAGGATAATGATGAAGTGAACAAGTAGTTAGTAGTTTTATTCTTACTTTTCAGGTGGTATGCAATATTGACTTCTTTTTCCATTGCTTTCGGATGCTGAGCTAATGGGACATAGAGGGAATCGACCTAATAAAAACTAGTTGCAGGTTATTGTTATGTGCATCTTTGCTTCAATATGCTTTGCTTAACCTCGCTGGTTACGTAGTGTCATAGTTTGTTTTTTGGATCAATATCTTCAGATTTTTGCTTATGTTTGAATACATGTATGATTTTTTGAGTCGTTAATCTGTTAATCAAGGCTACACAGTAATGGATCTAGATTTTGTGTCCTTATAGAGCCTAGTCTCTATGACTGAATATGTGTTCAATGTTCGCCTACTGATTTTTTTGCTAAAAATTTCTCTGTATTGATAGGCTTTGAAATTGAAACTTATATGCTTTACATATTGTTTTTAGGTTCTCTTAGATAGGGAATTGCCAATGTTGTTGACTTGGCTTTTGCACAGAAGCACTTGGTTGCTCGCTTTAATAAACTAGACAATGAAATTGTTGACAACTACACATATGCTTACCTTCTTTCTCTTTAATTATGTATAAACTTTGAATTTTTTAATGTAGAATCAAAGAATTTTCATAATTTGTTGGTGTATGGATTACTGCAATGAGTTTAAGGTTTATCATTTTAGCTTTGGATTCTACTTCAAAAGTCATTTATTTATGCAATAGAGTGTGTTGTTCTTATTCAGTTGCTATATCTTTCAAATTGTTTTATCATACTGATGAGTATGCTGCCCCTAATGACTTTGTTAAGATTATTGCCAACTATTGCTTTAGTACTATTATAATAAGTAATAAAAGAATTTCATTTTAGAATCTTAGCAGAGAACTATCTTATTATGTTCCTTCAAGGAACAAAACTTTTGTGAAGTTTATATAAAGTTATCTGCACAAACATATTGCAAAGAATTTTTATCTAATATCTTATCATGTTATGCTTCTATTGGCTTTTGATTTTGTTCATACTTATTAGCTATATACAATACTTTAAGATATCTTGACTTTGTTTATACTTATTAGCTATATACATTACTTATTAGCCTTGTATTCTTACCATTTCTTTGTAATTTTTCAGGGAGACAGAGTTCGAGTCTTTATGTACCCATTAACATTTGAGATATTTCATTCTAATTTTAATTTTTATATGTTTTATGCCAATCTGTTATTACAACTGACAAGTTATTCCACTAGCTTTGTATGAGAATATATTATTGGTTTGCTTTGGTGGCATAAGGGTTAGTACTTAAGTACTTAAGTACTTATTAGCTATATATAGTACTTAAGCTAACTCCTTAAGTCGTTTTAGTATTGTGTAATTATAATTTTATAGGCTGGGTGTATATATTGAATTTTTTTAAAAAAAATAGCATATTTTGTTTCGGTTATTAAGTTAACCGAGAGCAAAGGCCCATCTATTTGTCTCAGTTTTCCAACTTCACCGAAGCCCATTAAGCAGTAAAAATACAGCTTTTTCAATGCATATTTTCCTCGGTTATTTAAGTAACCGACGAGAATGATTCTCTTTGTCCTCGGTTAAATTAACCGAGGCCAAACAGATTGGGCCTTTAGTTTTGGCGGCTTTCTCATCGGTTCATAATCGAAACCAAAGGCCCATATATAACTGAAACTAAAGGCCCTGTTTCCCACTAGTGCTATATCGGGATGTCACCTTATAGAGTTGTCTATGGGAAAGCATGCCATCTACCTGTTGTGATTGAGTATAAGGCTTATTGGGATATCAATGAGACCAATTTCAGGCTCGATGCGGCCAAAGAGCATAGGATGATGCAACTACATGAACTCAATGAAATCCGCCATGATGATTATGAAAGGAACAAATCCTACAAAGAGACCGCTAAGTGCCACCATGATCTTTTCGCTTCTAGAAAAATCTTTAAAGTGGGATAGAGAGTCCTCTTATTCTAATCTCGTCTCAAGCTATTTCCTCGAAATTTGAGGGCTCGATGGACCGGACCTAACATTAATACCAAAGTGTTTCCAAATGGAGAAGTCATTATACAAAGCATTGAGATTGGGAAAGTTCTAAAAGTCAATGGACATCGTCTCAAGCCCTACTTTGAAGGATTCTAACCTCACTCTAAGGAAATAACTCTCACAAAGATTGCTAATACCACACCATGATCTTGTTGTGGTACATACTGATGTTAAACAAAGTGCTCTTGGGAGACAGCCCGAGCATTACTAACTCTTCGTCTCTCTCTTTTAGCTATCTTTTATTACTTGTATCTAGACTAGGACTAATTTCCCTCTCTACTTTTATTATAGGTTTAGATTTCTATGCACACTCTGATTAAGTAGAAAAAAAATCACACGCCAAGAGACGTGACTGAGAAGATAAGGGATGTTAAGGGACTCACGCGAACTGATGAATGCACAGTGGGTGACGTGGCGGTCATGTGAAGATCATGGAGATTTTTTATGGTTTGGTACCTAAACAAGGCCATGATTGCTACTAATCCCATTAATGCCCTATGATACACCCTTGCATGTTAAAATTCCTTATTTAAAACCCATTCTCTCTCCCTAAAAGTCACGCTCACTTTCAAACTCTCTAAGGCAAATTTCTTCTTCTCCGATAAATTCTTCTCTTTCAAATGGCTTCAACCCAAGACAACACCACCACCATTGCTCCATTGACCACCATAGTTCTCATCAGCAAGATTGCTGTCAATATAAATCCTTTCACAGTCACCATTACTGCCCTACCCTGGCACTGTCCACCTTTTCTACTATCGCCACTACCATCGTCGGTATAGCGAACACCGCTCCCACGGCTCCAGACACTGTCCCTACCTCTGCCACCGCCACCACTGCAACCCCTATGGTCGCTCATCCTAAGACCACGGTGATCTCAAGCCATGGAGTCCCTACTCCTACCACCTCCTTTAGCACCACCGCCACTCCCGGCGAGCCTCCGCTCGCCATAGATCCAATCTCCACTATTTACCCCACTGCCATTGAATGAGAAGAGTCCTGTAAGACTCCAATAAAGAAAGAAAATAAATCTCGAGGAGAAGCTAAGCCCTAAGGAAAGGCCGTCAAGATTGACTCCGATGATGAGAGTGATAACACGCCTGCTCCTTCGCCCAGCAAAAGAAAGATGCCCATGAGGAGTGCCGCAAATGGCAGCCAGAGTTCTAAAAAGGCAAAAATGACCAAGGAAGAGAAGATCCATGCTCCTGGTGTAAAGATAAAAATCCATGACTCTTTCAACCACCGTACTCCATGCACTACATATGCTTGATTCAAGGTCCGGTCATCAAAGCCCTATAAGTCAACCTGCAAAGACATCGTGACCACTCTCAACATTAACCAAGCCGTCATTGATGGCTTCACCATGATCTCATGGCTTTCCCTGCTCTTCATCTATCTCCCCTCCTACTAGGAGCTTGTTTGGGAATTTTATGCTACTTTTCAATTCAAGTAGGACTACACCAGCTATTAGGTGGATGGGGTGATTAAATTTCATCTCACTGGGAAGAATACGATTTGAAGTTTTGGTGACTACAATAAGGCTTTAGGGGTGGCTGACCCCTCTGATGACATTTATGGTGCTCTTCTTTTCAACTTCAACGTCGTTAAGACCTACTTTTCCCTATGCAATAATGTTACATTAGTCACCACTGGGAAGTTCGGTGACTCCTAAGACTTCTACATTCATGAGTCCCACCAAAGGTATGCCCACAAAGATCTTGCCTTTTACTTTTTTGGTCACCATAGAAGTTATGCGACCCTAAATGAGAAAGAAGTGCACATTCTATAGTGCATGAAGAATGATAAGAAGCTACACTTGGGAGCATGGCTGGCGAAGTAGTTTCAGTATGTCCTTACCCACCCCAAGAGTTCTCCAATTCTAGGCATTGTGGTCTCAATCATTACGCATGGCATGGAGCATCTTGAGCTTGTCCACTACACTAGGACCCCCAAAACTCCACTCCTAGACTTGGAGACTCTTGGGATAATATTGCTTGCTAAAACAATCAACGGAACCATAGTTATGCACCCTCTTGGTCCTCCTGAAGAAAAGCATGTTCTACCTACTCCCGAGGACCCTCAGCAAGACTAGCTTGCTCATGATGACTCTACTCCTCCCACCGCCTACACCTAGCTCCTCTAAAAAGTCAACAGTCTAGAGAACTAGTACAAGGACCTTTTCAAAAGCCTCATTGAGGTTAGAGCTGAAAATCGTGACCTCTAGACCCGCTGAGATGCCCTGGAACTTAATGTGAACATGATCATCCAGCAGCTTGGGATTAGACAGATATAGCGAGACTAGCTAGGTCTCTTTTAACTCCATCCTCATCCACCAGGACAGTAATATTTTTATTTGCCCTCTCTTCTTTCTCTTTTTGCGCTTTCTATTTTTGCATTAAGGGCAATGCTTAGTTTAGGTACGGAGAGGGGATTTATCTATTTCTGCTTCTTCTAATTAATCTTTTTCTTATTTTTAATATATTTTTATCTTTTGGTCAAGAAAGAGATTTCACAATGCCTCATATTTTTGCCCCTGTAATGACCTTATTTTGCTCTCTAACCTGTCATTAAGATGTGATGATAACCAAGATAAGAATTACTGTGTAAATAACTAATTGAATAACCAATAGGAACGTACCGACTAATTCAAAATTATATCGAGAACTGAGTTGAACATCAGTATTCCAATCTAAGATTTCTGATAATCACATTGAAAATTTCTTAGTCCTGGTGAGTGCAGAAAAGTGTAACATGATTTTATTATTTAAAGTGCTTTAATTTGACCTTGATTTGATTTAAGTCAGTCCTTGTATATCATAAGATCCTCCATCAGGAACTTGCAAAACTAATATAAATCTTGGTGGCTATTTTTCTACTTCCACAATTAGTTGAAATGAGGCTTACTTGGCTCGCAGCCTTGTTTGTCTCTTTCATAGGTCCGATAGAAGGAAGAGTTATCCACGGCTAAAAATCGGGTGAAGAATCTATCATAGGACTATAGAAGGAAGATCTATCCATGGCTAAAAACTAGGTGAAGACTCTTTCATAGGGAAAATTTGATGGAAAAAGGAGTGAAACCTAAGAAAAAAATGGTAAAGTGCGTAATAAGATAAATTAGGTTAAAAATCTAAAAATAGCAAGCAAAGCTAGCAAAGTTCTTAAAATCACAAAATTCGACCAAAATAATGGCTAGATGTATCTTAGGGACCCCACCAAATAAAATTGTGCTTCAATTGAAAAAAGGTTTAGAAGGAGTAATCTTATGAACGGCAAGACGTGCTTAAATCTAAATCTAGGTATTTATGAACAATAATAATATTTTATGTACTTGTGCTTTATTTTGGTAAATACTCTCGGGTAAAGTTTTGAACAAGGTCTTCTTGATGATATCTTAAATTGAAATGCTCAATGGTCTGTGAAAGGCCTCGATATAAGTCTCAATGAAAGAATATGGTCTCTATAAAGTTATTCAAATGTTATTTGAGCAGTTTTCCCTTCTTCTTGATCTTTAATGCGTGCTTGAGGGCAAGCATGAAATAAGTGTGGGGAGATTTCATGGGTTATACTTTCAGTATGTATTTGTGCTTATTTACATATCACTGAGACCATGTTTTTAGTCTTTATGGCCGCTATTACTTCATTTTCTGTCTTTTCAGGTTTTAAAGGTAATCGGGAGAAAACATGCAATATTTAGAAGAAAAGAGCCATTTATCAATACTTGAAGCAAACAGCGAAAGCGATAGCTAGTCCTAGTGACTCTAGAACACTTCAGAATGACTAAGATGGCATCAATACCAAAGCACACCATATCCAGATCTTGAAGTTACCCAGTTCGTTAAAATCCTATTCAGGAAGAGCTTATCTCAGAAGGAAGTTTGATCTCTTTCCTAATTTCATAAAGGAATAGATTTTACTATCATTTAAAGACCAAGACTAAAAGGAAATGAATCCATCAAAATAAATGCAAAGAGTCTTGTTTTGTCACTAAAGAACAAGGATAAGGGGGAGCATTCAACTATAAATACCAAGCCTAGCCATTTCGAAGGGGATATACAATTCATAGATAATTCCAATCCAATCTACCATTTAGTCTTTCTGGTCTAGCATTAGTCTTTGCGTTCTTTAGTTTCAAGCAATTTTGGTTTACAGTTTTGGTTTTGAACATTTCCAAGTTTAATTATAATTTCATTTTCAGTTTTATTATTTTACCTTTTATTTCAGTCTCCAGATTCTCAAGATTATTCATTTTCAGTCTCTTTATATTTCTGCACATTTGAATTCCACCATGTTCAACTAGAACTCTCATGGCTTGACTAATTAAAGGTCAAAACTGAGTTTAAATGGTGTGAGGACCGCAATTGAATATAAAAATTTGCAAGGCGACCTATTTACCAATCTCGGTACTTGAAGGGCTTTATGGAAAGGTTTTTATGGCAAGAATATCACTGGTCATGCTGTTTGGACTTATCACCCATTTAGTAAGTCTTTATGATTATTGTTAATCTCTATTCTGATATCTATAATTGTGGCTGATGAGGGATCAAGTAACAACAGTCTCTATCGAGACTAGAGAAAGGTAATCTTATGCCTGTTAGGAGTGCTCCACTACCTGTCGGTAAGGATTTGGGCTTCTCTCATTTATATTGCTATTTACTGGCAAGCTCTTGGCATAAAGTCAAGAGACATAATGAGTAAGAGTGAGGCTATGCTGCAAAGTTTGGTCTCCATACATAGTAAGGAAAAGTTACTAGTACTGTATGGTGCATGAGTATTAGTATAACAAAACCTAGGTCTCGTTGCAATTGATTTCTTATCCTATGATCACTAGGGCATTCAGTCTTGTCCTATTTTGGTTAAGCCAGTATCTCTTATCATTTTATTACTTGCTTTATTTAGTTTTAATCCCTAAATTCCCAATAAGAGTACTTCTAAGTCACGCCGTGTATCATCTTCTAAGAATAACATTGTCAAATACCATTCCCTGTGGATGTAACACCCCGCTGGCTACTAACTACCAGTTTGTTTTATGTAGTGATTTATTTTTGGTGGTCTCAACACCCATCACTCTCCGATGCCTAAGTGAGCACGAGGTATAAAGAGGAGGCAAGAGAGATTTAGGGTTTAAGAGTGACATACCTGATTATGGGGGTGAATCCGCTATTTATAGTGAGATGTCTCCTAATTAGATTAGGATTGAGTTTCCTGATTAGAATGAGGAGTCCTTGTTAGACACGATCCGATTTAAGTCTGCCACAAATGCCAGGTTTTATAGACCACTACCTATTCCTTTTGGTCCTTGGGAGGATGTGAGCATAGACTTTGTGCTTAGATTGCCTCATACTCAGCGAGGTAATGATTCTATTTTTGTGGTGGTTGATCATTTTTCGAAGATGGTGCATTTTATTCCGTGTAAGAAACCTACCAATGCTGTTAAAGTTACTTAATTATATTTCAGAGAGGTTTACAAACTATATGGTTTACCGAAGTCAATTGTGTCAAATTGAGATACGCGCTTTCTTAGTCACTTTTAGCACAGTTTGTGGAAGATGATGAACACACAGTTGAACTTCAGTAGTGTTTATCACCCCTATACCGATGGACAAATGGAAGTGGTCAATCGCTCTTTGGGTAATATATTGCGGAGTTTGGTTGGCGAGCAAATGAAGAGTTAGGATACGAAGCTCACTCAGGCTAAATTTGCTCATAATCATGCAGTTAATCAGAGTACTGGATTGAGTCCACTTGCTGTCGTGTATTCTGTACTTCCTTATAGTCCCCTGACCTGTACCTTTCTAGATTTATCGTCATGGCAAGGCTGAAGAATTTGTAAACAGTCTTCACAGTGTTCATGAAGCTGTGAGGCGAAATCTGTTAAGAGCAAACGCAAAATATAAAGAAGATGCTGATAGGAAGGGCAGACATGTGAAGTTTGATGTGGGTGATTTTGTTTGGCCTGTTCTGTCAAAGGAGCATTTTTCAGTGGGAGAGTACAATAAACTTTCAGCAAAGAAGATCGGTCCAGTGGAGATCATTGAAAAGATTAACCTGAATGCATATCGTTTGAAGCTAACGAGCCACATTCGCACTGCTGATGTGTTTAACGTTAAGCATCTCATTCCTTTCCCTGGTGATACTTCAGATGATGACGATTAGAGGGCGAATTCTTTCTAGCCAGGGGAGGATGATGTTAATGAGAGAGCATTGGTGTACTTGGAGAAAATTGATAAAAGTGGCTAGCTCGGTTACTATTCTTTTGGGATTTTTGGGTCAGATTTCGACGTTTCAGGACACTTTTCTGATCGAAAATAGCCCAACAAGCAACGATCATGGTATAAACAAGAGCCCCACCCCATCGGGCCCTAATTTTACCGTTTAGGCCCTTAATTTTGCATTTTTCTATTTTCAGGGACTTAATTCCAATTTTCTAAAAGTTTGTATGCTTTTCTTTTTTTTCTAGGGTTTTAACCGTAGCCTCTAGACCTTATTTATAGGCGTGTTTGATAGATAATTGGGCAGTTTTGATTGAATAAAATTGGTTATGGCTATTCTCCTAATTACTCTAAATCTTGAAGAATTTAGGGTTATTAGAACCCTCTTTTGTTTACATTCTAGAAGAATTGTGAACAATAGAGTTACTTTCTTATGTTGTGATTGATTCCGCTGCATCACCCTGATTCCATACTTGTAAGCTGACGTATATCTGAGACCCTTTCTGTATCAATGAGCTACAATAAAATAAAGCTCACTGGTTAAAATCATTTACACCAATCAATAGGTGAACTCCACACTTCTGGATCATCTTAACGCTATATCCAAATTCATCTATGATGTAGAATTCAAACGAGGCCTTGACAAAACTATAATCAAAGTTCAGCTTAACTACTGAAGACCAGAAGAAAACATGGTCTAACTCGAACCTCATGTTTTTAGTATCAATTCTATCTTCTGATTTTGAAATTAATGGCCTGTCTAAATTTTGCTACAAAACTACATTTACATCCCATTGAGCGGAATTGGCGAGAAAGATAATCATTGGGTACTACAACAGCATAAAAGGCAAGAGAAATGAGGTTACAGGGTTCTGGTGTCAATGAGCATGACAAGTAATAACCACTGCAATCTTGGTATCTCATCCTTGCTGGTACTTCACTTCCTACCATATTGAATCCTCTTCCAATCCTAACTTGTAGTTCATTCCCATCTTCGAGGAAATCCTGTAACCCGAAAACTATAATGTTTCAATAAGATATTGATGTGAAACGTAAAGTGTGAGAAATGTTGACATTCTATAATGCTATTACCAAGTATTTGCAATTAAAACTCAACTATCTTACTTACTTATGTTGGATTATAAACTTGATCCATATCAATGGAAACCCAAAATCCAAATCCAATCAATTGGCGTCCAAGCCCACAAATCCAAAATGTAGTAAATTTATTTAGGTATTTTAAGTACATAGATTTTTATGTGTGATAACCAAATTTTAGGCTATTTACAACCAATTTAGAGACCATTAAGTGAACTAAATAAGTTGGCTATTAATTGTATTAGTTGGAGGTGGTGGTAAGTGATTGTGTTGGTTAAGAGCTGTGGTTATTAATGATGGGAGATGGGAGTTGGGAGTTGTATAATTCACCTATAAATAGGTGAGTTCTTTAGTTATTTTTCATTAACAAAAATAAGAACTTCTTTAGAGAGAAAAGAAGTAAAAGAGTGAGTTGTAGTTTTGTATTTTGAGTGAGAGTGTTCTTGTAATATTTTTAAGTTTAATGAAAGTTGTTTATTTGAGTGTTTTAATTCCAACAAAATGGTACCAGAGCTAGGTTGAGAGCTCGAGTCCTCCTCCCAAAAAGAATTTTTTTCCGAGTGTGAAAAAATCGAGTTGAAACTACCCAGGGATAACAGTAGCTAAAAACCCAGAAAGTGTTGCAGTAGACTGCGAAAAGGGTTGCAATACATCTAGTGTGTTGCAAAAGATTCTAGAAAGCATCGCAACAGCCCCTGTACGTCTAGAAAAGCTAGTTGAGTAAGATGGCGAATAGCATGGCATCATTTCAAGTTGTAACACTCTACAACAACAACTATGACAATTAGAGTATTAAGATGAAGGCTCTTCTTGGTGCCCATGTTGTTTGGGATATCGTAGAGAAAGGTTTCAAGGAGCTCGAAATGAAGCCTCTCCCACACCAGATCAAGCTACAACTTTGAAGGATTCCTGAAAGAGAGATAAGAAAGCTCTTTTCCTCATCTATCAAGCATTAGATGATGACGGTTATGAAAAGATTTCAAGTGCAACTTCCTCCAAGCAAGCATGGGAGAAGCTACAAACCTCTTACAAAGGAGTTGAAATGGTGAAGAAGGTCCGTCTCTAAACACTAAGAGGTGAGCTTGAATCCTTGCACGTGAAACCATCCGAGTCTATCTCCGAATACTTTTCTAGTGTAGCAGCCGTTTCTAATCAATTGAAAAGAAACGGCGAGAATTTAGAAGATGTAAGAATAGTAGAGAAGATACTCCGCTCATTGGATCCCAAATTTGAGCACATTATGGAGACGATTGAAGAAACCAAAGACTTAGAGGAAATGGCAATCAAGAAACTCCAAGGATCACTACAAGCCTATGAAGAAAAGCACAAGAAGAAACTAGGTATCTCTGAGCAACTCCTCAAGCTACAACTCAAGGATATGAGTGAAGCTCAAAGCAATTGTAGAAACAACCATGGAAGGGGCAAAGGCAGAGGATGAGGCCGTGAATGAGGTGGTAGCCGTGGTCGTAGATGAAGTTGGAATTATAACAACAATTCCAACGATAACTATGAGAAAGGAGAAAGTTCCACACTAGGTCGCAAAAGAGGCAATTCGAACGCGAGGTATGACAAATCTTAAGTCCGGTGCTATAATTGTCAAAAGTTTGGTCATTACGCTTTAGAATGTAGAAATCCTAACAATCAAGTCGAGGAGAAGGCGAATTTTGTGGAGGAGAAGATCGAGGAAAAAGAAACACTATTATTAGTGTATAACAACAACAATGATCATCAAGACAACACATGGTATCTCGACACCGGTGCAAGCAACCACATGTGTTGAAGAAGGAACATGTTCGTGGAGCTCAATGAAGCAGTAAGCGGTGATGTCTCATTTGGAGATGACAGTAAGATATCAGTGAAGGGAATAGGTAACATCCTTTTTAGAGCAAAAGATGATAGCCACCAAATGATTTCAAATGTATACTATATACTTAGTATGAAATGCAAAATTCTTAGTGTGGGCCAACTCTTAGAAAAAGGCTATGATATTCATATGAAAGATTGTAGTATTTTTATAAGAGATGGCAACGGGAATGTAATAACCAAGGTACGGCTGTCAAAGAATAGAATGTTCCCTTTGAATATCAGAAATGATATTGTAAAGTGTCTAAAGACTTATTACAAAGACGCATCATGGCTATGGCATCTTCAATTTGGGCATCTAAACTTTAGAGGATTGGAACTGTTACCCAAGAAGGGAATGGTTATAGGTTTACCATGTATCAATAATCCCGATCAATTTTGCGAAGGATGTCTGCAAGGTAAGCAATTTAGAAGAAGCTTTCCAAAGGAGTCAGACTATAGAGCCAAGAAGCCACTGGAGCTCATCTATGCCTATGTGTGTGGTCCTATTAAGCCAAGTTCTCTCGCTAATAGTAACTACTTCCTTCTCTTCATTGAAGAAAAACTTAGGTATATTTCTTGAAGCAGAAATCAGAAGTCTTTGGAGTGTTTTAGAATTTCAAAGCAGTCGTGGAAAAGGAGAGAGGTCATAAGATCAAAGCCTTGTGATCTGATTGAGGAAGAGAATTCGTATCCAATGAATTCAACGAGTTTTTTATAGCACATGGAATCTGTCGACCCTTAAAGGTTCCTAGATCCCCCCAGCAAAATGGTGTGGCAGAAAGGAAGAATAGAACAATTCTTGACATGGCACGGAGTATGCTCAAAAGCAAGAAACTACTGAAGGAGTTTTGGGCAAAGCAGTGGCATGAGCAGTCTACCTATTAAATCGTTCTCCTACAAGAAGTGTGTGGGGAAAGACACCATAAGAAGTATGGAGCAGAAGAAAGCCCAGAATTTCCTTCCTTCGAGTCTTTGGGAGCATAGCTCATGTTCATGTACCAAATGAGAAACAAACCAAGCTTGATGATAAAAGCAAAAGTTTTATTTTCATCAGTTATGACTCAAGCTTAAAAGGCTATAGGCTATACAACCCGAATGACAAGAAGTTTTTAATCAGTCGAGATGTGATATTTGATGAAAAAGGCGAATGGAACTTTGATTCTCAAACGAAGGACTTTAATTTTTTCCCATTCGAGGAAGATGAGCAGACAATGCTTGAGCAACCAAGACAACTTCAACAAAGCCTCACTACTCCACCAAATTCTCCTACTCATAAAGACGGGTCATCATCACCGCATTCTCCATCCTTAAGTGAGACTGAAGATGAAAGAGAAGTGCATCGTATGAGAAGTCTTCGAGAACTCTATGAGATGACTGAACAATTGGATAATCGTACATTATTCTGTCTATTTGTTGATTGAGGGCCAGTAACATTTCAAGAAGCTACATAGGAGAAACAATGGAGAGATGCAATGGACGAAGAAATCAAGGCCATTGAGAAGAACGACACATGGGAACTCACTTCACTTCCCAAAGGACACAAGGTAATAGGTGTCAAATGGGTGTACAAAACAAAGCAAAATGCTAAGGGAGAGATCGAAAGACATAAGGTGAGGCTTGTTGCAAAATGCTACTATCAAAAGGCTGGATTCGACTACGATGAGGTGTTCGTTCCAGTTGCTCAATTGGAAACTGTTAGACTAATCATATCTTCGGCGGCTCAAAGCAAATGGAGGATTCATCAAATGGATGTAAAATCGGCCTTCCTAAATGGAGTTCTTGTAGAGGAAGACTACATTCAACAACTACCAAGCTACGAAGCAAAAGGCAATGAAGGCAAGGTATTGAAGTTGAAGAAGGCTCTTTTTTTTTAAAAAACCCCCGAAGGAACAGTGTGTCCCTTTAAAGGCTAAAAGTTAGAGCAGGTGAAAATTTCAGGGCGGAGTCTCCAGCTAGGCTGGTTTCCCCGCTTACCTACAAAACACCTACCCCTCTTTTATTAAATAAACATCAACTCACGGTCTCAAGGCGAGAACTTGAGTAAATCAATTACACGAGAGTAGCAAGTTCGGGAAAATAAATACATCAGAAGGTACAAAATTAACATCACGCCTCCTATTTTTAAAGATGAACCAACATAAATGAATGTATGATCCAATAATGTCTTCTGAGCCCAACCTGCCTTCGAAAACAAATTTGTTCCTTTGTTTCCATAGTGCCCAAGCAATTAAGAACCATAGCACCGTTCCGAACTCTCTACCACTTCCATCAGCAAAGAAGCCGTACCACATGGCTAGAAAATCCACCGCCTTCCACGGTATAGGCAGCGAGATACCAAGCAATCTCATCACCTGCGTCCACACCTTATAGCTGTTAATACAATGGATCAGGGCGTGATCCATAGTCTCCTCCAAATCATAAAATGGGCATTGACCGTCTGTTATAGATTGGCAGCCCCGGAGGTAAAGAAACATTTTTGTTGGTAATCTTCCATGAAAAACAAGCCACCCAAAAAAGCAAACTTTCGAGGTCACACATGCCACCCATATTACCGAAAAGTCGAGCCTCGGCTTTGGCCATTTTGGCGTACTATAGTAGCCCATACAAAAAGAGCTTGTCATGTACACCTTCTACTCCCCCAACTCCCAAATAAACCGATCAGCCGTCCCTGAAAAGATAGGCTGCCGTTGACCCTGCCCCAACTCGTTGTCACCCTCTAGAAACAAGCTCGGACAGCTTATACCGATCCAATTTCGAAGTTCCGCACCTCTCTCCTGTCCTTAAATCCTTAAGCTCCGTTTCCGAAAAGGCCGCAAAAAGGCCGATGACCCGAAAAGATAATGACACCCCTCGGCCACCGAACACGATTTCCTATTACACAATCAGTATAGGTCAGGGAACAAGACCGCCAACTCCGAATTCACCGTCCAGTTGTCATGCTAGAATGAGCAATTTTCCCCACTTCCAATAGCAACCCGAATACTCGACCTAAAAAATTCCCACCACTCCCCACCTCTAATACAATATGATATAATTCCTCTCCAAGTATGTGACAATGTAGATGAATCATAGTTTCCAATGGACCACCATGAATTAAAACCGTATCGTCTAACGTAAATCTCATACCATAATGACCCATGATCAGCACTCCTAACCTTCCATGCCCACTTCATCAACAAACTACAGTTAACCAACTTTAAGTTCCTAATGTAGAGGCCCCCAAGATTTTTAGGTTGGGCAATCTTCGCCCAACTAACCTTACTAATGCCCGTAGTAGTTGAGTCACCCCTCCATAAAAAATTCCGCATCAGCTGCTCAAGTTTCATAATTACCGCTCCTGGCATTTTATTTAATGATAACAAAAAGATTGGAAGAGATGATAATACCGATTTCACCAGCACCATTCGTCCCGCATAGGATAAACATTGTCCTTTCCAACTCGCTAATCGACTCTGAAACTTACTTATCAATGGGTTCCAAGAGGAAACAGGAACACGCCTAATGCTGAGAGGGGTTCCAAGATAGGTAATCGGAAAGTTCTCCACTCGACATCCCAGGACTCCTGCACAAGATGAAACGACCATCTCTTGTACATGAATACCCAAAATAGAGCTCTTATTAAAATCAATTTTCAGGCCTGAAATCAACTCAAAACATCACAAAATTCTAACAAAATTAGGTAATAGAGACTCATCTGCCGGTAAAAAGCATAGCGTATCATCAGCGAATTGCAGGATAGACATGTCCTTCTCTAAACCGTCAACCCGAAATCTCGGTAATAGGACAACTCGAATACTCTCCTCAAACATTAGTTTCAGTCCCTCACTAGCCAGAACAAAAAGAAACGGGGAGATAGGATCACCTTGTTTAACCCCCCTAGCCAATTTAATTGGTTCTGACGGCGTCCCATTGATCAGAATTGAAGTGACCGAATTCCTTCTACACTTGTCAAGCCATTGATCCCATCTTTCCTCAAAGCCCATTTGTCTAAAAACCGCATTCATATAGTTCCACGAAACACAATCATAAGCCTTATGGAAGTCTAACTTAATAGCCAAGCATGGTTGACGACTCCTATGAACCGAATGGATAATCTCCGAGGCTATGAACGAACATTCACGAATATTGTGACCTTTAATGAAAGCAAATTGATTTTCTGATATCAACTTAGGTAGCAATGGTTGTAGTCTTTTAGCAAGCACCTTAGACACAATTTTATATATACCATGGATCAAGGCAATAGGTCCAAAATTATTCAATGAAGAAGAGCCTGGTACCTTAGGAATTAGGACTGTATATGACGATTTAATAGCATTCGGCAGCCATCCCGTCGCATGAAACTTCGTAAATAGGTCCATTAGCTCAGGCTTCAGTTCACCACAAAATCATTTGTAAAAGAAAAAATTAAATACATCAGGTCCAGGCTCCTTCCCCTCATTACAGGAACAAACAGCATCCCATATCTCAGCTTCTGAGAATGTTTTAACTAGGCGATGATTCTCCAATGCATCGACCGTCCTGAACTTTAGTCTTTCCAAATCAAACGGAATAATTATAGTTTCCGAAAATAGGTTCAAATAGTAGTTCCGAATCGTAGCTATGATCTGTATAGGATCGTTAGTGACTCTCCCACCAATTTCCAACTATGAAATCCAATTACCTCTGAACCTAGCCGAAGCGATGCGGTGAAAAAATGTTGTATTGTCATCGCCCAATAAAGTCCACTTCACTCTTGACTGTTGGTGCCGAATTTTTTCTTGGCTTCGTCTAACCTGAAACAATGTAGTTTTCACGTTTTGTAATTCAGACATGGTTGAAGCATCTAAAGGCCGACCCATACTAGAGTCAGTCAACTCTAAAAACCCGGGCTTTCAACGATTTCAATCTACTATCCAATTGACCAAAATTAGACAAATGCCAAGGACGGATAAATCCCCATAATTTTCAAAGCTTATAATCGACATCTCTATCCTTACACCCAGCAGTACCACAAATAGAACGCCACTTACTAGTGATAAATGGCAAAAAAGTATCAACATCCCACCAACAGTTTAGCGATCTATCTACTCTCCTTCCCGGTCTCCTCGAAGTATGCGACTGGAAAATAATGGGCAAGTGATCCGATAGGGTTGAGTCTACCGTCATGAGTTGTAAATTCGGCCAGCTATCTAATAATCCACATGACACCAACACTCGATCGATTCTCGAAAAGGACTGACTGTTACTCTACGTATAGTCCCTTCCAACTAAAGGAACATCATACAACGCACACTCATTCACAAATTCTTGGAATCTTATTATAGAATTAGAAACAATCCCATTCCCACCCGCTCTTTCCAAATAATGAAGAATTTCATTAAATTCACCACATAACAATAAATTACCAACATCCCGAATAAGGGGCAGCAATTCAACCCATAATTGATTCCTCTCAACAACTGTGACTGGCCCATATAAGCATACAATATCAATCTCAACCTGGTTCACGACCAAGCTCAGAATACACCATCTTACACCAACCGCTCTAACTGTACCCCTAACTACTTTAGAGTTCCATGACACAATTATCCCTCCCGAAAAACCTTCAGCAGGAACATAATAACATGAAAAATCATTATGACCCCATAATTTCCTCACAACCATCTCTGATACATCCGACACCTTCATCTCCACTAACACAACAATATGCAAGGACCATTTACGGACACACGAACGAACAAAAAATTGCTTTGCTCCATTCGTGAGCCCCCCACAATAATTCCAAGAAAGAAGGTTTACTGATATAAAGAAACGTTTACCAAACCTCGAGTCAGACGGGCTATTCAAACTCTAGGCTCTTCCAGTACCTGCATAATTTGCTCCGCATGTTGCTCCTGAAATAGACCCAGCATCTCACCCACTCTAACAACCAATCTAGCCTCATTCTCACGAGGTTTTGTAAGCTGGGCATTCATTATCACCCTATTTCTATTTGCCACGTCCGGCCCTGACGATCCAGACATTCTGCCAGTCTCTGGGTTCCCACTAGCCACCGAGTTCGCACTCTCATTATCATCTGGCTCCCTTAAGGTAGAAGTTTCCAATATACCATTATCCCGCAGCATTCTCGTATCACATTCCTCCTCTGATATAGCCACTTCTTCAGATATCCTATCCGCCATTGACCCTCATCCGACTCGTCCTCCGAGCTAGAGTAATCCTCCTGACACCTCGAACAGCTAACGGCCTGACGCATAGAAGTGTAAATCGTAATCTCCCTCTCCCCCACTGCTAACTTCAGATTGCGGCTTATAGTGCCTATAGGAACTGACACTAAACAAGAAACAACATCCAATCGATCCGGCCTTTCCAAGTTGCAATCTATAGCCACCAGCCGACCAAATCTCCCAGCAAGGCTACGGACTAATGATTCACATATAATAGTTGGTGGAATACCCATGAAATCAAGATACACGACACACTCGGAGGGAATAAAATTCCCCGACAGACGCTCAACCGAAAATATAAGGTGACTGAGAACCTTCCATTCATGACTAACAAAATTACTCATCGCATCTCCTGTGATAAAGGAGACAATCACACACTCCCCACCAACAGGAGCGGCAAATTCAACATCAAAACCATGCTCACACAATAAATCATATATATTTCGAATATGAGAGATATTGTGAAGCCGAATCAGGCAGGCCTTATCTTTCCATGAGGTAGACTGCACCATACACTCCTCACTATTCTGCGACTCATTCTTGTCCATAGGGCTCGTCGCAACCTTAGGCTGCCCCTTACTTGCCTCCTCTATAGAATTTCGATGAGGGGCCGCCACAGCAATATATGATCTCCCATCTCGAGGTGATTCGTGAAACACTCGATTCACACGCCTAGATGGCTTTCGGATCGGCTCCTGAAGTTTCTGAACATTCAAAGGCCTTGAGTATCTTGCCTTAAACGCCCGCAGTCGAATCGCCCCAATTTCAACAGAATTCATCCTGTTCAAAGCTTATAAAATGGAATAGTTTCATCAATCGTAATGAACCCAAAATTCAAGTTTCTGGCATTTCTCTTTTGTGCGACAAACACCCAGCCAGAGACTCCAAATCTCCCAAAGACCTTCTTCAGGGCTAGCGCATCGTAACCATTAGGAAAATTCTCAAAATATATCTTGTTCGCTATCGGATTTCTAGTGTTGGCAATATGATTAGGATTTGAATCCCTAACCTGCGAAGTGGCGGTAAAGGGCACATAAAAGGGATTACGGCGAGGGTTTGTGGTTAGGCGATTTCAGGTAGGCTCGTGGAAGGGGTTTCAGTGTTGGGGCTGACGGCGGCTGGTGTTCGATTGGAATAGGGTGGTTGACGGGTGATGGTGGCAGCTGGGCAAGGGGGTGGGATGGGTGCGGGTATGGGTAGGGTTTCTCTCCATTAAACTAAGCTTAATTATAGTCCGAAGAAGGCTCTTTATAGGCTAAAACAATCACCAAGGGCATGGAATAGTAGAATTGACAAGTACTTCCGAGAAAATGGCTTCAACAAATTTCTCTATGAGCACGCTTTGTACATCAAGATCAAAGATGGAGATATTTTGATTATGTGCCTCTATGTGGACGATTTGATCTTCACTAGAAGCAATTAAAGAATGTTTGGTGAATTCTAAAAAGTGATGACAAAGGAGTTCGAGATGACAGACATAGGGCTCATAGCGTATTACCTCGGCATAAAAGTAAAAGCAACAAACGGATGGAATTTTAATTTCACAAGAAAGCAATGCGAAGGAGATCTTGAAAAAGTTCAAGATGGATAACTGCAACCCGATAAGCACACCGGTGGAGTATGAAATTAAGATGTCCAAACAAGAAGAAGGGGAAAGTGTAGATCCAACATTGTTCAAAAGTTTTGTTGGAAGTCTACGCTTTCTTACATGCACAAGGCCAGATATCCTTCATGCAGTCGGATTAGTAAGCCGCTATATGGAGTCACCAACGACCACCCATTTTAAAGCCGCTAAGACAATTCTTCGCTATTTAAAAGGTATAACGGACTTTGGCTTATTTTATTTGATATCTAATGATAATAAGCTTGTTAGATATAGTGGTAGTGATTGGGGTGGAGACATAGATAGCCAAAGAAGCACTAGTGGATTCATGTTTTTCGTAGTAGACAATACTTTCACATGGATCTCAAAGAAACAACCAATTGTAACTTTGTCTACATGTGAAGCAGAATTTGTTGCAGCAACCTCGTGCGTCTGTCATGCAATTTGGCTTAGAAATTTGTTGAAGGAGATTGGGTTAATGCAAGAGGAGCTGACTGAGATCCGTGTCGACAATAAGTCAGCTATTGCGTTAGCAAAGAATCTTGTACTCCATGATCGAAGCAAACACATCGACATCCGCTACCATTACATAAGAGAGTGTGTTCCAAGAAAGGAAGTACAAGTTGAATATATGAAGACACAAGATTAAATTGCAGATATATTCACTAAGCCGCTTATAAGCAAAAACTACATCAAATTGAGAAGCTCACTCGGAATGACAAGATCAAGTTTAAGGGGGGGTGTTGGATTATAAACTTGATCTATATTAATGGAAACCGAAAATCCAAATCCAATCAATTGGTGTCCAAGCCAACAAATCCAAAATGTAGTAAATTTATTTAGGTATTTTAAGTATGTAGATTTTTTTGTGTGATAACCAAATTAGAGGTTATTAACTACAGCCAATTTGGAGGCCATTAAATTAACTAAATAAGTTGGCTATTAATTGTATTAGTTGGAGGTGGTGGTAAGTAATTGTGTTAGTTAAGAGTTGTGGTTATTAATTGTGGGAGTTGGGAGTTGTATAATTCACCTATAAATATGTGAGTTCTTTAGTTGTTTTTCATCAACAAATATAAGAAGAGAAAAGAAGTAAAAGAGTGAGTTGTAGTTTTGTATTTTGACATTAAAGGATCGGTCTGACAATGATGTCCAAGAAAAGGTCTACCTCCAATTTCGAACAAAAGCAAATTCATGGAAACAAATTTGGTAGCAAATATAATAAACTTGAAAAATGTGGCATATGTGGTTCTAATTGTTTTGTTGAAAGGTATACATGAAATCTTTTTTCAAATTGTGGTCTACTCTTTCAAAAATTAGCAAATAAAAGTAAAAAAAATCCCCTATTTGAATAATATCATGACATAGGGTAATTTTGTATATTTATAATTGAAAATTTGTGGAATTGGTTGATAAAAACACAATAGATTTTTGTGGTAAATTATGAAAGTTTTGAGAAATTCAAACATTATTTTTATTAAAAGATGATAAATTCAAAAAATTATAAGAAAATAAAAAAAATCTAAAACTTACTAAAATCATGGTATATAATTTCTAAATAATATGTTTGACCTATATTGATAAGTATGAATTATACCTATTTTATTATGTGTTTGTTGAGCTAAAACAATGAGAAAATGAATGGAGAATTAGCTAATTTTGTGTAATTTTGGAAAGCGGGCAGAATGATTGCTTCAAAAGCAGAAAGATAGCAGAAAACAAGCAAAAGCAGGCAAAATGGTTGCTCCGAACTGAAAAGTAATTTTGTCGGATAAAAGAATTATCACCAGCCATAAAAGTTTTAAAAGAAACATGCAAAATGAAGAAATAAAAAGTGATGTGGCTGAAAAGACGGACGCCACCTACCCACTTGGTGGAAAAGAGAATAATAATTAATTAAGAGGTGGTGAATTATTAGTGGAAAAATGACACCTATCTCTAAGTTGATGACATGTGTATGACAAATTGCAC
Source organism: Euphorbia pulcherrima (assembly GCA_947683365.1). Lineage (NCBI taxonomy): Eukaryota > Viridiplantae > Streptophyta > Magnoliopsida > Malpighiales > Euphorbiaceae > Euphorbia > Euphorbia pulcherrima. The sequence continues at coordinate 9,356,242 of CANTUS010000010.1, forward strand.
TAACAAAAAATGAGTCACCAAGAAGAAAAGCAAATGGAGCCATTTTATGAAGACACCTAATTTTATTATATTAACCTTAATTTTGTAATTAGTTATTTTCTATTTTCAAGTTTACCCTTCCTCCCACTACAAATAGGATAGTAGTTTATTTTAGGGGGAGCACATAGATCATATTATCATATATATATCATATTTTGTACTTCTCTCTTATTAACATAAAATAGTTTTTTCTCTTTCTCTATAGTTTTGTTTATGCTTGTTGGTTATCCAACTATCAAGTGTGAATAGACTATAAAGCAATCTCGTTCAGCAAACAAAACTTGAGTAAGTTCACTTCCCTTCCATTTATTTTAGCATTAAAACTGTTTGTTTGTTGTTAATTGGTATGCTTAGGCCCCGTTCTTTTCAACTTATTTTCTGTTCAGTTTAATTCAGTTCAGTATCAATCAGTTCAGTTCAGTACCATTCAGTTCAGTTCAGTTCAATTCAGTTTCAGTATTCAGTATTCAGTATTCAGTATTCAGTATTCAGTATTCAGTATTCAATATTCAGTATTCAGTATTCAGTTTCAGCATTCAGTATTCAACATCCAGCATTCAGTTTATGCATTATATCAATATTATTAATGTACATTACTGTTCATAAATATTAAAAGGCAATGAATATTAATAATAATATTATTTCAATATCAATTTTAGTTCATTTCTATTTATACATTATTTAAATATTATTAATTAATATCAGTAATCACAAATAATAATATAAAAAAGAAACCAATAATAATATTTTTAAAATTATTAATTATTATTTCTACCATAAATAATTTTGTAAGAAAAATAAATAAATAAATAAAAGTAATAATATTTTATAAATATTGATAATAATCAAAATAATAAGGTAATATTCATAACAATAATTCCAATAAATAATAATAATAATTTATAATGGTATATTTAATTATTATTATATGTAGCAATTAATAAATTTTTTTAGAATGTATAGTATTATTTAAAGTGTTATTAATTATTATGTATTTTAATATTTTTAAAATATTATTTATATTATTAATTATAATTCTGTTTCAGTATTATTCAGTTTTAGTATTTTCAGTTTCAGTATTGTTCTGTTTTAGTATTTTTAGTTTTAGTACAGTTTAGTTCAGTTCAGTACCATTCAATTCAGTTCAGTACCAATAAGTTCAGTTCAGTTCAGTACACCTACTTATTAGTTGAAAAGAACAGGGCCTTAATTCTTATGAGTTGGCCACCTCATATTTAGTAGTTGTAGTGAGACTGATCGGAGATTTACACTATGGAGCAACCATTTAACACATGTATGCATGAGACATATCAAGTAATTGCTTGCATGTTATGGGTTTTATCATTAATTTGGTGAAATGCTTGCTTTACTTACTGCATGGAACTGAATCTAGTGAATAAGCTAGGAAATTTTTCATAGAATCCAAGTGAGGATGATCAATTAAGCTTGGTGAAGTTAGACGTAAGATACCTTAAAACTATGTTCTTAATACTGCTCAAATTAACTGGAAGAATGTGCACTGAAATTGTTTATGCTTGCTTGACTTGATATTATGCCTTTTATATTGTATTTCGCAACAGCCAGTTTGACTGCCCCATTTAATTCTTTACATCCAACTATTAAAATAGACCTTAAACTACCTATTTACTGTTGATTTAAGATTATTTACATTTAATCCTTATGGAAATGACACTTGGACTCACCATATGCTATAGATTGACCTAATATACTTGTTAGTGTTACTTTTGGGGACAATAAGTTTTTAATGCCGTTGTCGGGGATTGAATTGTTAAAGATTTCAAATTTTCTTGTAAATTTGGTAGTTTTAACATATTTATTCAACCTGTGTATTTATTTTCTGTTTGAAGCAATCAATTGTGCATGCGACGAGCTAGTTTGCCCGAATTTCCTATAGATCCAGAAATAGAACGAACTTATAGGAGAAGAAGTGGTGCAGCAAGACGAGCAAGGCAAAGATAGAGAATGGCAGATCGCAGAGTACCTCCTGAGGGAGGTAGGCAGCAACCTCCCGAAGGAAATGAACATGCAGAAGGAGAGGGTGAGGTTAACTTGCCTCCTCAAAGGCATACACTTAAAGAGTATTCGCAACCATCAACCGAGGGACACTCTTTTTACATTGTGATACTTGACGAATGGATGGATCTCTTTAAGATTAAGGCCCCAATAATACAAATGCTCCAAGCTGCGGTTCAGTTTGGAGGATTACCGGGAGAAGATCCAAACGCATATATCAAAGATTTCATTACTATGTGCAATACTTTTTACACTAATCGAGCAATTTCATATGATGTTATAAGAGTCAAGCTTTTTCCTTTCTGATTACGGGGACGAAGCTAAGAGCTGGCTTAAAAATCTTCAACCTGGATCAATAGTAACTTGGGATGAAATGGCTAGAACTTTCTTGACGAACTATTTTCCTCCAAGGAAAGGAATCTAAATGAGAAATGAGATCACTCGTTTTTCACAACAACCTGATAAAACTCTTTCAGAGGCATGGGAAAGATATAAAGAGCTTCTAAGATGTGTGCCAAATCATGGATTTCCCATGTGGATGCAAATGCAAAATTTTTATAATGGTGTAACTAATGCCTACAAAATCCAAATCGAATCCGCAGCAAATGGAGAGCCAAAAGAACTTGAACCAAAAGAATTTTATGATTTAATTGAGAAGTTGGTCAATACCAGCTATAAATGGCATTCTATTTGTGAAAAAGGAAGCAAACATGGTAAATCTGAAGCTATTTCCAACTATCTGACAAAGTGGACCTGATCTTGAGACAACTTGCTAAGAATAACATCTCAGCAATCTCAAATATGCAGCTATCTTGTGATTTTTGTGGTGGCAACCATAGAAATGTTGATTGTGAAAGCTCTCTCAATCAGGAGCAATGTGATTTTATAGGGAACAATCAAAGAAATAATCCCTATTCAAATACATATAATCCTGGTTGGAGAAATCATCCTAACTTTTTATGGGGTCAACAATCAGAAAAACCATACCGACCACCATTCCAGCAACCAAACAACAATTTCCAGCAAGTAGGATCTTCCCAGCAATCAAAGAAATCTAATTTTGAAGAGATGGAAGATATGATGGCATAATTTATGAAGCAAACTCAGACTTCCATTAGAAATTTGGAGACCCTATTTCAATAATTTACAACAATTGCTACTCCAAAGAATAAAGGGGTCATTCCAAGCAACACCGAGCCTAATCATAGTGAAGAATGCAAAGCAATATCGCTCAGAAGTGGTAAGATTGGTGGTGATACTAATAAAATTATTATTGAATGCGAAAATGCAGGGGAGCAAGCAAAACCACGAGGGAAGCAACCAGAATAGGATAATGAGCAACCAAAAGTAGAGCAACCAAAAGTGCAACCTGATTCCATTTCAAAGCAGTTTGAAGTTACTCAACCAAAAGGTGTTCCAAAGGCATAACCTCTTCCAGCATATCAACCAAAAAATGCCCTTCCCTCAAAGGGCAAGGCAACATGAAATGGCAAAACAATTTGATAAATTTCTTGAAGTCTTCAAGAAACTTCACATAAATATTGCTATTACAGATGCACTTTCTCATATGCCAATGTATGTGAAATTCTTGAACGGGCTATTGGCAAACAAAAATAAACTTGAAAGCATATCTATGGTGTAACTCAATAGTGATTGCTCCTCCATTCTACAATGCAAGCAACCTTTACCTCAGAAGCTAAAAGATGTAGGGAGTTTCTCAATTCCTTATTCAATTAGAAATCTTAATATTGATAATGCATTGTGTGATTTAGGTGCTAGCATTAATCTTATGCCATACTATATTTATAAATAACTTGGGCTAGGAGAACCATAAACTACTAGAGTTTCAATTCAACTTGCATATAGGACTGTAAGATATCCTAGAGGCATTATTGAAGACGTTTGAGTTAAAGTAGGGAAGTTCATTTTGCCTGTTGATTTTATTGTGATGGATATGGAGAGGATTTACATGTGCAAATCATTTTAGGGAGACCTTTTCTTGCTACTGGTCATGCTATAATTGATATGAATAATGGGAAACTTATTCTAAAGATTCATGATGAAGAATTAGTATTTAGCATGAATGAAGCAACGAAATATCCACCTTCTAGTGATGATTCATGTAACTTTATTGATTTTACTGATGAAATGTATCTTATATGCAGGTATAAGATGAAGAGTTAATTGGAGATGAAGACATGCTTGATAATGAAGATGACTGCTCCACAGTTTCTGCAAGGAGCAACCATGTAGAACCTTTAATTCAAACACATCCATAACCTTCCAAATCATCACTTGAACCATCACCCACTCAAGAACATAAACCATTACCCTCATATATAGAATATGCTTACTTAGACCCACCTAGCAACCATTCAGTAATCATCTCTTCCAAACTTACCCAATAGCAGAATGAGCAATTACTTGACATTCTTAGGAGAAATAAAAAAGCCATGGCATGGACCATTTCAGATATAAAAGGGATCATCCCTTCAATTTGTATGCATCATATCTTGATGGAAGATGATCACAAACCAACTTTGCAACCACAACGAAGGTTGAATCCACACATGAAAGAAGTGGTGAAAAAGGAAGTAATCAAGCTTCTTGATGCTGGAATAATCTATCCAATTTCAGACAGTGTGTGGACTAGCCCAGTTCAGGTTGCTCCAAACAAAGGTGGAATGACTGTGATCCAAAATAAGAAGCATGAACTTATCCCTACAAGAACAGTCACCTGATGGAGAGTTTGCATTGATTACCGCAAGCTTAATAATGCAACAAGGAAAGATCCCTTCCCTCTTCCATTCATTGATCAAATGTTGGAGAGACTTTCAAGATATGCATTCTATTTCTTTCTTGATGGTTACTCGGGGTACAATCAAATTTCAATTCACCCCTTGGACTAAGAGAAAATAACTTTTACTTGCCCCTATGGTTCTTATGCTTACCGGAGGATGCCATTTGATTTATGTAATGCTCCAGCAACCTTCCAAAGGTGTATGATGTCAATTTTTAATGATATAATTGAAAAGACTGTGGAGATATTCATGGATGATTTCTCAGTTTATGGGAAAACTTTCCAATCTTGTCTCAACAACCTAGAGGCTGTCCTAGTTCGATGCAAGGAGATAAATCTTGCTCTTAATTGAGAGAAATGCCACTTTACAGTCAATGAAGGAATTATTCTTGGCCATACAATTTCAGAAAAGGGTATTAAAGTTGATTGAGCCAAAGTGAAGGTGATTGCAAGCTTAGGCTGCCCCGCATCAGTCAAAGAAGTTCGAAGCTTTCTTGGTCATGCAGGTTTTTACCGTAGATTCATTAAAGATTTTTCTGAAATTGCATAACCACTTTCAGCTTTATTACACAAAGATGCAGAATTTAGATTTGATGCAAATTATTTGAAAGCATTTAAGGGTTTGAAAAATAGATTGATCAGTACTCCTATTTTGATTGCTCCTAGTTGGAACCAACCCTTTGAACTCATGTGTGATGTAAGGGATACTTGCATTGGAGCTATCCTTAGATAAAGGATAAACAAACATTTCCGTCCAATTTATTATCCAAGTAAAACACTTACGGAAGCTCAATTAAATTACACTACCACTGAAAAATAATTACTTGCTATAGTGTATGCATTTGACAAATTTAGATCCTACCTTGTGCTTTTCAAAGTTACTATTTTTACAGATCATGCAGCTTTAAAGCACTTGCTCTCAAAGAAGGATGCAAAACCAACGCTGATTCGTAGGTTGTTGTTGTTGCAAGAGTTTGACATTTAAATTAAAGACAAGAAAGGCTCTGAAAACGTGGCTGCTGACCACTTATCTAGAATTGAAGGAAGCAATCAAATGGAGCAACTAGAAGTTACTAACTCATTTCCGGATGAGCAACTTCTAATGGTAAATTCTTTCCCATGGTTTGCAGATTTTGCTAGCTATCTTGCTTGTGGTCAGAAACCTTTACGTCTCTCATATCACTAAAAGAAAAAGTTCTTTGCCGATGTCAAATACTATTTTTGGGAGGAACCATTTTTGTTTAAGTTATGTACAAATCAAATCATTTGAAGATGTGTTTCTTATGAGGAAGCTGGAGCAATTTAAGGATATGCCACACTATAGAGGTTGGAGGTCACTTCGGTTTAACAAGAACAGCTTCAAAAGTGCTAGAATCTAGTTTTTATTGGCCTACAATCTTCAAGGATGCTCAAAGGTTTGTAATGGAGTGTGATGAGTTCTAAAGAAAAGGTAATATCTTTGCCAAAAATGCCATGCCCCTAAACAATATTGTTGTTTGTGAAATTTTTTATGTTTGGGAAATTGACTGCACGGGACCTTTCCCAAGTTCTTATGGTAACAAATATATTTTGGTTGCTGTGGATTATGTAAGTAAATGGGTGGAAGCAATTGCTTGTCCTAACAATGATGCAAGAACTGTTGTTAAATTTTTTAAAAAGCTTTTTGCTAGATTTGGTGTGCCTAAAGCAATCGTAAGTGACCAAGGTACTCACTTTTGCAACTCTCAATTTGAGAAGTTGCTATAAAAATATGGAGTCACACATAGAGTTGCTACTCCTTACCTTCCACAAACTAGTGGACAAGTTGAAATCTCTAATCGAGAAATTAAGTGAATACTTAAGAAAATAGTGAGTAACTCTACAAAAAATTGGTCGAGCAAGCTTGATAATGCTCTATGGGCTTATCGTATAGCATATAAAACACCTATTGGAATGTCACCATTTAGAATACTTTATGGAAAAGCTTGTCACTTACCTGTTAAATTGGAATTTAAAGCTCTATGGGCTCTAACTTTTCTTAATTTTGATAGGCAAGCTACTGGAGAACAAAGAAAGTTGCATCTAAATGAATTGGAAGAATTCAGATTGTTTGCATTTGGAAAATGCCATGAACTATAAAGAAAAAGTAAAGGAATGGCATGACAAAAGAATTCAAGAGAAGGAATTCCATGAAGGCCAGCAAGTACTTTTGTATAACTCTCATTTAAGGTTGCAGGGAAACTTAAATCGAGATGGACGGGGCCTTTCACAATCACTAAAGTTTTCCCACATGGTGCTGTTGAGATTGCTAAATCTGATGGAGAAACTTTTAAAGTCAATAGACAAGGCTAAAACCTTATCTTGCTCAAGCACAATCAAAAGTTTTTGGAGATACCCAATATCTTCAACCACCATGACCAATCATAGAATTTGGTGTCTGCTCCAAACACCAATTGAAGCAAAGTGTTGGGCAAACCCCAACTTTTCTATCGTATATTACTATAGTTATATTATAGTTATACGTTTATTTTGAATGTTAATAATTTTCTTTTGTTATTTTTGAAGGTGCTCATAGTTTCATTCGAGTATGGGGATCGCAACATGAGCTAGCATGTTCTTGTTGCATTCTCATTCTTGAAACTTTTCACAATAACTTGAAGCAATAGACCACTTGCTAAGAAGGAACAAACGACCACTGGAGCAACCAAAATTTTATTTGGAGCAATCAAAACTGCTAGAGTAACCAAAATTTTCTTCAGTAATTTTTTTGTTCTAACTTCCACATCCTAATTTTGGTATGATCTTTCACGCTATACTCATTTGATAATACCAACTAGTAATACCCTTAGTTTTCCATACTTTGTTCTTACTTAAGTACTGATGCATTGGGGACAATGCATGATTTAAGTATGGGGATGGGGTACTTGTGTACATTGTTGTATAATTGTGCTTTTTAAATATCATTACATATTTGAACTTGCACTGTCCTTCAGCAATCTCTTGTTATGTTCTGATTTCTTCAAATGATTATTTAAAAAATTTTCAAAATGTGTGTAAAATGATTTTGTGGTAGCTTAAGTGATCTGATAAACTTTTGAAATGCATGCAAAGAGTATGGTTCAAAAATTACGAAACTTGAAGGTATTAAAAGCTCATTGGTAAGATTGATACAGTAATTGAAACACTCTTAGATTTCTTAAATTTTAAGTCACAGTTCAACTTCTTAGCTTGATTGTTAACCCGATTTGTGAGGAATTCAGCCTAAATTTTTTTCAATAATATACATGAATATTTGCATGATTTCCTTATTGAGTGATCTTACAAATACAACTTTAGCTAGAACTTGTTTTGGCTAGAACTTTTCGAGACCATATGATTGTTCACATGCATAAGATTATTAAAGCATTTAGGTTTTACCCTCTTTTAACCAAATAGCCACCCTTTTGTATTTTATCTCCCATTGTAGATAAACCCCTTTGAGTCTTAGCTTTAACTTTGTTTTAACCATAAAAGTTTTATCCCTTAACCATTTCACATTATGTTGAACCAAAACACCAAGAATTTACCAAACAAATCATTATTATAAAGCAAATTCATTGATTGCTATGATTTTATAAACTTGTGCAATTTTGTTTCTTTCGACAATCATTCAAGCTTTCTCCTTGCTCAATCAAATATTTGAAAAGTAACCAAGTCTTTCAAGTTGCTAATTCGATTTTGTACAATCTCTTCATGCAACCTCTTTTGATCCATTAAAAAATGAAAAAACTAAAAAAAAGAAATTGAAAAATAATGTAAAAAAAGGAAAAAGAAAGAAAAAAATGAAAAAAAAGAAAAAGAAAAAAATAAATTATTAATCTTTTGGGAGATTGCTTGATACTTTCTTTGCTTATTTTGCTCTTATCATCCTAATTATGTTGCACAAGTTAGTTTGCTGACTTGCTCATCAATAATTCTTTCGTAATTTTCTTTCACCTAAAATATCCTTTTTGACACACCCTAACCCTTACCTACGTTATAACCCTGCGTAAAGTCTTTTGATTATGCATGATTGTTCAATACAAGTGGTGGAGATTAGACCGATTTTCAAGCGTATGGTCTAGAGTTTATGTGTAAGGCTGATGAGTGCATTTGTGAGGGAATCAAATCACATTAAAAACTTTGACTGAAATGAAGGAAAATCTTCGTGAGGCAGTAGTTCAATTATTGATAGGTTGTTGACTTGTGAAGTTTAATTTTTTGTTAAGTCTACGATATTTTGAAAACTGGAATCAAACTTACTAGATGAGAATTCAATAGCTTGTTTCTATAAACTTTGCATTATATCTCTTCTTGCCGGACGAAATTCAGAAGTAAACTTAAGTTGTTGCCTTATTTTCAAAAACGTTTTTCAAAACTCATTCTTCTTCTTTCTTTCTCTCTTTTCTTTGTTTAATTACTTGAGGACAAGCAATGTTCAAGTATGGGGATATTTGATAAGTATGAGTTATACCTATTTTATTATGTGTTTCATTATTGAAAATAATATGGAAGAAACCCTTACCCAAGGAGATTAATTTCTAGTCCATCTCCAGGCCCCAACTTTTGTCAAGTTTTAATTTCAACGCAGAGTGCCTCCATGGGATTTCTCCTTTTAACAAAGTGATTCCGCCGACCATTGAGGATTGACATGATTTCAGCCTCTCTTCATAAAGAGTTTCTGTATTGCTTTGTATCCTCCATCAGCGTCAATGATGCGTGAAGCCGAAATATACTTGAATCGTGATGTATAATTTGTAAATAATAATTTAAATTATGAGAATGTTGAATTAAAAAAAAAGAAAAAATGAGAATGCTGAATTGATTAAAATATCTTCTGTAACATCACTATTTTGAATAAAAAAATATCATTTATCCTCTTTTTGCCAATATTTTGAAACCACATACCCCATTCTGCAAAACAAAATTCTCAGACATCATTTTGAAAATGAGTGAAACCGCAAGGTATTTTTTTAAAGATTTCTCTTTTTTAAATTATCATCGTCTTTTAATTATAAAAATATTTGCACTTCTCAAAACATTTTAAAATTTATTAGTGAGGTGTATTGTATTTTTATCAACTAAGCTGCAAAATCTCAATTTAAATGGATAAGATTATTCTTTGTCATGACGTAAATTCATATTGGAGATGTTTTTTGTCATTTATGAGCAACGTTTGAAACCATAAACCGTATTTTCTTAAAACAAATACTTGGAAACCCTCTTGAAAATAAGGTTAACTACATGACATGTTTTTTAAGTTCACCCTCTGGAAAAATGTATATGTGTTTACAATCAATGGAAAACCAAGTATAATAGATACTTTCTAAATAGAAATTCTTCCAATTGAGCCATATATGGCTAACCTTGCTACTATTTAAGAAAACAATTTACCTTGGGTTTGAAATTTTCATTTCAAAGATAAACTCAAGTTTATTGATTTTTGTCAATATCGAACTTAGTCGATCACTAGTGGCCAAGGGAGAGGGGAGGATGGTGGGGCATGTTAGTATTTTAGTGTAATTGAATCATTATCTTGTTAGACCAGAGATTTTATTTTGATCGATAACTATTTATTTAGGGTCATAAATAATACTAAATTGGAAGAAAATAAAACTTGCTAGACTACTAGGGTTGGACCCTGAGAAAAATTGGGCCACGCATGCATTAAATGCCTGCGTGTGTTTCCACATTTCACATGAGTGCCCTTTAGCACTCATGGACTGCGGGCCACGCAAGCACTACCTAAATAGTGCATGCGAAGGCCTACGTGTGGCAGGCCATGCAAGGGCTGCAATGGGTAGCTCTTGCATGGTCTACTTCTGAGCTGGGCTTGCGAGAAGACCCCTAAGGCCCAGCCCGAGCTTGCCTTGTGTGGCAAGCCACGCTTGGGTATGACTCGCGGATCCGCTAACATCCTCACACCATACCTAGTGGGATTGGACAATTTTCTACAATCCCACATTGACTTAGGGAGCAAGTTTTGCTCCCCCTTCTCCTATAAAAGGAGATCTACCCCTCCTCTATTCAGTGCACCAGTTCTTCCTTTGAGGTTTGACTTGAGATTCTACTGCATTTTCTCAAGTCGACTTTGAAGAGCATTTTAAGGATTCCTAATTTATTTAGGGAACCCTTTGGTTAATATTTCGGGCAGGTTTTTGAGTGGTCTAGTAGTTACTAAAAACTCTATGATTCTTCCTCAAGGGAGGTTTCGGTGGTGGGGTTCTTGTGGATACTCATAGAGGCTATCCTACACTTGGAGGCTTGTGCAAGGAGGTTTCAACTTATAAGTTTCTCTTATTAGGTCGTTTTCTTTAAGCGTTTTTAGACTTGATAATTATGCTTAGGTTATTAGTGTGCTTAGTTTTTTTTTATTCTTAGGAGCTTAGAGTTATAACTTGCTTACTATAAAATATTTAAGCAATGATAGAACTTAGAGTTACGGTATGCCTAGTATATGCATGATAAACTAGGTAGAGAATTAATTTAGTTAAGTCTTTAATTAATTATATGCAACTAGTAGGAGTTCCTAGGGACATGGGAAAAAATTTTGAATTTTCGCCAAGCTTATACCGCAGGTTCAAAGTGACTGTTAGTTCCCAACACAGAATTGATGGGGTTGATCCGCAAGAAGAGGATGACATTATGGATTCCAATTCAGACTATTCTCAGCCTGAGAGAGGCATTCCAGGCTCTTAGGCTGATTCTGCAGAACGAGAAGAAGCAAAATTGAAAATTAAGGCCAACAGGTTACACATGTTAGGCAAGAGTATCTAGCTTCTTCCTTTGAAAGCTTTTGAAGTGGGTGGGAGATAGATGAGGGCGATACTATTCCTCGATATCCTAGAAAGATAAAGTAGTCTGTTGCTCGCACAGACTGAGCTTCACGAGAGCGCAAACCTCCTCTGAAATATTCCCCTTAGTTGATAGTTTTCTTTTTCTTTTGCCTTAATGGTTGTTTTTACTTTTGTTGTTTTTTCAGCTTTTCTTTTCTTTTCTTTGTTTCTTTTTATTTAATAATACTTGAGCTCGATTCCCCGGCCTCCGCTTTTTAAGGTTAAAGCATCTCATACTCGAGGGTGGTTTCCTTTATGGTACACATGGTTTCTTTGTTATCTCATCGTGTGCCATGGTTCTCAACTCACAATTGGACATAATGTCTTATGCTACATATGCATGTGGTTTCATCCCATATATTCCTAGAAAGCAATTTCATAGCAGATATGTTAGCTAACTTTTATCTAATTGTATTCGGAGGGATTGCAGGCATAACTTAAGTGGCAATATGTTTTGGTTCACTTAAACTTTTTTCTTATTATTTTTCTTTTATTTTGACTATTAATAATATTTGAGTGCGGGTTCCAATTTAGTTGAGATGTACGCCCTGTATCCATCAACCTCCTCAGCTCTTATTAAAAAAATAGATGTTTTCGTTACCATTTCTTATGAACGTAACATATATTTTTCGGTTACAACTTAAGTTGTAACATAAAATTTAGACATTGTTACAACCAAACATTGATTTAAATATATTGTTTCAAATAATTTGTTAATTTTGTGACAATAACTTTAACTTCAAACAAACATGTGTTTTAGGTACAACAAATTATTGTAACTAAAAACATTCAATGTTACAATAAGTCTTTGGTGGACAAAAACAATTTTCACGACAATATACAAAGTTTGTTGCATACAATTATCGTCACCAACTATACAACATGACGATAATAATAGTTACATATAGTCATTTCTGGACTTAGTCATGTGATTTAGTTCAAATTGAAAGATAATACGTGATAATTTTTTTTTAATTAAAAGTTGAGAACGGGAGCCCGGTCTCCATTTATTAGAAGATAATACTAACAATTATCGTCACAAAAATTGCGATTTTGTGACAATATTTTTTTTTTACATTTGGAAAACATTTTGTTTCGAAATTGTACATGATGATTCCCTTGTGACAACTTTTCTTGTTACATATATACTTGTGTGACAACTTATTGCTTTTTTGTGACAACTTTTATTGCATAAAAAAATTTGTTATGACAGCTTCCTCAAGTTGTCACGTAATTTGTGGCAAAGGCTTGGTCTAGTGGTTGAGCCTGGAAGCTTTGATCCTAGAGATCACAGGTTCGAGTCCACATACGATCGGGGGTGGGATGTAGTTTTTCTTTGTTATTATCGTAAGCCCAATAAGATAATTTTTTTTATAAAAAAATTGTCACGTAATTTTTGTTTAATTTGTTGTATAATACATAACAATAAGCTTCTTTGCGACACATTTTTTTTCTTTTCTGTTAAGACAAAAGGTATAAAAAAAATGAACAATATTGTGACAAGAAAATTATATATTGAAAGATTGGTCAAAGAAAGGGATTTCTTGAACTAACCTTCACTGCACAGGAATGTAGGATGTAGGTCTAGCTTCGTCGTAGAGGGAGGCTTCAAAGTAGGAATTGTGATCTGGCTCTGCCATAGGTGGTGGCTGCCAGATAGAAAAAGGGCACTAGAGCGATTAGCCGGGTTACCGACGTAGCCTCTTTGATGGATTGTATTTTCAGCATGCATTTGTGCTTATTTCTATATCACTAAGACCATGTTTTTAGTCTTTATGACCGCTATTACTTCCTTTTTTGTCTTTTTCAGGTTTTGAAGGCAATCCAGAGAAAACATGCAATATTCAGAACAAAAGAGCCATTCACTGATACTTGAAGCAGACAGCTCGGAGTGATAGCTAGACCCAGTGACTCTAGAACACTTCAGAATGACCAAGATGGCATCAATACCGGATCACGCCATATCTAGATATGGAAGTTACCCCGTTCGAGCAAATCCTATTCTGGAAGAGCCCAACTTAAAAGGAAGTTTGATCTCTTTCCTAATTTCATAAAGGGAAAGATTTCACTACCACTTGAAGACCAAGACTAAACGGAAATGAATCCATCAAAATAAATGCAAAGAGTCATGTTTTGTCACTAAAGAAGAAGCATAAGGGGGAGCTTTGGAGAAGTTTCGTTCTTACCTTCTTTGTTATAAGGTCATTGTATACTCAAATCATGCTGCCGTGAGATATCTAATGACCAAGAAGGATGCTAAACTGAGACTAATTTAATGGATCCTCTTAATTTGAAAATTTGACATTGAGATTAGAGATAAAGAGGGGACAGAGAACCTGGTGGCCGATCATCTTAGCAAGCTGACCAATTCAGAAGAACCAAAAGAAGTACAAGATGAATATCCTAGGGAAAGTCTCTTTATTATTGCCAAGACTTTGTGGTATGCAGACCTTGTTAATTTTCTTCCCACCGGAAGATTCCCAGAGGATTTCACATGTAATGACAAGGAGAAGATGAAGAGAGAAGCTGTCAGGTATTTCTGGGATAATCCTTATCTGTAGAGATAGGGGAATGATATGGTTTTGAGGAGATGCATTTATGGGAAAGAGATACCAAGACTCTTGCAACCATGTCACTCTAAGGTTTGCAGAGGTCACGGTGGGCCAAGGAGAATAGAATAACTCATTCTTGAGTGTAGATTCTATTGGCCCTACATTTTTCATGATTCCTATATGTTTTCTAAGGCATGTGACAACTGTCAATGGATTGGTAATCTTGGACATCGAGATCAGCTCTTGATGACCCCTATTTTGGTAGTCAAGATCTTTGATGTCTGGGGTATCAATTTCATGGGCCCTTTTCCTCCTTCTTATGGGTTCAAATACATTCTCTTAGTAGTTGATTATGTCTCCAAATGCATAGAAGCTAAGACGACTAGGAACAATGATTGAAAGATCATAGCAAACTTTATCAAGGATAACATCATCTGTAGATATGGGACACCGAGACTTCTTATCAGTGATCACGATACACATTTTTGCAACAAGATGATCTCGGCGTTACTAGCTAAATGGGGAGTTACGCACATGACTTCCACGGCCTACCACCCACAAATAAATGGATAAGCTGAGGCGAGCAATAGATTGGTCAAGCTCATCTTGGAGAAAATAGTCAATTCCAAAAGGAAAGACTGGAGTCTTCGTCTCTTTGAAGCTCTTTGGGCAGTCCGCACAGCATGGAAAGCCTACACTAGTTAGTGGAAAATGGGCCTTTTAACCCCCTAGTCTATTTTTGGTTTTATTTATAGCCGAAACTAATGCTCAATTCGCGGGCCTAATTTTAAAGTGGAGGGCTGAAATTGCATATTGTCTTCGGTTTTTCAGATAACCGAAGACAAAAATCAATTTTGCGTGGAACATTTGTTTCTGTTATCTAAAATAATCGAAGACAATGCTCTTTCACAACACACAATTCTCTTTAAGCGCTCACTTAAAACCCCCGTGAGAACCCCTCTCACTGCCATCCTCCTGATAACCTTTCACTGTCGCTGCCGTCCTTTCTAAGAACCACTCACCATCGTTGCCTGTGCATGTGGCTTTAGATTTCATTGTCGTTCCTCAGCTGCTCGTGTCGCTACCATTCCTCCGTTGTTCCTTTGGGTTTCATCTTGCCACCATTTCTCCGCGGCCCGTCTCGCCGCCGTTGTTCTTCCCTCACCGACGGACCGTATTTCATCACTAGTCAATTTGTCCTTGGGATAATTTCATCACTAGTCAAAATGGCAGTACATTAACTTTGCTTTTTATACCTAAATTACTGTTTGGAGTTTATGTGTCTAAATGAATAAGTTAATTGGAATTCTGGAATTGTTATTGAAGTATTTATTAATTGCCTTTATCTTGAAGCTTGTATGTTTGGCCTTTTGGATCTCCAATTTTTGATTATTGTGTCAATATTGGAGGAATGAGTGTTGGTTATGCTAATTTCATAGGATAATGATGAAGTGAACAAGTAGTTAGTAGTTTTATTCTTACTTTTCAGGTGGTATGCAATATTGACTTCTTTTTCCATTGCTTTCGGATGCTGAGCTAATGGGACATAGAGGGAATCGACCTAATAAAAACTAGTTGCAGGTTATTGTTATGTGCATCTTTGCTTCAGTATGCTTTGCTTAACCTCGCTGGTTACGTAGTGTCATAGTTTGTTTTTTGGATCAATATCTTCAGATTTTTGCTTATGTTTGAATACATGTATGATTTTTTGAGTCGTTAATCTGTTAATCAAGGCTATACAGTAATGGATCTAGATTTTGTGTCCTTATAGAGCCTAGTCTCTATGACTGAATATGTGTTCAATGTTCGCCTACTGATTTTTTTGCTAAAAATTTCTCTGTATTGATAGGCTTTGAAATTGAAACTCATATGCTTTACATATTGTTTTTAGGTTCTCTTGGATAGGGAATTGCCAATGTTGTTGACTTGGCTTTTGCACAGAAGCACTTGGTTGCTCGCTTTAATAAACTAGACAATGAAATTGTTGACAACTACACATATGCTTACCTTCTTTCTCTTTAATTATGTATAAACTTTGAATTTTTTAATGTAGAATCAAAGAATTTTCATAATTTGTTGGTGTATGGATTACTCAATGAGTTTAAGGTTTATGATGTTAGCTTTGGATTCTACTTCAAAAGTCATTTATTTATGCAATAGAGTGCGTTGTTCTTATTCAGTTGCTATATCTTTCAAATTGTTTTATCATACTGATGAGTATGCTGCCCCTAATGACTTTGTTAAGATTATTGCCAACTATTGCTTTAGTACTATTATAATAAGTAATAAAAGAATTTCATTTTAGAATCTTAGCAGAGAACTATCTTATTATGTTCCTTCAAGGAACAAAACTTTTGTGAAGTTTATATAAAGTTATCTGCACAAACATATTGCAAAGAATTTTTATCTAATATCTCATCATGTTATGCTTCTATTGGCTTTTGATTTTGTTCATACTTATTAGCTATATACAATACTTTAAGATATCTTGACTTTGTTTATACTTATTAGCTATATACATTACTTATTAGCCTTGTATTCTTACCATTTCTTTGTAATTTTTCAGGGAGACAGAGTTCGAGTCTTTATGTACCCATTAACATTTGAGATATTTCATTCTAATTTTAATTTTTATATGTTTTATGCCAATCTGTTGTTACAACTGACAAGTTATTCCACTAGCTTTGTATGAGAATATATTATTGGTTTGCTTTGGTGGCATAAGGGTTAGTACTTAAGTACTTAAGTACTTATTAGCTATATATAGTACTTAAGCTAACTCCTTAAGTCGTTTTAGTATTGTGTAATTATAATTTTATAGGCTGGGTGTATATATTGAATTTTTTAAAAAAAAATAGCATATTTTGTTTCGGTTATTAAGTTAACCAAGAGCAAAGGCCCATTTATTTGTCTCAGTTTTCCAACTTCACCGAAGCCCATTAAGCGGTAAAAATACAGCTTTTTCAGTGCATATTTTCCTCGGTTATTTAAGTAACCGACGAGAATGATTCTCTTTGTCCTCGGTTAAATTAACCGAGGCCAAACAGATTGGGCCTTTAGTTTTGGCGGCTTTCTCATCGGTTCATAACCAAAACCAAAGGCCCATATATAACTGAAACTAAAGGCCCTGTTTCCCACTAGTGCTATATCGGGATGTCACCTTATAGAGTTGTCTATAGGAAAGCATGCCATCTACCTGTTGTGATTGTGTATAAGGCTTATTGGGATATCAATGAGACCAATTTCAGGCTCGATGCGGCCAAAGAGCATAGGATGATGCAACTACATGAACTCAATGAAATCCGCCATGATGATTATGAAAGGAACAAATCCTACAAAGAGACCGCTAAGTGCCACCATGATCTTTTCGCTTCTAGAAAAATCTTTAATGTGGGATAGAGAGTCCTCTTATTCTAATCTCATCTCAAGCTATTTCCTCGAAATTTGAGGGCTCGATGGACCGGACCTAACATTAATACCAAAGTGTTTCCAAATGGAGAAGTCATTATACAAAGCATTGAGATTGGGAAAGTTCTAAAAGTCAATGGACATCGTCTCAAGCCCTACTTTGAAGGATTCTAACCTCACTCTAAGGAAATAACTCTCACAAAGATCGCTAATACCACACCATGATCTTGTTGTGGTACATACTGATGTTAAACAAAGTGCTCTTGGGAGACAGCCCGAGCATTTCTAACTCTTCGTCTCTCTCTTTTAGCTATCTTTTATTAGTTGTATCTAGACTAGGACTAATTTCCCTCTCTACTTTTATTATAGGTTTAGATTTCTATGCACACTCTGATGAAGTAGAAAAAAAATCACACGCCAAGAGACGTGACTGAGAAGATAAGGGATGTTAAGGGACTCACGCGAACTGATGAATGCACAGTGGGTGACGTGGCGGTCATGTGAAGATCATGGAGATTTTTTATGGTTTGGTACCTAAACAAGGCCATGATTGCTACTAATCCCATTAATGCCCTATGATACACCCTTGCATGTTAAAATTCCTTATTTAAAATCCATTCTCTCTCCCTAAAAGTCACGCTCACTTTCAAACTCTCTAAGGCAAATTTCTTCTTCTCCGATAAATTCTTCTCTTTCAAATGGCTTCAACCCAAGACAACACCACCACCATTGCTCCATTGACCACCATAGTTCTCATCCGCAAGATTGCTGTCAATATAAATCCTTTCACAGTCACCATTACTGCCCTACCCCGGCACTGTCCACCTTCTCTAATATCGCCACTACCATCGTCGGTATAGCGAACACCGCTCCCACGGCTCCAGACACTGTCCCTACCTCTGCCACCGCCACCACTGCAACCCCTATGGTCGCTCATCCTAATACCACGGTGATCTCAAGCCATGGAGTCCCTACTCCTACCACCTCCTTTAGCACCACCGCCACTCCCGGCGAGCCTCCGCTTGCCATAGATCCAATCTCCACTATTTACCCCACTGCCATTGAATGAGAAGAGTCCTGTAAGACTCCAATAAAGAAAGAAAATAAATCTCGAGGAGAAGCTAAGCCCTAAGGAAAGGCCGTCAAGATTGACTCCGATGATGAGAGTGATAACACGCCTGCTCCTTCGCCCAGCAAAAGAAAGATGCCTATGAGGAGTGCCGCGAATGGCAGCCAGAGTTCTAAAAAGGCCAAAATGACCAAGGAAGAGAAGATCCATGCTCCTGGTGTAAAGATAAAAATCCATGACTCTTTCAACCACCGTACTCCATGCACTACATATGCTTGATTCAAGGTCCGGTCATCAAAGCCCTATAAGTCAACCTGCAAAGACATCGTGACCACTCTCAACATTAACCAAGCCGTCATTGATGGCTTCACCATGATCTCATGGCTTTCCCTGCTCTTCATCTATCTCCCCTCCTACTAGGAGCTTGTTTGGGAATTTTATGCTACTTTTCAATTCAAGTAGGACTACACCAGCTATTAGGTGGATGGGGTGATTAAATTTCATCTCACTGGGAAGAATACGATTTAAAGTTTTGGTGACTACAATAAGGCTTTAGGGGTGGCTGACCCCTCTGATGACATTTGTGGTGCTCTTCTTTTCAACTTCAACGTCGTTGAGACCTACTTTTCCCTATGCAATAATGATACATTAGTCACCACTGGGAAGTTCGGTGACTCCCAAGACTTCTACATTCATGAGTCCCACCAAAGGTATGCCCACAAAGATCTTGCCTTTTACTTTTTTGGTCACCATAGAAGTTATGCGACCCTAAATGAGAAAGAAGTGCACATTCTATAGTGCATGAAGAACGATAAGAAGCTACACTTGGGAGCATGGCTGGCCAAGCAGTTTCAGTATGTCCTTACCCACCCCAAGAGTTCTCCAATTCTAGGCATCTTGGTCTCAATCATTACGCATGGCATGGAGCATCTTAAGCTTGTCCACTACACTAGGACCCCCAAAACTCCACTCCTAGACTTGGAGACTCTTGGGATAATATTGC
The DNA here is from genome assembly GCA_947683365.1 of Euphorbia pulcherrima. Lineage (NCBI taxonomy): Eukaryota > Viridiplantae > Streptophyta > Magnoliopsida > Malpighiales > Euphorbiaceae > Euphorbia > Euphorbia pulcherrima. The sequence goes on from CANTUS010000010.1 coordinate 9,375,980, forward strand.
TTGCTAAAACAATCAACGGAACCATAGTTATGCACCCTCTTGGTCCTCCAGAAGAAAAGCATGTTCTACCTACTCCCGAGGACCCTCAGCAAGACTAGCTTGATCATGATGACTCTACTCCTCCCACCGCCTACACCTAGCTCCTCTAAAAAGTCAACAGTCTAGAGAACTAGTACAAGGACCTTTTCAAAAGCCTCATTGAGGTTAGAGCTGAAAATCGTGACCTCTAGACCCACTGAGATGCCCTGGAACTTAATGTGAACATGATCATCCAGCAGCTTGGGATTAGACAGATATAGCGAGACTAGCTAGGTCTCTTTTAACTCCATCCTCATCCACCAGGACAGTAATATTTTTATTTGCCCTCTCTTCTTTCTCTTTTTGCGCTTTCTATTTTTGCATTAAGGGCAATTCTTAGTTTAGGTGCGGGGAGGGGATTTATCTATTTTTGCTTCTTCTAATTAATCTTTTTCTTATTTTTAATATATTTTTATCTTTTGGTCAAGAAAGAGATTTCACAATGCCTCATATTTTTGCCCCTGTAATGACCTTATTTTGCTCTCTAACCTGTCATTAAGATGTGATGATAACCAAGATAAGAATTACTGTGTAAATAACTAATTGAATAACCAATAGGAACGTACCGACTAATTCAAAATTATATCGAGAACTGAGTTGAACATCAGTATTCCAATCTAAGATTTCTGATAATCACATTGAAAATTTCTTAGTCCTGGTGAGTGCAGAAAAGTGTAACATGATTTTATTATTTAAAGTGCTTTAATTTGACCTTGATTTGATTTAAGCCAGTCCTTGTATATCATAAGATCCTCCATCAGGAACTTGCAAAACTAATATAAATCTTGGTGGCTATTTTTCTACTTCCACAATTAGTTGAAATGAGGCTTACTTGGCTCGCAGCCTTGTTTGTCTCTTTCATAGGTCCGATAGAAGGAAGAGTTATCCACGGCTAAAAATCGGGTGAAGAATCTATCATAGGACTATAGAAGGAAGATCTATCCATGGCTAAAAACTGGGTGAAGACTCTTTTATAGGGAAAATTTGATGGAAAAAGGAGTGAAACCTAAGAAAAAAATGGTAAAGTGCGTAATAAGATAAATTAGGTTAAAAATCTAAAAATAGCAAGCAAAGCTAGCAAAGTTCTTAAAATCACAAAATTCGACCAAAATAATGGCTAGATGTATCTTAGGGACCCCACCAAATAAAATTGTGCTTCAATTGAAAAAAGGTTTAGAAGGAGTAATCTTATGAACAGTAATACGTGCTTAAATCTAAATCTAGGTATTTATGAACAATAATAATATTTTATGTACTTGTGCTTTATTTTGGTAAATACTCTCAGGTAAAGTTTTGAACAAGGTCTTCTGGATGATATCTTAAATTGAAATGCTCAATGGTCTGTGAAAGGCCTCGATATAAGTCTCAATGAAAGAATATGGTCTCTATAAAGTTATTCAAATGTTATTTGAGCAGTTTTCCCTTCTTCTTGAACTTTAATGCGTGCTTGAGGGCAAGCATGAAATAAGTGTGGGGAGATTTCATGGGTTATACTTTCAGTATGTATTTGTGCTTATTTACATATCACTGAGACCATGTTTTTAGTCTTTATGGCCGCTATTACTTCCTTTTCTGTCTTTTTCAGGTTTTAAAGGTAATCGGGAGAAAACATGCAATATTTAGAAGAAAAGAGCCATTTATCGATACTTGAAGCAAACAGCGAAAGCAATAGCTAGTCCTAGTGACTCTAGAACACTTCAGAATGACTAAGATGGCATCAATACCAGAGCACACCATATCCAGATCTTGAAGTTACCCAGTTCATTAAAATCCTATTCAGGAAGAGCTCATCTCAGAAGGAAGTTTGATCTCTTTCCTAATTTCATAAAGGAATAGATTTTACTATCATTTAAAGACCAAGACTAAAAGGAAATGAATCCATCAAAATAAATGCAAAGAGTCTTGTTTTGTCACTAAAGAACAAGGATAAGGGGGAGCATTCAACTATAAATACCAAGCCTAGCCATTTCGAAGGGGATATACAATTCATAGATAATTCCAATCCAATCTACCATTTAGTCTTTCTGGTCTAGCATTAGTCTTTGCGTTCTTTAGTTTCAAGCAATTTTGGTTTACAGTTTTGGTTTTGAACATTTCCAAGTTTAATTATAATTTCATTTTCAGTTTTATTATTTTACCTTTTATTTCAGTCTCCAGATTCTCAAGATTATTCATTTTCAGTCTCTTTATATTTCTGCACATTTGAATTCCACCATGTTCAACTAGAACTCTCATGGCTTGACTAATTAAAGGTCAAAACTGAGCTTAAATGGTGTGAGGACCGCAATTGAATATAAAAATTTGCAAGGCGACCTATTTACCAATCTCGGTACTTGAAGGGCTTTATGGAAAGGTTTTTATGGCAAGAATATCACTGGTCATGCTGTTTGGACTTATCACCTATTTAGTAAGTCTTTATGATTATTGTTAATCTCTATTCTGATATCTATAATTGTGGCTGATGAGGGATCAAGTAACAACAGTTTCTATCGAGACTAGAGAAAGGTAATCTTATGCCTGTTAGGAGTGCTCCACTACCTGTCGGTAAGGATTTGGGCTTCTCTTATTTATATTGCTATTTATTGGCAAGCTCTTGGCATAAAGTCAAGAGACATAATGAGTAAGAGTGAGGCTATGCTGCAAAGTTTGGTCTCCATACATAGTAAGGAAAAGTTACTAGTACTGTATGGTGCATGAGTATTAGTATAACAAAACCTAGGTCTCGTTGCAATTGATTTCTTATCCTATGATCACTAGGGCATTCAGTCTTGTCCTATTTTGGTTAAGCCAGTATCTCTTATCATTTTATTACTTGCTTTATTTAGTTTTAATCCCTAAATTCCCAATAAGAGTACTTCTAAGTCACGCCGTGTATCATCTTCTAAGAATAACATTGTCAAATACCATTCCCTGTGGATGTAACACCCCGCTGGCTACTAACTACCAGTTTGTTTTATGTAGTGATTTATTTTTGGTGGTCTCAACACCCATCACTCTCCGATGCCTAAGTGAGCACGAGGTATAAAGAGGAGGCAAGAGAGATTTAGGGTTTAAGAGTGACATACCTGATTATGGGGGTGAATCCGCTATTTATAGTGAGATGTCTCCTAATTAGATTAGGATTGAGTTTCCTGATTAGAATGAGGAGTCCTTGTTAGACACGATCCTATTTAAGTCTGCCACAAATGCCAGGTTTTATAGACCACTACCTATTCCTTTTGGTCCTTGGGAGGATGTGAGCATAGACTTTGTGCTTAGATTGCCTCATACTCAGCGAGGTAATGATTCTATTTTTGTGGTGGTTGATCATTTTTCGAAGATGGTGCATTTTATTCCGTGTAAGAAACCTACGAATGCTGTTAAAGTTGCTTAATTATATTTCAGAGAGGTTTACAAACTATATGGTTTACCGAAGTCAATTGTGTCAAATTGAGATACGCGCTTTCTTAGTCACTTTTAGCACAGTTTGTGGAAGATGATGAACACACAGTTGAACTTCAGTAGTGTTTATCACCCCTATACCGATGGACAAATGGAAGTGGTCAATCGCTCTTTGGGTAATATATTGCGGAGTTTGGTTGGCGAGCAAATGAAGAGTTGGGATACGAAGCTCAGTCAGGCTAAATTTGCTCATAATCATGCAGTTAATCAGAGTACTGGATTGAGTCCACTTGCTGTCGTGTATTCTGTACTTCCTTATAGTCCCCTGACCTGTACCTTTCTAGATTTATCGTCATGGCAAGGCTGAAGAATTTGTAAACAGTCTTCACAGTGTTCATGAAGCTGTGAGGCAAAATCTGTTAAGAGCAAACGCAAAATATAAAGAAGATGCTGATAGGAAGGGCAGACATGTGAAGTTTGATGTGGGTGATTTTGTTTGGCCTGTTCTGTCAAAGGAGCATTTTTCAGTGGGAGAGTACAATAAACTTTCAGCAAAGAAGATTGGTCCAGTGGAGATCATTGAAAAGATTAACCTGAATGCATATCGTTTGAAGCTAACGAGCCACATTCGCACTGCTGATGTGTTTAACGTTAAGCATCTCATTCCTTTCCCTGGTGATACTTCAGATGATGACGATTAGAGGGCAAATTCTTTGTAGCCAGGGGAGGATGATGTTAATGAGAGAGCATTGGTGTACTTGGAGAAAATTGATAAAAGTGGCTAGCTCGGTTACTATTCTTTTGGGATTTTTGGGTCAGATTTCGACGTTTCAGGACACTTTTCTGATCGAAAATAGCCCAACAATCAACGATCATGGTATAAACAAGAGCCCCACCCCATCGGGCCCTAATTTTACCGTTTAGGCCCTTAATTTTGCATTTTTCTATTTTCAGGGACTTAATTCCAATTTTCTAAAAGTTTGTATGCTTTTCTTTTTTTTCTAGGGTTTTAACCGTAGCCTCTAGACCTTATTTATAGGCGTGTTTGATAGATAATTGGGCAGTTTTGATTGAATAAAATTGGTTATGGCTATTCTCCTAATTACTCTAAATCTTGAAGAATTTAGGGTTATTAGAACCCTCTTTTGTTTACATTCTAGAAGAATTGTGACAATAGAGTTACTTTCTTGTCTTGTGATTGATTTCGCTGCATCACCCTGATTCCATACTTGTAAGCTGACGTATATCTGAGACCCTTTCTGTATCAATGAGCTACAATAAAATAAAGCTCACTGGTTAAAATCATTTACACCATTCAATAGGTGAACTCCACACTTCTGGATCATCTTAACGCTATATCCAAATTCATCTATGATGTAGAATTCAAACGAGGCCTTGACAAAACTATAATCAAAGTTCAGCTCAACTACTGAGGACCAGAAGAAAACATGGTCTAACTGGAACCTCATGTTTTTAGTATCAATTCTATCTTCTGATTTTGAAATTAATGGCCCGTCTAAATTTTGCTACAAAACTACATTTACATCCCATTGAGCGGAATTGGCGAGAAAGATAATCATTGGGTACTACAACAGCATAAAAGGCAAGAGAAATGAGGTTACAGGGTTCTGGTGTCAATGAGCATGACAAGTAATAACCACTGCAATCTTGGTATCTCATCCTTGCTGGTACTTCACTTCCTACCATATTGAATCCTCTTCCAATCCTAACTTGTAGTTCATTCCCATCTTCGAGGAAATCCTGTAACCCGAAAACTATAATGTTTCAATAAAATATTGATGTGAAACGTAAAGTGTGAGAAATGTTGACATTCTATAATACTATTACCAAGTATTTGCAATTAAAACTCAACTATCTTACTTACTTATGTTGGATTATAAACTTGATCCATATCAATGGAAACCCAAAATCCAAATCCAATCAATTGGAGTCCAAGCCCACAAATCCAAAATGTAGTAAATTTATTTAGGTATTTTAAGTACGTAGATTTTTATGTGTGATAACCAAATTTTAGGCTATTTACAACCAATTTAGAGACCATTAAATGAACTAAATAAGTTGGCTATTAATTGTATTAGTTGGAGGTGGTGGTAAGTGATTGTGTTAGTTAAGAGCTGTGGTTATTAATGATGGGAGTTGGGAGTTGGGAGTTGTATAATTCACCTATAAATAGGTGAGTTCTTTAGTTGTTTTTCATTAACAAAAATAAGAACTTCTTTAGAGAGAAAAGAAGTAAAAGAGTGAGTTGTAGTTTTATATTTTGAGTGAGAGTGTTCTTGTAATATTTTTGAGTTTAATGAAAGTTGTTTATTTGAGTGTTTTAATTCCAACAAAATGGTACCAAAGCTAGGTTGAGAGCTCGAGTCCTCCTCCCGAAAAGAATTTTTTTCCAAGTGTGAAAAAATCGAGTTGAAACTACCCAGGGATAATAGTAGCTAAAAACCCAGAAAGTGTTGCAGTAGACTGCGAAAAGGGTTGCAATACATCTAGTGTGTTGCAAAAGATTCTAGAAAGCATCGCAACAGCCCCTGTACGTCTAGAAAAGCTAGTTGAGTAAGATGGCGAATAGCATGGCATCATTTCAAGTTGTAACACTCTACAACAACAACTATGACAATTAGAGTATTAAGATGAAGGCTCTTCTTGGTGCCCATGTTGTTTGGGATATCGTAGAGAAAGGTTTCAAGGAGCTCGAAATGAAGCCTCTCCCACACCAGATCAAGCTACAACTTTGAAGGATTCCTGAAAGAGAGATAAGAAAGCTCTTTTCCTCATCTATCAAGCATTAGATGATGACGGTTTTGAAAAGATTTCAAGTACAACTTCCTCCAAGCAAGCATGGGAGAAGCTACAAACCTCTTACAAAGGAGTTGAAATGGTGAAGAAGGTCCGTCTCTAAACACTAAGAGGTGAGCTTGAATCCTTGCACGTGAAACCATCCGAGTCTATCTCCGAATACTTTTCTAGTGTAGCAGCCGTTTCTAATCAATTGAAAAGAAACGGTGAGAATTTAGAAGATGTAAGAATAGTAGAGAGGATACTCCGCTCGTTGGATCCCAAATTTGAGCACATTATGGAGACGATTGAAGAAACCAAAGACTTAGAGGAAATGGCAATCAAGAAACTCCAAGGATCACTACAAGCCTATGAAGAAAAGCACAAGAAGAAATAAGGTATCTCTGAGCAACTCCTCAAGATACAACTCAAGGATACGAGTGAAGCTCAAAGCAATGGTAGAAACAACCATGGAAGGGGCAAAGGCAGAGGATGAGGCCGTGAACGAGGTGGTAGCCGTGGTCGTAGATGAAGTTGGAATTATAACAACAATTCCAACGATAACTATGAGAAAGGAGAAAGTTCCACACTAGGTCGCAAAAGAGGCAATTCGAACGCGAGGTATGACAAATCTTAAGTCCGGTGCTATAATTGTCAAAAGTTTGGGCATTACGCTTTAGAATGTAGAAATCCTAACAATCAAGTCGAGGAGAAGGCGAATTTTAGGGAGGAGAAGATCGAGGAAAAAGAAACACTATTATTAGTGTATAACAATAACAATGATCATCAAGACAACACATGGTATCTCAACACCGGTGCAAGCAACCACATGTGTTGAAGAAGGAACATGTTCGTGGAGCTCAATGAAGCAGTAAGCGGTGATGTCTCATTTTGAGATGACAGTAAGATATCAGTGAAGGGAATAGGTAACATCCTTTTTAGAGCAAAAGATGATAGCCACCAAATGATTTCAAATGTATACTATATACTTAGTATGAAATGCAAAATTCTTAGTGTGGGCCAACTCTTAGAAAAAGGCTATGATATTCATATGAAAGATTGTAGTATTTTTATAAGAGATGGCAACGGGAATGTAATAACCAAGGTACGGCTGTCAAAGAATAGAATGTTCCCTTTGAATATCAGAAATGATATTGTAAAGTGTCTAAACACTTGTTACAAAGACGCATCATGGCTATGGCATCTTCAATTTGGGCATCTAAACTTTAGAGGATTGGAACTGTTACCCAAGAAGGGAATGGTTATAGGTTTACCATGTATCAATAATCCCGATCAATTTTGCGAAGGATGTCTGCAAGGTAAGCAATTTAGAAGAAGCTTTCCAAAGGAGTCAGACTATAGAGCCAAGAAGCCATTGGAGCTCATCTATGCCTATGTGTGTGGTCCTATTAAGCCAAGTTCTCTCGCTAATAGTAACTACTTCCTTCTCTTCATTGAAGAAAAACTTAGGTATATTTCTTGAAGCAGAAATCAGAAGTCTTTGGAGTGTTTTAGAATTTCAAAGCAGTCGTGGAAAAGGAGAGAGGTCATAAGATCAAAGCCTTGTGATCTGATTGAGGAGGAGAATTCGTATCCAATGAATTCAACGAGTTTTGTATAGCACATGGAATCTGTCGACCCTTAAAGGTTCCTAGATCCCCCCAGCAAAATGGTGTGGCAGAAAGGAAGAATAGAACAATTCTTGACATGGCACGGAGTATGCTCAAAAGCAAGAAACTACCGAAGGAGTTTTGGGCAAAGCAGTGGCATGAGCAGTCTACCTATTAAATCGTTCTCCTACAAGAAGTGTGTGGGGAAAGACACCATAAGAAGTATGGAGCAGAAGAAAGCCCAGAATTTCCTTCCTTCGAGTCTTTGGGAGCATAGCTCATGTTCATGTACCAAATGAGAAACAAACCAAGCTTGATGATAAAAGCAAAAGTTTTATTTTCATCAGTTATGACTCAAGCTTAAAAGGCTATAGGCTATACAACCCGAATGACAAGAAGTTTTTAATCAGTCGAGATGTGATATTTGATGAAAAAGGCGAATGGAACTTTGATTCTCAAACAAAGGACTTTAATTTTTTCCCATTCGAGGAAGATGAGCAGACAATGCTTGAGCAACCAAGACAACTTCAACAAAGCCTCACTACTCCACCAAATTCTCCTACTCATAAAGACGGGTCATCATCACCGCATTCTCCATCCTCAAGTGAGACTGAAGATGAAAGAGAAGTGCATCGTATGAGAAGTCTTCGAGAACTCTATGAGATGACTGAACAATTGGATAATCTTACATTATTCTGTCTATTTGTTGATTGAGGGCCAGTAACATTTCAAGAAGCTACATAAGAGAAACAATGGAGAGATGCAATGGACGAAGAAATCAAGGCCATTGAGAAGAACGACACATGGGAACTCACTTCACTTCCCAAAGGACACAAGGTAATAGGTGTCAAATGGGTGTACAAAACAAAGCAAAATGCTAAGGGAGAGATCGAAAGACATAAGGTGAGGCTTGTTGCAAAATGCTACTATCAAAAGGCTGGAATCGACTACGATGAGGTGTTTGTTCCAGTTGCTCAATTGGAAACTGTTAGACTAATCATATCTTTGGCGGCTCAAAGCAAATGGAGGATTCATCAAATGGATGTAAAATCGGCCTTCCTAAATGGAGTTCTTGTAGAGGAAGACTACATTCAACAACTACCAAGCTACGAAGCAAAAGGCCATGAAGGCAAGGTATTGAAGTTGAAGAAGGCTCTTTTTTTTTGAAGTTGAAGAAGGCTCTTTTTTTTTAAAAAACCCCCGAAGGAACAGTGTGTCCCTTTAAAGGCTAAAAGTTAGAGCAGGTGAAAATTTCGGGGCGGAGTCTCCAGCTAGGCTGGTTTCCCCGCTTACCTACAAAACACCTACCCCTCTTTTATTAAATAAAAATCAACTCACGGTCTCAAGGCGAGAACTTGAGTAAATCAATTACACGAGAGTAGCAAGTTCGGGAAAATAAATACATCAGAAGGTACAAAATTAACATCACGCCTCCTATTTTTAAAGATGAACCAACATAAATGAATGTATGATCCAATAATGTCTTTTGAGCCCAACCTGCCTTCGAAAACAAATTTGTTCCTTTGTTTCCATAGTGCCCAAGCAATTAAGAACCATAGCACCGTTCCGAACTCTCTACCACTTCCATCAGCAAAGAAGCCGTACCACATGGCTAGAAAATCCACCGCCTTCCACGGTATAGGCAGCGAGATACCAAGCAATCTCATCACCTGCGTCCACACCTTATAGCTGTTAATACAATGGATCAGGGCGTGATCCATAGTCTCCTCCAAATCATAAAATGGGCATTGACCGTCCGTTATAGATTGGCAGCCCCGGAGGTAAAGAAACATTTTTGTTGGTAATCTTCCATGAAAAACAAGCCACCCAAAAAAGCAAACTTTCGGGGTCACACATGCCACCCATATTACCGAAAAGTCGAGCCTCGGCTTTGGCCATTTTGGCGTACTATAGTAGCCCATACAAAAAGAGCTTGTCATGTACACCTTCTTCTCCCCCAACTCCCAAATAAACCGATCAGCCGTCCCTGAAAAGATAGGCTGCCATTGACCCTGCCCCAACTCATTGTCACCCTCTAGAAACAAGCTCGGACAGCTTATACCGATCCAATTTCGAAGTTCCGCACCTCTCTCCCGTCCTTAAATCCTTAAGCTCCGTTTTCGAAAAGGCCGCAAAAAGGCCGATGACCCGAAAAGATAATGACACCCCTCGGCCACCGAACACGATTTCCTATTACACAATCAGTATAGGTCAGCGAACAAGACCGCCAACTCCGAATTCACCGTCCAGTTGTCATGCTAGAATGAGCAATTTTCCCCACTTCCAATAGCAACCCGAATACTCGACCTAAAAAATTCCCACCACTCCCCACCTCTAATACAATATGATATAATTCCTCTCCAAGTATGTGACAATGTAGATGAATCATAGTTTCCAATGGACCACCATGAATCAAAACCGTATCGTCTAACGCAAATCTCATACCATAATGACCCATGATCAGCACTCCTAACCTTCCATGCCCACTTCATCAACAAACTACAGTTAACCAAATTTAAGTTCCTAATGTAGAGGCCCCCAAGATTTTTAGGTTGGGCAATCTTCGCCCAACTAACCTTACTAATGCCCGTAGTAGTTGAGTCACCCCTCCATAAAAAATTCCGCATCAGCTGCTCAAGTTTCATAATTACCGCTCCTAGCATTTTATTTAATGATAACAAAAAGATTGGAAGAGATGATAATACCGATTTCACCAGCACCATTCATCCCACATAGGATAAACATTGTCCTTTCCAACTCGCTAATCGACTCTGAAACTTACTTATCAATGGGTTCCAAGAGGAAACAGGAACACGCTTAATGCTGAGAGGGGTTCCAAGATAGGTAATCGGAAAGTTCTCCACTCGACATCCCAGGACTCCTGCACAAGATGAAACGACCGTCTCTTATACATGAATACCCATAATAGAGCTCTTATTAAAATCAATTTTCAGTCCTGAAATCAACTCAAAACATCACAAAATTCTAACAAAATTAGGTAATAGAGACTCATCTGCCGGTAAAAAGCATAGCGTATCATCAGCGAATTGCACGATAGACATGTCCTTCTCTGAACCGTCAACCCGAAATCCCGGTAATAGGACAACTCGAATACTCTCCTCAAACATTAGTTTCAGTCCCTCACTAGCCAGAACAAAAAGAAACGGGGAGATAGGATCACCTTGTTTAACCCCCCTAGCCAATTTAATTGGTTCTGACGGCGTCCCATTGATCAGAATTGAAGTGACCGAATTCCTTCTACACTTGTCAAGCCATTGATCCCATCTTTCCTCAAAGCCCATTTGTCTAAAAACCGCATTCATATAGTTCCACGAAACACAATCATAAGCCTTATGGAAGTCTAACTTAATAGCCAAGCATGGTTGACGACTCCTATGAACCGAATGGATAATCTCCGAGGCTATGAACGAACATTCACGAATATTATGACCTTTAATGTAAGCAAATTGATTTTCTGATATCAACTTAGGTAGCAATGGATGTAGTCTTTTAGCAAGCACCTTAGACACAATTTTATATATACCATGGATCAAGGCAATAGGTCCAAAATTATTCAACGAAGAAGAGCCTGGTACCTTAGGAATTAGGACTGTATATGACGATTTAATAGCATTCGGCAGCCATCCCGTCGCATGAAACTTCGTAAATAGGTCCATTAGCTCAGGCTTCAGTTCACCCCAAAATCATTTGTAACAGAAAAAATTAAATCCATCAGGTCCAGGCTCCTTCCCCTCATTACAGGAACAAACAGCATCCCATATCTCGGCTTCTGAGAATGTTTCAACTAGGCGACGATTCTCCAATGCATCGACTGTCCTGAACTTTAGTCTTTCCAAATCAAACGGAATAATTATAGTTTCTGAAAACAGGTTCGAATAGTAGTTCCGAATCGTAGCTATGATCTCTATAGGATCGTTAGTGACTCTCCCACCAATTTCCAACTGTGAAATCCAATTACCTCTGAACCTAGCCGAAGCGATGCGGTGAACAAATGTTGTATTGTCATCGCCCAATAAAGTCCACTTCACTCTTGACTGTTGGTGCCGAATTTTTTCTTGGCTTCGTCTAACCTGAAATAATGTAGTTTTCACGTTTTGTAATTCAGACATGGTTGAAGCATCCAAAGGCCGACCCATACTAGAGTCAGTCAACTCTAAAAACCCGGGCTTTCAACGATTTCAATCTACTATCCAATTGACCAAAATTAGACAAATGCCAAGGACGGATAAATCCCCATAATTTCCAAAGCTTATAATCGACATCTCTATCCTTACACCCAGCCGTACCACAAATAGAACGCCACTTACTAGTGATAAATGGCAAAAAAGTATCAATATCCCACCAACAGTTTAGCGATCTATCTACTCTCCTTCCCGGTCTCCTTGAAGTATGCGACTGGAAAATAATGGGCAAGTGATCCGATAGGGTTGAGTCTACCGTCATGAGTTGTAAATTCGGCCAGCTATCTAATAATCCACATGACACCAACACTCGATCGATTCTCGAAAAGGACTGACTGTTACTCTACTTATAGTCCCTTCCAACTAAAGGAACATCATACAACGCACACTCATTCACAAATTCTTGGAATCTTATCATAGAATTAGAAACAATCCCATTCCCACCCGCTCTTTCCAAATAATGAAGAATTTCATTAAAGTCACCACATAACAATAAATTACCAACATCCAGAATAAGGGGCAGCAATTCAACCCAAAATTGATTCCTCTCAACAACTGTGACTGGCCCATATAAGCATACAATATCAATCTCAACTTGGTTCACGACCAAGCTCAGAATACACCATCTTACACCAACCGCTCTAACTGTACCCCTAACTACTTTAGAGTTCCATGACACAATTATCCCTCCCGAAAAACCTTCAGCAGGAACATAATAACATGAAAAATCATTATGACCCCATAATTTCCTTTCAATCATCTCTGATACATCCGACACCTTCATCTCCACTAACACAACAACATGCACGGACCATTTACGGACACACGAACGAACAAAAAATTGCTTTGCTCCATTCGTGAGCCCCCCACAATAATTCCAAGAAAGAAGGTTTACTGATATAAAGAAACGTTTACCAAACCTCGAGTCAGATGGGCTATTCAAACTCTAGGCTCTTCCAGTACCTGCATAATTTGCTCCGCATGTTGCTCCTGAAATAGACCCAGCATCTCACCCACTCTAACAACCAATCTAGCCTCATTCTCACGAGGTTCTGTAAGCTGGGCATTCATTATCACCCTATTTCTATTTGCCACATCCGGCCCTGACGATCCAGACATTCTGCCAGTCTCCGGGTTCTCACTAGCCACCGAGTTTGCACTCTCATTATCATCTGGCTCCCTTAAGGTAGAAGTTTCCAATATACCGTTATCCCGCAGCGTTCTCGTATCACATTCCTCCTCCGATATAGCCACTTCTTCAGATATCCTATCCGCCATTGACCCTCATCCGACTCGTCCTCCGAGCTAGAGTAATCCTCCTGACACCTCGAACAGCTAACGGCCTGACGCATAGAAGTGTAAATCGTAATCTCCCTCTCCCCTACTGCTAACTTCAGATTGCGGCTTATAGTGCCTATAGGAACTGACACTAAACAAGAAACAAACATCCAATCGATCCGGCCTTTCCAAGTTGCAATCCATAGCCACCAGCCGACCAAATCTCCCAGCAAGGCTGTGAACTAATGATTCACATATAATAGTTGGTGGAATACCCATGAAATCAAGATACACGACACACTCGGAGGGAATAAAATTCCCCGACTGACGCTCAACCGAAAATATAAGGTGACTGAGAACCTTCCATTCATGACTAACAAAATTACTCATTGCATCTCCTGTGATAAAGGAGACAATCACACACTCCCCACCAACAGGAGCGGCAAATTCAACATCAAAACCATGCTCACATAATAAATCATATATATTTCGAATATGAGAGATATTGTGAAGCCGAATCAGGCAGGCCTTATCTTTCCATGAGGTAGACTGCACCATGCACTCCTCACTATTCTGCGACTCATTCTTGTCCATAGGGCTCGTCGCAACCTTAGGCTGCCCCTTACTTGCCTCCTCTATAGAATTCCGATGAGGGGCCGCGACAGCAACATATGATCTCCCATCTCGAGGTGATTCGTGAAACACTCGATTCACACGCCTAGATGGCTTTTGGATCGGCTCCTGAAGTTTTTGAACATTCAAAGGCCTTGAGTATCTTGCCTTATACGCCCGCAGTCGAACCGCCCCAATTTCAACAGAATTCATCCTGTTCAAAGCTTCATAAAATGGAATAGTTTCATCAATCGTAATGAACCCAAAATTCAAGTTTCTGGCATTTCTCTTTTGTGCGACAAACACCCAGCCAGAGACTCCAAATCTCCCAAAGACCTTCTTCAGGGCTAGCGCATCGTAACCATTAGGAAAATTCTCAAAATATATCTTGTTCGCTATCGGATTTCTAGTGTTGGCAATATGATTAGGATTTGAATCCCTAACCTGCGAAGTGGCGGTAAAGGGCACATAAAAGGGATTACGGCGAGGGTTTGTGGTTTGGCAATTTCGGGTAGGCTCGTGGAAGGGGTTTCAGTGTTAGGGCTGACGGCGGCTGGTGTTCGATTGGAATAGGGTGGTTGACGGGTGATGGTGGCAGCTGGGCAAGGGGGTGGGATGGGTGCGGGTATGGGTAGGGTTTCTCTCCATTAAACTAAGCTTAATTATAGTCCGAAGAAGGCTCTTTATAGGCTAAAACAATCACCAAGGGCATGGAATAGTAGAATTGACAAGTACTTCCGAGAAAATGGCTTCAACAAATTTCTCTATGAGCACGCTTTGTACAACAAGATCAAAGATGGAGATATTTTGATTGTGTGCCTCTATGTGGACGATTTGATCTTCACTAGAAGCAATTAAAGAATGTTTGGTGAATTCTAAAAAGTGATGACAAAGGAGTTCGAGATGACAGACATAGGGCTCATAGCGTATTACCTCGGCATAAAAGTAAAAGCAACAAACGGATGGAATTTTAATTTCACAAGAAAGCAATGCGAAGGAGATCTTGAAAAAGTTCAAGATGGATAACTGCAACCCGATAAGCACACCGGTGGAGTATGAGATTAAGATGTCCAAACAAGAAGAAGGGGAAAGTGTAGATCCAACATTGTTCAAAAGTTTTGTTGGAAGTCTACGCTTTCTTACATGCACAAGGCCAGATATCCTTCATGCAGTCGGATTAGTAAGCCGCTATATGGAGTCACCAACGACCACCCATTTTAAAGCCGCTAAGAGAATTCTTCGCTATTTAAAAGGTATAACGGACTTTGGCTTATTTTATTTGATATCTAATGATTATAAGCTTGTTAGATATAGTGGTAGTGATTGGGGTGGAGACGTAGATAGCCAAAGAAGCACTAGTGGATTCATGTTTTTCGTAGTAGACACTACTTTCACATGGATCTCAAAGAAACAACCAATTGTAACTTTGTCTACATGTGAAGCAGAATTTGTTGCAAGAACCTCGTGCGTCTGTCATGCAATTTGGCTTAGAAATTTGTTGAAGGAGATTGGGTTAATGCAAGAGGAGCTGACTGAGATCCGTGTTGACAATAAGTCAGCTATTGCGTTAGCAAAGAATCCTGTACTCCATGATCGAAGCAAACACATCGACATCCGCTACCATTACATAAGAGAGTGTGTTCCAAGAAAGGAAGTACAAGTTGAATATATGAAGACACAAGATTAAATTGCGGATATATTCACTAAGCCGCTCATAAGCAAAAACTACATCAGATTGAGAAGCTCACTCAGAATGACAAGATCAAGTTTAAGGGGGGGTGTTGGATTATAAACTTGATCTATATCAATGGAAACCGAAAATCCAAATCCAATCAATTGGTGTCCAAGCCAACAAATCCAAAATGTAGTAAATTTATTTAGGTATTTTAAGTATGTAGATTTTTGTGTGTGATAACCAAATTAGAGGTTATTAACTACAACCAATTTGGAGGCCATTAAATTAACTAAATAAGTTGGCTATTAATTGTATTAGTTAGAGGTGGTGGTAAGTAATTGTGTTAGTTAAGAGTTGTGGTTATTAATTGTGGGAGTTGGGAGTTGTATAATTCACCTATAAATATGTGAGTTCTTTAGTTGTTTTTCATCAACAAAAATAAGAAGAGAAAAGAAGTAAAAGAGTGAGTTGTAGTTTTGTATTTTGACATTAAAGGATCGGTCTGACAATGATGTCCAAGAAAAGGTCTACCTCCAATTTCGAACAAAAGCAAATTCATGGAAACAAATTTGGTAGCAAATATAATAAACTTGAAAAATGTGGCATATGTGGTTCTAATTGTTTTGTTGAAAGGTATACATGAAATCTTTTTTCAAATTGTGGTCTACTCTTTCAAAAATTAGCAAATAAAAGTAAAAAAAATCCCCTATTTGAATAATATCATGACATAGGGTAATTTTGTATATTTTTTATTGAAAATTTGTGGAATTGGTTGATAAAAACACAATAGACTTTTGTGGTAAATTATGAAAGTTTTGAGAAATTCAAACATTATTTTTATTAAAAGATGATAAATTTAAAAAATTATAAGAAAATAAAAAAAATCTAAAACTTACTAAAATCATGGTATATAATTTCTAAATAATATGTTTGACCTATATTGATAAGTATGAATTATACCTATTTTATTATGTGTTTGTTGAGCTAAAACAATGAGAAAATGAATGGAGAATTAGCTAATTTTGTGTAATTTTGGAAAGCGGGCAGAATGATTGCTTCAAAAGCAGAAAGATAGCAGAAAACAAGCAAAAGCAGGCAAAATGGTTGCTCCGAACTGAAAAGTAATTTTGTCGGATAAAAGAATTATCACCAGCCATAAAAGTTTTAAAAGAAACATGCAAAATGAAGAAATAAAAAGTGATGTGGCTGAAAAGACGGACGCCACCTACCCACTTGGTGGAAAAGAGAATAATAATTAATTAAGAGGTGGTGAATTATTAGTGGAAAAATGACACCTATCCCTAAGTTGATGACATGTGTATGACAAATTGCACTAACAAAAAATGAGTCACCAAGAAGAAAAGCAAATGGAGCCATTTTATAAAGACACCTAATTTTATTATATTAACCTTAATTTTGTAATTAGTTATTTTCTATTTTCAAGTTCACCCTTCCTCCCACTACAAATAGGATAGTAGTTTATTTTAGGGGGAGCATATAGATCATATTATCATATATATATCATATTTTGTACTTCTCTCTTATTAACATAAAATAGTTTTTTCTCTTTCTCTATAGTTTTGTTTATGCTTGTTGGTTATCCAACTATCAAGTGTGAGTAGACTATAAAGCAATCTCGTTCAGCAAACAAAACTTGAGTAAGTTCACTTCCCTTCCATTTATTTTAGCATTAAAACTGTTTGTTTGTTGTTAATTGGTATGCTTAGGCCCCGTTCTTTTCAACTTATTTTCTGTTCAGTTTAATTCAGTTCAGTATCAATCAGTTCAGTTCAGTACCATTCAGTTCAGTTCAGTTCAGTTCAGTTCAGTTCAGTTTCAGTATTCAGTATTCAGTATTCAGTATTCAGTATTCAGTATTCAGTATTCAGTATTCAATATTCAGTATTCAGTATTCAGTTTCAGCTTTCAGTATTCAACATCCAGCATTCAGAATTCGATATTAAGTTTCAGTTTATGCATTATATCAATATTATTAATGTACATTACTGTTCATAAATATTAAAAGGCAATGAATATTAATAATAATATTATTTCAATATCAATTTTAGTTCAATACTATTTATACATTATATAAATATTATTAATTAATATCAGTAATCACAAATAATAATATAAAAAAGAGACCAATAATAATATTTTTAAAATTATTAATTATTATTTCTACCATAAATAATTTTGTAAGAAAAATAAATAAATAAATAAAAGTAATAATATTTTATAAATATTGATAATAATCAAAATAATAAGGTAATATTCATAACAATAATTCCAATAAATAATAATAATAATTTATAATGGTATATTTAATTATTATTATATGTAGCAATTAATAAATTTTTTTAGAATGTATAGTATTATTTAAAGTGTTATTAATTATTATGTATTTTAATATTTTTAAAATATTATTTATATTATTAATTATAATTCAGTTTCAGTATTATTCAGTTTCAGTATTTTCAGTTTCAGTATTGTTCTGTTTTAGTATTTTTAGTTTTAGTACAGTTTAGTTCAGTTCAGTACCATTCAATTCAGTTCAGTACCAATAAGTTCAGTTCAGTTCAGTACACCTACTTATTAGTTGAAAAGAACAGGGCCTTAATTCTTATGGGTTGGCCACCTCATATTTAGTAGTTGTAGTGAGACTGATCGGAGATTTACACTATAGAGCAACCATTTAACACATGTATGCATGAGACATATCAAGTAATTGCTTGCATGTTATGGGTTTTATCATTAATTTGGTGAAATGCTTGCTTTACTTACTGCATGGAACTGAATCTAGGGAATAAGCTAGGTAATTTTTCATAGAATCCAAGTGAGGATGATCAATTAAGCTTGGTGAAGTTAGACGTAAGATACCTTAAACCTATGTTCTTAATACTGCTCAAATTAACTGGAAGAATGTGCACTGAAATTGTTTATGCTTGCTTGACTTGATATTATGCCTTTTATATTGTATTTCGCAACAGCCAGTTTGACTGCCCCATTTAATTCTTTACATCCAACTATTAAAATAGACCTTAAACTACCTATTTACTGTTGATTTAAGATTATTTACATTTAATCCTTATGGAAATGACACTTGGACTCACCATATGCTATAGATTGACCTAATATACTTGTTAGTGTTACTTTTGGGGACAACAAGTTTTTAATGCCGTTGTCGGGGATTGAATTGTTAAAGATTTCAAATTTTCTTGTGAATTTGGTAGTTTTAACATATTTGTTCAACCTGTGTATTTATTTTCTGTTTGAAGCAATCAATTGTGCATGCGACGAGCTAGTTTGCCCGAATTTCCTATAGATCCAGAAATAGAACGAACTTATAGGAGAAGAAGTGGTGCAGCAAGACGAGCAAGGCAAAGATAGAGAATGGCAGATCGCAGAGTACCTCCTGAGGGAGGTAGGCAGCAACCTCCCGAAGGAAATGAACATGCAGAAGGAGAGGGTGAGGTTAACTTGCCTCCTCAAAGGCATACACTTAAAGAGTATTCGCAACCATCAACCGAGGGACACTCTTTTTACATTGTGATACTTGACGAAGGGATGGATCTCTTTAAGATTAAGGCCCCAATAATACAAATGCTCCAAGCTGCGGTTCAGTTTGGAGGATTACCTGGAGAAGATCCAAACGCATATATCAAAGATTTCATTACTATGTGCAATACTTTTTACACTAATCGAGCAATTTCATATGATGTTATAAGAGTCAAGCTTTTTCCTTTCTGATTACGGGGACGAAGCTAAGAGCTGGCTTAAAAATCTTCAACCTGGATCAATAGTAACTTGGGATGAAATGGCTAGAACTTTCTTGACGAACTATTTTCCTCCAAGGAAAGGAATCTAAATGAGAAATGAGATCACTCGTTTTTCATAACAACCTGATGAAACTCTTTCAGAGGCATGGGAAAGATATAAAGAGCTTCTAAGATGTGTGCCAAATCATGGATTTCCCATGTGGATGCAAATGCAAAATTTTTATAATGGTGTAACTAATGCCTACAAAATCCAAATCGAATCCGCACCAAATGGAGATCCAAAAGAACTTGAACCAAAAGAATTTTATGATTTAATTGAGAAGTTGGTCAATACCAGCTATAAATGGCATTCTATTTGTGAAAAAAGAAGCAAACATGGTAAATCTGAAGCTATTTCCAACTATCTGACAAAGTGGACCTGATCTTGAGACAACTTGCTAAGAATAACATCTCAGCAATCTCAAATATGCAGCTATCTTATGATTTTTGTGGTGGCAACCATAGAAATGTTGATTGTGAAAGCTCTCTCAATCAGGAGCAATGTGATTTTATAGGGAACAATCAAAGAAATAATCCCTATTCAAATACATATAATCCTGGTTGGAGAAATCATCCTAACTTTTTATGGGGTCAACAATCAGAAAAACCATACCGACCACCATTCCAGCAACCAAACAACAATTTCCAGCAAGTAGGATCTTCCCAGCAATCAAAGAAATCTAATTTTGAAGAGATGGAAGATATGATGGCATAATTTATGAAGCAAACTCAGACTTCTATTAGAAATTTGGAGACCCTATTTCAATAATTTACAACAATTGCTACTCCAAAGAATAAAGGGGTCATTCCAAGCAAC
Organism: Euphorbia pulcherrima; assembly: GCA_947683365.1. Lineage (NCBI taxonomy): Eukaryota > Viridiplantae > Streptophyta > Magnoliopsida > Malpighiales > Euphorbiaceae > Euphorbia > Euphorbia pulcherrima. The sequence goes on from CANTUS010000010.1 coordinate 9,396,247, forward strand.
ACCGAGCCTAATCATAGTGAAGAATGCAAAGCAATATCGCTCAGAAGTGGTAAGATTGGTGGTGATACTAATAAAATTATTATTGAATGTGAAAATGCAGGGGAGCAAGCAAAACCACGAGGGAAGCAACCAGAATAGGATAATGAGCAACCAAAAGTAGAGCAACCAAAAGTGCAACCTGATTCCATTTCAAAGCAGTTTGAAGTTACTCAACCAAAAGGTGTTCCAAAGGAATAACCTCTTCCAGCATATCAACCAAAAAATGCCCTTCCCTTAAAGGGCAAGGCAACATGAAATGGCAAAACAATTTGATAAATTTCTTGAAGTCTTCAAGAAACTTCACATAAATATTGCTTTTGCAAATGCACTTTCTCATATGCCAATGTATGTGAAATTCTTGAAGGGGCTATTGGCAAACAAAAATAAACTTGAAAGCATATCTATGGTGTAACTCAATAGTGATTGCTCCTCCATTCTACAATGCAAGCAACCTTTACCTCAGAAGCTAAAAGATGTAGGGAGTTTCTCAATTCCTTATTCAATTAGAAATCTTAATATTGATAATGCATTGTGTGATTTAGGTGCTAGCATTAATCTTATGCCATACTATATTTATAAATAACTTGGGCTAGGAGAACCATAAACTACTAGAGTTTCAATTCAACTTGCATATAGGACTGTAAGATATCCTAGAGGCATTATTGAAGACGTTTGAGTTAAAGTAGGGAAGTTCATTTTGCCTGTTGATTTTATTGTGATGGATATGGAGAGGATTTACATGTGCAAATCATTTTAGGGAGGCCTTTTCTTGCTACTGGTCATGCTATAATTGATATGAATAATGGGAAACTTATTCTAAAGATTCATGATGAAGAATTAGTATTTAGCATGAATGAAGCAACGAAATATCCACCTTCTAGTGATGATTCATGTAACTTTATTGATTTTACTGATGAAATGTATCTTATATGCAGGTATAAGATGAAGAGTTAATTGGAGATGAAGACATGCTTGATAATGAAGATGACTGCTCCACAGTTTCTGCAAGGAGCAACCATGTAGAACCTTTAATTCAAACACATCCACAACCTTCCAAATCATCACTTGAACCATCACCCACTCAAGAACATAAACCATTACCCTCATATATAGAATATGCTTACTTAGACCCACCTAGCAACCATTCAGTAATCATCTCTTCCAAACTTACCCAAGAGCAGAATGAGCAATTACTTGACATTCTTAGGAGAAATAAAAAAGCCATGGCATGGACCATTTCAGATTTAAAACTTCAATTTGTATGCATCATATCTTGATGGAAGATGATCACAAACCAACTTTGCAACCACAACGAAGGTTGAATCCACACATGAAAGAAGTGGTGAAAAAGGAAGTAATCAAGCTTCTTGATGCTGGAATAATCTATCCAATTTCAGACAGTGTGTGGACTAGCCCAGTTCAGGTTGTTCCAAACAAAGGTGGAATGACTGTGATCCAAAATAAGAAGCATGAACTTATCCCTACAAGAACAGTCACCTGATGGAGAGTTTGCATTGATTACCGCAAGCTTAATAATGCAACAAGGAAAGATCACTTCCCTCTTCCATTCATTGATCAAATGTTGGAGAGACTTTCAAGATATGCATTCTATTTCTTTCTTGATGGTTACTCGGGGTACAATCAAATTTCAATTCACCCCTTGGACTAAGAGAAAACAACTTTTACTTGCCCCTATGGTACTTATGCTTACCGGAGGATGCCATTTGATTTATGTAATGCTCCAGCAACCTTCCAAAGGTGTATGATGTCAATTTTTAATGATATAATTGAAAAGACTGTGGAGATATTCATGGATGATTTCTCAGTTTATGGGAAAACTTTCCAATCTTGTCTCAACAACCTAGAGGCTGTCCTAGTTCGATGCAAGGAGATAAATCTTGCTCTTAATTGAGAGAAATGCCACTTTATGGTCAATGAAGGAATTATTCTTGGCCATAAAATTTCAGAAAAGGGTATTAAAGTTGATTGAGCCAAAGTGAAGGTGATTGCAAGCTTAGGCTGCCCCGCATCAGTCAAAGAAGTTCGAAGCTTTCTTGGTCATGCAGGTTTTTACCGTAGATTCATTAAAGATTTTTCTAAAATTGCACAACCACTTTCAGCTTTATTACACAAAGATGCAGAATTTAGATTTGATGCAAATTATTTGAAAGCATTTAAGGGGTTGAAAAATAGATTGATCAGTACTCCTATTTTGATTGCTCCTAGTTGGAACCAACCCTTTGAACTCATGTGTGATGTAAGGGATACTTGCATTGGAGCTATCCTTAGATAAAGGATAAACAAACATTTTCGTCCAATTTATTATCCAAGTAAAACACTTACGGAAGCTCAATTAAATTACACTACCACTGAAAAAGAATTACTTGCTATAGTGTATGCATTTGACAAATTTAGATCCTACCTTGTGCTTTTCAAAGTTACTATTTTTACAGATCATGCAGCTTTAAAGCACTTGCTCTCAAAGAAGGATGCAAAACCAACGCTGATTCGTAGGTTGTTGTTGTTGCAAGAGTTTGACATTGAAATTAAAGACAAGAAAGGCTCTGAAAACGTGGCTGCTGACCACTTATCTAGAATTGAAGGAAGCAATCAAATGGAGCAACTAGAAGTTACTAACTCATTTCCGGATGAGCAACTTCTAATGGTAAATTCTTTCCCATGGTTTGCAGATTTTGCTAGCTATCTTGCTTGTGGTCAGAAACCTTTACGTCTCTCATATCACTAAAAGAAAAAGTTCTTTGCCGATGTCAAATACTATTTTTGGGAGGAACCATTTTTGTTTAAGTTATGTACAAATCAAATCATTTGAAGATGTGTTTCTTATGAGGAAGCTGGAGCAATTTTAAGGATATGCCACACTATAGAGGTTGGAGGTCACTTCGGTTTAACAAGAACAGCTTCAAAAGTTCTAGAATCTAGTTTTTATTGGCCTACAATCTTCAAGGATGCTCAAAGGTTTGTAATGGAGTGTGATGAGTTCTAAAGAAAAGGTAATATCTCTGCCAAAAATGCCATGCCCCTAAACAATATTGTTGTTTATGAAATTTTTTATGTTTGGGGAATTGACTGCATGGGACCTTTCCCAAGTTCTTATGGTAACAAATATATTTTGGTTGCTGTGGATTATGTAAGTAAATGGGTGGAAGCAATTGCTTGTCCTAACAATGATGCAAGAACTGTTGTTAAATTTTTTAAAAAGCTTTTTGCTAGATTTGGTGTGCCTAGAGCAATCGTAAGTGACCAAGGTACTCACTTTTGCAACTCTCAATTTGAGAAGTTGCTATAAAAATATGGAGTCACACATAGAGTTGCTACTCCTTACAATCCACAAACCAGTGGACAAGTTGAAATCTCTAATCGAGAAATTAAGTGAATACTTAAGAAAATAGTGAGTAACTCTACAAAAAATTGGTCGAGCAAGCTTGATAATGCTCTATGGGCTTATCGTATAGCATATAAAACACCTATTGGAATGTCACCATTTAGAATACTTTATGGAAAAGCTTGTCACTTACCTGTTAAATTGGAATTTAAAGCTCTATGGGCTCTAACTTTTCTTAATTTTGATAGGCAAGCTACTGGAGAACAAAGAAAGTTGCATCTAAATGAATTGGAAGAATTCAGATTGTTTGCATTTGGAAAATGCCATGAACTATAAAGAAAAAGTAAAGGAATGGCATGACAAAAGAATTCAAGAGAAGGAATTCCATGAAGGCCAGCAAGTACTTTTGTATAACTCTCGTTTAAGGTTGCAGGGAAACTTAAATCGAGATGGATGGCGCCTTTCACAATCACTAAAGTTTTCCCACATGGTGCTGTTGAGATTGCTAAATCTGATGGAGAAACTTTTAAAGTCAATAGACAAGGCTGAAACCTTATCTTGCTCAAGCACAATCAAAAGTTTTTGGAGATACCCAATATCTTCAACCACCATGACCAATCATAGAATTTGGTGTCTGCTCCAATCACCAATTGAAGCAAAGTGTTAGGCAAACCCCAACTTTTCTATCGTATATTACTATAGTTATATTATAGTTATATGTTTATTTTGAATGTTAATAATTTTCTTTTGTTATTTTTTAAGGTGCTCATAGTTTCATTCGAGTATGGGGATCGCAACATGAGCTAGCATGTTCTTGTTGCATTCTCATTCTTGAAACTTTTCACAATAACTTGTAGCAATAGACCACTTGCTAAGAAGGAACAAACGACCACTGGAGCAACCAAAATTTTATTTGGAGCAATCAAAACTGCTAGAGTAACCAAAATTTTCTTCAGTAATTTTTTTGTTCTAACTTCCACATCCTAATTCTGGTATGATCTTTCACGCTATACTCATTTGATAATACCAACTAGTAATACCCTTAGTATTCCATACTTTGTTCTTACTTAAGTATTGATGCATTGGGGACAATGCATGATTTAAGTATGGGGATGGGGTACTTGTGTACATTGTTGTATAATTGTGCTTTTTAAATATCATTACATATTTAAACTTGCACTGTCCTTCAGCAATCTCTTGTTCTGTTCTGATTTCTTCAAATGATTATTTAAAAAATTTTCAAAATGTGTGTAAAATGATTTTGTGGTAGCTTAAGTGATCTGATAAACTTTTGAAATGCATGCAAAGAGTATGGTTCAAAAATTACGAAACTTGAAGGTATTAAAAGCTCATTGGTAAGATTGATACAGTAATTGAAACACTCTTAGATTTCTTAAATTTTAAGTCACAGTTCAACTTCTTAGCTTGATTGTTAACCCGATTTGTGAGGAATTCAGCCTAAATTTTTTTCAATAATATACATGAATATTTGCATGATTTCCTTATTGAGTGATCTTACAAATACAACTTTAGCTAGAACTTGTTTTGGCTAGAACTTTTCGAGACCATATGATTGTTCACATGCATAAGATTATTAAAGCATTTAGGTTTTACCCTCTTTTAACCAAATAGCCACCCTTTTGTATTTTATCTCCCATTGTAGATAAACCCCTTTGAGTCTTAACTTTAACTTTGTTTTAACCATAAAAGTTTTATCCCTTAACCATTTCACATTATGTTGAACCAAAACACCAAGAATTTACCAAACAAATCATTATTATAAAGCAAATTCATTGATTGCTACGATTTTATAAACTTGTGCAATTTTGTTTCTTTCGACAATCATTCAAGCTTTCTCCTTGCTCAATCAAATATTTGAAAAGTAACCAAGTCTTTCAAGTTGCTAATTCGATTTTGTACAATCTCTTCATGCAACCTCTTTTGATCCATTAAAAAATGAAAAAACTAAAAAAAAGAAATTGAAAAATAATGTAAAAAAAGGAAAAAGAAAGAAAAAAATGAAAAAAAAGAAAAAGAAAAAAATAAATTATTAATCTTTTGGGAGATTGCTTGATACTTTCTTTGCTTATTTTGCTCTTATCATCCTAATTATGTTGCACAAGTTAGTTTGCTGACTTGCTCATCAATAATTCTTTGGTAATTTTCTTTCACCTAAAATATCCTTTTTGACACACCCTAACCCTTACCTACGTTATAACCCTGCGTAAAGTCTTTTGATTATGCATGATTGTTCACTACAAGTGGTGGAGATTAGATCGATTTTCAAGCGTATGGTCTAGAGTTTATGTGTAAGGCTGATGAGTGCATTTGTGAGGGAATCAAATCACATTAAACACTTTGAGTGAAATGAAGGAAAATCTTCGTGAGGCAGTAGTTCAATTATTGATAGGTTGTTGACTTGTGAAGTTTAATTTTTTGTTAAGTCTACGATATTTTGAAAACTGGAATCAAACTTACTAGATGAGAATTCAGTAGCTTGTTTCTATAAACTTTGCATTATATCTCTTCTTGCCGGACGAAATTCAGAAGTAAACTTAAGTTGTTGCCTTATTTTCAAAAACGTTTTTCAAAACTCATTCTTCTTCTTTCTTTCTCTCTTGTCTTTGTTTAATTACTTGAGGACAAGCAATTTTCAAGTATGGGGATATTTGATAAGTATGAGTTATACCTATTTTATTATGTGTTTGTTGAGCTAAAATAATGAGAAAATGAATGGAGAATTAGCTAATTTTGTGTAATTTTGGAAAGCAGGCAGAATGATTGCTTCAAAAGCAGAAAGCAAGCAGAAAACAAGCAGAAGCAGGTAGAATGGTTGCTTCGAACCGAAAAGTGATTTTGTTGGATTAAAAAATCAACACTAGCCATAAAAGTTGCAAAAGAAACATGCAAAATGAAGAAATAGAAGGTGATGTGGCTGAAAAGAAGGATGCCACCTACCCACTTGGTGGAAAAGTGAATAATAATTAATTAAGAGGTGGTGAATTATTAGTGGAAAAATGACATCTATCACTAAGTTGGAAGCTAACTATGATATGTGTATAGCAAATTCCACTGACTAAAATTGAGTCACCAAGAAGAAAAGCAAATGGAGCCATTTTGTGAAGACACCTAATTTTGTTATATTAACCTTAAGTTTGTAATTAGTTATTTTTTATTTCCAAGTTTACCCTTCCTCCCACTATAAATAGGGTAGTAGTTTATGTCAGGGGGAGCATATAGATCATATTATCATATATGTCACATTTTGTACTTCTCTCTTATTAATATAAAGTAGTTTTTTCTCTTTCTCTATGGTTTTATTTATGCTTGTTGGTTATCCAACTCTGAAGTGTAAGTAGACTGTAGTAAGTTTACTTCCCTTCTATTTATTTTAGCATTAAAACTGTTTGTTGGTTGTTAATTGGTATGCTTAATTCTTATGAGTTGGCGACCTCATATTTAGTAGTTGTAATGAGACTGATCGGAGATTTACACTATAGAACGACCATTTAACACATGTATGCATGAGACGGATCAAGTAATTGCTTGCATGTTAAGGATTTTTATCATTAATTTGGTGAAATGCTTGCTTTACTTACTGCATGGAACTGAATCTAGTGAATAAGCTAAATAATTTTCCAAAGATACCAAGTGAGGATGATCAATTAAGCTTGGTGAAGTTAGAAGTAAGATACCTTAAACCTATGTTCTTAGTACTGCTCAAATTAACTGGAAGAATGTGCACTGAAATTGTTTATGCTTGCTTGACTTGAGATTGTGCCTTTTATATTATATTTCGCAATAGCCAGTTTGACTGCCTTGTTTAATTCTGACTGCTACATTTAATTTTTGCTTTCTTTGCATCCAACTATTAAAATAGACCTTAGACTACCTATTTACTGTTGATTTAAGATTATTTACATTTAATCCTTGTGGAAATGACACTTGGAATCACCATATGCTATAGATTGACCTAGTATACTTACTAGTGTTACTTTTGGGGACAACATATATGAATATTAAATTGATAAAAAATATTATCTATAATATATTATTTTTAACGAATTTTCATTACTAAATTTGAAACCACAATTTCCATTATAAAAAAGTCCACAGATATTATTTTACAAAACAGTCAAATTACGAGTCATGTTTTTTAAGTTTATCTATAGAGTTTGTAAACCTAGCCAATTTTCAGTGCAATTTGTCATCATCAACATCTAACAAGAGTCGAAGACAATGTCACCCTACACTGACCATAAATCAGTACTAAGTAATGCAATATCTTTTATAGTTCATATTATAGCATATTCATTTAATCTCAACTTATATTCATTTCTATTTTTTATTATGTTTTTATCAGAGTAAATATAATTTTTTATGGACAGCCGTGTAAATTGTTGAGATTAAAAGAACTTAACCGTATAAATTTATTGAAGATAAAAGAACTTAAGAACTATTTTATTTGTGTGTAATAAAAAATGAAATCAAAAGAATGGCGAAGTAGTAAGTATAGAAGAAAAGGAGGGTTAAGTCATTAAAAAGAAAACCCTTCTAAGATCTTTCCATTCTCCTCATCCCACTAGGTATTAACATTCTCTTCCTTTGTCTTTCTCCAATGCTATTATTTTATAATTAAATTATTATTATTATTATAAATATATAAAATAATAATAATAAATAATATTATTATTCTATATAACCAATAATATTATATAAAAATAATTATTAATTATTTTTTATCTTAATAATATTTTTATAAAATATATATAATACTATTATTATTATTATTAAATAATAATATTTATTTAATAATGATGAGAATATATAATAATAATTACTATCATTAAATAATATTTATTATTTATTTTAATTAATATTATTATTAATAATAAAATTATTAAATAAAATTATTTATCATTAAATAATGTTTATTTATTAATTAAAATAATTATTATTATACTATAATTAAATAATTGATTTTTTTAATTTAAAAAATAATAAATGAAATTAGAAGCAATTTCATTCCCTTTGTTGACCATACCAAACACATAAGCCAATCAAATGGAATTTCATTCTTTTCCTTCTCTTTCCATTTCTTGATTCGTTTTTTCTTTTCTTATGTGAACTAAACGCACCATTAATATAAAAAAATACACCCAAGTGTATTGTAGATGCTTCCCTTACCTATCCATTTAATTAGTTTGATAGCCATCAATTGTTTCATTGAGATGGTGTCTTTGTATTAGGTATGTGATCATAATATATGAATAGCATTGTGAGTTAAATCAAGCTAAAAGAGACTTTCAGACCAAATGGTCACAAATATTAAGTTCATGCATGTATTTTTTTTCTTTTTCATGATTAAGGCATGTTGTTTTCAATTCATAAGTAGATGTACTGAATTGAACTGAACTGATTAGTACTGAACTAAACTGAACTAAACTGAACTATACTGAAACTGAATTGAATGGTATTGAAACTAAAAATATTGAAACTGAATAATACTGTAACTGAATTATAATTAATAATATAAATAATATTTTAAAAATATTAAAATACATAATAATTAATAACACTTTAAATAATACTATACATTCTAATAAAATTTATTAATTGTTACATATAATAATAATTAAATATACCATTATAAATTATTATTATTATTATTTATTGTAATTATTGTTATGAATATTACCTTATTATTTTAATTGTTATCAATATTTATAAAACATTATTACTTTTATTTAGTTATTTAGTTATCTTTCCTATAAAATTATTTATGGTAGAAATAATAATTAATAATTTTAAAAATATTATTATTAATTTCTTTTTCTTTGTTGTTATTTGTGATTACTGATATTAATTAACAATATTTATATAATATATAAATAGTAAATGAATTAAAATTGAAATTAAAATGATATTATCATTAATATTCATTACTTTTTAATATTTACGAATAATAATATATATTAATAATATTGATATAATGCATAAACTGAAGCTTAATATTGAATGATAAATACTGAATTCTGAATACTGAATACTGAAATTAAATACTAAATACTAAATACTGAATACTAAAACTAAACTAAATTGAATTAAATAGTACTAAATTAAACTAATTAATACTAAACTAAATTAAACTGAACAAAAAATAAATTAAAAATAACAGGACCTATAAGCGTTTCGTGAAAAGTTTATTTACATTTCTAATTGGAATTTTAATCAATTTGACTGGTTAACATCCCCATCATTTATTTTTGGAGCATTGAGAGGAGTGCCCATCAATTACTAGTTTCAAACATTGCACATGTTTACATTTTTCATCAATTTACCAATAATACAAAATAAATTTAATTTATTTTTTTTAATTTGTACAATTAAACTTACACTAAATATAATAAAAATTTCATCACATTTTTAATGTGACTCGAATCTAATTTGAAGTTAAAGATTCAATCTCAACCAATAGACTAAGACATTAATAAAAAAAAGTTCAATTTATCTCATTTAGAGTATAAACTCAATTTGATGTACATTGATTCGAGTCTGGGTGCTAAAATTTATTCTTTGAAACCGTAAACTTGATCCATAATGTGCTCCTGAGACATATAGTGACACGGTTGGTACAAGGGGAGGCAATAAGGGTTAAATTCCCTCATACGCTAGTGTTTGATTCTCGGAAGCTAGACCTCGGCACTAATCCATTGGTCCGGGACTCCCGCCTTTTATGGAACGGGTTTGGGTAAACTAATTAGAGAATTAGCTCGAACTTAAAGAGGCCCGAATAAAGAATAGGATGGACTTGGTTTTAGTCCTAAAACCCAAGCCCGGCCCACCCGACCCAAACTTATAAGAAATATATTTAATCAATATATATTTTTATTATTTATAACACTAATAATTGTTGAAAAATTTAAATTTTATTTTAAAATTTAGCATCTAAACTCAATTTTCTGATTTATATTAAAAATTTAGTTATAATTATTTTATTATAATAATTTTTTATTAAAATTTTTTTTAATATTTTTTATTATATATATTAATTAGTAAGCCCGTAGGCCGGACTTGAGTTTCAATTATTTTATAAAGATCTGGCTAGCCCCAAGCCAGACTTTTTTTTCTATGGATTGGACCGAGCTTGGGCTACTAATTTTTCAGTTAGGCCCAAACCCGGCCCAGTTCGGCCATGCCCAGATCTAGAAGCTAGGGCAACACCACCCGTTAAATAGTCACTGACATGAGCATCTTGTTAAACTGCCTACAATTATCAAGATACAACTGTTTCCTTGACCCTCCATAATTGAGAAATGCTTCATTCATCGGGATGTGGCATTTGATTGTTGATAATACACATCAATAGTATGGTGGCATGAGTCCCATAGCTTTTTGTGTTTCATACTATGTACAAGTTGCATTTTTGAATTTCATGACAAATTATTCAAATTCATGCCCATAAATTTGTCTGTTATGAACGTGGTCATGAACATGACTCAAATACAAGTGATGGTACTATAGTGCCAAATAATAGAATGACATACTCTTGTATTTCCACTATCTCTTTTCTTCAACTCGACACTAAATAAAAAGTACACACAATTTTTCAATTTCCGTTCGCGGGATGAAATAGGTATTTGAATCCCATCTCCCTTGCCACCCATGTCAACTACTGTTCGTAAGGTGCACTATTAATTTTTCTCTCCCATAATTGCATTTTTTGGCATTTGATTATTTCCAATTTATGAACAACAAATTTTATTCCAATGTCATAAGAAAAAAGCCAAATTTTTAGTTTAATTCCAAGATGGGTTTCGTTCAGTTTCTTCCAGATATTACAGATAGAGCTAGATCAGAAAATCGATGAATAATTATCGACTCTTAAGTGTAAAATCCCAATTTTCAGTTTAATTTCACCATGGAATTACATTTTATTCACCAAGATGGCAATTTGGAAATTGCATTGGCCAGAGTGAATATCTCACCCTATTATATTATAAGAGCATCTCCAATAGATGTTCTATTCTACTTCTTTTCTTGATACATAAGCAAAAATGAACATGAAATTAAAAAAATACTCTTCAATAGATCTTCTAATTACTCTTTCTAATATGAGGTGTCATCTTAATTTTAAACATTGTCTATTTGATCTTTCATAAATAAACAATCAAATAGAAGATTGAATGATAATATTTTAATTATTAGAGATTATATAATAAGTTGTTTAATTTTTGTTGCTATTATTTTATTTTGAAAAAATACAAAAACTAATTAAATAGATAATCTATTGTAGTTAAAATTTTAATTTTCTTGTCTATTTTAACATCTCATCAATTTAAATGTCTATTCTACATGCCACATTAACTTAAAACCCATAATCTATTGGGGATACTCTCAATGTGAATTTGTTAATATAAATGGTACGTGATTATAGAATGAAAAAGTTAAACAAAGCTGAAATTACTCTTTCCAACAATTAATTTAAAAGACTAGGGATATTAACAAGCTCAGAGGCTTGCAAATAGTTCTAGATCACTTTAGTCAAAGTTCGGTCAGATCTTGACTTGGTTTAAGTTTGACTCAAGTTTGAGATCGGCTCAAAATATTCACAAGTCAAGTCATGCCTTCCAAAGTTCGGTTCAAAAGCTCACAAACAGCTCAGTATAATTTTTATATATAATATATATAGTAACTAATTTCTTATATTTCTATATTTTAATATATAATTTTATTTTAATATGATGTGCCTGGACTGCGGCTTTAGACTTATATATTAAATAAAAGTTTTTATGGAGATATGTTGTATGTAGTTTATGTAGATTTAATGTTTGTTGGAAGCCATACTTGTTTTTTTAATTTCATATTAGTTTCATGTTTTCTGATTATTAAAATTTTAATTGTCAAAATATTGCATCTGGAAAATAATAGACAAGAATTTAACCTGATCATATACGAGGTTTGTTTAGGCTCGCGAGCTCACGAGCTCGAGTCAAGCTTGAATATTTTAAGCTCGACGAACTTCTAGCCGAGCCCGACTATTTTTCCTTTCGAGCTTAGTCGAGTCCAGACAAGTTTGATCTCGGTTCTGCTAGTTAGCATCCCTATAAAAGATAAAACTGGAATTAAGGACCCAATAAAGAACATCAAAGGAAAACCTTCCTAGGAACAACAAATTTTATTTCAATTACACAAGAAAAAAGCCAAATTTTGAGGTTAAATTTAGACTTAATACATGTATATTCATGTAGTCGTTCCTAAAAATTTTTGGTCCCCTAAATTTATAAGGTTCCATATAACTCCCTGAACTTATTAAAGTGTACCTTATAACCCATAAAATAAGTTGGGCCTTATAGCCCATTAAATTTGATAAAAGTGAACCTTATAAACAGGGAATTGGTGATTCCCCTGATGAAAATGGGGAATCCCCGATTTAGAAATGAGGAAAAAATTTTCCCCAAATCCTTAATAGGGACGAGATTTTTTTTCCCTGAAACCTTAATGAGAATGGGGATGAAAAATATATTCCCCGGTCGAGTAAACCTCACTTTCAACCCAAACAACTTTGGGGTCCAAGGCAACATGTGTTTGACTTTTTACCTTAGTAAATATTCCACTGTTCTAATTAAACAAAAAAAAAACGTCATTCGTTAGCAAATCGCAATTCCAACTTGCAAGGTATACTGGTCCTTTGAAAATCAGGAAAATTATCCGGCCATATTGCTACGCCATTCTCCGCCGGGGATCAAATCGGATTTCAAGCTCTTAGTCAAGACTGCATACTGTGAAGCTCCGGTGTTTAGTGCCAAAAGAGTTGAGATGTTTATATTTTGTACGGGAAGAAGAGGTATCTAATTGCATTGCATTTATTCGTTCCAAAGTTGGATCGCCAATGAATGTAAGTGACCTTGTTTTTTCGTTGGTCAATTCGGTGGTTACTAGAACTGTCATTGGCAGGAAAAACAGAAACCAAAAGGAAATTATACAGCTTGTCCATAGTCTTCTGAAAGCTGGTGGAGGTTTCGGTATTGTTGATATGTTTCCTTCTCTTGAATTCATTCATATTATCACTAGAATGAAATCTAGACTTTTGAAATTTAAGAAAGACACCGATGCCTTGTTTGAAAACATAATAAATGAACACAAAGCTGAGTTATAAGGAAGACTAGGTGAAGCCAGCAATCTCCTTGATGCTCTTCTGGAACTTGAAGGAGATCCGAATCACCCTTAAAGATTGATGGCATCAAAGCAATTTTTCTGGTTAGTTTTCTCAGTATATGCCAAATAGCATTTCTTTTGTTAAATCTTTTTTTCTTTTATTTTTGATTCAATTATCCCAACAGTATTAATCCCCTTCGTGAATTTTGATCAAGATTACCATTTTCAATGTTCCTTTATTGTTGGTGCAGCCTTCCAGCATGATAAGCAGAGCTGATTTTGTGAGTATCAATGCAAATAACTCTATTTTAGCTGGAGATTGGCACGGTTTACAGGTTTTTCCCCAATACAGTTAAATCCTGAATCTGTATCAATACATGTTTTTGTTATGGTGGGTTCAGCAGGATGCTGAATTTGTTATGTTCTTCCGATTTCATGGATTACAAAATATGTTAAGCAAAATATGTTGATTAATCACCTACATCCTGTGCTGATATGGATACGATATCACTTGTGCCTCATTTCATTGTTGCTTATATGTATTAGTTTTTGCTTTTGTTATTCTCAATTTTCTGTCTGAAAATGCTGTAGTTCAAACTTGTTATGTTTGATAAACATTTGTATCTGTACTTTGTAGTTTCAGGGCAAAAACCAAATAGACAACTCCAACGCAAATAGTTTTATCTCATAATTTGTGAATTTGTTGTCTGTCTTGCTCAAACTTAAATACATACAGTTTCAGGTTTATTAGGCACAGGCAATTGTCTTCTAAACATTGTATAATTTGTTTTTAATTCTATAAACACAAGGAATATTTATATGAGAGGAAAATCATAGTAGCTATGCGTATAGATTTCGCTATGTTTTTTTAATTTTTTGATCAAATTTTATTCTTTTCTTTAATAAGTATGGAGTTGGTTTTGATACGAAAGAGAAATGAACGAAAAAAAAGGCAAGCATAAAAAATGACCTTATCTCTCCCCATTAGATTAAACTCTACAAAGAAAATTGAAAATTCATATGTCAAATGTATTATTCGTTTTGCTTTCTTATAGCGTACACGTACATATATGTCAGGATAATATAAGCTAACATTATCTATCAGGTTATACTCTTAGGTCAATTAGTTCAATGACAATATTTTTACACTAATAAAATATGTTTTAGAATTTATAATTAAATTCAGCCAAGTGAAAGTCTCTAATGTTATAAAATATTATGGACTAACATGTCAAATGCATTTTATTGTCTGTCAAACAATATTTTTTTTTTCATAATCTGTCAAACAATATTTTTAAGGATAGAGATTGAGAATCCAAAGCATAAGATTTTTACAGTATTATTGAAGAATGACTATAAGTTTGATCAAAAAAGAAAATATTAATCAAGATTAAACCAACAAAATCCGTACAATGTAAAAAATATTAACATTTTTATTGAGAAACTAAATATGTTATTTAAATGAGAGTTAGTCATCACCTCCACTAGTCATACATACTTTTTTCAATGTATTCAAATTGGCAAAATAGTCCTTTCATTTTTTAAATTCAACATTAATATTATATTGAGTTGCATTATTTAATATGCTGACTTGTGTGAAATGACAAAAGAAAAGAAAAAAGGAAAAGGAAAAGCATATGCTTGCTTGCCACTTCCTTTTTCTTTTCCACTTGTCTGTCTCCTTTTGGAGAAGTTCTTTACTTTGTATTTCCATTTCATTAGCTCTCATCATACTGTGCCTTCCTTTACATATTGTTCTTTGTTTTTAACTTCTAAATTACTCTGCACCATTTGAATTAGTTAAGGAATTGCAACACTTCGCTCGACTGCACTTTCAGTTTCTGTTTTCATTTTTTCTTGTTTTTTCCATCTGTTTCTTAGAAAAAACAAAAAAACAAAACTGTAGTAGGAAATGGCTCTTGAAGCCATTCTCGCAATTCTTCCCACTATTGCTGAGTACACCTTTGTCCCCATTAAACGACACCTCGGCTACACTTTCAATTACAAAAGCAAAATTGAAAACCTCAAGAATCAGGTCGAAAAGCAGAAGCAACAGAGGGTTGGACTGCAACAGGAGGTTGATGCAGCCACAAGGCGAGGAGATGCCATAAAAGACGATGTTCAACATTGGCTGAACAAAGCTAATGAAGCAGTTCAAAAAGCTGATCAGGAACTCATCATTGATGAAGAAAAAGCAAAAGAAAAATGCTTGTATGGATTAGTACCGAATTTAAAGTGGCAACACAGGGTTGGCAGAAAAGCAGCAAAGGAAGGCCCGGAGTTCACTAAGCTCCAGGAAGAAGGTAGGTTTGATCGCATTTCCTATCGTCCTGCTTTAAAGCCTTTAGTGGATTCATCTTTATCTGGCAATAATATGTTGCATTCAAGAGCGTCAATGTTGAAGAATCTTATTGATGCACTAATGAATCCTAGTGTTAACATGGTCGGCGTGTGTGGTACTGGTGGTATCGGTAAAACCACCCTGGCAAGAGAAGTTCGCAGGCAAGCAGTTGAAGCGAAATTATTCAATGTTGTTGTTTTTACTCACGTATCTGAAACGCCAGATCTTAAACTTATTCAAGGGAATATTGCTGACATGTTGGGCCTGGTTTTGCATGAGGAGACCGTAGAAGGAAGAGCACATAGATTGAGTCAGCGGTTAGCTGATGAGAAGAAGGTCCTCAGAATTTTGGATGATGTCTGGAACGAGCTTAAACTAGAGACAGTGGGAATTCCTTTAACTAGTGATGGACGAGGATGTAAAATATTAGTGACTTCTAGAAATTGGGATGTTTTATCCCAAAAGATGGGGGCACAAGTAACTTTTGAGCTTGGAGTTCTATCAGAAGCAGTGGCGCAAAGTTTGTTTGAGAAGACGGTGGGTGAAGTTGCTGATCGAGCGCTAGCAAATGAAATTGCTAAGAAATGTGTTGGCCTTCCAATGCTAATTGTCACTGTTGCAGTAGCTTTGAAGAGCAAGGGATTACACGAATGGAAAGTTGCCTTGAAGGAGCTTTCTCAGTTTGACAACAAAGGATTTTTTGAAAAGGTTTACTCGGCCGTAGAGTTGAGTTACCGTTATTTGGGTAGTGATGAAATGAAGGCATTTTTCCTGCTATGCGCTCAACTTGCTCAAAATGACATTGCAATTTCATGCTTGGTGTATTACAGCAAGGGTTTGGATTTACTCAGACACACAGATACGGTGGAGGATGGAAATAACAAAGTGCTTAAATTAATTAATGATCTGAAAGCTGCTAGCTTACTTCTTGATGGAGACAGAAAAGGGTTTGTTAAAATGCATGACACTATTAGAGATGCTGCTGTTCTGATTGCGTCCACGACTCAAAAAGCTTTCACTTTTAGAGACACAATTGGACTGCATAACTTTCCAAACAGGGAGCTGCATGGAGACTGCACCCGAATTTGTTTGCCTCGTTCCGAAATCCGTAAGTTCCCGGAGCGGTTAGAGTGTCCTGAAGCAGAGTTACTTGTACTTGGAACTCGAGGAATTTATGAGAAGGATACTTATCCTCAACTTCCCCGCTCATTTTTTGAGGGGATTACAAAGCTCAAAGTATTGCATTTCACTGGTATGTGTTTGTGGTCTCTGCCTCCATCTTTTAACTGCATAACGAACCTTCGTACGTTGTTTTTGGAGGACTGTGTATTAGGGGACTCTGGTGTCATTGGAAGACTGAAAAGATTAGAGATCCTTAGCTTTCGTGGATCTTAGATTAAGCAATTGTCCAAGGATATCGGGCAACTAACTCAGCTGAAACTATTAAATTTAAGCGAGTGTATGAACCTCAAAACTATTCCAGCAAATGTGATATCAAGTCTGTTGTTGTTGGAAGAACTGTATATGGGTTATAGCTTTCGTCGTTGGGAGACTGAAGGAGCTGATGGGCAACGCAATGCAAGCCTCGCTGAACTAAAACTTCTGTCTCACTTGAAAACATTAGTTATTGATGTCCCAGATGCTAAGATGCTACCTAAAGATTTGTTTTCTAGTGAGTTGGAAAATTACAGGATCGCAATCGGAGATATATGGTGCAGAGATGAGGAGAATATGTTTTTGAGAGCGCTTAAGCTGAAGCTTAGTATGCCAAATATTCATGTAGATCATGTTATTCAAGTGTTGCTGAAGGGAACTGAATGTCTTTTGTTATGTGAATTGATGGGGATCCAGAGCTTGTTGTATGAACTAGACTGGGAAGGGTTTGTCAAATTGAAGCATCTTGAGATACGTGATGGCCATGACATTCATTATATTATCAGCTCAACTGAGCAGATCCCCTGTAATGTTTTTGGAGTCTTTGGTTATAAAAAATCTGATTGCTCTAGAAAATATGTGTAACTGCCAATTCACAGAGGGTTCTTTCAGCAAATTACGAATCCTGAAAGTTGAACATTGCAATAAGTTGAAGAATCTATTGTCATTCACCATGGTTAGAAACCTTTCACTGCTTCAAGAACTGGTAGTATGTCATTGCAAGGGCATGGAAGAGATAGTTTCTGCTGAATATAATGAAAGTCAAGTGGCCGAGTTTACTCAATTACGCCTCCTGACATTAAGAAACCTACCAATGCTTCAAAGCTTTTGCTCATTTACTACATCACAAAAAGAACGGACACAGTTGCAGAGTTCTCCAGGAATGACGGAAATTGTCTCAGAGGGGGACGAGTTTAATGCTCCATGGCCTTTTTTTGACACAGTATGTTTACTAATCTATTCAAGTTTCCTTCATTTGTAAGTCTTCTTTTTTCCGAGAGTTAAAAAAGAGTAGGAATTCACCAAACATAACATTTTATCTGCAGGTTCTCTTTCCCAACTTAGAGGTCATGACATTGATGTTTATAGCTTGTGAAAACACACTGTATTATGAACTGTCTTCAAACCCAACAAGCTCTAGTCTTTCAAACTTTTCTGATGTGAAGTACTTATTTGTTTCTTCTTTTGTCAGTAATCTTTTGCAATTAAAGAAACTTGAGGTGACTAGTTGTGAGTTCTTGGAAAGCATAATGCTCACACAAGAATATGGACAAGTTACGGGAATGGAGAAAATCTTTTCAAATCTACATGTCCTTGAGCTAAATGATCTTCCGAATCTCAAACGATTTTGTGATGGGTATTTCATTGAATTTCCATCTTTGATTAAACTATCAATAGAGAAATGTCCTGCATTAAAGACTTTCATCACCAGTCCTCCAAATGCAGCCAGCAAAAGCTCCCCCTTTCCACCTCTTTTTGATGAAAAGGTGGTATTATTTTCTTCCTTGTCCTTTGCTTGCTCTCATTTTTGTACTTTTTCGAGCACTCACTCTTTTCATTGGAACAAATTTTTTTTATGTTATTATGATTTTTACCATTCAATTAAAACTAGGATGAAACTGAAATAAATTGGAATAAGTATTTCAGGTTGCATTCCCTAGCTTAGAGGATATGAATATTCTTTTCATGAGTGACTTGGATAGGGTATGGGACAACCAACTTTCTGCTGGTTCCTTCTGCAAGTTGAAATCAATGGATTTCACATATTGTGAAAGCTTGCAAACAGTGTTTCCTTCTAATGACTTGGTAAGATTCCAGAGATTGGAGAGTTTGGTGTTAAATTTTTGTGAATCACTACAAGAGATATTTCAGATCCCAGAAATCGGTGATGAAGAAAGCAGTTGCGCAATGGCCTTTGAACCGAGATATTTGCGTTTAGACGGCCTCAATGAGTTGAAGCGTATTTGGAGTAAAGATCCTCAGGGAATTTTCACTTTTAAAAGTTTACAATTCGTAAATGTTTCGAGTTGCAATTCTCTGACTGGCGTCTTTCCTATCTCCATAGCAAAAGATCTCTTACAACTTGAAAAGGTTGAGTTGAGATCTTCAGGGATAGAGGTGATTGTAGAAAAGGGAGAAGGCGCAGAAGCTGGCCTCTCTTTTGTATTCCCTCAATTAGTCTCCTTGAAACTACAAAGACTAAACCAACTTAGGAACTTCTATCCCGAGGTGCATAGTTTGCAATTCCCAAAGTTGAAATATTTGAGATTGGTTGAATGTGGACAAGTAATGGAATTTTCTTTGGAGTTCATAACTTTGAGTGGACACCAACACAGCAACCCTGTTCAACAGTCCTTGTTCTTGAGGAAAAAGGTAAGTCTCACATTTCATAAAGGAATTTACTTTCTCAGAAATATTACATGTTCTCGCATTTGTTCTTTTGTTTTGTAAAGTTTCATTTTAATTAATTTATGTTTGTCATATTCAGAAACTTTATTTCAAGAGTAGCAACTTTATGTATTATTCACTATCTTGCTTTCTATTTTTAGGTTTTCCCAAATCTGGAGAGATTGACATTGAATGGTCCAATTATGGAGATGATATCACATTGTCAACTGCCTTTGGATCATCTTTCAAGTGTGAAATATGTTGACTTAAAACACTACAAGGATGAGTCCGTTGATTCACTGTTTTGGCTTCATTCAAAAGCTGTCCAGTCTTGAAACTGTATATGTGCGCGATTCTGATGTCAGAGAATTAATGCGAATTATAAAAGAAGAGGATAATATGACACATATACGAAACTTGGAGCTACACTACCTTGATAATTTGACATATGTCTGCAATCAAGACTCCCAATTGAACTACATTCTTCAATATCTCACTACTTTAGAAGTAGGCAATTGTCGGAGTTTGGTTTATTTAGCTCCATCTTCAGCAACTTTCGGAAATCTAACTACTTTACAGGTGTATGATTGCAATGCACTGCAACGCCTATTGACACCGTCAATGGCCAAAAGTATGGTGCGTCTGACAAAAATGAAAGTCAAGTCTTGCAAGATGTTGGCTGATATTGTGATTGTTGGGGCAAATGAAACAGCAGAAGAGATTGTATTCAGTAATTTACACACTTTGGAGTTGTTTCATTCACAAAGGCTCGAGGGCTTCAGTTTGGGTAGTTTCAACTTCAAATTCCCGTCTTTAGAGATGGTAATTCTGTTTGGATGCCCAAATTTAAGGACTTTTTCTGCTGGAGCCGTTTGTGCACCGAAGCTACAGTGTGTTCATCTGGGACCCCGGCGCTTTGACAATTGGTTTTGGGAAGGTAGCCTTAATTCCACCATTCAAAAGCTGTATACAGAGAAGGTATGTATCTCATCATTATTTTTTCCAACATTAATTATTACTATTGCTCGGTTTGAATATGCCAATTCAAAGTAACTTCTTGTGTTCTCTTTTTAGATCAATTGGTTGGACTAGCTTTATCCAAAATCCCTCAGGCATCAATTGGTTCTCCTCGTTTGTCTTTATGCATTCGGATTTCTTGCTTTGACACGTTGAATTAATAAAATAAGTTCTATCTGTTTGTGCTTAAAAATTGTAATTTTCTTTGATTTCGGTATTGTTTTGAAACTGTATGACATACCGGCATTGGTTGTTGATATTATTGTAAAAATAGTTATATGATTGGCATTGGTTGACATTGTTACCGACATTGTTACATATCCTGCACTTGGCTCAAAGGGTTTTACTGGTTGGGCAAACTGATATTTTCGACGCTGAAGGGACTAAGTCCCCATTGGGTAGCTTTTCTGCAAAATCCGCTTTCTTAATGCTCTCAAAGGAAACTCCTTATTAACGAAGAAAGCCATCGCATACATATCATTAATTATACTAATTGTGCGCTCTGTTATTCCAGTTCCGAATCAGTAGTACATATCTTTCAGGACTGTGAACAACTCTGAGATTTGGAGGGATCTTGGTGTGATCAATTTGCTGCCTAATTTGTACTCTTCTCTAGATTACAGGTGGTGGGAGTTGAACTACGGGTTCGGAATTTTTTTTAAAGTTTAAATATATACATACATACACATGTAATAATAAAACAAACTATGAGTTTTAAGCTGTCCCACCTTTAGCCCATGTCCAGGGCTGGCCCTGAATGCTTCCTTGATGCATATAAGACTTGCTGATCGCCTACTATGCTATTAAAAACTCAGTGTTATAAAGATTTTTGGGTTAGTTGGAAGAAGCCTATAAGAGGATAGGTTAAGTTAAACGTTGATGGGTCATGTAATCAACTCTCGGGTTCTATTGGAGCTGAGGTATTGTTTGAGATCATAATGGTTCATGGCAGGTTGGATTTATCCATAACATCTGTTAATGTCACTCTTTTTTAGCCGAAGCCTGGACGGCTCTAACAGGTCTCCAAGTTACAGCGTCATGGGGTTTTTCAGTTTTATTCTCGAATCACTGTTTTGAACTCGTTGAGATATAAATACTCCCTCCATCTAGTTTCAGTCTGTTCAACAATTCTCTTTTTATGCCACTTTAGATTATCAATGCACTTTGTTACCTTTTTTTTTATCTAGTTTGCCCTTGTATTAATTAGGAGAGATATTATATATTGATGAAATTGTAAGTTGATAATGTAGAGATATTTTAGTAGAAAAATTTCAAGAATAAATTAGTCTTTCTACTAGTGCAATAAATATTTCATCGGTTTTGATGATTCGATTAAAAAGAGATACATACCACCACTCCCTCCTATCTCTCTCCTTTCATTCTCAGAAGCTGTATTCTCTCTCTCTCTCTCTCTCTCTCTCTCTCTCTCTCTCTCTCTCTCTCTCTCTCTCTCTCTCTCATTCTCATCCGCTGTCTCTCTTTGTCACTTGCCTACTTTTTCATTCTCGCATCTTCTTTTCCTTGTTGAAATTCATCTTTTCCGGTCTCATGCAAATTGATAAGGTTTCTCTTTATCTCTCTCTTACATTTAATTTGTTGCTCATGTAATAGTTTTGTTTAGCTTTACAGAATCCCTAAATTTTCTGTGATCCCGAAAATAAAAGATTCAAATGGCTAGGTTAGGTGTCTGTTTTTATATTCATTAGTTTGGTTTGACTTTTACTGATACCACCCTTTCTTTACTCTATACTTGGAATGGAAGATCAAGGTCGACTATTAGGGGAGTAGGATGAGCGACCGCTCAGATTTTAGTTCGATTATAGTATGTGTATAGAAATTAAAATATAGTATATGTTTACGTGGAAAAGAATGACATGAGTTTATTTTGTCCCAGCGGTTAGAGGGTGCGGATTTATGCATATCTCTTTGACTCTTTTTTTATTCGTTCCTTTCTTTCATAATGTGACTCTTTTTTTATTCCACCTCTCCTTATCCCTTATTTTTTTCATCTCTTTTACAAAGAATCCTTAAAAAATAATTTTATGAGCCAATAACTTTGAAAGTTAAGCATTATAATGGATTTTATTACTATATTTTTCAAAAAAAATATATTGTTTTTTTAAAGTGATCTATTAAGTCTCCCGAAGTAACAAGAACTTTAAGTATTTTATTGTTACATTTAACATTCACTATTTTAGTAAGTTTTTAATTCAATATTGACTTAAGTCTATACCAGGCTTGATTAATTTGCTAAATATATTTTTTTTTCTTATAAGTAAGTAGATTTTGTTTCACTTTATTAGTTATATTTTGTAATGTAAAAGTTAGCATCATTTATTAGGTATTAACTAGGGGATATCATTATTTTTCTTTGCCAAGGTTTATTTGAATTCAGTTCGATGTTATCTAAACTGAACTAAGACAAAAGATTACTTATTTGGCTGGTATATGGAGTTTTGGGATTTGGAATCAACTTGATGATTACCTTATTTATGTTAAGCTTGATACTTTTCATCTAGTTATTTAGCTTTATACTACTTTTCAGCTTTTCGAAAATACGGTATCACTTCTACCTCATTTCATGGCTGCTTAATCTAAATTTTCTGTTTCAAAATGCCATAGTTGAAACTTGTTATGCTTTAATAAGAGTTATAACCTGTTACAAGGGTATTTATGTAATATAACTTAAGGACAGTTTGGTAATTTTAGCTACCCACTAGTATAAATACGGTTTATAGCGGTTGTAATTAGGGGTATTTACGAGCCAAACCGAGACCGAACAGTGCAAGGCTCGGCTCGGCTCGGCTCGTGAACATATTTGCTCGGGCTCGGCTCGGCTCGAAGCTCGTCGAGCTTAGAAAAATGAAGCTCGACTCGGGCTCGTGAAGAGCTGGACTCGAGTTCGCGAGCTCGCTAGCCTAAAAGAGCCCTAACATATATGCACTATTGCAACACAAAATAAAAGTGTTGCCCGTAAGTGTTTAAACTTTGATGATTAAACTGATTTATGACAACACTAGTTAAAAAAAAATTGCATCAGTAACATGACATTTTGTTACACTTTTTCAAAAAAAATATCGGAAAATACATTTCCAAAAAAATAACGCAATTTATTCGCGCTTAAAGAAATATATAATTTTAAAAAAATTAAACTAACATCATAATATTTTTACCATGATCTGTAATCACTCTCATTTCGTCTCTTTCTATGTTCAATCCTATGCAATTCCATATTCATTACCACTCTTGCAAAGAAGCAGTAAGTTATTTTAAATCATCATTTTACGAATAATTATTATAAATGAATAATTATTACTCACCAATCATATATAATTAATTTTTTTTAACTAGTTTATGTTTGCGAGCTTTCGATCTGAATCTTAGAAGGCTTGGTTTAGCTTGTTAATATCGCGAGCCGATCCCGAACTCGAGTCGAGCTCTACCGAGTCAAACTCTAACCGAGCTTTGACCAAGCCAAATCATGAACAGTTTATGAGCCACTAGGCTTGTTAATACCCCTAGTTGTAATTAAGTTAGAAAGGTAGTTTTCCAACCTTACTGTTCATTCCAAATGAACATAACTTATTTAATTTTTTCTTCTCTATAAATCATTCTTGAATCATCAATGAGAATTCGATCTTGTTTATTTTAATTACTTCGATCTTCTTTTGTTGTGATGGTATCCGAGCGCCTCGTTCTGATTTATTGAAAGCTTCCACAATTTTACAATGTTTCATTGGTTCAATTTAGTGATTTAATATCTGATGGCGAGAGCTCATTCCAAAATTGATGAAAATAGTCCTTACTTTCTGCATCCAGGTGAGAATCCCTCACTTATTCTTGTCATACCTCTTTTAGATAAGAACAACTATCAATCTTGGGATAGATCGATGAAAATGATGTTAATCTCGAAGAATAAATTTGATTTTGCTGATGGAACTATCATTAAACATAATTCTGTTGATATAATGTACAATCTTTAGAGGAGATCAAATAATATGGTGTTGTCTTGGATCATAAGATCATTATCACCGTATATTGCGCAAAGTTTCACGAGCTATCAAACAACTAGTGCTCTGTGGAAAAGCTTAAAAGAAAGGTTCAGTCAGTCTGATATCTATAGGTTGGCTGATCTGCAAGGGGAAATTTTCACCATTTCGCAAGGCTCTAGGTCTGTTCCAGAATTTTTTCGTAGTTTACAAAATCTTTGGGATGAATATACGAAGATCAATCTGTTAACTGTTTGTAGCTGTGATGGTTGTACTTGTAACCTTGTTGCTGCTGCTTTGTGTAGGACATATGAGTCTAATCAAGTCATATGTTTCTTGAGGGGATTAAACAAGTTAACACTGTTAAATTGCAGATAATGGTGATGGATTCAATTCCTCCAATGAATAAGGTTTTCTCCCTTGTCCTATAGTTTGAGAATCAAATTCTGGAAGGTGAAAAGGAATTAGGTATGTCACAAGAAGTGGTTGCTATTGTTCATAAGAGTAGTGGGTTTTTATAATAGAAATAGATGATTTGGTGGCAGTGATTACAGGAAATTTGGTAATAATGGTGGTAACAATCTTACAGAAGGCAATAACTTTGGAAATCAGGTTCCTAAAGGCTTTAAGAAGGGAAAATGTGAATTATGTGGAGGAAACCACTTTGTCAATACTTGTTGGAAGAGATTTCCTCATTTGAAACCAAAATTTGGAAAGGCTAATATGGTAATGGAAGAAGATTTGACAGGAGATAATAACAATGTGTTTAAAGGTAGTGCTTTAGATAATAATGATGAAAACAATGGTTGGTTTACTCAAACACAATTATGTCGACTAGCTCAAATATTTCAACAACAAAATCTACTAAACAGAGAGAACAAAACTGCTTATGTTGCTACTGCTAGGCTTCTACTTGCTACTGATAATGTTGTAACTATTTCAGGAAACTTTGATTTTGCCAATGCTGCTAATTCAGGTACCTTTTTAAATAAAGCTGACAATATATGGATTGTTGATACTGGTGCAACATATCATATTTCGAGTACCATGAATAGTTTTAAAGATATTAGAAAAGTGAATGATTGGATTTTCCTGTTACCTAACAACATGAAATTATAAGCTACTTATATTGGTAATGTTTATTTAACTGATAAGCTTGTCTTACATGATGTCCTTTACATGCCATCATTTAAGTACAATTTATTATCTGTAACTAAGCCAACTTCCACTATTGGCTGTGAATTACTTTTTTCTCCTAAAAATGGTCTTATACATGATACTGTAACCAAGAAGAGGATTAGTTTAGCTGAAGTCTCAAACGGACTTAATGAAAATATCGTACCTGGATCCGATATTTCAGAATTAATCTTAATGCGAACTATCTTGAATCTATGAGCAAATTCCTATAAAACAATACATGCACTTGGGGGTAATCGGTGGTTACTCCTTAGAGGATCCTCTGATGCTTAAGTTAGTAATGGATTTTGAGAGTATTATGAGTATTTGTAAGAAAGTTAATGTACCTACTGAACTGACCTAAGGGCCTATTCTACTCCTAATGGAATAGGGAGTCCTAATTGAGATGACCTGATAAATCTTTGTACTTATCTGATCCCTGAATCCCAAACAGATTAGGATATGGTTGGAAGATAGAATATAGGTGTTGGTCCCTATGCGTACACTCACTGCGTTAGAGGGGGGGGATGAATGACTCACTCAAGAACTTATAAAACTTTTTCTCGATATTAACTCCGCTGAGTGAGGTCAGCTGGCTGAGAGAAATGGTAGGAAATTGCAAGTAAGTAAAGAACATAGAGATTTTATATTGGTTCGATAACTTGTGCTTACATCCAGTCCCGAGAGAGTGTCTTGGCTTTAATTCACTAATCTCAACTCCTTACCCTAGGTAGAGAAGCCTTTCAAAAAATCCTCAATTACAGAAAGTACACTCCAATTTACAATCGCTCACCTACTGACTAGAATACCCTCTTCTATCAGCAACTCAAAAATGTTTAAACAAGAGCTGGATTCAACTTATAGTAACGTTGATCTAGTAATAAATGATCTATACTATTCTCTCTTGATCTAAGTAGATTCTCGATGAGTTGTGCTTCTTGCTAGAATTTCTAAAAGCTTGTAATTTTGGCAGAGTTTTAGCTTCTGGGAAAATTAGGTGTAATTAACAAGTTCTAATGCTTGCCTTGTTGCTCCTTTTATAGTTGGATTGAGAAAGTAGCTGTTGAACTTATCTTGGCATCTTCTAAAATTGAGTTAGAAATTCACCCGTTATCTTCAAATTGATCCGTTAAGAGATAGAATCGCACCATTTCGAAATACATTTCAATCCGTTAGATTGAAATTCGAGCTTCAATTTGAATCCTTTGTCGTTTGATGCCAGTATTTCGTTAGATAGAACCCATGCTGTCTTACCATGTGTCTTTATCCCATTCCCTCTAGTTTTCTGACATGTTGCGGAGTGCATGATACAAGGTTGGTAGATCTACAGAATTACCCAAAGTGGCAATTGACTTGTTGCAGCTTTGCATTGGAAGACTTTGTCATTTTCTTCATAAAAATGGGTCTTGTCAAGGCATTAATTCTTTTCTTCTTTGTCTCATTAATGTTCCTACAAAAACCAACACTAAAAGTAAAGATCCCATATTACCTTAAAAGGTTATGTCAGTACCTTCAACAGGCCTAAGTAACTCAGTGAAATATATCATCGTAAAACACAGCTGATACTGAATCTAAATACTAAGTGTTTTGGGTAAGTAATATCAAGTCAGCGACTTAAGTAATTACTCAGCATAGAAACCACTCAGAGTTAAAATAAGTACCTAGGTCAGCGGAGACTTAGAAATTCTACCCTTGAATTTTATAACTCCTTTAAAACCATAGACTATTTATTTTAACATCATTATTGATTTAATTATCCCATGCTTGACTTAATTGTTATGATCAAAACTTAAGGACAACTGAGTCATCCACTGAGTCAGTCCTAACTCGTGCTTGGTTCAACAATCTCCCCTATTTTGATCAATGGCAATGAACGAAGCGAGAATTGAATCAATAAGATATTTAGATCAGATTTACCTCGTACTCATGCTTGATATATCTTTTGTTTAGCATCTTTAATCTGCTCAAAGTGAATGCTAACTCCCCTATAATTCTTGAATCTTCTGAGTTCAGCATCCCTCACAACTTCTCATATATTTCTATAAATGATCAGAGATATGTATATAGCAGAATAATATATGAAGTTAAGAAGATCTTAACTTAGAAAGGAAATTGTAATCTTTCATTAATAATAACTTAAGTACAGATAACAAAGAGTTAATCTATACTAAGTTTTACATTTGAGAACTACAGATTACATAAAATCTATTCTAATCTTTAGGCATTGGTGGGGCTCCCAAGTTGGCTCTTCTCTCCTCAAAAGCTTGCTGATCCCACATGGTCTTCTTTTCTTTAGGCATGGCAATCTCCATGCCTTTTCTCTTCCTGGTCTCAGTGTATTCTCTCTGAATGCGCTCTAGGTCCTTTGACAGATTATAAGAAAAATCAGCAATCCTCTGATCTCTTTCCCTTTCTTCCTTCTTATAATTCTTGCGATCCTTCTCCCCCATTGCCATTAAATCTAAAATGGCTTGAGTTTGTTGATTAAATGAACTCCGAGACTCTTCAAATAATTTTAGCTGACCATAGACATTGGATGAGAAATTCTATACTAGCAGCTCATAGATTTCTTGAGATATAGCCTTTTGTTCTCTGAGAAAGGCAAATAAGCCTACCAAAGTGTGGGATTAAGATAGATTAACCTGATATTGAGCATTCAAACCTTCTTTGGACACTCGAGTGAGAAATGCTATTGCCTTAGCTTGATTGTTTTCTCCGAGAATGCGCTCTAGCATAGGAGTGCTCCTGATATGAGTATATAATTTATTATGAATCTTATCCAGGGCTTCTTCATAATTAAGGACATGAGCTTGAACTTGCTTGATTTGGTCTATGATGTGACCAAGTTTCTGATCAAGATTAGGCTTCAGTTCAACATCTATCATTACTATATCACTACTTAGAGCATCTAAAATGTTAAGCCTCTTCAAGGCATTTAGCACAGCTCCCTCTGAGTTCTTCACTTCTTCTAGCATATCCTCCTTCACCTTCCTTAATTCAGTGTGCAACCCATGATACTAGGTTACCACTATGATCAGAGCATTTATAGCATCTACAACTGCATTCAAGCGAGTTGTGTTTTCATCATTCTCTTTGCTCAGTATGCTATAACCATCTATTAACTTTAACATAGCTTCAAGTAGGGGATTGAATTTGTTTAGCATTGAATTGCAAAAATCCCTTTCATTGTTCAGCACTTTGCAGTTGCTTTCATATATCTTAGCCATTTGATTCTTTAGCTCTGCAACCTCTATCTTCAGACCAGCTGCTTGCCTACCTGTAACAGATAACAAGGGAAAAGTATGGGATACTATTGCCTTGACCAATGAAAATTAGGTAGGTACCGATCTGACATGGGCCTTCATTTCTATAATAGCCTCCATAAACCCTTGCACTTGCTTAATAGCCTTTGCAATCTTCCTCAGACATCAACAATTTTTCTATCTCAGCATCAATCTCTGCATCAGTCCTCAGTCGTGGAAACCTTTCTCTTCCTAACCTCCTTATGTCTCCCAATAAAGCACCATTTAGATTAAATTGGGGTTGTGGTTGAGGTTGTCGTTGTTTAGGAATCTCTTCAATAATTGGAGGTCCTCTGACTGGTGGAGGTCCTTCTAAATATAAAACTCCACGCATTGGAGATCCTGCTAGGGAAAGATATGGTATGATGGCAGATTGGTCAGTGGTTGGGTTATTTTGGTCAGAGAGTTGGTTAGTGGATTGGTTGATTTGGCTAGAACTGGATGTGGATGGAGTTTAGTTATCTAGTACGGGTATGGCAGAAATTGGAGTAGGTGAGAGTGGTGTTTTGGTGGATGTGTTTGGGAAAGAAAATAAATCTTACGGTTCCTTCTCCTCCTCTACTGTAACACCCCCTTTATAGGGAGCGTC
This sequence comes from Euphorbia pulcherrima, assembly GCA_947683365.1. Taxonomy (NCBI): domain Eukaryota; kingdom Viridiplantae; phylum Streptophyta; class Magnoliopsida; order Malpighiales; family Euphorbiaceae; genus Euphorbia; species Euphorbia pulcherrima. Next base: position 9,426,023 of record CANTUS010000010.1, read on the forward strand.
ACAATAACTATAATCACCCAATAAACAACTCTACTCCACTGTATAAAGTTCAATACTTGTAGATTTAATGTATACAAATACAATTACAATGTTTGAAACTCCAAATTATTCTCCAAATATTTCTCAATACCACTTTACATTTCTCACACTATCTAGTACATGCCATTATTGTACAAACCATAATATTACATTAAAATACAAATCCACCTCGAGTCTTTCCTTATTTGCTCTTCGAGTTAATCCACTTATACCACTTTGGTCCAAGCTATCTACAATCTTCAGTATCTGCATGTAGAAAATAAACTACACGCTAAGCAATTTGCTTAGTTGTGTACATAAAAGAAATACAACAACTTTGAACATTTTTAACACTTTAAAAATAGAAACAAAGTATGTTCATAAGTCAAAAACAAATTGAACAACTTTATAAAATCAAAAAACAAAACTTATTTTATAAACCGTTCAAAGTACAATCAAATTTATATCCAATTTTTCCAAACAAATTAACCATATATTGCCCAAAGGAAACAAGTCATGAATAGCGGTAATACGGATACGGGAGCGGACAAGCCCAAAGCCGAAGCTTCAATATCAATGTATCGATCAAGCCTAAAGCCGAAGCTTCAAAATCACTATATCGGTCAAGCCTAAAGCCGAAGCTTCAATATCAATATATATTTATCAAAATATCGGCCAAAGCCCGAAGCCAAAGCTTCAATTGTTTGTATAGTACTGTAACCCCTTTATTGGCGCCAATCTACCATGACCCGTATTCTACTCGTTTAATAAGGGCAATAAATCAAGGTAACATCTTAAAAATTCCAGTATAAACCATCAATCATAATTCAGCATAACTTCAGTAATTAAGAAATTCAAATCCTTAATTTTAAAGCATCAAACTTCAATTAAAACACAATAAAATCAACATTCATATTTTTCAGAAAATTTCTAGATTTCGTGACCTAACTTCCCTTGCATTTTCACTATAAAAACATCATCCAATCAAAGAAGTTTCTTCTAAACATAATTATCCACCTGTCTCAACTTTCCAAATCCACCAAAATCACAGAAATCCAAATTGTATAACCAAAGTTATGACCAAAATTCTAAACAATGTACAAAGCTGAGATTTTTCTGAAAATAGATTTAATGACTCAACTTCAAACGAAAATTTCACATTGAAAACAAATGAAATTGAACAAGGTTTCTCCTGAACATATATTCCTTACTTTCTGTAGACATTAGTAGAATCAAGAATCATTCAAATCAAATTTATATAACAAGAGAAAACATTAAAAGAAAACACGGATATAAATCAAGAAATTTTTCGAAAAACCGAGAAATCAAAATTAGAGACACAAACCTTTTTCTAAGCTCTTTCTAGCTCTCTTCTACCTCTTTTGCCTTTGATTTGCTTGAACTAGCTTCCTCTACAATAGCCATATATAATTCTATCAAGCTGTTGTATAAATAAACTTCCTAATACCATAAATATGCTTAATCTGCCATGAATTCTACTAATTAAGCTTCAATTTCATCAAAAAGTACTCACCTCTAATTCGGGTTACTGTTCATCCGAACCTTAAAAACTGAAATCCTCCTCTTCTAGTCTTGATTCACGGAAATTGATGATGATAGAGGGCTTAAGAATCGATTTCTAACAAGAATTCAAAGTTGAATCGAAGAAATCAGAAGTTTTTAGGTTAGGGAAATTTTTGATAAGGGAGAGATGAATGAAGAAGATGAAGAAGATGATGAAGAAGAAGAGAAGAGGCTCGATATATGTTATGTATTTTGATTTTTTTTTTCAAATTTTCAATAATGCCCTTGAACAAATAATTAAATGCCTAATTCATCCCTCTTACTTAATTAACTCTTATTTCCTCATGTCTTATATCCAATAATAATAATAACAATAATAATAATAATTTCCATGATATTTTAATACCATAATAATTTATTACAAGAAATTTTAAAATTTTGGTTCGTTACATCTACAACACCTTTAACAGCGGACTCGCTGACCTGAGTTTGAGAATCCCCAGCCGGCTGAGCTTCATTCTTAACTACAACTGTTTATCCCTCCTTATCCTCCAAATCTCCTTCATCCTCAGCAATGACTACTTTCATTCTTTTCAACAGCCCTCTTTTTCTCTCCTTCCTAGCCACCTTGACTTCCTCATCAGTCAAAGCGACCTGCTGGTCAGAGTTTAGCTCATTAACTTCAACAGCGTCTACCTCTACCACATCATCCTCCTCCTTTTGCTCTTCCTGATTGTCTATTCCATCCAGAGTCCCTATCACTTCATCAACAACTTCTGTTACTTCCTTCTCAGCTAAGCTAGCTATAGATATCTACAAAACTTCTTCAGTGGTAGTCTTAGCTTTGGCTGCTGCTGCTGCTTCTTCAGCCTTCCTCCTAATAGTCGCTTCAATCTCCTCCTGCTTCCTTATTATTCTTTCTTTCTCAACAGCTTTAACTTTCTCAGCTTCTTTAATATTTTGGGCAACTCCTGTCCCTCTCTTCACTATCAATTTCTTCTTTGGCTGACCTACTTAGGGAACAGGAACTGATGTAGCTTCCTTTCATTTTATAGTCACCACATCTAGCTGAGCAGGTTCTGCTTTCCTTTTCCTCTCTTTCTTCAATGGCATTTCTTCCCCCAACTCTTCCTCAGCTCTCTTCTCTTCCTCAATCTCCTTCTGAGTTAGTTTCTTCCTTTTATCTTCCTTAGCTTCCTTAGAAGATCTAGATTTATTTGGAACAACAACTAAAACTGAGCTCGTTGAGCTCCCTTTCTTATCCCCTTCTCCTTTTTCTGCTCCGAGCTTGGTTATTCTTTCTAGCTCACTTTCCACAAAGGCATCCAGAGTCTAATCTTCTTGATCAGATCTGATTCCCCTCATTGGTACGATAGCCTCTGGATCCTTCACTCTGACTTCTCCTGGCTTCAATTTGATGTACTTTGTATTTTTGGGCCTATCTCCACATCTTAACCCATGAAAATGAGCATTACTCAGAATTCTTGACTATATCACTTTGAGTGTGATCTTGCTCTTCTGTGCCCATCCTTCCATATCCAGCTCATATGCCCTACATGTATCCATGACTAGATGGCCATAAACCATGTCCTCTAATAATTTAAGAACCTGTGCAAAATAGCCAGAGGCCAGTTGATGCACATCCCATGAGTTAGAGTATAAATAAACACTCTTTCAAATTTAGAACTGCTCCTAGTAGAGGCAGTCTTGGGCAGCAATACTTTGGTGACAAGCTCATATGCCTGCTTTTCTTTCTTTGAGGATATAAAAGCAATCAGTTCTCCTACTTTATAATCATGAGGAACTTCATAATCAATAGGGATGTCCACATTATCTTCATCCTTGTCCTTCATGGTATGCATTCTGAGTCCTCTTTCTCGCATTCTAAGTAACCCAGTAAGGAGCTTTGGGGTTACGTATACTATTCTTCCCATCATGGATGTTACAAACATGTCTTAAAATCCTTCCACCATGTGAATTCCTCTATAAAAGTGCTCGATGATTTGTTCATGGCAACCACTCAGAATTTTAAAAAATCCCTGAAGATGGTGTTGGTGCGTCCATCTCCTAAACCGTTCATCACTAGAGAAACTGAACATATCAACAGTTGTTGGCTTATCCACTACAGTTCCTTCTGTAGATTCCCACTCAGTTGGAATGTATCTCATTCTTGCTGGAATGAACAAGTCTTCTATATCCTTAAAATTAATGGCTGCTTGAGCCCAATGGTCTACAGTAGTAATCCAGCACACCTCATCTATATCCTAAATAAAAAGAGGATTATTAGAACTGGGTTCTAAATCTCTTCCTGATATACTCGCCATAAAGATTGCTTTGAGAAAGATGAAGAATTTAGGGATTTAGAAAGGAAATTAGAGAGAAGAAAATTTTGGTAAAGTAACCTTTCCTCTTTCTCAATTTCTCCTTAAATAGCTAAAGATTCTTAGCGCAAACCTATAAAGCTAAGTGTTCGACTCATAATCCATGGTCTCAAGATTCGACGGTTAGATTGCATAACGTATATCGCATGATTAATGAGGATGAAAAACACGGGATAATTGCTCTGAATATGGATCGTTTCATAAGTTGCTACCGTTTCTATCAAGTTCAAATTTGAAATATAACCGATGATAATTTAATGACGTGTCCAAAATTTGAGAGGTAAAAGAAATACTTAACCTAATTTACTGAAGCTCAAAGTGTGCCCTAAATTGGTTAGCTCCAGAATAGGTCAGAGTGAGATGTATTTCTTCAAATTGGATTGGACATTCCAATCAACTGTCTTAGAATGTTGAATTGATCCTTTCCAATGGGCTTTGTGAATATGTCAGCTCACTATTCTTTAGTTGAAACGTATATGAGCTTGACTTCTCCTTTTAACACATGATCCCTTATGAAGTGATGTATAATATTGACATGCTTCATCCTACCATGTTGAACTAGATTCTTGGATAGGTCAATTGAACTCTTGTTATCACACATGACTTTAAGGAAATTTGACTTTATACCATAATCCTCCAGTTGCTGGTTGATCCATAGCAGTTGTGCTATACAACTTCCTGCAGCCATGTACTCAGCCTCTGCTGTACTCAGAGCTACAGAAGTTTGGTTCTTACTATACCAAGTTACTAGACAATCACCAAGGAAATGACAACCTCCTGTGGTGCTTTTCCTTTCAAGTTTATCTCTTCCATAGTCAGCATTTATGTATCCTCTTAGAGTAAAGTCTGCGTTACTTGGATACCACAAACCTACATCAATACAGCCTAGCAAATACTTGAGAATTCTCTTAACAGCATCTAAGTTAGATTCTCTAGGGTCAGCTTGATATCTTGCACAATAACATATAACATATTGAATGTCAGGCCTACTAGCAGTTAATTAAAGTAGAGAACCAATAATACCTCTGTAGAGCTTACTGTCTACAGGTTTACCTTCCTCATCTTTACTCAAAATAGTATCAACTATAGATTTAAAGGTCTTCCTAAATTTTTTCCTAAGTTGGCATGCTGAGCAGAGTCTATCTTTATCAAAGGCTAGATTGGGTAATCCCTCAACAAGTTCATTTCTGGCTAATTTGGATAGATTGGTCATATTGATATGTCCTAACCTTCTGTGCCATAGCCAAGAGTTTTCCTCCTTAGAGACTAAGCAAATATCATTGAAGCCAGGGGATAAATCAAACATATAAACATTATTAATTCTAGGAGCATAATGAATAGTTTAGTTAGAGTTACCATCAATGACTGAGCAGCTCGCTGAGTTAAATATCACTTTTTTGCCTTTGTCACACAGTTGAGCAATGATTAACAAGTTTAACTTTAGGCGTTTCACCAGAGACACATTATCAATTGAAGGCTTGAGTCCTACTGTGCCATTGCCAACAATCTTTCCTTTCTTGTTGTCTCCAAAACTGACACTTCCATTTCTTCTACTCTCCAATTTGATGAACTGCTTTTCATCACCTAGCATATGCCTCGATCATCCACTATCCAAGTACCACATTCTGCTGTCATCGGTTGAGCTCAGGCTCACCTGCAAAAAAGTTAAGTTTTCTTGGTACCCATGCCTTTGTCTGGCTGGGTCCTCCCTTGTTAGTGGTGGTCATCCTTGACCAGTCATACTCATCATAGTAACCATTTTTATGCCTACACATGACTGTTCCATGTCATGGCTTACCACAAAGGCCTACTCACTTTACTCTTTTAAGAAACCTTCTTAGAGTGGTGAGTGTAGTTACTCTAAGTATTCCTGCTATGTTGAGGAGGGACCCGTACCTTTTTCAAAGCTGTTAATTTATCAACTATCTCATCTAATTTATTAGAGAGTTTGCTATAATATCCATTTTGGTATTCAACTTTTTCCATCAGGTATAGGATGTCAAGTGATGTAGAAGAGTTGACATCTTCTATATCATCACACCTCCTCTAAAGTACTCTGACGTATTTGGTTGACTTCTTAGTCATATTAATAACATCATTAAGCACTGCAGTAAGCTCATCTGAAGATAAAAGAGGTTTAGAATTTTCCTTAGAGTTATTTACTTTGTCTCTGCTCTAGTCAGCTGGTTGATTAGCAGCGGCAGTAGTTGGTTGGTCAGTTGATGCTGAGTTGGGCATATCATCCTTAGCTATGAGACACACATTGGCAGATTCTTGTGCCTCCTAATCTGAGGATGATGAATCTTGTTTTGAGTCATCCTAGGTAGCAGCAAGGGCTTTCTTACTCTTTTTCTTTTTAAACTTATCCTTTTTAGCTTTAGGACAGCTCAACTGAATATGCCCCTTTTCACCACATTCGAAGCACTTTATATCCTTGTTATGCTCTTTGTTGAATTCCTTTTATGGTCTATCAATTGCTCCCTTCTTATACTTGCCTGTCTTTTTGAACTTTTGAAAGTTCTTCTCTTTACCCAGATATCTCCTTAAATTCTTGCTCATTAGAGCTATCTCCTCTTTTCTGTCCTCTAGATATCCTTCCTCAGAGGAATCTTCTTCTTCTTCATTATCATTAAATTTCAGGACAATAGCTCTGCTTGAGTTCTCTTTCTCTTCAGACCTATGCTTCTTGGACTCATCTTCATATTGCTTTAAGGACATCTCATGAGCCAGCAAAGTTCCAATCAACTTATCAAACTTGTAGGTCTTCAAATCATGATCTCATTCAATAACACTCTTCTTAGCTTCCCAATCCTGAGTCAAACTCCTCAAGATTTTCTTCATAGTTTCTTCTTTTGTGAAGGTCTTGCCAAGTGTTTTCATCTCATTGACTATGTTTAGGAACTTATTGTTCATGTTAGAAATATCCTCTTTGGGCTTCATATAAAACCACTCGTAATCTCTCACGAGGATATTGATCTTAGACTCTTTCACCTTGTCAGTACCTTCCTAAGTCACTTCCAACTTCTTCTAGATCTCTTTGGATGTCTCGCATTCAGAAACGCTATTAAACTCAATAGCATCAAGGGCACAATGAAGATAGTTGATAGCAACTACATTCTCTTTAAGTTTGGCTAGATCATTGTTATCCCATTCAGTAGTGTAGTTATCCATAATAACTCCATTCTTCACATGTGATGTAACTTATGGCCCTTCTACAATGGCCATCCAAGCATGCACACTCTGGGACTAAATAAAATTAGTCATTCTATTATTCCAGTAAGTAAAATGTTCTCCATTGAACATGGGAGGCTTGGTAACTGACAAGCCTTCAGGCAGAATATAAGCTCTGGATTCTCCTTTGTACGCCATGGTCTTTATCTCAAATATTGTGAAATCTATGAAATGAGAACCGCTTTGATACCACTTCTTGGTCCCTATGTAACTTATGGCCCTTCTACAATGGCCATCTAAGCATGCATACTCTAGGACTGAATAAAATTAGCCATTCTATTCTTTCAATAAGTCTAATGCGCTCCATTGAACATGGGAGGCTTGGTAACTGACATGCCTTTCGGCAGAATATAAGCTTGAGCCCTTCCACTGGATTCTCCTTTGTACGCCATGATCTTTGTCTCAAAGATTGTGAAATCTTTGAAATGAGAACCAGTTTCATACCACTTATTGGTCCCTATGCATACACTTATTGAGTCCGAGGGGGTGGGTGAATGACTCACTCAAGAACTTATAAAACTTTTTCTCGATATTAACTGGCTCCGCTAAGTGAGGTTAGTCGGCTGAGAGAAATGGCAGGAAATTGCAAGTGAGTAAAGAACACAGAGATTTTATACTAGTTCGGCAACCTATGCTTACATCCAGTCCCGAGAGAGTGTCTCAGATTTAATTCACTAATCTCAACTCCTTTACCCTAGGCAGAGACGCCTTTCACAGAATCCCTAATTATAGAAAGTACCCTCCAATCTGCAATCGCTCACCCGCTGACTAGAATACCCTCTTCTATTAGCAACTCAAAGAAGTTTAAAAAAGAGCTCGATTCAACTTATAGGAACGTTGATCCAGTTACAAATGATCTTATATTACACTCAATTGATCTATACTATTCTCTCTTGATCTAAGCATATTCTCACTGAGTTGTGCTTCTTGCTAGAATTTCTTAAAGCTTATAATTTTGGCAGAGTTTTAGCTTCTGGGAAACTTAGGTGTAATCAACAAGTTCTAATGCTTGCCTTGTTGCTCCTTTTATAGTTGGATTGAGAAAGTAGCCTTTGAACTTGTTTTGGCATCTTCTAAAATTGATAGCTTAGAAATTCACCCGTTGCTTCTTCAAATTGATCCATTAAGAGATAGAATCGCACTGTTGTGAAATACATTTCAATCTTTTAGAGTGAAATTTGAGCTTTAATTTGAATCTTTTATTGTTTGATGCCAGTATTCCGTTAGAGAGAACTCGTGCTGACTTGCCACATGTCTTCATCCCATTCCCTCTGGGCTTCAGACATTGCAGAGTGCGTGATACAAGGTTGGTAGATCTGTAGAATTACCCAAAGTGGCAATTAACTTGTTGCATCTTTGCATTGGAAGACTTTGTCATTTTCTTCATAAAACTGGGTCTTGTCAAGGCATTAATTCTTTTTGTCTTTGCCTCATTAATGTTCCTACAAAAAGCAATACTAAAAGCAAAGATCCCATATTACCTTAAAAGGTAATGTCAGTACCTTCATCAGACCTAAAGTAACTCAACAAAATATATCATCGTAAACCACAATTGATACTGAATCTAAATACTAAGTGTTTTGAGTAAGTAATATCAATTCAGTGACTTAAGTATTACTTAGCCCAGAAACCACTCAGAGTTAAAATAAGTACCTAGGTCAGCGGAGACTTAGAAACTCTACCCTTGAATTTTTTAACTCCACTAAAACCATAGACTATTTATTTTAACATCATTATTGATTTAATTATCCCATTGGCTTAATTGTTATGATCAAAACTAAAGCAAACTGAGTCATCCGTTGAGTCAGTCCTAACTCGTGCTTGGTTCAACAATTGGGACTAGAGTCAGACCTGAATTATACTTTCTTGTAGGGTACACAGGTGTCTTTGAGCCAGATGTAGGCCGTTTCGAGATTGTAACCGGCAAAGGTACTAGTGCGATTATCGGGTTTGTACGTCCTTCGATTGGATTAAGTTTTTAGTCGTCTTTATGGGTCAGGTTCACTTGGCTTTCCTAACCTTAACTGTGAGATGAGACAAATGACTCTTGTTGACTCGGTCTCATGGTCTAAGACGGACAAGATGAATTTGGTAAGTTATCAGAAGCCCCCCCACAAGTGTGAGAAGTTCTTTAGGGCTTTTGGTGGGGTGAGCCGGCTTAGATTTCAAACAAATCAGCAATAGGGCTTTGTGGCCCATTCTTATCCAAGCATTCTCGAAGCTTCCTTAAGAAGCTGGAGTCTTTTCAGTGCCTTTGGCGCCGTTCCCAATTTTTGAAATTTGAAACCAACCAAAGCCTATTTGCCACATGGCTTACTGTTTCAGTCATTTAATGATGGGGAATCTGAATTTCATTTTTATCTCTTATTTAAATGCCATTAGAACCTGTTTCACCACTTTTACACCTTTGAACCTTCCTTCCTAATTTTGGTGATGTTTGCTCTTTCAATCCAGTTTTCGGTGATATCCAAGCCTACATACTTCTCTCTTTCTGTAAGTAAGTAACTCTTCTTCTATTTCATATGAATTTAACCTTTATTGCTGCTATGCTTTAGATTATATGCCACCAAAACTGGAACTTCCATGTTTGACACTTCTTCTTAGCGAGCTTTGCTATATTATTTCCTATGCCATATTTGAGGTTATGCCATGTTTTCTTTCTAATTTTTTAGACTAGGGGTATTCACATTTTTGGCCTTGCTGAATGCACTTAAATGGACACAATTTTTATCTTTGTTAGATTGACTATAAATATAAATTGCCGCTGGCCAGAATTTGGGTTTTTTTCACCGAATTATAGGTTTTCATGAACCCAGACACATTTTTATAAGGTAGATTATGAACTCGATGTATTTGATAAACACCGATTTACTTAGGCTCCCTCCCGGCTGAAAAGAGACCTTAGATTTTTTAGGATAGTCTGATCTAATTCTAACCAATTTGAGGGTTTTATTTCCTAGGTAGTCATGTATTCATCTTCATCCGTTAGCACCGGCTCGAGTGATAGCCTCTTCACTGTTTTATGTAGAGAGCTCCCTGATTTAGTTTCTCGTACTTTCATTGTAATAGACTGGTCTAATTTCATCCTTCCCCTAGGATTAAAAGATAGTCGGGAGGATGGACCTCATAGAGACTAACTTAAATAAGGAGAGAGTTATGTCAAGTAAAAATTCCTCAAGTTCCTAAATCCACTTGTCTAATCCCATTTGGAGGGGTGAAGAAGAGCCTGGTGTAAAGGTTAACCAGCCGTCTAGAGAGTCGGTTGTTACCCTTACTCCTAAAGGGTACCATATGAAAAGGTCAACTACCTGAAAACCCAACGCAGGGGCAAGGCAAAAGTGAATACCCTTGAGCTGGTAGAGAAGAAAGAGCGCAAGTTAGCACCCCATATTGAGGATATGGTTTCCATCATCGATAAGGTAGATTTGGTGTTTGAAGTGGTTTTTAGATGGATGCGAAGGTGCACTGTTATGCTGCCATCTTAGTCATAGTGCGTATATTCACCTTCATACGGTTGGTTCAGCATTTATTTGGACCAAATTTGGTATGGTTTTATTTACCCGCTTCCCACCGGTATATGTGATTTGGTGAGATTCTAGGATGTTTGTCCGGCACAAATTCACCCTCTCTATTGGGGCGATATTGTAGGGCATTACCGGCTGTGCGTTAATATAGGCCTTCCAATTGATCCGGATTTTTTTAAGCGGATAGCTTCTTACAAGCTTAACAAAGGGGAGGAGCATCTTCATTTTGCTTCTAGGAGGGGTTTCTACGATTTTGTTGGTCGCCCTGACTCTTAGAAAAATTTTAAGCAATTCTTCGTGTTCATAAAACTAGAGGAGGGAGTGCCTACTTTTCGACTCGTTGGTCACTAAAGGTTCCTCCACCCTATTCATCACCTAAGGATGATTATGACTTTAGGGTTGAAGTTATCAGTGGTTTACTGGCTAAAATTTGGTCTTTAGCCAACGCGGCCTGTGCTTTTACTAACAACTGTCGAATTTTAGAAATTGACCTGTCCGTCTAGGGCAACTATATTTTTTATCTGGTCCAAATCTTCTTGGTAAACTTCTGCATTATCCTAACTTTGATTTTGTTTATTTTTAGTATGTCGAAAGTAACTGATTTTTTATCCAGCTTGCTAGAAATGAGATCCAGGAACTTGACACAGGAAAACACTCATATTGAGCCTATGACAGTTCATGAAAATGTTGACCCTTTACCGATGCAGTGTTGCTTGGTAAGGGGGACGGATCAAAAAGGAGGAAGAAGACTAACCCTAAGAGGGTGACAGGAAAACCCCCAGCCAAGAAGATTAAAGATAGTGAGGTAATTTCTTCCCTTCTCTGTTTTGTGCATTAAACATGCTTTTTATCTTGCTTTTATTTTTATTGCAGATGGCTATGGAGAAAGCAGCTTCCCCCCAGCCGGATTCATCCTCCTCCTTGCAGAATGCAGAGACTACCCCTTTGGGGTTAAAAGAGCAATTAATTGGTTTGGTTAGTAAAAATGGCTCAATTTATGGGGTCCTAATTCAAGAAGCTTTACTTCTAGCTCTGCCCCTTCCCCAAGAAGTCGCCAAGTATAAAATTGAGTAATTTTATCAGGCAGCCGCCCTTCTGATCAAGGCATCTTATCAGGTTAGTTAATTGGGTTTTATTCCTGGCTTAAGAATATATGTCCTTTCTTTTTCCCTAAGCCTGATCTTCAACTACCTTTGTCAGCTTATGTCTCACTCAGCTGATATGAGCAACAGGGATGATAAAATTAAAGCGATGGAGGAGAAGAATGCCTTGGTCAGACCCAAATTAAGCTACTACTAGATGCAAATAAGGTGCTCAAGGCGAAGGTAAAAAATGCTGAGGCAGATCTAAAAGCTGCTCATAATGAGACCCGTTCCCTCAAGCTGGCTCATGATGAGGCAGTAGAGAAGAGTGGTCAAGCTGAGCAAGAGCTAGCAAAGGTTAAAGAAGACTTGGTGGCTAGCCAAAATAGCACCGAGAAATTTAAATATGCTCTAGCCGACATGTTGAACATGGGCCTTGCCCATGGACAACGAGTTTTCAATGCTTGTTTGGCTAGCCATCCAGACTTATCGCCTAGACTTCTTGTTGGCGTTCCCTATCCTAAATTGGGCAAGCCTTTACCTGAGTTAGACCAAGAGAGGTCTCCAGAGAGCAAAGGAGGAAGTTGAGAGCATGGTGAAGACGATCAAGCTAAAAATGAAGATAGGGGGGAGAATCGATTCTGCCTGATGGCTTGGTCCTTCCCACTTCTTATAATTTGTAATATATATCATTTTAGCTAGCTTATAGTTGTAATTATTTTTTCGTACAATGGTAATATTTTAAGCCCTTTTGGAGGCATTTTCTTAAGGTCTTATTTCTGTGCCTTATTTTTTCAGCCAGTCTCATATTCCTGGTTGTTTTAGATGATTGTGTAGGCCTTATGTTTAGCCTTATGTGTATTTTTCTCAAGCATTTTATTTACACCAGACTTACTTGGTTAGACGGTTTTTGTGTTTTAGGGGTAGTTTCCGCTTGAAAACAACCTATCATAGTTTTAACTTAGTCTTATGCATTCAAAATATTAATTTCAGCCGATCTAATAGTGTGCCAGATTCATGCCATAAAGTGTGATAAGTACTAATTAAGGCAAATGTATGAAGAAAAAGTTAGTTTTATTAGTAGCTAATTAAACACAAGTCCGGGAATTCTACGCATTTGGATAACTACTTGAGGGGAGCCACCTCGTGAAAAACTTCATTAAGAGAAATCCTAGTAGGAAAAATACTTAAGGAAGAAAAAGAGTGCGATTGCTAGAGTCCCTAAGTATCTACAGTGTAGTAGGGCCTAAGATTAGCAATGTTCCAAGTACGAGGAAGCTCTTTCCCTTTCATTGTCCTTAACTTGTATGTAGCCAGTCCGATGACTTTGAGGATTTTGTAGGGGCCTTTCCAATTAGCGCATATCTTTCCTTTCCCTTCTGGAGCCTGTGTAGTGGCTGAGTCTTTAAGGACTAGGTCTCCTTCTTTGAGTCGGACTTCTCAAACTCGTCTATCATGGTATCTTATGATTTTAGCTTTATAGGCTGCCATAAGGATCCAGGATCATTCTCTTCTTTCATCCAAGTTGTCCAAGTGGTACTTCATATTGATGTCGTTATCTTTCTCAGTAAAATATGCCACCCGGTCTGATAACCGATATAACTGCCTTAACTCCATGGACCAAAGAATAAGGAGTTTGTCCCGTAGTTCTGCAAGGAGTGGTTCTGTAAGACCATAAAACTTTGATCAACTCATCCGACCATTTTCCTTTTTGATCAAGCACTCTATTCTTCAATCCTTCTCCTAGAGTCTTGTTGGTAACTTTCGTTTGGCCATTCGTGTGTGGGTGTGCTACGGATGAAAAGGCCTTTCCAATCTTCCAGTGTTTGCAGAAATCTTTGAATTTTTTCGAGATGAATTGCGATCCATTGTCTGCTATAATTCTTTTTGGCACTCAAATCAGGTGATTATGAGCTTCCAAATGAATTCAATGAATCTTTTAGCTATGATGGAGCTAAGTGCTTCTGCCTTGACCTACTTGGAAAAGTGGACATTTGCCACGAGTATCCATTTCTTGTGCCCAGAAGGCTCTGGCATTAGACCTGCAATGTCTATTCCTCATGATATAAATGGCTAGCCAGTCATTATTGGCTTTTTATTGGCCTTTGGAATGTGCAAAGTTCTTGCATGGATTTAGCATTGATGGCAAGTTCTCACATAATCCTCCAAGTCAGCTTTAACGGTCTCCCAGTAGTATCTAGCTAAAGTTATTTGTTTGAGTAACGTCTCAACCGCCTGGTGAGATCCAAAGTCTCCTTCATGGATTTCTTTCATAATAAGTTTTCCTAGCTCTGGGGTGACGCAGTTAAGCCATATGTTTGAGTAGGATTTTCTGTACAATTCTTCACCTACCAAGGCAAACTGCATGGACTTCTTGGTTATTTTTTCAGCCTTAATTTTGTCTTATGGTAACTTATCGCAAGCTGGGTAGTCGTACATCCACCCGAGGTACTTCTTCTGAATCCAAAGATTTTCACCTTATTCTTAACATGTAGGCTGGGTCAAGACTTCATAAGAGAAACTTAGCTCTTTCTATGAGTTTTTTTCTGCAGCCGCCTTGGTTAACTCATCCGCTTTTTGGTTTTGCATCCGATAAATAGACTCAATCTTTCACTCAGTTCCCTTGGCCTCTAGTTTTTCTAATAGCTTTCCCACTTTGGCCAAGTATCTGACCATTTCAGCTAGTTTGGTCACGTAAGTCCGATTGATTTGGTTTGCTATTAACCTGGAGTTCGGGTGCTATTTCATTGGCCAACTGTAATCCTTTGATCACTGTTTCGTACTCAGCCACATTATTGGTAGAGGGAAATGCCAACTTAGCGCCATACTATAATCTAATTCTTTCAGGCCCTTGGATGTAAACTCGAATTTCAGCTCCTTCTAAGCAGGAGCCGTCCATATATATTGACCAAGTTTCTGATGGAATGGTGATTTCTATTTCGATCCCCTCAAATTCTACAACAAAGTCTGCGAGTACTTGTGCTTTCAAGGCTTTTCTAGCCTCGAATCTTATGTCATATTATCCAAGTCTGATAGCCCACTTGGTTAGACGGCTTGATGTATCTGGCCTCTGCAACACTTTCTTAAGAGGAATGCCTCAATACAATCGTGTGAGCCTAAAACTATGGTCTCAGCTGGTTTGCCGAGCGAATTACTGCCAGAGCCAAATTTTCAATTTTGGGGTACTTCAGTTCTGCATTCCTTAATACCATACTTATGTAGTAGATGTGATACTACTCTTGGTCATCTTATCGAATCAGGATGGTGCCCATTGCCTCATTTGTTGTAGATAGGTAGAGATAAAGGGTGTCCCCAGCATTGGGGTGGCTCATGAGTGGAGGTTTATCTAGGAAGTCGTTCATTTGGTAGAAAGCTTCTTGGCAGTCTTTATCCCACTTGAAATCTCTATCTTTTTTGATTGCCTTATAGAAAGGCATACATCTCTTTTCTAAGAATGAGATGAATCATCTTAGGGCATTAATCCTCCCGTTGAGATATTGAACCTCATTTACTATTCAATGCAGTTCCATCTGGATGATTGCTTCTAGGGGTGTTAACGAGCCGAAACGAGACCAAATAGTGTAGGGTTCGGCTCGGCTCGTGAACATATTTATTCGGGCTTAGCTCAGCTCAGCTCGGCTTGAAGCTTATTGAGCTTAGAAAAATAAAGCTCAGCTTGGGCTCGTTAAAAGCTAGGCTCGAGTTTGCGAGCTCATGGGCCTAAAAGAGGCTTAACATGTATGCACTATTGCAACACAAAATAAAAGTGTTGCCCCTAAGTGTTTCAACGTTGATGATTAAAACTGATTTATAGCAACACTAGTTAAAAAAGGATTGCATCAGTAACATGATATTTGTTACACTTTATAAAAAAAATTAGAAAATACATTTCCAAAAAAATAACGAAATTTATTCGCGTCTAAAGAAATACATAAATTTAAAAAATTTAAACTAACATCATAATATTTTTACCATGATCTGTAATCACTCTCATACTGTCTCTTTCTATATTTTATCCCATGCAATTCCATATTCATGACCACTCTTGCAAAGAAGTAGCAAGTTATTTTAAATCATTATTTTACGAATAATTATGGTAAATGAATAATTATTACTCACGAATCATATATAATTAATTTTTTTTTCACTAATTTATTAACTACAAAAATTATATGAACATATTTGCGAGCTTTCGAGCCAAACCTTAGAAGGCTTGGTTTGGCTTGTTAAAATCTCGAGCTGATCCCGAACTCAAGTCGAGCTCTATCGATTCGAACTCGTGTTGAGCTCTATAGATTCAAACTCTGACCGAGCTTGGACCAAGGCGAATCTCAAACTGTTTGCAAGCCACTGGGCCTGTTAACACCCCTAATTGCTTTTGTCTTTTTTGGATTGGCCTCGATTCCTCTTCCGAAATCATAAATCCCAGAAACTTTCCACTCTTGACACCAAAGACACATTTCTCTGGGTTGAGCTTTAGTCGGTAAGCTTGCAAGGTTTTAAATACCTTTTCTAAGTCGTCCATATGCGTTTCTTCACTTTTGCTCCTCACTATCATATCATCTATATATACCTCGACTGTCTCACTGATAATGTCTTTGAACATTCTGTTTACCTATAGTTGGTATGTTGCTCTGACATTCTGAAGTCCAAATGGCATGACCGTGTAGCAATATGTCACTCTGTGAGTAAGAAAGGACGTCTTTTCTTCATCTGTGGGGTTCATAGGAATTTGATGGTATCCATTCGCATCTAAAAAGGAATAGATGACAAAACCGACTGTATAATCTACTAACTAATCAATGCTTGGCAAAGGGTAGCTGTCCTTAGGGGTTGCTTTGTTCAAGTCTATGAAGTCCATGCACATGCAGTAATTTCCGTTTGGTTTCTTAACCAACATGACGTTTACTAGCCATCTGGGATAATTTACTTCCCTAATATGCTTGGCTTTGAGTAACTTGTCCAATTCTTCTTCAATGGCCTTTTGCCTTTTAGGAGCATGTTTTCGCTTCTTTTGTACCACTGGAGCTACTTCTAAATCGAGGTTAAGTCTATGTTGTATGATTTTTAGCCGGACTCCCAATATGTCCTCATGGCTCCAAGAAAACACATGTTGTTGCCCGACCAGAATTGAGTTAATGCTTGCCTTTATGTCAAGTTTTAAATCTTTGGCTACTTTTAATGCTCTGCCCAGTCCTACCATGAGCACTTCCGATTCACCGACGGGTTTTGTTATTGAACTACTTTCACCTAGGCTGAACTCATCTCGGTCTTCACTATCCTCTCCTGATTTCTCCTTTGGAGCCAATTTTTTATCTCTCCTCAACGAGGCCATATATGTTTTGTGAGCCACCGAGGGGTTTCCTATTACTACTACCGTCCCTTTTTAGTTGGTATTTGTAATACCAAGTAAATAGGAGATATGGAGGCAAATGATTCGCACAAGAAGGGACGTCCTAAAATGATGTTAAATCCAACTGAAATTTTAGCAATATTAAAGTCAACCTCTGCTCGATATATATGCTCTTTTTCTCCAATTTCCACATTCAGCTTGACTTCTCCTGGGGAGATGGTGGAATGTCCACTCAAATCATACATAGTGGCATAACTCGGTTGGACACGATGATTGTTTACCTTTAACTGTTTGAATTTTGACCTTATGATAAAATTTACGAAACTTCCGGTATCTACAAGCACCCGATACATCGTACAATTTTCCACCAATGCCTCTATGACTAGTGGATCAGTGTGCGGCTTAATCACCATAGTTGCTTTTTTGTAGGCTTTCTTCACTTCCGATCCATCATTCACCGTAAGCGATTGACTGGAATCATATTTTGTCTTCTTGCGGGGATGGCTCTCTACCTTTGACACTATAAATTACCAACACCTTTACTCCCTTTTCATACCAGCCTTTTTTGGGTTTTTGTGCTTTTCTTTTGAGTCATCTTAATCTTCTTGCTTATCGGATCTTCTTGTCACACCCTTAACAAACTGGCTAAATTTTCCTACTTTTACGAGGGCTTGAACTTCTTCGGCCAAGACTCTGCAGTCATCCATATGGTGTCCCTTGGCCTTGTGGAATTCACAGTACTTGTCATAATCTCTACCCCTTGTTTTTCCTTTAGGGATGTTAAAAACCTAACATTCTTCCTCTTTGGCCCAATTTTAATTGCCACTAGAACCCTCCTTAGTGAGGCATTCAGCTTTGGCTTATCTTCTTTGTGGTCACACCGGCTGGAGCTTTTGCTACTTCTGCCTCTGCTTTTCTTTCCCTTCTTCTCATCCCATCTGGATCGATTGTTATCATCTAAATTTTGCTTGTTGGGACGGCTCAACTCATCTACTTCTTCTAAATTCTGGGCCATCCTAATCATATAAGGAAATGGGGTGGGTTTTCTTGTAATTGTTTCTTATTTGAGCTGATCATTCTAAGTTCCTTTGATTAGGGCTTCCTTGGCTGTCCCAAAGTCTAAGTTGGCTATGCCCATACAGGCTTCATTGAATCTTTTGAGGTAGTCTCACAATGATTCGTCTGATCTTTGTATAATGCTGTGAAGGTCACGGCTAATGTTTACCGGCTGGGCCAATCCCATAAAGTGCTTCATAAATTTCCCCCTTCGTGTTTTGAAATATTTAATTAAGTCAGGGGCTAGTTGGATGAACTATTGCTTAGCAACTCTAGTTAAAGTTATGGGAATATAACTGCACCTGTAGGCTTTAGAGGCTCTTATCAGGTCCATCTAGTCAACGTAATCCGTCATGTGTGACCTTGGATCATCGGTGCCAGTGTATTTGTCTAGGATGGAAGGGAAGACATATTCTAGGAGTTTCTGACTTAGAATATTCTTCTTGAATGGGGCGAGAGTTTTCTCACTAATGGGTTCTTGAAACGAAATAGCATACTTCTTCAGACGCCTTTTGAACTTAGTGTCGAAGTCCTCTAAACTTTCTGACTCAGAATGGGAAGAAGATAAGGACGATTTAGAGGGAGAGGTAGTGCATGACTTATTCTTCCTTCCTTTGCCTTTCTTTCCTTTCCGCCATGATTTGGCCATAAACAGGGAGTCATCTTTCCTGTTTGTCTCGATGGTTACAACCGTTGAGTCGGTTGCCACTCTCTTTAGCTTAGTAATTCTATTATGCATCGGTATTCCAACCAGAATTTATTTTCCTTCCTACACCAACATGACTACCCCACACAACATTGTGAGATCTGTGTCAATAAAACCGCCTAAGGGTGGTTGAGTTGAGGTAGCAGCATCTGCTGTGGGAGTTATCGGCTAGACGGATACCAACTGGGATATTCCAAGGTTTTAGAATCCTTCTGTTATTGCAGGATACAGATATTGCTATTTTAGTAGCAAAATTGAATTGTAGGAGGAGGTTCATATTAACACTTATCTCAAGTGGAATCACCACGTCTTTATGGACCTCTCCCCCGAGGTGGCCTACGGCCTAGAAGTGATTATAGGCAGACCTCATCACCTGACTCCGGAGTGAGAGCCGCTTGGCAAGCTATCTCGATCAATGGATCTAGTTCCTTAGTGGAATGTTCCTCAGTCTCTTTTATTCCTGAACATCCTGCCTTTGGCGCCTTCGCCGAAGTATTTGCCGTGATTGGAGCTTTTGCCATGGTGAGGAAAGTCTCGAGAAAGGTCATATGTAGAGTATCTGAATAGAAGAGAAGAGGCACAAAAGGCTCATAGTTGGTAATGGAGAATTAGGGTATCAGTAGCTGAGTTAGGTGTAGTCAAAGAAGACATGTCTTCTCTTTAGGTATTTTGCCAAAGGGTCTGTAAAATGGTCTTGGGCCCATAATTATGCTTCTCTTACAAGTTTTGGTAGGCCTTGGTGATGTATCCTTACCAAGATGTCCGCCCCTCAAGTGGTTTAAATGCATTTATGTGTTTTTACTTTGAAGGTGATGAAATAACTTCTTTGATGATGAAGAAAATATCAAAAAAGTTGTAATTTCTTTTTTCTTTCTTTGGGTGCAAGATTGATAACATAATATTTGTTTTAATTCTGTTTGCTTATTAAATAGTTGAATATTGGGAATAAAATTTCCTTATGCTATGTTTCATCTTGATTATTGCTGAATTGTAAAGATCAAATCCTTATAAGCTAGGAAGTACAGAAACTCCTAGACACTCGTGTTTCCACGTTTCTTGTCGGTGTCAAAAACTGACACTTGACACGTTTACCTTATTTTTGAGCGAATATTCCAGTGATTAGGTCATAAGTATGATGAT
Organism: Euphorbia pulcherrima; assembly: GCA_947683365.1. Classification (NCBI taxonomy): domain Eukaryota; kingdom Viridiplantae; phylum Streptophyta; class Magnoliopsida; order Malpighiales; family Euphorbiaceae; genus Euphorbia; species Euphorbia pulcherrima. The sequence continues at coordinate 9,446,038 of CANTUS010000010.1, forward strand.
TAAAGTTGTGTGTTTTATGTATTGTCAATAGGCTGAATCAACTGTCTTTTGATGACTTGGACTATAGGGCTATGAACTCAGTTTGGAGGAATATGTTAGATTTGATGTTGCTTGGGCATAACTCAAAAGAGATATTGTTGAACTAGCAATCATTAAATTTGGTATTTTCCGCATCTTTGTTATGTGATGAGTTGGCATTTAAAGCCATGTATATACTGTGCATTCCTACTTTCAATTACTTTTTTATAATGTATTGTTCTCATACTTAACTATCCTCCGATGTTTGGGTTCTGTACGATGGCGATGATGATGACGCTCTTCTGTACGATTCTTGAGGCGATCTCTTCCTGAGATTTCTTCTAGATTTGTTTTGATTTTTCCTCTCTTAACCATGGATGACTCGCTTCTCTCTTTCTATTGCAAGAGCCGTGACAAACCCCATCAACCGGTGACTGCAACCCTAATTAAGCCTCTTCTGTTGTACTGATTATGGTGAAACCCACAAACCCTAATCAGACTATCAGCCCTTCTCCATCTGATTTGAATGGAGTGAATCCAACAAACCCTAATGAGGATTCATCAAACTCACTTGTTGCAAAACCAGCTAACCCTAACCATATTCCGCTTAAGAATCTCTCCTATGCGGCTATCGTCAATTAGATTGGGGCGGCTGGAAATCCTAACAATACTCAATATAATGGAAAGACGATTACTGCTACCATCCTGGTTGCTGGTAATGGCTATAAGGCTGCGAAAATTCCTACTGAATTCTATCAGGACCAGATTTCATCTTGCCAACAATCTGCAATTGGAAGGTTAACGTTAGCCAAAGGGAACAAATTGTGGAAGCATTCGGACATTAAGCTGAAACTGAATTCCATATAGAACGGAAGATGGATTAGAAGCTCATATCGCCGGGGAAGGGTTTTTATTATATCATCATGCCATCGACAGAGGCTTTTCAAAAAGTATGGTCTGCTGGAAGCCTAAATCTTAAGTTGAAAACTATGCGATTTTCGGTCTGGAAAGCTAGGTTTGATCCATCAAAATATAAACAGACAATTATGCAGGTCTGGATTCATCTTTTTAATCTTCCTTGAGAGTTGTGGGATAGGAGACTTCTCTCAAGTGTAGCACAGGGAATTGGGGTCCCGATCCGCTTTAATCACAATACAATCGAAGGTGAGTTTGGTCACTATGCCAGAATTTTGATAGATATTGATTTAGTGAAATCTGTAATGGATCAAATTAGAGTTGATACGGCTGAAAGATATTCTAGGTCGATGTTGAGTATGAGAATATTCCAGATTTTTGTACGACTTGCCAATCCATTGGCCATTCTCCATCAAGCTGCGGAAGGAATCAAGCACAAGGCGGTTCCTCAGATAAATCAAATCCTAGGAAGCAAGTGGCTGTCCAGGTCAAGAAAGTCTCTGGAAAAGTAGAGGAAAAGAGGATTAAAGCTCCGAATACAGGCCCTGGCCAACGGGAAGGAAAAAAGGTGCTCTCTTGGGCGGATCAAACCGAGGAAAGTGATAGTGATTCTGAAAACATTTTTGTGGAGACATTAACTAACGTTCCTAAAGCTGGAAATATAATTATTCGGGAACCGATTCCTGAGCCTTCAACTGTGGATCAATCAACTTCTTCAAAAATGGTTTCGGATTCTATAGAAGCTGTGAGAAATACTTCATCTATTGCGGATAAATTGCAAATAATTCTGCCTTTGCCGGATAATGGTCCAGTCACCTATTCTAGTGTTCAACAGATTGACAAGTCCGATAATTGGATTGACAAATCTATCCTGGAGGACGAGCAGTTTAGTGAAGTTGAATCCAGTGGTGGGTCTCAAACACACGATTCAACTCCTTAAGGGTCGGGTCACATAATTATTAATCAATTGAGGGATGTTAGCAAATCAAGGGATTCTGCTTCAAAATCTATGGATTCAGTTACTCAGAGGATTATTTCTTCCCTTGCTAGGAGCCAGGTCAAAAAGAAATTTTGGGATGATTCAGATTCGAAGGATTGTCAAGTTTCAGAAACAGTGGCTGAAGGGGGTTTGAATTTGTGACCTGAGCCAATTATCCATGAAGAGCCATGGCAGGTCCAAAGTAGTAAAAGGGGAGCAAACCGTGCTGAGCCGATACAACTAGAGGTAGGGGACAACCTCGCAGAGGTGGGGTACGGCAGAATCTGCCTTATAGCCGTAAATGATGATTCATATCTATCAAGAGGGGAATAGAGTAACATACCCGGGCTTTATTATTTTGTTTTTTGCGATTGATTTTATTCCTAGACTGATCTCTTAGTTTGTTTAATGTCTTTTGTAATGTCTTTCTTTTTTTTCTTTTAATAAACATCCTATGGAAGGGTTTCCCCTTATACTAGGCAATTTTAAATAAAAAAAATATCCTCTTTTACAATTTATCAATGAAGTTTTGGCTTTTTGAAGAAATGAATTGCACCTTTTGTCTTGCATTTTGAGCAATATTTATCCTTTGTTTAGTATTGGAAACATTAGCCCTTATTATGAGATTTCCATATGTGGTGTTATGTATAATGTTGAACATGAAAAACACTTGAAGTTTTACATATTTATAAATTATAGATCATTTGTAATATCCAGTTTTCATGACATGTAATGCAAATTCTAAAATTGAAGACCTGGTATAAGAATGAGCCCTTGTCATAGACATTTAAATGATTTTCAAGGATAAAAATTGAATCTCGTCGTGTCTTTTGTCTTAAATGTACATGTCGAGCATGCTATCATACCATTACGACAAGCAATTAGTTCGTCATATTTTTAGCAAGTTCTTATAATAGTTCGCATAATGACAAATGACTTATGTTTTACATTCATTTTTTTTGTTGCCCATCTGGTTCATCGGAGCTTTGCTCCGACTACATCCTCCGACCCAGGTCGCTCACCTGGCTGTGGTAGGTGAGTCTCCTAATAAGGATTTTCTGCATTCACTAGGACTCGAACTCGAGACCTTGTTGAATATTTAAAATATCAAGCATGTTTTATCTTTAATGTCGATATCAAATAGTATGCATTGCCCAAACTGTAAGGACTTATAGCTTTCACTGTACAAGATTGACATGTTTTTCATTATAATTCTATTCAATAAGTAGGTGATGTATTTCAACAATCTTGTGTTATAGTCTTCAATAGTTTCACGAAATTAGATGTTGTATGCTGCAAGTTCTCCCAGTTGCTAATGTCATGTGATACTCATAGCCCTTTTTATGTCAGAAGGCTTCCGTGAGTAGTCCTTGGAATTTTAATAAGTAATTTTCCATAGCAAATTATGGAGACCATTTATGAGTTGAAAAACCTTCATCATTGCCTGAGGATCTACCCGCATTAAGAGAGAAATTGGCTTTTTTTAATGTCAAAATAAATGGGCCAAGTAATCTAAACATTTATGTTAAATGACACTACATCACATGAGAAGTTTTATTTTAAGACTGAGTTGAGATGTTGTATGAACATAACCAATTTGTTCTTTTTAAGACTATTTTCAGAAGCTTGATATACTACTTGGAAGTTGCTTTTTCATAATCTGTGTAAATATTGTAATGAGAAGCTAGCAAGAGGAGCACTATGTAGATGGTTGAGGTTTATGTGAAGCTGCATAGATGGTTGAGGTTTATGTGATGCCATAAAAGATTCGAAGCTTATGCAAAGCTTTGCAGATGCTTGAAGCTTATGTGAAGTCGTGTAGACTTTCGAGGCTTAAGTGAAGCTGCTGTAATAACTGAGGCTTATGTGAAGCCGTGAAGATGGTTAAGGCTTATGTAAATCCCCGTAGAATTTTGAGGCTTATGTGAAGGCCTGTAAATTTACCAAAGCTTATGTGAGGCCGTGAATTTTTGAGGCTTGTGTGAACCCATGTATAGACGGTCGAGGCTTTTGTGAAGCCATGAGAGCTTCTAGGGCTTTTGTAAAGCCGTGAGAGCTTTCAGGGCTTGTGTGAAGTCGTGAGAGCTTTTGGGCTTGTGTGAAGCCGTGAGAACTTTCGAGGCTTGTGCAAAGCCGTGAGAGCTTTCGAGGCTTGTGTGAAGCTGTAAGAGAGATCGAGGCTTGTATGAAGCCGTAAGAGCGATCGAGGCTTGTGTGAAGCTGTAAGAGCGATCTAGGCTTGTGGGAATTCGTAAGAGCGATCGAGGCTTGAGTTAAACCTTCTAGGTGCTAATATCAAGTAGACTTCTTCGTTCGATGTGTTCAACTGTACATAACCTAAGAAAGATCAAACTTCTCCTTTGAAGTGTTAATGTTAAAAACAAATATTAAAGACTTAAAGAGCACATTATATGGCAATGCTAATCAAACTAATTGTTGGATCATAAACTTGATCCAAGTTAAAAAAAACTCAAGAAACCCAAACCAAATAAAAATGAGTCCAAGCCCACAAATCCAAATTGTAGTAAATTATTTAGATATTTTTAAGTATGCAGATTTTATTTTGTGGATGGAAAGTGTATGATGTGTTAAAAAGTTGTGTTAGGTTTGATGAATGGTTAGAAAGTGTGAAATATGGAGAGTTAGTTAGAATTTATGGTAAGTGTGATATTTGGAATGTTAGTTGAAAGTTATGGTTAGTAATCTGTTAGTTGTAAGATGTGGTTAGTATTTTGTGGTTGTATTATTTAGGTGACTTGGCTAATTTATAAGCCTTGTATTAGGATACATATTCACCTATAAATAGGTGAGTGTTTAGTTGTTTATGCATCAACAAAAATAAGAACTTCTTTAGAGAGAAAAGAAGTAAAGAGTGAGTTGTAGTATTGTATTTTGAGTGGGAGTGTTCTTGTAATATTTTTTAGTTTAATAATAGTTGTTTGTTTGAGTGTTTTAATTTCCAACAAAGTGGTACCAGAGCTAGGTTGAAAGCTCGAGTCCTCTTCCCGAAAAGAAGTTTTTTCCCGAGTGTGAAAAAATTGAGTTGAAACTGTCCAGGCGTTGCAGTAGCTAAAAAGCCCAGAAAGTGTCGCAGTAGACTGCCAAAAGCGTTGCAATACATCCAGTGTGTCGCAAAAGACTCCAGAAGTGTCGCAGTAGAATCCAAAAGTGTCGCAGCAGACTCCAGAAAGTGTCGCAATAGCTTTTGTACATCTAGAAAAGCTATTTGAGTAAGATGGCGAATAACGTGGCATCCTTTCAAGTTCCAACACTCAACAACAACAACTACGACAATTGGAGTATCAAGATGAAGGCTCTTCTCGGTGCTCATGATGTTTGGGATATCGTAGAGAAAGGATTCAAGGAGCCCGAAAATGAAGCCTCTCTCAAGCCAGGTCAAGCTACAACTTTGAAGGATTCCCGAAAGAGAGACAAGAAAGCTCTCTTCCTCATCTATCAAGCATTAGATGATGACGGTTTTGAAAAGATTTCAAGTGCAACTTCCGCCAAGCAAGCATGGGAGAAGTTACAAACCTCTTACAAAGGAGTTGAAAAGGTGAAGATGGTCTGTCTCCAAACACTAAGAGGTGAGTTTGAATCCTTGAACATGAAACCCTCTGAGCCTATCTCCGATTACTTTTCAAGAGTAGCAGTCGTTTCTAATCAATTGAAGAGAAACAGTGAGAAGTTAGAAGATGTAAGAATAATAGAGAAGACACTCCGCTCGTTGGATCCCAAATTTGAGCACATCGTGGTGACGATTGAAGAAACCAAAGACTTGGAGGAGATGACGATTGAAGAACTCGAAGGATCACTACAAGCCTATAAAGAAAAGCATAAGAAGAAGCAAGGTATCTCTGAGCAACTCCTCAAGTTATAACTTAAGGATACGAGTGAAGGCCAAGGCAATGGTAGAAACAACCATGGTAGAGGCAGAGGCAGAGGACGAGGTCGCGGACGAGGAGGAAGCCGTGATCGTGGATGGAGTTGGAATTACAACAACAATTCCAACAACAATTATGAGAAAGGAGAAAGCTCCATGCAAGGTCTTGGAAAAGGAAATTCAAACTTGAGGTGTGATAAATCTCAAGTCTGATGCTATAATTGTCAAAAATTTGGGCATTACGCTTCAAAATGTAGAGCTCAAAATGATCAAGTTGTAGAGAAGGCAAATTTCGTGGAGGAGAAGATTGAGGAGAAAGAAATGCTATTATTAGCATACAACAACAACAGTGATCATCAAGATAACACATGGTATCTCGACACCGGTGCAAGCAACCACGTGTGCGGAAAAAGAAGCTTATTCATGGAGCTGACTGAAGAAGTAAGTGGCGATGTCTCATTTGGAGATGAAAGCAAGATATCGGTGAAGGGGAAAGGTAACATCCTATTTCGTGCTAAAGATGGTAGCCACCAATTAATTTCAAATGTCTACTATGTGCCTAATATGAAGTGCAACATTCTCAGTTTAGGCCAACTCTTAGAAAAAGGCTATAATATTCACATGAAAGATTGTAGTCTTTTAATAAGAGATGGCAAAGGAGATCTGATTGCTAAAGTACAAATGTCAAAGAATAGAATGTTTCCTTTGAACATTCAACACGATGTTGCGAAGTGTTTGAAGGCGTGTTACAAAGATGCATCGTGGCTATGGCATCTTCGATTTGGTCATCTCAACTTTAGAGGATTGGAATTGTTATCCAAGAAGGGAATGGTTAGAGGTTTACCATGTATTAATAATCCTGATCAATTATGCGAAGGATGTCTACAAGGGAACCAATTCAGAAGAAGCTTTCCAAAGGAGTCAGACTATAGAGCCAAGAAACTGCTCGAGCTCATCCATACCGACATGTGTGGTCCTATCAAGCTAAGTTCTCTCGCTAACAGTAACTATTTCCTTCTTTTCATTGATGATTACTCAAGAAAAACATGGGTATATTTCTTGAAGCAAAAATCAGAAGTCTTTTGGAGTGTTTCAGAAGTTCAAAGCAGCCGTGGAAAAGGAGAGTGGTCATAAGATCAAAGCCATGAGATCTGATCGAGGAGGAGAATTCACATCCAATGAATTCAATGAGTTTTGTGCAGCACATCCGTCAACCCTTAACAGTTCCTAGATCGCCCCAACAAAATGGTGTGGTAGAAAGGAAGAATAGAACGATTCTTGACATGGCACAGAGTATGCTTAAAAGCAAGAAACTACCCAGGGAGTTTTGGGCGGAAGCAGTGGCATGTGCAGTCTACCTATTAAATCGTTCTCCTACAAGAAGCATGTGGGGAAAGACACCACAAAAAGCATGGAGCGGAAGAAAGCCCGAAATTTCCCATCTTCGAGTCTTCGGGAGTGTAGCTCATGTTCATGTACCAGATGAGAATCGAACCAAGTTGATGATAAAAGTAAAAGTTTTATTTTCATAGGTTATGACTCAAGCTCAAAAGGCTATAAGCTATACAATCTGAATGAGAAGAAATTTATGATCAGCCGAGATGTGATATTTGATGAAGAAGGAGAATGGAACTTTGATTCTCAAACAGAAGACTTCAATTTTTCTCCATTCGAGGAAGATGAGCCGACAACACCTGAGCAACCAAGACAACTTCAACAAGGCCTCACAACTCCACCAACTTCTCCTACTCATAGAGATAGGTCATCATCATCATCATCTCCATCCTCAACCGAGATTGAAGATGAAAGAGAAGTGCATCGTACGAGAAGTCTTCGAGAACTCTATGAGGTTACTGAACAACTAGACAATCTTACATTATTTTATCTATTTATTGACTGCGAGCCAGTGACATTTCAAGAAGCTGTAAAAGAGAAAAAGAGGAGAGATGCAATGGATGAAGAAATCAAGGCCATTGAGAAGAATGATACATGGGAACTCACTTCACTTCCCAAAGGACACAAGGCGATAGGTGTCAAATGGGTGTACAAAACAAAGTGAAATGCCAAGGGAGAGATCGAAAGACACAAGGTAAGGGTTGTTGCAAAAGGCTATTGTCAAAAGTCTGGAATTGACTACGATGAGGTATTCGCTCCAGTTGCTCGATTGGAAACTGTCAGACTAATAATTTCTTTAGCGGCTCAAAACAAGTGGAGAATTCATCAAGTGGATGTAAAATTGGCGTTCCTAAATGGAGTTCTTGAAGAGGAAGTTTACATCCAGCAACCACTAGGTTATAAAGTCAAAGGCCATGAAAGCAAGGTGTTGAAATTGAAGAAGGCTCTTTATGGGCTGAAACAAGCACCAAGGGCATGGAATAGTAGAATTGACAAGTACTTCCGAGAGAATGGCTTCAGCAAATGCCCCTTTGAGCACGCTTTGTACACCAAGATCAAAGATGGAGATATTTTGATCATGTGCCTCTACGTGGATGATTTGATATTCACTGGAAGCAACCAAAGAATGTTCGATGAATTGAAGAAAGTGATGATGAAGTAGTTTGAGATGACAGACATGGGGCTCATGGCGTACTACCTCGGCATAGAAGTAAAGCAACAAAAGGATGGAATATTCATGTCACAAGAAAGCTATGCCCAGGAGATCTTGAAAAAGTTCAAGATGGAGAATTGTAAGCCGATAAGCACACCAGCGGAGTACGGGATCAAGATGCCCAAACATTAAGAAGGTGAGAGTGTAGATCCAACACTTTTCAAAAGTTTGGTTGGAAGTCTATGCTATCTTACCTGCACGAGGCCTGATATCCTTCATGCAGTCAGGTTAGTTAGCCGCTACATGGAATCACCAACAACTACCCATTTCAAAGCTGCTAAGAGAATTCTTCGCTATTTGAAAGGTACAATCGATTTTGCTTTGTTCTATTCGGTTTCTAATGATTACAAACTTGTTGGATATAGCGACAGCGATTGGGGTGGAGACATAGATAATCGCAGGAGCACTAGTGGATTTGTATTTTTTTATGGGAGATACTGCTTTCATATGGATGTCAAAGAAACAACCAATTAATTATAACTTTATCTATATGTGAAGCTGAATATGTTGCAGCAATCTCGTGTGTTTGTCATGCAATTTGACTCAGAAACTTATTGAAGGAGATCGGCTTGACCCAAGAAGAGCCGATTGAGATCCATGCTGACAACAAGTCAGCTATTGCCTTAGCAAAGAATCCTGTATTCCATGATCGAAGCAAGCACATCGACATCCTATACCATTATATAAGAGAGTGTGTTGCAAGAAAGGAAGTATAAGTTGAATATGTCAAGACACAAGATCAAGTTACTGATATCTTTACTATACCACTGATAAGTGAAAACTTCATCAGACTGAGAAGTTCACTTGGGATGACAAGATCAAGTTTAAGAGGGGGTGTTGGATCATAAACTTGATCCAAGTTAAAAAAACTCAAGAAACCCAAACCAAATAAAATTGAGTCCAAGCCCACAAATCCAAATTGTAGTAAATTATTTAGATATTTTTAAGTATGTAGATTTTATTTTGTGGATGGAAAGTGTATGATGTGTTAAAAAGTTGTGTTAGGTTTGATGAATGGTTAGAAAGTGTGAAATGTGGAGAGTTAGTTGGAATTTGTGGTAAGTGTGATATGTGGAATGTTTGTGGTTAGTAATGTGTTAGTTGTAAGATGTGGTTAGTATTTTGTGGTTGTATTATTTAGGTGACTTGGCTAATTTATGAGCCTTGTATTAGGATACATGTTCACCTATAAATAGGTGAGTGTTCAGTTGTTTATGCATCAACAAAAATAAGAACTTCTTTAGAGAGATAAGAAGTAAAGAGTGAGTTGTAGTATTGTATTTTGAGTGAGGGTGTTCTTGTAATATTTTTGAGTTTAATAAAAGTTGTTTGTTTGAGTGTTTTAATTTCCAACACTAATCATGTTACCATTGACGAGGTCTCATTTGTTAATGTGATGAGTTGACAACTTACTTTCATGCCAAAACAATGTAACAAGGACACTGAATCTATCTATTTTTGTGTGTTAAACACCTATTCCACAAAGAGCTGGGGAAACATGAACGCAAAGATATGTAGACGGATATTATAATTATATGCAATTCTTTAAAATCGGATTTGTGTACCGTGCTCCTGGATTTCTTTATTAAAAGGTTATATGCAGGGGATATTTGTTAACTTCGTATGTAGCCCAAGGTCCTAGTAGTTTTAAAGAGCAGAGTTCGAGTTCCTTCGACTAAATCTCATGTGCCCTTGCTTCCGACAAAGATGCATGCTCCGACTTCAACTTGCTTTGAGTGTCATAGCTTCCCAGAAAACTCGTGAATATAAGACATCAATGTTGTATATGCTAAAATAGTCATTTATTAACATACTATGTGAGATTGCATGTATATCAAAGTAAAGCAAGTGCAGTCAGCTGTGATTCATATATCCTCTTTATACCATTCATGAAGAATCATACTAACTGATAGAAATAATCGACATCAGTTTACAGTATTTAAAGAACCATGTTGACATGTGTTGGACACGATAAACAATAACATGCCATAATCTATGCTATACCGGTAATTACTAGAAGAATAAATACAAGTATCATGGTTTCAATTTACATCATTGGCTTCTTGTATCATAATTGTATTGTGACACCCAAACAGATGCAATAGCTAACAGGCAAGTGATTGTCGAGTAGGTAATGGAGAAATAAACTCTTTATCAAATATGTCCCACATGGTGATCAGTAATAAACATAAGAATGTCAAAGAAATAGAACCTTAATTGCAATGAAATGTCAAAGAAATAAAACCTTACAGCTTCATTGCAGTACAACTTTGCTGAAGTCCTTTCTAGGATTTTATATGTTAAAATATGCCTTGGCGCCCCAACTTTGCAAACTTACATTGTCCATGGCAGGCTTGCTGGCTAGCAAACAACTTTTTATGTGCTCAACTTGAGGATACAAAAGATTTGACAACTTGTTGAACCGTGGTATATTTGTGAAAAAATGGTATATTTGTGAAAGAAAATAAAAAGCCATAAGATAACAGATGTGCTAGACTTCACACAATGAGCAGCAATAATATGAAGATTTGAGATTAAATTTACTTAAATTGGGGAAACATGAAAACAAATCAACTGATGACAGATTAAAATCAAGCTGAGCTGAGCATGTGCGGTTATTAAATATAACAACCTAAGTTTCTGAATTTGTGAAAATACAAGGCTGAGAATTTGTAAAAGTTCCCTTGTTCGTAAGATTTAAATATGAATTCTTGTTTGATTCAATTTGATTAATATCTCGCAATACACTAGCATAAATGGACGGGGCACTAGTTTATGTATCTCTAACATCTGGTGTTTTAGATTCATGCGTAAACCCATAAATTAGAAGTAAAGTAATGCTTCCTCAAAATCCTCAAAATATTTAGCCAATCAAGTTAATTAGCAGTTAAGCAATTTGTAATATGTGTCCTGTTCTCCATGTTTGCAATTCATCCAAGAAGGACAAAGAAGTACCTGTAAATTGTCAGGCTCCTCTCCACTTTCTTGCAATGGTTCCACTCCAACAAGCTTTGATGTGAATATCAAGAACAATTAGAAAGCTCCACGTCAGGAACATTTAACCGAATGGACAAATAAAGAACTTACAAAGACATGAAGTATAACTAGTACCAAACAACATTTTGTAGCAGAATGCCCGAAGGGACAAAGTGGATACACTCTTTTCCCCTTCCTATAGATTTTTCCAGCTGGCAACTGGATTAATCTATAGCAAGGTCTGTATTGAGTAAACACTCCCCATGCGGCTCTATTTCTGGCATAACACTGTAGGCTTGGATCTTGTAATCTTCTATTTTATAATAAATAAAGATTCACCCCTCAACAAAAACACTTGTGAATCTTAGAAGTTCTGATCAAACTCGCTTAGCACACTACCCAACCCTAGAGTCAGAGTTAGACCGGATACACGTACCCGGCTCTACAAAAAGTCCTAGACCATACTTGAGCTCTCAGGCATAATAAGAGTCCTAGGCAAAATTCATAACCCCATAGGCATATTGTGTAAGACATAGTCAATACTTGAGCACTCAAGCATCCTAAAAGTCCTAGGCCACACTTGAGCCCTCAGGCATAATAAAAGTCCTAGGCAATATTCGTAAGCCCACATGCATATTGTGTAAGACCTAGGCGACACTTGACCACTCAGACATCCCAAAAAGTCCTAGGCCATACTTGAGCTATCAGCCAAATTAAAAGACCTAGGGCATTCGTAAGCTCGCAGGCATATTGTGTAAGACCTAGGCCACACTTGGGCAATCAGGCATCCTAAAAGTCCTAGGCCAAACTTAAGCTATCATGCAAATTAAAAGTCCTAGGCCATTCACAAGCTTGCGGTCATATTGTGTAAGTCCTAGGACACACTTGAGCCCTCAGGCATACTAAAAGTCCAAGGCCGCACTTGAGCCTTTAGGCATATTAGTAAGACCTAGGCCATTTGTAAGCCCTTAAGTGCATTAAAAGACCTAGGCAACCCATAAGCCCTCAGGCGCTTAAAAGACCTAAGCAAGCAATAAGACTTATGGCACTACAAATAAGATGTATCATTCGTTTCCAAGACTGAATGAAAGTATACAAGGCATAATACACGCAAAGACAAATCTTAAGTTGAACCACTAGTCCCCGAGATTGAGTGAAGTATACTTAAGGAAATCTCAAATAAAAAATATTCATCAAGAAGAATGAATAAAACATCAAAGCATTCGTCTCTAAAACCGAATGAAGCCTTATCAAATCCATTACATGCTATAAAAAGTCCTAAGCTAATTCATTTGTCCCTAAGATCGAATGAAACATGCTTAGAGAAGTCTCAAAAGCATTCATCACAAAATGAATAAATAGATACAAAAGAAGAAACTTAAGTCCAAATCACTCGTCCTAGAGAATGAGTGATTATACTTAAGTGAAATCCACAAAACCCTCCTTAGGACCGAATTTAAAAATTCATTCATCTTAACAGATCGGGTGACAAGCACTCATAGTAGAAATTCGATGGAAAAAAGCAAGCATAAGAAAATCAGAAACACATCATTCATCTCAATTACTGAACGAAGAACACTCAAGTCAAGCATGGCACATATCAAATCAAATCATCAAGTCAAAAGAGTAGGCATAACAGAAACATGCATGCAAAATTATCTGGTGGCCAAGCAAATAGAATCCAAAAAATAAATTAACCAAACCATCAAAGGACTCTGTGATTGTACTTTCACAAAAGACCTGAAGGTCAAAGTACCAAAAGTAATAAGAAATTAAAATGCAAGATCGGTATCTAGCTATGCATCCCCTCTTTCATTCCCAGGCTACATGTTCTCCTCAAGCAGATTGACTACAACCCCTACATCTGACGTAGCAGTCTTGGAAGCCTCCTCAAGCAGCTCAACACCCTCTGCATTAGCATTCGGCTCCTCCTCAACAACATCCTCTTCAGCAAGAGCAGCCTTATGATCATCCAGGGTAGCATAAGACGGAAACTCAGCTTTATCAAGAATGTCACTCTCGCAAATCTGGGTGACTGCACTAGCAAGACTTCAAAATCAACTCACCGTACAGATAGCCATAATTAGTCAGCTTATCTGTAATGGTGTCTAGTATTCCTTTTAGCCTGGCTGTCTCAGCATGCGCTTGAACAAGCTCCACTTCCAGAGTCGCTATCTTTGCCTTTGCCACCTTCTGAGCCTTTTGAGCTTCTACCCTTTACCCATCAGCCTTCATTCGGCCATTCAGGGCTAGGGTCAGCTTCCTCTTGGTTTTAGTAAGCTCCTTTTCCTTCATCTTAAGTTTGCTCTCAAGCTTGGTTTTAGTACAGGCACAATGAATAAGCTCAGAGCTATGAGACAGAGCCTAAAATAAATAAAAGAAGAAGACTCAGAGATAGAAACAAAAGTGTAAAAACATAAAAAGCAACAAAATACCTTCATGAAATCCTAAGAGAAGCGTGTTAAGAGCAAAATAGTTGGCTCATTAGCATACTCCTCCAAGTCTATAGGAAGAGGAAATGCACCTTTTAAAGTAGATTGGACCTCTAAGTCAGTACATGTCTTCGACGGGAAGGTCTCCTTGAAGAAATAAGCAAGAGCTAGCTTTCGAGGAGACAGATCTGCAGCCGAGTCATCACCGATCTTCAGAGAGGGAGAGACCTACAAATAGAAGTAACAAAGCGGATAGCTAATAAATAAAAACTAGAAGAATGGCAGATAAAAAAGCAAAAGACAAATTAAGCCTTAGAAGATTACGTGCGCTGCGCAATAGGGGGATCCAGCACCACCACTAGAGGTCGCTTGTCGGACACTTTCATCCAAGTCGTCTTCTTCCCGTTTGCTTCTAGGACCACTAATTGAGAACGAGTATTCCTCTAGGTGCGCTACTGAAGTAAGTAAAGAAGAATACCGGGTGGAGGAATAGGACCAAGAAAATAAACATATCCCTGGCCTGCTGGATCCTGAGGTATTAGATGATAACCCCAGATGGATGCCCACGCAGCTACACTCAAACTCCTTTTCTCTTGCTCTAAAGAGCAAAAGACTCCCATCCTCACATCAGGATCCCAACTCCTAGTCTTTAACTTGGCAGGCAGATCCACTAACCAATTAATTGGGAACACTAGATAATCGTTGTTGACACAAATATAAAACCAAAACTCTTTGTAGTTGTGCAGAGAAGAAGGGTGATGGGAGAATTTGTACAAGCCTGCCTTCCTAACCAACTGAGATCATCATTTCTCTTCATCTTAGTAAAACAAATCTTGCAGAAAAAGTCGAAATCAAAATTAAACCCTAAGTCAAGACATAAGCGGTGGCAACCCATAAAGTCCACCCAAGCATTCGGGTGAAACTCAGTTGGGCTCACTCCCTATACTTGCAGTACATTTGATATAGAAGCGGGTAGAGGATATCAAAATCCACCACTAATGATATCTAGGTACATCCCAAAATATCCTTTATGTGGAGAATTGATGCGCTGATTCACTGATGGAAGCAATACATACAAGTCATTCAGCCAGGTGTACATCCCTACCTCTTTTATAATATAGTCGGCGAGAATACTGGACACCTTGCTGTCCACTCAAGGAGTCATCTTTCTCTCCCTCTGCTCATAAGAGTTTGCGGACTCACCATCATCAGCATCCAAACGAACACTCATACCATCCTCTTCCTCATTCTCACAATTCTCCTCCTTCGAGAATTTAGAAGAATCACCATGCCGCTCAAGTTGCTCGTATCTGCATCCATCCTAACAGAGTTTGCATGCCAAACATCACTCATTCTTTTCCTCACTCTACGTTCAACCCTGGGGTTTAGACGATAACCAGATGCATCAACTCTTAGAGGTTTATATAACCTAGACAGAATTTCAGCCGCCTCACAGTCCAGCTCTACCGAACCCTCACTATCATTATTTCATGAGGAAAGATCAAACCAATTTTGCATACCTACTTTATTAAAATTAAAACCGCTAAAAAGATGCAAAGAACAACAAATCAATAAATCAACTGCTAAAAAGATTCTCATACAAAAATTCAAAATCCTAAGGTGCAACTAAAGGGAAATAGCAAAAAGAAGAACATACCAACAATTGTGGTGAAAATCTACGGGAATAACCAACCCAGAAATGCAAAAAACACTTTGTGCTTAAACCAGAGATTAAGATGAATATACAATAATGAAAATTCTAAGAAATAAAGACTCATTGGAAAAGTGAAGGAAGTGCGCTTGACGACGTCAAATAAATCTTAACGATGCCGGAGAGAGCCTTGTGACATTGAAGAAGAACTCACAAAGATTCAAAAAACACAGAAAAGTGGAAAGTGAAGAAATGAGCAATACAGGAAGCATGTTTTAAATCCACCATCGGATTAAAGATATGTGTCACGTAATCTATTGGCTTTTGATGACTTTTTAGGCTCCTAGGCCCGCTGGCTATCGGCTTGTCAAAGGCTGATGCCACCGTCGGCATCACCAGGTCGCCGGTGGCATCAATCTAGTTCCATAGACTTCTCAAGCAAAAGTGCATATTCGGTTTTCGGTCCTAAAAAATGAATTCGTTCCTCGTACACTAAATCACCCAAAGAAAGTTGACCCATGCACTTTGCCAAAGAATATATATTTGAGGAGTAAAGTGTTGACCAGCTGCCCATTCCAACCACGCCCCCAAGGTATCCTCACAATCGATGTCTCTTCGAAACAACCTATTGATACCCATCCATAATTGCTTGGTGAAAATGCAAGCAATGAACAAGTGATGTAATGTTTTGATCACATTGTTACGTAAAACACATTTAGAGACAAGAGGGATACCTCTCCTAGATAAAGTATCATGTGTAGGAAGGTAATCACGAGCCGCTCTCCAACAAAGAAACGAGCGTGAGGGAGGTCTATATCGATTCCAAATGAATTTGTGAGACGGAGATTGTGGAATATCCCCACACAACCATTTGTAAAATAATTTGATAGTAAAAATACCCATGCTCCCTGGACACTAAAATAGACATTAGAATCATCCCATAACCTGATGTTCAAAACTTGCTCACACACAAGATTCAGCAGGTTTGGCAGATTTATCCAATTGTTCCCTTGCTAGATGTCTGAGACTTTACTAGTTAATCCGTGATGTTGAGATTCATCAAGATTCAATTGATCTGAGATTGAGGGAAATATCCACTCCAAATTTAAAAAATTCAGATCTGAACTACGGCTCGAAATCAAAAAAATATTATCATTCAACTTATCAAAAATGTGTCTCATGGAAGAACAAATAGATGGATTAGATAACATTTTCGCAATTCCTTCTTTAGAAATAAAACCAGATCAAAGGATATCGAAACAAAATATGTTGTTACATAACAGCCCGAAGCCATCTTCCCTGACAAAGCATCATTCATTATGGAGTATTTTTTTAACCCCAATACCCCCTCGCATGAAATTACAATCCGTCCAAGGAACCACTACAAGCTTTTTCTCCACAATACTTCTCGACCAAATAAAGTTTCTAACCGACTTATTCAATCTAGTAATCAATTTTTTTGGCCATTTATAAATGATAAAGGAGTGTATAAGCGCTCCTGTAGTCACCAAATTTACCAATGTAAGTCTGCCGACCCTAAAAGGGCATTATTTTGCAAGTGTTGCATCCAATAGAACCTGAAGATTTGCAGCCTTAGGTTTGCCCCAAAGTAGCAGCGCACCTAGATAATTGAATGGGAGCTTCCCAATGCAAACCCTAATTAATCCAACGAGTTCTGTTCTATGATTTATGGGGACCCCATCCCTGAAGAATACTTCTTTTTTGCCCCAATTAACCAGCTGACCTGACAACCGTCCATAATAATTAAGTGCATCCCTGAGATTCCTTATGTTTTGGACCAAAGCCTTGCAGAAGACAAGAATGTCATCTGCATAAAGTAAGTGTGTGGGCAGCGCAACACCTTGAGTGTACCGCATAGGAGAGAGATCACCTCTTTGAACTAGGTGAGTTAAATACCTACTAACGAAATCTTCTGCTAAGCCAAACAAAATAGGCGATAGAGGATCACCTTGTCTAACCCCTCTTGAACACGAGAAATATCCGTTCAAACCCGATGGTGTTGAAATCGATATACGAGCTGAAGAAAGGATATTCCGTATCCAATCAACAAAGAGAGCATAGAAGCCGAATGAACTTAGGACTTGTAGCATAAAATTCCAATCCATCGTTTCAAAAGCTTTCCAAATATAATTTTTAATTGCAAGACTACCCCCATAGCTTTTTTTGCCTAGGAGGTTAACTCCTTCAGATGCGAGAGCAATGCATTCATGAATACTCCTATTACGAACAGAACTGTAATGGTTAGGGGATAAAATATTCTCGGCTATTTTGGCCAATCTGTTTGCTAAGATTTTAGTGATAATATCAAACGCGAAATTACTCATAAGGATAGGCCGGAAGTCCTCGATATTAATTGCCTCCTCCTTTTTAGAAATAAGCACCATTAAATTCGAGTTCAGCCTTGGTGATATAATACCGTCAACAAAAAACCATTTAACCATTCTACATACATCAAGATCGACCGCGTCCCAAAAATGCGGATAAAATTTTTTCGGTGAAACCATCCGGACCCGATGAATTATCACCACCTATAGAAAAATACACATTCAATATTTCATCAGTACAAGGAGTCTGAATGAGTAAATCATTTTTAGAACCCTATGCAGAATGATTTGGTCAATAAACCCAATGTCTAGCGGCTCAGAAATATTACCTAAAAACATATTAGAGTAAAATTGCATGATGTGATTAGATAGAGTAGTATGATCCATAGTGCTAACTCCATCAATATTCATGACCCGAATAGCAGTGCGTTCTTTCTTAGCATTGGTGATTTGGTGAAAAAATCCTGAATTTCTATCACCAAGTGTAAGCCACTTAGATCTGCTTTTCTCCCTTAGAAAAATCTCTCTCCGTCTAACATTATTCTGAAGATTAGATTGAGCTTAGAGTTCCTTAAAATGAAGATCATCCATAATCCCCCCATTGTAGTTGCGGTGCCAGGACCTATATTAGGGTAAGGCAATTCAGTCGACCATCACCAATACTAACTTTTGTTCACCAATACTAACTTTTGTCAGTAAAAAATTTAGTTCAGCGAATATAAAATGACATATTTATAATTAAAATCAATTCAATAACCATCAAATTAAATTTTTTAAGAAAAATAAATCTCCATGAGGTGGTGAACTCAAATTGAGAAAAAAAGAAGAAATACAAGTTTAAAATAAGAAAATATCATTAATGGCATATGTATTGTGTTTAATGGCAACAATCGTAACTTATCACTCAACGACGCCGTTTTTATTGCTGGGTAAATAAAAAATACTGCCCTGTTATGGGCCTTGGCATCAAAGTTTAACCTTAACCAAGCCCCACTCCACTTCATCTTCCTCTCCCTTTTATATGCTCTGCAAAATGAATGACCTAGGGTATGGCAGTTTTGAGCTGAACACTAATGGTGTATTCCGGCGGATGTGGTAGGGCAGTTGCCATACTCCGTCCTACCCTGGCGTCATGCCTGCCCTATTGGAAATTTGTAATTGAATCCGAGAAAGTTCCTACTTGTAATTAGCAATGTTGGTATCCATATGACCGAAAACCTCCCAATTCTAAGTCCACAAGATAGGTCAGAGTGTTTTGAGTTTCAACTGAAGTAGTTGAGCTTGAGGCAAAATCGGGAATTCCTTACCCCAATGAGCCGAGACGGCTTGCTTAAGACTCGGGTGATCAAGCCACAGAGCTTGAAAATAAAATTGGGAAACCCTTCTTTCCCCCCGCGAGTAACAAATAAGAATGGGGTGATGGTCGGAGCGATGTCGAGGAAGTAGTGAACAACTGGATTTATCCCAGAAAGATGAAAAATTCTACGGAACCTATAGATCTATCAATTCGGCTCTCCACTCTATTGGATCCCCTTCTACCATTGTTCTAAATAAAGAAAGGTCCAGTTGTGTTAACTTCTGCAAATTCTCCCCTGTCAATAAATTCACAAAATTCCCTATAAGAAACATTTAAAGGCAAGTTACCACATCTTTCATGACAACTAAGGACTACATTAAAATACCCAAGCACTAACCAATTCCCTGGATGGGAAATTTTAAACTCTGATAAATCAACATAAAGATTTCGTTTCAAGCCATAGGAATTATTTGCATAAACACATGCAATATAATGTAAATTTCCCAAAAAAGAAAAATGGAAAGAAATCACCTTAGAGAAGATCAATGATCGGATAAACCGCCAAATTATCCGATTGAAAAAGCCACATAGAACGAAGGGGCTTCTAATTTTCTGTCACAAGCTTGTAACCAATTCCATGCCAAAAGCTAGGACTAATGTCAGAAAAAGCAACCATAGGTTCCGCTATAGAAAGAAACTGAGGATGATGCTCCTTAATTAAATCCCTTCGGACTCGTTGGGTATCCATATTCCCGATACCCCTAAAATTCCAATAAAAGCGAGTTAATCATCACTTGGGAATTATTTTCTGCATCCTTTTCCCTTGGACATTTGGTGTTACAGGTGCCTTGGCATTATTTCCTTTCTATTTGTTTTTCTACTCTGGCCAAAGCTCGAATACCCGAATCTAAGATAGAGGGATCTTGAAGCCCATCCCTATCCGATTATGGATACTTATGTTTAACAACTTGCAAATTTGCTACAATAGAAGGTGAATTCAATGCTTCCTCCGGTGACACTAGGGTTGGTGTTTCTATAGTAATTTGCTTTTAACTGACCGAATCTTTGCCAGAAATTGATTCATGAGTGTTAATATTCCCACTTCGAGGAATGTTTAGAAAAAGGCCATCAAACTTGATATTTTCAGATTTGCTATCACTATCCTCTTCTAATCTGCCCAAGATATTGCTTTTTTCCCTTCCCATTGTCCTGGGTCCTTTTTAGAATTATTGGTGTCATCCATCGATATAGTACTAGAGGGCCTATTCCTATTCCAAACATTGGATTTTTCTTTATCATGTTTTGGGGCAGGGGCTTTCGATTTATTACCCTATGGTTGGTTCCTTCTGTAACTAGCCGGCGAGTGCCTAATTGAGTAACAAGTTGAACAAAACACCGGTATATTCTCATATTCTAATGTGACCCCAGAAAATATTTCCAGCTGTATCCACTCTAATCTGGTCCATATCGAAGTGGCCAAATTCTCCTTCTATTGTGCTATAGTCAAATCAAATGGGAAAACCAGATCCTTGCACGATAGTAGATAGCAATCTGTGATCCTATTACTCCCATAGGAGATCGTGTAGCTTTAGCTAAACCTACGAGGTGGTTTGCTTATCAGCTATAGGTTCAAAGCCTGCTTTCCACACCGAGAATTGCATAATCCCTAGTGTGAGATTTAGATTACCCGTAGACCTTATTTTCTAGACAGCCTTTGCTGATGGCATGATAATATGATAAAATCCCTTACCAAGAGATATTAACTTCTAGTCCATATTTTGATTCCATGTGGAATTCAATTTTTTCTTGATATCGATATGTTTTGTAGAATTGACAAGAAGATAAGCGGTCCTTGTAGAATTCCGTCGAAATTTTGATAGCTTTGTAACCATCTCCCGCATTGGAGATAGTGGCTACTGCCTTTTGATCGGCGGGGAGATCCGCCGAGGGGGTTAAGTTTGCCTGATTAATGATCGTTGCATATGATTTTGTTGTGGCATAGGGTTAGGGTTTTTGGATTCCAAAACAATAGGCTGTTTCTTGGCCAGGATCTTGTCTTTACTATTGCAATAATATTGAAGACAAGAGAAATCCATTGAAAAGAGAGAGAGGTGATGTTGGAATGAGGAAAAATCCAATCGAAAAATCAAGGGCTGGTTAGCGGCGACATAACCCTAAAACCTCTTTTTTTCTAATACGTGTGAGATGATTATGCCATTTCTACACTTTTTTGAAGATAAACAACATGGATGCATTCAAAGGTTTCATCCTTTCTACTGAGCAAGATGACTCAAGTGAAGCAGAAACAATCATTCGCCACAGCTATTGTATATCTACTTCAACTCATGCTTTTGTCCAATAACTTTTTTGTTGTGACTATCATTGAGAAGATAATTTCTTATATAGAAAAAAGTCAAGGATGGATTTTATTCAATCTGGGGAGAATGATGCGAAATGATACGTAAATAAATGAAAATATGAAAGTTTGTATATGTTGTCCAAACTGGATGATTTGATTTGAACAATTTTCCTTTCTTTTTTGGGTGGAAACAAACCATAAGAAGAATTCATGGTTGTTGGTGGACAAATATGAAGCCAAGTTCCCCTACATGTCAAAGAATCGACTGCTTGTCCAACATGGTTCACAGACTGACAAACATAAATAAGAATAAAAATATTAAAAACAATTTATCGGATTTAAAAACATCGGACATAAAACACCACAAAGAACAAACACATTAGTTAAACTTGCTTTTACTGCAAGACAAACATGCCAATGACCATAAGAATATATGCTTATGCCATAACATCAACTATTATTGCAGATATGAAACAATAGTGCAGTATGGTGATAGATCACGGTAGTCTGCTGTGAAAGATCAACAAGTATCTTGTCTGAAGGCAGATGTAGTCCACCCAGTTGCGAAACTATCAAGATTGAGCTATGTAGCAATAGATTTGTGGTTGAAGAAGACAATCGTATAGTGGATGATAAAAAAGTAGTGATGCATATTATTTTCACACAATGCACCGAAATTAAAAATAAAGAAAAGGAAATACAAGAAAAAAAAAAGATACGAGGGAAAAAACATGTTAGACTATTTCTCTGTCTCTAACAAACAAACTTATAAGGAAAAGAGACGAGGATTATCAAATCAATGTCGATTAGGGTTTTGCATTTTCTGAAGGAAAGCTAGGCTTTTATGTTTTTGGTTAGATAGGAATCTATCTTTTTGGGAGTCAGTTATTTAGAAATTTTAATAACATTATTTTTGTTAGGTGTAAATTCATCTATTCCGGAGTTTTTTTAGTATTAGAATATTTAGCCTATAAAACGGCTTTGATGTAACAACTTTGATTATTTTTTGTTTGTTGATTATTATTAAATAATATGCATTTTACTAACATTTTCTTAAAATCTTTAGCAATTGCAATTACTAAGGGTTTTTGAACGGTCGATTTTTTCATTGGAGATAAGATTTCAGCATATTACGACTATAAAATTATTGTTACTATAATTGTGTGAGCTTCTGCTACATCAAATTGCTTGGAAACGGTTTTCCAAAGTTTAAAAAAATGAGTTTTCAACTTTCTTTAATTGGAGAAACTAGAGTTTCCATGCTACCATAAAATATGTAATGAATTAGATTCTTTTGTTTTATCGAACAATGACAAATAAAATTCAAAATTCCCTTATCCTTTTCTGTAACTCCAAATACAAATGCTCCATAAGAGTTTAGTATTGAAATTGACCTACCAACTGTGCACTATTTTGAGACTTGGTCATAATTTTAAATTAGATGAAATGGATATAATACGAAAACATGGGATATATCTAGTACTCAGAGATTATCATCAATTAAAATACTTGATAGAATATTTAATAGATGGAATGGGATCGGATGTGTAGAATTTTATTTAACTAAGTACACTCTCTGTTGTTGTTTGTTTGGTTATCGGAAGTCTGAATAGCCAGCCTTTATATTGTCATTAGACAGACAAAATACTATTAAGTATTAACTAATTTATATTCTTAAAATGAAATTGCTTTCTTATGAATTACAAATTTAATGTTTCATCGATACACAATTTCTATTATTAACAGTCAAAATACATTAATAATCTAACTTGACAATTATAAAGGATTAAAACTTTCAAGTGATAATTAAGAAAAAAATTGGAGAAGCAATTGTTAACTACTTATTTTGAAATGTTATAACACGTGATAAATATGTATATATTAATCAGGGTGTGTTGATTATGAGTGTGTATTATTGATCAATAAGATTAAATACATTTTAACAATTTGTGCACTGTCTGACGTCGTTTGATTCGTTTATTGATAAAGTGTTGACATCCTCACTAACGTGGATTGAACGCATGTGATTTATATATTTCATTAATTAATTATGAGTGTGTATTATGGATCAGTTAGAATAAATGAATAGAATAAAGCATTTGAAGTATATATTTTATTAATAATGCAATACATGTTTTCTTCAAGGATTACTCAGCGATGAAGAAACCCAAACCTTTGGAATCAAAACAGTGTAAGAAGTTTTAATAGAATTCGGCAACTAGATTTTTTTAACAAAATAAGGGGAAAAAAGGCGACTCTCCATGGCAAGGGTTTGCACCGGCAACCCCTAGACATTGATTTTCCGGCCGTTCTCGTCTTCTCTGGCCTCGCCTCTCTTCCCTTTTCCATGGATGCCTCTTACCTTTCTTTTTACTAAAACAGCAAAGACAAAAAATAATCGTTTGTCTCGGATTCAAAGAAACCAAACCCGAAATCCAATTCTCCCAAAACAAATCCCTTTCTTATGCCGCCGTGGTTAACCATGAGATCTTAACTACTGCTGCAGTTCAAATGGCCGATAATAAGGCCACTGTCACTATCTCCGATGCTGGAGACCAATCAAAGTTCGGCATGAATTTTACAAGGAGCGAATTGCTTCCTGCCAATTTTCGGTTATTGGGAGATTGACTCTTGTCAACGGGGATACTCCATGGAAGCATGCTGACCTCAAAACCAAACTCAATTCCATATGGAATCGGAATATGGACTAGAAATTAATTTCTTTGGGAAGTGGATTTGGACTATGGGTAACCTTAATCTCAAGCCTGGGATAATGAGATTTTCAGTTTGGAAGGCTGGCTTTGATCCTACAACGCACAAACAGACCACAAATCAAGTATGGATAAAACTATTTAATCTCCCGTGGGAGTTCTGGGATCGTCGATTATTATCCTCTGTTGTGCAGGGAATTCGGGTTCCTATTCGATTTGATCATAACAACATAGAAGGTGATTTTGGCCACTACGCTAGAATTCTAGTAGATGTTGATTTGTCGAAACCGATTATGGACCAGGTTAGGGTTGATACTGTTGAAAAAATATTTTGGGTGAGAGTAGAATATGAAAATATTCTATATTTTTGTTTGACATGCCAATCTGTAGGTCACACTGTAGCTAATTGCAGAAGGAACCAGCTTCAGGAAAAGCAACCCGGGAATCGAAAGAGCATTCCCAAGGATGGGGCGATTTTTAAGGATGCTCAATCTAACCCTGAAAGCTCCGAATGAGCTGACCCAATTTCTACTCAGCCTAATAGAAAGAATTACAATTCTATTCCGAATGATAAAACTAATATCAACGACAATTTCAATAGAACTAAGTCAGTTTTACCAACCAAGAATCGTGAAGCTAGTCTAGAGATCGACACAGTGGTTATAGGGGCAATTGAGGCTGGGGCTATTGCGGTGATTGAGGCTACGGCTAATGAGGTTTTTGATTGCCCGAAAGATAGAGAAATACAGGTTAAGGAAAACCCGATAGGAAGGGAAAATAGGACCAACTCTTGGGAGGATGGATGTGAAGAAAGCGACGAAGACTCTAAAAATATTAATGCTGATGCAGTTGTTCTACACAATCAGTTCAATTTGGCACTCTTCCAATTTAGTAAACCGACACAACAAGATTTGGAGGAGAGGAATAAAAATGTTGTAGTAGTTTCAACTGCAAAGGCTTTTCAATCCTTGGATGGTCTTAAACCTGATGGGATCAATTTGGAGGAATGTTTACAACATGGTAAGTCTCTAGAAGAGCAAGATCTATAATCCTCTAATGACTCTCTTATTGATAGTGCCACCAATAGCACGGGTCCTCCTGTTGATAGTGCCTCCAATAGCACGGGTTCTGGTTGGAAACCATTTTCGGTCAAGAAAAAGAAAGGACTAGTGATTGCTACTAGGGAGAAAGTTTAGCGTGGTCATAAACCAGGGATACTAATCTCCTTCATAAAGAGATATTTTGGTTTTTTGTTTCCTTTTCTTTTTTTCTTTTCCTTTTCTGTATTTTCTTTTTTTCCTTTTAATAAATAGAGGTCGGGTTCCGATACTCAACATTTCAATAAAAAAAGGAGTATATATTTTATTATAAATTATACAGTCTTAATACAGAGCCAAGCACATCATACTTTTCTATTGTCATAAGGCCCTACAAAAATATGTTGCATGTCTTATTGCTTTTGTCATTCATCCAAATGAATACACACAAAGTTTATGTAATTGTTAATAAATAATATAAGCTATATCATTTGGTTTTACTTTTCAACTTAAATTTTTGGGTCTACACATTTTCATTACATTGTATCAGAGACTTTAAGACTTCGAGGTTGAGAGTTCGAGCTATGAGAGCTCTCTTTGTTGATTAAATTTCAAAACATTGTATAGGAGCCGCTTCAAGTCCAAGAGGCTTCATTCACGTGCGAGAAAGTGTCAAACACAATAATAAGAGATATTTACATAAATGTGCTAGTTACCCAGGCTGATTTTCTGTCAAAATATTTTCTTATTTTACATAAACATTGTTGGTCCCGATTAGGGTGAACAGGAGTTAGAAGGAGGTGATTGACTCCTTTTTGCAGATTACGTAAGAAATTTCTACATCCGAAAGCAGTGTACAAATATAAAATTTTACAACTAAGTAAGATACTGAAAATCAAACTCAAGTAAGGAAGGCTTTTAGAGATTCTATTATTGCTAGAGCTTCCAAAAGCACGGGATCTAGCCCTAATGGAAGCGGGTCTACATGCAACATGATTACTGTTACGCAAACCGCCGCCTCTAAGTGGAAGCTATTTTCAGTCCAGAAAAAGAATGGTTTAATGGTTACTACTAGGGAGCAAGCTCAGCGTGACTGCCAGTATCTGGGCTAATAGTCTCCTTCATAACGAGTTTATTTTTTTTTATTTTCTTTGTTTTATTTTATTTTCTTTTCTTTTCTTTTTTGTTGCATTTTTTCTTTTTCTCCTTTTTAATAAATGGTGGCCAGATTCCGGTACTCAAAATTTAATTAAGTAAATAAGAATGAGTCAAAGGAAGGGAATATTAACACAAACAAGTTTATTCTTGTTTAGGTCATGCCTACATCCAGTCTCTGGAGTACCCTCTCTAAGTTTTAATCCACTAGTTGTTTAAACTCCATCCAACGTGGAGAAACCGTCACAATAAAATTCTTAACCTTAAGAGTACCCTCCTCTTCATGTCTCTGATTCCCAAATCTAGATTAAAACCAAACTAGATCAATAATGAAGCCTTGGTAATAACCCTACCAAGTTCTTTACAAATCATTTGTATGGAAAAGACGGTTTGTTTTGAACGTTGTTTCTCTTATCACTTTATAAAAAATATTAGTTGAGTGTTCAAGCTTTCATAGAATTCAAACAAGTAATAGATTGGTGTTTTCTTAAGAGATTGTAGAATGTGATTATGATTTGTATGAAAGCTTCAATTATTTCTTTAACAATAATAAAGGCCTTTATATAGGCAGACATGAATTTGATGCTGTTGTGACTTAAATCAGAGCTATTGTCTCACAACAACTCTTTTGCATCATCCATTAGACTCAATAATCTTTTCATTAGATAGATCTTATAGGTGAACTCTACCAACCTCTACAATTTTTACATTTGTCAGTCCTTTCTTTCTCCTTTTTGAACATTTCAAGTTGGCATGTGTCATGTGGCAGGAGGCTAAAAGTGGGCCTTGTTTCTAAGTTATCTCACTTTTTGAATATTTCTAATCCCAATTTTTTGCTCGTCGGATATATCATTTTGGATCACCAAAAGTAAGACTCATTTAGCCAAATACCTTCGTGTGAGTTGCATATGGATATGAGCTTTCCATCTTCTGAATTAATTAGATGCTTTCCTTCTTGAGCAAGTCTTTTATCTTCATAATTAGTCTTCTGCTTCTTCATTCAGATGAAGTACTTTTGAGACATCGTTGTCTTTTGAGGAATATTCTATCTCGTGACAGATAAAAATGAAAAAATTGGTTGCTTAATAACTAAAAAAGACGAGTCTTGGGTTTGATACAGAAGATTGAGACATGTTAATTAGCATGAAACTGTTATCCCAATTATGGTTTAGGATTTGCCGAATGTTTCCTTTAAAAAGGGTTATAAATGCATTGCATGTCAACTAGGTAAACAACTAGGAAGAGCATGAGTGGAACAACTTCGTATTGGTGTCTTTGGTCTAGTTCAGCCAAATCTTTCACATCCAGAACTTGTGACGGGGGAGATTTAACTTTGAGAAATATATTAATTTTTGAAATCACCAATCTACTGCAGAAAGGCTCTCACTTAAGACCTTCAAACGCTTCTCCTCTGGTAGTCTTCTTCAACCACTGCTCCTCTAGCTGTCTTCTACAAACACTGATCCCCTAACAGTCTTCGCTGGCTACTCCTTTGGCAGTCTTTATTGGGCTCATTATAGAGACCTACAATTGCTGCTTCTTTTAGCAGCCTTCACTGAACTCACAATAGAGTCCTAAAACCTTGTAATTCAAAAGGAGTTTTGTTTCCCAACTATTGCTACAAATCTTACTGCACATTTTGGCAGTATACAAAAATGACACTGCAAGTAGTGGTATTTTCGTTGTATCACAAATTTTCTCTAACTCAACCTTAGTCTCACAAATATCAATATTAAAAACATCTCTCCTTTTTAAACTCAACTTAATGGAACCCAAAACACAATTTTTTCAACTCAAACATAAGACATTTTTTATTACAAAACAATAAACACTAAAAAAATTAATATAGAAAATTTCCCTTTTTTCTTTCTTTTTTGCATTTTTTTAATAAAAAACTAATTTGGTGAACAAACATTAAAACAGATAACCCATAATGAGCTCTGATGAAATATAGATTAAAACATAAAACTCAATAAAGTCACAATCAAACACTAAAATACTTCTAATTATATTTCTCACTCTCTTACACCTACAATATGTAGACTTATGCCTTCCCTAGCATCCTTTAAATACTACTTACAGTACTCATAAAAATACAAATAGTACTAATACAACAATTACTCTTTTCAAAGCTCAACTACTTGAGCTGTATGAGTTGATTTTTATTTGCTGCCAACTTACAATCATATGTTTTGTGCTTTTTTTCAATTAAAAGAGGAGGCAGGAGAGCTGGGCTCAGTTATTATTAAATAAGAAAAAAAAGATAAGATAAAAACATCAAATGTCAAATAACCACATAGGCAAATGGAGAAAAAGAAAGCCCCTAACTGAGGAGAGTACTTCAGAGGAGGTTTGTGCTCCTATTTAGCTAGTTCTCTATTGGCAATAGATAACTTTTTATTTCCATAATTTAGTGGGATAGTGTCACCCTTGTTTATCTAATGCTAAAAACTTTAATCATAAGAAGAAAATGCGAACCCTTGCCTAATATGTATTAACTATTTAGCTTTGCTCTTTAGTCTTGCCTCTTCTCATTCTGTGGAATCCGCCCACTAGCGTGTAACAGCTCTCTTAGGTTGTGAATAATCTAAACCAAAATCCACAAAGTCATCAGTGTGATATGACCATGAACCCCAGTAACAACTCCAACCTGATTGTGACCCTGATTGTTGATAATGTTGGGGCCACTATGAACAACTAGATTCATTGCTCCATTATCAACCTCTTCAATTTCCACATCAGTCCCCTTCAAAATCTAAGTGGGTTCCATATTGTTACAACAAAATCTTTATCCGGAAGTGTTTCCGCCATAAATGGCAAAGTAATCTCCTTCGAAACCTCAATAATGGCAGTGGACTAAACCAGGCTTTCCGCCGCAATTGGTCCTTTCTTAGGCATGTTTTCCTTGCTTTATAAATCTGTCTGAAGATGTTGCTGTACTTTTGTTAGAGCAACAATACCCGCAACTTCTTCTTCCCTTCCTGATGGGTTGTATTTTCAGCATGTATTTGTGCATATTTCCATATCATTAAGACCATATTTTTAGTCTTTACGGCCACTATTACTTCCTTTTCAATCTTTTCATGCTTTTATGGCAATTCATAGAAAAGATGCATTTCTGGGCAGAAAATGAGCAATTTAGGAGACTCCCGATGGACGCGTCAAGACTAGTCTGAGCCCTGTAACCTAGAAGCCTTCTAAGACATAAAAAGAAATGAAAAGAGGAAGTCTTGCTGAGAAAATATTAGTCACCAAGATCATGGTGCATTCACCACGACTGACAAGGTCCCAATGACATATCAACATGCTGAAGCAGATAGCGGGAATGATAGCTGGTCCCGGTGATTCTAGAGAATTCCAAAACGATCAAAATGACATTAATACCGAAGCGTAAAATGTCCAGAATTGGAGATCACCTATTTTGGGCAATTCCTATTCTGGAAGAGTCCAATTCAAGGAAGTTCGATGCCTTTCCTTATTCCATCAAGGAAGAGATTTTTTACTACCATTCAATGACCAAGACTAAAAGGAAATAAATCCAAGTAGATAAATGCCAAGAGTCCTATTTAGTCACTAAATGGGAAGCATTAGGGGAGGAATTCACTATAAATACCGAGGCTGACACATCATTTGGGATCATCTATCACAAAATCTCTCAATCCTATCACTCTACAATTTAGTCATTTTAGTTTAGATTTTAGTCTTATTATTCTTAGTTTCAATTTAGTGTTTATTTCGGATTCTATTAAGTTTAATTACAAGTTTATTTTAGTTTTATTGCTTGATTTCAATTTAAGTCTTTATATTTCAAGTATGATTCACTTTCAATCTCTTCACATTTTCGCACATTTAAATTCAGCCATGTCTAGCTAATTTACTCATTGCTTGACCAAATAATGGTCGAGGCTATGTTTAAATGGTGTGAGGATCACAATTGAATACAGAAATATAGAAGATAACCTATTTACCCAGCTTAACACTGAAAGGGTTTTATGGTAAGAGTATCACTTAGTCTCGTTGATGGTTTGATCACCAGCTTGGTAAGTCTTTGTGATTATTGTCAATCTTGATTCTTGCATCTGTAATTATGGCTGAAAAGGGATATAGTGAGAATAGTCTCCATCGAGACTGGAGAAAGGTAATCTTTTGCCTGTTGGGAGTGCTTCACTACCCGTCGGTAATGATTTAGGCTTTTCTATCATTTATTGCTCTTCATTGGCAAGCTTTCTGGTGTGAAGTCAAGAGACATGGTGAGTAAGAAGGAGGTGGTGGCACGAAGTCCAATCTCCATATACTGTAAGGAAAAGTTACTGGTATTGTACGGTGCATGAATACCATTATGGCTAAAATTAGGTCTCATTGTTATTGATTCCTTATCCTATGATCACCATGATATTCAGTCTTATTTATATTTTATTGAGTCATTGCTTTTCATTTTTTTATCACCTGCTTTATTTAGTTTCAATCTATAGGCCCCCATCAAGAGTACTTCTAGGTCACATTATCTGTCTTCTATTGAGAATAACTTGGTCAAATATGGTTCCTTGTCGATTCGACTCCCGCTTACTGCTAACTATAAGCTTGTTTTGTGCATGGATTTATTTTTAGTGGTCTCGACACCCTTCAAATTTTGGCTCCATTACCGAGAAATAGTTCCTTTTGATTAGTTGTTGAACGTGGATGAATAGAGCTATAGGTTATGGCAGTGAATTCCTCTACGATCCAAAAATTAAAAGATCCAATGGAGCTTATGCTAAGCAAGTCCGAGAGTATAGAGATTTAAAACATCAGGCACAGACTTCAAACCAACCCAATGATAATTAAATCACTATAGAAGGACTCTCTGTCTATTTGAATAACTTAGAACCAGAACTTGAAATAGCTATCGTGACCGTGGCTAATAAAGAGCAATCAATCCGAGACCTCACACGGGTCCCGGTGAACTAACAACTTTTCTGCATCAGTTATCTAGATGAAACTAAAGATAACAATTTTGAGATAAGATCTGGGTTTGTCAATAGCTTACCCAAGTTCACCAGAAGGGCCACTGATGACCCTTACAAACACTTGCAAAAATTCCACTTGATGGTGTGTTCCATGAAGCCACCCAAGGTCGATCTAAACCTTACAAAATTGAAGTCCTTTGCTTTCACTCTAGAGGACCCGACCAATGATTGGTTTTGTCACTTAAAACCAAGATTGATAACATCATGGGAATAGATATCGGGAGTCTTTCTTGATAGATACTTTCCAACATTAAGAGTTACCACTTTGAAAAGGCAGATCTGTTCAGCTTTGATAAAAGACACAGAGAGTCTCCATGAGTATAATGAAATATTCCACCACCAATTGGCAGCCTGCCTACCTCATGGATTCATTGATCAAGCGTTAGTCTAGATGTTCTATGAAGGACTCCCATTCTCTATGCGGTCAATGTTAGACACCGCCAGTGGGGCTGCTCTTATCAACAAGACCCAAACTCAAGCTTTGGAAATCATCAAGACTATAGCAGAAACCGCTTAACAATTTAGCGGTCATGAGGGAAAATCTACAACGAGACTTATCAATGAGGTTAACTCTTATAACCTCAATGATAAAATGAAAAGACTAGCTGAACTTGTACATAAGATAGCTATCTAGATCGAGGTTGTGAAGGAGTGCAAACTGTGCAAAAGACTACTCGTGCTACTAATGAATGTCCTCGTATAGGAGACCCTAAGTTTTAGCAGGTCCATGCTATAGGGAACTATGTCAACTTTAGCAATTATAGGAACTTCGGTAACCATAATAACTATGTCAATCAGGGGAACAAGCAGCCATACATCCTGCCACCATAAAGGAATCAATTAGGATGGTGAGATCGTCCAGCACTCACTTGGGGAAATAACGACCGCCAACTACCATAGAGACCATAGAACCAGCTCGTGGTGAGAAATCAGTAGAATGAGATCATACCAAGACCTCCTAACCAAGTCCAGCCCAACCCACCTCAGTAGCCACAATATAACCCTTATAAGCTTTTTACTACTCTCGCTGAGGGTTCCAATAAGCGGTTTGAGCTGGTAGATGATTGGATATAAGGGCTACAATGTAACTTCTCATACCTAGAAAAATAGATGGCATAGATAGCTAGCACTCTCTTTATGATTGAGAATATGGGAAGACTTCTGTCCTAAATAGAGGACAATTAAAGAGAGAATGTGGGTGCAATATCGTTAAGGGGAATGAAAGAGACTCAATCGGAACCACCAAGTGCAGAAATAGAGGATGAGGTCATTGTGATTTCTAATGACCCAGAGGTACCAGTGATCTCTGACGAGACCAGACCTTCTTTTCCAGAAAGACTAGAAAAGACTAAAAAGTTGAAGGAAGAAAGAGAAATCTTTGAGACCTTGAGGAAAGTCGAGATCAACATCCCATTGCTTGATGTGATTAGATAGATACCTAAATATACAAAATTCCTCAATGAGTTGCATACCAATAGGAAGAAACAGCATGACCTGGATAAAGTCGTAATGGGGGTAAACGTGTCCGCCTTGATCCAACAAAAATTACCCTCTAAGCTTAAAGACCAAGGAATGTTCACGATCAATTGCACCATAGGTCAGGTTGGAATCCAGAAGGCTATGTGTGATCTCGGTGCATCCATAAATGTCATGCCTTTCTCTATCTACCCGCAGATATCCGCCAACCGTAATATGCCTCCCAAGGAAACTAGGACTGTCTTGCAACTTGCGTATTGCTCTGTTGTTTACCCTGAGTGAATCTTGGAGGAAGTATTAGTCAAGGTAAATGATTTTTTTCCTAGTGACTTTTATATTCTTGATATGTGAGATGTAGATAGAAAAGAGAACTAAGATTTGCTGCTAGGGAGACCATTCTTGAGTACCGCCAAGACCAAAATCAACGTGCACAATGATTCTCTCACTATGGAGTTCAATGGGAAAGTAGCCACTTTCAATGTTTATGATGTTTTTAAACCCCCAAAAGAAGATTTGAGCTTATGTAGTATTGATAGCCTTGATCCCATCACCAACCAATTTTTGACCTCAATCTCTTAGACAAGTATTTGGTCCCGCTGACTGAAGCACTTGACACTAAGAGTCTCGATGATACTGACTTAGTTGAAAACCTGATAGAACCTATTCATGATCTCGATTTGCCTTATCCAACCACTGAAACTTGAACTCAAAAGTCTCCTAAGCCACCTCAAATATGCGTTCTTGGGGGATAATGATACACTCTCGGTGATTATTTCGAATAAATTAAGTCTGGATGAAAAGAAATGACTAGTCTCCTTACTCCAGCAACATAAGGAGGCTATTGGATGGACTATAGCTAACATTAAGGGGATTATTCCTTCCATTTTCATCCATAAAATCAAGTTAGAGGAGAATGCCAAGACCTATGGCCAACCTCAAAGACAACGCAATCCTTCTATGATGGAAGTTATGAAGAAGGAGGTGATCAAGCTCATGGAGGCTAATCTTATTTATCCCATTTCCGATAGTGAGTGGGTTAGCCTCGTACAAGTTGTTCCTAAGAAGACAAGGATCATAGTGATAACAAATAAAGTAGGAGAAGTGGTCCTAATGAGAATACAAAATGAATGGAGATTCTGTATTGACTACTATAAGCTTAGCATTGCGACTCAGAAGGACCATTTCCCACTGCCATTCGTTGATCAGATGCCAGAGAGACTAGCAGGCAAATCTCATTTTTGCTGTCTCAATGGAATGTCAGGATTCTATCTAGTCCCGGTGGCACCAGAAGACCAGGAAAAGACAATATTTACGTGCCCCTTTGGCACCTTTACTTATAGACGGATGCCTTTTGGTCTCTGCAAGGCTCTCACTACAATTTAGAGGTGCATGATGAGTATTTTTCTGATTATGTGGAAAACACCATTGAGGTATTTATGGATGACTTTACTGTGTATGGTGATTCTTTAGATGCATGTCTCGATAACCTTGGTAAGATTCTTAAATGTTGTATTGAGTCTAATTTAGTTCTTAGCAATGAAAAATACCACTTTATGGTAGACCAGGGTATGATATTAGGCCACATTGTCTCTAAGAAGGGTGTTGAGGTAGATAAAGCTATAATTGATGTTATTTAGTTCTTACCTTACCCTACTTCTATAAAGGAAGTTAGGTCTTTTCTTGGATGTACGAGTTTTTATCGTAGGTTCATCAAGAAATTTTCAACGATCATCGAGCCCGTAAGCGGATTACTTTAGAAAGATGCTAACTTGAGTTTAAAGATCCTTTCAAGGAAGCATTTGACACCATTAAGAGGAAGCCGGTCTTCGCGTCAATTCTCCAAGCACCTAATAGGGACCAGCCCTTCAAGATCATGTGTGATGCAAGTGATAAGGCAGTAGGAGCAGGATTGGGACAGCGAGTAGGTCGAGATCCTTATATTATTTATTACGTATCTTAGACTCTCAAAATAGCTCAGCGAAACTATACCACAACTGAGAAAGAGCTCCTTGCTATCATTTTTGCATTAGAGAAGTTCCATTCTTATCTTCTCTATTCTGAGGTCATTGTGTACTCAGATCATGCTGCTCTGAGGTACCTTATGACCAAGCAAGGTGCCAAGCAAAGGAAAATACGGTGGATACTTTTGCTCTAAGAATTAGACATTGAGATCATAGACAAAAAGGGGATAGAGAACCTAGTGGCCGATTATCTTAGTAGGCTGACCAACTCAGAAGAACCAAGGGAGGTTCAGGATGAATACCTAGGGAAAAGTCTCTTTGCTATCACTGAGACCCCATGGTATCCAGACCTTATCAATTTTCTTACCACTAAAAGGTTCCTGGAGGATTTCATGCGTAATGACAAGGAGAAGATGAAGACAGAATCTGACAGGTATTTTTGGGATAATCCTTACCTGTGGAGGCAAGGGAATGATCTAGTTTTGAGCTGATGTGTTTATGGGGAAGAGATACCGAGATTCTTGCAAGCATTTCACGTTGAAGTTTATGGAGGTCACGGTGGGCCAAGAAGAACAACACAACGCATTCTCGAGTGCGGATTTTATGAGACCCACATCTTTCGTGCCTCCTATATGTTTTGTAAGGCATGCAACAACTATCAATAGATTGATAATCTTAGATTTTGAGATCAGCTCCTAATGACTCATATTTTGGTCGTCGAGATCTTTGATGTCTGGGGTATTGATTTTGTGAGCCCTTTTCCTCCTTCTTATGGGTTCAAGTACATCCTCCTAGTAGTTGATTATATCTTCAAGTGGATAGAAGCCAAGACGACCAGGAATGATGATGGATAGACCATAGCAGATTTCATTAAGGATAATATGATCTGCAGATACGAGACACCGAGACTACTCATCAGTGATCACGGTACACATTTTTGCAATAAGATGATCTCAGCATTACTGACTAAATAGGGAGTCAAGCATATGACTTCCACGGCATACCACCCATAGATAAATGGACAAGATGAAGTGAGCAATAGAGAAGTCAGGCTCATCTTGGAGAAAACAGTCAATCCTAATAGGAAAGACTGGAGTCTCTGTCTCTTTGAAGCTCTCTAGGCAGTCCATACAGCATGGAAAGCCCCCATTAAGATGTCACCTTATAGAGATTTTTATAGGAAAGCATGCCATTTACCTATCAAGATAGAGCATTAGGTGTATTGGGCCACTAAGGAGACCAATTTTAGGCTCAATGCGGCCAAGGAACACAGAAATTTACAACTACATGAACTCGAGGAAATTCACTGTGATGTCTATGAGCAGAACAAGCCCTACAAAGAGACCACTAAATGTTAGAATGACCTTTTCACCTCCAGGAAGATCTTTAATGTAGGATAAAGAGTGCTTCTATTCTAATCTCGACTTAAGCTATTCCCTAGAAAGCTGAGGTCCCGATGGGTCGGACCTTACATCATGACCAAAGTATTCCCACATAGAGGAGTCATTATATAGAGCATCGAGACTAGGAAAGTCTTAAAAGTCAATGGGCATCATCTTAAGCCCCACAATGAAGGACTTCAACCTCACTCTATGGAGATAACTCTCACTAAGACCGCTGATGCAACACCATGATCTCGATGTGGTACGTCGAGCTCAACAACGTTAAACAAACTGCTCTTGGGAGGCAGCCTAAGCTTTTCTAACTCTTTGTCTCTCTTTTAGTTAGTTTTTAATAAATGCAACTAGAATAGGACTAATGTCTATCTCTATTTTTGTTACAAATTTAGGTCCGTGTACAAAGCCTGAGAATCAAAATGTCACACTAAGTGATTGAGGGAATAAAGGATATGAAAAGATTCGCGTGCCTAGGTACATGCAGTGAACGACATTGCAGTCATGTGATTATCATAGAAATTTTTTACGGTTCTAATTTCAATCAAGGCCATGATTGCTATTTCCCTCATCAATACCCCATGAGCTAGCGCCCTTGAACACTTATGCTTCCTATATAAGCCTCTCTCCTCACTCTCAATATTCACGCTCACCTTCAAAACTTTCAAGATCTCTCTCAAAGCATTAACCCTTCTTCTCCGGTAAACTTTTCAAATGGCTTCAAATCAGGAAAACACCGCGTCCCCAATGATAATTGAAGTCATGATCGGCACTATCACTGTTAATACCTCTACCTTCACAACCACCACCATTCCTACCACAATTTTGGTAGTAGAGACCTACTCCATCATCACCACCATCGTCGTTGTCACGGCGGACCAAACTCCCATCTCCTCCAATGCCTCTGCTACCACCACTACCATCACAGCACCTGCTGCTACTACTATCTCTACTCCTGCCATCATGGTCACTCTCCTAAAGGCCACGGCATTGCCAAGCCATGGCGCCCCTACTTCTGCCACTTCTATCAGTGCCACCACTCCCCCCAGTGAAACTGCCCTCGCCATTGATCCTATCTCTACCATTTATCCAATAACTGCTGAAAAAGAGGAGTCTGATCAGACTCCGATAAAGAAAGGGAAGAAGAAGAAGTCCAAAGGAGGGGCCAAACTTCAGAATGTCATCTTTGAGATTGACACCAAGGAAGAAAGTGGCTACACTCCTACCCCTCCCCCTACTAAGAGAAAAATGTTCACAAGGAGGGCTGCTAAAGGCCAAAGCTCGAAGAAGGCCAAGGTGATCAAGGTAGAGAAAACCCCTACTTCTGGTGCGAAAGGAAAGGTGCATAACTCTTTCGACCACCCTGGTCCACGCACCACTTTCCTTCACTTCAAGGACCAGGCATCAAAGCCCTACAAATCGACTTGCTCATAGACCATGACTACTCTCAGCATCAACCAAGCCATCATTGATGTCTTCACAGTGATCTCATGGCTGCCCCTACTCTTTATCTATCTCCCCTCCTATCAAGAGCTTGTGTGGGAATTCTATATATGCTACTTTCTAGTTCAAGTAGAACTACATGAGCTACTAGAAGGAGGGGGCTATCAAGTTCCGTCTCCATGGGAGGACCGTGAGTTAGAGTCTTGATGATTTCAACAAGGCTTTAGGGGTGACTGACCCCTCCAATAACATGTGTGATGCTCTCCCCTCTAATTTTAATGCCATTAAGGCCTACTTCTCCCTCTGCAACAATGATCTAAGAGTCACTACCTCGAAGTTTGGTGAGTCTAAGGACTTTTACATTCAAGAGCCCCTCCATGAGTATGTCCATAGAATTCTTGCTATCATTTTTCTAGTCACCATAGAAGCTCCGGGACCATGAACGAGAAGGAGTTGCATATTCTATAGTGCAGGAAGAACAATAAAAAGCTCCACTTAGGGGCCTAGCTAGCTAAGCAGTTCCACTATATCCTCACTCAAACCAAGAGTCCTCCAATCCTATGCGCCGTAATCTCGATGATCGCCCATAGCATGGAGCACTTTTATCCTGCTCCCTTTACTCAAATGCCCAAGACACCACTCCTGGATTCAGAGACTCTCGCTATAATTCTATTAGTGGAACCAATCAATGGGGTCATGGTAATGCACCCTCATGGTCCTTCTAAGGACAATCCTACTCCACCTCCTCATATTGATCGCCAGTCAGACCCACCCACTCATAATGACTCTACTACTGCCACTTCCTACACCGAGCTCCTCTAGAAATTCACAAGTTTAGAGAACCAG
The DNA here is from genome assembly GCA_947683365.1 of Euphorbia pulcherrima. Taxonomy (NCBI): domain Eukaryota; kingdom Viridiplantae; phylum Streptophyta; class Magnoliopsida; order Malpighiales; family Euphorbiaceae; genus Euphorbia; species Euphorbia pulcherrima. Next base: position 9,484,530 of record CANTUS010000010.1, read on the forward strand.
TGCAAAGACCTTTTTAAGAGCATCATTGAGCTTGGGGCTGAGAACTATGACCTACGGACCCGTTGTAACGCACTAAAGCTGAATGTGGGCCTGATCATTCAGCAGCTCGGGATGCGGTTGCCATAGCAAGATCGCCTGGGTCTCTATGCCTCTATCCTCCTCCACAAGGATAGTAACATTCTTTTTGCCCTCTTCTTGATCTTTATTTTCTTTTCTTTTTTAACATTAAGGGCAATGCTTAATTTAAGTGTAGGGAGGGGATTTATCCTTTTTACTTCTTTTCTTTTTTGAACTTCTTTTATTTTTTTACTTTTTAATCAATATTGAAAAAGTTTTACAAGGACCTATGCTTCATATTTTGCCCCTGTAATGACCTTATTTTGCTCTCTAACCTATCATTGGGATGTGATGATAACCAAGATTAGGAATGTTGTGTAAATAACTAACTGAATGAGTAATAGGACAATCCTCATTAACTGAAACTTATACTGAGACCTGAGTTGAACATTGATATCCCAATATAAGATTTTTTATAATCAACTTGTAAATTTCTTAATCCCGATGAGTGCAGAAAAGTGTAATATAACTTTATAATTTAAAGCGCTTTAATCTGGCCTTGATTTGATTTTAGTAATCCCTGTGCATCATAAGATCCTACTTCGAGACCTCACAATATCAGTGATAGACTTGGTGGTTACCTTTTTCTGTAAACCTGCAATTTAGATAAAACGAGACCTATTTGGCTCACAACCTTATTTGTCTCTTTCTTAGGGTCGATAGAAGAAAGAGCCATCCACGGCTAAAAATCAGGTGAAGACTCTTTCATAAGGAGAGTTAGAAGAAGGAGCTATCCACGGCTAAAAAATGAATGAAGACTCTTTCATAGGAATTGAGGGTTGATAAGAATGCAATAGGACCTAAGAAAAAATGGGAAAGTGTGTGATCGATTGAAAAATCTACGGAAAAATCCAATAGTAAAACTTGCAAAATGTGTTTAAATTCATGATGAAATCCCAGCAACTTGGCTAGTTGAATCCTAAGCATCCTACCAAGCAAAAATGTGCCAAAATAAATAAAAGGTCTAGAAGGAGTCATCTTATGATAATCGAAACGTGCTTAAATCTAAAACTAGGTATTTATGAACTATAACAATATTTTAAGTCTTGTGCTTTAATTTGGTAAACACTCTCAGGTAGTGTTCTGAACAAGGTCTTCTTGATGATAATATTACATTAGAATGCTCAATGGTCATTAAGAGGCCTCGATCTAAAACTCACTGAAAGAATTTGATCCCGATTTAGTTATTCAAAGGTTATTTGAGCAATTTTTCAATCTTCCTGATTCTTGATGCATACTTGAGGGCAAGTATGGAATAAGTGTGGGGAGATTTGATGGGTTATATTTTTAGCATATATTTGTGCATATTTCTATATCATTAAGACCATGTTTTTAGTCTTTATAGCCGCTATTACTTACTTTTCCATCTTTTCAGGCTTTTATGGCAATTCAGATAAAAGATGCATTTCTGGGTAGAAAATGAGCAATTTAGGAGACTCCCGATGGACGCATCGAGACTAGTCTGGTCCCGATAACCTGGAAGCCTTCTAAGCCATAAGAATAAATGAAAAGTGGTAGTCTCACTGAGAAATTTTCAGCCACTAAGATCATGGCGCGTTCACCCCAACTGATGAGGTCCCGATGACATATCAACATGCTGAAGTAGACAACGGGAATGATAGTTGGTCCTGGTGATTCAAGAGCATTCCAGAATGATCAAAATGACATTAATATTGAAGCATGAAATGTCTAGAATTAGCGATCACCTATTTCAGGAAAGTCCTATTCAGGAAGAGTTTGATTCAAGGAAGTTCGATCCCTTTCCTTATTCCATCAAGGCAGGGATTTTTACTACCATTCGAGGACCAAGACAAAAAGTAAATAAATCCAAGGAGATAAATGCCAGTAGTCTTATTTAGTCACTATATGGGAAGCATAAGGGGAGGCATTCACTATAAATACCGTGGTCGGCACATCATTTAGGATCATATATCATATAATCTCTCAATCTTATCATTCTACAATTCATTCATTTTAGTTTAGATTTTAGTCTTATTGTTCTTTATTTCAATTCAATTTTGATTTTGGATTCTCTTAAGTTTAATTACAAGTTCATTTCCGTTTTATTGCTTTATTTCAATTTCAAGTCTTTATATTTCAAGTATGATTCACTTTTAATCCCTTTACATTTTCGCACATTTAAATTCAGTCATGTCTAGCTAATTTACTCATGGCTTGACCCAATAATAGTCAAAGCTATGTTTAAATGGTGTGAGGACCGCAATTGAATATAGAAATATGTAAGGTGCCCTATTTACCATTCTCGGCACTTAAAGGGTTTCATGGTAAGAGTATCACTTAGTCTCGCTATTGGATTAATCACGCACTTGGTAAGTCTTTGTGATTATTGTCAATCTCAATTCTTGCATCCGTAATTGTGCTTAAAATGGGATACAGTGACAACAGTCTCCATCAAGACTAGAGAAAGGTAATCTTACGCCTGTTGGGAGTGCTCCACTACCCATCGGTAAGGATTTATACTTTCCTATCATTTATTGCTATTCATTGGTGAGCTCTCTAGCACGAAGTCGAGAGATATAGTGAGTAAGAAGGAGTTCGTGGCATGAAGTCTGATCTCCATATACTATAAGGAAAAGTTACTGTACGATGCATGAATACTAGTATAACTAAATCTAGGTCTCAGTGTTATTAATTCCTTGTCCCATGATCACCATGATATTCAATCTTGTTCAGATTTGGTTGAGTCATTGCTTTTCATTGTTTTATCACCTACTTTATTTAGTTTCAATCTACAAGTCCCTATTAAGAGTACTTATAGGTCACACTGTCTATCATCTATTGAGAATGACTTGGTTATATACCATTCCTTATGGATTCGTCTCCCGCTCATTGCTAACTACAAGTTTGTTTTGTGTAGGAATTTCTTTTTCATGGTCTCGACATCCATCACTTCCTCATGGATTTGATCTATTAAAGAAACTTCTTTTTTCTTCATACTATTATTAGATTTTGGCTCCTTGCTAGATTTATTCTTACAACAATCGTTCCTTGAATGGCCAATACTTTGTCTTTTATATTCGATATCTACCCAAATTTGATTCCTTTCTTTATCCACACCGATTATGTAAGACAAGGCATCTGTTAGATCTACATCATTGAGAACCCTAGTAAAATGCCAAAAATCACCTTCAATGGTAGTTCTATCAACCCTTGAGAATTCACAGATACGTTTAGCGATACATGCTAAAATCAAAACGTCAAAGTATTCCCATGGCAAACCAAGAAACCAAATGGCTATTGGAGCTTTGGTAGTTTTTTTATCCTCATGATTGAAATCTGGCTGCCACGATTGCAAACAGAAGACACTAGGCTTCAAGCCTAATGTACCCCTATTTAAAATCCTAAACTTTAAAGCTTGTGAAGAAACCAAAGTATAATAATAGCCTTTTCTGAGTAATATCAGTCACTAGGCCTCCTTGAGACCCCAAATAGCATCGAGTGACTCCTTCAGGTTCAACAGTTAGTAGGGAGAACATCCCCTTTTTGCAAAATAAATCGGCCAATTAAAGAATTAGAAAACATGGCTAAACTTTTTCCAAGAAGAGCATGAGGTATCTTAACTGAAGTTTAGCCTCCCTTCTAGAAATAATAGTAGATATGACCACCCTCGGGACAGTTGATTTTGTGCCTCCTCTCATAATATTTGCGAAACTAACTTTTGTAGGTAGAGTAGGAGCACTTTTCGTTGGAAACAAAAAAAAGTTCCTTGATACTAAGGTAATGATCGAGATGAGAAGGTCGAGCAGACATGATTGACGCCTCAAATGGCTAGAGAATGATCAGAAAAAGGGAAAAAGCTGGCGATTGCTAGGATAGGTTACGAAACCCTTAATAGATTATATATTGTTATGTAAATAATATCAGGTTTATTATTTACCAATTTTGTATTTTCCTATATTGTAAAGTTGTAACCATACACAACTCTTTTCCTATTGTAATTATTATTATTAATATACAATCTCAGTACACGGTTTAGTTTATGTGAGAATTCCCAAACCTAACGAGCTCCCAAGGTAATCAGAGCCTAATTAGGCAAAACTGCCGCCACCGATGATAAAAAATCCGGCCTTATTTTTCTTTTCTTTCTTCTCTGCTCAATTGAGATTCAAAGCAAGTCTTATCTTTCCCTTTCTTTTTCGATAATAATGAAAACAAATGCATCTTCTGGTTTAACTACTTCTACTGCCCTCATCTCTGCAAGTTCTGAAACCTCCTCTGTGATTTCCCCTTCGATTTCACATTACTTACAATTGAAGCTACATTCTAGAAACTATGAGTTATGGAAAATGTTAATTATCCCACATGTTTATAGGTTGTGATCTTGTTCAATATATTGATGGCACTGCCCCTATTCCAACAGAAGTTTTGCCAAAAAATACACTTAATCCTGCATTTTTACAATGGAAGAGACAGGATCACCAGGTCCTGAGTTGGGTATTAAACTCAATTTCACCATCTATTTTGCCATAAGTTATTAGAGTAAAATCTGAATGTGAAGCATGGGTTAAATTGGAGAGCGCATACGCTTCAGGATCTCGTGCTCAAGCTCGGGACCTCAAACAACAGCTCCATTCTCTCAAATGAGGTAATGAAACAATTATAGAATATATGTAGTGTGCCAAATTGATATTTGATGAACTACGCTCACTTAATCATGGTGTTTTAAAATGAGGATTTAGTTGACGCTATTTTAGATGGGTAGGGTGGTGCCACTAGTCCTTATCGTGATTTCTGTAGATTGTTAGAAGCTCGTATGACTACTATTTCATATGACGATTTGTTTGGTTTATTATTGATTGAGGAACACCAATTGAGAAAGGAGATAAGCCCAATTGAGGATATTAATCATATTTTGACTCACTACACTCACCCTCAGAATACAAGTGGGCGTGGTAGAGGACGTGGTAGGCACCAATTCCAGCCTCACCGCCATTCGTAGGGGCAATTTAGAAGCCTCGGATATGTGGTTGCTCATGGCCAACATGGCAAAAATTACCAGCCCTATGGTCAGCAGCCCCAACGCCACCAGTAGTATAATTTGGGCCTACTTCCATTGCCACCAGCTCTTGCTTCGATCACACAATAGGCACCTAAAGATGTTTCGACTTTGGTCTATCATAATTGCAAGGGAATGGGCCATTATTCCAAACAATGTCCCTCACATCGGCTAAATACCTATCACCGTCCTCCCTCTTCAACTTTACTACCATTAACTTGACCGACCAATCTTGGATCATAGATATCGGCGCTACACACCATTTCACCTCCGATTTTGGAAAACTCCATCTTTATTCTGATTTTCGGTCCTAAAGAAGTGCTTCTAGGTAATGGTTCTAAACTTTCTATACATCATGTTGGTTCATCTTTTGTTCCAAATACATCAATAAAATTGCATTAGGTCTTACATGCCCCTAATTCAAATTCAAATTTAATTTCTGTTGGTGCACTCACTAAAGCTAACAATGTTTCCGTTGAATTTTTTAATGTTTGTTTGTTGTGAAGGACCTTCTTTCCAAACAGGTGATCCTTCGAGGCCAGAATAAGGATGGTTTACATCGATTGGCATCTATGTCTCGTGCTCCAGCTCGCACACATGCTACTTCTCTAACTATGTGGCATGAACGACTTAGGCATCCTTCTTTTCCAATTGTCAATCGTGTTCTTCATTAAAATAATAGTAGGTTTATAGACTAGTCATCGAAGTGTCAATTGTGTTTGTATTGTTCCGTTAGTAAGAGTCATCGTTTGTCTTTTCTCTTTCCGAGTCTGTTGTTTCTGGACCATTAGATTTAATTTGTTCTGATGTATGGGGACTGGCCCCTATCCAATCACATGATGGTTTTTCATAATACATTTTATTTTATGATCATTTTAGCAAATACAGTTGGGTTTATTTTATGGAACATAAATTAGATGCGCTGTCTATTTTCATTCTATTTCGCACTATAGTTGAGAAATTTTTTAATTGCTCTATTAAATGTTTTCCATTTGATGGGGGAGGAGAATTCAAACCAATTAAAAAATACCTTCAATAGTATGGCATTAAATTCAGGATGTTATGTCCTTATACCCCTGAACAAAATGGTAATGCTGAATGAAAACATTGTCATGTGGTTGAAACTTGTCTTGCTTTAATACATTGTTCTGATTTACCTATGCAGTTCTGGTCCTCTGCCTTTGATATAACTACTATTTTGATAAATCAAATGCCTTCTAGTGTCATCAATTTTGATAGTCCTTTTTATCGCTTGTTTAGTGAATCTCTCGATTATTCATGTCTACGAGTGTTTGGTTGTCTGTAAAGGTTATCGTTGCTTTGATCCATTTTCAAATAATTTTTTTGTCTTACATCATGTCTTTTTTAATGAGCAAGTTTTCCCTTATTTGTACCTCGTGAAGCCTACTGTGCATGATCCAATTGACCATACCTCCCTACCATCCATTACCATACACACAAACCCACCACTCATTTCGTAAACAACCACTCCTCAACCTGACCCGCCACTATGCATAACACAACCTGACCCGCCAACTCGTTTACATGCACCACTGTAAGCCCAAACCGAAACACAATCACCACAACTAGATTCACCGCCCACTCCTCCTAGGAAAAGTAAGACCATTTCTCAACTTTATGCCAAACCGAACCTTCAACCCCGAGCCTTTCCCTTACAATTGACTTGCACGAGTCTTCGACATCTAACTCGGCATGTCATATCTCGCGTGCCGAGGTCTGGAAACATGGATCACGAGCTTTGAATACAAGCAGTACTCCTACTGATCCCACATGTCACACTCAGGCTATTAAATCTCCACACTGGCGAGTAGCCATGTCAGATGAGTTTTCAGCACTTATTCATAATGACACTTGGGAACTTGTGCCACCAAATGAAGCGACAAATGTTATCGGGTGCAAATGGGTTTTCAAAACAAAGTTACATGTTAACGGGATAGTTGAACTCTATAAAGCATGCCTAGTGGCGAAGGGTTTTCTCCAATGGCCTATTATGGGCTTCTCAGACACATTCAGTCTAATTATTAAAACTGCCACTATTTGACTCCTTCTATAATTAGCTGTAAGTAACTCGTGAGTAATTAACCATTTCAATGTTTTGAATGCAATTTTACATGGCGGTCTAGATACACCAGTCTATATGGTACAATTGCCTGGTTTCATTGATCCTCGTTGTCCTACTCATGTCTATCAATTAAGAAAATCTCTTTATGGTCTCAAACAATTGCCTCGTATATGGCACCAAAAGTTTACTCAGTCTCTTCAGGATTATGGTTTTCGAAGCTCACAGGCTGATGTTTCTCTTTATTTTTATTGTTGAGGTTCATGCATCTTATTTTACTTACTCTACGTTGATGATCTTCTTGTGCTTCGTAATGATTCCAAACAAGCTTCACATTTATTTTCATTCTTAAAATATCAGTTTGCGATTTAGGATTTGACACCAGTCAAATCTTTTTTAGGGCTTGAATTCTCATGAAGACATGGTCAATTGTGTCTTCCCAAAGAAAATACATGTAAGATCAGATCAATCGCGCCAACATGTCATTGGCCAAATTGGTTTCTACTCTCGCTGCCCCTGTGAAGCCTATAGATGTTGATTCTAGTAAATTCAATGATGTTACACACTATCGTAGTTTTGAGGGTGGTCTTCAATATCTCACTATTACCCGCCCTGATGTGGCATTTTCAGTTACAAAAGGAGCACAGTCTATGAACTCGCCAACTGTTTCTAATTGGCAGGCTCTAAAATGAATTTTGCTTTACCTACAGGGCACCATTGATTTCAGCTTGCAATATTGTAAACAATCGGGCATTCACTTGCATGGTTTTTCTGATTCTGACTGGGATGGTGATCCTATGGATCGTCGTTCGACGATAGGTTTTGGAATTTATCATGGCACAAATCAGATCTCATGGACATCAAAGAAGCAACAGATAGTTTCTAGGTCCTCTACAGAGGCTGAGTACCGGGCAATTGCTAACACAACCTCTGAGTTGGCATGGATTGAACTTCTCCTGCGAGAGATTGGGTTTCTGGCTGATGGCCCGCCGACTCTTTGGTGCGATAATTTAAGAACGACTTACCTCACGGCCAATCCAATCTTTCATTCACTGACAAAACATTTGGAGTTGGACTTCCATTTCGTACGTGAAAGGGTAGCCTAGAAATCCCTTCTAGTTCGGCATATTTCGAAGGAAGACCAGGTTGCGGATATATTCAACAAGCCATTATCCCGTTATCGGTTCTTTCTATTACGGGACAAGTTGGTTGTGGTTCACAACCCCACCTAACTTGCGGGGGGTGATAGATTATATTCTTATGTAAATAATATCAGGTTTATTATCTACCTAATTTGTGTATTGTAAAGTTGTAGCCATACACAACTCTTTTCCTATTGTGATTGTTATTATTAATATAAGTACACGGTTTAGTGTATGTGAGAATTCCCAAACCTAACGAGCTATCAACCCCAGCAGAGACATTCTCTGCCCCTATAAAATTACCATTCATTTTCAATGGAAAACTTGTTACAATCATATGTCCTGTGCTTACATATGTCCACCATGTAATAATTTTTCTTGGATTAATTTCCATCCACAACCATAATTGTTGACTTCATTACCTCCATTATTGAAAACGTGTCTGCATCTTTAACATTTTTTTAAATTAAGTTTAATGAGTTAAAACATTTTACCGTGTCAGGTTTTGGTATTATATTTTGATTAAATGCTTTGCTTCGTTTACTTCTGCAGCTGGTGGGGGAAACTAATGATCAAGCCTAATTTGTTGATAAACATTGATGAAAATTATGAGTCGCTTTTGTTAGTGCAAATAACGAATAAAAGCTGAATGTCTATTGCAAGTTTAACCCTTTGTTTTATAGGCTGTTTTGGTACATTATTTTGATTACTCATTTGAAACTATCAGAACGACCCATTCGAAGAGAAATTGAGTGAGACCATCAAACTTTTTATCAGTCAGACTCATAAACAGAAACCATGAAACTGGAGCAACAAGGGACCGAATGAAAGAGTTGGCTCTCACTTTTTTCGGACTGCGATCAAACGACGGTTGAAGCAGGCTATGGGAAAGTAGTTAATTTTAATATGACTTTATGGATTAGATGGAGATGATGAAATTTGGGCGAGATAGAAGTTTAGATTGAGATTAGAATGACAGAGATTTAGATGAGAATAAATTGTATTTTATTTAGTTTATTTTTTTTATTTTCAACAGTAAACACGCTCCACTTTGGTCAAAGGGAGACACATCAGGTACCACGTTGGAAGGAGGTAGCACAGAGATGCACTTTTTACATATTGAGGTAGTTTGGAGGTCTACTTCAAGATGAGGGATATAAATAGTGAAAACGCGCAAGTTGAGAGGGATAAAAGAGCATTCGACCTTTTTCCAATTCATATGAGGCTTGATTTATAATTACTTTTAGTGTTTTTTCCAATCCTTATGTTGAATATAATTTATGGTAGCTCCCTTCAATTCAAATAGTTCATTAAGTCTACATTAAATTTGTTGAAGGTGCCTAAAATGTTGCTATAGAGTTGTGTAATTAGAAAATGTGATATATTTTTAGTTATTGGTTGAGTTTGTGGAGCATATAATGTGTTAGTGGTATTAGTAGTTATTGTTAGTTATTTTTGTATGCCTATATAAAGGCTATATGATTTATCGTTTAAGTGAGATGAAATTGTAAATGAAATTTAGAAAATATTTTATTCATCTCCCTTCAATTTTATTTTCCTCCTCCAAAATTTCTAACAATTAGTATCAGAGCATAAATGATCTTAAGGGGCTTGTGAGGTTGGGCTGCAAAATTGAAGAAATACAAGCAAATGAAAAGTTGCAGAAACAACGAAAATAATTGAAAAAACGATCTTTTTGATTGGAGAGAAGTGTTCCAATAATTGAAGATTGGTGAGAAGTCTACCGTGAAAAGTTTGTGGAGAGAAGTGCTCCATGAATTGTTAATGGAGACAAGTGCTACATTGATTGGGTTGGTGACAAGCGCATCAACAAGTTAATTAGTGAGAGAGTGCAGCATCAAAACATAAGAGAAAGGGCTCACGCAAGTTGTAATTTTTTTATTGTAACACATTAGGCAAGGAGGAGTGTTGAAAGTGCCTAAAATGTTGCTATGAAGTTGTGTAATTATAAAATGTGAGAATGGAAAATATTGTCATATTTTTAGTTATTAGTTGAGTTAGTGGAGCATATAATGTGTTAGTGGTATTAGTAGTTATTGTTAGTTATTTTTATATACGTATATGAAGGCTATATCATTTATTGTTTAAGTCAGATGAAATTGTGAATGAAATTTAGGAAATATTTTATTCATCTCTCTTTTATTTTAGTTTCCTCCTCAAAAATTTCTAACAGAATTTTTTGGGATCTGTAAGGGAAAATGGTACACCCAATCTCTTTAACCCGCTTGTGCGGAAACCTTGGTAGACATTGGAGTAATGTTGTTGCCATTTCTATTATGAAAAATATAAAGATATGTGCTCACAAGGGATGTTGTGGTGTGCAAGTGTTTATTTATATAGCATTTATTTATTAATTTTGTCCCATTAAGTAAACAAATAAAAGAGCTGAATGGAACACAAAACTAAATTACACATAGCGTTTATTTATTTATCAAGCCATATGATTACATACATTTTAGATAATGAAACAACTAGGAATGGAATCCCTAGCCGCACCCTACACGCAGCCGCACCCTACCCGCACCCTTCCCCAGCCGCACTCTTCCCGCAGCCGCACCCTACCCGCACCCTGCCCCGGCCGCACCCTACCCGCACCCTTCCCTAGCCGCCGTCTACACCACCGACCGTCAACCCTGAACCGATCTGTGAGCACCCACCGCCAGCCACAATACCGAAACCCTATCCCCCCCCGAAATCGCCATTACCAAATCCCTAACCCCCCAAAAATTTACTTTGAGAATTTCCCAAACCACTTTGATGCAGCGGCTATGAAAAGAATGTTCAATAGATATGGGGTGTATGGCCGGGTCTATATTGCCCGGAAAAGGAATGTGAAGAACCTTAATTTTGGATTCATCACACTCGATGGATCTATGCGGATAAGGGAAGCGTTGGATGCCCTGAATATGATAGCGATTGGTGCGATTAGACTCAAAGCTTTCAAAGCTAGGTATGACAAATCGAAAACAGCCCCCAAAGCACGGTCTAATCCCGTGGTAGCAGTTCAGAAGCCGATATTCAGAAACTCCCCTCGAGATCATCGGTCCTTTGTGGATGTTGTGGCGAATCAAGCCCCACGAGAAGAGTCGACCATTAACCCGATCCAGGTGACATCCTCTCCTAGTGTACCTGCTGCATCTATACTGAAAAGTGAGGTAGTGGTTAAATCTGTACCTTGGAAATCAAAATCTTGTTTGGTTAAACTTAACAATATTTCTCACATCCGTAATATACATGATTTGTTGAGCGATCACGGTTTTGAATCTGTATTTGCTGCTCCTGTTGGTGGATTTTATGTGATTGTTTCGTTTAGATCAGAAGTGGTTCTTATGGACTTTATGAATGAGGATTGGAAAGTTATGGATCATATTGTAGAGTCAGTTTGTGCACTTCCAGTAGATTTCGTGCCGACGGAATGTATTATGTATCTGGATCTCACCGGAATTCCGCCAGCTCTTGTTTGTGAACCTGTGGTGCGGGAACTGGCAGCGAGATTTGGACGAGTTGTTTCGATAGATTGTAATTTTGAAAAACCGGATCGGTTGGATGTAGTATCGTGCCTTGTTTCGGTACCGCTTGGGACAGCCAGTAGGAATTTGACGTTGGCTGTAGGGGATAGAGATATAATGATATACACGAACCTTAGACAGGGAATTGGCTGCCAACACAGTCAAGAGTACGAATACGGGTCGGAAGAGCGAAGCGAACCAGAGGAGGAACCTTCGGACAGGTGTAGTAGTGAATCATCGGGGAACAAAGATGAAATTAGATCGGACGAGGATGATGAGACTGTTGCGGATAGCAACAACACAAGTCCGGGTAGCACCCACCCTTCCGGCGACAGGCCGTTAATTGAGGGAAACAACGCGGTGGATTCGGGTATGGAGAATTCAAGTTCTTCGGGCCCAAACATCCCAAATATGAATAGAATTATCATTCGCAGGGAAGAAAATGAGCCAACCGTCAGTGAGGAATTAATGACTTTCCGAATCGGAGAGAAGCTTGAGTTGTTTAACGAACAAAATATGGGCTTGATTATAGAGGCATTGGAAGGGCAACGGCGTTGAGAGAGCTGCTGGCCGAACTGGGATGTTGTGAGTTTTATCATGACTTTGAGTTTTATGTGTTGGAATTGTCGCGGGGGCTTATTGAATGGGGCCAAACAGTTTTTGGTGCGGTCATGTGTTCGTAAGTGGCAGCTTCAGGTTTTTGTCCTAGTTGAGACAAAGTCCCTATCGGTTACAGATCAGGTTGTGAGGAAGTTTTGGGGCCATAACGATTTTCATTTTCATTGTATCCCGTCGCATGGCTTGGCAGGAGGTTTATTGATCTCATGGAATCCTAATTTAATTCTTGGCTCGATCACTGCTTCTACAGATAGATGGTGTCTGCTACATATTGTGTCTAGTCAACTTGAGGTAAATTTACTATGCTTATATGGTCCCCCTATTCCCAGGGATAGGAATCAATTTTGGTGTGATCTGCTGCCCCATATTCAAAACATTGATAACTTGATGATATGTGGTGATTTTAACGAAGTGTTACATAGCTCTGAGCGAGGTAGAAGTGGGAATACGGGGGCGAGTTCGATGATTAGGTTCCAGGAATTTGTTAATGAATGTGCTCTATTTGATTTGCCATTACATGGGCGTGACTATACGTGGTCTAATGCTCTATCCTTCTCTAGGATTGATCGTGTCTTGGTGTCGTGCAATATTCTTGATAGGTGGCCGGGACAGAATGTGATGACGGTTGATTCAACGCTATCAGATCACTTTCCGATTATATACCGGTCCCATGCATTGGTATCGGATGGCAAGAAGGTGTTTCGATCATTGAACTGTTGGTGGGAAAAGGACGGGTTTCTACCTTTTCTAAGATCGAAGTGGGAGGCCATAGAATTTGCGGATCCGGGGCGCGACATTGATTTTAAATTATGCCGATTAAGGAGCTTTATCCGGCCTTGGCATCTATCTAATTTTGGCGGGTTAGAGGGAAGAATAAAGAAGCTAGAGGCTCGTATTATATTTTTGACATCCAGTTTGGTGGTCCGACCTTTGGAGGAGGGAAGTAGATCGGAGCTTCAGTGCGTGAGATCGGAATTACTTACCTGTAGACGGAACCTTGAACAAATTCGTCACCAACAATCACGTGTTAACTGGACTTTACTGGGTGATGATAATACAAGTTTTTTTCATAGGATGGCATCAGCGAGGGCTAGGGGGAATCGGATTTCACAGCTGGAAATTGATGGAGTTGTATCTTCTAACCCGGTACTTATTAAATCCACGATACGGAATTTTTATTCCAGGCTGTTTTCGAAACAAGAGGAGGTGCCGTTTTCCTTGGGCGAACTACAATTTCGTATGGTTGATGCGATGGACAATGCGCGGCTAGTTGAATCTTTTTCTGAGGCTGAAGTGTGGGACGCAGTGTGTGCTTGTCAAGAAGGTAAGGCGCCGGGGCCGGACGGATTTAATTTCTTCTTCTATAAACGCTTCTGGGAGGACATGAAATCGGATGTGCTAGCTCTGTTTGGCGAATTTTATAGGCATGATCAGCTGCCAAACTCTATCAAGTCATCTTTTACCGTATTGATTCCTAAAGTCCCGGGGTCGTCGTCATTGGGGAATTATAGACCGATTGCCCTTATTCATGGTATATATAAAATTGTGTCGAAAGTACTTGCGAAAAGATTACAGGTTGTCCTACCTCAGCTGATTTCTGACAACCAGTTTGCTTTTGTTAAAGGCCGTAATATTCATGAATGCTCATTTATAGCCTCGGAAGTGATCCAATCAATCCACCGCAGTGGTCAGTCTTCTGTGGCTCTCAAGCTTGATTTCCATAAAGCATACGATAGTGTTTCTTGGACTTATATTGACTCAGTGTTGAAGAGGATGGGGCTCTCTGATAAGTGGATTAGATGGATGGTGACCTGCAGAGCGAACTCGACAACATCTATTCTTATCAATGGTAGTCCCACAGATCCGATCTATTTGGGCAGAGGGGTTAAACAAGGTGATCCCATTTCTCCATTCCTTTTTGTCTTAGCAGTGGAAGGTCTTAAACAGCTCATTGACGCAAGTGTCCGTAAGGGTATTTTACCTGGGTTTCGTATTCATGGGTCAGAGAAGGATATATCTATTCTTCAGTTTGCGGACGATACGATGTGCTTCCTACCTGCAGATGAGTCTCTCTTACCTACTTTTATCCGTTTAATACGTTGTTTTGAGTTGATTTCAGGTCTACGAATAAATTTTGTTAAGAGCTCAATTATGGGTATTAACGCGCAGGACGACTTGTTGAATCGGTGTGCGGAGACAATGGGTTGTAAGATCGAAAGATTTCCCATTACTTATCTAGGCGCCCCTCTCAGTACGAGACGCATCCCGGTGTCTTATTGGAACGGGTTGATTGGTAAGTTCCAAAATAGGCTGGCAAGTTGGAAAGGTCAGTGTTTATCGTATGCTGGCAGGGTGGTCCTTATAAAATCGGTTCTCTCATCTATCCCGATATATTTGTTATCATTGAATAAGATGCCGGCCTCTATTAACAATAAGCTTGTTCAACTGATGCGTAATTTCTTGTGGAAAGGTATAGCGGACTCTAGCGGGATCTGTAAAGTGAGTTGGGAGACAATTATGCTACCAAAAAATTTAGGTGGCCTATATGTTAGGGATCTAAGACTAGTCAATTGTAGTTTATTGCTGAAATGGATATGGCGGTCTAGAACAGAAGGGCAGGGTTCGTTGTGGTATGAGCTGTGTGTCCGTCGATATGGCTTCGTGTCATGGAACTCGTTTGAAGATGTTAATAGATCCCGCATTTCGTATGTTTGGCAAGGCATTATATCTTGTTGTGTAAAGAACTCAACCTTCTGGGAGTTGTTTAAATCGAACGGGAGAGTTAAAGTGGGGAACGGGGCGAGCGGATCTTTTTGGCATGATAATTGGACTGCAAATGTGTCATTATCTGTTCTTTTCACTGATCTGTATCTATTATGTAATAGAAAAAGCTGTTCGATTCGGGACGGGAGTCTGTCTATTTCTGAGGGAGCAGCATTTTCTAGGCCTTTTTGGAAACGTAGTCTAAGGATTACTAGTAGGGAGAGGTGCTCCCAGATGCGTAATTGGATTTCCCAAGTCTGCCCTGCTGTTTTTGTGGGGGACGGGGCTGTCGGCAACAGGGGGCAGCAGCCACACGTTGGGTCTCAGGTGGTGGCAGATAAATTTGAATGGGATCTGGAAGCTAATAAGGTCTTTTCAGCTGCATCTTTTTGTTTAGGGTACTATAGGTCGCCTCAAAGGACTACGCCGGAAACGGATTATATGGTGGTTTGGAATGCGTGTCTTATTCCTAAAGTCAAATTTTTTGGCTGGTTATTGTTACATAGACGCCTCCCAACGAAAGTCTTTCTGGTTTGTCGCGGATGCCAAGCTGTATTGAATGACAAGTGTCCGTTTTGTGATGAATCCGAAACAATTGATCATGCTTTGTTTCACTGTTTGGGTAGTTATCGTATATGGGTTCAAGCTTTTCTGTTACTAGGGATTTCGGTAACAATGCCATTCAAGGGGGCTGATTTTCTTGTAGTATGGCGAGCGCATTTTTCCTCAGGGATTGGACAGGAGTTTGGTACGGCTTTTTGGTTTATGATTGCGTGGGCCATTTGGAAAAGGCGGAATAAGTTCGTGTTCGAGGGTGTCTTAAGCACAGATGATCTCTTGGGGGCAAGCATTCATCTATGCTGGTTCTTTTTCAAGTATCGAAGACGGAATCTTAATTTTGTTGTTTCTGATGTATTTAACTGTCCAGATTTATTTCTAAGCTGTAACTAGCTAGGTGGCATCGGTTGGCCTATTCATTGTATAGTCATACCTCGGGATCGGATTCCATATCCGTATCACCTTTAGGCTGTATCCTTGTTCACTGACGCTCTCATCTTGTGAGCGGTCTTTGGATTGCATTAATAAAGAGAGGTAGGTGTTTTGTAGGTAAGCGGGGGCATCAACCTAGTTGGGACGCCCGCCCCGAAATTTTCACCTATCTCGATCCTTTTCCTTCTGGAGAAACACAATATTTCTCCGGGGGGTTTTCAAAAAAAAAAAACTAGACATGGTAGGTTTAAAGACGGACATTCCAACCAAGTTGCCAATCCTACGCCCTTAAACTAAAACAATCTTATTATTATTATTATTATTATTATTATTATTATTAGCACATACACTTGCGCGCGCACACAAAGCAATCAAATAGTAATGCAAATTAAACAAAAGGCCAGATTTCTTCAGCGTAATTATCGTCATTATCTTCACCATAATCAGCCCAAAGCATAACCCCTCCATACTTATCTGATTTCTTAATCACAGGAAGAACATCAGAAGTGAGATTATGTACCGGGATGAATCCAGCTGCAGTTGGTGATCTGGGTATTCCCAGGAATACTTTATTGGTCACGTTACTCAAAGTCCAATCGTTCCATGACTTCACAAGATCAGTAATACTAGAAGGCGAATATTCACAATAATTGTGATAGAATTCAACCCAAACATAATCGAAAAGACCCGTTTCGAGAGCTTTCCCAATCCAATAATCGGGAAATGGACATTCAGGAATTGCAGATAAGTACACTTTCTGATCGTCGGTGCTATAGTTTGACAGGGATCTAGCAAGATCCTCCCAGTATAAGGCTGCCCCCTCAATGTAGAAATCAATTCCATCTAGAATAGCAGGTCCCAAAGGACGAGGATCAGTCGAATCAGTCCCACCTAAATAACTATTCCAAAGGTAAGCAGCAACCTGCCTGGCATCCTCCGTAGAACTAAGAGAGTGGGTCGCGCCTCCTCCCCCGAGAGAGAGAAAAACCTTAATCCCTCGACCTTGACAGAATTCAATATCGCCACTTACCCATTCACATCCATCGATGTTTGGATCGCAATGGACTCCAAGGTTCAGCATAGGGGTTCGATTGCTGCCAAAAGTTGTCAGGAAACCGATGTTGATATACTCGTAAAGTGGACTAGAGGAATTAGTACCGTTACGTTTACATTCTTCAGCTAGGGTTCGTTCTTTGCTATGCTGACCCCAATAGATTGATATTCCACCTGCTTCTGAACTTGCTACAAATGTTAGAATTAAGGACAACAAAGCTGTTAAAGTCATTGCTGAACCTGATGCCATATTGCAAATAAGAAGCTTTGTAGTAGAAACTTTGAGTGTGAGTGATTTAGTGTTTGGTCTTCACCAGATGCTCCTCTTTTATAGTGGAAAATTTATGTTTAACGTAATTTTTTAGTGCTGAATGGATAGAGTACTTGTTAGGACACGTGTTGCTTATATTACGTTAAGTTAATAGAGTGTTAGTTAAGTTAAATTATTTGCTCGCTTGGCATGGTTTCCAAATGCACCCTTTTTTTAAAAATTACTCCGGTGAGGGAAAATGTAGGTGGAAGAGGTTTCCACTGCCGTTTAAAACCCTCACCAAAGTAATATATTCGCTAAATTAAGAGCGTGTTTTCCAACAACGATTTTGTCTCAAACAGCGAGCTGCCCCTTACCTTTAAAACTCATCATATTTCTCCTTTATACTTGAATAAAGTGCACCGGTTTACCTTTAAACGCCACATGTCAACTTATGGTTGGTTTGAGGTTTCAAATATATGTCAATTTTCTAATTTTGGCATTCAGGGACAAACTGATGCAATTTTTACTAGGGGCAACCATTGGCGAATCCATGTTATTGGATGTGGGTCCGTGGACCTCACATTCTTGAAATAAAATAGTATAATATTACATGGTGTTAAAAATATGGACACCATAAGAATATGTAATTTAAAATCTACAAAAAAGACTTCTACAAAAAAAGTTTGTAGTATTCAATAATGAAATTTACCAATCAAATTCAATGATTACCCTTATTTCTTTACCCACTATCTAAACTTTCCATTTCCCATATTTCGTTTATTCATTTTTAGCTTCTTATTGGTAGTGAAAAAAACGTAAATGAGTTTTTTTTATATCAATTTCATTCGAACAACTACTATTTACATATTTTTTGAATGAAACAACTATTTACATATGCTCAAAAGTAAAATTTATTTGTCCAATAAAACACGGACCCTATAAAAAACAGAGTTTGGATTCACCACTGGGGGCAACGAGGTGCATTTCAAAGGTCAGGAGGCAATTGGCTATTTGAGCAAAGTTTAGGGATTGATAATGTGTTTTGCCTATACAAAAAGGGTTGATGACTTTTCGGTTTGGGTACAATTTTGTGTCTTTATTTGGTGGAAACATGTCACTAATTATAACTTATGATTATACCATGAACCCTATATTGTTTTTTGTAAAATTCCGTCATTTTTTTTATTAAAAGTTGAGTACCGGAACCCGACCTCTATTTATTAAATGGAAAAAAGAAAAATACCAAAAAGGAAAAAGAAAAAAAAGAAAGAAAACAAAAAAGAAAACAAAAAATAAAAACGAAAGATCTCTTTATGAAGGAGATTAGTATCCCAGCTTATGACCACGCTGAACTTGCTCCCTAGTAGGAAGCACTAATCCTTTCTTTTTGTTGACTGAAAATGGTTATCAACTAGAACCGGTGCTATTGGAGGCACTATCAACATGAGAGTCATTAGGGAATTGTAGAGCCACATTCTGCTCTTCTAGAGCCTTATCATGTTGTAAACATACTTCTAAATTAATTCCATCAAAATTAAGACCATCCAAGGTTTGAAAAACATTTGCTGTTGTAACTACTGCAGCAATTTTATTCCACTCCGAATCTCGTTGTCTCTGTTTGCTACGTTGGAGGAGTGGCAAATTGGGCTGGTTATGCAGAGCAAGTGCATACGCATTAATATTTTCAGAATCTTCGTCTCTTTCTTCCCAATAGTACGCCAAAGAGATGGACTTATTTCCCTTTTTAGCGAGCTTTCCTCAACCTGAATTTCTCTATCTTTCGGGCAATCAGATTCTCACTGAGGCTTATCAAACACCTCATTAGCCGCAACCTCAATCACCGCAATAGTCAAGCCTCAATTGCCTCGGTAACAAATGTGTCAATCTCCAAACTGGCTTCACGATTGCCAGTTGGTAAAACTGATTTAATTCTCTCGGAACTTCCATTAATATGAGTTGTATCCTTCATAATAGAGTTGTATTTCTTTCTATTCAAAACATTCGTTCTTTCTTTAGTAGTCTAAGTTGAATGTTGCTTAGCTCGTTCTGAGTTTTCAGGATTAGATTGAGCAGCCTACTGTATTGCCCCAACCTTGGGATTATTCTTTTGATTCCCAGGTTGCTTTTCCTAAAACTTGGATTGTGTTATGATCAAAATGGATGGGAACTCCAATGATTCATGCTACACTTGAGAGCAGCCTACGATCCCAAAACTCCCATGGGAGATTATTTAAACGAATCCAAACTTGGCAAGAAGTTTGTTTTATGCACCATAGGATCAAAACCAGCTTTCCAAACTGAAAACATCATAATCTCTGGTTTTAGGTTTTGGTTCCCTATAGACCGAACCATCTCTAAAGCATCAGCCGATGGCATGATTATATGATAAAATCCCTTCCCCAAGGATATCAACTTCCAATCCATCTTCCGATTCCATATAGAATTCGGTTTAAGGTTGATATCTACATGTTTCCAATGAGAATCCCCTTTAGTAAGAGTCAATCTGCCGATTGCGGAATGTTGATAGGTTGATAATCGGTCTTTGTAAAATTCCGCGGGTATCTTGATGGCTTTGTAGATGTCTCCGGCATTTGAGACGATTGGAAAAACCATCTTTTTAGAAGAATTTTCAGGGGAAGAGACGGAAACCTCTCCGTTTATCACAACCCCATAGGATTGTTTTTGAGGTTTGGAGCTAGGGTTTTTCTTGATTTTTGAACAGGAACTTGTTTGTTATCATTGGTTTTTTCATTACTTTTTCAGTAGAAGGAGAGACAGGATGCATCCATGTTGAAGAAAGAGAAGGCATGGTGGCCAGAAGGGAAAGAAAATCAGATTCGGCTGGAAGGGCTTTTTCTAGGGTTTTCAATCTCAGAGCGTTTTCTCTTCGGATTTAGAATAATGGTCTTCAATGAATTTTTGTTTGGTTAGATTTTCGTAAAATTCGTTCATTTACGAATCCAAAAATATGGAATTGTAATAAATCAAAATTATGTAATTTTTTTATTTTATTTTGGTAGTTTTGTTTTTGGATTTTACTATTTTTTTAGCCTGGAAAAATGAAAAACAAAGAAAAGGAAAAAAGAGAAGTCAAAAGAAAGCAACAAAGACACACTAACAACCATTTAAACAGCAAAAAAACTCTGAACTTGATTAGGTTATCTGCGTGTGCATTCAACTTGTTCCCTGCTAGAGTTCTTTCTATTTTTGAAGTGGAAATGACTTCCATGGAATAAGATCTCTCTCATCCTCCTCGTGTCATGAGCTTTAATGAGTTGAAAATGAAGACTTCCTCCTTTCATAATGTGGTTTAACCACAACAGTTTTGCTGTTTCATCTGACCTCTTCTATTTCCGTTGAATCAGCCCAAGAACCCAGAACTCCTCTCTGAGGTGAAGAATAATTATGATTTTAATTCTGGGATATCGATGTTAGCATTTGAAAATTTATTTTGTACATGATCATCCTCCATGCCCTGTAGTTGATGTTTAGATTGCCCGATGAATTTGAAGAGTTGAATCATAATCTACAATGTGGTCGTGTTGCTTTGCTTGTGGCTTCTTGAGCAACAAAATTTTCCGATGTATTGTCCCGCTAAGCAACTTCTATTGAGAAGTTCTCATTCAGATTAGATGCACATTGTTGCGCCTTGTTTGATCCATCAAGTTCAACTTGTATTCGGAACAAATTATGTTAAAGGTTTGTTTTGTTGGTACAGTTTCCTTCGATTGCTCCAGATTGATATATTTGCGACTTACGTTGCATTGATCAACCCCGGGTTATAGCTACCTGTGAATATCCGCTCTAGTGGGTTGAGCAAGTTGTTTGCTATGGTGACACTGAACGGAACTGTACAATTTGCAAGCAGGAGGAGGGTGTTCATATCCAATGTCGATCCAATTTTCTTTTCCATTCCTTTTAATCCCGATTGTTTGTGGCAAATTCGTTGTAATACCAATATCAACCAAGAGCCTAGCAATGTGACCAAAGTCCCCTTCCAATGTTGTTTTATCAATCCACATCACCAATACATTGAGCAAAATCCACTAAGATACGATGATCCCAATACTCCCATGGCATAGCCTGAAAACGAATCCAAACTTGGGCACAAGAAGAAATATTTCGGGTTTAAGGTTTAGGCTAGCATGACTCAAAATTAAATTTTCAGTTTCGGACTGAAAACCATCACATGTTAAGAAGAGTTAACTAGAGAGAGGTTTTATGTTTGAATGTATATTTTTATTATGAAACTTATAAATTGTATTTATGTTATGCTTCGTTAATTTTTTTAAAAAAAACTTTGTCTTATTTGGGCTTATATTAATTAGAAATAAAAATCAAAGTCCGCCCCGGATGTGATTCGGACCTGAGAGCTCTAGAGGTCAGAGCTTTAATGTTAACCACTAGGCTAACACCTCAATCACATGTTATGGTTAATTAATTACTTTTCAAATAGGTGTTGGAATTTGGACCATTTTTAGATAAATTTCAAAAACATATCATGTGATTTCGTTCATTTTTAAAAAGATAATCATAAAAATTTTGTTTTCAAAACGAGAACTATGGATTCAAAAGTTAGCAAATAAAGGAAAAAATTTACAAAATATCTTTTTTTAATGTTACAAATGGTATTTTAATTAATTCAAGATTCCTATAATTTAATCATATTATTTATGAATTATATATTAAGAAGTGAATTTGTTTCGAAGATTTTTGATTTTTTTATGTTTTTTCAAAATTATTATATTCTTTTAAGTAAAAATATACTTAAACTTGTCTAAAAAATTCAATATTTATCACTAAGGTGTATTGTATTTTTACTAACCAACCTTCAAAATTTCAGTTCAAAACGGGCA
Source organism: Euphorbia pulcherrima (assembly GCA_947683365.1). NCBI lineage: Eukaryota > Viridiplantae > Streptophyta > Magnoliopsida > Malpighiales > Euphorbiaceae > Euphorbia > Euphorbia pulcherrima. The sequence continues at coordinate 9,506,949 of CANTUS010000010.1, forward strand.
AGATTACCTTTTTTCCTGATATATTTTCAAATTGAGGATTTTTTTTGTCATATGTTTGCCAACTTTTAAAACCATAGTCCTCGTTTTGGAAATAAAAATTTTATGATCCTCTTTTTAAAAATGGCCGAAACCACACGGTATATTTTTTAAATTTACCCTTTTCTTTGTAAGCTTCCCTAACTTTACTAAAGGCCAAATAAAACTTTTCAAGCATGTAATTGGCCCAAATGGTTTTTTTTGCCACCCCCAACTTTCACTTATTTCTACTAACTCTCCGAACTTAATAAAAGTGCACAAGTTTACCTTTACTGGTTACATGATAACTTTTAATTTATTATGTACAAATGTGGCTATATATGTGCTTCTAGTTATCCAAGTTGAGTTGGCTGGCAAAGGACTCTTTTGACAAGTTTGAGAAGTAAATATTTGCACTTTCAAAAATATAGAAAGTAATTAATGTAATACACTTTTATCAAATTTAGAATTTTATTTCAGAGAAATGGAAATTGAAGGATAAGTTCGTGTAGATAAAGATGTATTTAACCTTTTCTTCAATTATTATAGTAAAAAAAAGATAGATAAAAGAGATTTATATCGCCGTTAAAAACTCTCATTAAAGTAATATATTCTATAAATTAAAATATTAATCTGGATAAAAATGTGTTCAATTAAAAAAAAAGTAAAAGATTTACTGATTAAAAGCATCTAAAACTAAAATGTACACTCCACATAAGTGGTCCCTAATCACGTGTATTTAATATAAGTGGTCCCTAATACACACTAGTAATCAACCAAGCCAACTCTCAATATGTATATACATTTTTTTTAATATGATTAGTTTAGGTTTGAGGCGGCTAGGGTTCTCTTTTGAACCCTACCCACCTTAATTCTTTTCATGGTGATTGATTGGATCTTCTCTTTATTGTTCGATAATTAGGTAGTTAAGTTTGACCATTAAAATTATTTTATCGGCGCTTGGTCGGGTTCGCGTTCACGCGTTCAACAGGACGGCGACTGGTGGTTCGGTGTAGTGGTCCTAATTTACAGTGCCAGCCTTTCATCAGAGGCAACGAGGGTCTGTTTGGTCGGTGTCTTGACTAGGAGTCATCCGCAGCCTTTCATTTTCTTCTAACTGATTTTGTTCCAGCTGTTTCTTTGACAGTTCTGGATGTTTCGTCCCCTCTCTCACTGCGCGGTTTTGCCAGCAGTTTTTATTATGGAGATCGCTCTCACATCTCTTCCTCCGTTTCCACTGAGTACAATTGTCCTTTGGCAATTCATCGTTGCTCAGGTGGTGCCTTTTGGGGCAGTATTCTTCCCTTGGACGGTTGCCTTCTCCTTGGAATGTGTTTTGGTTAATCGGCTTGGATCTCGTTCAACTTGAGTCAACGGTTTGATGTCGTTGCATTCAATTTTACGATGATTTTGTCATCATCGGAGCCGTTCGGACTTATCATCTCTGCCTTCTCGCCGGGACTGACTATGGTGCATCACCGGGAACCTCTTCCCGCCATTTATTTTTGCTAGGAATGTTAGACCATTTGGATCACACTTTATTATAATTGGGATTTATAGTCCATTATTATTGCACTAGATTACAATTAACTTTGTTTACATCCTAGATATATTTTTTTTTTTATTTTTTCTTCTTTTTTAGCTGTCATTTTTTTTAATAAATTAAGCTAATTTTTTATGGTACTCAACTTTTACTTAAAATATACATATTTTTTGATATAAGTAGTATATACATATTTATCACATGCTATTATTATATCGATTTTAAAATAATGTACAGTTGTTAAATGGATAATATCAAAATTAAACTCATAAAATATTGAGATCTTAAATTGACAAGTGTTATTCGTGCAGATTGTGTAAAATTAAAATTTTTTAAAATAGTACATATTTTTAATTTTAATTATTTATTAAATTTAAATAATTAAAACTTAATTATATGATAAATTTTATAAATTATTAAAATTAAACTTTAATAATTAAAATTTAATTAATAATTAAAATTAATTAAATATATAATTTTATTATCTCGTAACTTTAAACAATAAAAATCCGTTATTTAATCTTTCTTTTTCTTAAATTAATTGTAATAGAGTATTCACAAATTATGATTTAATAAAAACCAAAAGAAAGGTCAACTATGGCTTGCTATTAAGATTCGCAATAACGAAACAAACAACGCCAGCTTGTACATAATTTATCAAAAAACAAGGTGTCACTTCCCATTCCATGTATATTTTTTTTATAGGAGTAACTTCAAAAACCCTCAAATAATTTTTAAAAAGACTCATGTGCTTTTTTTTTGGAAAAGGATCCTTGTAGTATTAAATATTAATAAGAAATAAATTTTTTTTAATAAATTTAGTTGTGTCAAGTTGATAAAAGGTATTTTCGGAAAACTCTAAATTTTGTAAATTTTAAAATAAAAAATGATAATTCACCTTGCCAACTCAACATTACTAACATTGTTATGGGAAAAACCGTTAATTGCTAATATTTGATAGCACAAGGGCTCTTTTAAAAAATAATACATGGGCCTTTTTGAAAACGAGTGAAACCACATATGGGGTTTTTAAAGTTAGCCTTTTTTTTTTTTATCAATTTAGTCTTTTTTAAATTAAAACTCAAGGCCGGGTAGTTTAGGCTCAATTATTGTTAGGGAAATTGTCAGTTTTGCCTCATTTGGGCAAAATAATTTCTTGCTAACTTTAGCTTTTTCTTATTTAAAGATTGAATACCGGAGTCCGGCCCCCATTTATTAAAAAGGAAAAAAGAAAAAAGACAATAGAAAAGAAAAGGAAAAGGAAAGAAAAAACAGAAAATAAAAGGAATAATTACAGATAAACTCCATATAAAGGAGGCTATTATACCAGTTTCCTGCGGTCAAGTTAGATTTGCTCCCTAGTAGTAACCATTATACCTTTCTTTTTCTATACCAAAAATGGCCTCCAATTAGAGGCGGAGGTTTGCGTAACCGCATTCATATTGCATGAAGATCCGCTTCCATTAGGACTAAATCTCGTGCTTTTCGAAGCACCAGCAATAATAGAATCTCTAAGAGCCTTCATTCTCGCATTCGGCGATAAACTCCGCCAATTGGTGTTTTATTTCCTCTTAACTGCTTCCCAAGTGTTATCCTCTTCTGTCGCGTCCTCCTGCTCAGCTAAATCAACCTAAGATTCCCCCTTCTCAATGATGGCAAGGGTTTGAGGACCCTTATTGTGATGCGAAGACACTTCTACCTCAATCCCATCAATATTGTCATTTCTTTTCCTCACCGGAGGTGTTTGTTCTAGTTCCTGCACATTCTACACCCCATCAGAACTATCAACAGAATCTTCACTGATAGTATTATAATTATCTGAAATCTGCTGAACAAAATTATCATCAACTTGTTTCGTTGGCTTAGGAGCCTTAGTAAGGTTGTCCTCTAAATTTCAAAAAATATGGCCTGCTGAAGCCATCCGTCTATTCCTCTCCTCAAGGTCAAGTTGACACGGTTTGCTTCTTTGGAAAAGATCCAGATTGGGCTGCCTCGATTCAGTCTTGAAATCTCATTTAGGCTTATTAACTTTCTGCATCAACTTACGAGCCACATTAGGGTGCAGTTTCTTGTATCATCTACAATCATAGGCTTTATTGCCTATCTAGCTGCATAGTTTATAGAAATCCGGTGGGTTCTCAAACAAAAGGTCAATCAAAAATTCATATCCTTCTCTTGCGCTACCTATAGTATTAGGTAAATTGGTAGACATATCAACATCAGCCAGAACCCTAGCAAAGTGCCCATAGGTTCCCTCAAGAGTGTTTTTATCGACTCTTAGGAGAACACCAAAACTACTAATGATTTCTAACAAAGTTCTTGGATCACAGTATTCCTATGGTAAGGCCATCAACCGAACCAAGACCTATGTATTTATGGAGTTCTTGCTAACTTTAGCTTAATTACCTAAAGATCATATTAAGTTTCTAATTAACAAAAATACTCTTTCCATAACTTCTGTACGCTATATTCACTTAATTACTAACATTTTTATGCTTTTCATTATAACAGAAATATATCATAAATATATTAGATACGTATCTGATATAATTCTGATATTTTTCTGATATATGATAGATTTGTAGTAGATGTTCATCCAAATCAGTGTTGAAACAAAAAAATGCAGCAGAATTCCTATTCAATTGCTAAAAATCAATTCAAAATTTTTTTAGTGAGAAAAAATTGCAGATGGAAAGTACAGGTTGCAGATGGAATGAAGAATAACAATTATGTTTGATATATAATAGATATATATCAGAAAAATATCAGAAATATATTAGATATGTATCTGATATAATTTTGATATAATTTTGATATTTTTTTGATATATGAAAGATTTTGTAGTAGATGTTCATCCAAATCAGTGTTAAAACAAAAAATGCAGCATAATTCCTATTCAATTGCTCAAAATCAATTTGAAATTCTTTTAGTGAGAAAAAATTGTAGATGAAAAGTAAAAATTGCAGATAGAACGAAGAATAACGATTATGTTTGATATATAACAGATATATATCAAAAAAATATTAGATACGTATCTGATATAATTCTGATATTTTTCTGATATATAACAGATTCTGTAGTAGATGTTCATCCAAATCATTGTTAGAACCAAAAAAACACGCAGCAGAATTCCTATTCAATTGCTCAAAATCAAATTGAAATTATTTTAATAGAAAAAATTACAGATAGAACGAAGAATAACGATTATGTTTGATATATAACAGATATATATTAGAAATATATTTGATACGTATCTGACATAATTCTGATATATTACAGATTTTGGAGTAGATGTTCATCCAAATCAGTGTTGAAACTAAAAAGTAGCAGAATTCCAATTCAATTGCTCAAAATTAATTCAAAATTGCTTTAGTGAGAAAAAATTGCAGATGGAAAGTAAAAATTGAAAATGGAATGAAAAATAATGATTATATCTTATATATAATAGATTTATATCAGAAAAATATTAGAAATATATTATATACTTATCTGATATAATTTTGATATTTTTCTGATATTTTTCTGATATATGGCAGATTTTGTAGTAGATGTTCATCTAAATTAGTGTTGAAACAGAAAAATGCAGCAAAATTCCTCTTCAATTGCTCAAAATCAATTCGAACCTATTTTCAAAGAGAAAAATCGTAGATGCAAGAAAAGACATATCGATATTGAGCTATGGTCGATATTGATTGAAAGAACACAGATTATAGAAAGAAATTGCTAATGAACAAAGGATTGATGATTCAAAAGTGGAAAAACAAAGAACTGCGATCTCTGTTGAGGAATCGAAAAGGAGAGATTTTTGTGCGAAAGAGGTGCATTTGCAGATTTGTTGAGAAATCGATGTTTAATATACAACGTATTTTGGTTAATTAGTTTCTATGAAATTCCTATTTGGTTACACGTGTTTTTATATGGTATTTAGGTTATTAGTTTGCATAATTAAATGCATTCTAGTGTTTTTCCCTTATTATGATTAAAAAAAGAAAATTGAACAAGAATTAAAGAAAAAGAAAAAGAGAAATAAGCAACATTAGAAAACTCATATAATAAATGTAATCACCCATGAATGGGATAAGTAGCACTCATCTCCAGAAGGAGAAAATTTATCAAGTGACTTGTGTGAGCGTTGTGACTCCCTCCCTATGTGTCACAAAAAGTCTTTTCTCTTTCCAACCTTTATCGGCTACCAAGGAAAGATATTCTCTTCGTTGCATCACAATTACGATCATCTAAATCATAACCTATATCAACTAACAAATGTTCTAAATAGTTGGATGTCCTCAAAGCAATATCATCTTCTTCTTCTTCATCACCCACATCAAATCTATCAGACCTAGACCAGGCATTTCAGTCCACATAATTAGCTCCTTCAAGAGCTTTAGGTTGAGACACAGTTGTGCATGAAGATGAATGGGATGAATCTTCAGGTGATGCACGAACATGAGAACTCGTAGAATCACCGTGTGAACGAATGTTGCAGGTTCCTTTTCACAGAAGAAAAATCAGATGTGGACTCACCATCAACCAAAATATTGACATTTGCACCACTCTAAAAATTATTATCTTCAATACCTTTTTTAATTGAATTTACCCAGCGAGAGAGAAAAGGCAAGCGGGGGTTTCGCAACACCCCACTCCTTTGAAAACCCTCCCATAGGCTTGTTTTATTAAAGAAACAAAAAATCACAAAAAAAAGGCAAACAGCCATTACGATAGAAAATAAAAAACATCAATGAAAGGAGAAAACGTCTTTGGAGGTTTTCACTCCCGATTGGCTAGCGCCCTACAGTTTCATTTGGCTTGTTCTTTTATAATGACCGATACCCTTTGTTTCCTAGGGAGTTGGATATTGTCTCCCTCATCTATCTCATGCTAAAAACTTTCATCACAGGAAGAGAAAAAAAAAACCTTGCCTTCTTGGCATCAATAGCTTGGCCTTATTTTCATTTTTGCCTCTTCTCATTCTATAGAATCTGCCCAAGAGCCTGGGACACCTCTCTCAGGTTATGAATAACCTGAATCAAAGTTCTCTTATTCAATCTCAGCGGAAGCATTTGTGAAGTGATTATAATCGTCAAAAACTTCAGTAATATAGCCATCAATCGGCTTACGAACTTCAGTTTCCCTATCTCTGAGCTCTGCAGTTAAGTTAATTATCTCCAAAATATTAATTAGGTCATTCCCCATCTCAGTTGTCTCTTGATTAATCGTAATAGAGCATTCCCCAATTTAGAACTCCGAGGATTAGATAACTCTTTAACTGAATTAGAACTTCCCGACTCCTTTTCAAAAACCTCATTAGCCGCAGCCTTAATAACCGCAGTACCTGCAGCCTCAATCGCCTCAGTAACCACTGCCTCAATATCAACTCTATAAACATTCACGATAGGGGCAGCCCTAGATGCCGCAGGTTTATCCACCCGCCTAGGGGTAGCCTAAACCTTCTTACCACTCCTGCGGCTTAGCCACCATGCCATACTTCTTCTTGCCGTCCTTCTTATTATGCCTACAATCACGCCAAACATGTCTAACAGTAGAGAAAATTTTGTAGAATTATGGAAGATTCTCATACTCTACATCGATCCAAGTTTGCTTTCCCTCTCTTTTAAGTCTACATAAATAAGAATACAAGCATAATGCCCTAAATAACTTGAATGGTAGTACGATCTACCCTAGTAAAAGTTTTAATACCTTTCGCTATACAAGCTGTATAGATAGATCCCAATATTCCTAAGGCAATCCATGCAGCTTAACCCATACAAGTGCCTTTAATAGTCTTTTGATCGGCGGGATTAAAGTCAGGCTACTAAGGTTGAACCCTAAAGGACCTAGGTTTGAGACCAAGAATGCCTCTATTCAAAACCTTATTATTTGTGGCCTGAGATTCAAGAAGAATATGATAATAACCCTTCCCAATGGAGATTAAATGCCAAGATTCTAAAATTCCCCAAATCTTGGTTAAAGCCCTCTTAAAAGAAGCAAGCTTATAAGGTGAATCTCCTTTTTGAATAACCAATTGCCCTATAAGTGAATTTGCGCATAAAGAAATTCATTTTTCATACAAAGCTTATGAATTTTAACCAAAGCAAACCCATCTTTATTGATGACCTCAACATAAGCCATGGCAGTAGAGTCAACCATTGTTGAAGTCGTGATTCCCCCAATAGCAAGAGTAACATTTGAGCCCTTAATAACATCTGTTAAACTCAGTTTAAGGTTAGGCTTTCTAATCTCAGGATTTTTGTCTTTACATTTGCAATAGAAAGGTGAGAAAAGATTCATCCATATTGCGAGAGAGAATTGAAAAAGAAAACCGGCCAAAATCGATCAAGAACGATCAAGATTGGCCAGAAAAATTAAAATCAACAACTTAGGGTAATGTCATCGCTTAAAAAGAAAGAGATGAAGATTCTTGTTGTTAATTAATAATTTGATGGAGCTTGGTCCATCCCCCATCTTCAATACCTTGAGAAGCTTCTTGTTCTTGAAAACCTTGATTTTCTTGAACCTAGTCATGTTCTTGAGAATCTTGATCTTCTTGAACATTATTATTAACATTAGCCTCTTTTTCAAAAAAAAAAAACAAAATTATCTCATTGGACTTACAATAATGACAAAGAAAAACCCCACCTAAGTCGCAATATAAAGGAAGCTTCTCATAAATTATGTTAATCCATAATTCTTTGCCATCCAGCTCAATTCAGACTATATATGGTAAATCCATGGAAAAATCAATGCCAATTAACATTCAGGCGTAATGAACATAATCTCCCTCTATAGTGGCTTTATTGAATCTCATCAATACCCCAATACATCTAGCAATGTTAACAAGTATTCTATTGATTTTTTACGCTGTCGAACTAGGTTGATCTCTATTTATTTCCATTGAAAGAAGAAATAGATAAATGCAGAAAATTGGAGAGAATAAAGATGAAATGCAATAACACTTTTGTTTTGTTCTAACTAACTATTTATTTGATAATGAAAGGATTGAGATTAATACAAATGACAAAATGAAGCTCTATTTATAGTCTTCCCTCTAAATGAAACAAAAGAAATACATTAACTATTACTTTGAGTGGGGAGCAAGCATATTGTAATTAATGTAATTCTTGGATGAGTGAGGAGCAAGACTTAACTAACTAGAATAATACATGGACTGAGAATCAAGTATTAACTAATTAGAATCAGCTTGGAGTGGGGAACAAGTGAAACACAACATTCAACACTCATCCTTTAGTTTTGCATTGAACAAGCCAAGTTTAACCCTTATCAAGTTGATCAACCTCCATGCCAAGAATATATTTCATTTCTCCAAGATCAAATATATCAGACTCTGCTTTCGTAAGCTGCTTGAACTACAATGCCTACTCGAAATCTCGGGCTATCACCAATAGATCAACGACATATATTGATACAAAAAGTTGAACACCATTATTGGAGCCTTTCACATACAGTGTCACTTTAGTTTCACTCCCCCTAAAGCCAATACTGAGCAAATACGAATCAAAATCCTCCTGCATAGCTAATTTCAACTCTTGGAACTTTGAGGCTTCATGAAACTTTGATGGTTCAATAAAAGACATGTTCCATCTTTCATAAATTTCAACAAGCAAATTCATCATACTATAAGGACTATCAGCAGTAGAATCAATATCTATTTCATGCTCAAGCTGCTCATCTTGAACCTCATTGCTTGGTCCAAATTCAAAGGTTGCAACAGGAGGATTTTCCTCCATCTTCTTTTCCTTAACTTGCTTTTTCTCCCAATCCCAACAAGCTTATTCATTGAACCTCACATCAGATGCCTCATCTCTCTTTGAAGATAAGGCTACATAATTTACATGTCTCAAGCACAAAGTATAGCTATCATCAACCTTCTTCACCTTGACAATCTTAGCATTTGCAGCATCATAAATATGGCAATAATAATTTTTGAATAAAAACGAATAGCCATTATTTTGCATATGTGCCACACATAACATATTTTTATCCAAACCAAGTATTAGCAACACATTTGTAATCATCTTTATACCTTGTTTGGTTTGAATCGGCATAGAACCTTTACCCCGTGCTTCAACAATCATTTCATTTCCAAGCTTGACCTTCGTTATGTAGTTATGATCCAAGCAAGAAAACATTTTCTGATTCTTTTCCATCTGACTAGTATAATAACTTTAAATGTAGCACATATTGTTACCAGGAACATGAAGATCTTGAGAAACTATAAATAAATGGCTTTCTTATTGGTCATGATTCTCAACAAAGTTTTCTTGCTGTTGTTGATGAGCTGGTAGATTTTATTAGTATTGTTCTTCTTGCTGAGATGGATGGTTCTTCTTCTTCGATTAATACTTTTCAATGTGGCCATTGTTCTTGCAAATTATACATTGCAAATTTTTCCAGCATTTGCTTTCAAGATGGTTTGTTTTTTCACAAGTGCAAGGTGGAAATTTTCCCTTCTTAGAGAAGTCTTTTCCTTTAACTTCAAAAAAAGGACCTTCTTTTTAACTTCTTGCTCTCTTCTTCCCTCTTGCTTGAAAATTGTTCTCAACGATGCCTTCACTTCTCATGGAAACTCTCCGCTCCTGAGCTTACTATAAATTCCCGGTCGTAAGAGGGGTGGCACCGGGGTAGATGACCTGAGCAAAGAACGGCCACGAAGGATGTCGATGGGGATAGGAATGAACCGAATCCACACCCGAAAGCGAGAGTTTCGAGATTGTGCTGGTATGGGATAGTAGAATTGAGAATGGTTAAGGATTTTGAGATTGTAATGGTATGGGACATTACAATTGAGAGAGACTTAAGTGATTTAATTGGTACTATCTATACCAACAAGGTGCACCTTCTTTTCAGAAGCCTACTCAGGAGAACTCCAAAGTTGAGCGTGCTTGACTTGGAGCAATTTTAAGATGGGTGACCTCCTGGGAAGTAATTTCCAGGAAGTGAGCGAGTGAGGACAAAAGCTTACTGGAAAGACTTGTGTTGGTTTGTGGGGGCAGTCGGTCGAACCCAGGGTGTTATAGTTTGGTATCAGAGCCAGCTCTCTCCCAGTACGGTGTGGTTCGAGGATGAACCAGGCGGAAGCTGGTGGGCCTGTAACGACCCGGTCCTAAGAGGGGTAGCACTGGGGTAGAAGACCTGAGCAAAGACTGGCCATGAAGGATGTCGATGGGGACAGGAATGAACCGAATCCACACTCAAAAGAGAGAGTTTCAAGATTATGCTGGTATGGGATAGCAGAATTGAGAACGGTTAAGGATTTCGAGATTGTAATGGTATGGGACATTACAATTGAGAGAGACTTAGAGATTTGATTAGTACTACCTATACCAACAAGGTGCACCTTCTTTTCGGGAGCCTACTCAGGAGAACTCCAAAGTTGAGCGTGCTTGACTTAGAGCAATTTCAAGATGGGTGACCTCTTAGGAAATAATTTTCAGGAAGTGAGCGAGTGAGGACAAAGCTCACTGAAAAGACTTGTGTTGGTTTATGGGGGCAGTCGGTCAACCCGGGGTGTTACACTCATAATTTGCTGATTAACTCATCCACTGATAGATTTTCCAAGTCACAAGTCTCCTCTACCACTGAGGTTTTGATTCAAATCTCTAAGGTAGACTTATCATCATGGTCTTTAGTACTCTCTAATCCTTGAAGTCCCCTCCAAGTAATCTGATGTGATTAACTAGATTCATAACACTAGAAGAGTAGTCTTTAATACTTTCGCCATCTTGCATTTTCATCAACTCAAACTCCAGTTTGAGATATTCTAAATGTCCCCAGCCTAGGAACGATGTCTATGGATATAGCTAAATGAATGATTGAAAGCGCCCTAAAATTCTTCATGGAGCACTCAGAATCTTGCTTAATCTATTGCACGGTAGGATTCTTTGGCAAATTTTGCATATAATTCTCTTCCACAACCCTCCAAAGACCATAAGAAAGAAGATTGGATTCTATTCTTACAGCCCAATAGTTAAAATTTTCTCCAACAAACAGTGGTGGTGGAGGAGAATTCAAGTTTGTCGCCATTTCCAAAAAACACAGCCTTTAAGAAACACGCTCTAAGACCACTGTTGAATTTTAACAGTGTCAAACTTGGTCGATCTCTATTTGTTTCTATTGAAAGAAGAAATACACAAATGAAGAAAAGTGGAGAAAATATAGTTTAAATGAAATAACACTTTTTTATTGTTTGAACTAACTTTTTATTTGATAATTAAAGGATTGAGATTAATACAAATGACAAAATGAATCTCTATTTATAGGCTTCTCTGTAAATGAAACAAAGGAAATACATTAACTATTACTTTGACTGGCGAGCAAACATATTCTAATTAATGTAATTCTTGGAGTGAGGAGCAAGACTTAAATAATTAGAATAATACTTGGAGTGGGGATCAAGTATTAACTAATTAGAATATGCTTGGAGTGGGGAACAAGAAAAACTCAACATTCAATAAATTCTTGGTACCCAATATTCCCATGGTGAGCATTGAAAACCAACCTATACTTGAGCCTTCGAGAAATTTTGAGCAAACAAAGCAAAGTCTAAAACCCAAGGATGCAATCTGAATATTTCGGCCCTAAATTCAAGCTACCTCAACTCCATATTGCTTTCTTGTTTGTCAGATCAGTGAGCATAATATGTAAAATCCATGACTAAAGGAGATTAACTTCCGACATAACTTTAAACCCCAGATTTTTAAAAGATTTGTTTTCAAGTCCTCAAGTTTCCATGGTGCATAACCTCTATTCAAAATAATCCTATTATTGAGGGAGTTACTGTAGAGTTTGATTCGATTTTCATAAAGCTCTTGAGAGATACTGTTGAAAGTAACTCGAAATTTGAATGAGTCAAGGATATCTTATTTTTTAATAAGTCTAGTTAGTTATTTTATGCTACCATTTTGAATGAATTTCACAAATTTTGTGGAGATTTTTCTTCACATTAGGTTAGGATTTTCATGTATAAATATGTGGTTTATGATGAATCAAACACAACTCTTTTTTTGCTGATTTTCTTCTTCATTCCTTCTATGTTATTATGCCATTAAACACAACATGGTATCTAAGCTAATTTCTTGAGCGACCTATGATCTAATAAACTTTCTTCTTTCACAGACCTACAATCAGCCAAGAATGGAAATGGAACTTTCATCTACTTTCTCTTCAATCTCAATACCCATATTTGATGGAACAAATTATCATATGTGGACTATCAAAATGGAAGCCTATCTTGATGCCAATGATTTATGGGAAGCTGTAAAGAATGTGTACGAAGTTCCTGAGTTATCAGCCGATCCAACAATGGCTCAACTCAAAGCTTATAAAGAAAGGACAGTGTTTATCGTATGCTGGCAGGGTGGTCCTTATAAAATCGGTTCTCTCGTCCATCCCGATTTATTTTTTATCATTGAATAAGATGCCGGCCTCTATTAATAATAAGCTTGTACAACTGATGCGTAATTTCTTGTGGAAAGGTAAAGCGGACTCTAGTGGGATCTGTAAAGTGAGTTGGGAGACAATTATGCTACCGAAAAATCTAGGTGGCCTATATGTTAGGGATCTCAGACTAGTCAACTGTAGTTTATTGTTGAAATGGATATGGCGGTCTAGAGTAGACGGATATGGATCGTTGTGGTATGAGCTGTGTGTCCGTAGATATGGCTTCGATTCATGGAACTCATTTGAAAATGTTGATAGTTCCCGCATTTCGTATGTTTGGCAAGGCATTTTATCTTGCTGTGTAAAGAACTCAACCTTCTGGGAGTTGTTTAAATCGAATGGGAGAGTGAAAGTGGGGAACGGGGCTTGCGGATCTTTTTGGTATGATAATTGGACTGCCAATGTGTCATTATCTGTTCTTTTCCCTGACCTGTATCTATTATATAATAGAAAAAGCTGCTCGATTCGGGATGGGTGTCTGTCTATTTTTGAGGGAGCAGCACTATCTAGGCCTTTTTGGAAACGTAGTCTAAGGATTACAAGTAGGGAGAGATGCCTCCAGCTGCAGAATTGGATTTCCCAGACCTGCCCTGCTATCTTCGGGGGGAATGGGGCTGTCGGTAGTAGGGGGCAGCAGCTACACGTTGGGTTTCAGGTGGTGGCAGATAGATTTGAATGGGACCTGGAAGCTAATAAGGTATTTTCAGCTGCATCTTTTTGTTTAGGGTTCTATAGGATGCCTCAAAGGACTACGCCGGAAACGGATTATATGGTGGTTTGGAATGCGTGTTTTCTTCCTAAAGTTAAATTCTTTGGCTGGTTATTGTTACATAGACGTCTCCCAACGAAAGTCTTTCTAGTTTGTCGCGGGTGCCAAGCAATAATGAATGATAAGTGTCCGTTTTGTGATGAGTCTGAAACAATTGATCATGCTCTGTTTCATTGTTTGGGTAGTTATCGTATATGGGTTCAAGCTTTTCTGGTGCTAGGGATTTCAGTAACAATGCCATTCAAGGGGGTTGATTTCTAGTAGTATGGCGAATGCATTTTTCCTCCGGGATTGGACAGGAGTTTAGTACGGCTTTATGGTTTATGATTGCGTGGGCTATTTGGAAAAGGCGGAATAAGTTCGTGTTCGAGGGTGTCTTAAGCACAGATGATCATTTGGGGTCAAGCATTCATCTATGCTGGTTCTTTTTCAAGTATCGAAGGCGGAATCTTAATTTTATCGTTTCTGATGTATTTAATTGTCCAGATTTATTCCTAAGATGTAACTAGTTAGATGGCATTCTTTGGCCTCATCCATTGTATAGGCATGTCTCGGGATCGGATTTTATATCTGTATCACCTTTAGGCTGTATCTATGTTCACTGACGCTCTCATCTTGTGAGCGGTCTTTGGATTTCTTTAATAAAGAGAGGTAGGTATTTTGTAGGAAAGCGGGGGCATCAACCTATTTGGGACTCCCGCCCCGAAATTTTCACCTATCTCGATCTTTTTCCTTCTAGGGGAACACAATGTTCCTCCGGGGGGTTTTCAAAAAAAGCTTATAAAGAAAAGAAGTTAAGAAAATCCAAATCCAGATCAATCTTATTCACTATTGCCTCCTCTGTTAATTTCAACAGAATAATGACATTGAAATAGCTCATGAGATATGGACATATTTGAAGTAAGATTATAAGGGAAGTGAGAGCATAAAAGGGCAAGAAGGCTCGTTCCTACCTAGTTGGGGGCCTATAGGAGAGATGAGAGATTGGGGCCTCTTTACAAGTAGTGGAGTAAATAATGTTGCTAAAGTTTTGAAAAATTAATTGGATTGAATATTTAGCTTATTTTTAATAAATTAATTAATTTAGGAGAAAAAAAAAGGTTATTGTTGAGCACATAAACTTTGAAATTTTATAATTATGAATTGTATTATTTAATCAAATAATCTAAAAAATTATTATAAAGAGGCCCCCTATAATTACTAGGTCATAGGCGCTCATCGTTTTCGCCCGTGCTCAGGAATGGCCCTAGAAGCAAGTGCTCAACCTTGTTCGAGAATTCGTAATACAAAAAAATGAAGGCAGGAAAGACTATTAAAGACTATGCAGATAAACTTCTCGGTATTGCAATTAGAGTAAGAGTTCTTGGTGGTGAATTTTTTGATTCAAAAAATGTTCAAAAAATCCTTGTTACTATTCCAGAGAGATTTGAAGCAAAATTTATTTCTCTCGAAAATTTAAGAAATTTATCATGCACTACCTTGGCAGTGGTATTAAATGCGTTGCAGGCTTAAGACAAAGGAGGCTCATGAGAGAAGGAGGCACAGTGGAAGGTGCTTTTCGAACAAATTATTTGGTGAAAATCACAAGGCTTATCCACATTGTAAGAAGAAAAATCATACACAATATAAGTGTTGGCGGAGACCGAAAATCAAATCCATACGGTGTGGAGAAGTTGGTCATTAAATACCCAAGAAGTTGAGTCATTTTAACTTCATGACCTATGACCCATGTCTATGACCCATGCCCACGACCCATAACCATGTCTCATGCGTATGACCCATGCCCATTACACATGACCAATAACATGACCCATAATTTCAAATAAATTTTATAACTTTAGAGTTAAGGATGGCATAAGAGATACGAACTACCTTGAAAACCTTGGCCGCAATAAACCCTAAATTTTCTCCATCTTCTTCGGTCATCTATCGTGGTTGTCGGTAACCCTTTTCCACCACCCAACTATGCACCATCTCTTGCAGAGTATCGCTAATCTGTTTGATCGTTAATCAATCTCGAAAGCTTTGACAACTTCTCTATCAAACGATAAACTAAAATAAAAGCAAGCTTATGCTTCAATTATCAATGACCATGCTACGATACTAGTTACTCAACTTGTTGTCCCGATTTCTATCAGTTTAATCTAATTGATCATATTCTCTTATTTCTTTATATAGATAACATGACAAGTAATTGTCACTTTGCCTACCTAGTGATACGAAATTTTATCTAATTGTAGAAATTATCAAAATAATAGTTACTTAAAAGTTGAACTCTTATATAATATTGTAATTCAAAATTGAAGAGAAGTGTGAATACACAATTTTATTGGAAAGGGTAAACACAGTTGTATGCCGATGACCTTTTAACAAAGCAAAAGTTGAATGTGCAATGAAGCTTGGGTACGGGTTTTTGAATTGCAAGGATTCATTTGGAAAACTTCTGTTATTGATTATGTAAATAATGCTTTAGAAATCATCTTATGGCAATGTCTTAGCCTAGTGGTAGTTAAGACTGAACCTGTGGCCTCTAGAGTACATAGCTTCGAACCACATCCGGGTGGGTGAAGATTTTTCTTTTTATTTAACATTAGAGTAACTGCGCAAATTTTTTTCATGAAAAATATCATATTTGAAATAAATTTTGGCATGATGTTTTGAAGGTAGTTTTAATCTTGTGAAAACAATAATTTTGTTTTGAAGATTAAAGACCCAAAGTTTTTTTAAGAGTGGAGCCAACACTTGGATTTGATTATCCGAAAAATTTTCATACATTTCCCAACTAGATGTAAAAATTATATATACTTTGATATAGGGATTCAGGTCTGAGTGAGTTAATAGGTAGCTAATATAGAAGATCGACATGTAACTTTAACTAGATACAGATGGAGCATAATACAGCGATAAAACTGTATCAAAGTCATGTTGTATAGTAGCGTATCCACAAATGAGATAGACAATCGCGTACTAGAGAAAACTGAATAAAATTATCAAACGTAGATTATTCAACATAAAAACCAGAACTAGAACAATTAGAAAAAATTAATAGAGAAAAGAACTTACAGGAGAGGAGGAAGAAGACCGCTCACAAGTAATGTAGATTACAGTTCAACCTGCCAACAGTTCAACTTGGAAAGAGTTTTTTGCTATGGATAGAAATTAATATTACCTTATTTATGATTATTTTAATTTGGAATGTATTTATTTTTCTTTAATAATGATTCCTATTTATGTTAATCTATATAAGTGTTCAAACAACACTTATTTAGGACTAAACTTGGCACTAATACATGGCATTTCATGGTTGTTGTTTTTTAAAACTCCCGGAGAGACAGTGTATCCCTCCGAAAGCTAAAAGGTTGGAAAGGGTGAAAATTTTAGGCTGAAGTCCCCAACTAGGTTGGTTTCCCTGCTTACCTACAAGACACCCGCCCCTCTTTTTTTAATAAAAGACCCCAATTCTCAAGGTGAGAACGGAAGCCAATCAGTTACAAGAAAGTAGCAAGCTAGGAAAATTAAATACATCCGAAGCAACAAAACTAACATTACGCCTCCTATACTTAAAAGAAAACCAGCAAAAGTAAATGCTAGACCCAATGATGTCTTCCGAGGTTGCATTTCCATCGAACACAATTGATTCCTCATTTTCCATCGAGCTTGCATTTCATGGTTGTTATTAACTTTATTTATTAGATTTCATGTGCTATATTGTTGTTTTACATGCAGTTTCAAGTACTAGGTGAATCTTGAATGGAATTTGCTGGAAAATGGAATTTGGATAAAAAAAAGTATGAAAATATTGCAAAATTGACTGACACTAAGGAAAATTTGGTTAAGTATTGGATGCATGAAGAAAAGTCAAAGTCTTCTCGCATATGACTTCTTTTGACATGCGCGACTCTATATCACGATCGTGGAACTACCCATCTCAAAATTATATATTGTTCAACAAGGCAGTGGCATGACTACATGTCACGATCGTGACACACTCATTTCTTTAGTTGCGCAGATTTTCTTCCAACTATCAATCAACTGTCATTAAACCCCATTTGGACAAGGCACCTCTTCATCAACCAATAGAATGAAGAATTGTGACTTTTCACCCTCTATATAAAGGGTATTTGAGCTACAAATAGAGGAGGATGATTGATTATTAAGTCAATCATTAGTCATAGAATTAGAGAGATAAAAAGGTAAGAGAAATAAATCTTCATTCGTTCTTAGATTTCTACGTTATTCTTGAGAGTGTTATTTTGAGCATACTTGCAAAACACTTATAAATAAAATTCATTGTTCTTCATCAATTATTTGATTTTATTTACAATAATTTGTCATACTCGGAAGATTAGTGCAATTGGAGATCAACTAGAAGAAAGACTTAGAGTGAGGTTTGACACACCCTTAAGAAAGCAACTCTATCTAACTTATTTCTTAAATTTCGTTTCTCGTGTCTTACTTAATTTTTGATTTCATCTCTTGTCATCTTCATTACTACTCATGGGTAATATATTTTGTGCTTGAGTTTATGATATGAGGTGCTTGTTATATTGAGTTTTGATTTCATCTCGTGTTTGTGAACTTGAGTATTATTTGTCTTATTTTGTCTTGCATCAAAAGTGAGGCAGAGTATTCCAAATATTTATTCTCTGAACCAGTGCATGATTTATAGTCTTTTCAAGTATAGTTCGAGTATAGTCTTACCCGGATATATATTCTTATACATCTTGCATCGTTAGTAGTCCATGTCAAAGCCATCAAAGCATAAAATTTAGGGTGTTTGGGTTTGCATGCATGGATAAAATTAATCTCTACATCACAAAAAGGAAATTGATTGTTGTTTTGCACGCGTAAATTGAAGAACAAATGGTTTAGAGGTGAATAACTTAGTTTTGTAATTGCATTTTGAGTTTTTAATCTATTTGGTGTTCTGTACTCTACTCTATTCCCAAAAACTACCCCCATTTTATATTTTTATCCTGAACTTTGGAGGAAAAAGTTCTCTTTTCCTTGTGATATCAATATCTTTTCAAACTACATTACAACTGAATACTTGCGGCTTCCGTTTTTCTACTTTTGCGCTAGCGGCACATACAACGCATGTATATTCGAAGAACTTATCTTCTAGTGGGTAGTAAAAGTTGCAAACTTGTATTTTGGAAATTTAGATATTTATTTTATTTAGGATTTTTTAAATTTAGAATGGTATAATAATGTTTCCTATTTAGGCTTATCTATTTAAGAAACTTAGTACATTTGGAATAGGGATGGCGAACCCTACGCGATCCTCACCACCACTGCCGCTCAACAACCATCACCACCGTCGTCATGATCGTTGTCCTATCGCTACCAATTCAAATTGGATTCAATCAGCCAGTCGCCGCCCTTATCCCTCTACCACTCTATATTTTGAAAAGTTTCCAAACATGTATGGAGTAGATTCGATGAGAAAAGTTTTTCAGAAATACAGAATCGGTGATCGAGTCTAAATTTCGGATTCTTAACCCCAGATGACTCACTACTAATCCATGAGGTTTTGTATAGAATGAATTTGGGGATTATTGGAATCATCCGCCTACATGCTTATCGTGCAAGATATTCTTGGTCCGATAATTCTTTGAAGCATCAATGAATTCCGCAGCGTCCCATTAGGAGTTCATTTCATCAATAGGCCCGTAAATAGAAAATTGAATTTCAAGATTCATTATGGGGGTGAGATCCTATATGAAAGTTGTTTCTGGCCAGCCAGACTCAAATGAAGCTTCCAACGTTGTTCTAAATGCCATTACACAGGAGGTCCCAATCAGCCATAAAAAATCACCTCGAGGCCATGATCTTATTGTTTAAGTGGCTCTGTGGAAAGATAAGTCCTATCTAGACTCTCTGATTAACATATCTCACATTAGATGTGTGTATGATTTATTACAGGAATGTGATTTTGACATAGCTTTTGCTGCCCCTACAGGCAGAGCTAATATGACTATTTCTCTGAATTCTATGTCTCCGATGAATGATTTTATAGGAGGAAACTGGGAGATTATGAGGCATATTTTTTTGAGGGTGCAATCCTTGCAGATGATTTCACACCGAAAGAATGTATCATGTACGTGGATTTCATGGGGATTCCTCCTGTCTTGATTTGCAAAAATTTGATTCAATAATTGGCAGCCTCTTTTGGCCAATTAGTTTTGGTGGAATACCATTTCTATAGGTCGGATTAACTAGATGTTGTTTCGTGCTTAATTTTGGTTCCCTTCGGAACACTAAACCGGTCTTTCAAACTACTTGTGGTTCAATGGAGTTGAAGGTTCATACAAATCTTAGATAAGGGGTTGGATGTCAACATTATCAAGACTTAGAATCAAAGGCATCTACTGACTCAGGTGATGTTGATAGAGATTCTCGTAGATCGAGCTCTCCTCCAGAACATTAAAGGAGCGTGTCTGTTCAGAGTTTGGGTTCCAGAGGTGTGAATTAAAGGAGCGTTTCTACTAAGAATTTGGGTTTACGAGGTGATTTCTTATTAGAGCAGACTGATGCAATTATGAATGAGATCCCTGAAATAAATACTATTTTAAATGAAACATGCCTAAATTCATACCAGCTGCCCGAGAAGATGAGTTACAGATAATAGTAGCACATTAACAAGTAGATTTGGTTTCATCAGGGCCTGATATTTTGAACATGAACCTATTTATCATCCTATCTCAATCAAGGTGATCCCCAAACCATGAAAAGCAACTGACTTGGGAGGTGGGAAGTAAACTGGGCCTATTCAAAGATCGTCATGAGTAAATTATTTTGGCTACTATGGATAAGATAGTTCACAAATAAATCATCGGGTACTCATTGCCAAGGTATTTCTATTTTTTTATCATGTCGTTAGCTTTCTTAAGTTGGAATTGTCAAGGAGGCCTTACAAATGGGGCAAAATAGCAATTGATATCATCTTATGTTCGAAAATATAATCTACAATTCTTTATTCTATTGGAGACAAAATTGGAGGAGGTCTCGGATCAAGGGGTTCATCATTTCTGGGAATACAATGACTTTACATATCATTATGTCCCTTCTACGGGCCTTTCAAGGGGTATGTCATTATCATGGAATACTTCACTCCTTTGTGGAGAGATTATTTAGATGCATGGTGATTAAATATTCTTTTTTACAATTAGATTTCCACGTGCTGTGCCTTTTTACTCCTATAGGTTATGTTGACAGAAATGAAATGTGGTTGGAAATTTCCTATATTATTCATGGTTTACAAAAGGTTATAATATGTGGTGATTTTAATGAGGTATTACACGCCTCGAAACGGGTGGCAGATTTTCTCCTTCTATGGTGTCATTTTAGGATTTTGTTTTAAAACCTGAATTACACAACCTTCCCCTTTATGGGAGGGATTATACTTAGCATAATAGAATATCCTTCTCATGTATTGATAGGTTTTTCATTTTGGTGAAAATTCTGGACCATTGGCCTTCTATGTCTATCTCAACGATTGATGCAGCTCTTTTCGACCATTTCCCTACTATGTTCAAATCCTGCAATATTCCATCCATGAGGCCGAGACCTTTCAGATCACTCAATTTCTGGTGGGACAAGGCTATTTTTTTGCCTTTCATTCCTAGCACCTGGCAGTCCATTTGCTCATCTCACTTAAACAAGGATATCTCATTCAAATTGAATTGTCTGAGTAAGGCTATCCGGCCTTGGCATTTAGAGAATATTTGAGACCCAGAGAAGAAAATTTCAAAACTCAAAGCAAATGTTTTAGCATTAACTGGTAGCAACGTTCCTTGGCCTCTTACATTGGCTCAAAATCAGTAGCTAAATAACAAATGCACCCAGCTACAATATCATCGTATTTGTTTAGAGAAATTACGACATCAGCAATCTCGGGTTTTATGGACTCTATGGAGGGATAATAATACTTCCTTCTTTCATCGCGTCGCATTTTCCCGATTTCAAAATAATCGGATAACTCAACTAGATATAGACAGTGAAATAGTCACAAATATGCAAGTGATAAAGCAATCTATCTGATCATATTATGAGCGAGTATTTTTGGCAAACCCGGCAGTTCCTTTTTTGCTTAGATAGTTACAGTTTTGCATGGTTACAACGGAAAAAATACAGCCTTGACTACTCCATTCATAGATGATGAGATTTGGAACAATATTTATGGTTGTGGGGAAAACAAAGCTCCTAGGCCAGATGGATTCAATTTTTTCTTCTGTAAATGATCTTGGGATGTTATGAAATCAGAGTTCATGGATGTTTTTAATCACTTTTACACCACTTCATGGTTGCCCGACTCGTTAAAAACATCTTTTACGGTGTTATTGCCCAAAATCTCAAGTTCTTATTCTTTGAATAATTTCAGACCGATTTCACTGATACATGGAACTTATAAAATTATTGCCAAGTTATTATCTGCCGGCCTACAAGTTGTTCTTCCTTCTCTAGTATCTAGTAATTAGTTTGATTTATTTAAGGATAGGAGTATTCACAAGTGTTTGTTCTTGGCATCCGAGGTCATTCACAACCTTCATTCCTATCAGAAGTCTTGCTTGGTCCTAAAATTGGACTTTCAAAAAGCTTTTGATAGTATATCTTGGGTGTACATTGATTTAGTCCTTTAAAAAATGGGTTTCGATAAGAAATGGATTTCCTGGCTTTCGAATTGTAGGAAAAACTCGACCACTTAGGTTTTGATAAATGGTACACCAAGTGCACCAATTCGTATTCGGAAAGGTGTTAAGCAGGGGGACCCATTATCACCATTTATTTTCATGCTCACTGTGGAGGGCTTAAAACAGCTTGTGGACTGTAGTATTAGTGAGGGTATTCTACCGGGTTTTCGACTTGATGACACACTACCAGACATTTCTCTCTTACAATTTGCAGACGACACCTTATGTTTTCTCCCGGCAGAGGAATTGATTATTCCAAGCTTCATTTGCATTTTGAGGTGTATTGAGTTGATCTCAGGACATCATATAAACTATCACAAGAGTTCTTTGATGGGGATTCATATACCCGAAAGCACTGTTTCATTAAATGCAAATTTAATAGGCTGCCAGGTGGATAAATTCTCGATCAAATATTTAGGCACACCTCTCTATGCCAAATAGCTTAACATTGCTTCTTGGGACCCTTTAGTGGCAAAGTTTAAGAATCATCTAGCAAACTAGAAAGGAAGCTGCGTATCTTGTGCGGGGACAATCACTCTTATTAAATTGGTACTTTCTTCTCTTCTAATCTATCTATTGTCTTTATTTCGAATGCCAAAATCTGTGATCACAATGCTAAACCATTTGATGCAAAAAATTTTATGGCCAGGTGATTCAAATGTGTATGGCATGTGCAAAGTTAGCTGGGGCACCATTAACCTTCCACATCATTTTGGAGGCCTTTGCATCCGAGATTTTAAGCTCGTTAATAGCAGCTTGCTTTTTAAATGGATTTGGAAAATGCGAGTTACAAATGACGAATCGATATGGTATGTTTATTGCGCTTGACGATATGGGATAAAGTCTTGGCATGACTTCATACTGTTAGATCTTACAGCAGTCTCACCAATATGGTGTGGTATTATTAAATGTTGCTACAAGAACTATTGGAGCTAGAATTTTTTCTATTCTTAGGTGCATATCCGGCTAGGTAGTGGGCGAAGCGGCTCTTTCTAACATGATAATTGGACGTCAAATTCTTCGATTGAACCACTATTTCAAGATTTATTTGCTATTTGCAATAGGAAGCACTCTATAATTCAAGAGGGGTGCTATTTCTTATTCCAAACTAATTCCCAATCATGCCCCTCTAGAAGCGTAGCTTGAGGATTACAGGGCAGAAACACCATTTGGAATTGAAAGCTTGGATTTTGATGTCAAGCCCCTCCCTTTTCCCGAATTTGGAGGCCAATGGGTAGCCTTTCTTCTCTACGGACGACGACCAGGTATCATGGGTGATCGGAAAAAACAAACAATACATGGCAGCCTCTTTTTGCGATGGGTATTACCAACAGTCACGATGGACATCACCGACCAAAAATTTTAACTTGATATGGGGTTCTCTCTTGCTTCCAAAGATAAAATTTTTTGGATGGTTGGTATTTCGTGGTAGATTACCAACTCGGGAATTTTTATTTCAATGAGGATGCAACGCAATCATCGATGACATTTACCTGTTCTGTTCAGAATCTGAATCGCTAGATTATTGCCTCTTTCTTTACCAAGCTAGCCTTAGTTGCTGGAGTCATGTATTTAAATGGTTGGGCTGACGGTAGTCATGCCTCAAACGGGATATGGTTTTCTAATTGCCATAGCGTTCTTTCTTTAAGAATGAAATTAGTTGTGACTTGAGGACTTCGCTATGGTTCATCATTTCTTGGAGCATTTAGAAGAGATAAAACAACCACATCTTTGGAAGTGCGGCTGACAGTGGGGATATAGTAACGAGTAGCATTAATTTGTGTTGGTTCATTTTTCATTCCTATAAGCATAGCATCTGTATTTCAGTTTCGAATTTATTCATTGATCCGACATTCTTACTTGCTTTGTAACTAGAACTTTGTGGTTCTCATTTTGAGAACCAATTTTATTTATTAATGAAAAGGTGGTGGGTGTTTTGTAGGCAAGCGGATGGGCTAACCTAGTTAGGTTGTCCGCCCCGAAGTTTTCACCTGCCCCAATCTTTTTTCCTTCTGGTGGGACACACTGTTCCACCTGGAGTTTTTCAAAAAAAATAAACTCAGTATATGTAGGATTTTTGTTATTTATGACTTTTTATTTCCTTTTTAATAACTCTTGCCCATATATAAAGGCTTTAATGTAATAGGATTAGGTAGTTTTTTCAAAATTTGATGATTATTTGAATTTGAAAATATTTATTATTATTTTTCCTAATCTTACTTAGAGGTTGCGATTTCTATGATTTTTAAGTGTCGATTTTTATTGGTGTTGTGAAGTCAATATATTTCAAGAACATTATTTTTCACTATCATGTGTATTATCAATAGAGCTTAGACTGACAATGAGGTTTTCTGGCAAACAATGCCATCAACAGATCTCGATATTGCTACTTTCTAATATCCCGCATGCTTGAAATAATCTAATAATTATCCATGCATTCCTTCTGCTGCATCATTAAGGCAGCTAGGATTTTGATTTCTGTTAATATCAAAATGAAAATCATTTTTAGTTGAACAGGATATTGAAAAAATATATTGAATTGATTCAAAATGTTGATTCAAAACGAGATGAATAGAAATTAAAATTTCAAGCAAATGTAGTAGCAGATAATAGCATTGGACCAGAAGATAAACAATTTATTTGTGGTATTAAATTGATATTTCAAGAGCGGCTAGGATTCTCTCCTAAGTCCTAGCCGCCTAGATGCCTTCTCTCACCATTGATTTGACCGGCAGTTCGACAAGCGTATTACTGCTCCTTCATCTACGATTTATTTCCAACACAACGGACGGCTTGTTTCGTATCTCCTCCTTTGGATCATCAAAGAGCAGACGGTTAAGCTACTCATGCTTTTCTCTTTTTACCGGCAGTGTTCCCAACATTCCTTCATGGGGACAGGCACATGCTTCCTATAACCAGTGTTTTGGCCAGCAGTTAGTCAAGGGGATAGCTCTTATAACTCCTCCTTAGGATCGTTTGTGAGCAGGAAACTAAGGCTCTTATCTATTCCCTAGTCGCTCAGATTTTACCTGCGGCAGTCTCTGGGGTAGTAGGGATTGTGAACCTGACAGTCGTGATTCCTTTGGCTGCAGCCCCTCATATGAGTTGGGCAATTTTGGTCTTGTTAGAGCTTTGGTTCCTCATCGGACGGTACTACTTCAAGACCTTTCCCTTGATGTGGTTTTGATTATCGGCTTGGGTCTCGAGAGTGGACACATTTTGAATGATGTTTCTTCCTTGGAAGGTGATTTTTTTTATCCACTTGGATCTCAGTTCTGATCGGAGTCAATAGTTTGATGTTTCAACATTGTTCCTATACGACCTCAAAGTTGCTTTAAATCTTACGATGACGTTGTCATCATCGCTGGCGTTATGCCTTCATCATGTCAGCCTTCTCTCCAGGATTGACTATGTTGAATCACGGAGAATTTCTCCTTGTTGTTCCTTACCATGCCGGCTACAATTTAGTTGCTACTACGGATCTTTAGATCATTATGATCACACTCTGTTGTGATTGAGTTCTTTAGTTCGTTATTATTGCATTAGATTGCAAATGGATTTGTTTTTCATTTCAATAAATAGAGCTGGTATTTGACGAGCTCAACCTTTAATTAAAAAAAATCAGTTGATTTGATTTTCTTCTGGTCGAATGCTATTATATGCTACAATTTTGTTTCTTTTTCAATGTTATAGTGGCCATTGATTTCTATTGTAGTTTTAATGATTATATTGCAACTTGGAGAATTGTGTATGTGCCGCTATGAGAAACTCTCGTGTGTAGCTGTAGTATTAGTATAGCTCATAAAATAACATTTATTAAATTTCACTTATAAAAACTGCATCAACATATTGCACTAAGAAACTAGTGTTGTAAGCTGTTATTGAATCATTAAGTTTCAAAAGGTTAAAATGATAGGCAATGTTGATCGTAACTCTTATTATAATGTCCCACATTGTGCCATTATGTCATGTCTAGAAAGTGCACTAGGGTCAAATTTATGTATAGTGGCAAGATAAGGTCGTATTCCATAGAAAGCATATAAACAGCCTAGAGTTCTTCCTCATAAACAGGCTAAGAGTTATTCTGTATTTTAGGGGTAGAGTTCTTGTCGAAACTGTAATGAAAAGTATGAATAATTAAATGACCAGTAATGTAAAGATGACTAAACTACAATAAAAGGCTCACTTTAGCTACCTATTTCAACAGTCAAGGAGTTCTCCAACAGCAAGCATAACACATCAAAACATCAAGCAATATGTAAATCTCCTAAGTACCTCAAACAAGGTCATCAAGCATTCCTTTCAGCCATCTTGAATACTAAGCTATGGTAACTTACTTCACCATTAAGTCCACCATAAGCTAACAATAACTTGCATTAGGTATAGTGAAGCATTTAGATAAATCTAAAACTTTAGGCATACGACCAATCTCGGTCCCAAGCATCATATGAGTCTGTTTGTGTTTTGCTATGTTAAATCTCCGATCGATCTCCTTAACATAACTAAATACGAGCTAGGCCATCACTCATAAGAATTAAGCACTCAAACACAACAAGAAACATAAAGCTTAAAAGAAGAGATACATTACAATGCTTATGAGATATCCTGCGACTTCCTGCCTAAGCAGACTTGCCCGAAAGAGGACTACTCTCTCATGAAAATGAAGAAACTGAAAACTTTCATTAATGGAGAAATTATTTATAAAACTTGTGTAACTTGTCACCCCTAACCAATGAAGAAGATGGTCATTTTATATGCCCCAATCCTCAAAGGAGAGAGAAAATATCTAAAATAAAATATTACAACTTAATAAGGAATATCTAGGTATTTAGTTCTAATAATAACAAACAAATGCCACTTGGTGTAAAAAAGGTTTCTAGAAGGCGGCAGTTTAGTAAATATGCAAAAAGTCAAAATCCATTTTTCACCCACTTTTCTACCATACATCATATCAACATCTGAACTTGTACTTTGCACTTGAGTGCCACTTTTTGGAGGGAATTTTCCCACCATTTTTCAGTCTTCTTCTCGAAATGGCAGGATATCTCTTCTTTTCGATGAGATCTTGTAAAACGCGGAGATCTCCAGTGAAGACTGCACTTTTTTCATCACTTTTCAGCATCAAAGTATAAGTTCTCATTCCTTTAGCAAAGACCTAAAATATGTAGAGATATCCATAAAAATTGATGTTTTTACATAAAATGTTAGCTTTTTATGCAGGATTTATATAGTAAAAATTCAACGCATCAAATATCGCTATACTTAAACAATTGCTTGTCCTCAATCAATCCATTCAATCTTAGGGAGAAGCACCCATATATTAATAACTATAGAAAGCATGAAGATGTTACAAAAATAGTCATTCAAGAACAAGATCAGAATAGAACTTCAGAACAAAGAAAATCTTGAGCATTTTGTCCTAACATTTCCTAATAAGGCATGCAACTTAAGAGAACTTTAGAATTCTTACTTCATCCAAGTATAATCAATTAGATTACCTTACCAAGAGTTCTCTCAGTTTTAGTGTTTGAGTGTTTGACTGTGGACTTCTCCAGTCTTTGCCCTCATCGGCAAGATCTTCTTGATTTAGACCATATGCTAGCTCTTCGGTCAAGCCACCACCATATAATTGTTGAAAAACATGCATTATCATAAATGTCTTTATAGGTTGTAACTTAGGGTTAGGGTATTGGTGTGAAAGGAAATTTTTATGTAGAGATCTTTTCACAGACAGTTGAGTTTTGCAACTTATCTTGAGATAAGAGATTTTCTACCTTTTGGGGTTCTTATTTCAATAAGAGATCTTCTAACTATTATAGCACATAAGCAATTCTTACAAGTACAAAAAGCTTTTATTCAAAATATAACTCCTTTTTTTCTTTTTTATTTTTAAAGAAAAACTACAATATTACAAAAAATGCTTCTAAAAATCTAAGAGTTCTCCTTGCTTGCTTTCTTCTTCAAGACATCTTCTTCAGTTGATGTTTCTTGTTGCTTCAAGTAATGAAATTCATGTTAGAAGTTCTTGAGGGTGCTTTTGGGAAATTAAAGTGCTGGGATTTGGGTTGTATTAAGTGTAATGAAAGAAGGGCTTTAGGCTCAAAGGGGTTCTCTAAGGGATGATGTTAAAGGTTGGCTTTTGGCTAGAGTGTATACCTAGGTGCCTCATTTAGTGCATCGATTCAATAGTGATATAAAAAATACTAAAACACAATCATAACTAGCATTGCATGTATCTCCTATAGCAAGTTCTAGCTAAATAACAAAATTTGCCCTTTTAGAAAGATCTTCAAAGCATACAGATTTGCAATGAATTATTGTGTCTCAAAGTTCTTTCTAATTTAGGGTTCTCATTCTGATTCAATTTACCAAGTTGAAGTAAAAATTAAAAATTCACAAACTTTCAACATGCAAATAGGTCATGTTAGCTTACTATGCCAAGTTCCTCTCCAAAATTCAGTTCTTCTATTCTTACTCATGTATAACAGATTTCCAAAACATTTAGACTTTCTAGAGTTGCTAACAATATGTTCTTCTAACAAAACATGTAACATATTTCTTGCAGAAATCAATCATTCAAGCAAAATATATCCAAAAACAAAAAATTTGGCTCATTTTTCACAACCTAAAGAACTATCATGCATAACAATAAAATCATTTAATAAGTAATCACAATATCTCTATAAGCAATAGGCTAAAGTTCTCAACCTCCTCCCCCACACTTAAAAGTTGCTCTTTCCTTAAAGCAATAAGAATGCATAGCAAGGGGAAAATAAAAAGATCTTCATAAATTACTATAAGGAGAAGGGGTTGAATTGCATATCATTCACGGTGGTTGAGAAATGAAGAGAGCCAAAGAGGAATCACAATGCAAGTGGTCAAAATGAGTGGGCGTTAGATAGATATAATGGGCGATTAACATACAAATTAAAACCATGAAGAATTGAAATTTTAAAAGTAACCGCCCCCAAAATGAATGCTAAATAAAAAGGAGAAAAGATAAATGTAATAAATAATATTAAAGGAAAATAAAAGGGTTGGGTTAAAGGATACAAAAGAGATCTTCTCCATCATACAACCATAGGAAGATCTCATACAGGTCTTCATCAAAATTGCTTCACTTGGTGCATGAAGTAAGCACTAGTTGTAGAGATCCTATTAATGAAAATCTCAAAGGAAGAAGGTCTCCCCTTTTTTTGTTATGGATGGGTTAGATGCCATATACGGATTAAGTCTTTGCTTGTTAAGTAGGATGGTCTCCCCCTTCTTTTTTGTAACTGTAATGAAGTTGAAGTAGGAGATCTCTACCATAGAATACTGGCCGGTCCAAAGATCTTTAAACCTTCTTGGAGAGAGTTCCAAACAATGATCAAACACTAACACTTGTTCTCTAGGGTGGAATTCCTTGATGGAGGTCTCTTGTCATGAGTATCTAGGAGGTAGGAGTTCTCCTTATTTTGATCAGGTTTTCCAGATGTATAGTATAGCTTAACTTTCCTAATATTGGCTTTAAAGATCTCCCCTATATAATTGGCAACTTCAATGAGATCAGGGGGAGAGATCCTCTTCATATAATAGGGGCCTACCCATTGAGATTTGAACTTTCTTGGGAGATTTCCATGTTATAGTTGAATAAGAGTACTTATTCCCTGGGGTGGAATTACTTCACTAGGGAGTTCTCCTCATGACACTCCCTTGTATTTTCAGCACAGTTTGTACTCTCAAAGCTAGATGGAGGTTTGGGTTCTTTGAAAGGCTCATGGTCTTTTGTCAAAGGCTTAGGTTCTTTTATCTCTTTAGAGATCTCCTGGCATTCAGTTCTGATCATGGAGATCTCTTGACATTCGATTCCAATCTTTATCTAGTCATCCTTGTACTTCTCTTTCCACTTCTTTTCATCAAGTTCTTGCAAAAAATATGGATTTCAGTGTGCATCAGTGGCATCCAACAAATTACATTGGTCATTACAAGGACAAAGAGATCTATCAGGTTCATTCATTTTAAAAGTGACCTTTTCATCATGAATATTCAAAACAAGTTCTCCATTATACATATTAGTTATTGCTCTTCCTGTTGCTAGAAAGGGTCTTCCTAAAATGATGGGAATATGCATATCTTTATCCATATCCATGATAAAAAAAATCAACAGGTAAAATGAATTTTCCTAATTTAATAAGAACATCTTCCACTATCCCCCTAGGTTATCTAATCGTCCTATCCATAAGCTGCATTGCTACCCTAGTTGGTTCAGGATCTCCTAAACCTAGCTTCTCATACATATAATGTGGCATTAAGTTTATGATAGCACCCAAATGACATAATGCATTCTCAATGTTAAGACTTCCAATTGAACAAGGGATAGAGAAACTCCTCGGATCTTTGAGTTTGGTGGGTAAATGTCTCCTACTTTGTAAAAGTGAAAATCACTCTCTGTTCAGCTGCACCATCACCACATTCCCTAGCTTTGCTTTGTTTGATAAAAGCTCCTTAAAGGACTTTAAATACATTGGCATCTGAGCAAGAGCTTCTGCAAAAGGAATGTTAATGTGCAATTTTTTAAATTCATCAAGAAATTTATCAAATTACTTAGCTAACTCATGCTCCTTTTCTTACTGAGGGAAAGGGATCTTCGGTTAATATAGCAAGGGGATCTCCTTGTCCTTCTTTAAGTTCTCCTTCTTAGTTTTGACAAGTTCTCCAGGCTTTGGTTCTGACAGGTTCTCCTCAAGAATATTTTTGAGTTCTCTTGGTTCATTTTCAGTTGAGTTCTCCTCTTGTACTTCTGACAAGATTGCCGGAGGTTTGGCTTTAAAGATCTCCTCAATCTCATCTTTCTTAGTGTTCTCCTCCTTCTCAGCTTCTTTAGGCTTCTCTGCTTTTATTTTTTACATATTTTCCTTGGGGAATTGCTCTATGGAGATCTCCTCAGTATGTGTCTTTGAGATCTCCTTAAATTTATCACATTAGAGAGAGATGGCCTTGCATTCCTCAACAAGAACTGGTTCTGGAAAAGTTCCCTTTATTTTTAAAATTATGGTATGAGAGCTTTGACAATTTGAGTTTCCAAGATCTTCAAATCAGATTGGTTTTCTTTCCTATATTGGTTTATCATCTCTCTTATCTCTTCAAGTTCTAAGTTGTCAGAAAAATGTAAAAGTCCTTCTTGTTGAACACCTTGGTATTGAGGTTGATGGAAATGGCAAAGTTGTTGACATTAGAATTGTTATTGAGGAGGTCTCCAAGAAAAGTTTGGACAAGATCTCCATCAAGAGTTATAATTATCATTGAAGTGGTCTCTTCTTCCTCTCAAATCTCCTTGAACAAATTGACATTGCTCTAAAGTGGGATCAACATCAAAATTTAAGCATTCATTATTTCCCCCATAATAATCACAATGGTTGGATGGATAACTTATGATGGCTGAAACATTTTTCTTAGTGAGCAGTTCAAGCAGTGCTTTTACTCTGCTAGAGAGTTCTTCGACAGCCTCAAACATATCATCCCTTTCATGTGGTGTCACATTGCATGTTGAGTGTCCCTCTAAGTAAGGTTCCAAATAAATCCGAAGAGTTCTCCTCCTAGCATGAGGATTAACCTCATACTCTTCCGCTCCTGCATTTACAAAGTTCTCCAAGTTGGGATTTCGATAGAGATCTCCTCCATAAAAATTTCTAGCATGTGGTATTCGTCGTTCCATTTTTCTTGAAGAGAACTTTACAGATAACATGTTCTTAAAGTACTCAACAAACACATAAAAAGGGTCAAAAGCACCTATCTACAGCTAAAATCGATAAGATATCTAACGTTGCTCCTTGGCAACAGTGCAAAAAACTTGTTGTGCCGCAATTGGTACCTAGCAAGTTCACTAGGGTCAATTATGTGTATAGTGGCAAGACAAGGTTGTATTCCACAAGGAGCGCGTAAACAACCTAGAGTTCTTCCTTGTAAAAGGGCTTAGAGTTCTTTTGTATTTTAGGGGTGGAGTTCTGTTGGAGATATCCCACAAGGGAAATACACAAGTGCAAAGAGTGGTATATAAGTGGAGTAGATTGCGCCTTAATACAAGCCAATTGGTTTTGTGTTAGATGGGCTCAAACCCACTTGTATGTTCACTCACCTATCGAGCCCAATGCTCTCGAGGACCATAGATTTTCTACATGGTTTCAGAGCAAAAAAAGGCCTAACTTCTAAAAGATCCTAGGTTCGTGTTTAAAGTCCTAGTGGAGTTTGGGCTAGCAGAGAAACGCTAGACCCGGTGTTGACCTTAAGCCTCGAAGATGATAGGCCAAGGAATGTTGGCAAGTGGCAACTTGTGTAGGCCCAGTTGCACTTGAGTGAAAGTGTTGGAGATATCCCACATGGGATATATACAAGTGCAAAGAGTGGTATATAAGTGGAGTAGATTATGCCTTAACACAAGCCAATTGGTTTGTGTTAGATGGGCTCAACCCCACTTGTATGTTCACTTACCTATCGAGCCCAGCACTCTTGAGACCCACGGATTCTCTACAAGTTCTTGTTGTAACAATAATAAAAAGCATAAAATAATTAAATGAGCATTAATGTAAAGATGACTAAACTACAATAAAAGGCTCAGGCTTATCTACCTATTTCAACAGTCAAGGAGTTCTCCAATAGCAAGTATAACACATCAAAACGTCAAGCAATATGTAAATCTCATAAGTATCTTAGGTCATCAAGCATTCCTTTTGGCCATCTTGAATACTAAGCTATGTTAACTTACTTTGCCGTTAAGTCCATCATAAGCTAACAATAACTTGCATTAGGTATAGTGAAGCATTTAGATAAATCTAAAACCTTAGGCATATGACTAATCTCCGGTCAGTCTCATGCATCATATGAGTGTGTTTGTGTTCTGCTATGTTAAATCTCTAGTGGGTCTCCTTAACATAACTAAATATGAGCTAGGCCATCGATCAAAAGAATTAAGTACTCAAACATAACAAGAAACATAAAGCTTAAAAGAAGAGATACATTCCACTACTTAAGAGATCTCCTACGACTGCATGCCTAGGCAGACTTGTCCGAAAGAGGACTACTCTCTCTTGAAAATGAAGAAACTTAAAACTTTCATTAGTAGATGAAATATTTACAGAACTTTTGTAACTTGTCACCCCTAACCAATGAAGAAGATGGCCATTTTATAGGCCCCAATCCTCAAAGGAGAGAGAAAATATCTAATAGAAAATACTACAACTTTATAAGAAATATGTAGGTGTTTAGTTCTAATAGTAATAAACAAATGCCACTTGGTGCAAAAAAGGTTTTAGAATGTGGGAGTTTAGTAAATATGCAAAAAGTCGAAGTTCACTTTTCACCCACTTTTCTTTCATACATCACATCAACATCTGAACTTGTACTTTACACTTGAGTGCCACTTTTTGGAGGGAATTTTTTCACCATTTTTCAGTCTTCTTCTCGAAATGGTAGGAGATCTCTTCTATTCAATGAGATCTTGTAAAACATGGAGATCTCTAGTGAAGATTGCACATTTTTCATCAATTTTCAGCATCAAGGAAGAAGTTCTCCTTCCTTCAGCAAGGACCTTTTTTATTAAAGGTTGAGCACGGCCAAAACTGGCTCAATATATTAAAATGAAAAAGAAAAAACAAAAAAGAAAAAGAAAATAAATGGAGAAGAAAATAAAATAAAAAATATCACTAGGATGTTGACAAAGCCAATCACAATAACGTGTGATCCTAAAAATCTAAAGAACTCCTAATGAAGGAGACTAATAGCTCGGTTTCCTACAGTCACACTGAGCTTCCTCCCTTGTATCAATCACTGAGATTTTCTTTTTTTGGACCGAAAAAGTCTTCCAATTTGAGGTGGCACTTTCATCAGGGCTAGAACCCTTCTTTTTCCTCTTAACTGTTTCCCAAGTATTTTCCTCTTCTTTATCCTTATCTTCCTCTTCTAAAGCCTTTCCATGTCGTAAACATATAACCAAATTAATCCCCTCAGCATTCTCCACCCTTTACTTAACTGATGGGGTGTTTGTGATGTTGATCCCACCGTCAATATGCTTATTCTCCAAACTCTCTTCACAATTTGAAGTGAGCTTGAGACTCTCTTCCAAAAAATGGTAAGCATTATCTGTTAGAACTACTACAACAATCTTAAGCCTCTCTTCCAAATCTCGTTGTCTCGATTTGCTACATTAAAAGTTTTCTAGGTTGGGAAACTCATCACTCCCTATTGGAACATGTAGAGCAAGTGCACCGGCATTAATATTTTCTGTATCATTGTCTGTTTTTTCACACATGTCTGCCCAAGAAGTTGTCTTTTTTCCTTCCTGCTGAACTCGCTCTAATCTTCCATTGATTGTATTCATCATAATGGGGCTAGATGGAACAGCGTCTGTTTGCCTTTACCAAACTTTTAAATTTTTTTTTCGGCATGGAAAGGGATCTCTAGGCTTCCCTTGACTCTGATTTCTTCTGCAGTTGGCCGCAACATGTCTAACAGACTGGCACGTCATACAAAGATCTGGAATGTTTTTGGACTCCACCAACACCTAAAAAACGTTTTCCACTATATCGACCCTAACCTGATCCATTACAGGTTTTTAAAGATCAATATCCACCATTATGCGCCCAGGACGGCCAAATTCCCCTTCGATTGTGTTGTGATCGAAATGGATTAGAACCCTGATAGTTTGTGCGACACTCGAAAGTAATCGTCTATCCTAGAATTCCCATGGAAGAGTATGCAATTGAATCCATAGCAGTGAAGAGGTTTGTTTGTGCATCGTAGGGTCGAAACCTGCTTTCCAAACCGAGAACCTCATGATTCCAGCTTTTAGGTTTATATTGCCTTTAGACCAAATCTTCTATAGAGATTCCCCCGAGGTCATAAGTATATGATAAAAACCTTTCCCCAATGATATTAATTTCCAATCCATCTTCTGACTCTAGATTGAGTAAAGTTTGAGCTTAAGATCAGCGTGTTTCCATGGCGAATAACCTTTTGCAAGGGATTATCTATCGATAGCAGAATGTTGATAGGCCGAATTTCGATCATTGTAGATTTCTTCAAGGATTTTGATGGCCTTGTACCCATCCCTAGCATCCGAGACAATGGTTGAGACCCTCTTGTCAGGTTCTTTTTTGGTGGAGGATGAAGTTTCCTGGTTGAGAACTGCCACATAGGAAAGAAGATTTTTATGTGGGTTAGCATTTAGATTTTTGAGTTCCGAGATAGCAGGTTGTTTGATGGCCGAGATCTTGTCCTTGCTATTTCAATAGAACAAAAGGTATGGTGCTTCCATGGCAAAAAGTGCTGGAACGGTGGCCAAAACAAGACGGCTACGACAGTTCCAAGGAGGGACAAAACCGACGGCTAGGGTTTTCTCACATCCTTATTTTTCATTCAGCAAAGACCTAAAACCTATAGATATCTTCATAAAAATTGATCTTCTTACACAAAATGTTAGCTTTTTATGCATGATTTATATAGCACAAATTCAACGCATCATCAGACACTTCCTCGCACGTGAATGCCCTTTAGGCTAGAAGTGTGTGCAATACAATGGGTTGAAATTAATTCAACAAATAGAGCTGATATATGATTTGAATTCTATACCTTTAGGTCAAGAGGCTCTAATATCATGTCATAGAGATGTTCGGTTTCTAAGCCTATAGTCTATGCAAGTGAGGATGTAAATACCGTGTTATCAATAATTGAAAAACAAAGTCATGATGTGCATAAATTGTTTTTTGAAAACCCCCCGGAGGAATATTGTGTTCCCCTAGAAGGAAAAAGATTGAGATAGGTGAAAATTTCGGGGCGAGCGTCCCAACTAGGTTGATGCCCCCGCTTACCTACAAAACACCTACCTCTTTATTAAAGAAATCCAAAGACTGCTCACAAGATGAGAGCGTCATTGGCCAGAAATACAGCCTAAAGGTGATACGGATATGAAGTCCGATCCCAAGACATGCCTATACAATGAATAAGGCCAAAGAATGCCTGCTAACTAGTTATAACTTAGAAATAAGTTTGGAAAATTAAATACATCAGAAACGACAAAATTAAGATTCCGCCTTTGATACTTGAAGAAGAACCAGCATAGATGAATGCATGACCCCAAATGATCTTATGTGCTTAAGACACCCTCGAACACAAACTTATTCCTCCTTTTCCAAATAGCCCACGCAATCATAAACCATAAAGCCGTACCAAACTCATGTCCGATCCCGGAGGAAAAGTGCGCTCGCCATACTACTAGAAAATCAGCCCCCTTGAATGGCATTGTTACTGAAATCCCTAGCACCAGAAAAGCTTGAACCTATATACGATAACTACCCAAACAGTGAAACAAAGCATGATCAATTGTTTCAGACTCATCACAAAACGGACACTTATCATTCATTACTGCTTCGCATCCATGACAAGCCAGAAAGACTTTCGTTGGAAGACGTCTATGTAACAATAGCCAGCCAAAAAATTTAACTTTAGGAAGAAGACACGCATTCCAAACCACTATGTAATCCGTTTCTGGCGTAGTCCATTGAGGCGTCCTATAGAACCCTAAATAAAAAGATGCAGCTGAAAATACCTTATTAGCTCCCAGATACCATTCAAATCTATCTGCCACCACCTGAAATGCAGCATGTAGCTGCTGCCCCCTACTGCCGTCAGCCCCATACCCCCCAAAAACAGTAGGGCAGGTCTGGGAAATCCAATTCCGAAGCAGGAAGCACCTCTCCCTACTTGTAATCCTTAGACTACGTTTCCAAAAAGGCCTAGATAGTGCTGCTCCCTCAGAAATTGACAGACACCCATCCCAAATCGAGCAGCTTTTTCTATTACATAAGAGATATAGGTCAGGGAAAAGAACAGATAATGACACATTTGCGGTCTAATTATCAAACCAAAAGGATCCGCAAACCCCGTTCCCCACTTTCACCCTTACATTCGATTTAAACAACTCCCAGAAGGTTGAGTTCTTTACACAGCAAGATAAAATGCCTCGCCAAACATACGAAAGGCGTGAACTCTCAACATTTTCAAACGAGTTCCATGAATCGAAGCCATGTCTACGGACACACAACTCAAACCACAGCGATCCCTGTCCATTTACTCTAAACCGCCATATCCATTTCAACAATAAACTACAGTTTACTAGTCTAAGATCCCTAACATATAGGCCACCTAGATTTTTCGGTAGCATAATTGTCTCCCAACTCACTTTGCAGATCCCAATACAGTCCGCGTTACCTTTTTACAAGAAATTTCGCATCAGTTGTACAAGCTTATTATTAATAGAGGCCGGCATCTTATTCAATGATAACAAATAAATCGGGATAGAGGAGAGAACCGATTTTATAAGGACCACCTTGCCAGCATACGATAAACACTGACCTTTCCAACATGCTAGCCAATTTTGGAACTTACCAATCAACACGTTCCAATAAGACACCGGGATGCGTCTCGTACTGAGAGGGGCGCCTAGATAAGTTATAGGAAATTTTTCGATCTTACAACCAATAGTCTCTGCACATCGATTCAACATGTCGTCCTGCACGTTAATACCCATGATTGAGCTCTTAACAAAATTAATTCGTAGACCTGAAATCAGCTCAAAACAACGTAATAAACGGATAAAAATAGGTAAGAGGGACTCATCTGCAGGTAAGAAGCACATCGTGTCATCCGCAAACTGAAGAATAGATATATCCATCTCTGACCCATCAATATGAAACCCAGGTAAAATGCCCTTAAGGACACTTGCGTCAATGAGCTGTTTAAGACCTTCCACTGCTAAGACAAAAATAAATGGAGAAATGGGGTCGCCTTGTTTAACCCCTCTACCCAAATAGATCGGATCAGTAGGGCTTCCATTGATAAGAATAGATGTTACCGAGTTCTCTCTGCAAGCCGCCATCCATCTAATCCACTTATCAGAGAAACCCATCCTCTTCAAAACTAAGTCAATATAAGTCCAAGAAACACTATCGTATGCTTTATGGAAATCAAGCTTGAGTGCCACAGAAGACTGACCACGACGGTGGATTGATTGGATCACTTCCGAGGCTATAAATGAGCATTCATGAATATTACGGCCTTTAACAAATGCAAACTGGTTGTCAGAGATCAGCTTAGGCAACACAGCCTGTAATCTTTTCGCGAGTACTTTCGACACAATTTTATATATACCATGGATAAGGGCAATCGGTCTATAGTTCCCCAATGACGACGACCCCGGGACTTTAGGAATCAACACTGTAAAGGATGACTTAATAGAATTGGGCAGATGATCATACCTATAAAATTCGTCGAACAGTGCTAACATATCCGGTTTTAGTTCCTCCCAGAAGCGTTTATAGAAGAAAAAATTAAATCCATCCGGCCCCGGAGCCTTACCTTCTTGACAAGCACACACTGCATCCCACACTTTAGCCTCTGAAAAAGATTCAACAAGCCGAGAATTGGCTGTCTCATCAACCATGCGGAATTTTAGCTCTCCCAAAGAATACGGCACCTCCACTTATTTCAAAAACAGCCTGGAATAAAAATTTCGTATCGTGGATTTAATAAGTTCCGGGTTAGAAGATACAGCCCCATCAATTTCTAGCTGTGAAATCCGATTCCCCCTAGCTCTCGCTGATGCCATCCTATCAAAAAAACTTGTATTATCATCACCCAATATAGTCCAGTTAACTCGTGATTGTTGATGACGAATTTGTTCAAGGTTCCGTCTACAGGTAAGTAATTCCGATCTCACGCACTGAAGCTCTAACCTACTCTCCTCCTCCAAGGGTCGGGACACCGAGCTAGATGTCAAAAATATAACACGAGCCTCTAGCTTCTTTATTCTTCCCTCTAGCCCACCAAAATTGGCTAGATGCCAAGGCCGAATAAAGCTCCTTAGTCGGCATAGCTTAAAGTCAATGTCGCGCCCTGGACCCTCCAATTCTATAGCCTCCCACTTCGATCTTAGAAAAGGTAGAAACCCGTCCTTCTCCCACCAACAGTTCAAGGATCGAAACATCTTTTTGCCGTCCCATACCGATGCGTGGACAGGTAGATAATCATAAAGTGATCTGATAACGTCGAATCAACCGTCATCAAACTCTGCCCGGCCACCTATCAAGAATATTGCATGACACCAAGACACGATCAATCCTCGAGAAGGATAGGCTATTAGACCACGTATAGTCACGGCCATGTAATGGCAAATCAAAGAGAGCACATTCATTAACAAACTCCTGGAACCTAATCATCGAACTCAACCCCGTGTTCCTACTTCTACCTCTCTCAGAACTATGTAACACTTCGTTAAAATCACCACATAGCAAAAAGTTATCCATGTTTTGAATATGGGGCAGCAGATCAAACCAAAATTAATTCCTATCCTTGGGGATAGGGGGACCATATAAGCATAGTAAGTTTACCTCAAGTTGACTAGACACAATATGTAGCAAGCACCATCTATCTGTAGAAGCAGTGATCGAGCCATGAATTAAATTAGAATTCCATGAGATCAGTAAACCCCCTGACAAACCATGCGACGGGATACAATGAGATTGAAACTCATTATGGACCCAAAACTTCCTGACAACCTGATCTGACACCGACAGGGACTTTGTCTCAATCAGAATGAAAACCTGAAGCTGCCACTTATGAACACATGACCGCACTAAAAACTGTTTGGCCCCATTCAACAGGCCCTCACGACAATTCCAACTCATAAAACTCAAAGACATGATAATACTATCGATATCCCAGCTCGGACAACAGCCCTCTCAACGTCGTTGCCCTTCCAATGCCTCTATAATTAAGCCCATGTTTTGTTCATTAAACAACTCAAGCTTTTCCCCAATTCGGAATGTCATTAATTCCTCACTAACAGTTGGCTCATTTCCTTCCCTACGGATGATAATTCTATTCATAGTTGGGATGTTTGGGCCCGAAGAGCTTGAATCCACCGTATCTGAAACCAACGCATTATTCCCCCCAATTAACGGGCTGTCGCCAGGAGGATGGTTACTTCCCAGAATTGTGTTATTGCTATCCGCAACAATCTCATCATCCTCGCCCGATCTAATTTCAGCTTCGTTCCCCGATGATTCACAGCTACTCCTGTCCGAAGGATCCTCCTCCGGTTCACTCCACTCTTCCGATCCGTACTGTTGACTGTGTTGGCACCCAATTCCTTGTCTAAGGTTCGTGTATATCGTTATATCCCTATCCCCTACTGCCAGCGTCAGATTCCTACTGGCTGTCCCAGGCGGTACAGAAACAAGGCACGATACTACGTCCAAACGATCCGGTTTTTCGAAATTACAATCTATCGTAACAATTCGCCCAAATTGTTAAAATATCTATACATTATGTCACTTGTATTTTAATATATGAAACGGGCTACAAATATGAGAAGAGCTAGACACTGACTCGAATACCTTTTTGGGTCATGTTTTATATATCAAATGTCTGACCCATTAGAATTTTCCATTTGATGCCTAATGTATTCACTTTTCATCTATTTGGTACCTGACGTATTCAACATTAGCATATTTGGTGTCTAACCTGTTTACTTTTAGTACATATTAAGCGTCCATCTAACAACATAAAAAGCATGAAATACTTGTAACATCATCTGGAATATGAACATATTTTGTTCGTAGGATTGTCGACCCTCAATAATCCGTTAAGTTGCCGTACTAAAATTGAATATGTCAAGTACTAAATAGGCGATTTCAATACGCCAGACACCAAAAGAGCATTTGATGTATTGATCCTCAAAAACGTATTTAACTCGCTAAACATCCCAGTAGGTTTTAGAAAGATTAACCCAAGAATATATTACATCACATGTATTTAATCTAATTTATCCATAATACACCGTCATAATCAGCCAACTCTGATTAATATATACATATTAATCACGTGTTGAACAATATACATATTTTATCGACATTTTAAATAGAGGAGTAGTTAACAATTATTATTTAATCTTTCTGTTTTTTTACGATAATCTTTCTGTTTTTTTAAGTTAATGTTTCTATCTTACGATAACCAAAAGTATTACTATGGCCGGCTAACGACAGAGAGTGGACATAAATATACATCACCAAAATCCCATATAAAAATTCCATTTAATGTAATTGATTATAATCTCATTTACTCTCTCCCTCTCTCGGTTGTTAGGTCAATAAAAAAAATTAAACTCTTATCAGGGCCGGTCCTGAGCATAAGTCGAAGGTGCCACTGTCTAGGGCCGAAGAGCGAAGGGGGCCCAAGATTATAAATATATATATATATATATATATATATATATATATATATATATATATATATATATGTATAGTTTTTTATAATTTTAATGTGGATAATTTGACGTTATGTGGTGATTTCAACGAAGTGTTACATAGCTCTGAGAGAGCTAGGAGTGGGGATATGGTTCGACGATCAGGTTCCAGGAGTTCGTCAATGAGTGTGCTCTATTTCATTTGCCATTATATGGCCGTGATTATACTTGGTCTAATAGCCTATCCTTTTCGAGGATTGATCAGGTAACTGTGTCGTGTGATATTCTCGATAAGTGGTCGGGGTGGAGTTCGATGACAATTGATTTGGCATTATTAGATCACTTTCTGATTGTTTACCGTTCTCATGCATCCGTGTGGGATGGTAAAAAGATTTTTCGCTCATTGAATTGTTGGGGGTAGAATGACGGTTTTTCACCCTGTTTAAAATTAAAGTGGCGGGCTATAGAATTGGATGCTCCGGGTTGTGACATTGATTTTAAGCTGTGTCGGTTAAGGAACTCTATTCGGCCATGGCATCTCTCTAATTTCGATGGGTTGGAGGGAAAAATAAAGAAGTTAGAGGCTCGCGTTATATGCTTGACATCTAGTTCGGTGTCTCGGCCTATTGGGGCGGAAAGTAATTTGGAGCTCCAGAGTGTGCGATTCGAATTACTTAACTGTAGACGAAATCTAGAAAAAATTCACCATAAAAAATCAAGAGTTAACTGGACTATGCTCGGTGATGATAACGAGTTTTTTTCATCGGGTGGCGTCGGTGGGGTGTAGGGGTAATCGGATTTCTCAGCTGGAAATTGATGGAGTTGTATCTTCTGACCTAGTACTTATTGAATCAATGATATAGAATTATTACTCAAAGTTGTTTTCAAAAAATATGGAGGTGTCGTTTGATCTGAATGGGCTGAATTTCCGCATGGTGGATGATGCAGCCAATATTCGGTTAGTTTAGTCTTTTTCTGAGGTTGAAGTGTAGGATGCGGTTTGTGCCTGTCAAGAAGGTAAGGCTCTGGGTCCGGATGGATTTAATTTTTTCTTTTATAAACGCTTCTGCAGTGAGTTGAAGTCGGATGTTCTAGCATTGTTCAACGAGTTTTATATGTATGCTCGTTTGCCTAATTAAATTAAATCATGATTTTCTGTGTTGATCCCTAAAGTTCCTGGGTCATCTTTGATGGGAAACTATAGACCGATTGCTCTTATCCACAGTATATAAAAAATTGCGTCAAAAGTGCTCGCGAATAGGTTACATGTTGTGTTGCTTAACTGATTTCATATAATAAGTTTGCATTTGTCAAAGGCCGTAATATTCATGAATGTTCATTTATAGCCTCGGAAGTGGCCCAATCAATTCACCACCGTGGTCAGTCCTCTTTAATGCTTAAGCTTGATTTCCAAAAGGCTTACAATAGTGTTTCCTAGTCCTATACTAATTTAGTGTTGAGGAGCATGGGTTTCTCTTCTAAGTGGATCAGATGGATGGCGGCCTGCAGAGAGAACTCTATAACAACTGTCCTTATTAATGGAAGCCCCTCTAACCCGATTAGTTTAGGTAGAGGGGTAAAACAAGGAAATCCGATTTCTCCGTTTGTTTTAGTTTTAGTTGTGGAAGGTCTTAAACAGCTTATTGATGCAGGTGTCCTAAAGGGCATTTTGCCTTGGTTCTGTATTGATGGGTCAGATGTGGATATATCTATTCTCCAACTTGCGGATGACACGATGTGATTTTTACCTGCAGATGAGTCTCTTTTACCTATTTTTATTCGTGTATTGTGTTGCTTTGAGCTAATTTCGGGTTTGTGAATTAATTTTATTAAGAGCTCTATTATGGGGTTTAATGTGCAGGATGCCATGTTCAATCATTGTACGAGGATCATGGGCCACGAGATTGAGAAATTTCTCATTACCTATCTAGGCGCCCCACTCAGTACTAGGCATATTCCGGTGTGTTATTGGAACTCGTTGATTGGTAAGTTCCAAAATTGTCTGTGAAGTTGGAAAGTTCAGTGTTTATCGTATGATGGCAGGGTGATCCTTCTGAAATCGGTTCTTTCATCTATTTCAATTATTTGCCATCCTTGAATAAGATGTCAGTTTCAATTAATAATAAGCTTGTACAATTGATGAAGAATTTTTTGTGGAAAGGTGATGCGGATTCTAAAGGGATCTATAAAGTGAGTTGGGAGACAATTATATTACCAAAAAATCTAGGGGGCTTATACATTAGGGATCTCAGATTAGTAATTGCCGTTTGCTATTGAAATGGATATAGTGGACTAGAGTAGACAGGCAGGGATCGTTATGGTATGATATGTGTGTTTGGAGATATGGCTTCGACTCATGGAACTCTTTTGAAAATGTTGAGAATCTGCGCCTTTCGCACATTTGGCATGACATTTTATCCTATTGTGTGAAGAAAAAACATCCTTCTAGGAGCTGTTTAAATCGAATGTGAGGATTTAAAGTGGGCAACGGCATTTTGGTACGATGATTTGATGGCAAATGTGTCGTTTTCTATTCTTTCCCCAGA
Source organism: Euphorbia pulcherrima (assembly GCA_947683365.1). Lineage (NCBI taxonomy): Eukaryota > Viridiplantae > Streptophyta > Magnoliopsida > Malpighiales > Euphorbiaceae > Euphorbia > Euphorbia pulcherrima. The sequence goes on from CANTUS010000010.1 coordinate 9,551,248, forward strand.
ATTGTATCTCTTATATAATGGGAAAAGTTGTTCAGTTTGGGATAGGTGATTTTTAATTTTTGATGCATCAGCATTCTCTAGACCTTTTTGGAAACATAATCTGAGGATTTCAAGTAGAGAGAGGTGCACCCAGCATCGGAATTGGATTTGCCAAACTTGCCCTATGATTTTTGTGGGAGATGGGGATGACGGAACTCTGGGACAGCAACTACATGTTGCATTTCAGGGGGTGGCAGATCATTTTGTATGCGATTTGGGAGATAATAATGTATTTTCAGCCACATCTTTTTGTTTAGGGTTTTACGGGACGACCCAATAGACTATGCCGGAAATGGATTACATATTGGTTTGGAATGCACGCCTTCTTCCTAAAGTTAAATTCTCCGGCTGGTTATTATTCAACAGACATCTTCCAACGAAGGTTTTTTTTTGCAGTGAATGCGAAGCAGTAGTGGATGATAAGTGTCAGTTTTGTGAGGATACTAAATCACTTGATCACGCTTTGTTTCATTGCTTGGGCAGCTATCGTATATGGGCTCAAGCTTTTTCGTTGCTAGGGATTTTAGTTACAAAGCCCTCGAGGGGAGTTGATTTCCTATTATTATGGCGTGCGCACTTTACCCTAGGGCTTGGCCCCGCGTTTGGTATGTCTTTATGGTTTATGATCGCGTGGGTTATTTGAAAGAGGAGGAACAAGTTTGTGTTTGAGGGAGTCTTAAGCACAGAGGATCATTTGGGGTCTTGCATTTATCTGTGGTGGTTTTTCTTCATGTATAGGTGGCGGAACCTATATTTGTTGCTTCTAATGTCTTTAATTTTCCTAGCTTATTACTTAGTTATCCCTAGATAGCTATTATCTTTTTCTTGCCTTCCATTGTAATAGGCGCTGACTTGTTGGGATCTGATTTTATTTCCGTATCACCTTTAGGCTGTATATGATGTCCAATGATGCTCTCATCTTATGAGCAAAATTTGGATTGTATTAATAAAGAGAGGTAGGTGTTTTGTAGGAAAGCAGGGCCACCAACCTAGTTGGGACGTCCGCCCCGAAATTTTCACATGCCTCAATCTTTTTCTTTGTAGAGGGATACAATGTTCCTCTAGGGGGTTTTCAAAAAAAAATAGAAGTATACCTTAAAAAAGAATTGTAATTAATAAGTTAATCAATAACCATTATACATAGATTTCATTACTAAAATATTAGATTATACATTAAATATTGTATATTAGTAATATAAAAGAGTCATATTTAAGTTTGAATTTGTAAATTTTCTTTAGTTAGGTCATATTAATCTATTTCTTTATTTTTTTTAATTTAGTAATGTATGAAATCAAACACCAGTTTAGGGACATGGAAGACACATCAATTTGGGGATAACAAATTTGAATCCTCATTTGGTTTCAAATTCCATTAAATTTATTTGCATCAATTATTATTTTCAAAACTTATTTCTTAGCTTAATTCCTAATATTTCTAATTTAATCTCGTTTATAGGAATAGGAATATTTTTAAAACTTACCCAATTTTTATCTTAATCCATAATAATATTAATTTAATCTCATTCATAAAGACATGAATATTACGAGTCACGTTTAATGTTTATATTATTTCTCCCCTTCATTATTTTTTCTTCTCCAAAAGTAGACAATCAAACTTTTTATTTTTTTCTTTATATATTGAAGTTCAAACTTCACCACCTCCTCTTCTTTTGAAAAAAATTGTAACTTGTGAAATTTTTTTGTTTTAAATTTTAACGATTACTAAGTATAATTACACAACAATACAATTGCTAATGAAATTCCTTTTTATTAAGAATATGTTTCATATTTGTGTAGAATCGTTTTCTACAGGGACCATATTTTTTATTCCCCCAGGGCCCGATTGAAATAATCTTCGGCACAAACACTCCAAATGAGAGGAGGCGGCTGGGGTTCTCCCCTGAACCCTAGCCGCCCTGACAAATGATGACTACTTTTCACCACCAGTGTCTGATCTGTAAAATCCCACCATAGCAGATCTCATGGTTGTGGCTTAAGTTTTGTTTTCCACAGTGTTTGGCTGGGTTTGGACAAGATGGCAACCACCGGCATCTAGGGTTCTGATTTTTTGGCGTCTAGGGTTTCACCAGCGTCTGATCAATTTCACAGCTATAGTCCTTGTAGCTAGGGTTCTATTTTTCTCCACCGTTAGGCGGCGCCCTGATTCACTTTACTATGGTTCTGTTTGGATCGCGCGACTAGGGGTTGATGCTTGGCAGCTCCTTGGAGGGTCCATCCCTCTTCTACCGGTAGTTTTGTCAGTTGTTTTTCAACAAAGAGGATTGCATCTCCTTCTTTGATATGTAAAGGAGCGGGCGGCTTTGGCTAATTCCTAGCCGTATAGCTGCCATATGGCGTATCACCGTCTCTGGGTGGTGCTTTTTTCAGGCAGTAGCGATCGCAAGTTTAACGGCTTCGATCTTTAGAATGGTTTTTTCCTTGGTTTGCTGCGGTTCTCCTACTGTGTTTTGTTTATCAGTTTCGATCTCATCTGAATCGATGGTTAGATATTTTGATGTCTCAGTCTTGCATGACCTCACATCTGTTAGGACTAATCATCTCAGACTTCTCGCAGGGATTGATTATGGTGCTTCATGGGGAACTTCTTCCCACAGCTCATTTTGCTAAGTATCTTTAGATCTTTTGGATTCACTATATTGTGATTGAGACTTTTGGTCCATTATTTTTACACTAAGTTGCAAAAAAATTTTTGTAACATCGTTGAGATGTTTTTTGTTTGTTGCTCGTTTCTTTTCTTTAGAAAATGGAGCCGACTTTTTGCCAAGCTCAACCTTTAAATAAAAAAAATATTTCGCCTAGGGCCCCCAGAATGTCAGGATCAGCCTTCACTCTTATATTATATTGAGACTTGAAATTGAGAATCTATGAGCGGACAACGTTTATTAACATCTATCTAATATCAGAATTGTGTAAAACTCGCCATCCGAAACAGCTCATTCAAAAAATTTTAATACAACTTCATTCGAAGAGGCAAGTCACCTAAGACTAGGGATTCGAGTCGGGAAATATTAATACTAAGTAACCTTAAAATTTTTGAAATAAAAAACAAATTTTAGGAATTGATTTGTTACATTTAATCATATTTAAGTCTCTTTCAATCTTAGATATTATGTCTACTTATGCTATATACATCCAACAAACATCAAAAACCAGCAAAACGGAGTTATTATGCAAAACAATGACAAAATGAAATTCGAGGGCATGCTTAGGATTTGCGATCGGAAAATCTAGGATGATTTTCTAGCTTAGTTCTTGAAAACATTTTTAGAAATCCGGCCTTGTGCGTCTATTTTCATGTATGAAATCGTTTAGAACATGCATTTTAACCATAAATCGTACATTTTTAATCATTTCATTGTGTTAGTCATATCAATTAAATAGTTAATCTAAGTGCATTAAAAAAAATTGTCATAAAACTTCATATGTATCTGCGCATAAATGACAAGAGCAATAAGACATTCAACATCTTTAATGTGATAACTTGGATGATTGATTGCATTTTGTTAGGAGCTTACGACAATATAAAAGTTAACTGTGGTTGGCTATTATGGCTACATAATTCATTAAAATAAATGTATAACATATATATCATAGAACAATATACATATAACATTGAGACTATAAATTGAGGAGTGGTGAACCATCAATATTTAGGGAAATTACACAATTGACCGGGTCCTTCAATCCATTCTCCCAGCAAGAATCATGTATATCCCAAAATCTACTTCATGCTTGTGAGGTGTCGATGACGTGTGGGTCTCCCTTGGCGCCTGTGTGAGAGGCGGGGCCAACTGGGGGTTTTGTTTGATTTAGGTGTGACAAAACATTTTTAGTTAAAGTTTGCACAATAAGTCAATTTTAATGAATAAAAGAATCGAGACCCAAATCTCGCTACAATTGATAGAGTTGCCACCAAAGTTGTCTACTCGAGAAAGACTTTTGGTACGGTTCCCTCTGGGGGGAGACTCATACCTATTGGATCAGAGATTAGGGTATCGCATGAGTCACTTATTTCTCATTTAGTTGATTCAAAATTACATTCGCCGCGTAAAACCATTTTGGTTTTCATCATTTAGGGAATTATCACAGAAATCCTATTTCTACACTCTTTCACACTCGTTACATGCGTTTACATATTACAATAAAGCACAAACAATAAATGGGGGAATAAAAATTTCAATCAGGGAAATGAGGGAAATTGCAAAGAGAACCTATACATTTGTTCTAAGGTATAAAAGGAAATGAAAATAAATTCCCCTGCATCCATAGACGTTAATACAGTTTATAACACATCATAAATTAGCACTTTAGTGTTTTTTGCTATGGAAGCACATTTTATCTTTTATGGGTTGATTTACCAGATTATTAGTGAAAATGATCCCATGGCAAAATGGTGAGTTAGATTGATTTTTAACCAGTTTAAATGAATTCTGGAATCTACCTGGGGTCGGTATCCGTACGGGGTAGGTGGGACTCGCATGGCTATCGAGAAGCACCGGTATGGGTATTGTGTACCCGTACGGGTCCTATCTGGTCCAGGCAGAACCTCCATTCAGTTTAGTTTACAGATTAATAGATTAACAGATTAGTTGCAGTAAAATAAAATAAAAAGGGATTTCATTCTGTATGAGTATGGCGCACCGAATTAATATCTTTGGGGATATATGGTGCCAACAAGGCTCATACGAGTTGGGAGCAGACCCGAAACAAGAAACGAAAGCCATAAATATAATAGGAGTAGAGAACAATAATAATGAAATAACTGAGTAGTGAGTCGCTTTGAAACTCAGGAGCATTACCTTTACAGCGTGAATCCACTTTGAGGTGATCCCTTTACTATTGAGAGAGTCCGGCCAAAGTAGATGATAAAATAGGACTATTTAGATGAGTATTTGTATGGATAGAACCTCCCCTGAATCCTAATAAAAGAAGCTAGGAATGAATAAAATGAGGACAAAACCTCAAAGTAAGGATTTTCTCCCTATTTTATACCTCCTATACCCTAGCTATACCTTTTCTATACCTCTAGGAACTACTAGAGTTTTAGTATGATTTTCATATGAGATGTGTGTGTGTAAAATGTGAAGAGAAGGGCCCTATTTATATGGGAAAGGAGGCCTAAATGCAATAAATCGCATTCATGGGTCTCCAAACTTTGGCTAAACTCAATTCTACAATAATAGGAACACCTTTGATGGACAACACATGAAAGACAATACAACATATAGCTCTCATCATCATTTCGTGACAATGATCATGAAAATCCCATGCTCATTGACTGCCCCTCGTGGGATCATTGCAAATATGGATCTGTATGATCTCATGATGTGTGCGAGGGTTTAGAAATCATACCCATGGTGATGATATGGATTAGTTCCATTCTTGAGGTGAACTTCTTTGCGTTCTTGATGTGTATCCATTATGACTCTACTGGGGAATGTATATCCATTTCCTGAGGTGGATGACTTTCCTTTTGCTACTATGTATCACTTTCCTAAGGCAAATGACTTTCCTTGTCAATGTGTATCCCTTTCTTCAGGAGGATGACTTTCTTTACTAACGCGTATCCCTTTATTGAGGTGGATGAGTTCCCTTGCAAATGCGTATCCCTTTCATGAGGCGGATGACTTTCATTGCGAATGTGTATCCCTTTCTTGAGGTAGATGACTTTCCTTGCCAATGTGTATCCCTTTCCTGAGGCAGATGACTTTCCTTGCCAATGCGTATCCCTTTCCTGAGGAGGATGACTTTCCTTTTGCTACCGTGCATATCCCTCGTGACTCAACTGGGGAGGGTGTGTGTATCTCTTTCTTAAGGTGGATCAACTTTCCTGGCTAATGATGATGTATCCCTTTCCTAAGGCGGATGACTCTCCTTCTGTTGATGACTTCTTTGGGGAAGATATGTGTGTACCTTTCTTATGGCAGATCGACTTTCCTGACTGATTCTGGTGTATCCCTTTCTTAAGGTAGATGACTTCTCCTTATATCTCTTTCATAAGGTAGATCGACTTTCCAGATGTTAATAATGTATTCCTTTCCTAAGGCTGATTGACTTTCTTGTTTAGGAATTTTGAATAATCTGAAAAGAGACAACAATCAAACACTGAGTCATCAGTTATCTAAGTAGACACCTCTTTATTCTTAATTAACTTTTGTGAAAACGAAAATATTTTTTCCCCTTCAGTTAAGGATAAAGAAGTGTGGATGAGATAAACTAAGAATTATGTGTGGGAAACGTCGCGTTTGGCCTAATCCCTTTGTAATGAAATGCCCCTTAGAGGGTGCCCCTCAAAGAATGCCTCTAGGGGGTTTGTACAATGGGGGGATACCCCTAGATTGACTGATTTAGTTGTTGAGGGAAGGGGAATGCCCGTAGGTCAGCGGGGGGATGCCCTTGGGATTTAATGATTCTACTACTAGAAAATGGGGGATGCCCCTGGGTTGGTAGGGGGTGCCCCTGGAACTTGATTTCTCTGCTAGCGAATGACCTTGGAGTGGGGTACCCCTAGGGTTCTTAATGATGAGGGTATACCCCTTGAGTGATTTATCGGCTAGGGAAGGAACTGATATCCTTTTAGTAAAGCCCCTTCCACTGGGTAAGCCTTTCCCATTAAGATTTGTTTGCTGGGGAAGAACTCATGTGCTATGATAGACATGTAAATAAAGATTTCTTGGTTAGTGATTAATTCAAAAAAATGACTTACATTGATTCTTGATCGATTTGCCAAAATGAGAATTTTTGTCCCTTCGATAAAGGATCAAGGTGAGCTAAGAGTTTTTCCCTATGATTAACTGAAGTACAGGGTTTAAGAGAAGTAGGGTTAATTCCCTAATCTAGAATGGGTATGCCTGTGATGCTCTAACTTGAAAACTACCACTTGGTTGTAAGAGGGGACTCGTATGGGTGACCTGGATTGGTATGAGTGGAAATCTGCTGATAAGGGACCCGTACGGGTATGAGGTGCCGGTATAGGTTCTTCGGGGAAGTTTTGAAAATACGAACAGTCCATATTCTCTCTATTCATAAAAAAACTTCCAATTCTCCCAAATTCTAGCAATTTCTCACCCAAATCAACCAAAAGATGTATTAGAAGATTCCCTATGCTGGTCGTTTTGGTCTGAAATGTGAGGAATTGCCCTAGATTGGCAATTCAGAATTCTTGCAATGTCCGGTGGCCATTGGATATGCTTTACGAGAAATGGGCTCTTTTCTTGGCTTTAATCCCTCCCCTGAGGTCCCTGTGGTCCCTTCTCCCGAATCGCACCCCTCCAAACATGAAATAAATCGATCAAAATCCACCATTTTTTATTTTCTCCTAATTTGGAGTTTCTTTGATTTGGCATGCTTTTAGGGTGTTTTAGGAGTTGAAATTGAGCCTAATGCATGTAACTTTAGTCTAGGGAACTTTTAGGATAGTTTTTGCTGAGATTTAGTTGAGTTTTGGTGAAAATGGCTTTTCGGGAACTTTTCCTATGATGAAAATATTTGCATGGACCAGTGTTGGTATGGGGGATGCGTACGGGCCCTGTTTTTCATGCGGGTGCGGGTATGGTACCCGTATGGGCAGGGGTCACCGTGCCGATACCCTCATAAAAGATAGAAAGCCTAAAACTCCATATACTGCACTTTTCTTCTAATTTTCCGACTTAATCCATGTATTCTAACCCTGTTATTCTACTATTTTGCTTTTATAGTTCCCTTTTAGGACCATCGGAGCCTTGTGTTTCTGCTGGAAGTGCTATGAGGAGATCAGAACCTATGGGGATACTGAGTTGATAGCCTAAATCAATGCTCTGGGCTTCCCAGATATTGTTCGGGCCATTCCTGAGGGGCCCAAGACTTTGGCTCCTAATGCCATCGCTGCACTAGCTGAGCGGTGGTCGGAGACTACCCATATCTTCCATGTGCCGATAGGGGAGGTCACTGTCACCCCATCTCCTATGTGGGCACTTATCTGGTTAGCTTGGAGAGGAGACATTATTCACTACAACATGTATGCTGATCGTTGGCAATCACGTGCTGAGGTGAAGGACTACGTACAGAGGCTTCTTGGGCTTCGTCCTGATGGAAGGACAAGCTCAAGTATGGGGATCTACATACTTAATGCCGAACACAGTCAAGGTTGATTGTAGTGGATAGGAGGGATCAGTATGCCAGGTCCTTCCTCTTGAGCCTCCTATCGACCGTCTTCTTTCTAGTATACTCAAGAAACCTTAATTATGGTTTGCTTTCTACCGTGGATGATTTTGCCGGCTTGCCGTAAGAACAAGGTATCAGGCTATTTTGGCTCAACCATACTATGTCCTGAATGTTAGGTTTCAGGGCCAGCAGGCTGAGCTTAAGATCAACCATCTACTCCATCTGGTAAACACTGAACCTTCCCCATGCATTTAACCTTATATAGAAACTGTCTTATGGCTGACTTATGATTAACTTTGTAGATATGGTCATTCAATCATCATTTTATCCCCATGCTAGGCTTATTTAGTTAGTATGAGACACCTCATATTATATCCAGGTGGATAGGTCCTTGATAGCAGCAGCCCGAGACCATTACAAAGTATCTAGATTACATCCACCAGCTACGCTCCTATCTGGTAAACCTTTTGAGTCTGAACCTATATTTCCAATGTACCAAACTGTCAGTGATAAACTATATTTACAAAGTTAGGGTTCTTACAGTGCATTCTAATTATATGTAGATTATCCATGATCGTTGGGTGCACATGGTCATCCACATTGAGACCGAGGATATATGGCAGTGGGTGGATGACTGCCAGTTTGTTCTGGAGTCACCACTTTCCTTTGAGTGGTATCTAGGTGAGCGGGTTTGCAATTGGCAGACAAGCCCCATAGTGGAGAGGCCTATTCCTCCACTTGTCCCTGTAGGCGTATACTAGCTACACCTAATTTTGGAGATAGACCAGGGGTTGTATCTGCTTGGCGAGGGAGCAGAGTGTTATCTATTGAGGGTTCTTATCCTGATTTCATCCGTACCTCACTAATTCAGCCATGCTCGAGGGTCCATATAGGAGATATTCCTCTCCAGTTCAACTATGAGGATGGTGACAATGATGACGACGATGAGGGTATCAGCGATGGAGCCGGAGGTGACAGGGGGGACCTTTCCTGGTTCGTCATACTGAGGGCATTTCTAGGTCCACGGGTTCTTCTACTCGGGTATATCTTTTGACTTAGCTCTATGAATCAGTTATTCTTTTAACCTTATTACCATCCGTTGGTCTAATAATTTACAAACTTTAACTCTAGTCATCTACTAAGAAGCTGAAGCAACCTGCTGCTACTACAACTCCTACTGCCCTTGAGGCATCAGATGATCAGGCTCTATCGGGGAAGCGGGCCAAGACTATCAGAGGCTTCTATGAGGGCATCCTCCAGACTAACATAGATTCTACCTTTCACCTCCTCTACCATTTATAGAAGCATGCTATATGCGGAGTGGAGGAGTCAGTCCACACCATCTGGTTTGGTCCTCCTGGCATGACCCATGTGAGCCCTTATGTGAAACTCTTAGCTTATATCCTCGTTAAATTTATGATGGGCATTTTGAGTTGACCGAGTTAGTTTCCACAGGTGTCTGTAGCTAAGGCAGAGAGGATTGTACGGAGGTGCTTCTCGACTAAGGATATGATGATGGCATAGGATGCCTTAGCTGCGGTGAGTTTCTTATTTACTTGTGAAATGTAATAAACTATGCATGCATGCTATGACATTTACATATGTGTACTAATCTCGAGATTGTCAAGCAGACCCTACTAGCTATGGAGCGGGATAGCTCTACTCGGGACTTGGAGGCCGCCAAGGAATGGGCTAGCTTCCTAGAGGAGCAGCTACGGGCATCCACTATAGAGTTAGATCTAATTCTTGCCCTGGAGGCAGACTTAGAGAGAGCTAGGAGAGAGACTGAGGTTTTGCAGGCCCAGCTAGCTCACACTGCTAAGGGTAGGCAGACTCCTAAGCAATCTGATGATGAGTCCAAGGATGATCTTTCCTCTTATGGAGTGACTCAGAGGGGCACAAATTAGTGTGCTGAGGGAGCTGATATTGCTATGACTACTGCTGGGACTTCAAAGATTAGGGACCCCACCCAGCCGGCTACTGGTGCTGGTGACGTTGAGGACTATATGATAAGAGACATGGATAATCTGCTAGCAGATGCTTGGGGTCAGACTCAGGAGGGTAACCAGGGATAAGATGCCCCTATGGCTTAGGTTATGATTACTTTTCTGAACCTTGTGATACTTTTGAGCCTTGTATGTCTTAATTTTGATTACAAACTGTTAAACCAGTAATTTACACTTCTAAACAAATTAATTTCATAAAACTTTCTTGTATTAAAATTCTCATACATATCTTATGAAATCATATAAATAAGAATTACTCAATTTGAGCTTGTAAAACTCCATAAAACGCACAAACTACAAGGAGTGCTCAAGTCTGAAAATTTGCAGAAACAGAATTTGTTCATCGACTTAAATCAATAGTTTAAACCCATAAATAAAGGAATTTAACAAAATTTTCTTGTAGTAAAATCTTCACTTATGTCTTTTAAAATCAGAGGGACTAAAATTACCCAATTCTAGTTCATAAATAAAAATAAAACATACAAAGAGTAAAACTCGTACACAAACCTCATAATAGCTTTTCACTTGCTCTCTTCTACTCCTTTCCCTTTGTAGTCCTTTGATAATCTCCTTCTACAAATAACCCTACTCAACTTCAACTATTCTCCAAGAACCCTAACTCTATGCAATCTCTTTTATTTCCCCACTAATAGCAAAGTTGATAGGTAAGAAAGGTATAATAACCAATTTCAAGTAAGAAATTGATACTGACTTGAAGAAAGATAGAGATTGGTAACTATGGAACCCGTAAATTAGATTCTAAATAAGATGGGAAACGACGGACGAGGAAAGAAGATGCACAAGTGTAAGAATGTGCTAGAATTTTAAGGATTTCAAAAATATATATGTTGTAATAATTACTAATATGCCCTTAATACAATTATTGTATTCTTAATACATCCTTTAAATTATTTAACTCTCACTCTACAGGCATAAAAAAACATATATCTATATGTACAGTAAAATTCTTATTATTTTCTATAATTAGTTTATGCTTTAATGTTTTTAAGATAATTTAGTTTATAAATTTTGGGTTGTTACAGTTCTCCCCCTCTTAAGAATTTTCATCCTGAAAATATCTTAAAGTAAACAATAACGAATATTGAGTTCTCATTGCCTACTCTGGCTCCAAGTTGCTTCTCCGACCTTGTGTTTCCTCCAGAGTACCTTTACTAATAGAATTGACATATTTTTCAATTGCTTAATTACCCTTGGCTGGATTCACATTTTTTACTCTCCTTATGTTAAGTTAGGTTCAATTTCTACAACATCTAAAGATAAGATATGGCATAGGTCCGATCTATATCTCCTTAACATCTACACGTGGAACACGTTATGTATGCCTTTCTTGCCAAATAGCAGAACTACCTTCCAAGATGACACTTTAAGAAATTCTTTTTCTCTCACTTCATCAGTAATATCTTTTCTCTTCAAATCTGCATAAGATTTTTTTAGCCTAATTCTTCTACATGTAACCCTTCTCTAAAGGTAATGCAGAACACACACACACACACACACACGCACACACACATATATATATATGTATATATATATATATATATATATATATATATATATATATATGACTGAAATGAACCAGGATCTATCAAAGCATAAACATAAATGTCAAAAAAAGGAAAATTTACTAAGAAGGACATCAATAGACTCCCTAGTTTCAGATCCTCAAATTACATAAATGTTCCTCCTAGTCTACCTATTTGGTTAAATCTAACCATCCTCTTCCACATATTTATACCCTAAATGACATGTACATCTAAGTCCTAGAATCGTCTTAACCTCGCTCTGATAATAATAAATGCAACACCCCTTTAATAAGAAATTAAGGAAATGCTACAATAATAAATAATCCCCTATTATCCAAATCCTGCTCGTTATTTTCAGATAAAATATAATAACTTAGAAAAAAAACTAAAAAAACTAATGCATCAATACCATATTTAGAAGTAATAACTATTAATAAGCAGAGAGAATGGAGAGAAACCCTACCCTAACCCGCACCCATCCCGCCCCCCTACACAGCCGCCACCATCGCCCATCAACCAACCTTTTTCGATCGGACACCAGCCGCCATCAGCCCCAACACCGAAACCCCTTCCATGAGCCAACCCGAAATCGCCAAACCACAAACCCTCGCCGTAATCCCTTTTATGTGCCCTTTACCGCCATTTCGTAGGTTAGGGATTCAAATCCTAATCATATTGCCAACACCAGAAATCCGACAGCGAACAAGATCTATTTTGAGAATTTTTCGAATGGTTACGATGCGCTAGCCCTGAAGAAGGTTTTTAGGAGATTTGGAGTTTCTGGCTGGGTGTTTGTCGCACAAAAGAGAAACGCCAGGAACTTGAATTTTAGGTTCATTACGATTGATGAAACTGTTCCGTTTTATGAAGCTTTAAACAGGATGAACTCTGTTGAAATTGGGGCGGTTTTACTGCGGGCGTATAAGGTAAGATTCTCAAGGCCTTTGAATGTTCAGAAAATCCAGGAGCCGATCCGAAAGCCATCTAGGCATGTGAACCGAGTGTTTCATGAATCACCTCAAGATGGGAGATCATATATTGCTGTCGCGGCCCCTCATCGTAATTCTATAAAGGAGGCGAGTAAGGGGCAGCCTAAGATTGTGACGAGCCCAATGGACAAGAATGAGTCGCAGAAGAGTGAGGAGTGCATGGTGCAGACTACCTCGAGGAAAGATAAGGCCTGCCTGATTCGGCTTCACAATATATCTCACATTCGAAATATATATGATTTATTGTGTGAGCGTGGTTTTGATGTTGAATTTGCCGCTCCTATTGGTGGGGAGTGCGTGATTGTCTCCTTTATTACAGGAGATGCGATGAGTAATTTTGTTAGTCATGAATGGAAGGTTCTCAGCCACCTTATGTTTTCGGTTGAGCGTCTGTCAGGGAATTTTATTCCCTCCGAGTGTGTCATGTATCTTGATCTCATGGGTATTCCACTAACTATTATATGTGAATCATTAGTTCGCAGCCTTGCTGGGAGATTTGGTCGGCTGGTGGCTATGGAGTGCAACTTGGAAAGGCCGGATCGATTGGATGTGATCTCTTATTTAGTGTCGGTTCCTATAGGCACTATGAGCCGCAATCTAAAGTTAGTAGTGGGGGAGAGGGAGATTATGATTTACACTTCTATGCGCCAGGCTGTTAGCTGTCTGAGGTGTCAGGAGGATTACTCTAGCTCGGAGGATGAGTCGGATGAGGGGTCAGTGGCGGACAGGATATCTGAAGGAATGGCTATATCGGAGGAAGATTGTGACACGAGAATGCTGCGAGATAACGGTATATTGGAAAATTCTACCTTACGGGAGCCAGACGATAGTGAGAGTGCGAACTCGGCGGCTAGTGGAAACTCGGAGACTGGCAGATTGTCTGGATCGTCAGGGCCGGACGTGGCAAATAGAAATAGGGTGATAATGAATGCCCAGCTTACAGAACCACAGGAGAATGAGGCTAGAATGGTCGTTAGAGTGGGTGAGATGCTGGGGCTGTTTCTGGAGCAACATGTGGAGCAAATTGTGCAGGTACTGGAGGAGCCTAGAGTTTGAATAGCCCGTCTGAATCGAGGTTTGGTACACGTTTCTTTATGTCAGTAAATCTTCTTTCTTGGAACTTTCGTGGGGGGCTCATGAATGGAGCAAAGCAATTTTTTGTTCGTTCGTGTGTCCGCAAATGGACCTTGCATGTTGTGGTGTTAGTGGAGACAAAGGTGTCGGATATATCAGAGATGATTGTGAGGAAATTATGGGGCCATAATGATTTTTCATATTATTATTTTTCTGCTCAAGGTTTGTCGGGAGGGATAATTGTGTCATGGAACTCTAAAGTAGTTAGGGGTACAGTTAGAGCGGTTGGTGTAAGATGGTGTATTCTGAGCTCGGTCGTGAACCAGGTTGAGATCAATATTGTATGCTTATATGGGCCAGTCACAGCTGTTGAGAGGAATCAATTATGGGTTGAATTGCTGCCCCTTATTCGGGATGTTGGTAATGTATTGTTATGTGGTGACTTTAATGAAATTCTTCATTATTCGGAAAGAGCGGGTGGGAATGGGATTGTTTCTAATTCTATGTTAAGATTCCAAGAATTTGTGAATGAGAGTGCGTTGTATGATGTTCCTTTAGTTGGAAGGGACTATACGTGGAGTAACAGTTAGTCCTTTTTGAAGATCGATCGAGTGTTAGTGTCAGGTGGTCTATTAGATAGCTGGCTGAATTTACAACTCATGACGGTAGACTCAACCCTATCGGATCACTTAGCCATTATTTTCCAGTCGCATACTTCGAGGAGACGGGGAAGGAGAGTAGATAGATTGTTAAACTGTTGGTGGGATGTTGATACTTTTTTACCATTTATCACTAGTAAGTGGCGTTCTATTTGTGGTACGGCTGGGTGTAAGAATAGAGATGTCGATTACAAGTTGCGAAAATTATGGGGATTTCTCCGTCCTTGGCATTCGTCTGATTTTGGTCAATTGGATAGTAGATTGAAATCGTTGGAAGCCCGGGTTTTAGAGTTGACTGACTCTAGTATGGGTTGGCCTTTGGATGCTTCAGCCGTGTCAAAATTACAAAACGTGAAAACTACATTATTTCAGGTTAGACGGAACCAAGAAAAAATTCGGCACCAACAGTCAAGAGTGAAGTGGACTTTATTGGGCGATGACAATACTGCTTTTTTTCACCTCATCGCTTCGGCTAGGTTCAGAGGTAATCGGATTTCACAGCTGGAAATTCGTGGGAGAGTCACTAACGATCCTATAGAGATCACAGCTACGATTCGAAACTACTATTTGAACCTATTTTTGGAAACTACAGTTATTCCGTTTGATTTGGAAAGACTAAAGTTTAGGACGGTTGATGCATTGGAGAATTGTCGCCTAGTTGAACCATTCTCAGAAGCCGAGATATGGGATGCAGTGTGTTCCTATAATGAGGGGAAGGCGCCTGGACCTGATGGGTTTAATTTTTTCTTTTACAAACGATTTTGGGGTGAACTGAAGCCGGAGCTATTGGACCTATTTGCAAAGTTTCATGCGACGGGACGGATGCCGAATGCTATTAAATCGTCATATACAGTCCTTATTCCTAAGGTACCAGGTTCTTCTTTGTTGAATAATTTTAGACCGATTGCCTTGATCCATGGTATATATAAAATTGTGTCTAAGGTGCTGGCTAAAAGACTACAACCATTGCTACCTAAATTGATATCAGAAAATCAATTTGCTTTCATTAAAGGTCGTAATATTCATGAATGTTCGTTCATAGCCTCGGAGATTATCCATTCGGTTTATAGGAATCGTCAACCATGCTTGGCTATTAAGTTAGACTTCCATAAGGCTTATGATTGTGTTTCGTGGAACTATATGAATGCGGTTTTTAGACAAATGGGTTTTGAGGAAAGATGGGTTCAATGGCTTGACAACTGTAGAAGAAATTCGGTCACTTCAATTCTGATCAATTGGACACCGTCGGAACCAATTAAATTAGCTAGGGGGGTAAACAAGGTGATCCTATTTCCCCGTTTCTTTTTGTTCTGGCGAATGAGGGACTGAAACTAATGTTTGAGGATAGTATTCGAATTGGCCTATTACCGGGTTTTCGGGTTGACGGTTCAGAGAAGGACATGTCTATCCTGCAATTTGCTGATGATACGCTATGCTTTTTACCGGCAGATGAGTCTCTATTACCCATTTTTGTTAGAATTTTGCGTTGTTTTGAGTTGATTTCAGGCCTGAAAATTAATTTTAATAAGAGCTCTATTATGGGTATTCATGTACAGGAGACGGTCGTTTTATCTTGTGCAGGAGTCCTAGGATGTCGAGTGGAGAACTTTTTGATTACCTATCTTGGAACCCCTCTCAGCATTAGGCGTGTTCCCGTTTCCTCTTGGAACCCATTGATAAGTAAGTTTGAGAGTCGATTAGCGAGTTGGAAAGGACAATGTTTATCTTATGCGGGACGATTGGTGCTTGTGAAATCGGTATTATCATCTCTTCCAATCTTTTTGTTATCATTGAATAAAATGCCTGGAGCGGTAATTACGAAACTTGAGCAGCTTATGCGAAATTTTTTGTGGAGGGGGGATTCAACTACTACGGGCATTAGTAAGGTTAGTTGGGCGACGATTAGCCTACCCAAAAATCTTGGGGGCCTCTACATTAGGAACTTAAAGTTAGTTAATTGTAGCTTGTTGATGAAGTGGGTATGGAAGGTTAGGAGTGCTGATCATGGGTCATTATGGTATGAGATTTGCGTTAGATGATACGGGTTTGATTCATGGTGGTCCATTGGGAACTACGATTCAGCTACATTGTCACATACTTGGAGAGGAATTATAGCATGTTGTATTAGAGATGGAGAGTGGTGGGAATTTTTTAGGTCGAGCATTCGGGTTGCTATTGGAAGTGGGGAAAATTGCTCATTCGGGCATGACAACTGGACGATAAATTCGGAGTTGGCGGTCTTGTTCCCTGACCTATACCGATTGTGTAATAGGAAATCGTGTTCGGTGGCCGAGGGGTGTCATTATCTTTTCGGGTCATCGGCCTTTTTGCGGCCTTTTTGGAAATGGAACTTAAGGATTTCAGGACAGGAGAGAGGTGCGGAACTTGGAAATTAGATCGGTATAAGTTGTCCGAGCTTGTTCCTAGAGGGTGACAACGAGTTGGGGCAGGGTCAACGGTAGCCTATCTTTTCAGGGACGGCTGATCGGTTTATTTAGGAGTTGGGGGAGAAGAAGGTGTACACAACAAGCTCCTTTTGTATGGGCTACTATAGTACGCCTAAATGGCCAAAGCCGAGGCTCGACTTTTCTGTAATATGGGAGGCATGTGTGACCCCGAAAGTTTGCTTTTTTGGGTGGCTTGTTTTTCATGGAAGATTACCAACAAAAATGTTCCTTTTTCTCCGGGGCTGCCAATCTATAACGGACGGTCAATGCCCATTTTGTGATTTGGAGGAGACTATGGATCACGCCCTGCTCCATTGCATTAACAGTTATAAGGTGTGGACGCAGGTGATGAGATTGCTCGGTCTCTCGATGCCTATACCGTGGAAGGCGGTGGATTTTCTAGCCATGTGGCGCGGCTTCTTTGCTGATGGAAGGGGTAGAGAGTTCGGAACGGCGCTATGGTTCTTAATTGCTTGGGCACTATGGAAACGAAGGAACAAATTTGTATTCGAAGGCAGGATGGGCTCAGAAGACATTATTGGATCATGCATTCATTTATGTTGGTTCATCTTTAAAACTAGGAGGCGTGATGTTAATTTTGTTACCTCTGATGTATTTATTTTCCCGAACTTGCTACTCTCGTGTAATTGATTTACTCATGTTCTCGCCTTGAGACCGTGAGTTGATTTTTATTTAATAAAAGAGGGGTAGGTGTTTTGTAGGTAAGCGGGGAAACCAGCCTAGCTGGGGACTCCGCCCTAAAATTTTCACCTGCTCCAAACTTTTAGCCTTTGAAGGGACACAATGTTCCTTCGGGGGTTTTTCAAAAAAATACCACCTCAACACAACTTACATTGTATTTTGAATATAATTGTACAACACATATCGACACAATTCCAATACCGTCGCATATCACAAAAGCACATATAAATTCAATTAACACATCAACACTTTATACACATACATTCATATCATGTTTAAACTCATATGGGCTTAGACTTGAAATGAATATATGGGCTTGGAATTGAAATTAACTTACGATCATTTATCAAGCTTGCTACGTATCCCAATAAGTTTAATTTGGGAATCAAAGCCACGTAGTTCTTCTCAACAAAACAATTATTACTTATAGATAGGTTTTCATGACCTCACTATAGTTATAAAATCATATCTCTCAAAGTACTCAACCAATTAACCTGATTTCAATTTCATTTACTTCTAACACTTGATTATATAACATATCAAATTTTCATAATTTTCTAATAACTTTTCCATTTCTTACAAATTTCAAGTTTAGACTTTAGTTCTGTCCCCTTTTTTCAGCACTTGAGACTAGTATTCTTATGACCTCACCTCACTTTAAAATCCATAAATTTCAACTCACTTACCCAAATGATTTGATTCTTCTTTTATTCTATCTATAATACACAAAGATATGACATTTAAAACGTAAAAAATTTTAGATTCTTATAATATTTACAGGGATATTTCTTTCAAAACCTTTTTCAGTCCCGCTTAACCTGGACAGCAGCATACCAAAACAACCATAACTTTCTCTACACAACATGAATTGACCTAATTCATTTTCCTATCTAAACTACACATTAAAGGGAATAACATAACAAAAATAAAAAATTTCCGTTCAGTAAATCAATTGCAGTAACCTTTTGAAGCTGTTGCATCATTAATCCTGAAATTCTGACCAGTCTAAATTCGAAAATTCATAGAGATCATTCCATTCAATCAAAAATTCCCAAATTTCGTAGAAGGCTTCCTAAAACATATATAAACAAATCTCTAGTTTACCATATATTCTAATTTTGTTTGTAAAATCACGAAAATCATATTAGAAAATCAAAAATTACCTTAACTACTTCTTTCTAGCTATCTTCTTCTCTATCTTTCTTATGCCTCCTCTTCTGCGTTTCTTTATTTCCTTTTCTCTTCTGGGTTTTAGATCAGAAATCTCATCCTTATCTCCACCTCTTTTCTCCTATATATTTCCAAATGACCATTCTACCCATACTAAATAATTTTATTTACAATGCTAATAATACTAACATATTATGTATTTATAATACGAAATACTTTAAGAAACAAACTAACAGACAAATGATTATAACAAATATGAAGGCTAAATGATTATTCAACAGTACAATACCAAATTGCAGCTAACATAACCTTTCTCAAAGTATGACAGCTTATAACACCTGTTTTGTAATCAAATTTTAATCCGATATATAACCTCAAAAGCTCAATCAAATGCCATATATATGTTACTATATATCATGAGTTCCTAAGGAAACTTTAAATCTGGAAATTTAAGCATTACACAAAAAAAACTCATATAAACTCATCAAAATCAACCAAATTCATTCTTCGAAAATTCAGTTTCGTCACTCAACTTGATTGATATAAATGAACCAGAAAACAAAGGAATCTAACTAAACTGTATTCCAAACATAATTAGATATTTGTTTCATCTTTCCAAATCAACTTAAATTGCATGAATCCATGTTATATTACTGAAGTTATATCAAAAATACTTAACAAGGTGCAGACTGGCTTTTTCAGAAAAATAGAATTCGTAACTCCCATTCAACAAGCAATTTACACGTCTGAACGAAATAATTTCACAAAACTTTCTTCTATTAAAAATCTTATACATATCTTATGAAATCATATAAACAACAATTACTCAATTTGAGCTTGTAAAATGCCATAAAATGCTTAAAATACAAGGAGTGCTCAAGTTTGAATATTTACAGAAATAGAATTTGTTCATTGACTTAAATCAATTAAACCCCTAAATAAAGGAATTTAACAAAATTTTCTTATAGCAAAATCTTCACTTTTGTCTTTTAAACTCACAAGGACTGAAATTACCTAGTTCATAAATAAAAAGAAAACATACAAAGAGTAAAACATGTACACAACTTCAAATATTCTCCAAGAACCCTAACTCTTTGCAATCTCTTTTATTTCTCCACTAAAGTTGATAGGTAAGAAAGGTATAATAATCAATTTCTAGTAAGAAATTGATACTAACTTGAAAAAAGATAGAGATTGGTAACTATCAAACCCATAAATTACATTCTGAATAAGATGGAAAACAACGAACAATGAAAGAAGATGCAAAAGTGTTAGAATGTGCTGGAATTTCAAAGATTTCAAAAATATATAGGTTACAATAAGTACTAATATTTTCCTGATCAAATTACTGAATTCTTAATGCATCCTTTTAATTATTTAATTCTCACTCTACTGGAATAAAAAAAACATATATCTATATAAACAGTAAAATTCTTTTTATTTTCTATAATTAGTTTATGCTTTAATGGTTTTAAGATAATTTAGTTTACAAATTTTGGGTCATTACAATTCTCCCCCGCTTAAGAATTTTCGTCCTGAAAATGTCTTGAAGTAAAACATAACGAATATTGAGTTCCTATTGCCTATTCCAGCTCCAAGTTGCTTCTTCGACCTTGTGTTTCATCCAGAGTACCTTTACTAATAGAGTTGACATATTTTTCAATTGCATAATTACCCTGGACAGGATTCGCAATTGTTACTCTCCATATGTATAACATCTAAGGATGAGATATGGGATAGGTCCGATCTGTATTTCCTTAAGATCAATACGTGGAACACGTTATATATGCCTTTCTTGCCAAATAGCAGAACTACCTTCCAAGCTGACACTTTAAGAAATACTTCTTCTCTCACTTCAGAAATAATATCCTTTCTCTTTAAATCAAGTTAAGATTTTTTTTGGCCAAATTCTTCTACATGTAACCCTTCTCTAACGCTAATGTAGAACATATATATATACATATATATATATATATGACTGAAATGAACCAGGATCTATCAAAGCATAAACATAAAACGTCAAAAAATGAAATTTACAAACAATGACCTCAATAGACTCCCTAGTTTCAGATCCTCGAATTACATAAATGTTCCTCCTAGTCTACCTTTATGCTTAACTCTAACCATCCTCTTCCATATATTTATACCCTAAATGGCATGTACATCCTAGTCCTTCAATCGCCCAATTTATTCCCTAAAGCATAAACGTATAAAAATTTCATAATTTTGTAATCACTTTTCCATTTGTTACAAATTTCTAGTTTAGACTCTAGTTCTATCCCCTTTTTCCAGCACTTGAGACTAGTATTCTTATGACCTCACCTCACTTTATAATTCATAACTTTCAACTCACTTACCTAAATGATTTGATTCTTCTTTTATTCTATCTATTATATAGAAAGATATGACAAACTAAAACCTCAAAAATTTGGGATTCTAATACGATTTATGGGGATATTTATGTCAAAACCTTTTTCAGTCCCACTTAACCAGGACAGCAGCATAATAAAATGACCATAACTTTTTCTAAACAACATGAATTGACCTGATTCATTTTACTATCTAAACTACACATTAAAGGGAATAACATATCCAAAACCAAAAATTTCCATTCCGTAAATCCATCACAATAACCTTTTGAAGCTGACCCTGATTCATTGATCATGAAATTCTGACCAGTCTAAATTCAAAAATTCATAGAGATCATTCCAATCAATAAAAAATTCCTAAATTTTGTAGAAGGCTTCCAAAAACATATATGAACAAAGCTCTAGTTTACCATATCGCCTAATTTTGTGTCTAAAATCACGAAAATCATATTACAACATCAAAAATTACCTTGAATCGTTCTTTCTAGCTCTCTTCTTCTCTATCTTTCTTATGCCCCCTCTTCTGCGTTTCCTTCTTTTCTTTTCTCCTTCTTTCTTTTCTTTTTTCTATCTTTCTTATGCCTCCTCCTCTTCTCTATCCGAACAAGCAATTATGATTATGTCTAAACTATCCCTAGTCATAGTTTGATCAAAATTTCATAATTTTCGAATCACTTTTCCATTTGTTACAAATTTCTAGTGTAGACACTAATTCTGTCCCTTTTTTCCAGCACTTGAGACTAGTATTCTTATGACCTCACCTCACTTTAAAATTCATAACTTTCAACTCACTTACCCAAATTATTTGATTCTTCTTTCATTCTATCTATTATACACAAAGATATGACATACTAAAACCTCAAAAATTTTAGGTTCTAATACGATTTATGGGGATTTTTATTTGAAAACCTTTTTCAGTCCCGCTCAACTTGGACAGCAGTATAATAAAATGACCATAACTTTTTCTACACAAAATGAATCAACCTGATTCATTTTCTTATCTAAACTACCATTAAAGGGAATAACATATCCAAAATTCAAAAACTTCAATTTTGTAAATCAATCATAATAACCTTTTGAAGCTGACCCTGCTTCATTGATCATGAAATTCTGACCAGTCTAAATTCAAAAATTCATAGAGATCATTCCAATCAATCAAAAATTCCTGAATTTTTTAGAAGGCTTCCTAAAACATATATGAACAAAGCTCTAGTTTACCATATCTCCTAATTTTATGTCTTAAATCACGAAAATCATATTACAACGTCAAAAGTTACCTTGTACCCTTCTTTCTAGCTCTCTTCTTCTCTATCTTTCTTATGCCTCCTCTTTTGCATTTCTTTCTTTTCTTTTCTCTTTTGGTTTCAGATCAGAAATCTCATCCTTATCTCTACATCTTTTCTTATATATATTTCTAAATGATCATTCTGTTAGATATGATGTATGCCCTTAACGTAATTAGGGCGATATATCTTAATTATGTAATAATATGAATTTTTCGTTTAATCAATAAAGGCATTTAATCTTTTATTTATATCGATGTGTTTGTATATATATTATAGTTGGTTAAAATATATTGATTGATGTACGTATGCAAAAGTCCTTGATGTATCATGGCATAAAGTCAGAGAAAGTATATCTGGACTATATTTGGTGAAACCTACTTCATGTGCAATTATGGTTATGTCTAAACTATCCCTAGTCATAGTTTAATCAAAAAGGGATATTGATGAAGTAGAAAGACTAGCATCTGGTCAAATTTCTTGGAAAGGGTCCAAGCAGTCAATCTTCTAAGGACTGAAGGTGGTGCCGAAAGTCTAACACATGGATATATCTAGGAGATATATTGGAGACCGTGGTCAGATAAACAGTTGGTAGATATATCAATGTGTTAACGTTTATCTTCATACAATAAGCTTTGCGAATATTCGCATACCTAAGATGCTAGTTACCTTGTGTGGTACTGTTGCTATACTTTGGGTCATTTCTATACACTCATTAATTTAGGGTGTCACAGGTGGTTACCGGTATAATGATGACATCATGTTGGTAAGCTGAGTAGTCAGAAAGAATCTATCACTCCAGATATATTAAGGAGTTATACCTGCCCACTTGTTGAAGTGATCATTGCTATAAACTGCTGATCAGAGTATGTGTTTGATAGGAATAGTTTCCAGTCAAACGCACTATGGTAAAAGGCAATATACTTCAGGAACAAGTAAATAACTAGGATAGCTTGGAGCAACCTTGCTATTAGTGGGTTAACACTTCAACCAAATCCTATAAACCAAATGGTACTAACATTAAAGAATGGAAGGAGTTCATCGCATTGGGTAGCTATTGCATTAACCGAGATTAAGTCATAAGCACAACTGATGTTTTGAGTAATGGGGGATGGTAGACCCTTGCTAGAGGCGTACTACAGTCATTTAAGGTAATCGAGTTCTATTCACGGTCTAGAATATCGAGCCAATGGTTCAATTATAACAAGGGTTGGTTAAGCCTCAATAGCTCAATACTTCGGGATCCTATAAGGTCACACACATTAGACCTCCATCGGACTAAGTAAAGAATTAATGGATTCATTTTATTACAAAAATATAACATATTAGTAAGTGGATTATTATTTGATTGGTTAAAAATCGTTGGATCATTTTGGATAAACCAAGGAATTTATTTTTGACCGGTAACTAATTTATTAGGGTCATAAAATAAATATTTATTTAAAGTGGAGAAAATGCTAGAACTGCAAAATTCGAGGGTTGGACCCTTCACTAATAGGACTCACAAGCCGAAGGCTGTGCGGGCCTATGCGAGTCCGCACAAGTGCAAGAGCACTTATGGGCTACAAGCAGCGCAAGCTAGGCTTGCACTGGCCTGCAGTGAGGCCACCCGAGAGCTGGGCTAGCAGGAAGTCCCGCGAGGCCCAGCCTACAGGATAAGGCAGGCTCATAAGAGCCTGCCATGTGTAGCCCTTGCCACCCGTAAGCTGGGCTCGTAGGAGAGCCCATAAGGCCCAACTCATGGGACAAGGCAGGCTCGTAAGAGCCTGCCTTGTGCAAGTCGGGTCTGCGTGGGCATTGCTAAGGTCCAAATGGGGATTTTTTCCCCATTCCTCATTAAATACGGGGAGCCCTACCTCCCCCTATATATTACCCCCCCTTTTTCTTCATTTCAATTAGCACCAAATTCAAGTGGATCTTGAATCTTCAGAATATACATTTTTGGGTGGGAATTTGGAGTGATCTAGCAATTGCTCAAGGTGTGCATTACAGATGAGATTTATAAAAATCATGTGAAATAATATGCTTTCTCCCTTATTGGTCGATTAGTTCTAAACAAAGTTGATAATCCCAAAACCTTAAAGGACTTGCGAAAACAGTTAACTATTTTTTGGGGGATCAAATCCTCATGGAAACTAATAGTATTGGTCGCGGGTACTTTCACATCATGCTTGGGTCAATGAAAATAAGGAACATGGTTTGTAGTAAGGGAGGCATCAACCTCAAGCCTAGGATTTTTTGCATACAACCTTGGGTCTCTGATTTTGATCCATATGCTCAAAATTTCACAAACGCATAGGTTTGGGATAGGCTTATGGCATTACCTTGGGAATATTACGACCAACGAACTCTATCGAAGATCATTAGTAGTTATGGTGTGCTGCTTAGAGTGGATAAAAATACCATCGAGAGAACCTTTGATCATTTTACGATTATGTTAGTTGATGTGGACATATCTTCCAACTTACCGAACTCAATTGGAGTTGCAAGGGAGGGCCATTAGATGTGGACTGATATTATTTTCCATAACCCCCCTGCTTTTTGAAAGATTTGTAACTCAATTAGGCAACAACCTTATGATTGCAGAAGGAATAAGAGGCTCGAACCTCTTGTAACATGTAAAGAAACTCAAAAGAGTAACAACCAGAATCATGTCATAAGAAGGGAAATGAAACAGTCAAATTTGGAGCTCTTCAAATGCAGCAAACCTAAGCCGTGTGACTTAGAGGAAAGAAACAAGCATATGGTTACCACATGTACCATCCTCCATAACCTAGAAGATAATTTGAAGAAGAAATAGATTGCTCCGACAAGCCTGAGCCATCATTCTTTTGATGAGTCAGAAAATGAGCAATCCAAGAATGATCTTAAATTTCAGGATCATAACAACGTTATAGGCTAAATCTTGGTTCCCGAGGTGATTAATTTGGTGGTGCAACTAACAAAGGTAAATCTATGGATTTACAGAGTCTGCAGAACATAGCCTTAAGCCTATACTATATTCGACCACTTCCTAGGCTGACATGGCAGAGAAAGAAGATAATTCCTAGTGGGAAAAGGTTACGGATAGGAAGAAAAAGTAGAAATAAAAGGATTCAAAATCACAATGCACGGGATCGAATCTTGTCAGGTACCTATCATGCTTTTTCTATATCGAAATTGTAGAGGTTTCAGTAATAATAGAACCTAGCAGTATCTTAGTTCGGTAATTATTCAATTTAAACCTTTCTTTATTTGTTTTGATGAACCTATGGTCATTTTTATTTCTATCGATTCCTCGTTTTGGCGGAGAATTGGTTATGAACTTTTTACAGCTAATAACAAGCCTATGCGCACTATTTAGGTGTTGAAAGGTTACTCATATGGGTTGGCTATTTCCCTCCAACAAATCACTGAACAACTGATTAGCTTTCATTTGGAGAACAGAAGCATTGACATTGGGGTTGTCTATGGTATTACATACTCAATCCAGCGCCAATCTTTATTCAACAATATTACAACTTTGGTCTCTTCTTCGGGGGGAATTGGCTTTGGTTCAGTGATTTTAAAGCCATTTTGGGCGCGTATAAAAAATGTGGTAGCCTACCAAATACACGAGCTGTTAAAGAATTTAGAAAATGCATTGATGATGATGAATTTTTGGATATTTCCCCTATGAGTCCTTTTTATACTTGGTATAATGGAAGGCATGGCACGACCAGAGTGGAATCTAGGTTGGATAGGGCTTTGTTTTCATTCGACTTCGCATCATGCTGTAGAGCGTACTATTGTAATGTTTTGGCCTGCCACCCAAATATGTTTAGAACTACGTTTGGGCAGCCATGTAATTCAAGATTCCGTTTCCAGGCCATGTGGGTCTCTCACCCTAATTTACACCAGATCATTGTAGAACATTGGGCTTCTCCTACGCCATCATTTCCTCTAACACAAACCCTCATCATTATACTCAAAACCCTACGTCCTATTCTGCGCATATGGAATAGAGAGATTTTTTGGAATTTAGATAACAACATCCGCCATAGCCAACAACACCTCAAAAATATACAAAATTTAATTTCGAGGGAAGGATTGACCGATCAGTTAATCCAAGAAGAGATGGATATGCATGCTCAGCTGGATATTCACTTGACTCGAAAAGAAATATATCTTAGAGAGAAAAGTGGAATCAAGTGGTTGAGGGAAGGGGCCCGGAACTTTGCATTTTTCCATCGTGTTGCCAACCAAAAGAAGGCATCGGGGGGCATATCTTCCTTGCTTATAAATGGTTCCCTTCACACGGACATGGATACAATTTTAGCCCACATGGTCTCTTATTACACGGGCTTATTTGATAAGGACAACTCGGTTCAGGTAAACAAAAGTTTGGTGGCATCTATTATCCCTTCGAGTGCCATGCTTGAGGAAAACAATGTTGATTTCTCGCCCTTCTTCGAAGGATATTCGGAATATGGTGTATAGCATGGATGGTTTGAGTGCTCTTGGACCAGATGGATTCACGGGGGTTTTCTTTCACACATTTTAGGACAATGTTGGCTCCAATATTTGTCGCACAATTCATCAATTTTTTGATACTGGGTTTATGTTACGCAGGCTTAACTCCACCATGTTTCTTATTCCTAAAATAGAGGGTGCAGTAAGAGTAGAGGATTTTAGATCGATAGTCATGAGTAATTTTGTTTTTAAAGTAAACACAAAAATTCTTGCAAATAGATTGGGTTCCATCACGTCTTGTATAATTTGCCCTAACTAGTATGGCTTTATTCAGAAGCACAATATTTAAGAGAGTATTGCTCTTGCCTTGGAAGGGGTCAACCTTCTTGGGAAATGAAGTTTTGGTGGCAATTTGGCTATGAAAGTGGATATCAAAAAAGCCTTTGACACACTTGATTGGGATTTTTTATGCACGGTTTTGAGTTCTTTTGGTTTCTCTGCTACATTTATTGTTTGGATACTGAACATTCTCCACTAGGCAAAAATTTCAATCCTTACACGTGCTAGTACCAAGTTGTATTTCCAATGCTCATGGGGGGTTCGACATGGTGACCCGCTAGCACCTTTGCTTCTTTTGTATTGCGGAGGACTTTTTAAGTCGCATGCTCTCTTTGTCAGCTAATGTGAGAACCTTGACATAAATGAGGTATACATCAAACTCCTTATTCCCTTCCTATATGCTTTATGCAGATGATATTCAACTCTTTTGTATGGCTTCCTTAAAGAATATGAAATTTTTGTGAGACACTTTTGTTACATACGGGGAGAACTTGGGTTAAAGGGTGAATTAGGCAAAATAAAATATTTATTTCGGTAATTCCACGATGTCCACACGAGCTTCTCATCTGGCTGAGGTAACTGGTATTCAACGAGGCACCTTTCCTTTCAATTATTTGGGGGTTCCGCTTTTTTAGGGGACTCCCAAAGCTGCCCACCTTCATGCAATTCTACATAAAATTATCCAGAAATTTGGTATTTGGAAGGGCAGCTGTCTTTCAGTGGTTGGACAATTTGTACTTGTACAATCAGTCATCAACAGCTCTCTTTTACTTTCGTTTGCCATTTATAAGTGGCCCACTTCTCTCCTTGATAGCTTAGAGTGGGCAACCATGAATTTTATTTGGACCAATTCTATCGATAAATGGAAGCTTATTGCAGTTCCTTGGAAAATCTGTTTACACCCAAAGAGCACGAGAGGTCTTGGCGTTAAAAATATTTGGGACATGAACAACGCTATGCTTGTAAAATTTTCCTGGGGGTTGTTGACTTCTGAAACCTTATGTTTTGATTTATTAAGGAAAAGATTCAGTCGGAGCGGAGCCTAGTTTGGGTGGATAATGAATTCTAGTATATGGAATTCCATTAGATCAGCTCATGAAACTTTACGGGGCCACATCGCTTGGTTCATTGGCCCATCATCTAGCCTTAATTTTTGGAACTCTGAGTGGATTGACCCACTGGTAGCCAAACAATTTCACCTTCCTTTTGGTGCAAGGCTAAATTTATCTGACACAGTTGGGGATTTTTTAACAAAAGATGGATGGGCGGTTTTACCCCCACTGCCCTTGGATGTTGTGAACTGAATTAACATGTCCATCACTAAATCTGATTTGGATACTTGTATTTAGCAGCCGGCCAGGAATGGTTACTTCATAGTTAGGTTATTTTATAGATGGATGCAACCTCAGTTGCACACGTGCTTTGTCATGTCGAATATTTGGCACAAATCCATTGTGCCCTCTCACTCGATCAAATGCTGGAAAGCGCTTACTGGTAGAATCTCTACTAACAAGGTTTTACAGAAAAAGGGTATTGTCTTGATGTGTTCCCTCTGCTCTAGTTATTACGAGGACATTGACCACCTTTTTGTTCAATGCCCCTTTGCCCAGCAATTGTGGACAGCCCTTGCATATCTCTTCAGGCGTTATATATATTTATCCTCAGACCTTAAATGGGTGATCACCTCAACTTTCATTCACGGGTTCAGTTCTCAAATTCAAGTGTTACGGCGTGCGGGAGTGGTGAACGTAGTTTGGTTGTTATTGAATGTGAGAAACAAATATCTTTTAAAAAATGTTCGGCCGAACATTCATCGATCTACGCATCTCCTTTGGGTACGCTACATCACACTGATCGATTGCCTTTGGAATGGTTTCGAACTCAATGCTTGAGAGATAAATCCTTTCATACCTCCATTTACAACCCTGATTATATAGAGCTCTGATGATTATTATGGTGTTTTGGGCCCCACCTCCACCGAATTGGATAAAGATCAACACTGACGCTTCTACTAATGAAGCATTGGGTCAGTAAGGTTGCGGAGCTATGTTCAGAGATAAGAACGGATTCATTTTACACTACTTCACAACCCCTCTGGTAGACACTTTCTACTACATTGCTCAACTACATGCATCAATCCTAGCAATTAAAATGGCGACTCAACGAAAGTGGACCCGTATTTGGATTGAGAGTGATTCAGCTTACATGGTTTCTTTGATTAGTTCGCGCGTGATAATTGTCCCTTGGAACATTCATGCTAATTGAATTAAATGTTGTCACACATTGAGTAATATGAATGTGATTGCAATGCATATTTTCAGAGAGGGAAATAGAATCTCTGATGCTCTTCCCCTTCACGGAAGAATGTCGCAAACCATGTCTTCATGGCCTATAACACCACCTTTCAGCTATGAGTTCTTTCTCCACAATGTACATAGACAGATTACCTATATCTTTATTTATTTAATTTATTTTTTGGCGGTTTTTATTCCCTTTTATGGTCAAAGCATGTTTTGTTCCATATAAGCTGATGTATTCTTTTCTTTTTTCAATTTAATAAAACAGTGGTTGGTGTTTTGTAGGCAAGCGGAGGTGCCAACCTAGTTGAGACTTCTACCCAAAATTTTCATCCTCTCCAACCTTTTAGCCTTTGGATGGACACGCTGTTCCTCTAGAGGTTTTTCAAAAAATAATCTTTGTTTTTCAGCCCATTTATGTAAAAAGCTCTAAGATTAATGAGTGAAATATAAGTGGAGTAGATTGAGCCTTAAAATAAGCCAATTGGTTTTGTGTTAGATGACCTTAATTGTATGCTCACTCAAGCTAACAAGCCCAACACTCTCGAGGTCCATGGATTATCTACATGGTATCAGAGCCATTCGAAGCCAAAGCTTAATTAATTTCCCCCTCCTTTTCATTCACACCATGGCCGAAACTCTTACTAACACAACTCAGACTATCACTAATGCCATTATTTCTACTTCACTTTAATATGTTTCTTCCACTCTGCAAACCTTTGTTCCATCTATCAATTCTAGCCTTGTGAATTTACTTGTTGGTGCTACAAGTGCTCAACAAGCTTGGCAAAAACTTAGTTCATGCCTTCTGTGCCAGCCCTAAACTTTAGAATCGAAGTCTCAAATGACAACTCTCCGATCTCAAATGCAATGATGATTCCATCACCACTTGTGTACGTGCTAAAAGTTTAGCTACTCAACTTGCTTCCCTTGGACATGCAATTTTGGATGATGATCTTACTGACCATATTATCATGTGATTAGGAGAAAAATTTGAAATTTTTTCTCATACCATTCAACTCAAGACCGATGATCTTTCCTTTGAACAAATTTATGGAATGCTACTCAATGAAGACCGATTATTAACTAATAACAAATCTGAATCACAAGTTAGTATTCCACCTTCTACAAATTTTACAGGAATAACGGGTGGAGTTTGGGCCAGCAGAGAAAGGCTGGACCCTGTGTTGACCTTAAGCCTCAGAGTAGATAGTTTAAGGAATGTTTAGCAAGTGACAACTGGTCCAGGCCTAGTTTCAGTTGAGGGGGAGTGTTGGAGATATTGGAGTTATCCCACATGGGAAGTAAACAAGATTAATGAGTGAAATATAAGTGGAGTAGAATGGGCCTTAACACAAGGCAATTAGTTTTATGTTTGATGGGCTCAACCCTACTTGTATGCTCACTAAAGCTATCAAGCCCAACACTCTCGAGGTCCTAGGATTCTCTACAATTATAAGTATGTGCCATGTGAGAATCTTGTCTTTCTGAATTACAATATGCCAAGGATCGGGAAGGAAGTGGTGGTTTGATTTATTGTGATTGGGAATAAGTGGCTTAAAGCTGAAAGGGAATTCCAGGCACTGGTCAGTTTGGACCGTGATTGTCTAGGGCCAGTGTCCTAGAGTCTGCCAGACTAATGCTTGTGATGCTTGTAAAGCCTTTTTATTTTGATTGTCGCTGCAAAAATGTTTTCTTTTAGAACGGTATCTTTAGAAACTTTAATACTAGGCCTTCAATTTTTTTTCATGATTAATGGATTGCGCTTTTTAATGGAAATCTTGCCAAATACTTCAGCACATCCATTTAGATGATTTTTAGTTTGTGAAATTTGGAAGCAGCAGGGTTGTCTCAACTCTGCTTTAATTTTGCTAAGTATAATATGTTGTTGGATTTTGATTATATCTTATACTTAGTGGCCGTCAAGGCTTAAAAAAGTTGACTCCTAATTTATATGCTTTTCTTTTGGCCTGTAAGCTTCATTAAGTATAAACAAATTAAAAAAAATGTGATATTATATATATCTTTTTTTAAAATTGTCTCATTGGACTTACAACAATAACAAAGAAAAACTCTACCCTATCCACCTCGTATGTGGACTCGAACCTGTGACATCTACGATGATTTTATATATATATATGTGTGTGTGTGTGTGTGTGTGTGTGTGTGTGTGTGTGTGTTCGAGTCCACATACTAGGTATATATATACATATATATATATATGTGTGATAGGTTGTAAATCTAACATGTATCTGTGTTCATTTCCATATCATTGAGACCATGTTTTTAGCCTCTTTAGATGATATTACTTCCTCTTCTATCTTTTCAGGTTTTCAAGGCAATTTGGAGAAAAGATACATTTCAGGACTGGAAAACGAGCAATTAAGGAGACTTCCGATGGATGCACCAAGAGTAGTCTGGTCCCGGTGACCTGGAAGCCTTCTAGAACGTAAGAGGAAACGAAAAGAGGAAGTCTCGGAGATAAGTTACCAGCCACCAAGATCATGGTGTGTACCCCACGACTAACGAGGTCCCGATGACGTGTCAACATTCTGGAGCAGAAGTCCAAGATGCCAAAGTTGACCAAAACCTAATTGAGAAAGTGGCGTGAATTCATTGCTAATTATTTCCTTTCTTTATCTTAAAGAGGAATCCTTGTCATTCAAGGACTTTCTAAAGAGCCAAATAAATATGAGATTCCTATTCAAGATAAAGACTAAAAGGGAAGAGTCCAATTCAAGAGAGAAGATTTATTTCTATCCTAATTCCATTAAAGAAAATAAAGATAGAGATTTATTTCCTATTGGAGATGAAGACTAAAAGGAAGATAAACATATTCAAGAGATAATAGCAAAGAGTCCTATTCAACTCTAAAGAGGTAGCAAGAGGCAAGACTTCCTATAAATACCAAGGCCGGTGCATTCATTTATAATCCACTCCCTAAGCTTAGTTTAGATTTAGCTCATTGTTCTTTAGATTAAGTTTATTTACAAATACTCTCTTTTTAATTAATTGCAAGTTTACATTCAGTTTTATTGTTGTTCAGTTTTATTACTTCGATTTCAAGCCTTAACATTTCACATGATTCACTTTAAGTCTCTTTATATTTCTGCACATTTAAATTTAGCCATGTCTAGCTAATTTCCTTATGACGTGACCAAGTAATGGTCAAGGCTGAGTTTGAATGGTGTGAGGATGGCAACTGAATGCAGCAATCTACAAGGTAACCTATTTACCAATCTCGGTACTTTAAGAGTTTTATGGTAAGAGTATCACTCAGTCTTGCTGTGTGGTTTGGCAATGCATTTGGTAAGTCTTTGTGACTATCTGTAGCTGTGCTTGAAAGGGATAAAGTGACAATAGTCTCTATCGAGACTAGAGAAAGGTAATCTTACCCCTATTAGGAGTGCTTCACTACTTGTCGGTAAGGATTTATGCTTTTCTAATTTACTTTACTATTCACTGCCGAGATCTCTGGCACAAAGTCGAGAGACACAATGACTAAGAGGGAGGTCGTGGTGTGAAGTCAGCTCTCTATACACAATAAGGAAGAGTTGTTAGTACTGTATGGCGCATGAGTTCTACTATAACTAAATCTAGGTCCCAGTGCAATTATTTTCTTGTCCTGTGATCCCCATGATATTCAGTGCTGCTCTACTTTAGTTGAGTCAATTTATTTCATTGATTTTATTCCTACTTAATTTAGTTTTGATTTACAGATTCCCAAAGTGATCATTTCTAGGTCACGCTATCGGTTGTCTATGAAAAATAACATTGTTAAATACCGTTCCTCATGGGATTGACTCTACTCGCCTTCTACATCTATAAGCCCCACCTTGGCTCCATCTAGGGATGGCATCAGGCTGAATCTAGCTTGGACCCGGCCCAGATCCATTTTTACATACTAGACCCGGATCCATTGAGTCTGTAGTTTCAAGACCCAAACAGGTCCTAAAGGGGTCTATACAAAATCATGTATATTAGCAATTATGTACATGGCAATTCCACTTTTCTATATAAAATCAATCCATTTGTTGACCTTATTTACTTTTACTCAATTCAACCTTGAATTTGGGGGTAAGAACCTGAGAAATCTATTAATTACTAGTTTGGAAAAAGAAATGCGCAAGTGAAAGATTTTTAAACAATCAAATTACCTCATTTCTATTGGGGATTGCATTTCAACAGCAACTTTTTTTGGATTTCTGTGGGACTGCATTACCTAGGAGATGTGCCTAGCTAATATGCTTAGTTTTCTTCATTGTTGAACTCCTTTTTCTTATGTTCTGTTTCTATCTTTTCCCTTTCTATTAAAAAAAAGAAAGTGGCGTGCATCTGATTGGTAAATTAGGGATTCGGGTTCATCTTTATTTATATATAAATTTATTTTTTATAATTTATTTATATATACATACAGATCTGGGTTAGGGTACGGATCTCATATACAAATCCGATACTGGATCTACATCTGTTGTTTAGGACCCGGACCCAACCCAAATTCAGCAGACTTAAAAAAATAGGATCCATATCCTAAAAAACGGATCTGGATCCATGGATTCGGGACGGGTATAGGATCCATTGCCATCTTTAGCTCCATCTAGGAGTATCGCTAGCCAAGCAGTTCCACTATGTCCTTACCCACCCTAAGGATCCTCCTATCATGAGCGTCGTGATCTCAATGATCACACACAACATTGAGTAATTCGATCTTTTCCCCTATACTAGAAGCCCCGAGACCGCTCTTGGACTTGGAGACTCTTGGGAACATGCTACTTGTAGAAATGATCGACGGGACCACAACTATATGCCCTCTTGGTCCTCCTGAGATCAAGACTCCTCCTACTCCTCCTGTTGAGCCGCAATAAGACTAGTAGGACCAGCTTCCTCGTAGAGACCCCACTCCTTCCGTCACCTACACCGAGCTCCGCCAGAATTACAACAATCTTGAAGACATGTACAAAGACCTCTACAAAATATATGACCACATCTCTTTCGAGTTTGAAAGTAAATATTTTGTTGCTAATGTCAGAGAAAAACTAGAAAAGTACACCTTAGATGATTTACAACATGAAATTCAATCAGAACTATTAGGATGGCCCGATATGGCTGTATCCTCTTTCATTTGGAACTGGATGAAGCGAAAAAAAGTTCTTTTTGTTCTGGATGATGTTACTGATCTGGAGCAAATAGAGTTTTTAGTTGGAAAACATGAAATGTATGGCCCAGGTAGTAGGATTATAATGACAAGTAGAGACAAACAAATTCTCGTGAATGGGGGCTCTGACGAGATTTATGAAGCCGAAAACCTGAATTACTGTGAAGCTCTTCAACTCTTTAGCTTACATGCTTTTAAGCAGAAATCACCATTGAAAGAGTACAAAAGTCTAGCAGAAAAGGTGGTAGGATATGCTAAAGGCATTCCATTAGCTCTCAAAGTTTTGGGTTCTACACTACACTGCAAGAGTACAAGAGAATGGGAAGATCAGTTGGATAAATTGGAGGTTATGGCGGACCACAAAATTCAGAATATTTTAAAGATAAGCTATGATGAATTGGATTATATGGGGAAGGAAATTTTTCTAGATATTGCATGTTTCTTTAAAGGGGAGGATAGAGACCATGTTGAATGTGTACTACAAGGTTGTGGTTTGAATGCAAGAATTGGTATCGGAGTTCTTCTTAATAAAGCCCTCATCACAATTTCACTAAACAAGTTCGAGAACAAGTTAGACATGCATGATTTAATTCAACAAATGGGAAGAGAGATTATTCGAAAAGAAAGCATTGAAAAGCCTTGGAACTGTAGCCGGTTGTGGGTTGCTCAAGATATAATCAGTATATTGACAAAGGATTTGGTATGAATCCACAACTATTAATTTTGTTATGTTCTCATAGTTTGAACCTTTCTCATTTCATTTAAAAATATTCACAGTAATTACATGGTTAATGTTTTGTTTCATATCTTGCAGGGAGAAGTTTTTGTTAAAAGCATCATTTTAGACTTAACGAAAATTGGAGATGTCAATTTGAGTTCCTGTGCCTTTACAAGAATGAAAAGGCTTCGACGACTCAAATTTTACAATCCGTACTATCCAGATGAAAAGGCACACAGTTCACATAATGGAGTAATCAAAATCCAACAAGCAAGAAATCTCTGTTGGCATCAATATGCTAGAGGCCTTGTCTTCTTGCCAGACGAGCTAAGATATCTCTACTGGTATGGATATCCATCAAATTCCTTGCCATTAAAATTTTGCTCAAGAAATCTGGTTCAACTTTATTTGGTTCATAGCCACGTGAAAGAACTTTGCAACAAAAATCAGGTACTCTTGTGATCTATATTTCATAAATTTATATATAAAATTGTTACAAATAATGCAAGTACTTTTATGGCAGTGTTTTGAAAGTTTAAACTTGATGGACCTCAGCTACTCAGTGAAGCTTATCAAAATTGCAGACTTGTCTAAATATCCTAAACTCGAGGTTTTATATCTGCGAGGTTGTACAAGTTTGGTTGAGATTCGTTCCACTAGACTATATGACAGTGAACTTAGACATTTGAATCTCAAAAGTTGCAAAAGCTTTTGTCATTTTTCAAGTTTTCTTCACATGGAACGTCTTGATTTTCTTTCGCTTGAAGATTGCTCAAAAATCAGAGAGTTTCCGAAGGTACCAAGGAGCTTAAGATGTCTTATTTTAAGCAAAACTGCACTCAAACAAATGCCGTCATCAATTCAACATTGCTCTCAACTTACTGAATTGGAATTGAAATCAGGCACCAGTCTTCGTGATCTTCCTAAAAATATCGGCGATCTGCAACTTCTCGAGTGTCTTAACCTTGAGGGTTGCTCGGACCTGATGCATCTTCCAGAAAGCACTTGCAATTTGAAGTCTCTTAAATTTCTTTCCGTAAGGGAATGTCAGAATCTGAAAGAATTGCCAGAGAATATTGGGAATCTGAATTCTCTGGAAAAACTTGATGCAACCAGAAGTGGAGTTAGAATACTTCCATCTCCCATCAACTGGTTGACCAAGCTTGAATATTTGAGTTGTAGGGGATGCAGAGATTTGATATTGCCTCCATTCACAGGGTTACCCTCTCTGGAAACACTCCTTCTAGATGACTGGTCTTTCAGAGATTTCAGACAGTCTGGGCTCGTTAAAGTCGTTATATGTGTTATATTTCAGTGGGAACCATTTGAAGAAGCTCCCTGCCACCATCAAACAGCTTTCTGTGTTGAAATGGCTTCATCTAAGAGGCAACAGGAGACTTGAATATATTCCAGAGCTTCCACCTTCTCTAGAAGAGTTCTCAGTCCAAAACTGCTCTTGTTTGCAACCATTATCGTCGTTCACAGAAGTGAACTTGAACTTCTTGCGATTTCTAGATGTTAGAAACTGTATTAATTTGGACCACAGCTGGCGTGAGAAGTTCATGGATGATGTACTCTTGGGAATTGAAAATATGTTGCCACTGTTGAGGCTTTTTTATAAAGATGATGAGGTGATTCCTCTTTTATGTATATTTATATATGCATGTTTACTATATGTTCTTGACCGATAATGATTTTCATTAGGCCAAGTTGCCCCCCGAAATTGGCTTTAACCGCCCTTGGTAATCCAGAACTTTCAAGTGTGACACTTTAACCCCTAGAATTGGCCAAACTGATACTGTTTGCCCCCTTAATGACACGTGCCAGCTCCTGATTGGAGAGAAAAAATCAGAAATATGGTATCTTTACTAGAAGCTGACATGTGGCATTAGGGGGCAAACGGTATCAGTTTTGCCAACTTTAGGGTGAAAAATGTCACACTTCTGGGTGGCCAAGGGTGGTTAGAGCCAAGTTGGGGGGTATTGTATGTATTTGGCGTTTTCATTATATAGGAATTTACCAAGGAGGTGCTTGTTTGCTGTTTAGACATTGCGTTTTGTATTGTGGGAGATGAGTTATCTCCGAAAATGAAATACAAAAATAACAATGGATCAACTATCTTCATCTCAATGGAACCAGCTCCACTCGACTTCATCGTTGTCGTTTTTTCTGCTATTGTCGTGCCTACAGAGAATCGGGCTGAAACCATTACACAATTTGTCAATCCTGCAGATTGGATTGATTTTGATTGCGATTGTTATGTTCGGCCTGAAATTGATATAAAATGTGAAAGCTGTTTTGTGACCGAATCGGGATGGTCTTTTAGTGAATGTTGCAATGGTGAGGTTTATGGTGACATACACTGCAAACCCCTGGCTATGAATTTCGAACACAATTTAATTTGGGTTTTCAAGTATCATTTCAAAGATAAACACAGGTTCATCGACGCATCGTTTCGGTTCTCCTCAAGAATAGATAATTTGACAGTGAAAAAGTGTGGAGTTCATTTGTTGTACTGTTCTGACAATGAAGATATCCGACCTGGTTGTGCCCCATTTTTAGTGTACAATTGTAGTTCTACAAGCTTGGTATCGCTAACCTGAAATGAAGGGGAAGATCCTGCCAAATTCGTCTGTACATCTCAATTTTTTTATTGAAGTTATTTGCCCATTGTGATATATTAAGGGTCTATTTGTTCGATGGATTTTACTCGGTCTGGAATCAATCAACTCTCAAAAAGGTGGTGTTGAAGGTTCAATCTCCATTCCTCGTAAAAGGGATATCAGGAATCTGAAATTTGGCTTCTTGAGAATTCATGTGTACTGCGACATAAACCTGGTTATCAAGCAGTTAAACATGATATTTATTGGAACCCAAAAAATGTGTGCTTTTGTCATAGCGAATAATGATCTTACTAAAATTTTGGAGGTAAATTTGATGGCACTCATTGGTTCACTTTCTGTTTTATGACTTTTTTTTCTCTTTAAGAAAGCTTTTGTTTTTTGTTCTGTAATTAGAAATTAATTTATGGTATTCTTGTTTGTTTTTGTTTCAGTACAATGCACATTCAAAATTGGCCAAGGGAAGGTCATAAAAGGTTATTCTGTTTATAATTGTTCTCTCATAACTGTAATCCTGTATTATTTATTCTTTGTTTTGATTTTACAGAGTTTAAAATCATGGTCTAATGGTGTTAATGAGGGAAAACAGGAGCCTTCTTTTCTTTTTAACTTTTCGATTTGGAATTGTAATCGTGTCTCAGAATTCGCTGAATAGGATGTGTGCGTTAGTTGTCAGGTCCAATAGAGCAGCTCTTGCCTGATTATTGACAATAACTACAACTAATCATTTTAATTATTGTTCTAAATAACTCAAATCACAGTCTTATGATTCAATATTTAGATGTTTAAATGTTAAAAAGATTGTACATTCTTCAGTCTTTAAATTGTTTTTGAGAATTTCAGTCAATCTCAAGGTTGAGTAGAAATCTATTTGCATTATATACTTCATTCAAAATGGGCGAAAGTCATAATCAAGTGAGTCCTTTCCCTGGAATTTGTGTTTTGTATTTTGCCATATGAGTGACATCTTTTAATACTGTGAAAAGTGAAATGATATTGTGAAAAGTGAAAACAGCCAAATCTAACCAGCAACCCCTCCAAAGTTTGAACAGGAATCAAA
This sequence comes from Euphorbia pulcherrima, assembly GCA_947683365.1. NCBI lineage: Eukaryota > Viridiplantae > Streptophyta > Magnoliopsida > Malpighiales > Euphorbiaceae > Euphorbia > Euphorbia pulcherrima. The sequence goes on from CANTUS010000010.1 coordinate 9,590,314, forward strand.
ATCACGGGTGCGATCATCAGACACTAACAAAAATCATCCAACTCTCAGTCCCCCCCCAAACACAAATCTCAGAAATCAAACTCTGCGATTTTAAGAGCATCCAGTGGATTCTAGTATTATGTGGCATGTGGAATAGATAATTACATTGATGACATGTCAATAATTTTGAAAATAGATAACACGCTTTAAGTGACTAGCTACAATAGATTGTGTATTTCATAGTGGATTGCAATATAAAAGAATTAATTATTTACTAAATTTTCTCCTTCATAACTAACTAACATTTGAATTTTAAATTAATCATTAAAATATTAATTAAGTTGATGACATGGCTTTCTATTTGATTGTCTACATATAGAAGATCAAATGGATAATGTTCAATATTTATTGTGCCTCATCGTATAAGAAAGAGAAAATAGACAAGTTAATGTAGAACTATTTTTCACTTAATTGTCTATTTTTGCCTATCTGACAAGACTATTGTATGAATAGACAAACTACTAAAGATGCTCTCAGATTACCTAAGCTTCCTTTCTAGTATCATTCAAATCCTAAACAAAAAATCAACTACAACGGCATCAAAACTTGATGTTTTCGAAATAAGATATCTATTGAGAAATCGATTAGGTATTTATAAGAAATTCAATGAAAATGCAGAAATCAATACGATTGAAGATTAAAGAATGATCGGACATAGTCACCGGAGAAACAGAGATGAGGATCGTGGTTTAAAGAAATTGGGAAAAAAAAGAATAAAACATATTTTTGAGGGTTAACTTCAAAAACCTCACATGTGGTTTCACTCATTTTCAAAAAGACTCGTGTGTTATTTTTTTTCAAAAGGGCCCTTGTGGTATCAAAAGTTAGCAAAAAAATAGATTTTCTCTCAATAAAGTTAGAGCATCTCCAACAGATTGTGGGTTCTAAATTGATGTGGCATGTGAAATAGAAATTCAAATTGATGAGATGTCAAAATAGACAAGAAATTCTAAAATCTAACTACAATAGCTTGTGTATTTAATTAGTAATTGTATTTTTTTCAAAATAAAACAATAGTAAAAAAAACTAAACAACTTATTAGATAACCTCTAACCATTAAAATATTATTATTCAATCTTCTATTTGATTGTCTATTTGTGGAAGATCAAATAGACAATGTTTAAAATTTAAATGACACCTCATATTAAAAAGAGTAATTAGAAGATCTATTGAAGAGTACTTTTTGAATTTAATGTCCATTTTTACTTATGTGTCAAGAAGAGAAATAGAATAAAATATCTATTGGAGATGCTCTTAGTTGTGCTGAGTTGGCAAAGGCTATTTTCGCCAAACCCCAAATTTTTCAAATTTTAAAGCAAAAAAATATGATAATTCACCTTACCAACTCAACATAACTAACTTTATCATGAAAAAAACCTTTAATTGCTAACATTTGATACCACAAGGGCCTTTTTAAAAAAATGACACTGACTTTTTTGAAAATGAGTGAAATCACAGAGGGGGTTTTTGAAGTTAACCCTATTTTTTATTATGTGATTTCAATCAAATCAACGTTCTCATAATTTAATTTTATTATTTAAAAATTATACGTCATGATTTGAGTAGATTTTAAAATTTTTTTCTATTTTTATGATTTTTTAAAGTTTATAATTATATTTTAATTAAAAAATATATGCACTATTAAAAAATTTCAAAAAAATCATTGATGTGTATTACATTTTTGTTAACCAATTCATAAAATTTCGGATAAAAACGAACAAAATTACTCATTGCCTTGACATAATTTAATGTTGAGAATTCTATTTTTATAAAAAAATTTATAACCATAGAACCCATTCCACAATTAAAAAAAAATACAGCCGCACTCATTTAACAAATGAGTGAAATTAGAAAATACATTTTTTAAAATTTATCCTTTTATATATTCATGCTATCCATTTAAGGTAATTTTCTGCTTTTATCTCCCCCACCCAAAAGTCCGAAAGTTGGAATGCTAATTATGAATATCAGGGGTCTTACCTATGGAAAATTCTACAATAAATTGGAGTGTATTGTAGTGTATGGCAAGTTTATCATTAAAATTAAAAAAAAATATTAAATATAAGATATTTCTGTATAATCTCAGCCTTTGAAGGATAATGGACGGCCGAGATAAACTTTCAGTTAAAAATAATTAGTTAATAATTT